>CM032160.1:7089968-8431226 GCA_018901935.1 Pugionium cornutum | reverse complement strand
CGAGAAGTCTGCTTTGATAGGAATAAAAATTGCTTTGGCGAAAAAAACAGTTTATTCCTATCAAAGCAGACTTCTGCGAGGTTTATTCCGATCAAAGCAGACTTCTCCGAGAAGTATGCTTTGATCGGAATAAACGTCGCAGACTGCGAGAAGTCTGCTTTGGTGACAAAAAGATTTTATTCCTATCAAAGCAGACTTCTCGGAGAAGTCTGCTTTGATCGGAATAAACGTCGCAGACTTCTCGGAGAAGTCTGCTTTGATAGGAATAAACTGTTTTTCTCGCCAAAGCAATTTTTATTCCTATCAAAGCAGACTTCTCCAAGAAGTCTGCTTTGGCGAGAAAAACATTTTATTCCTATCAAAGCAGATTTCTCGGAGAAGTGTGCTTTGATCGGAATAAATATCGCAGACTTCTCCGAGAAGTCTGCTTTGATAGGAATAAAAATTGCTTTGGCGAGAAAAACAATTTATTCCTATCGAAGCAGACTTCTCTGAGAAGTCTGCGACGTTTATTCCGATCAAAGCAGACTTCTCCGAGAAGTCTGCGATGTTTATTCCGATCAAAGCAGACTTCTTCGAGAAGTCTGCTTTAATAGGAATAAAATGTTTTTCTCGCCAAAGTAGACTTCTCCGAGAAGTCTACTTCAGTAAAAAAATTTAGTATGTGTACAATGATCTAATCAAATTCATTAATTTTTACCGCAGATAATGGTCCAAATCGTTGTTGTTTGTGGGGAGTGGAGTATTACAGATACTTGGAATTTTTCTGTGGATAATATAAGAGGAGGAAAAATGTTTGTAATTGAGGATGATTGCAAACATCAAGAACTTGTCGAAATGATACAAGATGATTTCGGATTCGATAGACAATTTGATGTGTTGGAGATAAGTTATGTTCTACCACCGGCGTTGTTAGATCAAATGTCGTGCGATACTCCTCCTATGAAAGTAACAAATGATAGACAAGTTCGTAACTTGGTTGAGTTATGCAAAAATCATGTTATACGTCTTTGTGTCTCTGTGAAGCGTGAAAATAATTTGTCTGAGGGTGATGATATCTCTGAGGATGATGAAGATTTAGTTGAAGATGATAAAGTTTACTACGATGGTGAGGATTACAGTCTTTACGGTAAATTGAAAAATGAAGATAGTGATGAAGATGATAATAAATGTAGTTTTAGTGTTGAAGATCTCAAAAAAGGAAATTGTGATCAACGACAAGGGTTAACTCTAGGATGTGTTGAAAATATATATGTGAACCAAAGTTTTCCTTGCAAGGCTGATTTGGTATCACATTTGATAGTTGGGAGTTTTATGTGACAGGAGGTTCGCGAGATTGTGTTGTTGACTTACAAAATCATAAGTGTGGGTGTCGTGTGTTTGACATTGAAAAAATACCGTGTGAACATGCTATTGCAGCTGCGATGACGATTGATATGCATGTATCTACGATGGTATCTCCGTTCTACACGAGAAATTTCTTGTACGCGGCATATGCGCATAATATTTATCCAAAAAATGATGAACTGCAAGTTGTTTCCGAAGCAAGATGTCTTCCGCCGTTTGTCCGACGTCTTCCTGGCCGACGGAAAAAGTTTAGGTACCAAGCGTTTCTTGAACTTGCGTTGAAAAAAGGAGCGAAGCCAAGAAAAACGCACAAACAATACACTTGCTCAAAATGCAAACAACCCGGCCATAATCGATTGAATTGTGTAAGTCTAGTTTTATTATTGTTGAGGAGACTAACATTTTCCTTTATTTTTGTTTTGAAATATTTTTGTTTTGCGTAGCATGCATAATGTGGTGAAAACTAAAGTAAGGAGTAGACTGCAAAGTATTCTGTCGAGAAGCCTGCACAGAAGTCTGGGAGAAGTATGCAAAAAAGACTTCCGAAAAGTCTGCAGCAAGGTTTGCCGATATAAGAATGTATTTTATGAAACATGGACACAATCATGGACACAATCATTTCAATTTCAATTAGTTAGAAGGCACAATGTTATCGATGGTGTGTTACAAAAACATCCAACACCATCCTGCACCATAATTACAATATATACATTCTACACAACAACTTCATACAACTAATTATGCATAATACTAAGTCATACTACTAAGTCATATTACACATCACCCATAAATATCAAGCAGATCATATGACCTTTCCTCTGTCCCACATTGATTAGTCTCATCGAATATCTCGGCAGCTAACTTCTCTCTAATAGCTTTCATGTTTGCATCACATAAGGCACTAGGAAATGGCAATCCAAGCGCATGACACTCAATGTACTTCAACGTAAACACCCCACAATCTCCACTCTTTGATGTTCTTCCTGCCTCGGGAGCCTCGGAAGGAGAGTAAAGAAAGAGTATGGGGAGGACTGATGGGTTCACCATACTTTAATGCAAAGTCTGGTAGAGCAAAATAAATCCAAATCTGAAAAACTTGAACAAACCCATCAATGGAGTAAGCAGACCTACCCAAGTCCTTATCTCTTATGGATAAAATTAGCTTTTTAAAAGCTACTCTGCCCCATGGGTAGCTCTCGAATGCAGCGAGATTCATCACCAGTCTAGCATAGTTGACATTGGTGGATGCTCTACGATCACGAGCGTCAATAAAAGTCGCGAAAATGACCAAATATCCTAACCTAATCCTATCATCACGAGACCAAGAACTACATTTTGAACAAGCCTCGACCAAATTCCGAATGCTAGGGCCTTCAGAAATACGAACTCAAATCTTCTTCCAGAATAACCTCATCTCCACCGTGACTTCAATATCTGGCACTTTAGCTAAATTGTCATCATATTTGCAGTTAAACCCAGTTAAATGCTCGAACTCATTAAGGGAGAACCTTACCGGATTATCACCAACCAAACACCAAATCTCGTATTTGGCAGTAGTTAGAAGCTGGAAGGTGAGCATGTGGTGCACAAGCCTAGAAGCCCATGCGAAATCCAACTTGTAGAATTTCAGGCATACACCGAGAGGAGAACTGCATAAGTACTCCCATTCATCAGCATGGAGCGCAGCCTCAAGTGCAGACATGAGCTCAGCATCGCAAGAATGATATCCGATGCTTTTCTGTGGGGGTGGCTCAGTGTTTTTTGTAAATAGGCGAATTGGGAGACTATCTTTCTGCATTTTCAATACTGCAATCACAAAAAAATAGTTAAACAGAATAATACATTGTTGTGCATAATACAAAAAATGTGAAGCAGACTTCTCGAGAGAAGTCTGCTTTGAACAAAGAAAGTGAAGCAGACTTCTCGAGAGAAGTCTGCTAACAGAAGAAAAGTCTCTGAACAAAGCACTTTCGAGAAGTCTGCTGAACAATGTGAAAGTTGAGAAGGCTGAACAAAATGAGAACAACTTCGAGAGAAGTCTGCTGAACAGTCTGAGAAGTCTGCTTTGAACAAAAATGCAACAAAATAAACCGCGAGAGCAAGCACAATCCAGAAATCACAGAAAAATGCAACAAAATAAACCGCGAAAGCAAGCACAATCCAGAAATCACAGAAAAATGCAATAAAATAACCGTCAAAATAACCGTCCACGCAAAAACAGCCCCCGAAACCAGTTAAAAATATCAGTGAGACAATTAAAAATCTTCAGAAAATCTATGAAATGAAAATCACATACCTTTGACGGTGGGGATTCTATTCGCAGTAATTTCTGGAAAAAAAAAATTCAAATATCATAGTAATTTCTGAAAAAAAAATTTCTAAAAAAAAATTCAAAACCATTTTCGAAGTGTTTCTTACCGCGAAAAGGGTTGCACCGTAGGGGACTCCGAAGCGTCAGAATATCTATGAAGGGGAAACAAAAAAATTGTCAAACATCAACTATAAACCGTCAAACATCAATTGAAACATGCAAATCTATGAATGGAAAACAAAAAACTCTCAAACATCAACTGAAACATGCAGATCTATGAATGGAAAACAAAAAACTATAAAACATCAACTGAAATATGCAGATCTACTCATACCGTCGCGGGGGAACGAGAGGGCGTCGGGGGAAAAGAGAAATACAAACTTACACCTTACCGCGGGGCAAGAGAAAAAGAGACGGCGACAAGAGATAAATATGAGGGCAAGATAAACCGAAAACCTTACCGAGAGAGGTATGACGGAGAGAACGAAGAAAACCTTACCACGGTAACGAGAAAGCTGGTGAACGGTGAGAAAGACGGCGACAGAGTAAGCGGCGGCGAGAGAGAGAACCAAGTTTTTTTGTTTCGGCTCGAAAATAAGTGGTAAATTATTAGGGTTTTGGCTTATATACTTGTGGTAAAAATTGGTTAGGTTAAACTGTCAAATCACTAATTCCCGGTTTGCACAGACTTCTAGATGTCTGCTTTGTAAAAAAAAATACAAAGCAGACTTCTCGAAGTCTTCTTTGTAAAAAAAATATAAAGCAGACTTCTCGAAGTTTGCTTTGTATTTTTACATTACCCTAAACTCTAAATTGAAGAAAACCGGTTTAGTTATATTTAATTTCCGGTTTGTGCAGACTTCTCGAAGTCTGCTTTGTATTTTTACACTACCCTAAACTCTAAATTGAAGAAAACCGGTTTAGTTATATTTAATTTCCGGTTTGTGCAGACTTCTCGAGAAGTCTGCTTTGTTAAATCTACAAACAACATCTCGAGAAGTCTGCGTAACCCTAAACCCTAAATAATAAAATTCACTAAATTTGCGAAAGTTTTGTTAAAAATTGGATGAATATGTTGAAGATAGTTAAGTAAATGCAAAACTCAAACAATTTTCCTATAAAAATTTGTAAATCTAAATTTTCAAATTTATCACATGATATTTCAAATTCTAGCATGAATTCTCTACACAAACATCAACTATTAACCCACAACACATAACAACAAAAACTAGCAAATCTTTTATACCATTAGATCGAATCTAATCTCCTTATTTTTGAATTCATTATAACTTTTACGTGCTTTTGATATGTATATAAATTATGTTAATAGCAATTTTAATTTTTTTAAATATTTCAAAATTTTTATTTGATTTATGTAATTTATTTACAAAGCAGACTTCATGAAGTCTGCTTCAGCCGGAATAAACTATTTTTCTCACCAAAGCAGACTTCTCGGAGAAGTCTGCTTCAGTCGGAATAAACTGTTTTTCCTACCAAAGCAGACTTCTCCGAGAAGTCTGCTTCAGTCGGAATAAACTGTTTTTCCTACCAAAGCAGACTTCTCCGAGAAGTCTGCTTCAGTCGGAATAAACTGTTTTTCCTACCAAAGCAGACTTCTCCGAGAAGTCTGCTTCATCCGGAATAAACTGTTTTTCCTACCAAAGCAGACTTCGTGAAGTCTGCTTCAGTCGGAATAAACTGTTTTTCCTACCAAAGCAGACTTCTCCGAGAAGTCTGCTTTGATAACAAAAAAACACGCAGGGACTAAAACGTAATTGACATTTCGACATTATTTTTTAGTCCAAAGGAGTGTTCAGTAATTTCTCCACCGCTATAGGTTAGTTTTGCAAAAAAAATGTGTAAATTGTCAAACTTGCATTTGAAGTCAAGTTTTAGGTCATTTTTAGCAATTCCCCCATTATTTTTAAAACTAATTTTGAGATTTATTACCATTTATAAATTTTAAATTATTTTGAAATATTATTAAAATTTATTTATATAAGATTTTTACTTTAATTGTGTACAATATATCACACGCATTCTTAGTTAAACAGAATATTTGTTTATTTATATCAACACATGAACGTTTACTCTATGGGACCATACATTGTTGGTATACATTTTTCAAGATTTGTAGTCTCACTAAGCGATTTTTTTTCTCACATAAGTTCTGATTTGCTGTATACATTGCTGGTATACAGTTTTACTTGTATAAAATTTTGGTATATTGCTTTGAATAAAATAATGATGTTTTGAAAAATTCCTCGGATTCTTTGTTTCGAACAAGAGTGTATAGAACGCAAGAGAAAATATAATGCCCAGTAAAGATTAGCACGAAAATTTGAGATTTTATTGAATTTAATTCTTGAGCCACTAAAGAAGTCTATAGTTAAAAAAAAAATTTATATTAGTGGGAGGCCAAAAATATGTTTTTTGAATCAAATCTAAGGCTTAAATATCAAGATATGCTCAATTTAATGAAAATTGGTATACATGTCATTAAAGTGGAGCAAACCATCACAATTATATACACTCTAATAGATCGATCAACAAGGAGTCAGAATTTAATGCACAATATGAAAGAGTAACAAAGTTAAACAAGTCGTCACAAAATATTATGACGCTTTTACGACTAGTTTACTAATTTGCGAGTACGTGGTACTCGCATAATGATCACACTTTTGAAATTAAAATCCTATTTTGGTTGCAATTTACAACTAAACTATAATCAATAAACGACCAGTTTGTGGGCATATAGTCGATGTTTGGTCATAGTTTTGCAACTAATATCCAACTACATATGTTGTACTCATACAGTGGTCGCATATTAGTCTTAAAATATGCAACCAAAATAAGACCATTGTACCAGTGGCACTTTAATCCCAAAGTGGTGGATAGACAACAATATGAAAAACATGTGTGTGGTAGGTGTACCTAAAAATAAACGACCACACTATCGAGGTCGCAAAATAATCATAAATTAATCACAATATAGTGGCAAAATTTTATATATATATATATATAGATATATTTCCATATATCTTCTCTCATTTGTAAAATCATAAATAAAAAAAAATTTCAAACATGTGGGAGAATTACAATAATTTGACAGAGTTGATGTATAAAAAGATTGATAATCAAACAAAAAATACATCGACGGAATTGTACGAGGGATGGAATATTTCATGAATTTTGCAAGTACTCAGCCAATAACGCAAAATAGTGGAGTTAAGTTTTTCTATGCTTGTATTAATTGCAAAATGATAAATTTCTTCCGGAAAGCAAAATTTGGAATCATCTGTATAGTCGAGGATTTATGCCAAATTAATATATTTGGTATAAACATGGAGAAAAACTGAATGTTGAGTTAGAAACGAGTTGTTCTGATGATGTGAATAGAAATCAGGGAGATACATGAGGTAGTGAAGAAATTGTAGGTACCTCCGGTAATAGATATGCTGAAATGGTGATAGATGCATTTCGTGATACTACGACTGATGAGTACTATAATCATCACGAGAAAAGCTTTAATAATATAAAAGAACCTAATTCAGAAGCACAAAAATTTTACAACATGTTAGAAGTTATGAAAAATCCATTGTGTGATAGGTTTTCATGAAAGACACTCATAGTTATCTTTATCTGCTCGGTTCATGAACATTAAGTCTGATTTTAATATTGCTGAGAAATGCATAGACTCGTGGGTGGAGCTGTTTACTGAATATTTTCCCATGGAAAATCAGGCAACATGTTCATATTACAAAACTAAAAAATTGATGCAAATTTAGAGATCTCATTTTATAAATGTTGTGAGGATGGACGACGCATGGTAAACTGTTTTGTTCAGTTTGTATGGATGATACGAATACATTCCAATTACCAAATGGTAGAAAGACATGTTGGTTTGATTGTCACCAAAAGTTTCTTCCTCAGGACCATACATTAAGGAAAATTAAACAAATTTTTTAAACGGCAAGAAAAGTTGAATGACTATCCACCAAAATAATTGATCAGCGAACAAGTTTTATACGAGCGAATACATCATGTAAGTACTTAAAGAACATTTTTGGTAGAAACGGTCATGAAGTAAAAGAGGAATGATATGGAAACTGGCATGATTGAGACACAAAAATACATATTTTGGGAGTTACCGTACTGGACGGATCTAAACCTAGGACATAATTTTGATGTGATTCATATAAAAAGGATTTCATTCGATAACATCATAAATACTATTATGAATGTGAAAGATAAATCAAAAGACATAATTAAATCAAGGTTGGACATTACAAAATTCTGTTCTTGAAAAGAGTTACATGTGGATGGTCGTGGTAATTCAACATTTCCTATATTTGGATTGACTAAAAAGCCAAAGAACGCTTATTGAAATATTTCTAAAATAAGGTTAAATTTTCAGACGGATACACGATAGACTTGTCAAATTATGTGGATATGGATAGAACAAAGTTTTCGGGCATAAAAAACCATGATTGCCATGTTTTTATGGAAATGTTCATATCGTTTATAATTGCAGAACTTTTACCATGAAACGTTCATTTTGCATTATCACATATGTAAAACTAAATCATTTGTACATATATATAATAAATATTGCAAATATTAATTAATTAATAATGAAATTCATTTGAGTAATATACGGATTAGATGATTTTTCCGTGATCTATGTTTAGATAATTGCAATAAATTCGTGTCCGAATTCTGTAAGAGAACATAATTATAATTTTGTGCAATTTGGAGAATATCTTCCCAGCTGCATTTTTGACTTAGTGGAGCACCGACCGATCCATATGTCATACGAAGCTAAATTGGATGGTCTTGTGTAGCATAGGTGGATGTATCCATTTGAAACGTTTTTTAAGATCAAATTGAAAAGCAAGACGAAAAACAAAAGATATGATGCATGATCGATTGTCAAATTATATATGGATGATGAGATATCTCATTTCTCCGAACACTACTTTGTTGCCCATATACGAAAAAAATCAGATAATTACCATAAATTATTGTTTATATTATTTATTTTATTTTTACCGTTTTGGAGATCAATCACTATTTATGCTTGTATCCAAATGGGTCTACTAGTCAGTGAAGGTGAGTCCATGTATATTCGGTTTCTGGGGTGTCACATATATTTACTCACATGGGTCATACAAGTGGTAAAAGTAAAAAAATATGGCTATCTCAGAAAGAATACCAATGCGTACATGCATATATTTTGCGAAATATTGAATATTTTCGTGTACTCTAGAGGTAAGATTTTATGAAAATAATTTACGAATGATAGTTAACTGATTACTTTAAATTCCAATATATAATCCAGTTACTAGATATTTATTACACTTTGTATTTTTTGTATGTGTACTTTGTTCGAAGACCAAATTCATGTTACATATCTATATCTTTCTGCAGATGACATTTCATTTAAAAGAGATGAATAATTTCATATATAGGTTAGAGATTATGTATGTAGCCTCATTATAATTAATTTTGTATATATTATTCTAATATAATAATTTAGTTTTTAGCAATCGATAATATAATCTTAATTAATATGCAATGTCAATACAAGTACCTCTATAGAAACCGTGTTTCCTATATGGGTTCAAAAATTAGTGCAAAGCTCCATGAACAAATTGAAAATTTGACCAATCTATTTTACAAGAGGTTATATGTTTCACACGAAAGAACATGGACATAAAACAAAGACACTATGAAATTTGTGTCAAAGAAGACAATTAAACAAATGCATCTGATAAAATTGATTTTTATGGACTTTAATAGCATCATTCATTTTAAGTATATTGGACTAGTACATTTGAAGATCACACTTTTTCAATGTGAATGGTACGACCTTATGCTTTCAAAAAGCACTCGAATAACATAAAATAGAATTGTTGATGTTCTATCATCAGAAAAATACTATAATATGAATCATTTATTCTAGGTACGTAAGTAATTATCCTATATCTCCTACATATCGAAAAATTTGTTTACAACTAGTTCACTTTGTATTATCTTGATATATCACACCCTCTAAAATGGATCAAGTTTGTTATCATCCTTACCCGCACACCAAATCATCAAAATAAAAATGGCTTAATGTTTTCAAAGTCAATCCAAGAGCGAATAGTTTGGGAAACTATAAAAACAAAGAGTATATTATTTTTCAACAATAAAAAGATGAAGAGGTAAAGTTAGTTGACGAGATAGATGTAGATCGTTTGATTGAAAAAGTGAATCAAAATGAAGAAATTGATTTTACTTTGGAGATTTCGAAGTAGAAGACGAGTTTCAGTGTAATATATCATCTTCAGATTACGATGAAGAAATATATGGTTTAAATATATCTAAAAACGTAGTAATACATTTTGTTTCCAATGTTTTCCTAAAAACATTGTAAAATTACTATGTTGTAATATTAGTTTCGATGCAAATTAATGATACAACGGTTAGTGTTTTCAATTATACTTATATATAATATTTGTTGCAACATAACAGTGAATGGTACTAATGGCTTGATGGCAACACACCCCAGACCACAGTTTAAAATTAACACCGTGGTCGCATGTTGGTCGCTTTTTTACCACCAATCTACGATCACGGTGTAAAATTAATATCGTGGTTGTAAATTAGCCATAAATTTGTAACCAATTTACGACTACATATCATATTATACATGTTTTTCCATATATTTTTGGTTTTTAAGTTATAATTTCAATTGTAAATATTTATATGTGATCATTATTCAAAAAATAATATTAGATTATACAAATACGTTGGACAGAAATTATGAAACATATATTGATTATTAAGTATATAGTATAAGGTAAAGGAAAACATAGACGTGATTTTGTAAAACGAGTTATATATTTTGTTTTTTTTGTCACTGGGCTACAACGGGCCGGTGCACTAGTCCAAAATCTTCATACGAAAATTTAACATCCTCATACGATGGACAGTAGAGTTGAACTTTATATCTCTGGGATGAACGCACAGGTGGTGCAACCACTAGTCCACTTACTTTTTCCCTTTAAAAAACAATTATTATATTTGTTAATTGTTGTTGTATAGATACTAATTTTATATTATACATTGGGGAAATGGTCATTAAAATACTGAATGGTTTAAAATATTTAAATACCAAACTTTTTAATTAACTATTTAAATAACGATATGTAGTTAATTGCACCAGTTTAGATATGCGATTATACAACATTAACATCAGAATTAACACCGTTAACTATGTTACTTATTTTGAAACAACTTATTTTTTATTTATAATACCCAAGAAAATATTTTGAAACAACTTCCTATGAGGATATGTTAAGAAATTCGGATTCAGACGATGAGATTTCAATTGAAATAAAAAAAAATATACTTTTTGCATGATCTTGGGAAACTCTTTGAAGTTCCTGATCATTCCGGTGCTGTAAATAAGCTGACTACTAGAATCCGACGTCGGCACTTGCAAACTGAGATTAACGAAGGAGAAGAAGAACAAAAAGTGAAAAAATTGCTTGTTTTGTTCATCACCTTTAAAGGCAGTTTTACACTCATCGCCAACTAAAGTTAGACACCGATATGCCGCAATTTTGGCGAATCCTCTAGTTGAGGACAAACAGGATCTTTACTTATGCATCGCCTTTGGTCTTTGGTCTTCTTCAAGCATGCCAAAAACCGTCTATTTTCAGACTGGAAATCACTATCTTCACGCCATAAATCGTCTATATTCATGCCGGAAAATTTTTGTTCGGATTTAGGATTGAGGGAGGGATAAATCGATTTGGGGAAAATCTCCAAGACGAAAAAAGTTTTTTAATCTAAAATAAAATAAAAAAATAAGTAACAAAGTTAACGGTGATACTTTTAGTTTTAATGTTGACTAATCGAATATATTAATCGGTGCATTCAACTACAAATTGTTATTTAAATTGCTCATTAAAAAGTTTCGCATTTAAATGGCGCAAACGTAATAGTTCAGAATTTTAATGACCATTTTCATGTTTGCATTTCATAATGCTATATTTAATATTATATAGTATAGAATATATAAAAATTAATTAGATTTAGGATTTAGGATATATTTGTCACTATTTTGCCACCACTTTGTTACTACATGTTGAATGTGGTGGCAAAATAGTCACAAAATTATAACTAATTTCTACCATATATAATATTTGCTGCAACATAATACCGAATGGTACTAATGGCCTGAAGACAACATACTTCGTATATTGTATAATCAACATGGATTAGATCCTCGGAAAACATTATATTTTCATATTAAGATTGGATCTAGTTGCATATGAGGCATGAAAGATTCTCCAACCAAAGAAAATCTAAGTTTTCCCCAAGAGGAGATGGTCCGTTTTAGAAAAGATCAACAACAATGCCTATAAGATTGAGATGACCATATCTCCTAATTTTAATATCAGTGATCTTGTTCTTTTTCATGCAGATGTATATATTCTGAGAACATCAACGCCAACTCACTAGAAGTTTAGGAAGTGTCCATTGATATATTTCACAAGCACCAAAAACAAGATCATGCACAAAAATCTTTAGTAACATATTTTACAAGTGTGAGAAAAATCTCATCACAATTATAAAAGATTGAAAATTCCATAAAACTAAACTTACTACAGAAATACAAGAAGAATACTATGCACAATTAAATACTATAACACTTTCGTTTCTAAATCCCTTGGAAACCCGTGGCAAAAGTGTTCTCTGTTTAGTGATTTGAGTCACTTTTTATAATTTTAATTTTCACACAAAGATTAGAGAGCGTCGAAGCGTAGCTTTTGGCTTGAGTCGAAAGCTTACTCAAAGATATAGTAGAAACTATGGTGTTTATTTATGTAGTTAAGGAATTTTAAATTTAGGTTATGACATATAATATAAAATAGTATGTATTACATTCCCATTAAACGCATCTAATTTTACATAATAAAACAAGTAAATTAAATTTATAATTAGAAGTAAATTTTTGCTTTAAAATTGTGGAACATATATAAATAATTACAATCTTGTGGTCATTTCATGTCAATTTAGTTATACATCAAAAATATTTTTTTAATAATACATGTATATATTGCTCAATAATAAAAATATCAAAATAATAATAATAATAATAATAATAATAATAATAATAATAATAGTAATAATAATAATAATAATAAATTATAGTATTTCGTGGGAACAAATCCAAAAGACATAGATTTTGTTTAACAAAATTTCAATTAAAAAAAACAAAAATCTATGCCTTTTTGAGTTTTCTCCCAAGTGAGCACTACAATTTTTAACGTATTCTTCTCCAGTTTTCATTATACAACAAAATATTTACTTTTTATATCATGGAAATTTGCTACATAACAAAGAAAACAATCGTAATTTGCGAAATAATAAAGAGAATAAAGAGTTGTATCGTAACTGTTCACTTTTTTCATAACTTGCCAAGTTTATCTTGACACCTCAGCCGACACATTACTACTCATAGGCAGTGATGTGACAGTTTCAAACTGACACCCTACAACATGATTGACGAGGTGAAAGGTTGTGTCAGTCGACTATAGCAAAACGTATCTCAAAACATAATCTTTACCGTTAATTCTGAAGATTCCGTTGCGCATTTAATGCGCAGATTCACTTTAACATCACGAAGAGAAGATGTCAGCGTTTGTACACGTTAAAAAAGAGTGTAAAGTGTATATATAAACTAGTCGTATAGATTAAACAACCACCATTGAAGAGCTTCTCTCTCTTTCTTCACGAATTCAAACAGTGCGACAGAAGAAAATAAATGCTGGAGAAGATCACATCCTCGTGCTCGATTAGTTGAAAAAAGGTAAGAGTCTTTAATATGTCTCTTACATAACTTTTGTTTTGGTAATCCTAGTTCGATTTTAAGTTAGAAAATACCAACTACCTCATGCATGTTCTCCATCAAAAAAGTTTGTTTCAACTTTCATTCTCCCAAAAAACAACATTGAATGCTCTTCTAATATGTTAAGTTATGTAAAATAATCAAATATCATTTACATAAAATAGTTAAATTCAAGGAAATCTATAACTCATGATGCATCATGCATGTGTAACACTAAATACCTAAACTCTAATATGATAAGCCCTACAAATGTTTGACTTATTTGAGGAATGACAGAAAATAGAAAATAACAAATTAAAAATTAAAATTTTAACCCATTTTTAACCGGTATTAACCCGGTTAACGTATAATACACAGTTTATATTATATAAAGTATGTAAGCAATTATTATTCAGTTTTTCAAAGTATATGTGTATCAAATTTTACTTATGTGGGCTCCACTGGTAATTAACTACATTCCCACTACGAATATACGAATACACATATACTTTGAAAAAGTGAAAAAATAAAAAAAAACAGAAGAATAATGTGATACTAATATGTAGCCGGAATTTGAATAAGCATATAGGGGAATCATATGAATAAAAGTAAAAAAATTGGTACAATACAGTCTCATTTTGATAAGCTGAAAAATTGATAAAAAAAATTCACTTTAAATTATATCTATTTACTATTTAATATTAAATTATAAATGTCATTAGTTGACTAATTTAAATTATTTTATTTTAATTTATGTGTTATTATATTCACTAATGTTTTACAATTTTATCATAAATTAATTTATGTCATCATTATGTTTAAATTCTTAAAACTGATTATACATATTTATTAAAAATATATATAATAATAATATTAATAAATTAAAATCTATACCCAAAATTTTATCATGATTATTTATTAAAAATAATTATAAAATGATTTTTTTATAAAACTGATGTTTAACACATTATGTGTATAGTTATAATGTCAAATTTGGCAAAACTCGAGATTGATGCCCTTGATATATCTGGAAAAAATTACATGACATGGACAGTAGCTGCAAAAATGTATTTAAAGGCAAAAGACTTTCTTGGCACCATCGATAGGTCGGAAATAACATCCGATGAGAAAAAAGCAAAAGCCATGATATTTTTATGCCACCATATCCATGATGGTTTAAAAGATGAATATATCACAAAAGAAAATCCTACAGATCTTTGGCAATCACTCAAAGATAGGTTTGATCACCAGAAATATGTGATCTTACCAAAAGCCAAACATGAGTGATTAAACCTCCGGTTTCAGGATTATAAAAGTGTAAGTGAATATAATTCCGCGTTGTTCGGAATCACTTCTAAGATGATATTATGTGGAGAAAAAGTAAGTGATTATGATATGATTGAAAAAACTCTCCAAACATTTCATCCTGGAAATGTAATCCTGCAACAACAATATCGAGCAAAGGGATATACTCGTTATTCGGAGTTAATGCAAGTTCTCCTTGTTGCTGAACAAAATAATGAACTTGTGATGATGAACCATCAATCTCGTCCCACTGGATCAGCTCCATTCCCAGAAGTGAATGTTGCATCATCCAGTTACAATAATTGGCAAGGACATGGACGTGGTCGAAGCCATAGTCGTGGTCGTGGACGTGGACGAGGAGGTGGACGTGGACGAGGAAAAGGAAGAGGTTTTCGTTCCAATGAATTCAAATTCGGGAGAAAGAATAAAGTCCACGAAAATGAAGTTGGTCGTGTACCTGCTGTACGCCAAAATATATAATATGAAAATGTTTGTTACAGATGTGGCATGAAAGGACATTGGTCTCGTACCTGTCGTACACCAAAACATTTGGCTAATCTGTATCAAGAATCACAGAAACAAAAAGGAAAAGAAAGTGAAACCAACTTTATCTCGGATGAACCCGGACCTTCTTTCGATGGAAATGCATATCTCGATGTTGCTGATTTTATGGTTGATTCCGAGAATACCAAAGAACAAGATAATTAAGTTTAATGTTATATATATAAAGTTGTATTTAGTTTCCTTACGAACAAAAACAAAACTTAATGTCTTTTTTAAAAATATATGTAAGTTTGAACTTTAATTACTTAATGTAAAATAGTTTTATTATAATATAAGTTGATTTTGAAATATGTGTGTTTAACATTTATTAATACATCTTTATCAATATTTTAATCTAGAAAATGTATCTTTTTGAGAATGAGAATGGAGATATATGCCTAGCACACAATACTACAACAAATACAGTATTTAAATATAAAAAGTTTTTCTCTTATCTGAAAATAAAAGATTCCACCGGAAGCGTGAATATAATATTGGGTAATGCAAATATTATCATAAGCTCCGGAAGAGCTAGTTTTTCAATGCCAAGGGGAACAAAATTCGAGATAAATGATGCTTTATATTCCCCCGAGTCTCATAGCAACTTATTACGTTTCAAAGACATCCGTAAAAATGGATATCATATAGAGACAATGAGAAAAAATAACATTGAATATCTTTGCATTACATGGGAGCAGAAACAAATATTGGAAGAATTACCAATGATGTCCTCTGGATTATATTACACAAAAATAAATATAATTGAATCGTATATTATGGTAAACCAGAAGTTTACGAGTACATTCAAAGTCTGGCATGAAAGACTATGACATCCTGGATCAGTCATGATGAGAAAAATTGTGCAAAATTCTAATGGCCACCCATTGAAAAACCAGAATATTTTTCAATCACGCGAGTTTTCGTGTAAAGCATGTTCTCAAGAAAAACTTATTACACGGCCATCACCAGCCAAAATTGGTAATAAATCTCTAGTATTCTTAGAAAGAATACATGGTGATATATGTGGACCTATTCACCCATCATGTGGGCTATTTCGATATTTTATGGTTTTAATTGACGCATCTAGTAGATGGTCACATGTGTGTTTGTTAACCACACGAAATATGGTTTTCGCAAGATTCATTGCCCAAATAATCAGGTTAAGAGGGCAATTCCCTGATTATACTATAAAGAAAGTAAGACTTGATAACGCTGGTGAATTCACGTCACAAGCATTTAATGATTATTGTATGGCTCTCGGAATCGATGTTGAACATCCGGTTCCACATGTTCATACACAAAATGGTATGGTTGAGTCTTGGATAAAACGGTTACAACTCATTGCGAGACTGTTAATTTTGAGAACAAATCTCCCAATTTTAGTATGGGGTCATGCTATATTGCATACGACAACATTGGTACAGATAAGACCAAGTGCATATCATGAATATTCTCCATTACAATTAACATCTGGCCAGAAGCCTGATGTATTTCATCTCCGAGTTTTTGGGTGTACGGTTTATGTTCCTATAGCCCCACCACAAAGAACAAAGATGGGGCCACAGAGAAGATTAGGGATTTATATTGGATTTACATCATCAAGTATTATTCGGTATCTTGAACCACGAACTGGTGACATGTTTACGGCACGATTTGTTGATTGTCATTTTGATGAAGAAGAATTTCCTACGTTAGGGGGAGGAATTAAACAACTGCAAGAAGATATTAAATTGTGTACACCATCTTTGTTGTATCTTGATCCTCCCACAAAAAAACGTGAAATAGAAGTTCAGAAAATCGTACATTTGCAAAATATTGCAAACTAGTTGCCAGATGCATTAACAGATACAAAACGAGTGATGAAGTCATATATACCCGCTGTGAATATCCCATCAAGAATTAATATTCCAATAGAATATATTGATGGCGATAAAATAAATGAACCCAAAGTTCAGTTAAAGAGGGGGAGACCGATGGGCTCAAAAGATAAAAATCCCCGTAAAAAAAGTATTTGGGAGAACAAAATCAAAAGGTTCCGGAAGAACCCCACAAAGAACGTCTTGAAAATATTTGTGAAAAGATTATAGAGGAACCAACTCAAACGGAATGTCCGGAAGACATGTGCAAACAGTTTTTTGAAAACCATGAAGTGGAAATCCGTCCAGAAGACGAACGCAATACATAAACATATGGGATTTCAATTAACTATACCAAAAATAGAAAATTATGGGTTAGAAATGAAATAGAGGATATTAATGGTATATTCTCCTTTTCTGTATCCAAAGAAATTGAAAATGAAAATGATGGCGCAAAACCAATGTCTGTAACAGAATGTCAAAAAGATCTGATTGGGAAAAATGACAAATAGCCATGAGAAATGAATTATTCTCTCTACAAAAAAGAAATGTTTTCGGACCCATTGTCATTACACCTGAAGATGTAGTGCCAGTTGGGTGCAAGTGGGTTTTTGTAAGAAAAAGAAATGAGAAAAACGAGGTCACTAGATATAATGCCCATCTTGTTGCACAAGATATTTCTCAAAGGCCGGGAATAGATTATGAAGAAACATATTCTCCGGTCGTGGATGCAATTACATTTAGATATTTAATGAGTTTATCATCACCCAAAAGGTTAGAAATATACCTTATGGATGTCGTGACTGCATACCTGTATGGGACCCTTGATAGTGATATATACATGAGAATCCCAGAAGGATTCAAGATCCCAGAAGGATCAAAGATCTCTAAAGGACCCAAAAAACTATATTCAGTCAAATTACAACGATCATTATATGGGTTAAAACAATCTGGACGCATGTGGTATAATCGCTTAAGTGAATATCTGTTGAAAAATGAATATATTAACAATGCGATATGCCCTTGCGTATTTATAAATAAATCCCCATCAGACTTTGTGATCATTGCTGTTTATGTAGATGACCTGAATATAATTGGAACTCAAAAGGAAATTGATAATGAAAGAACTCATATGAAAGAAGAATTTGAAATGAAAGATCTTGGAAAAACAAAATTTTGTCTAGGACTCCAAATTTAACATTTCCAAGATGGGATATTTGTGCATCAATCAAATTATACGAAAAAGATATTGAAACGATTTAATATGGATAAAGCGAATCATTTGAGTACTCCAATGGTTAATCGATCGCTTAATATAAACAAGGATCCATTTCGACCTTGTGAAGATAATGAAGACATATTAGGGCCTGAAGTATCTTATATGAGTGCTATCGGTCGACTTATGTATCTCGCAAACTGCACTCGACCAGATATAACATTTGCTATAAATTTACTTGCGAGATATAGTTCATCACCTACACGAAGACAATGGAGTGGAATAAAACATATTTTCCGTTATCTCCAAGGTACGATTGATTTGGGATTATTTTATTCTAGAAACCCCGAGTTTGGTTTAGTTGGTTTTGCAGATGCTGGATATTTATCGGATCCACACAAAGCTCGCACCCGAACCGGTTATGTTTTCACACTCGGTGGAACTGCGATCTCGTGGCGATCTCAAAAATAAACTTTGGTTGCCACTTCTTCAAACTATGCCGAAATCATTGCCCTTCATGAAGCTTGCAAAGAATGTGTATGGCTCAGATCTATGACTCAACATATAGAAAGAACAAGTGGATTAATCAACAATAAGGAGCCAACAAAATTATTCAAAGATAATGCTGCATGTGTCACCCAAATCAAAGAAAGTTATATCAAGAGTGACCAAACAAAACATATCCCTCCAAGATTTTTCTCCTATATCCAAGAACTTGATAAAAATCAAGAAGTTGACATCCAGTACATTCGTTCAAGTGATAATGCAGCAGATTTGTTTACAAAGGTGCTTCCTACAACAACATTCAGAAAACATGTTCAGAATATTGGAATGTGTCATCTTCAAGATTTATGAAAGGAAACACAACTATCTTTTCGAGGGAGAGATTACGTATCTGTACTCTTTTTTCATTATCATGATTTTTATCCCATTGGGTTTTTTCATGATAAGGCTTTTAACGAGGCAATACGTAATACTTCAATAATAATAAATAATCAATGGGGAGTGTTGAGAAAGTCAACAATTACGGCTTCTCAAAATGTTTATTTTATAAACTTACGTTTGCCGACTTACTCCTTCTCTATAAATACGTATGTTACTTCATTCATATGAAGTAACTTTTCTCTCCTTCTTTTTTTCTCTGTTCTTCCTCTGTAAGATTTATAAGGTTAATAAAATCAGTATAATAATAAAATCTCTATCTCTCTATTATTATTCAACAAATTATAATATGACAAAATTGTGATTTCCAAAAGTACAAAAGGCATATAGGGGAATCATATGACTAAAAGTAAAAAAAAACTAATACAATACCTTCCATTTAGATAAAAAAAAAAAATTTCCAAAAAACTTCAACTTACAATACAGAATACACACGTAATAATTTCATTTTCCATAGGTATCATTGGATGAGTAAAGAGAATTAAAGTTTTTGCCTACCATTGATTTGTTGCCCAAAAAATCATTGATGTATATTCTTTATATTAACAGGCACAACAAATTCTTATCAATGGTTATATTAGTGAGACTGCATCGTGGACATTGGGAAAAACAATCAAATGGCATTTGGAAATTCCACAAAGAAAACATTCACCAAATGGAAGCTGTACTAGTGCCACATAACACAACATATTTGATACTTGAAGAATGGGTGAAAACGCATTGCCTTATCTAGTAGAGAAATCTTAAAAAGGGTGACATCTAGTTTTAGAGGAAGAGATTTGGAGGGAGAATTTCAGTTAACTGGATCGTTTATAAATGTTATAGGATCCGACACCCCTCCAAGTATCCGGGAGGACATAGATTTGTTTTTGCGTAACAATGATCAAGAAGAGATACAGACGGGTGATATACTACCAACATTACATTTGGCCTCTAACGAGGGGCAAGGTAATAAATATAAAATAATATATTCTCAATTATATAACATTGCAACATACAATATAATATTTTATTTACACGTGGAAATACTTATTGTAGGAGAATCTTTCGAAGGAACGGAGACGGAAAACCCTATATTAAACAAAGGAAAGGGACCGATGGTTAAAGAAGGTGGACCAAGCGAGCCATACCTTGGACTAACAATAGGCAGAGAATCCGTTGAAATCAGAACAGAACCAATTGAAACCCCACGAGACGTTGAGACCCCGGTAAAGGAACCGGATTGTGATGGTAAGTTATTCAATAATGTTAATATTATATCAGTAAATATATTATTATAATTTACAATCGTACTGTCAAAATTATTTTTGGATCTAAAACTAGGGTTATTTGTGCACGAGTCGAACGACTTGTATGTCGGGATGGTATTCAAAGATCGACACACATTCAAGACTCATTTAGCCATGTACACAATACGACATAAGTTCACTTACAAAAACACTCGATCAACTCCAAATATGATGATACTTGAATGCACCAGAAAATCTTGCATATGGCGGGTATACGCAATAAAGATTTTGGAGTCAGATTGATATATTTATATTCTTATATGTGACCTATGTGTCTTTCGGTTTAATTATACGGATCAAATTCATATTAATGTTCATAATTCTAATATATAAAAGACGATACCGTGATGAATCGATTTTGGTTAACGATATTAGAATTTCGGTGTATTGATAACCCTCCTCCCTTTTGTTATCATATTTAATAAATAACTTTCTCTAATGTTTAAATACATTTATATATAAAGCATTAGTAGTTAATAAAAGAATAATTATAACTACATATAGATAATGTTATATATATAGTGGTTATTAAAAGGGTGGTTATTTTCTAATGGTTATAAAACCATCACAACTCTTCAAAAAAGGGTGTGTGTGTCGTTGGGTTTACAACTTTTAGAGAGAAAAAATATACATCATTAAAGAGAGAAAATTATTATTGATTCTTAATTCATCAAAAGAATCATTAAGAAAGAGATCAAAGGGAGGAGAAAATCAATCCAATTCTTCATGGATCAAGGTTAGTATTTTCTTCTTCTACTACAATATTAGATTGAATTAAATCAAATCTAGATGTTCTTGGGATTAAGATTTCATAATCAAAATCATTGAAAATAAATTAACAATTGGTATTAGAGCAAACTAGATTTGTTTAATTTACCATAAAATTAATGATTGATGTTCATGATGAAAATCATGTGAATTAAGTTTTGGTGTTAGGTTTTGTTTGTTAGTGTTATGAAAATTCTATGTTAGATTGGTAATAACATTAAGAACCCTAATTAAAAGCATCTTTAAAAGGAATAATAATAATTATGGTTACATTATGAATTAATATGCGTTATGAATGATGGGATTCACATGAAAAAGTACAATTAATGATAATGATATTGTAACAAAATTATTATAAAAAAAATAATTAAATAGGTGCATATTATTTTTTCTTATGAGTCATAATAAATGACATTTATTGATTAAGATAAAATCATAAAGTATGAGGAGTAAATATATATATTTGATTAAATAAATTTGCTTATGTATATAAAAATTTTATATATATAAGTGTACAATCAAGTTTCCGTTGTTTTAATAGAAATGGTTAATTGTATTTTGAAATATTAATACAATATAAAGATATTTTATCTATTAAAATTTTAATTTTTATATTTTATATAACATGTTAGTCACCAAAGTAGCTTTGTTATAATAGATATAAATATTAAAAATAGTAAAGTTTATCAATTGATCATGATTAAAGTGATGTTATAAATGACATTAAAGTTTTAATTGATCAATTGTTTTAATATCTATATTCTAAGAGATTATCCAAAGGTAGATCATATGATATAGTTATTAATATGAAAAGAATTAATCATTTCACTATAGCCGTAATATGCATACCCAAACGTAGCATAATTATTTGATTTTATGTGATATGATTAATTGTTAAAGAATAAATTTAACATCGCTAAAAGTGTTTGTATTTAAAGTATTATCCAAAGGTTACTTGAATACATGTTTTATAAGTTTATGATTAGGTCTTTGAATCTATAATAAAGTCTCAAAGTAATAATAGGTAAGTATGTATAAATGTTTTGCAGTTTCATCAAATTTGTATGCATCCGCTAATTCTGTCGTAAAGTTTAATGGGCTCAATTATGGAGAGTGGTCAGAACATATCCGGTTCACACTGGGTATTATGGCATTCGATCTTGCAATCCTTACGGATGAGGAACCCTCAGCCATTACAGATGATAGCTCCCAAACTGAAAAGACTCGGTATGAGACTTGGGAGCGATCTAACAGGCTGAGTTTGAACCTTATGAGGATGACGATGGCGGAAAGTATTAAGCTATCTATGCCTAAGACAGAGAAAGCAAGGGAATTCATACAGAAAATTAAGGAGTGTTCACAATCGGATTTGGTTGATAAGTCGATTGTAGGAAGCCTAATGAGTGAGCTAACTACAAAAAAGTTTGACTGGTCTCAACCAATCCATGATCATGTCACGCACATGTCTAACTTGGCAGCAAAGTTAATATCCATGGGAATGGAGGTTCATGAGCAGTTTTTGGTCCAATTTATTATGAACTCCCTACCTTTTGAATTTAGCCAATTCCAGGTGAACTACAACACCATTAAAGATAAATGGAATTTTAAAGAACTAAAGGCTATGTTGGTTCAAGAGGAAGGGAGATTAAAGAAAATGAAGGACCAAGTTGCGAATCTCGTAGGTCTTGGAAGTTCTAGCAGCTATAAGGCAAAACCGAGTAAAAAGGACAAAAGGAAGGATAAAGCTTTTGTGAAAGGACCTAAAAGCAAAATCCATAAAGAGATGAAATGTTTCTTTTGCAAGAAAACGGGACATTTCAAGAAAGATTTTCTGAAACGAAAGGTCTGGTTCGATAAGAAAGATAAACATCATAGTTTTGTTTGCTCTGAATTGAACCTTATAGAAGTGCCTAATAATACTTGGTGGTTAGATTTTGGTGCTACTCATGTGTCTCATATTAAACAGGGATTCAGTTCGATCCAGCCCATAAGAGGAACTGAACAATACTTGTTCATGGGGAACAAGATGAAGGCACGAATTGAAGGCATTGGGACTTACAGATTGATTTTAGACACTAGGTGTCATGTAGATCTTGAAGGATGTCTCTATGTACTTGAATGTGCTAGAAATTTTGTTTCCGTAAGTAGACTGGATAATTTAGGATTTGTTTTTAAGGTTGGACATGGTGTTTTCTCTTTGTACCGAAATGATTACTTTTATGGTAGTGGTACTTTGTTTGATTCACTTTATAAATTCAATCTTGATACAAAATTTTCCGAATCCCTATTTAATATTGAAAGTCGAGGCATTAAACGTAGTGCATCGAATGAAAATTCTGTTTTATTGTGGCATCAAAGATTATGTCATATTTCCAAAGAAAGAATTATGAAGTTGGTACAGAATGAAATTCTTGCTCCATTGGATATTGGTGATCTAAATGTATGTGTAGACTACATTAAAGGAAAGCAGACTAAACATATAACAAAGAAATCAGCCACAAGAAGCACTCAGTTTCTTGAGTTAATACATACCGATATTTGTGGCCCTTTAGATGCTCCTTCTTTGAGTGGTGAAAAATACTTTATCACCTTCATCGATGATTACTCACGTTATGGATATACATATCTGCTGCATGAAAAGTCCAAATCTGTGAATGTCCTAGAGGTGTTCATTGATGAGGTGGAAAGGCAGTTAGATAAAAAGGTAAAAGTTGTGAGATCTGATAGAGGTGATGAGTTTTATGGAAAATTCAATGAAAATAGAAAATGTCCAGGTCCATTTGCAAAGTTACTTGAAAGTAAAGGTATTTGTGCACAATATACAATGCCTGGTACTCCTTAGCAGAATGGTGTAGCTGAGAGGCGGAATCGTACTTTAATGGTATGGGTAGGAGCATGTTAAGTAATTGCTCTTTACCCTTTTCATTGTGGGTATATGCATTAAAAACTGCAACGTATTTGCTGAACCGGATTCCTAGCAAGGCTGTTCCTAAGACCCCCTATGAACTATGGACAGGAAGGAAACCTAGTTTAAGACATCTACGTGTTTAGGGTTACCCAGCAGAAGTAAGGTTGTATAACCCACATGAAAAGAAACTTGATCTTAGGACTATCAGTGGATTTTTCATTGGTTATCCTGAAAAATCAAAGGGGTATATATTTTATTGTCCTAACCATAGTATGAGAATAGTGGAGACCGGTAATGCTAGGTTCATTGAAAATGGTGAAACTAGTGGGAGTGGTGAACCACGAAAAGTGGACATTCATGAAGTTCATGTTGAGGTTCCTTCACCTATCGTTGCACCTGAGGTTGTTGTTCCTATTGTTGCATCACAGTTAAATGACGCAATAGAACAACATAATGATGTGTCAACCCCACTAGTAGAAAATACAATTAATGAACCGGTTACAATTCAAGAAGAGAAAAATGTACCACAAGAACCATTAAGGCGATCTGGAAGAGAAAGAAGATCTGCTATTTCAAATGACTATGTGGTTTATGCTATTGAAAGTGAATGTGACTTAAGCATTGATGAAGATCCGAGCTCATTCCAAAAAGCCATGAAAAGTGACAATTCTAAAACATGGTTAATTGCCTCGAAAGAAGAAATAAAATCTATGGGTGATAACAATGTATGGGACTTAGTAGAGTTGCCTAATGGTTTCAAAACCATTGGTTCTAAATGGGTCTTTAAGACTAAACGCGACTCGAAAGGTAACATTGAAAGATACAAGGCTCGTCTTGTTGCTAAAGGTTTCACCCAAAAAGATGGTATTGACTATAAAGAGACCTTCTCTCCGGTTTCAAAGAACGATTCTCTAAGGATTGTTTTGGCTTTGGTGGCTCATTATGATCTAGAGCTTCACCAGATGGATGTGAAAACTGCCTTTCTAAATGGAGAGCTTGAGGAAGAAGTATATATGGACCAGCCTGAAGGTTTCGTGGTCACAAGAAAAAAACATATGGTATGTAAGCTGAGAAAGTTGATATATGGACTAAAACAAGCTTCTAGACAATGGTATTTAAAGTTTAATGATATCATCTTGTCATACGGTTTTATAGAGGTCATCGTTGATCGATGTATCTACATTAAAGTTAGTGGGATCAAGTTTGTGATTTTAGTCTTATATGTTGATGATATTTTGCTTGCTGCAAACGACATGGGCATGTTACATGATATAAAGAAGTATCTCTCTAAGAACTTTGAAATGAAAGATATGGGTGAGGCATCATATGTGATCGGAATAGAAATATTTCGAGATAGAACACAAGGATTGCTAAGATTGTCTCAGAAAGGATATATCAATAAGATTTTAGAGAGATATAAAATGGATAAATGCTCCGCAGGGATAGCTCCAATTCAGAAAGGGGACAAATTCAGTAAAATGCAATGACCTAAAAATGAATTAGAGCGTAAAAAATGGAAAGAATTCCATATGCATCAGTGGTTGGGAGTTTGAACTATGTTCAAATATGTACTCGGCTAGATATCAGCTTTGCGGTTGGTATGTTGGGTCGATATCAAAGTAATCCTGGAATGGACCACTAGAGAGCTGCAAAGAAGGTTCTCAGGTACTTGCAAGGCACCAAAGAGCACATGCTTACATACAAGAAATCTGATCACCTTGAGGTCATTGGATATTCAGATTCAGATTATACCGGATGCGTTGACACTAGAAAATCGACGTTTGGCTATTTGTTCCTATTAGCTGGGGGAGCAATATCATGGAAAAGTGGAAAACAGTCCGTCATTGCTACTTCCACTATGGAAGCCAAATTTGTGGCATGCTTTGAGGCCACAATTCACGCATTGTGGTTGTGGAACTTTATCTAGGGACTTCGTATTGTCGACACTGTAGCGAGGCCGCTGAGAATCTATTGTGATAATTCCGCAGCTGCCTTCTTTTCAAAGAATGACAAGTACTCTACAGGTGCTAAGCACATGGAGTTAAAGTACTTAGCTGTCAAAGAAGAAGTACAGAAACATAGAGTGTCATTTGAACATATAAGAACTGATATGATGGTAGCGCATCCGTTAACTAAGGGACTACCACCCAAAATCTCTATTGGTCATGTAGAGCGTATGGGTATTATAGACAAAGTCTTGCTATTATGATTGTGATATGTTCATTATATGTATGACACTATGAATTCAATTTAAGTTATGTTTCTAGTTTTAATAGATATGTTATCATTAAAGTATGTGTATACACTTATGGTTCTTAGATAACATGTGATTAAATTGAGAATTAAGGTTATTCTCGATATAAAGAAACTATATATGAAGTTGGGATTGTTTTTTGATACATGGAAGGGATCATGTCATCTAATGATGTGTGACCCCCATGATCCGATCAATTCTAATTTTATTATGATAGTTTAAATTGAAATGAACTTGATGTAAAGTGAACATTAAGGTTGTTGAATCATCAAGTCGACATAAGGTCAAGTGGGAGAATGTAAGAATATTTATATTCTTGTATGTGACCTATGTGTCTTTCGGTTTAATTATACGGATCAAGTTCATATTAATGTTCATAATTCTAATATATAAAAGATGATACCGTGATGAATCGGTTTCGGTTAACAAAATTAGAATTTGGGTGTATTGATAACCCTCCTCCTTTATCTTATCATATTTAATAAATAACTTTTTCTAATGTTTAAATACATTTATATATAAAGCATTAGTAGTTAATAAAAGAATAATTATAACTACATATAGATAATGTTATATATACATGGTGGTTATTAAAAGGGTGGTTATTTTCTAATGGTTATAAAACCATCACAACTCTTCAAAAAAGGGTGTGTATGTCGTTGGGTTTACAACTTTTAGAGAGAAAAAAATATACATCATTAAAGAGAAAAAGTTATTATTGATTCTTAATTCATCAAAAGAATCATTAAGGAAAAGATCAAAGGGAGGAAAAAATCAATCCAATTCTTCATGGATCAAGGTTAGTATTTTCTTCTTCTTCTACAAATTTTGAAGGAAAACATAGTCATAATTTTGTGCAATTTGGAAAAGATCTTTCTGCCTTCATTTTTCGACGTCATGGAGCATCTTCCTGTACATCTACCATACAAAGCTGAACTTGGTGGACCTGTGCAATATAGGTGGATGTATCCATTTGAAAGGTTTTTTAAAAAACTTAAAAGCAAGGCGAAGAACAAACGATATGTTGTAGGGTCGATTGTTGAATCATTTGTGAATGATGAGATATCTTACTTCTCGGAACATTACTTTGCTGAGTACATACACACGAAAAACAGGTAACCTAAATTAATTGTTATGTTTATGAATTAATTATTTTATTATATATATATATATGAATGTAAGTAATATAATATATATATATATATAAACAGGTCTACAAGATTCGATGAAGGTGACGTGTCTGTATATCCAAATCCTGGAGTATCGGATATATTTACGCACATGGGTCGTCTAAGTGGTAAATGTAAAGAAATATGGCTCTCCAAAAAAGAATATAAATATGCACATGCATATGTATTATGGAATTGTGAATATTTTCGGCCACTAGAGAGGTATATGAAAACAATTAATTACATTTATTACATTTCATTTCATTGTATTAAGAAATATATAATAATTTTCAATATTTACTGTTGTAGCATGTTTGAAGATCATATTCGATGTTCGTATCCATATCTTTCGGAAGATGATATTTCATCGAAAAGAGAGGAAGAGTTTCACATATGGGTTAGGGATTATGTATGTTTAATTAATTATTTGACATATATATTATATTTTATTTATTAATTTGGAAATACTAATTAAGTTTAATTTTTGATATATGATCATAGGTCAATTCATGCACTTCCACAGATTCACGTGTCTTTCCTATATGGGCTCAAGAATTAGTTCAAGGTCCGATGAATAAAGCGTCCACTTGGCCGATGTATTTTACAAGAGGTTATATGTTCCACACGAAGAAACATGGACATAGGAGAAAGACATGTAACTACAGTATTTGTGTGAAGGGGGACAATTACTCAGATGCATCTCATGAAGCTGATTTCTACGGTATTTTAATAGATATCATTGAACTTGAGTATGTCAGACTCCTAAATTTGAAGATCACGCTTTTTAAATGTGAATGGTACGATCCTACGCCCTCGAAAGGTACTTGGAAGTTGGAAAATAGCGTCGTTGATGTCTTATCATCGGGGAAATACTACAAATATGAACCATTTATTCTCGGTACGTACGTTTCGTTAATAATTTACTATATATATGATTTTTTTTCTTACAAATTTATAACTAATTTATATTTCAATACTTATGATGTATCAGCATCTCAAGCAGATCAGGTTTGTTATATTCCCTATCCGCACACTAAATCATCATCAAAACAAACGTGGCTCAATGTTTTGAAAGTTAATCCAAGATCTAACATTTTAGGGAAATACAAAAACAAATATGAGATTGACCTTTTGCAACAAGAAAATGATGAAGACGTAATGCTTGTTCAAGAGATAGAAGTAGATCGGTTGGTCGATAGAGTTAACCATACGGAAGAAATTGATTTTGATGTCGGAGATGCGGAACTAGAAGATGAATTTCAATGTAATATTTCATCTTCAGATGATGATGAGAACGAAGAAATGTAATAAATATAGTTATGCTATATATTTTGTACATATGATTTTTATATAATTTAATGTATTAGCAATAACCATATAAATATAATTTTTAAGTAGTTGTGACTGATTTGCCACCACTTTGCCACTGCATTGGCAATATGGTGGTATTTCAGTCACAAAAATTAAACGTGGTCGCAAATCAGCCGCACATTTGCGTCTGATTTGCGACTTCTAAAAATTTGATGTGAAGTCGCAAATCAGTCGCAAATTTGCAACTGATTTGCGACCACATATGGTAAATTCATATTTTCCTAAGTATTTTCCACATTTAAAACTTGTATTTCAATACTAATGAGACTACTAACCATTATAAGTGATAACATATATTGAAAACCATATTTCTAATAATTTCATATTTAGAAAACATTTGAAATGTATACAAGAAGTATAAGGTTAAGTAAAATTGTTAAGTGTTTTAGGTAAGTTATTTGAAAATTTTGGAAATGTTATTGTTTTCATAGTAATTGAAATTTGTATAACTTATAATCAATTAATCAATCTTATATAATTATATGTATTCATCAAAATCTCAAAATTTAGGGTTTATGGTATTATTTGTGACTGATTTGCCACCACTTTGCCACTGTATTGGCAATGTGGTGGCATTTCAGTCACAAAAATTAAACGTGGTCGCAAATCAGTCACAAATTTGCGACTGATTTGCGACCACATTCTAAAAATTTGATGTGAAGTCGCAAATAAGTTGCAAATTTGCGACTAATTTGCGACCACATATGGTAAATTCACATTTCCCCTAAGTATTTTCCATATTTAAAACTTGTATTTCTATACTAATGAGACTACTAACCATTATAAGTGATAACATATATTGAAAACCATATTTCTAATGATTTCATATTTAGAAAACATTTGAAATGTATATAAGAAGTATAAGGTTAAGTAAATTTGTTAAGTGTTTTAGGTAAGTTATTTGAAAATTTGGGGAAAATTATTGTTTTCATAGTAATTGAAATTTGTATAACTTATAATCAATTAATCAATCTTATATAATTATATGTATTCATCAAAATCTCAAAATTTAGGGTTTAGGGTATAATTTGTGACTGATTTGCCACCACTTTGCAACTGTAATAAATTCAATATATGTAAATGTGGTCGAAATCAGTCGCAAATTTGCAACTGATTTGCGACCACATTTATAGTTTTTGATAAATGAACAGGTGGTCGCAAATCAGTCGCAAATGTGCAACTGATTTTCGGCCACCATTTAATTGGGTGGGAGTTTGAAAGTTTTCGGAAATTCAACTCCCCCAAATTAATTGGTAGTCTCAAATCAGTCGCAAATGTGCGACTGATTTGCGACCACCTATTCATTTATCGAAAACTATAAATGTGGACGTAAATCAGTCGCAAATTTGTGATTGATTTGCGACCACCAATTAATTTGGTGGGAGTTTGAACATTTTTGTTTCCCACCAAAGTAATTGGTAGTCGCAAATCAGTCGCAAATTTGCGACTGATTTGCGACTATTTCAATTTTGCCACTGATTTGCGACCACATCTGTGGTCGCAAAAAAAATTATAAATACACGAAGGTTTTCCCTCATTTTTCACAAATCTCTCAAAACTTCATAATCAAAATCCTCTCTAAACACTTTCTAAACACAAATACTTTACAAAAAATGGCATGTAGCGGTAGGTTGTTAAGAGGTCGTGGAAGACGATCTATCGGATCATCTTCCGGCCGAAGAACCTCTTCGGCCTCCTCGAACCCTTCACCATCCGCTAATAGAGCGGGATCCCGCCTCCCTCCCCAATATACCTTTATCCCTCACTCTGTTCCAGAAACCCAAACACCTCTACGGTTTCAGGAATCGGATGAACATGAGGAGGAAGAAATTCCCGACTGCGAAACGGGAATGGATGAACAAACTATCACTCTTGATAGTTTGTTACAAACTCCGGGCCACGAGCAGTATTTGACAATGTTGTCTCCACAAGCGGCTCCTAATACATTGTGGTAAGAAGTTTTCTAAATAATTAGTTTTTTTTTAATAAATATTTATTATAATTGTAATTATATTAATATAAATTTAAAATTTCTCTGTATAATTGAAATATTAGGTTTGACCGCGATAACGGGGCTATTACCCATCAAATTGCAAAATTTTTGAAAAATAAATTTGACGGCCCGTACTACAGTTAGACCGTCATACCTGCTGAGAGGCAGGAAAATATTTCATAGAGTTTGCGGTAAGTTATTTTTTAAAAAAAAAATTATATATTTTATAATATTTAAAAATAATATATATTAATATTTTATAATTTAATTTCAAGCAATCGTACACGTGGGATCCTCTGATCACCCCTGTGGTACGAAAAGAGTTCGAGACCGTCTGCGTAAAGCGGATGAAAGGGATGGTGAGCACAGTTCATACAATTGGAAAACGTCCCCGATGGATTTCCCCAAGTCTGTACAAAATTATGACAGACTATTGGGAAACAAAAACATCTACCGAGAGGAGTACAAAATCCTCTCATAACCGCAATTCCGCTCGGGATGGTCTTGGCCCGCACAAATATTTATCGGGCCAAAAATCTTATATTCAGGTCCAGCAGGAAATGGTAAGTCACAAATTTTTTTATTTAATTAACATTTTTGGTAGCAATTAAATAATATTTATTTCAAAACTTGTGAAGGAACATAATTTAGGACGACCAGTCTCAATAGGTGAGCTCTTTATAAAGACTCACACAAGACCGGATGGTTCGTATGTAGATTTGAAAGCAAAACAAATTTGTGAAGCATACGAACGAAACATCCAAGAGAAGATGGCGATCGTGGAGGTCGATCCAACAGAAACATCTGATGGAACCTCCCATCCAATTGAGCTGACTCCAGAACAGAAGAATGAGATCTTCATCCAGGTAAAAAAAAATTTTCAAAGTTTTTTCTTTTAACATATTTTTGTAATTAATTAAATAATTAAATTTATTATTTAAATTTTGCTTTTGTTATTTTGTAGTCTTCTGTTGCTGATGAACGAGGCCGTCTTTATGGACTCGATAGCCTCAACCGCGTACAGTCTATGGATAGACATACTGGAGTGCAAACCAATTCACCCGAGTACGTAATGCTTTAAGAACAAAACGCGTTGATTAAACAACAAAACGCTCAGATTCTGGAAAGAAATCAGAAGATTGAAGAGCTGAACAGAGAAAACTAGAAGAAAATCTCGAGCTTGGAGATGCTCCTCGGGTATTTCCAACGGACGGATCCCGTATTCGCCTCCTATATGCGGGATAACAATTGCACAGGAGAACCATCGACGGCTCCGCCCACGACCCCATTTTCGCCATCAGATTTCCAATTTCCGCCATGTGAGAATTAGATTTTTTTTCATGTATTAAATAATTTTCAATAATAAATTTTAGAATTTTAATTTTTTATATCTTTTTATTCAATATTTTATATTAATTAGTTCACATATTTTTCATTTAATATTATAATATTTTTAATTCATTAATAAAATTAATAAAAATTTAAATAATATGAATTTTAAACCATAAATTATAAACTATTATATTAATAATTATGAAAAATTAACTACTATTAATATTAAAACATAATAATATAAATTATTTTATTAATATTCCTAATTACAAAATATTAATATTATTATTGAAATTAATTTCCAAAATTATTATTCAAATTTAAATTTATAAATATTATTTTACATTTATTTTTAAAATAATTTAAATATTTTGAAATTAAATTAAAAAAATTATTAATTATTAATATTGTTTTTTCAAAATATACGAAATTATTTCAATAATAATAAAAAATATAATATTTTTTTTAAATCTGATTACGGTGTAGTCGCAAATTAGTCCTAAATCAGTCGCAATTTTTGTCACCGATTTGCGACTCCTCCATACATGTGATCGGAAATCAGTCACAAAAATTTGCGATTGATTTGCGACTACAGGACAAATGTAGTCGCAAATCAGTCACACCTTTTTTGAGACTGATTTGCGATTAGAGGACAATTGTAGTTGCAAATCAGTCACAATTTTTTGTGACTGAATTGCGACTACAGGAGAACCGCAGTCGCAAAACAGTCACAAAATTTTGTGACTAATTTGCGACTACGAGAGTTCTGCAGTCGCAAATCAGTCATAATTTTTTGTGACTGATTTGTGACTACGGTTCTCCTGTAGTCGCAAATCAGTCACAAAAAATATGACTGATTTGCGACTGCGGTTCTCTTGTAGTCACAAATTAGTCACAAAAAATGTGACTGATTTGGGACTACATATTTAGCAACCACATATGTAGTCGCAAAACAGTAGCAAAATTTGTTATGAAAATTCAGTGACAAATTAGTCGCAAAAATAGTCACCACCTTGTGGTCGCAAATTAGTCACAAAAAACCACTATTTCCGTGGTCGCAAATCAGTCACAAATTTGCGACTACTTTTTTGCGACTAGTATTTTGTGACCATTTCACGTGGTCGCAAAGTAGTCGCAAAATACAGTTTTGCGACTACATTGCGACCACTACCATGGTTGCAAATTGCATGTTTTCTTGTAGTGTGTAAGCATGAAATGGCCGAGCCTACTAGAGTAAATCGGCTTCTCACATATCGAAATAAATTTTTGAAATGGGAAATTCCTTATTTTGTCGGTTTCCTCCTCATCAAGTGAACTAAGAATCTTCTTTATTCGCCATGAGCTATGATAAACATTTACCTTTTGTTCCTAAAAGTTGTGGAAAGTTGTGATTCGATTCCTGAAACATGTTAACATGATAATGTTAGCGTTAAACAAAAACGGATATGATAACATAACATATTAGCACATAAAATGATGTTACTCCTATTACTGGCATAGTAGAATATAACAGAAAAATACCAGAACACGTTCAAAATAAACGCCGTTCCAGTAATATTTATAGAATACCGGCAAGAATAGCACACAAACACGGGTAGTACGTGCCAATAAAAACATTAACATATAATAAAAAAATGTTATCAGCATGATATCAAATGCACATGAATTGGAAAATTTATAAAAAAACAGGGAATGTCAAAAGAGTAGGGACCATATAACAGACAAAGTTTCTACAATTTCTAAGAATGGGAGACAGTTTGGAATCGGCAAACATATTTCTAAATTAAATGAAATCAAGATATTTTGACTTATTTTATTTAGAAAATCATTCCAACCGGGACCATTAGTAGAATATTTACAACTAGAGGGCAATTTTAAAACATAAATCAATAACCGAAATACTATAAAAATTTATAAAATAGGTAACATTGAAAAAATAAGCATATAAAATAGCATAAAATTAAAAAGGTATCGATTAACTAGTGAAAATGCGTATAACATGAGAAATTATCAAAAACCGAAGCACAAATTTTCCACAAAAAAAATTACTAACAAAACAGAAAATAAATTTCTAAACAAAACATGAAAAACACCGTGTGTAGATAAGAGATCAAAAATTTATTATAAAAATCCGGAAATAAATTGATTAACAAAACCGGAAAAAACTGTAATATGCCCAAAATCGAGAAAAAATAGAAAAACTGAAAAATACCCAAAACCGTTTGAAAAATGCACAAATTCGGAAAAAAAATTGGTATATGTCCAAAATCGAAAAAATTATAAAATCTGTAAAATACACAAAACCATTTAAAAAATGCCCAAATTTGAAAAAAAAAAAAAAGAGAAGACAAACGAAGACAATTTTTAAACGAAACAAAAAAAAGCACAACGAAAATGAGGAAAACTCCAAAAATGCTCTAAATCGAAAAATGGAAAGTATCAAAAATCACCCAAATCGTGAAAAACACGAAGGCAGTTGAGGAAAAATCCTAAAAAAAACCCTAAATCTCGGAAAATTGAAGACTGATAAGGTAAAAACTGGCACTGGATTTTAAGGGAACCTAAAAATTGAAGCGCAACAAAAAATTTTTGTGAAATCAAATGTTCTGCATGTATACAAAAGATTGTGACTGTTAAATATTGTACATACCTCGCATATCGAGTGCAGTTAGGTGAAACAAAGTTTAAAAAATAGCAAGTAAGCAAAAAACTAGATTACAACAACATATCTGTGCGTAAAAAAACTCATATGTATGCCAAAAACAGTGAGAACAGTATAAACTTATCGGGTTCGGTGCATTGTTGCCAGACACCATTTTTCCGGCCATGGAAGCGGGGGAGAACATTTGAGAAACGAGAAAATCGAGAGAGCGTAGAAAAACAAGAGAGAGAAAGTAGAGAAAAAGTGAAAGAAAAATAAAACAAACTCTCTCTCTCGTCTTAAATATAAAATAAAGTGATGTAACTTAAAGTGAACTGACACACCTAATGGAATAGATGTCAGTTAACAACAGTTTATAACCGCTCAGCAATAGGGGTGTTATCGAATTTCAATTAAGTGAATAGTACCGAAATCTTCTCTTTGTTATTTCGCTAATTTAGGTATTGTTTTTTTGTCATCTATCCAAATTTCACTAAAATGTATCTTATAAATAAAAAAATTGTAAAAAAAAAACAATAAATATCTTATACATTAAAAATTTCTTTACACAAAAAATAACATAATTCATATCTTATAAATCTTAATTCAAACAAAATATCAAAACCCAAAAGCTAAATAAATCACCGTTCAACTTTTTGGAAAACTAAAATCTACAACGAAACCAAAAATTTCAAAAACCAAAATCTAGAAACCAAAACCATACAAACATTCATGCCTCGCCCTAACCAAATCAGTTGTGTTTAATACTTCTTTCCAGCATTTATAAGCACAATTGCAATGACCATCGAGTGCGACGCTAGTAGGCACACCTTTATCAAAACACTTTTTTTTCAGTTTTCCAACCTCTTTAATCCATCGAGATCTTGAACCATCTGTGTCTGATTTGATAGTTCATGGTTTTTGCCATTATACTCTTTAACAAAATGAACAAGTAAAGGAACAGGCTTTACGCAATTTGGTCACTTTGCATTTTATTAAGCAATCTCTTAGAGAAAAAACAGTGAGTTCATAAGTAGGATAAGTAAAGTATGAAGCATGACAACAACTTGACCATAAAGATGATTTGAAATAGTTTAGAACAGTAGAGTTGCCCATGCAGCAATGAACGCAAAGCCTCCGAATGGTGCCAAAGTAGAAAACTTTCTGTCCTCACGCAGTGCTACCATGTAACACCTACAGAATTCGATAAACATAAACCTTCTCACATATTCACATCCAGAAAATACACCACTGAGCAACAAAACTGGAGTGACCTAGTAAAAGTATAGTTACTTCGTAGATTTTTCCTTCAATGAAAACGTCAAAGGTTCACATATATCGAAAGAGGTCAAGGTTGTTAAACTACTTTTGTATAAGGCATGAATTCTGAAATCATTACCTCAGATACATAGAGATTATGCTATTAGCAAGTGATGCAGTGCTTTTGCAAACTGATTCAAAAGTTGGAAACATGTCTAGAAATGGATAAAAGTCTCTAAATTTATTTCCCTAGCCATGTAGAGTTGTGACAAGCATTTCAAGACATCCAAGACATCCAAATCATATTGAATTGTTCAAAAAGCCATGATGAACTGTTATAATCTCAATTTCAAGACATCCAACAACTATGCTAGCACAAAAGCTCTACCAAACATCTATTCAAAAGTTTAAATTCCAGAACATAAAAACAATGCCCTCAATCTGAAAAAACAAGTACAGCAACTTACGTGCCGGAAAAGGCTACAATCCCAGCAGTCAACAAGCCACCAAACTGATAAATGGAAAAAGATATGTCAATTGTCAAGAACAAACAACTCCATCAATTACCAAAAAACAGAAGATATAAAATAGAAGCAGAGAAGCTAACAATGTTGGGATATTTGGTGTTAGGAGCAGAAACAAGAGCTGCAGTGTGGACCAAATGGTAAAGAGAAGCCGTTTGCCACACCTGAAAGATCTTCAATTTTATCAACAAAATCCAAACTAAATGGAAAAACCTCAGATACCTAAACTGTAAGAAAAAGCAACCAAATTTCCAGCAAAATTCAGAATCTTTTACCTGTTTAAAAGAAGGGTTTTCTGGTTTAAAGACATGAGCACCGTAAGTTCCCAAACCAAGAGCAGCCATACCTACAGTAGACACAATCAGTAGCTTCATTACGACATCAAATCAGTGATCTCTCTTCTTACCGGAAACGGCGGCGACTTTGTGCCATATCTGAGGATCCATCGATCGTCTTCTTCTGAGGTCTCGTAGATTGCTTCTGACGCAATTTCCCATTTGACTAGAGGTATGCGTCAAATCAATTATCAAATGGGGCGATCGAGACTTTTTCGGTTTACGCTAGAAACGGTGTCGTATTACACGTCGTGTTATTTTCTTTACAGCCACTAAAGATTCTTTCTTTTGCTTCAACTGCGAGCTTTGTATAGATCTCTCTCCCTTGCAAAACCAAATCTTTTGTCGATTTCTACCGAAAATCACTTCACAATCTACAATAGGTTAGTTTTTTACCAAAACAATCTAAACTTTTTCCATTTTCTGGAGGATTTTGATGCTCTTCTTCTCCACAAAACTTGAATTTGTTCTTCTCTGTTTACAGTTTTGCAAATTCGACGCGTTTAAAACGAAGATATTTTTGATGTTGTATTCGATTGCTCTCTCTCTATCTATCTGTCTCTCAAGTTTCTCAACTTGTGTTGCTTGGACAATAGTATGATTGAATTGAAAATGGATGTGTTAGTTTTATGTTGGAACTCGTAGTTTTGATCTCTATGGATATAATTGTCCAATCTGATTAAAGATTTTTCTATTACTTCTACAGGATTGCAGCTGGACATGACTGTCTCTTGCTTTTTCTGTCTTATGAAGGTCAGATAACTAAAGGTCATTTTTTGGGGATAACTCTACCCTGAGTTGCTTGTTTGTGATGGAATATGTATGAGGCGTGAGACACAATCTGGGAGAAGTAGAAACAATAATGTTGCAACCATTGCCAAAGATAGCTGAAAGTATCAACGATGTTGTCTTCCATGAACTCTCCATGTGGCCTGAAGATGCAGATGATTTGTTGCGGGTAATGGAGGCAATATCAAAGAGAGATTTAAAATGGGTACTGGCTGCTTGTGCTAAAGCAGTCTCGGAGAATAACCTTTTAATGGCACAATGGTGTATGGGCGAGTTACGCAGCATGGTTTCTATATCTGGTGAGCCGATCCAGAGATTGGGAGCTTACATGTTAGAAGGGCTTGTGGCTAGGCTTGCTGCAACTGGTAGTTTGATATACAAGTCTCTGCAATCCAGAGAACCGGAAAGTTATGAATTCTTATCTTATGTGGACGTGCTGCACGAGGTTTGCCCGTATTTCAAGTTTGGGTACATGTCAGCGAATGGAGCGATTGCAGAAGCAATGAAAGATGAGGAGAGAATCCACATTATTGACTTCCAAATTGGGCAAGGGACCCAGTGGATTGCACTTATCCAGGCCTTTTCAGCTAGGCCTGGTGGAGCTCCAAATATTCGAGTTACCGGTGTTGGTGATGCATCCAACTTGGTTACAGTCAGAAAAAGACTAGAGAAACTCGCAAAAAAGTTCAATGTCCCATTCAAGTTCAATGCGCTTTCAAGGTCGAGTTGCGAAATAAAAGTGGAAAATCTTGATGTCCAGAAAGGCGAAGCCCTTGGAGTAAACTTTGCTTACATGCTGCATCACTTGCCAGATGAGAGCGTAAGTACAGAAAACCACAGGGACCGGTTGCTGAGGATGGTGAAGAGTTTATCACCTAAAGTGGTCACCCTCGTGGAACAAGAATGTAACACAAACACTTCCCCTTTCCTTCCCAGGTTCCTTGAGACATTAAGTTATTACAAAGCAATGTTTGAATCTATTGACGTGATGCTCCCGAGAAATCACAAGGAAAGGATCAACATCGAGCAGCACTGCCTGGCAAGGGATGTCGTCAACATCATAGCTTGTGAAGGAGCAGAGAGGATCGAAAGGCACGAGCTTCTTGGGAAATGGAAGTCAAGGTTTTCTATGGCAGGTTTTGAGCCATACCCCTTGAGCTCAATTGTTTCAGCCACCATTAGAGCCCTCTTAAAAGATTACAGCAACGGATATGGGATTGAAGAAAGAGATGGAGCTCTGTACCTTGGTTGGATGGACAGAATCTTGGTATCGTCTTGTGCATGGAAGTGAAAGAATAACTTTCCCAAAGAATGTAATATGTAATGCAAACGACAGAAGTGGAAGTAATAGATGGTTTCGTCTCGATTTCATTAACAAGGTTGGATCAAATCATATATATTCTCAAGCTATAATATTAGACACGCTCCGTCAACAAAGAAAGATTCGTGTTGTGCTACCATCGCTGCCTGTAACTATCATTTGAACCAAATCAAAGTGGCTATAACGCACCGGCTATATATAGATGGTAAGCATACTATTCCATTAAACACTAATCTAAGCTGGTTGCGGGTGAACAGAAAACTGAACAGCCTATAATCATATTCGCCTGTACTAATCTATGTTACCATCTGGTGCACGCCAAATTCTTAGCTTCAACCAGACTCTGCGTTGGGTTTCTGTTTCTGACTCTCCAGGGTGCACACTATATTATCCTTACAAACAGTGTTTTTATCATCTGACTTTGTTACTGACATGGCGGGATTGGCTGCTTGATCTTTGGTTACATCTAATCTGTTTTTTATTTGCTCCTTCAGCTTCGCATCCAAGACTGGACCTTAATCAAGTTTTTTTTTTCAAACCAATTAGTCTTGGCTTTCTTTCTTGAGTGATCTTCGACGTGCTGATCTTTTGTAGTGGTTTGAAGAGCTGAGCTCTGTAGAGTTTTGTTGACTTCTGTGTCTTTAGCACTAGGTTCTTTATCATCAACTCCCGAGTCCAGAGTCTTATTATGAATCCTCCCTGGTGGCATATCATGGTTGTGTTTTCCCTCGTAGGTCGTTATAAGAAACTTTGTGCTATGAGATGACACATTGAGGTAGGACTATTGTTATCATTGTGAGTGTTGTCGCCCTTTATCCTACTTGACTGAGAAATAGCAGTGTTCACATCATCCGTTGATGGAATAACTCAAACATGAAATCCTCCATGGATCTTTGGTGGTTCAGTTTGGCGATGTGTCTGAACACTGGATCCAGATGGTTTCCTCTACCATAAGAGGTTGAATACAGCCATAAGCACCAAAGAAAGTGTCATATTAGATTAAAATATCTGATCTCTATTCTTACCTTTACTCACTGCTGTGAAGACATCACTTTGTTTATCTTGATTGATAGGAACAGCACCACCGCCAAGAAGCTTTGGATGAACATGCTGGCCAAAGTAGACAATGTCCACGATTTTTCCACCTGACGACAGTTCCAATTGCTTTTTCGCTTTGTCCATATTTCCGCCAGTTGTATCCGTCTCCCATAACCTTTTCGCAAATAAACGGACTACTCCCTTCTGAAGCAGATTGCAAAGATAAGACAGTACTACTTTCAGGAATCTTTGGTGCTTTCTCGGAAGCAACATCTACTTCTGACTCTGGAACTATGGTATCAGGAACGAGGTGTAGTAGCTCCTTGCAGTCGTAGATTCTGGAAACCCGCCTAAACATTGCTTAGTTTGACAATCTTCAAAAACGGTTTCGGTTCTAGCTACATGAGTCACTGGAGTGGCCACCATTTTATCAGTAGCAACAGCATCAGATGCTTTAGACACTTGAATTCGCTAGTTCCATGTCACTAAGAAAGACCAATAAACACGCAGAAGTGAAATTTCAACTCAGCTTAAATCTGGGGAAAAAAATCGAGCTTGTCGCCAAATCAATTTAAGTTCCATTTCCAAACCCTAGTGGAGCAATCAAATCAAACAAAAAAACTAAATTATTTCAGTGACAAACACAAGAATAACAATAGGAAACAAATTTTGCAGAACAACCCACTCACAGAATTTCTTGAGAGCAAAACAGAGTATCAAAATTGAGTATTTTTTCTTATAACGTGCTTTAGATTTGAGTATTACCAAAGTGGTCTTAAAGAGTCAACCTTAAAATTGTGATTACTAACCAACACAACAAATGATTTCTCGAGCTTTTTTTTATCAACAATGATCTAACGTTTATCTCCCATATTTATCCTTCATGAGAGAATCATTTAAAACCCTAAAGAAAAAAAACCATTTGATAATAATCCTTAATAAAAGTTCCATTTTTACGAATTCAGAGAGACGACCCAGCATTTGGATTTTCACTGAAATTAAGCATTTAATTACTAAAGAATTTTTTACAACTAAAAAGAAAAAAGAGAGAAATTTTACCTAGCACAGACATCTAGAAGACCATCATCCAATCAATTTTTTACAAAACGAGGATTCTGAAAACAAAATCTTTGCAAGTTCGAGTAAGATCAAGAATTCCTAGATCTGGAAATCAAACAACCTCGACATTGCGCCTTAACAAAAACGAGAGAGAGAAGAAATGACAAAAGGTAATATCATATTGGTTGGAATTTAGCGATGTTAACATAAATTTTAAATTGAGCATTTGCACGGTATAACATAAAATTTTTTTTTTACAAATATTTGCAATCTATCACTCTATTATTTCGGATAACTGTACAAATTAGAATAATCCGGTTTCTCCTAATAACCTATTAACTCTACATGATTTTCCCTAATATTCGTTTAGATTTTCTATCCGAAGTGTGCTCTCATTTAAGTGCATAGAAGAGACTTCAAAAAAGTGAAAAAATGGTTTCCGATTCATCCTCCTGGTTCATTTAGTTATTTTTTCCTGAAATCGTTTCAAACTTCATTTCCATATTTGTTTCTTAAATTTCTTAGAAGCTCAAAATTTTAGAGATTTCGCTATTTCACAGTTTCGCTGTTAAATCATCGATTATAGTTTCAGAAAGCACTATTCACATGAACAGTTAGGGTTTCAGCCAAAGAAGATGGTAAACAGTACTTTTCCGAGTTGCAGAGGTCGCATCTTTTCAGCATTTTCGCACCGATTCAATATTGTAACTGCGATTTACGATATAAATTTTTGTGTGAAGGTAACCGTTTCCTTTTTCACAGAAACAGTGAAAATTTCTGCGATTTCAATAAGTTTACAGGAAAAAATGGTAGGTTTTTTTTTTAGATTTTCGTTCTCAAAACGAAATTGAAACCAAAATTTTTGCATGCATTTTTATTTTGTGTGTTTTTTGAAGGATTCCGACATCCAACTACATCAAAGAATGTTCTCCACCAGTGAAGAACCGACTAGAGAAAGAGTGAATACATATTACAAAACAAAACATCTTCATGCTATAATATGAATACTTTGGATGAACAAGAGGCTGAGTCCGCAATTCCACTTTTGGGAAAGTTCTATCCACAACCGATATGCCAACGTACTCCGGTAGCTTTGGGCATTTTATGTTAACTCGCCAACTAAAGATTTCTAAAAAGCATGAGTTATGGTTTATGTTTGCGGGTAAGCCGATAAGATTCTCGTTAAAAGAGTTTGGTATCATCATCGGTCTTCCATGCGGTAAACTCCCTGCTCGTACCAAGGAAAAGAAGAAGAATCCGATTAAAGAGAAGCCTTATTGGCCAATACTCTTCGGAAATCTTGAAGCATGCCCTGTTGATCTAGCAATTAAAATGCTGAAAAGAGAACAATAGCATATAAGGAGGAGGAGATCAAGTACGCATGTCTTGCTAGCACGGCATCGGTGTTGTTGCCATCGTCTCATCCACCCAAAATCGACAAGGTTCATGTTCTGGGATCTTGATGCATTCTTTGCATATCCATGGGGCATGATTGCTTTCGACATGGTTGTGTCTAGTGTGAAAAGAAGAAATGTTCTTGCGCTATCATAAAGTTCCATTTCAATACAAAGATTTTTTCATTCGATTCAATTGGTCATTGTTGAAGCCATACCTTCTCTACTAGAATTCGAGCAGTTGAATGACTCATCTTCTTCTTCCGAATCAAATAGTGAAACAGAAGGTCAAAACGAAAAAATCGAGATAATGCAAGTGGTTCCAGGGAAAAAAAATCGGCCTTAACCCCGATGATGAGGACATCAGGTCGTATGCCCAGCCAGGAGACCAGACTGGCCGACCAGGAAGCTTGCCCGAGACAGCTGGGCCATTTGGCACGTCTGCCAGTCCAAGCGGTACCGCCGGACCCTTGACCAATAGGACCGGACCGATCAGCATTGCCGGCGGAGAGGCCCAAGCTTCTGGCACAATTGGTGGCAACGTGGATGACACCGCTGGTCCCCTTGGTGACGCCACCGACTCCGGGATCAACTTGGCCGGTCCTGAAGGCATTCCGGCTAGTACCTCGCACATTCCAGCCGGTACAGCCGATCCAGCCGAGTACACGAGCATTTCAACTTCTACACAAGCAAACTTGGACCAGATAAGCTACCAGCTTTAAGAAATGCATCTAGAGGAAGTTTCCACACTAGTAGTGCCATCAGGAGCAATGACAAGGAGCAGATCCGCTCTCTTCCACAAATTCAGCATATGGATTGGCAAGCTCCTAGAGGAAGATCGACTAAGGACAATGGGCCAGAAGTGCAAAGAAGAGTCAAAAGGCTTCTCAACAATGCAAGGGACTTCATAGACTTGGGCTTTAGTGGCAAGAGAGGTCAGGGCCCAAAGATTCCTAACCCTACTCTAAGTCGAAGACTAGGAGCAAGGCGCGTGCATGCCACAAGGACGACCACCTTCCATTTCTTGGCCGTGAGGTAAGGTAAGTTTTCAATACGAATATTTGCCTTTTTCTGCTTTGAGTCAAAGATATTGTAGGAATAGGTCTTTTTTCGGCTATGCACTTTTGTACATTTTCTATTTGTGCACTTTTGTAATCTTTTCTTTTCTTTCTTTGAGTCGACCCTAGAAGGTCAAGCTGTCGAGCATATTAATAAGGCTCCTTCCAGCATTGTAGTTCAACAACCTTTTTGATATTAATAAAGTAGAACTTTCTTCCAACAAGTTTTCTCTCTAATAATCTTGTGCGCTTAGAACCTAGTTGAGACCAGCCCTCCTAGCTCTAAGTTTGTGATTTATCACGAGGTTCATCACCCCTCGTGTGTTTCACTTCACCCTTCCATCGAATACCAACCCAAAAACCCCTATCCAAGAAGTCTAAGGTCGAGTTTCTCACCTAACCTTCTCCAAACAGCCCACGCGCATATAAGCCTTGAATCGAGGCTTGTATCACCCGCCCATGCTCGAGTGCTTGATGAAGAAGAGAAGATAAGAGGTTCCTTAGATTATTTTGGTTTTTACCATCTAGGTAGCCTAGATAGCATATTTATCAATTCTTTTCATGTTAAGCCGGTAGCATATAACAAAGATTATAACAAGATTGTGGATAATAATTCATATAATCCGATAATTTAAGTTGTAACCATTCACATAGTTTGCATATTGGTAGCCGAAATTTGATACATGATAGCTTTTAATTTGATATGGGTGTACCCTTTTTGATATATGGTGAACTAATTCATTAACCGATATGTTAAGTGTTAACATGGTGTGATCCCATATACAATGTTATGTAACGTAGATATTTGTTTTGGTTAGCATGATAATTATAATGTTAGCTTCAGTAAGTTCATTGGTGTTGTTAACTACTTAGTGTTAACTACTTAATTTCTGATAGTAGGTGTTATAAAATTTACTACACTGATAATTCAATTATGTTGTTTACTTATTCTCAATCAATGCTATTTTCCAAATTTTATTGCTTTCCTAATGGTGTTAGATTATTGTTTTAAATATACATTTTTGCAGGTTGTTGTGTAGTGTATCATTTCAGAGGATAGGGAGCTGTTAATTAACGAAGATTCCTTCACTGTTTTTGAGGCATCTGTGGAAAATATGATTGAGAAGAAGGTCTCAAAAATGCAAGATGTTGTTATGAAGTATATTCATGAATGTTTGACAAAACTACATTGATCTATTTTCCTACTGAGAATGAAGGGGTAGAGGATGTTCAATTGTTGATGTTGGTACTAGCAATGTCCCACGCTCCACCGAAGGATCAATTTCGAAGGGTTCTCCAATGGATGCAGCTGCATCACATTCTCATGCGTCCGATGCAATAAATGTTATTAGTGGTTCTCTAAATCAGGCTGTTGAGGATGAGGTACCTTCTTCTCTTCATATTTTTCTATACGAATGTTAACATAGTGGCTTATAGTTAATGAGATTAATCTAACTGATATTAGCTGTACAGACTGGTGTTCATGAAATCGTTGTCCCCACAGGTTATCCCCCCCCCCCCACATCGATTCAAATGTTGATACGGAGATGGAGTGTGCAGGAGACATAACGGTATAACAATTTAGTTTTTATGTAAAAGACTGTTTTTCCAGATACTGTTAACGTTAACGGTTGACTAAAATTGTTCGACGATCATGTCAATCAGTGGAACAAACCATGTTTCATCAATGAATTAACTTTTCTATCATCCATTCCTTCTTTCTCGATTGGACTTTCGCAGGAAAACATCAATACATGTGATGTAGTACGTGATACAGAAGGGCAGTATGAGAAATCTGTTGTTGGCGATGTAGGCGACGAAGAAGATGAATCTGACGACCACGATGAGCAAGAACCTCGTAAGAGCAAACAATAGAGGACAGCACCGGATGTGCTTAAAGACTTTGAATGCGATAAAATATTGATGGTAGTCTCGCAAGAGCCCCAATCCATTCTATACGGTTTATATCCAGAAGTTGACTACGTGATGAAGATTGTCAAGTTACACACATTACTGAAGAAGCAAGTGTAAGTTTAACAAGTTATATATTTTGTTAGTGTTTTAATACATCCAAGGATTGTTAGTCGACGTATTCAGAATGTATATACTTAGCAGTTAATATTATCATTATTAGATAAAGTCTCATGTTCACCTTTATCATGACAGTACGATATACTTGCCAAAAAGTATTACTATCAACAACATAGATGTAGCCGACATAGATTAGAGGATGAAACTGATGTCTCTAAAAGTAAGTAGTAATAACCTAATAGTCTCTCTTATCAGTATTATTTTATTCTAAAGAACTTACTAACCTCATTGTATTACTTTTTCACAAGATGTTTGATGCGCTAATGCACTTGACTCAGTTAATGTATAATAGAGACCAAAGACCTAATCAAAATGTTCTTTTCTTTGACACGACCTTTGTGTCCATCCTTATGAAACAACACACCAAATTCACAAGGGTTGTAGCTAAAGATAGGGCTCGATTCAAGTTTGAAGACGACATATTTTTCTATTTCAGGTTGGAGAGCAATCCAACAGTCCCTCCGTGGATTTACTTCCCTTTCAATCTGGATAAACAACACTAGATTGGTGTGTGTGTGTGTGTGTGTGTGTGCAGTTCAGCTATGACAGTATATGTCCTTGATTGCAACATTGGATTTTGTTCTGATAGTTCTGTTAAGAAACACTTTAGTCCGATATCTCTCATGATTCCGTACATTCTCAAAAACACTCCTTTCAAAAACATAGTGTCCCAAACGAAGGCATATTCTATTGTGAGGCATAGAGGTATACCTCAGAATGATATTTAGTAAACTCTTATGTTACTTGAACTACATCGTGTGCAATACTCTTTTGGATCTCGTGTATGAGTAATCGGTTTGTTTTTAGTGTTATTTATTTTTTTAGAATTGTTAATCTGTTTATTATCCGTTATATCATTCGATACTGTGAAAATATTTATGTATGGTTACAATGTAATAGTTACTAGAATATTTGTTAATATTGATCAACATATACAATTTCCGAAATGGAAGAGCTACAACTTCTAATGTTATGAAGGCATTACAAAAACTTTCGGTTCAACATTTTAGGGTTTACTTTCGGTTAACAAAAACTTTCGGTTAATATAAGACTTCAAAAAAAACCCACTTCCCGAATCATTGATTATATCAAAATATTCAAGGAACCATCCATGTCTCATCCATGCCCTTCCAACTCCTTAGCATGTTGCACCCAACTTAAATTCTTGTTGTTATGTTTTTTGAAGAGTTTGTGGATACCATCGAGACTCATTGACTTGAAATGTTGGTTTAGTTTAATGTTCACATTTATGTAAACTCTTATGTTACTTGAACTACATCGTGTGCAATACTTTTTTGGATCTCGTGTATGAGTAATCGGTTTGTTTTTAGTGTTATTTATTTTTTTAGAATTGTTAATCTGTTTAGTATCCGTATATCATTCGATACCATGAAAATATTTATGTATGGTTACAATATAACAGTTACTAGAATATTTGTTAATATTGATCAATATATACAATTTCCGAAATGGAAGAGCTACAACTTCTAATGTTATGAAGGCATTACAAAAACTTTCGGTTCAACATTTTAGGGTTTACTTTCGGTTAACAAAAACTTTTGGTTAATATAAGACTTCAAAAAAAAACCCACTTCCCGAATCATTGATTATATCAAAATATTCAAGGAACCATCCATGTCTCATCCTTGCCCTTCCAACTCCTTAGCATGTTGCACCCCACTCAAATACTTGTTGTTATGTTTTTTGAAGAGTTTGTGGATACCATCGAGACTCATTGACTTGAAATGTTGGTTTAGTTTAATGTTCACATTTATGTAAACTTTTATGTTACTTGAACTACATCGTGTGCAATACTCTTTTGGATCTCGTGTATGAGTAATCGGTTTGTTTTTAGTGTTATTTATTTTTTTGGAATTGTTAATCTGTTTATTATCCGTTATATCATTCGATACCTTGAAAATATTTATGTATGGTTACAATGTAATAGTTACTAGAATATTTGTTAATATTGATCAATATATACAATTTCCAAAATGGAAGAACTACAACTTCTAATGTTATGAAGGCATTACCAAAACTTTCGGTTCAACATTTTAGGGTTTACTTTCGGTTAACAAAAACTTTCGGTTAATATAAGACTTCAAAAAAAACCCACTTCCCGAATCATTGATTATATCAAAATATTCAAGGAACCATCCATGTCTCATCCTTCCCCTTCCAACTCCTTAGCATGTTGCACCCAACCACCCCCACATCTGCTGCAAACTGTTAGACGCCTTCTTACTCCACCCTGAAAACGTAGTATTTTATTATTCACATAAAATAATATTTAACCGCTAACGTGATGAGTAGCAGTTATCTCAAATTATATCTGTGAAAACATTAGTATCAGATAAAAAATACTATGAACTCCCCCTGCGAAAAGATTCGTTGTTTTCTAGGACGGCTAGGCAGTCGTCTCATTGCTAGTGGAAGGAAATTTATTTCCAAAAAGTATGCACTCACCGAAGACGTATTAATCACAACGGACACTGGATAAATACTGTTTACGTACGCCATTCTCCAAAACCCAGTTGTGAACATGGTGCTTGCAAGTGTATCAACCTTTATCTTTTTGTTTACTGCTGCAACTACTGTATGAGAACTTGGGATCCTTAGTATCTGAAATTCGCAACATGTACAAGTTTTCCCCCAACAGATCCACATGGTAGGATCCCCTAAGCTTTGTATGTATCTCAAAATCATTTTCATTAATAGGCCGCACTTCATAACTAGTCAATCTCTCAAAAATTTTACTGATTATTTCTTCAACCTTCGGGGTTAGTGGACTGTTTGTTGCCGTTGAAATCTTCCGTCTTTTAGAAACAACCATTCAGTGTTGATCTTATATACTCAATGAGAGGAATAATTGGAAACCCACGTGCTTCACTTAAAACTGCATTCAGTGATTCCGCCATGTTGTTTGTCATTATATTATACATCAATCCATTGAAATGAGACCGAGCCCAATGTTCTACCCTGACATCCATCAAATATTCTGCACATGCAATATCAATTTCTTTAATCTCATTGAAATGTGAGTAAAACTCAAGCAAACTAAACGTTCGTGCCGCTCTTGACACTAGGTATTCCAAATGCTTCTTCTTGAATTGTTTGTATGTTTCTTTGCAGATACAGAATGCAAGCGCAGTGGTTGCTTTTTTGATACACGTGCACATCATTCCAAAATCATATATTAGATTTACCATTATCGTTAACTTATAATTTAATATATATATCTATGTAATAACTGCATAAATAAGATAAATATATTGTTACAACCCGTTAACCATTTGTATCACACGCTAACAACCTAGTTAACATTCTAACAATTGTTGTATATGAAAATTTCACTTTATTCAATCCCATGTAAATGGAATTGTGCCGATCTGAGACGAAAACTGTGTCCTCCTCATCGGGCACCACTGCCAACAATTTTTCAAAACACCGGCACCATGACTTATCGTTTTCTCCGTCTACATAGCAAAAGAGAGAGGATATATTTGATATTTTTCGTCTTAGGCACTAGCCATGAGTAAACACCCGGTGTACTTCCCCTTCAGATGGGTTCCATCGATTATCACAACCTTTCACATTTAGGTGTTGTGTAACACCCGCATTCTAGTGGGAAGGCTAGGACATAAGGATTGGGGGAATCCGGATGTAGTTGGTCGAGCTAGGCTGGCCATAGCCACCGAGTTCGGTAAACCATGGGCAAGTCGGAGTTCTCGAAGCATGACCGAGACTCAGGTTGACTGGTCGGGTTTATCGGAGCTTGGTCAGAATTCGGACAGGATATCCGAGTATTTCGAGACTTGGTCAGAATTCGGACAAGTGGTCCGAGAATTTCGGGAATTGGTTGGAATTCAGACAAGTGGTCCAAGAATTTCGGGACTTGGTCGGAATTGAGACAGATGGTCCGAGTTATTCAGGACTTGGTTGGATTTCGGACTTGGTTGGATTTCGGACATTGTTGGTTTGAGTTATCCGAGACATGGTCAGATTCGGACAGGTTGGCCGAGATACTCGGAACCTGGTCAGATTTCGGACAGCATTGGTTGGGAGGCAATGATTTGGTCGAGAGGGCCAGTGCATGGGAACGGTTATCGGATGGATACAATGGAACGATTATCCAGCCCGAGAGCTTGGGCGAGGCGCGGGAATGGTTACTCGGAACAAGGCTAGGACATAAGGATTGGGGGAATCTGGATGTAGTTGGTCGAGTTAGGCTGGCCATAGCCACCGAGTTCGGTAAATCGTGAGCAAGTCGGAATTCTCGGAGCATGGTCGAAACTCAGGTCGGCTAGCTGGGTTTATCGGAGCTTGATCAAAATTCAGACAGGATGTTCGAGTATTTCAAGACTTGGTCGAAATTTGGACAAGTGATCCGAGAATTTCGGGACTTGGTTGGAATTCGGACAAGTGGTCCGATAATTTTGGGACTTGGTCGGAATTGGGATAGATGGTCCGAGTTATTTAGGATTTGGTTGGATTTCGTATAGTGTTGGTCCGAGTTATCCGGTACATGGTCGGATTCGGACAGGTTGGCCGGGATACTTGGGACATGGTCGGATTTCGGACAGCATTGGTTGGGAGCCAATGATTTGGTCGAGAGGGACAGTGCGTGGGAATGGTTATCATGGATACACGGGAATGGTTATCCAGCCCGAGCACTTGGGCGAGGCACGGGAATGGTTATCCAGCCCGAGCACTTGGGCGAGGCACGGGAATGGTTACTCGGCCCAAGGCGTAGGAACGGTTACCTGGACTGAGCGCTTGGTCGAGACGCAGGAATGGTTACTCGCCCAGATGTGCGGGATCGGTTACCCGGTCCGAGCGATTGGTCGACGTGGGAACGGTTACTCGGGCAGTTATCCGAGAGTTTTATAAATAGAACCCGCACCCTCTCATTCACTCCTTTCGCGCGAAAAAACTCAGAAAGGTAGAGAATTTGTGAGAGAAATCCTAAGTGGGAAAGAAAGTGTCGAGTCTGTGCGACCGTGGTCGAGTCTGTACGAGCCGTGGTCGAGTCTGTACGACCCGTAATCGAGTCTGTGTGACTGTGATCGAGTTTGGGCGAGCTGTTCGGGAATTTCAACACAAGAGGTGTCAGATTACTTGATTTCCGAGAAATCTAAGGTGAGTGCGTGACTGTGACCTAAGTTAGGGTCGTTTCTTGCTAGAATTGATAGTCTGTTGCCTGGTTGATCGTGTGTTTGACATGATCGTTCTGTTGCTATCCGTGAGTTCGACTCACCCGACTCGACAGTCTATAGATCGGACAATGCGCTTAGGGCTATGTTGCTCGGCAAGGCTTGTCGATTGCGAGAGCACTGGTCGATAGGCGTGGGTGAACTACACATGATGGTTTTGTGGTCTAATAAGTATTTAGACTATGATTCGATGTGCGGATCGATTTCTGATTTCTGGCCTGGTGAGACGGGATGACCGCTCTCACTAAGCAATTTTGTTGCTTATGCCTCCATTTTTAGACGCAGGTTCTGAGACTAACTATGGTGTTAGTCGAGATGTGTGATCTGGCCGCGAGGCAAGGCAAAGAGTAAGGGATGGTAGGGTTGGGTAGATCGAACTAGTAAATTGTAATAGCTTATTGGCAAAGTTTCAATTGTACTAGATTCAATTTGGTAAATGAAGTTTCTGTTTAACTCAACCATTGCTCATGTTAAAACGATCTAACCGAACCTCAAACACGAAAATTCTAAATTAATTTGTATGTCAAACCTGGGTAAGTATGAAAATCCGGATTAGGGCTCTACATGTAGCCTACTACACTTGCCCCACATGCGAAAAAAGGTACTTAGATCTCTGATATTTCCAAATTGACTTTAGTATTTGATGTGCATGTACTATTTCTTGAAGGTATGATGGCAGTAAACGATAAGACTTGTCGTCCGTCCTTTTTGCAATTTCTGATGCGATTTCCCTCGATCGCCATGCTTTCCAGTATGATATTAGCACCTCATACTCATTTCGCATGATATTCTGAACTTCAGCTGGTCGCGGACCTGCCCCACATCCCATAAACCTTGATTTCATCATACCGCCAATCACAATTGATGTCGCTAACCACTGGTACTCACCTCTATCATCGAATGTACAAGAGTGGTCCAATGTGGCCTTGCTAACCTAGAACCACCCACATCACGAAATCTTTATGGCATACATCCGCTATGGACACCCTTGACCGTTGTATTTCAACGTTACCATTTTTGGGCTAGACCTACTGGTACGTTAATAAAACTTCATGTTCAATGCATATAAATCCATATGGAGCTTAAAGTCATCTATGTCATGGAACACCATCCCGACACCATACACTCTATGGCTTCCAATTATAACCCCTCCAACCAACAAATCTACATGGGCAGCATATTCATGCCCAAGTATTGTTAAATAGTTACTAATTTGGTTATTTACGGTCAAAAATATTGTTAGGCGGTAATAAAATAATTAGACGTTAACTTATGCTTTGGTTTTCTAAAGCTCTTTTTAGGTCCTCTATCGTAGTTGAACTCTCACCACTTGTGAAATTATCCCGTTTAAAAAACTTGTACCTCTCAACGTGATACAAACCCACTATCACGCACAAAGTTAGATCTTCAGTCTGAACCTTAACAACCATGAATTTTGTCACATCCTCGTCGGATGTGATGTTTATTGGTGGGTTTCGTGAAAGATTTCTGAAAGTCAACCATTCTTGATATTGGTATGTTAAAGCAACTGGCTTGTAGTTATCGAGGTCGTACCGGCTCTTCACCATCCCAACGAGTGATGTGTATGTTTGATTTTATTGGAGCTTTACACCGTATGTCATTGCTCCTGCTTCACTTATGCAAATTCAAACTTCTCTTTCATTTCTCTCCCAAACACCTCTTACGAGATTTGCGAAGCGAACCATTGTGAAAAAAGTGTTAAAGCTGGAAAATACTCACATGTATGTTAAGGTAGTTAGTACACCGATAACTTTTCAACAAATCATTAAAAGAAGAAATGAATATTAAAAGAAACAGTTCAGGTGAACCCATTTATTATCTTTAAATACACTATATACCCATTTGTAGTATTATGGTTTTCAATAGCAGAATCTGACACTCAGATGAGAGCATTTTAAAGCTGGACCACACTAATGTTTTGCCATAAACATGCAAACACAGATATTTAATGTTTCTTACCTTGCCGGCTTACAACTTACATGTCAGATCTCGTGTCCCCTTTTGCAATTAAGGAAAAGGCTTGATATTCTAGATACTTTCAAACCCTGTAAAAGTTACAGTACTTCTAGGTCATTTATCAATGGTATACTTTTCTTACGTTAAATAAATATATACTCGGTTAATTTTATAAATAACATATATATATATATATGTATAGAGAGAGAGATATACATATTATATTTGTAGACGAAATCTAGAAAAAAATATGGGCATTTAATGATCCTTCGGCGGATGTATCTGTGCATATATACGTAATCTTGAACAGTAATCTGGGTTAAGAGTAGGTTACTGGTGAAATCAGATCTTGTCGGTGGCGCCGAGGTCTTTTTCGGAAAATACTCTCTTCTGCGCTACAGTAAAAACAATTATTTGAATCTCATGGTTATTTGCCTAATTTTTTAAAAGTTCTTGTATATTCATTTAATTGACTCTTTTAAATTAAATGGACTAATAATGAATAATTTTTATAGATGCTTTATTAAATTTATTTAGATTTTATTTTAACTAAAATAATTCAAAATATATTAACCAATAAATACAAATTATTTTTGTAGCAAATAAAAAACAAAAATCAAGTTTTTCTAAAAATATAAAATTACTTCTTTAAGGGAACAATGCGTAGTTAAATTTTCAACAGAAAAATAAGAGTTTACATTTTTACCAAAAAAATAAAAAAATTAGATTTTTACCAGAAAAATATAAAATTACGTTTTTTGACAGAAATAAAAAATCATATTTTCACAAAAAAAATACAAAATTACGTTTTTGTCGAGAAAATATATAATTATGTTTTTGATACAAAAATATAGAATTTCGTTTTTGATAGGAAACAAATTTTCTTTTTGCTGACTATATAATATATTACTTGCAAACGTTAATTACATGATTCTTTATCATAAGATACAAAAGACCGTAAGAAAGAAGGACAAACATGATAAATAGACCAAGTTGAATTAGACATTAATGAATTATTCGTCAGCTTGTCTGCCACCTGATTTGATCGTCGGTTTCTGTATGAGAATTTATATTATTGAAAATAGGATGTCCATTGTCGGATATTATCCATATAGTTTCGAACCTTCAAATTTTTGATTCCTTCATTGAGTATTTTATTTAATTGGAGATTGTCATCTTCAAATTCTACCTTTGTATAGCCCATAGAAAAAAGCCGCTTGTATAGATCAAATAAGCGTTGTGAATTCCGCTTTTATTATTGTATGTCGACCTTGACATTTTCCACTTGCTCCATGGAGAAAAGTTCCTTGATTATTCCTATTTATCCAACCAATACCTGAATGTTGATTGTCCTCACAATGAGCTGCATCATAATTGCATTTAATCCAACTTATTTGTGGTGGAATCCAATTGGTAGGTTTTGGAGATGATCTTGTTAAGTGGTGATGCTCTATTATTGTAAGAATAGAATATTTCCATCACTCACATCCTCAAAACTTCTTTTAATATTGTTCTCAAAAGGAATGTTTTGTCGATTATAGAAGAGGGCATTTATACTCTTCCATAGTCTTCACATTATCCAGAAAGGCATATATTTTTGTTCCGCCTCATCATCTAAAGCTTTAAAACTTGAGATAAGTAACGTACCTTTTCTTGAATGCATGTTTGTGGTCCACATAAATTCATTGGTGAAAATCCAATTTTTCTACAAATCATTTCATCACAAGGGCCTTGAAAGAAAACATGACTCGCTGATTTTTCATGAAGATCACATCTGGGGCATAGATTATCCATGATCATATGTCGATTATATAGGTTAGATTTTAATCCAATTGCACTGGAAAGCATCCTCTGTAAAAAATATTTGATTTTCGGTGCTATATTGATAGACCAAATATCCTTTTCCAAGTCACTCCCCATAGATGAAATATTGTTATATTGTTCTTGTTGATTTTGTAGGAATAATGTTTGATGATATCCTTATTTAACTGTATAGATTCCATCCGAAGTATAGCATCAATATAACTTGTCTTCCATGGATATCGGATGAATATATATCTTATATATATGATTGTGATCTTATTGAAAAATAATTTCTTCATTCTATTGTGAAGTTGTCAGATCAATGAGTATAGATAGCGGTAAAGTAGGATTCGTATACGACAATAATTTTGGTGCTATTGGAGGCAAAGAAGGAAGCAAATTGTGTGTAAGGGATATTTCGTCCGGTACCAATAGAATATTGTAATCCAGATGATAATAAAGATCGACCATAAATCAAAGATGTCCATCCATAAGACGATTGATAACCCTTCTTGGCATCAAGGAAATTACTTTTTCAAAAATATCGACTCTTAAGAACCCTAAATAGCAAGCTATTTGGCCGATTCATCAATTTTCAATATTGATTAGCAAGTAAAGCTTGATTGAAAGTATTTAGTTCTTGAAAACCCAGACCGCCAGTAAATTTAGACTTAGCCATATTTTTTCAAGATATCCAATCCATCTTTTTGCTATCTGAAAAGGTTCCCCACCAAAACCGAGCCATCATTTTATTAATATCTGAGCAGATTACTTGTGCAAGTTGAAATATGTTCATGGAATACACCAACATTGCACAAGCTATCGATTTAATTAATATTTCTTTTCCAACAAGTGAAACAAATCTATTTTTCCATACCGAGATTTTCCTATAGTCCTTGTCTTTAATATATTAAAACATTTCTTTTTTTTTCTTTCCGAATTGTTCCGAAAGTCCAAGATATTTTTCACCTCCACTACTATTCTGAATTCCCAAAATTTCTTGAATTGCCGATCTTGTATGGCTGAAAATTTTAGAACCAAAAGTAATAGTAGATTTCTCCAAATTTATTAGTTTTCCTGAAACCCAACCATCTTCTTGGAAAACGTTGGGTAGAGCATCACTAATTTTCTTATTAGCTTTAACAAAAAAGAGAGAATCATCCGCAAATACTAGATGGGAAAGCAGAGGTCCTCCTGGATTTAGTCTCAATAGTTGAATTGCTGAATTTGCCTCCATTTGAGATAGCGTCGAACTTTTCGCACACAAGATAAAAATATATGGCAAAAATGGAACACCTTGTCTAATTCCCCGCTGATGCTTAAAATTTCCATATGTACTATCCATTCACTAAAACTGAAAAGGAGACCAAATTAATACATCCTATAACCCATTTAATCCAAACTTTAGAAAATCCTTTCTTTCGTAAAATAGATGCTATCAACTTACATTCAACATGATCAATGTTTTACTTATAGGAAGAAGTACTAGAATGACGTTGAATTCGTCTTTAATTGTTTTTTTTACCCTAATGTTTTGTTAATTACTAAAATAATTTAGGTACCGAGCGTATCCTTCCTCGCTGTTATTACAAAAAACATAATTACGCAAAATGTCATTATTATTCCCGAGGATTTGTTGACACGTCAACGGGAAAATCGTTGTTATTACAAAAATGCCACAGAAATTCAGGAGTATCAAAATAAATTTGGCATGGAAAATCTCCCACAGTTTTGTATGTAATAGTCGCAGACTTGTAAAGTCTGCGACAGACTTACTAAGTTTGTGACAGATTTAAGAAGTCTGCTGATACAAGCCTTGATTCAAGGATGTATGCGCGTGGGCTGTTTGTAGAAGATTAGGTGAGAAACTCAACCTTAGGCTTCTGGATGGGGGTTTTCCGGTTGGTAAAAGGTGGAAGGGTGAAGTGAACCACACGAGGGGTGATGAACCTCGTGATAAATCACAAACTTAGAGCTAGGAGAGCTGGTCTCAACTAGGTTCTAAGCGCACAAGCTTCTTTGAGAGAATAACTTGTAAAGAAAATTCGATCTTTATTAATTAGCAAAAAGGTTGTCGAACTACAATGCTTTGGGCCCTGACCTCTCTTGCCACTGACCTCTCTTGCCACTAAAGCCCAAGTCTCTGATGTCCCTTGTGTTGTTGAGAAGCTATTGGACTCTTCCTTGTACTTTTGGCCCATTGTCCTTAGTCGATCTTCCTCTAGGAGCTTGTCGACCCATAGGCTGAATTTGTGGAAGAGTGCCCTTGATCTGCTTCTTGTCATTGCTCCTTGAGGTACCACTGGTGTTGAGACTTCCTCTAACTGCATGTCCTGGAGCTGGTAGCTCATTTGGTCCGAGTCCTCTTGTGTAGAAGTGGAAGTGCGCGTGTACCCGGCTGGATCGGCTGTACCGGCTGGATTGTGCGCGGTACTGGCCGGAATGAGTTCAGGACCGGCCAAGTTGATCCCAGAGTTGGTGGTGTCATCAGAGGGACCGGCGGTGTCATCCACGCCCCCACCAAGTGTGCCGGAAGCTTGGGCCTCTCCGCCGGCAATGTTGACCGGTCTGGTCCTATAGGTCGAGGGTCCGGCGGTACTGTCTGGTCCGGCAGGCGCGCCAGATGGTCCTACTGTCTCGGGCAAGCTTCCTGATCGGCCAGTCTGGTCTCCTGGCTGGATGTATGACCTGATGTCCTCATCATTCCCTGCCTCTTCAGTAGGTTTTGTCCTCAAAACTGGTTCATCTGCATGGAAAGGGGCCAAATCAGTAACATTAAACGTATTGGACACATTAAACTCACTTGGAAGCTCGATCCGGTAGGCGTTGTTGTTGATCCTCTCGAGCATTCTGAATGGTCCGATCTCCTCTTGGTGCTAGCTTGGAACTCCTTAGGTTGGGAACCTCTCCTGCCGTAGGTGTAGCCACACCCAATCGCCTGGTTGAAAGATCACCTCCTTTCTTCCCTTGTTGGCATGAGTCACGTACTGTCCGGTTCTCTTCTCCAAGTTTTCTGCTACGTTCTGGTGTAATCTCCTTATGAAATCTGCCTTGGATGCTCCGTTGAGGTTGGTCATCTCAGCTGGTGGTAGTGGTGTTTGCTCCAATGGGGTGAGAGGGTTGAAGCCATATACCACTTCAAATGGTGTCTTCTTGGTTGCTGAGTGCACGGCTCGGTTGTAAGCGAACTCTATGAATGGCAGGCACTCCACCCAAGTCTTTAGGTTCTTCCCTAGTGTAGTCCTGAGAAGAGTTGATAGTGTCCTGTTGACAACTTCAGTTTGGCCATCGGTTTGAGGATGGCGGGTGGTAGAGAAGAGTAGCTTCGTGCCTAGCTTTCTCCAAAGGGTCCTCCAGAAATGGCTGAGGAACTTGGTGTCCCTGTCTGATACGATTGTCCTTGGCACTCCATGAAGCCGTACTATCTCCCTGAAGAACAGCTCAGCTGTTTGTGTGGCATCATTGACATTGGCACATGGAATGAAGTGTGTCATCTTGGAGAATCTGTCCACCACTACAAAGATTGCATCTTTGTGGTTGATCTTGGGCAGACCTAGAACAAAGTCCATTGAGATGTCCACCCATGGATGTGTGGGTATGGGCAGTGGGAGATACAACCCGTGAGGTTGCACTCGGGACTTTGCCTTCTTGCAAGTGATGCATCTTGCACAATGAGCTTCTACTGTCCTCTTGATGTGTGGCCAGTAGAAGTGCTCCTTGACCACTGCTAGAGTCTTGTCGACACCAAAGTGGCCCATGAGTCCTCCTCCATGAGCTTCTCGGATGATAAGCTCCCTTAATGATCCTTGTGGTATGCACAGCCTTCTTTCTCGGAACAAGAATCCCTCATGGATGTAGAATTTGCCATGACTCCCTGTGCTACAATCCTTGTAGCTCTCAGCAAGGTCAGGATCATCCTTGTATAGATCCTTGATGTGCTCGAATCTTAGGACCTTTGCCTCCATGGTTGATATCAAGGCAAACCTCCTTGATAGTGCATCGGCTACCACATTGTCTTTGCCCTTCTTGTACTTGATGATGTACGGGAAGGTCTCTATGAACTCCATCCACCTGGCATGTCTCCTCTTGAGATTGGTTTGCCCTCTGAGGTGTTTGAGAGTCTCGTGATCAGTGTGGATCACAAACTCCTTGGACAGAAAGTAATGCTGCCAAGTCTCCAATGCTCGGACAAGGGCATAGAGCTCCTTGTCATAAGTGGGGTAGTTCAGTGAGGCACCACCTAGCTTCTCACTGAAGTATACCACTGGTCTCCCTCCTTGGGTTAGCACTGCTCCTATGCCTATTCCAGAGGCATCACACTCCACTTCAAACGTCTTGTTGAAGTCGGGAAGGACTAACACTGGTGCGTGTGTAAGACTGTCCTTCAAGGCCTGGAATGCCTTCTCCTGAGCGTCTCCCCAGCTGAATCCCACGTTCTTCTTCACTACTGCCATCAATGGTGAGGCAATACTGCTGAAGTTGGGCACGAATCTCCTATAGAAGCTGGTCAGTCCGTGGAAGCTCCTTACTTGGCTGATGTTTCCTGGTGTTGGCCATTCTTGTATGGCTCGAATCTTCTCTTCATCAACCTGTAGGCCCTGTTAACTCACAACAAAACCTAAAAAGACAAGCTTATTAGTACAAAAGGTGCACTTCTTGAGATTGGCATAAAGCTCTTCTTGTCGAAGGGTTTTAAGTACCATCTCAAGATGTGTGAGGTGTTCTCGTAGGCACTTACTATAAACCAAAATGTCATCAAAGTAAACTACTACGAACTTACTGATGTACGCCCTAAGAACTTGGTTCATAAGGCGCATGAAGGTGCTTGGGGCATTAGTCAAGCCAAATGGCATGACTGTCCACTCGTAGAGTCCTTGCTTTGTCTTGAAAGCAGTCTTCCACTCATCACCTTCCTTCATTCTTACCTGGTGGTATCCACTTTTGAGGTCTATCTTGGAGAAGACCGTGGCTCCACTCAGCTCATCTAGCATGTCATCCAGTCGTGGTATTGGATGCCTATACTTGACTGTGATGTTGTTGATTGCTCGGCAGTCCACGCACATGCGCCAAGTCCCATCCTTCTTGGGCACTAGTAGCACTGGTACAACACATGGACTGAGGCTCTCTCAAACATATCCCTTCTCTAGGAGCTCCTTGACTTGCTTCTCAAGCTCCTTGGACTCCTCTGGACTCATCCGGTAGGCTGGCCGGTTGGGCAGGGCTGCTCCGGGCACTAGATCAATCTGGTGTTCTATGCCACGTAAAGGAGGCAAGCCTGCTGGTATCTCCTCTGGAAATACATCCTGGAATTTGTTGAGGAGAGTTGCCACTTCAGGAGGTAGCTCTACCTGTCCCTGTTCTATACTCAACACTTCCTTGAAAACCATTAGTAACATTAAATCCTTCGAGGCTAAAGCTCTCCGGACATGACTTGGTTGAATAAGAAAATTAGACTTGATAAGTTTCTTTTCCTTACTCATTTGGAGTTGTAGCTCATGTACTTGGGCAAGTGTAAGAGGAGCTAGGCTGACCTTTCTCTTGTCATGCACGAAGGTGTAGAGATTGGTTCGGCCATCATGCCTGGTCTCTTTGTCAAACTGCCATGGTCTTCCTAGTAGAAGATGGCCAGCTTGCATGGGCACCACATCGCACACGACTTGGTCTTGGTACTTGCCCACACTGAATGGCACAGTGACTTGCTCATGAATCTTGAGCTCCACTTTGTCATCGAGCCATCTCAGTCTATAGGGTCGAGGATGCCGTGTCCTCTCTAGACCTAGCTTATCAACCATATATGCACTAGCAACGTTAGTGCAAGAACCGCCATCTATGATGAGGTTACATACCTTGCCCTTGATGGTGCAACGACTGTGGAAGATGTTCTCCCTTTGGATGGTCTCTGAAGGATCCACCATTGCACTGAGGATACGTCTAGTGACCAGCACTTCCCCCACATCAGGGTACTCAATGTCACCGTACTCACCTTCTGGTTCATAGTCCTCTTCATCTTAGGACTCATATTCTCCTGCCTCCGTAATCAGCATGACTCGGTTGTTTGGGCACTCCCTTGAGATGTGTCCACGTCCCCTACACTTGAAACAAGTTATGTCACGCGATCTTTGAGGGTTAGAAGACTTACCAGGCTCTCTCTGGTCACGGGTGGGTTCAGGAGGCTTGCTCTTGAACCTTGACTCGATCTCTATGATTTTGCCTTTGTCCACGGCCTTGGGCATGTTGCTTGGGGCCCAAGGTGTCTTAGGCTTGCTGCGGATGTCTTGGCTCTTACATTTGATGTGCTGCTCAGCTTGCACAGATAGGTGGAACAAGTCTTTGAAGTCGTTGTAGATTTGCCTTTCCACCTTGCAGCTGATCCTTTCTTGGAGTCCATCCAAGAATTGTGCCATCAATGCTTCTTCATCATCATTGAGCTCCAATCTGTTCCTTAACTTCTCGAACTCTTCATAGTACTCCTCTACTGATCTGGTACCCTGCTTAAGAGTACGAAAACGACGTTGCAAATCTCTATGAAAGTAAGGTGGAACAAACCTTTGTCGCATGAGGTCTTTCATATCAACCCATGAGTCTACGGGTCTCATTCTCTTCCTCCTTCTGTCAGATACCTCACGATCCCACCAGATGAGGGCATTGTCCGTGAGTTGTGCTACTGCCATTGAGACTCTCCTAAGTCCTGGTTGGTTGTAGTGATCAAAGATATGATCCATTCGCTTCTCCCAATCTAGGTAAGCCTCGGGGTCTACTTTTCCTGCAAAACTTGGAGGAGCTAGTTTAACATCAGGATGAATTACCCGGTTGTAGGTGTGTTCATCTCCATCCTTATGACGTCTAGGAGGCATTCTGGGTCTCTGGTGAAGACCATATGGCTCAAAGCCATCACCTTCTGCCTCTGGTTGCCGTGGAAGTCCTCTCGGCCTATGGTGATAGTTATGAGGTTGTGTGTCCTCATCTCCATCTGGCTGGGGTTCCTCCTGTTCGTGTCATATCCTAAGGTACTCAGGACCTTCAGGACGGTCTTGCTCAGCTCTTACGTGCCTTATGGCCTGGAATCTCACCGGTCTTTCCACGCGCTCCAACCTCTCGCCTATGGATGCGAGTTGTGTTTGGAGTGTGGTGAACATGGCCATCATGGCTTCGGCTGCGTCTTTATTCTCTTCTCCCATGGTGTGCTACAAAGAAAGAAGACAAATTAGGGTGCTCCTAAATTATTAGGAGGGTTTTCTTTTTATATGGGGTTTGAAAAAATGCAAAAAGGAAAAATCCTAAGGAAAGGAAATTCGACTACAAGAAAAAGGAAACTTCTTAGACAACTTGTGCTAGCTGTCCAATTCGAAATATCTTGGGTATTTTCCTATTCTCTTTTCTTTCCTTTTTCTTTTCTTTTCTTTTCTTTTTAATTTAACTTAAAATTAATGGAAATATGAATTAAACAAAAAGGAAAACGTGAATGGCAATGCAAAAGTGAATCTAAACCCTAGTGATACACGTAGGAGGCTAGATGCACTCGGTTTGGAGTTTGATGTTGTTTTTTTTATTTTTCTTGAATGCGACTTAAACTAATGCAAGAACACAAAACAAAACAAGCAAAAGGATAGAAACAATCTGGTTTAGGAGCTTTAAGCTCTGATACCAAAATGATACAAGCCTTGATTCAAGGATGTATGCGCGTGGGCTGTTTGTAGAAGATTAGGTGAGAAACTCAACCTTAGGCTTCTGGATGGGGGTTTTCTGGTTGGTAAAAGGTGGAAGGGTGAAGTGAACCACACGAGGGGTGATGAACCTCGTGATAAATCACAAACTTAGAGCTAGGAGGGCTGGTCTCAACTAGGTTCTAAGCGCACAAGCTTCTTTGAGAGAATAACTTGTAAAGAAAATTCGATCTTTATTAATTAGCAAAAAGGTTGTCGAACTACAATGCTTTGGGCCCTGACCTCTCTTGCCACTGACCTCTCTTGCCACTAAAGCCCAAGTCTCTGATGTCCCTTGTGTTGTTGAGAAGCTATTGGACTCTTCCTTGTACTTTTAGCCCATTGTCCTTAGTCGATCTTCCTCTAGGAGCTTGTCGACCCATAGGCTGAATTTGTGGAAGAGTGCCCTTGATCTGCTTCTTGTCATTGCTCCTTGAGGTACCACTGGTGTTGAGACTTCCTCTAAGTGCATGTCCTGGAGTTGGTAGCTCATTTGGTCCGAGTCCTCTTGTGTAGAAGTGGAAGTGCGCGTGTACCCGGCTGGATCGGCTGTACCGGCTAGATTGTGCGCGGTACTGGCCGGAATGACTTCAGGACCGGCCAAGTTGATCCCAAAGTCGGCGGTGTCATCAGAGGGACCGGTGGTGTCATCCACGCCCTCACCAAGTGTAAGAATATTGAGATTATAGAGGAGAAATGTGAAGAATTGAATCTGAAAACTCAAAGAGAAGTATGAGAAAATGAGAAATGACTTAGACTTATGGAGAAGAATCTCCTAAGAGTATATTATACATTGAGTCTTTACAGCCCTTTTATAGAGGATTTACAATGTGAACACAAAAGAAAACGAATTCAAACTTGTGGATGAGTTTGAATAGAGGAGGAGCCTGTCAACAACCAATGAGAAGAGAGGAGACAGCATGGGCATGACTGTTTGGTGTGGTTGCCAAGACTGTGTGCAGCATGGGCATGACTGTTTGGTGTGGTTGCCAAGACTGTGTGCAGCATGGGCATGACTGTTTGGTGTGGTTGCCAAGACTGTGTGCAGCATGGGCATGACTTTTCCACCTTGATTCTTCTCCCAAGGTAGCTATTTAACCATTTCAACCATGTGGTTAATAATAACCCATCCTTTTTCATTTCCCTTGTTATTCAAACTGAATTTTCGTGCTCACACTTGCCTTATAGGTCAAGATAGGTCTTATTTGATTTTCCTATGTCAATACTCCCCCTCAAGCTAAAGACTTTGGAATCACCCTAAAGTCTTAAGCTTGGGAACCCAAGGCAACACCTCATTAAAAACCTTATTAAGGAAAACCACTTGGGACAAAACCTTAATAAGGGAAAAAGAGTGTGCTGCTCTTGGATTAGGAGACCTTTGATCATGGGTGTGATAAATCAACAAGCCCAAGTTTGCTAAAGATGTTCTTGCAAACTTTGAGACTTGCTGCCTTTGTGAAGATGTCAGCTAGTTGGTCTTCACTCCTTGTATAACATGGCAGAATGGTTCCATCTTGAACTTTCTCCCTAACCTTATGGTAGTCGATCTCTATGTGCTTGGTCCTCTCGTGAAACACTGAGTTTGAAGCTATGTGAATAGCTGCCTGATTATCACAATGGAAGGTAATTGGCCCTGGTTGTGCAATACCGAAATCTTTCAAGAGTGCTTTGAGCCAAGTTACTTCATTTGTCAGCTTCCTCATAGCCCTATATTCTGCTTCAGCACTAGAACATGATACCACCTTCTGCTTCTTAGTCTTCCAAGTGACTAAGTTCCCACCAACGAAGGTGCAATACCCAGTGGTTGATTTCCTATCCACCCTATCACCAGCCCAATCCGCATCACAATACCCGACAATCTCAGTGTTCCCATTCTTGCCCATCCATATACCTTGACCAGGAGATCCTTTGATGTATCTAAGGATCCTTTCTACCATGCTCCAATGATATACAGTAGGCTTTTGCATATGTTGACTTACTTGATTCACAGCAAAACACAAGTCTGGTCGTGTGAGGGTGAGGTAGATCAGCTTCCCAACTAGTCTCCTATACTGAGAAACATCCTTAAATAACTCATCAGCTTTCTCCCCCTTTCCGTTGACCTTGTAGCCATCTTCAAGAGGAGTTTTGGCCGGTTTAGCCCCAAGCTTTCCCGTGTCTGTCAACAGATCAAGAGCATACTTTCTTTGGGATAGAAAGAGCCCTTCTTGAGACCGACACACTTCAATACCCAAGAAGTACTTCAACTCTCCAAGATCCTTGATGTCAAATGATCTGTTTAAGAAGGCCTTTGTGGACTGAATTCCTTCCTTATCATCTCCTGTGATGATAAGGTCATCCACATAAACCAAGACCGCCACGATTCCTTTGGAGTTTTGACGAGTGAACAAAGTATGATCTGAATGGGATTTCCTAAACCCATTATCAGTAAGTGTGGAGCTTAATTTGTGATACCAGGCCCTTGGTGACTGCTTCAACCCATATATTGCCTTCCTAAGTCTTAGAACCTGTCCCTCTTTGCAAAAATCTTCAAGGCCTGGTGGTGGAGTCATATACACTTCCTCTTCAAGTTCTCCTTGTAGGAATGCGTTCTTGACATCCATTTGCCATAAGTCCCAAGTCAGATTCGTAGCTAGTGAAAGAACAACCCTTACAGTGTGTAGCTTAGCCACCGGTGCAAATGTATCAGTATAGTCCTCTCCATATGTCTGAGTGAAACCTCTTGCAACTAGACGTGCCTTGTACCTTTCTATGTCCCCATTGCTCTTATACTTGATGGTGAACACCCACTTGGAACTCACAGCCTTCTTGCCTTTGGGAAGTTCTTGTATATCCCATGTATGATTCCTTTCCATAGCTCCCTTCTCATCTCTTACTGCATCTAACCATTCTTTCTTGCTCTCAGCTTCTTCATAAGTCCTTGGAATCTGACTTTGTTCAATCTTTCCAAGGAATGCTTGATGACTAGATGGCAAGAGGTCAAGGGAACAAACAACTTGTATGGGATGAGCCACGGCCTGGTTGTTGTAGAATACCCTAGTGTTCCTAAGTCTAGTACTCCTCCTTAAATGCTGAACAGGTGGTGCAGCCTCCTCTACAACCGTTTCCTCTTCCATTTGGTGAATAGGTTCCTCTATACCCACTTCCAAGTCGTCTTGTTCTTGATTTTGGGCCATAGCTTCTTCTTGGATTGGAGTTGGTTCTTGAGTTACCACCCCTTGTTCATTCTCTTGGGTATCTTGTGAACTACTTAAGGTTCTTGTTTCTTCGTGTCTTGAATCCTTTGGCAGATCATTTCCCAAATGATTCAAGAGAAACCTCAAACTCGTAGCCAAATCAGAAGGTGACCTTGAGAGATCCTTCAATCCTTCCCAATCTTTCTGATCATAATAGCTTTGTTCTTCTATGAACTTGACATCTCTAGACACATATGTCCTGTTGTTGCTCGGATCATAGCACTTATAACCCTTTTGTGTTGTCGAATATCCAAGGAACATACACTTGATCCTCTTTGCCTCCAACTTGTTTCTTAGATCACCTGGAACATACACAAAGCACACACACCCAAATACACGTAAATGATCAATGGAAGGTTTAGTTTTATTGAGTACCTCAAATGGGGATATATCTTGCAAGACTTTGGTTCGAATCCGATTGATGAGGTAGCAAGCAACCAAGACTGCATCTCCCCAAAAACTTTTAGGAACATTGGTATGAAACATCATGGATCTTGCTACTTCCATTAAGTGTCGGTTCTTCCTTTCAGCAACTCTATTTTGTTGTGGTGTGTGTGGACAGCTAGTTTGATGTAGTATTCCGTGTTTGTTTAGATGAGCTTTGAATCTTTGACTTGTGTATTCCCCTCCATTATCTGATCTTAACACTTTGATCTTGGCATTGAATTGATTAGTAACATAATTATGAAAGTTTATAAATGCCTCATAAACCCTATCTTTAGATGGAAGTAATGTAACCCATGTATATTTCGATTTCTCATCTATAAAGGTCACAAAGTATTTATTCCTATCTCTAGACATGTAAGGTGAGGTCCAAACATCGGAATGTACTAAATCAAAGCAATGCTCATAAATTGTAGACGATTTAGGGAAAACAACACGACAATGTTTGCCAAGGATACAAGCCTCACAAACTGAGTGATCATAAGCGACATTAGGAATTATTAAGCTTAAAGCACGAGCATGAAGATGTCCTAATCTAGCATGCCATAAGACATCTTTATTAGCAAAAACACAGGATTTGAAAGTTAAGGAATCCAAATTGCTTGGAGGGTCTTCAAGAACATAGAGCTCATCTTGAGTTACACCACCTCCAAGTATCTTACCACTCTTAATATCCTGAAAGTAAACATTGTTAGGCCCAAATGTAACATTGCAATTGAGGTCTTTAGTAGCCTTTTTGACAGAAACTAGATTAGACTTAAATTTAGGTACAAAGAATGCATTAGTTTCTTTGTCAAATAGTCTTAATTTTCCGGTTCCTTCAATTGGAATACCCTTACCATCAGCTATAGTTACTTGTCCTAGACATGGTTCCATGTTCTTTAACAACCTAGCATTGCTAATCATATGGTGAGAAGCACCTGAATCCACTACCAACTTATGATCTGGTTTATCAAGCGATTTATGGGAGTAAAGTGTGATACCGGAGAGTTTTGAGGCATAGGCCTTGATGAGATCCTCCAAGTCACTCTTCTTAACATACTCCATGGATACATTCATAGCTAGCTCCCCTCCTTGGTTGGATGAACTTGCCGGTTCAGTCGCAACCATTTGAGAGATGTTAGCCTTTGAATCCTTGAACCGGTTTGGCTTGAGATGAGGATGAAGTATCCAGCACTTGTCCTTGATGTGGCCATTCCTCTTACAATGCTCACACATCACACTCTTCCTATCCTCTTGCTTAAACACGCTTTTGTTGGCCATGACTAGTTCTCCTTTACCACCAAACAAACCAATGTTGCCTTGCTCCCTTTGAATCCGTGAGCACACCTCTTCGAAATCAGGGAGTTTTGGCTCTCTCAGGATGGACTTAATCACATCCTTAAAGGCTGGATTTAGGTTGAGAAGGAGCCCAAATATCTTGTCTTGTTCCTTCCTTTCATTAAGCACCTTTGGATCCATAGAACTTGGTCTCAACATGTCAAGCTCGGACCATGTTGACTGGAACTTGCCCAGGAATTTTGTGAACTCCATATCCTCTTGGTGTAGATCATTGAGAGCCTTCTTAACCTCATACACACGGCTGAGGTTTGAAACATCCCCATACACCCTCTTGAGAGTGTCCCAAAGAGACTTGGCAGTTTCACAATGTGAATAAGCTTCAAGAATGGATGGGTCCAATGAATTTTGGAGGAATCCAAGGACTGATTGATCTTCTTGGAACCACCTAGATTCTTCTTTTCTTGTTGCCTCATCCTTCTTCTCCTTTGGATCATCTATAGATGGAGTATTATCCTCCAAGATGTGATTCCAAAGTCCTTTGCCACAAATGGCTGTCTTGATGGTTCTTGACCATAATGTGTAGTTCAAGCCTTTGAGAACTACTGCTATCACCGTAGGTTTCAGGCTGGAACTAATTTGAACTGTATCCTCCATTGTTAGGCTTTGAAGAGCTCAAAGGAAGCAGCTTTTAAGGTTGAATGAAACCGTGAGTTTTTAGTCTAAAGACTGAGAGATTTTGACAGAATTTTACTTTAGAAACTAAGAGATTTGAGTAGAAAAGATAAGAGAATGATCTTATACTCTGATACCATGTAAGAATATTGAGATTATAGAGGAGAAATGTGAAGAATTGAATCTGAAAACTCAAAGAGAAGTATGAGAAAATGAGAAATGACTTAGACTTATGGAGAAGAATCTCCTAAGAGTATATTATACCTTGAGTCTTTACAGCCCTTTTATAGAGGATTTACAATGTGAACACAAAAGAAAACGAATTCAAACTTGTGGATGAATTTGAATAGAGGAGGAGCCTGTCAACAACCAATGAGAAGAGAGGAGACAGCATGGGCATGACTGTTTGGTGTGGTTGCCAAGACTGTGTGCAGCATGGGCATGACTGTTTGGTGTGGTTGCCAAGACTGTGTGCAGCATGGGCATGACTTTTCCACCTTGATTCTTCTCCCAAGGTAGCTATTTAACCATTTCAACCATGTGGTTAATAATAACCCATCCTTTTTCATTTCCCTTGTTATTCAAACTGAATTTTCGTGCTCACACTTGCCTTGTAGGTCAAGATAGGTCTTATTTGATTTTCCTATGTCAATACCAAGTGTGCCGGAAGCTTGGGCCTCTCCGCCGGCAATGTTGACCGGTCTGGTCCTATAGGTCGAAGGTCCGGCGATAATGTCTGGTCCGGCAGGCGCGCCAGATGGTCCTGCTGTCTCGGGCAAGCTTCCTGGTCGGCCAGTCTGGTCTCCTGGCTGGATGTACGACCTGATGTCCTCATCATCTGCCGTAGACTTAATAAAGCTTGCCAACAGATATATAAAATCTACAGTAGATTTATTTTGTTTTACGTAATCGTCTGTAGTTTTTATAAGTCTGCAGCAGACTTAATGTCAAATGACAGATGAATTATTAAGTGTATGGTTATACATATTAAATCTGTCGTAGACTTATGGACTGATTTTTCGAAAACCTATATCGCAGATTTATTTTTTATGGCAGATTTACAGAAAATCTCCTATCGAAGAAGATACACAAAATAATTATTAGACTAACATTTCAACTTGGCATATTTTTATAACGAAAAAATAGATTTTCATTAAATCTATCCGTTACGGTAGCTAGATTTCCCACACGAAACACCAGATTTAATTAGGACTAAACTAACTTTTTCGATTTTATATACATAGCATACTTTTGGGTCATAACATATATTTAATGGCAGACTTATTAATTTTTAAAATACCAATTTTAACCCTCTTTGGAAATCATGTATGAGGCGATTCTAGGGTTAGCCGTCGCGTCTTCTTCAACCTCGAGCACATCGAATTTTCAGCTGAACTAAAAACAGTAAATTTTACTCATTTTCTTCACATTCGTTCTCGTAAAAAAAAATTATATATCAATTTTCTCGATGAAAGACATAATTATTGTTTGTGGTGAATGGATTTTCGAGAAAAATCGATGGTCATTCAATGTCGACAACAAGAAAGGTTGTAAAATCTTATCCGCAAATACTAAGACACGTTTTGAATATTTGTTGATGATGGCTTATGAAGAATACGAGGTCGAAAGAAATCAATATGATATCCAATTAAGCTACATGTTTCCGAAAAAGATGTTGTTAAAACTACCGGTAAACACACCTCCGGTGAAAGTGGGAAGTTGTCGACAGATTCATGGGTTTTTGGATATGATTAAAACCGAGGTAATTCGTTTATGTGTGGAGGTTAGAGAAAAAGATAAAGCAAAAGTTGATATTTTTTCAATTCATCGTGACGACGATAAATTTTTTAATTACGAATATCAGCGCAAGAACATAAGGACCTTGGCGAAGATCAACACAACGTAGAACCAACTGCTGAGGTGGTAATTTTGTTGTAAATATGGCTGATTTAAATTAATATGGTGATAGTTTTTCCGTAGTTAGTGACATATTTATTTTAATATGGTGACAATTTTTTGTAATTGTGGCAAAGTTATTTTAATATGGGCACAATTTTTGTTAGTTGTGCGAGATTTATTTTTATATCGTGAAATTTTTTTGTGTAGTTTGCAAATTAAAAACCGTATCGGACACTAAAACATGCACGTTAGAGAGAGAACCTAATATGACGACCACTTATCAAAAACCACATCTCATTTCTTCCCTCAATTTCCAACTGATGTGTTAGGAATTAGTGAACAACTTTGCAAACCAAATGTAATTTACTTCTTTAAATTGGATAAAAACATCAACTGATGAATTTTTCAAGAAAGTCCAAACATTAGTACCAACCTCTGCTTCTATCATTTGTATGTTGGACAAAAAACAATTGTGATTCATACTCTGGTTTTGCATATGCGTTTTACCCTCTGGATAAAAATGTATAGGATAATTCTTTTTCACTAAAGTATTCATACTTAACAGAAAAAAATTGAAAAAAAGTTTGTGATCAATTAGAAATAAGTTTGTCATCATATACAAATAAGTTTGTCAGCGTATACACATAAGTTTGTCATCGTATACACATAAGTTTGCCATCTTTAGTAAAATCTCAATAATCTGCCAACATTATCTTTAATAAGTTTGCCATCAAATCTACTTTAATCACGCATTATGTTTCAATAAACTTATTCATGAAATTCCGTAAATCTACCAACAATAACGATTAAATCTTCTGTCAATATTCAACAGTAATACGAGCAAATAAAGCTGTTATTGTTTATAAATAAGTCTATCATCAAAGACAAATAATTCTGCCATCAAAATACACGAAATTCAAAAAATGTACTTGAATCTAAATGGATGAAAGCTTACCGGATTTTGTATCGGAGTTTCATAAAATCTATAACAAACGATGTAATATGTCATAAAATCTACAAAAAACGTCGATTTATAACAATAGATGATTTTTACACAATGCATGATGGAAAATATGAAAAATATACCAAGGATAATAGACGACAAGTGCTGAGACAGAAGACACGATGTACCCGCGACGGAAAAACTCGAAAATGAAACTTCAAAACAAACACGAACACCACGAAATGCAACGAAAAAAAAACTAGAATACGAGCAGACACCGGAAGTCGCCAGGAATGAACACAAACACGGAAAAACACGGAGAAAATACGAAAATATCGCTAAGAGTGGTGAAAGATTTTTGGGTTTCGAAAATCGAAAGTAAGTCACAAATGGTGAAAGAGTTTACAGTTTCAAAAATATTGATGAAAATTGAAAAAACATTAATGAAGTGAAAAAACATGACGTGTGCAAAGTAAGTAAATTTTTTTTTTCAAAATATAATGGCATAATTGTAAATAAATCGTGTTATCATGGTTTACATGACTTTTAATCAAAGTTTTGGGTAATTGGAGTAATGTCATTTGGATAATTACGGGATGAATGTGGATCATTTTAGGTCATTACTCTTACTTATAGCCGTCTTTACAACCATATATGATTTAACATTCAAATCATTTTCTTTAATGAGTGAAAAGCTTCATGTGCCAGAATATGTTATCCGAAATATTTCGTCTTGGAATAAAAGCAGTCTGATGTTCAGAAACTAATATTCGTATAAACCTTTTGAGTCGGAGAACCAATATCTTTGAGATTACTTTATATATGACATTACATAAAACAATTGGATGGAATTTCATCATAGACACTGGGTTGTCGTTTTTTGGAATGATACATATATGGATGTGGTTAATTTTGGGATCCATGATACATGATTGTAAGTATTGTTTAACTTCCTCAAAAATTGAATAACCTATTGTATTTCAATGTTTGTGGAAAAAAAGCTACCGTAAATCCATCCGGACCTGAAGCCTTAGTACCATAGATCGATTGAACTGCTTCATAAACTTCTGACATAGTGACCTCTTTAATGAGTTGAATATTTATTTCCTCCGACACTATTGGTGTAATACCGTGTAATGATAAATTTGTATCCACATTTAAACTACTTGTGAATAGATTAATGAAATATTCTATCGCTTCTCTTGAAATAGTTTATATTCCCAAAAATATCAAGATCATCTGAATTCTTAATACTAACAATCCTATGCCGAGCTTGATGATTTTGAGTCAAAGTATGGAAAAATTTCATATTGCGGTAACTCTGCTGAAGCCATTGTATACGACTTTTTTCTTTGCAAAATTTTTCCTCTACTTTATATGCTTTATTTAATTCCTTCTTCATAGATAACATCTCCATTGAAGATGTATTAGCATTTGATGAAGCTTTATCGATATCATGAAGTAAATCTTGGATACACTTAGCAGAATTTGTATTGTGGTATTTCCTCCACCTAGAAATTGCTTGTCGACAAGATCTTAATTTATCCGAAAAAGAAATATTATCCATATCTTGTACATCAGTCAAACTTCCATCAATAATATCAGTTAACTCATGATGACTATCCCATTTGTCATCATACCTAAAAAATTTCTTTCCTTTATGAATTTGCATTTGGATATGAACTATGGCCAGCCGAGAACAAATTCAAATAAATCGAGATATTTTACGTATGAAGTATGAAGTTGGATATTAAGCAGATCATTCATCATTAGCTAAGACACGATCAAGCCAACATTCAACCTTATAATTCTGTCTTTTCTTGACCCATGTCGTATTACTACCACGAAAAGGGAGACCAGAAACAGAACATGCTTTGATCATGTTTCTAAAATCCATAAAAATCCAATTTTCGCGTTGGTGGCCTCCTCTTTTTTCCGATGAATTGAGAATCTCATTACAATCTCCACACATTATCAAAAAAAAATTCTGGTAGAGTCCTATTCTCTCCAATCTTTCCCATAATACATGTCTAAATTTTCGAACCGAATAGCCATATACACATGACAAATAGAAGTTCAAAACTTTATTAAAATAGATTTTACAATCGATGATTCTTTCATCTACATAAACAAAGGAGATAGAAACTGATTTAGAAAACAAAACTATTTTTTAAGCAAAAATATGAAATCATGTTTTTTCAATAAATGTAAAATTATGTTTTTTCAATTAGAAAAATTTAAAATTATGTTAGTAAAAAATACATAATTACGTTTTTATCGAAAAATATGAAATTATGTTTTTGATGGAAAAATATAAAATTACGTTTTTGGTAAGAAAATATGAAATTACTTTTTGATAATAATGTGAAATTATTTTTCTGATGGCAAAATGTGAATCACGTCTTTTGGATTTCTACGTGGAATTATGAATTTTTGGTAGAAAATGTGAAATTACATTTTTAGTGAGAAATACGAAAAAAAATTGGCAAACAAATACGTAATTAAGTTTTTGATGGAAATTTTTGAATTATAATTAGATATAATATAATAGGTTATATGAGTTAAATGGAATTAAATGAATTATGTATTGTTCGTTTATTCGCTATCGGTAGTTTCGCTTGCGGTCAACACTGCGGCTGTGATAAATCTTGTTTGTTTGTGTGTCGCCGGCGGTTGTGATTTCGATTGATCACAGATTCTTAATCGCATTGTTGTTTTAATCAACGGTCAAAAAATTGAAATGTAGGATGTATCATCTTACCGTTGCGATTGATCGTAGGTACCTGCGATAGCTAAATGAATAACAAATCTATCACAGCCGCAAAAAATTACGCCTGATAAATAAACATGACTTTTATATAATTATAATAAAGTTAAACAAATTACAATATTAAAATTTTAAAGTTAAATTAGAGCATAAATGTGTATGAGTTTAAGAATAGGTTGTGGTATCTAACATCCGAGTTGGGCTTGAAAGGACTATGGAGGATGAAAAACAAAGAAACGATCACAAAATGAGAGTATATAAAAATTCAGGTATCATATTGAGACAAGACAATAAATCCATCCACTTATTCTAAGGAAGAGAGGATTTTTGTTAGACATATCAATTAGGGTTAAGTGTAACAGCCGCATCTGGTAGGAAGGTTGGGAAATAAGGATTTGGAGAATCTGGATATAGCTAGTTGAGGTACGCTGGCCAAAATTACCAAGTTCCATAAAGTCGCGGCCAAGTCGGAGTTTTTTGGTGTTTGATCAAGACTCAATTCGACTGGTCGGGTTTATCGGAGTTTGGTTACAATTCGGACAAGTGGTCCGAGTAATTCAGAATTTGGTCTGAATTCGGACAAGTAGTCTGAATAATTTGGGATTTGGTCGGAATTCGGTCAGGTTGTCCGAGTTACTCAAAATTTGGTCAGATTTCGTACAAGTTATCCGAATTATTCGGGACTTGGTCAGTTTTCGGACAGATTACCCGAGTTATTCGAGACTTGGTCGGATTCCGGACAATCTTGGTCAAGAGTCGATGAGTTGGTCGAGAGGGCCAGTGTGTGGGAACAGTTAGCTGGGCTGATGTGCGGGAACGGTTACCTAGATCCGAGTGCTTGGTCGAGATGTGGGAATAGTTACTCGGCCCAATACATGAGAACGGTTACTTGGAACCGAGCGCTTGGTCGAGATGCAGGAACAGTTACTCGATCCGATGCGCGAGAATGATTACCCGGTCCTCAGCGCTTGATCGAGATGCAGGAATGGTTACTAGGGCAATTTTTCGAGAGTTCTATAAATAGAACCCGCTCTTTTTAATTCACTCCTTTCACGCGAGAGAACTCTGAGAGATAGAGAAATTGCGAGTGAAATTCCAAGAGGGAAAAGAAGAGCCGAGTCTGTGCAACCGTGGTCGAGTCTACGTGAATCGTGGTCGAGCTGTACGAACTGTGTCGAGCATGTACCAACCATGGTCGAGTCTGTGTGGTCGTGATTGAGTTTGGGCGAGCTGTTCGGGAAAACTGAGCGCAAGAGGTGTCAGATTATCCGAGTTTGAGAAAATCTAAGGTGAGTGCGTGAATGTGGCCTAAGTTTAGGGTCGTTTCTTACTAGATTCGATAATCTATTGCATGATTATTTGTGTGCTTGTCATGATCGCTCTGTTTGCTGTCCATGAATTCGACTTACCCGAATCGGCGGTATAGATCGGGCATGCGCTTGGGGCTGAAATGCTCGCCAAGGCTTGCCTGATTGCGGGAGGACTGGTCAATAGGCATGGGTGAATTGCACGTGATAGTTCTGTTCTGATAAGTACTTACACTAAGATTCGATGTATGATACGATTTCTAACTTTGGCTCGGTGAGACGGGATGACCGTTCTCACTAAGAAATCCTGTTGCTTATGCCTCCATTTTTGGTCGCAGGTTTTGAGACTACCGTGATGTTGGTCGAGATGTCTGATATGGCCGTGAGACTAAAGGTAAGGAGGAAGGGATGGTAGGGTTGAGTAGATCAATCTAGTTCATTGTAATAGCTTATTAGCAAACGTTCAATTGTACTAGAATCGGTTTATTAAATCAAGTTTCTGTTTAACTCAACCTTTGCTTATTCTAAAATGGAATAACCGAACCTCAATCACGAAAACATTCTAAGTAAAATCGTAAGACTAACTTGGGTAAGTCTGAATATCCGGGTTAGGGCTCTACAAGTTAGTATGAGAGCGTGGTCGGTTCTAGGTTGAGTTAGTGTAAATGGGCTAGTGGGTTAAAAATATCCTCTCAATGCCAAAGTCTCGTGGTAAGTCTATTGTTTTCTGTTTTTGATCCTTGAGTTAGCTTGCTGGTTAACTTAGTGAATAACCTTACAGATGGCAAGGAATAATCGTAGTAGAAGACCGGAAGAAGTGTCTGGTGAAAATTCTGGAACAATGCGGCAAGTAATGCCAATAGTGGCACTGGAGAAGTTCCGGTTCACGGAAATTTGAATAATGCGGCAAATTTTGGGATTACTGAGAATGTGAATCCTGTGAAGACAATGATTTGTAATGCTACTACATCAATCGAACGTGAAGCCGTGTTTGGGTTGCTGACTCAAGTATTGGCGAGATTGCCGGTTATTGCACCTGCACTAGTGGCACCACCGCCTGTGAATCCGCCTGTGGTGGAAGTTGACGGAAAGAATGTTGGAAGGAATCTATCTTATTTAAAGGTGATGGATCACATGCAGAAGTTAAGCACCAAGTTCTTTGCTGGGGGAACTAATCCTATAGAGGCTGATGGGTGGATTGAAAGATTGGAAAGGAATTTTGAATCCATCCGATGCCCGGATACGTATAAGAAGGATATTGCGTGCCACTATCTAGAAGGAGATGCGCATGCGTGGTGGCATGGAGTGTCGGGGCAAATGGGAAACCAAAGCCCTTCATGGGAGGAGTTTTGTGACCGTTGCAGGACAAAATATTTTCCACCAGAAGATCGTGACCGATTGGAGGGAGATTTTTGGGACTTGTCCTAACGGACTAAATCGGTGAGGGAATATGAAGCTGATTTTAACAACCTGAAGAAACATGCTGGCCGTGAACTAAGGAGTGAGAGAAGGCAAGTTTAGCGGTTCATGTGGGGTCTAGAGATCAATCTCCGCAAAACTTGCCAAATCCGTGATTATGATACACTCGAAAAGCTGTTTGATAAGGCATCACAGTTGGAATACAATGTTGTCGAGGAAGTTAGGCTAGCCAATATTGCTGCTGCTGCGTAGAAGAAGCATACTCCTTTGGGAAAGCCCCCTGTTGGCCAAAATGTAAACTCGCTATTGGAAAAGGAAATCCGAGTGCAAGTTGGCGTGCCTCTGATGCATGCCTTAGATGCGGAAATATGAAGCATAAAGTTCATGACTGCCCTGGGATCGTAGGGGAAAGGTTCAAGGGAACAATTCTGTTGAGAAAGTCTGCTATCATTACGGTGTAGTTGGGCATATTAAGCCACATTGCCCGCATTTGTTGCAACTTTATGGGAAACGGCCGAGTGAGGGACTGCCACCTCCACCAAAGAGATAAGCTGTGATGCCTCGACTGTATGCGATGGCTGAGGAGACAGTGACCGATCCAAATTCCTCTCGTTTGATCATTGGTAAGTTCTATCACTTATCTTAGCAAAACTTCTGTGAAATTGTTGTGTGTGTTGCATAGTTCTTAGCATTTTAGGTGAATGTGTAGGGACCTTATTAATGGATGGTGTGGCAACCCATGTTTTGTTTGATTTTGGAGCAACCAATTGTTTCGTGAACCCAAACATGCTAGGGAAGGATGAATTCTGTAAGGAAACAGGGAATAAATATGGTTGGGTCCAAGCCGCTGGGGGACAAATCATGTTAACCCTTGGAAAAATCCGTGATGTCTCAATGATGATTGGCATCGTAAACATGCCGGTCGATTTGGAAATTTGTCCAGTGAAGTTGTATGATGTGATCCTTAGAATGGATTGGCTCGGAAAGTATAAGAAACATCTAAACTGTCACCGCAGTAGAGTTCGGTTTGAGACAAGTGATGGAGTGCTGGAATATTGAAGGATTAGGCCGACTTCATGGAGCTTGATTGTGTCGGCAATTCAAGCTAACCAACTGATCGAGAAATAGTGTGAGGCGAACTTGGCTACCATCTCAACCCCCAAAGTTAGATCAGGTGTGCAGTTGATTTGCATTCCGGTAGCTAGTGAGTTCAAGGATATGTTCCAAACTCCAGTTGGCTTACCGCTTACTCGTTCAGGCCTATTTACCATCGAGCTTGAGTCTGGTACAACTCCGATATCAAAGACACCATATCGGATGGCTCCAGCCGAGATGGCCGAGTTGAAAAAGCAATTGGGTGAGCTAATGGAAAAAAGATTTGTGTGACCAAGCAGTTCACCATGGGGTGCACAGATACTGTTTGTCAAGAAAAAAGATAGGAGTTTTAGACTTTGCATCGACTACCGTGTATTGAATCAGATAACAGTGAAGAACAAGTACCCTTTTCCAAGAATCGATGAGTTGTTGGCTACTTGTTCAACAACTCATCGATTCTAAATGCGGTCTTTTGAATACCCTTTTACAATTACCCTACGCATGACCTTGAGATGGTTGCGGTAGTGTTTGCCTTAAAAATTTGGAGATATTACCTTTATGATGGGAAAGTTCAAGTTTTCATGGATCATAAGAGTTTAAAGTACAACTTCACTCAGCCGTAATTGAACCTAAGGCAACGGCAATGGATGGAATTAGTCTCATACTATGACTTAGAAATTGCCTACCATCCGAGAAATGCAAATTCAGTGGCTGATGTCTTAAGTTGCAAGCGAGTTGCAGCATTGTCCAAGAAGGATATGGACAGTTTGGTTAGCATGGTCAACACCTTGCGTCTAACCGCCCTGTCTGATGACGCATACCCTTTGGGTCAAGGTGCGGTAGACCAAACTGATTTGTTAAGCCGAGTCCGGTTGGCTCAAGAAAAGGACAACAATTTGATTAAGGCATTTTTGAACGATAAGACCGAGTATCAGAATTTAGAAAATGGAACAATACTAGTTAATGGCCGAATATGTGTTTTGAATGATAAAGAACTCCGGGAAGAAATCTAGAAGGAAGCTCACCATTCTAAGTTCTCGATTCATGCAGGATCGACTAAGATGTACTGATGAAGACATCAAGTCGTATGTCCAGCCAGGAGACCAGACTGGCCGACCAGGAAGCTTGCCCGAGATAGCAAGGCCATCTGGCACGCCTACCGGCATAAGCAGTACCATCGGACCCTTGACCAATAGGACTCGACCAACCAGCATTGCCGGCGGAGAGGCCCAAGCTTCCGGCACACTTGGTGGCGATGTGGAAGACACCGCTGGTCCTCTTGGTGATGCCGCCGACTCCGGGATCAACTTGGCCAGTCTTGAAGGCATTCCGGCCAGTACCTCGCACATTCCAGCCGGTACAGCCGATCCAGCCGAGTGCACGAGTATTTCAACTTCTACACAAGAAAATTCGGACCAGATAAGCTACCAGCTTCAGGACATGCATCTAGAGGAAGTATCCACACCAGTAGTGCCACCAGGAGCAATGACAAGGAGTAGATCAAGAGCACTCTTCCACAAGTTCAACTTATGGGTGGACAAGCTCTTAGAGGAAGATCGACTAAGGAAAATGGGCCAGAAGTACAAAGAAGAGTCCAAAGGCTTCTCAAGAATGCAAGAAACTTGAGAGACTTGGGCTTTAGTGGCAAGAGAGGTCAGGGCCCAAAGATTCTTAACCCTACTCCAAGTCGAAGACTAGGAACAAGGCGTGTGCATGCCACAAGGACGACCACCTTCCATTTCTTGGCCGTGAGGTAAGTAAGATAAGTTTCAATTCGAATATATGCCTCTTTTTGCTTTTCAGGATAGGATCTAAATTCTTTACATTTTTGAGTCAAGAACATTTTAGGAATAGGTCCTTTTTCGGTTATACACTTTTGTATCTTTTCCATTTATGCACTTTTGTAAACTTTCTTTTTTTTTATTTTAGTCGACCCTAGAAGGTCAAGCTGTCGAGCATATTAATAAAGCTCCTTCCAGCATTGTAGATCGACACCCTTTTTGATATTAATAAAGTACGAATTTTCTCTCTACAAGTTTTTCTCTCAAGAAGCTTGTGCGCTTAGAACCTAGTTGAGACCAACCCTCCTAACTCTAAGTTTGTGATTTATCACGAGGTTCATCACCCCTCGTGTGGTTCACTTCACCCTTCCAACGAATACCAACCCAAAACACCCTATCCAAGAAGTCTAAGGTCGAGTTTCTCACCTAACCTTCTCCAAACAGCCCACGTGCATATAAGCCTTGAATCGAGGCTTGTATCATTTTGGTATTAGGGCTTAAAGCTCCTAAACCAGGTTGTTTCTATCCTTTAGCTTGTTTTGTTTCTTGTTATTGCATTAATTTGAGTTCCATTCAAGAAAATCAAAAAAATAACTTCTAAACTCATACCGAGTGCATCTAGATCCTACCTGCATCACTAGGTTCTATAATCATTCTTGCATTGCTGTATTCGACTTTCCTTTTCGTTAGAATCATATTTTCATTATTTTTAAGTCAAATTAAATAGAAAAGAAAAAGAAAATAGAAAAGATACCTAAGGGATTCGATTTGGACAACTAGCAATAGTTGTCAAGAAAGTTTTCTTTTTTTAAATCTTCATATTTTTGAATTTCCAATTCTCAGATTTTTTCCTTTTTGCAATTTTTTTGAATCCTTATAAAAAAAAACTCTCCTAATAATTTAGGAGTATCATAACTTGTCTTCTTTCTTTGTAGCATGCAATGGCAGAAGAAAATAGAGAAGCAACCGAAGCCATGATAGCCATGATGGCCATGTTCACCATCCTCCAAACGCAACTCGCATCCATAGGCGAGAGATTGGAGCGCATGGAGAGGCCTGTGAGATTCCAGGCCATAAGGCACATGAGAGTTGAGCAAGAACGTCCTGAGGGTCTTGAGCACCTTAGGACACAGCACGAACAGGAGGAGCCCCAACCAGATGGAGATGAGGACACACAACCTCATAACTATCACCATAGGCCGAGAGGACCTCCACGGCAACCAGAGGCAGAAGATGATGGTTCGAGCCATATGGTCTTCACCAGAGACCAAGGATGCCTCCTAGACATCATGAGGATGAAGATGAACATGCCTACGACCAGGTAACTCATCCTGATGTTAAGCTAACTCCTCCAAGTTTTGCAGAAAAAGTAGATCCCGAGGCTTACCTAGATTGAGAGAGAAGAATGGATCATATCTTTGATCATTACAACCAACTAGGGCCTAGGAGAGTCTCAATGGCAGTAGCACAACTCACAGACAATGCCCTCATCTGGTGGGATCGTGAGGTATCTGACAGAAGGAGGAAAAGAATGAGGCCCATAGATTCTTGGGTCGACATGAAGGATGTCATGCGACAAAGGTTTGTTCCACCTTACTTTCATAGGGACTTGCAACGTTTTTTTGTACTCTTAAGCAGGGTACCAGATCAGTAAAGGAGTACTATGAAGAGTTCGAGAAGTTAAGGAACAGGCTGGAGCTCAATGATGATGAAGAAGCATTGATGGCACAATTCTTGGATGGACTCCAAGAAAGAATCAGCCGCAAGGTGGAAAGGCAAATCTACAATGACTTCAAAGACTTGTTCCACCTATCTGTCCAGGCTGAGCAGCACATCAAACGTAAGAGCCAAGACATCCACAGCAAGCCTAAGATACCTTGGGCACCAAGCAACATTCCAAAGCCCATAGACAAAGGCAAGAGCATAGAGATCGAGTCAAGGTTTAAGAGCAAGCCTCCTGAACCCATCTGTGACTAGAGAGAGCCTAGTAAGTCTTCTAACCCTCAAAGATCACGTGACATCACTTGTTTCAAGTGTAGGGGTCGTGTACACATCTCAAGGGAGTGCCCAAACAATCGGGTCATGCTGATTACGGAGGCTGGAGAATATGGGTCCCAAGATGAAGAGGACTATGAACCAGAAGAAGGATATGGTGACATTGAGTACCTTGATGTGGGGGAAGTGCTGGTCACTAGACGCATCCTCAGTGCAATTGTAGATCCTTCATAGACCATCCAAAGGGAGAACATCTTCCACAGTCGTTGCACCATCAAGGGCAAGGTATGTAACCTCATCATAGATGGCGGTTCTTGCACTAACGTTGCTAGTGCATATATGGTTGATAAGCTAGGTCTAGAGAAGACAAGGCATCCTCGACCATATAGACTGAGATGGCTCGATGACAAAGTGGAGCTCAAGATCCATGAGCAAGTCATTGTGCCATTCAGTGTGGGCAAGTACCAAGACCAAGTCGTGTGCGACGTGGTGCCCATGCAAGCTGGCCATCTTCTACTAGGAAGGCTATGGCAGTTTGACAAGGAGACCAGGCATGATGGCCGAACCAATCTCTACACTTTCGTGCATGACAAGAGAAAGGTCAGCCTAGCTCCTCTTACACCTGCCCAGGTACATGAGCTTCAACAGCAAATGAGTAAGGAAAAGAAGTTCATTAAATCTAACTTTCTTATTTAACCGAGTCATGTCCAGAGAGCTTTAGCCTCGAAGGATCTAATGCTACTAATGGTTTTCAAAGAAGTGTTGAATGTAGAAAAAAAACAGGTGGAGCTACCTCTTGAAGTGGCAAATCTCCTCAACAAGTTCCAGGATGTGTTTCCAGAGGAGATACCAGCAGGCTTGCCTCCTTTACGTGGCATAGAACACCACATCGACCTAGTGCCCGGAGCAGCCCTGCCCAACCGACCAGCCTACCAGATGAGTCCAGAGGAGTCCAAGGAGCTTGAGAAGCAAGTCAAGGAGCTCATGGAGAAAGGCTATGTTCAAGAGAGCCTCAGTCCATGTGCCGTACCAGTGTTACTAGTGCCCAAGAAGGATGGGACTTGGCGAATGTGTGTGGACTACCGAGCAATCAACAACATCACAGTCAAGTACCGGCATCCAATACCACGGCTGGATGACATGCTAGATGAGCTGAGTGGAGCCACGGTCTTCTCCAAGATAGACCTCAAGAGTGGATACCACCAGGTCACGATGAAGGAAGGTGATGAATGGAAGACTGCTTTCAAGACAAAGCAATGGCTATACGAGTGGACAGTCATGTCATTCGGCTTGACTAATGCCCCAAGCACCTTCATGCGCCTTATGAACCAAGTTCTTAGAGCGTACATCAGTAAGTTTGTAGTGGTTTACTTTGATGATATATTGGTTTATAGTAAGTGCATACGGGAACACCTCACACATCTTGATATGGTACTTAAAACCCTTCGACAAGAAGAGTTTTATGCCAATCTCAAAAAGTGCATCTTTTATACTGATAAACTTGTCTTTTTAGGTTTTGTTGTAAGTTCACAGGGCCTACAAGTTGATGAAGAGAAGATCCGAGCCATACAAGAATGGCAAACACCAGGCAACATCAACTTAGTAAGGAGCTTCCACGGACTGGCCAGCTTCTATAAGAGATTCGTGCCCAACTTCAGTAGTATTGCCTCACCATTGACGGCAGTAGTGAAGAAGAACGTGAGATTCAGCTGGGGAGAAGCTCGGGAGAAGGCATTCCAAGCCTTGAAGGACAGCCTTACACATGCACCAGTGCTAGTCCTGCCCGACTTCAACAAGACGTTTGAAGTAGAGTGTGATGCCTCTGGAATAGGCATAGGAGCAGTGCTAACCCAAGGAGGGAGACCAGTGGTATACTTCAGTGAGAAGCTAGGTGGTGCCTCACTGAACTACCCCACTTATGATAAGGAGCTTTATGCCCTTGTCCGAGCATTGGAGACTTGGCAGCATTACTTGCTGTCCAAGGAGTTTGTGATCCACACTGATCATGAGACTCTCAAACACCTCCGAGGGCAAACCAATCTCAAGAGGAGACATACCAGGTGGATGGAGTTCATAGAGACCTTCTCGTACGTCATCAAGTACAAGAAGGGCAAAGACAATGTGGTAGTCGATGCACTATCAAGGAGGTTTGTCTTGATATCAACCATGGAGGCAAAGGTCCTAGGATTCGAGCGCATCAAGGACCTATACAAGGATGATCCTTACTTTGCTGAGAGCTACAAGGAGTGTGGCACAGCGAGTCATGGCAAGTTTTACATCCATGAGGGATTCTTGTTCCGAGAGAGAAAGCTGTGCATACCACAAGGATCATTGAGGGAGCTTATCATCCGAGAAGCTCATGGAAGAGGACTCATGGGCCACTTTGGTGTCGACAAGACTCTAGCAGTGGTCAAGGAGCACTTCTACTGGCCACACATCAAGAAGACAGTAGAAGCTCATTGTGCAAGATGGATCACTTGCAAGAAGGCCAAGTCCCGCAACCTCACGGGTTGTATCTCCCACTGCCCATACCTACACATCCATGGGTGGACATCTCAATGGAGTTCGTTCTAGGCCTGCCCAAGATCAACCACAAGGATGCAATCTTTGTAGTGGTGGACAGATTCTCCAAGATGGCACACTTCATCCCGTGTGTCAATGTCAATGATGCCACGCAAACAGCCGAGCTGTTTTTCAAGGAGATAGTACGGCTTCATGGAGTGCCAAGGACCATCGTATCAAACAGGGACACCAAGTTCCTCAGCCATTTCAGGAGGACCCTTTGGAGGAAGCTAGGCCCGAAGCTACTCTTCTCTACCACCCGCCATCCTCAAACCGATGGCCAAACTGAAGTTGTCAACAAGACACTATCAACTCTTCTCAGGACTACACTAGGGAAGAACCTCAAGACTTGGGTGGAGTGCCTGCCATTCATAGAGTTCGCTTACAACCGAGTCGTGCACTCAGTAACCAAGAAGACACCATTTGAAGTAGTATACGGCTTCAACCCTCTCACCCCATTGGAGTAAACGCCACTGCCACCAGCAGAGATGACCAACCTCAACGGAGCATCCAAGGCAGAGTTCATAAGGAATTTACACCAGAAGGTAGCAGAAAACTTGGAAAAGAGGATCGGGCAGTACGTGACTCAAGCCAACAAGGGAAGAAAGGAGGTGATCTTTCCACCAGGCGATTGGGTGTGGCTTCACCTACGGCAGGAGAGGTTCCACAACCTAAGGAGTTCCAAGCTAGCGCCAAGAGGACATGGACCATTCAGAGTGCTGGAGAGGAACAACAACAACGCCTACCAGATCGAGCTCCCAGGTGAGTTTAATCTGTCCAATACGTTCAATGTAACTGACTTAGCCCCTTTTCATGTAGATGAACCAGTTTTGAGGTCAAAACCTACTTAAGAGGGAGGGGATGATGAGGACATCATGTCGTATGTCCAGCCAAGAGACCAGACTGGCCGACCAGGAAGCTTTCCCGAGACAGCAGGGCCATCTGGTATGCCTGCCGGCACAAGCAGTACCGCCGGACCCTCGACCAATAGGACTAGACCAACCAGCATTGCTGGCGGAGAGACCCAAGCTTCCGGCACACTTGGTGGCGATGTGGAGGACACCGCCGGTCCTCTTGGTGATGCCGCCAACTCCGGGATCAACTTGGCCGGTCCTGAAGGCATTCCGGCCAATACCTCGCACATTCCAGCTGGTACAGCCGATCCAGCCGAGTGCACGAGCATTTCAACTTCTACACAAGGAAACTTGGACCAGATAAGCTACCAGCTTCAGGAAATGCATCTAGAGGAAGTATCCACACCAGTAGTGCCACCAGGAGCAATGACAAGGAGTAGATCAAGAGCACTCTTCCATAAGTTCAGCTTATGGGTGGACAAGCTCCTAGAAGAAGATCGACTAAGGACAATGGGCCAGAAGTACAAAGAAGAGTCCAAAGGCTTCTCAACAATGCAAGGAACTTCAGAGACTTGGGCTTTAGTGGCAAGAGAGGTCAGGGCCCAAAGATTCTTAACCCTACTCCAAGTCGAAGACTAGGAGCAAGGCGTGTGCATGCCACAAGGACGACCACCTTCCATTTCTTGGTCGTGAGGTAAGTAAGGTAAGTTTCAATTCGAATATATGACTCTTTCTGTTTTGCAGGGTAGGATCTAGATTCTTTACATTTTTGAGTCAAGAAAATTTAGGAATAGGTCCTTTTTCGGTTATACACTTTTGTATCTTTTCTATTTGTGCACTTTTGTAAACTTTCATTTTCTTTATTTGAGTCGACCCTGGAAGGTCAAGCTGTCAAACATATTAATAAGGCTCCTTCCAGCATTGTAGTTTGACACCCTTTTTGATATTAATAAAGAGCGAATTTTCTCTCTACAAGTTTTTCTCTCAAGAAGCTTGTACGCTTAGAACCTAGTTGAGACCAGCCCTCCTAATTCTAAGTTTGTGATTTATCACGAGGTTCATCACCCCTCGTGTGGTTCACTTCACTCTTCCATCGAATACCAACCCAAAACACCCTATCCAAGAAGTCTAAGGTCGAGTTTCTCACCTAACCTTCTCCAAACAGCCCACGCGCATATAAGCCTTGAATCGAGGCTTGTATCATGTACCGAGATCTTAAACGGTACTACCATTGGGTTGGGATGAAGAGTGATGTGGCTAAATGGGTTGCAGGATGCCAAATTTTCCAAATTGTTAAGGCGGAACATCAAGTTCCGAGTGGTTTTTTTTAGAGCTTACCAATTCCCGAGTGGAATTAGGACATGATCACGATGGACTTCGTGACTGGTTTGCCAATATGTGGCAAGATGGATGCGATTTGGGTTATAGTGGATAGACTTACCAAATATGCTCACTTTCTTACTATCAACAAGAAAGACAAGGCAAAAGTATTGACAAAGAAATATGTGGAAGGGATAGTTAAACTCCATGGAGTACCAGCGTGTATAGTTTCGGACCAAAACTCCCGGTTTGCATCAGCCTTTTGGAAGACATTGCAAAAATCGTTTGGAACGAAGGTGCACATGAGTACGGCCTATCATCCGCAAACAGATAGTCAATACGAGAGAATGATAAGAACACTTGAAGATTTGTTGCGAGCTTGTGTTCTTGATTGGGGTGGAAAATGGAAGGATTACTTACCTTTGGCCGAGTTTTCCTATAACAATAGTTTCCCCTCAAGCATTGGAATGTCACCGCATGAAGTTTTGAATGGGCGACCCTGTCGAACACCACTATGTTGGACCCAAGTGGGGGAGCATAGCATTTTTGGCCGAGATTTTATTGAAGAAACAACAAAAAGAATCAGAGTGTTGAAACTTAAGATGAAAGTAGCACAAGATCGGCAAAAGAGTTATGCGGACAAACGTCAAAAGGAACTAGAATTCCAAGTTGGGGATGTGGTCTACGTTAAGTTGATCACATATAAGGGTAAAAACCAATCAGCTTTGATGGGGAAGCTTAAACCAAGGTACATGGGACCGTACCGGATCTTAGAAAGGATTGGGTCAGTTGCTTAGCGACTGGAATTGCCACCAACCTTGGTCGTGTTCCATGATGTGTTCCACGTTTCTTTACTAAGGAAATGTGTAAGGTATGGAAAAACCATTACCTCTGAACCCACATCGGACTTTCAAGGGAATTTGACTGTTGAAGGTAGACCAGTTCATATCGTGGAAAGAAGGATTACGGCTGTTGGTAGGAAAAATACCACAATGATTCAAGTGGTTTGGGATTGCGATGGAGAAGAAGAGATAACATGGGAACACGAATCAATAATGAAGGAAAATTTTGCTAAGTGGTTTGAGAAGCATCGTAAACATTCAAGCAAAAAAGAAGATTCGGGTGAAGATAGAGATTCGAAGACGAATCTGGTTTAAGTGGGGGAGAATTGTAACACCCCCATCTGGTAGGAAGACTGGGAAGTAAAGATTGGGGGAATCCGGATGTAGCTGGTCGAGCTAGGCTGGCCATAATAACCGAGTTTCGTAAATCATGGCAAGTCAGAGTTTTTCGCTACTTGATCGAGATTCAGATCGGTTGGCCGGGTTTATCGGATCGTAGTCAAAATTCGGACAAGTGTTCTGAGTAATTCGGGACTTGGTTTGAATTCGGACAAGTTGTCCGAGTAATTCGGGACTTGGTTAGAATTTGGTCATGTTGCCCAAGTTATTCATGACTTGGTCGGATTTCGGACAAGTTATCCAAGTTATTCGGGACTTGGTCGGATTTCGGACAGGTTACCCGAGTTATTCGGGACTTGGTCGGATTTTGGACAGTTTTGGTTGGGAGTCGATGAGTTGGTCGAGAGGGCCAGTGTGCATGGGAACGGTTATTCGGGCTGATGCGTGGAAACGGTTACCTGGACCTTAGCGCTTGGTCGAGATGCGAGAATGGTTACTCGATCCAATGCACGGGAACGGTTACTTAGACCCGAGCATTTGATCGGGATGCGGGAATGGTTACTCGGCCCGATGCACAGGAACAGTTACTCGGTCCCAAGCGATTGGTCGAAACGCGGGAACGGTTACTCGGGTAGTTTTCCGAGAGCTCTATAAATAGAACCCGTTCTTTCTCATTCACTATATTCGTGCGAGAGAACTCTGAGAGATAGAGAAATTGCGAGTGAAATTCTAATAGGGAAAGGAGGAGCCGAGTTTGTGCGGTCGTGGTCGAGTCTGCGTGAACCATGGTCGAGCCAGTACGAACCATGGTCGAGACAGTACGAACCATGGTCGAGCCAGTACGAACCATGGTCGAGCCTGTACGAAACATGGTCGAGTATGTGTGACCATGACCGAGTTTGGGCGAGTTGTTCAGGATAATTGAGCGCAAGAGGTGTCAGATTATTCGAGTTCGAGAAAATCTAAGGTGAGTGTGTGACCGTGGCCTAAATTTAGGGTCGTTTCTTACTAGATTTTATAGTCTGTTGCCTGATTGTTCGTGTGCTTGTCACAATCGCTCTGTTGGCTGTACGTGAATTCGACTTATCCGACTCGACGGTCTAGATCGGGCATGCGCTTGGGGTTGAAATGCTCGTCAAAGCTTGCCTGATTACGGGAGAAGTGGTCGATAGGCATGGGTGAATTGCACGTGATGGTTCTATTCTGATAAGTACTTACACTAAGATTCGATGTATGATGTGATTTCTGACTTTGGCTCGGTGAGACGGGATGACCGCTCTCACTAACCAATCTTGTTGCTTATGCTTTCATTTTTTATCGAAGGTTCTGATACTAACCGTGATGTTGGTCGAGATGTTTGATCTGGCCGCGAGAATATGGCTAAGGAGGAAGAGATGGTAGGATTGGGTAGATCGATCTAGTTCATTGTAATAAATTATTAGCAAACGTTCAATTGTAATAAAATCGGTTTATTAATTCAAGTTTCTGTTTAACTCAACATTTGATCATTATAAAACGGATTAACCGAACCTCAATTGCGAAAAAATTCTAAGTAAAATCGTAATTATAATCTAGATAAGTCTAAATATCTAGGTTAGGGCTCTACATTAAGCCCCAAGTCCGACCCAGTTCAATCTTAAAAAATATTGGTTCTCGATTAGATATATAAACTCAAAAAAAAATATCGGATTTTTCCAGTTTATTCTATATGGTCTCGGGGGTTTTATACTTCAGTGTTGGGTCGAATGCGAGCTGACCAAAACTTTTTTGATTTAATTAAAAAATTTGTTTAATTATAAGAAGCTTAAATGTGTTTAACGTAATTATATATATTTAAATCTATTATTTAAGTTTAATTAAATTTTATTTTATATAAGAATTTTAAAACGCATAAATACATATTACTGTCAATAAATGAAAGTGTAGAATAATTTTGTATGTCGAAGATAACATGCTCGAATTGACTATTATTGAAAATTTGAATATTTTAAAATGATACAAGTGTCACAGTGATTTAGTTCATATGACATGTGATGTTCTAACCATTGCAATGACTATCTAAGCATCACAATAACTACACTAGCATGAAAGTTTCACATGTGTTAAACAAATAGAAAATTTGTCCACGTTGAAGCATTAATTTCACAAATTGATTGGGTGGATTTTTACTTTACGTGATCCAGATAAAAATACCATTTATATGTATTTAATAATTTAATATCATATTTATAGACTATCTATGAGTTTTTAGATGATTTATACATGTTAAAAGTTAATGGAATTTAACCTTTCTCAACCTTTGAACGTATCTTTTGATGGTAATGAAGGTTTAAAAGATGTGGAGAAGATTAAAATATTGACTCTAGTGCTTAGACTTGAAGTGTTTTTTTATTTTGGTTTATTTTGTTATACAATTTATTTGGTTAATTTTTTATTTAAATTATATTAGATTTTATCAAATATATCGATAGTTTGTTTAAATTTGGAACTATTTTTACTATTATTTTTTTAAAAATTTATTATTTATTCAAAAACGTCGATTAATCCTATAACCGTGTTCTGGGCTGAATCAAAATTTTAAAATATAGGCCTATAATTTTTATATTATTTCTATATTTTATATATAATCTATATTATTTTAATAACAATCTGTAATCTATATTATTTATATATTTTAAAATTCTATGCTGAAATTATACATGAAACTGACAGATCAACATAATTAAAAGAAACAATATGACATCAATTGTTTTGCTAATTGTATTTTCTAATTAATATTAAAAGAATAAAAATTAAAAGGTTAATTATTTTACTAATTGAATATTCAAATTTAATGTATTATTGATTAGTGTAGAATAAACGAATAAAAAATATGTAACTGATTACTTTAAAAAAATAGATGAAAAATAATTATTTTTTATATGTTTATGAAGCTAACACATTATATTTAGGTGAATCCGAAGATCACAAATAAGTATTTTTGTTAAATTATATTGTATATTTAATATTAAGATGATGAAGGATCACAAAGTGGGAGTATATAAAACTAGAGAGATGTCTTTTGCAATATAAATCAAACCACTTAGTGACATGGGGACTTCATTTTGGCACTACCTTTTTTAGGACCTTAAGTACTTTTGAAAATAAAATAAAAAATACTAAAAGAGCATTTTAAAGGCCAAATTGTTAAACCAACACTGATCGTCAAATAGGTTCTGAATTATGTAAATAATGTTTTAATTCAAAACTACACAAAAATAGAAGACATGAGAAGGCGTAATTAATCAAATAACAAAAAGCAAATAGAAATTAAGACTATAGCACATGTATATATAATTAGGTGAATAACTATTGTACAATATTTTTATGGGCAAATGTCTAAAATAGTATTTTTCTAAATTTTTATTCCAAAAATAGCATCATTAGTTTAAATTTCCAATAATAGCACAAATTTAAGATTAAAATGCATTAAAACTATATTTTAATAGAAAAAAATTAAACCTTAAATTGGAAATAATGAACCCAAATACAATACTTTAAGTTTATGTATAATTCATTTAGAATAAATAAGTACTTTTCACATAAGTATTTGTGCTATTTTTGGAAATTTAATTTTATGATGCTAAATTTAGAAAAAAAAAAACTTTAAAATGTGCTATTTTAGGGTATTACTCTATTTTTATCTATGAAATTCAGCTACTTCGCCATCTTCTTCATTTGTTTTGTATTTTCTCCTATTGTGCTGTTATATTTTTTTATGACACTAATTTTATAATATCAATTCATTAATTTCGAAATTATATCGAAAACATATTTTCTCTGCATCTATCATGATTTATGTTTTATAAAACACACATGTATGTTTGACTAATAAAATAAATAATATTGATTTTTAATTTAAATTAAATAGTAAAATTATTAAAATTGAATAATTTTTATTTTTAATGTTTTTCTTTTAATATATAATAGATTATTATTAGTATTATTATTAAATATTTTCTAATTTTGAAAAAATAATATTAAAACTCATTAAAATTCGAATTGAACACATAATGACATAATTTATTCTCGACTGTTACCTCATGACTGTAAATCTATAAAGCTTTGGTTATCTCACCGTTTAAAGTGAAACGATATTCTTTATTTCACTTTCAAAGCATCTAATTTAGGCAAACTATTTTTTGTTTTTGCCTTTTCTATTGTACCGGTTTGATTCGGCAAGGTTTGGGAGCCTTGAACAGAGAGACTAATGATCCAATTAATAAGTATTGAGCTCGAATAATTCCTAAACCAAAATTTTTGAGTTTTTTCTTGTTTTAATTAAACAAAAAAATATACATGTAACTCAATTCATTATTTGGTATATTATGATAACTATAGTGAAATAGTTTTAATTTACCTTCTATATAGCATCATTAAGTACACAATTGATATTAAACACCATATTGCTTTGAAAGAAAGAAAAATTGAATAAATACTTTATAAAAGTGAATGACAAGAAATGCAGCATTTGAAACTAAAGTAATATGGTCCATATATATTACAATAACATCATGTATTTATTTTGCTATTATTGAATGATTAGTTACTATATGAGATAATAACATATATCGTGGTTGAATGATTTTCTCTTTTTAAACATTTGATATCATTTGTACATTTGCTTTTGAGGTAATAACATATCTCATTATTGAATGATTTTCTCTTTTTAAAATATTTAATATCATTTGTATATTTATTTTTGTGGTAATAACATATGCCGTGGCTGAATGATTTATATTTGTAAATATTTTAACATTTGAGATAATAACATATAGCATGCTTGAATGATTTACATTTGTATATATTTCAATATTTGAGATACGAGGGAAGATTTACTATCATTATTTATTTGTTGATCATGGTCTAAATAGTTGTCATCTTTGAAGAATGAAAAGTTATAGATACATGATATTTTGCCGTAGATAGTAAAAAAAGAGGTAAAAATTTTTTGCAGTGGTGATGATTGCAAACATCAAGATCTCGTTACAATGATACAAGACAAATGTAACTTGGATAAGAAATTTCATCTCTTTGGTTTTTGTTTGTAAACAATATATTTATTCAAAATGTAAACAATTATGACATAATCAATTGATTGCATGGTGTAAGTCTAATTTATATTTGTAAATATTTTAATATTTGAGATAATAACATATATTGTGGTTGAATGATTTGCTATTTTTAAATATTTGATATCATTTGTACATTTGCTGTTGAGATAGTAACATATATCGTGGTTGAATGATTTACATTTTTAGATATTTTAATATTTGAGATAACAATATTTCTAAATTTTTTGAATTTACTATTTTCAAAATTTATTAAATTTTAAATTTATAACATATTTTTATTGTTTGAAAATTCATCTACTATTAAACAAAATATATAAGTTACTTAATTAGGATGTTTGACTAATATAATAATTAATATTGATTTCTCATTTAAATTAAATAGTAAAATTTCTCAGGATGAATATGGTGATAACACCTCAACAATTGTGATTTTCAATATTTTTTCTTTAAAATATAGTAGATTATTAATAGTATTATTATTAAATATTTCTAATTTTGAGAAAATGATATTAAAACTCATTAAAATTTGAATTGAATGAATAATGACATAATTTATTCCCGAGTGGTACCTCATGACTCTAAATCTTAAAAGCTTTGGTTATCTCAGTGTTTAAAGTGGAACGATATTCTTTATTTTACTTTTCAAAACATCTAATCTTATCTTTTGAAATTTGAAAGTTCAAGTTTGTTAATTTAGATAAACTATTTTTTATTTGGTTTTTCTATTTTACTGGTTTGATTCGGCAAGGTTTGGGAGCGTTGAACAGAAAGATGAATGATCCAACTAATAAGTGTTGAGCTTGAATAATTCATATACCAAAAATTTTGAGTTTTTTTTCTAATTTTAATTAAACAAAAATATACATATAGCTCAATTCATTATTTGGTATAGTATGATAACCATATTCTAATAGTTTTAATTTGGTTTCAATATAACATGATTAAATACACTATTGATATTAAACACCATATTACTTTGAAAGAAAGAAAAAAATAGATAAAGACTTTATAAAAGTGAATGACAAGAAATGCACCTTTTGAAACTAATAATATGGTCCATATATATTATAATAACATCATGTGCTTCTTTTGCTATTATTGAATATTATTTATTATATGAGGTAATAACATATATTATGGTTGAATGATTTTTTCTTTTTAAATATTTGATATCATTTGTACATTTGTTTTTGAGGTAATAACATATACTGTGGTTGAATTATTTACATTTGTAAATATTTTAATATTTGAGTTAGTAACATATATCGTAGTTGAATTATTTTTTCTCTTCAAATATTTGATATTATTTGTACATTTGCTTTTGAGTTAATGACGTATATCCTAGTTGAATGATTTACATTTGTAAATATTTTAATATTTGTGACAATAACATGCATATATCATGGTTAAATAATTTTTTCATTTAAATATTTGATATCATTTGTAAAATTGCTTTACATATATCATGATTGAAGGAAAATCGGTTATTTCATACCCAAAATATATTCGGATGTTCGATTAAGACCTAAATTTTGAGACGGTGCAAAAACATACATAAATTACAGTAAAATTCAAATTTTATACCTGAAATTAATATAATATGCCAATTTATACATCCATCATAACGGAGTTATAATTCCGTTAATAGATGCTGATGTGGAATCCGTGTGCCGATGACATGACAGAAGTTTAACTCCACCACTAATTAAGTGTTGTAAAAACGACGTCGTTTTGTACCTCTGATTGTCTTCAACAAACTAGAGTTTCATCTACAAAATATCGGTGTTGTATGAACAAGGATGTTGCAAAGGAGGAGACAATCAGAGGTACAAAATGATGTCGTTTTGTTTAAAAATAAAAATGACGTCGTTTTTACAACACTTAATCAGTGGTGGAGCTAAGCTTCTGCCACATCATCGCCACACGGATTCTACATCAGCATCCGTTAACGGAATTATAACTCTGTTACGACTGATGTATAAATTGGCACATTATATGAACTTCAAGTATGAAATTTGAATTTTACTGTAATTTATGTACGTTTTGCACCGCCTCAAAATTTAGATATATATCGAACATATGAATATATTTTGGGTATGAAATAATTGATTTTCCCATGGTTGAATGATTTTTTATCTTTAAAAATTTATATCACTTGTACATTCGCTTTTGAAGTAATAACATATATCGTTGTTGAATGATATACATTTGTAAATATTTTAATATTTGAGATAATAACATATATCGTGGTTGAATGATTTTTTCTATTTAAATATTTGATATCATTTGTACATTTTCTTTTGAGATAATAACATATATCATGGTTGAATGATTTACATTTGAAAATATTTTAATATTTGAGGTTATAACATATATCGTGATTGAATGATTTTCTCTTTTTAAATATTTGATATCATTTGATATCATTTGATATCATTTGATATCATTTGATATCATTTGATATCATTTGTATATTTACTTTTGAGGTACTTACATATATCGTGGTTGAATGATTTTCCCTTTTTAAATATTAGATATTATTTGTACATTTTCTTTTGATGTAATAACATATATCTTGGTTAAATGATCACATTTGTAAATATTTTAATATTTGAAATAATAACATAAATTGTACTTGAATAATTTGTTATTTTAAAATATTTGATATCATTTGTATATTTTTTTTTGAAGTAATAACATATATTATGGTTGAATGATTTACATTTGTAAATATTTTATATTTGAAGTAATAACGTATATCGTGGTTGAATGATTTTCTCTTTTTAAATATTTTTAAATATTTGATAACATTTGTACATTTGCTTATGAGATAATAACATATATCGTGGTTGATTGACTTACATATATATTTCAATATTTGAGATAATAATATTTGAAATAACAATATTTCTAAGTTTTCTGAATTTCCTATTATTTATTAAGTTTTAAATTTGTAACATATTTTTATTGTTCAGAAATTCATCTTCTATTAAATTAAATAGTTAAGTTACTTTAATTATGATATTTGACTAATATAATAAATAATATTGATTTTTGATTTAAATTAAATCGTAAAATTGCTAAGTGTTAATGTGGTGATAATACCTCAAGAATTTTGATTTTCAATACTTTTCCTTTTATATATAATAGATTCTTATTAGTATTATTATTAAATATTTTTCTAATTTTGATAAAATGATATTAAAACTCATTAAAATTAGAAATGAACACATAATGACATAATATATTTTCGAGTAATGCCTCATGACTCTAAATCAAAAAGCTTTGATTATCTCACTATTTAAAGTGGAACGATATTTTTTATTTTACTTTTCAAATCATCTAATCTAATATCTTGAAACTTAAAAGTTCAATTTTGCTAATTTAGGCAAACTATTTTTATTTGGCTTTCTATTGTACTAGTTTGATTCGGAAATGTTTGAGAACTTTGAACAGAAAGACGAATGATCTAACTAATAATTGTTGAGCTCGAATAATTCCTATATCAAAATTTTTGAGTTTTTTTTGTTTTAATTAAACAAGAATATACATGTAGCTCAATTCATTATTTTGTGTAGTATGGTAAATATACTAAAATAGTTTTAATTTGGCTTATATATATTGTACATTTGTTTTTGAGGTAATAACATATATTGTGGTTGAATAATTTTCTCTCTTTAAATATTTGTTATTATTTTTACATTTGTTTTTGAGGTAATGATATATAACGTGGTTGAATGATTTACATTTGTTAATATTTTAATATTTGAGATAATAACATATATGGTGGTTGAATGATTTTCTCTTTTTAAATATTTGATATCATTTATACATTTGTTTTTGAGGTAATAACATATATCGTGGTTGAATGATTTTCTCTATTTAAATATTTGGTATCATTTGTATATTTGCTTTTAAGGTAATAACATATATCGTGGTTAAATGATATACATTTTTAAATATTTTAATATTTGAAGTAATAACATATAACGTGTTTGAATGATTTTCTCTTTTTTAAATATTTGATATCATTTGTACATTTGTTTTTGTGGTAATAACATATATCGTTGTTAAATGATTTACATTTTTATATATTTTAATATTTGAGATAATAATATATATCGTGGTTGAATGATTTATATTTGTATATATTTCAATATTTATGATAATAATATTTGAGATAACAATAGTTCTAATTTTTTTGGATTTCCTATTTCTAAATTTATTAAATTTTAAATTTGTAACATATTTTTGTTGTTTGGAAATTTATCTACTATTAAACTAAATAATTAGGTTATCTAATTAGGATGTTTGATTAATAAAATTATTAATATTGATTTCTGATTAAATTAAACAGTAAAATTGTTGAGAGTAAATGTGGTGATAACATCTCAGCAATTTTGATTTTCAATACTTTTATTTTAATATATAGTAGATATGGTTTGTAAATTAATATAAACTTATACATTTTTTAATATTAAATTATGTATAACCATATTGATCATACATAATCTAACTAAAAAGAAATCTAACTAACCATTATATGAAAATATTAAATAAACCTAATACAAATTATCTAATATAAAAAAAGATTTCACAGCGTAAAAGATATAAAAAAAGTCTCTAAAACTATATTCAAATATAACATAAACAATGCAAATAAGTGATTTAGAAAAAACTTAATATTGGTGGTCGAAATTTGAGAAAGAAAAAAGCAAAGAGGCCTCGGCATTTCACATAGAAGAAGAAATGAGTAGAAACAAAAAAGAAAAAGAGAAATGACTAAGTTTCAGGTTATATTTAAAGGTTTCGACCAATATCAATTTAAGACATCGTGTAAAATTTTGGGAATCCTACATATTAATTTCACTTTTTCAGATTCATTTTTGTTGTACATGTGTTACTATAAATCGGTTTAATAATTTAATATTTTTATACCAATATTTAACATTTTCATATGAGGGAAGATGAAATCAAACTCCATACTTCTATAATAGATATGGAAGTGATATAACCACTAAACCATTTATTCTTTTTTATTTTTCAGATTAATTTCAAATCTGCCCGAATACCATCGGAAATTAACTGTTATGTGATTGGGTCCATCAATGCAATGGTAATAAAAATACCAAAATCAATAAAAAAAAATGTTCAATAGATTTTTGATAGTTATATAAAATTTCTCATAAATTCGTCCGAAATTCCTGAGGGATTTCAATGGATATGTAAGGTTATTTGGAAATCCATCAAGAATTTTCGAAGATTTTCCAACGACTTAGCAATTTTGATGTTTAAAGTATCTAACTTCACAAATTTCAAATAAATTTAAATATACTAGATATTAACTTATCAATGACATTCATGTTATTCCAAATTTCAGAAGCAATTGCCTAACAAATGAATCATTCATAATTAATAAAATACTTAGATTTACATTTATGTTTTATTGTTCCATAGGTTTTAATTTACAATCTATGTAGCATGTAAATTTTGAGGTTTTTTAACATAAATATGATATAACCATTAACTTATTTCAATCTAAACTTTTAAAATGGATGAATTCGAAATTTTTATTTTAAATTATTGATAATTCGTCGGAAATACCCTAAACATTTATGGTTAGTTTCCTAATTTCTTTAAATTTTTTGGTTATACACCACAATTGAGAAATTGTAATGACATTACACTCTTTACAAATCAGATTAACAAAAAGTGAGAGAAATAGAATGCCTCTGAATATATTTATGGAATTATGGATTTTGTAAACAAAACGAATGTACTGTAATAAATTATTATGCTTCAAATATACGAATTAGGCTCAACATAATAATTCATTGGATTAAAATGATCTATATATTTTCTGTAACATGTTGAATTGACAAATCATTCAGCTCCAACTGAACCTACATCAATCCATGGGTAATCATTTTTATATGAAGACAAAAATGTCATTAATTCGTATAACAAATATTTGTATGCTAATATGTTTGCAAAGACAAAAAGTCACCCACCCATATGGACAACAATTTTTATAAGAGAAATAGATTATTATGAGTAATACCCTAAAATAGCAGCATTTTAAATTTATATTCCAAATTTATCACATTAAAACTAAAATTCTCAAATTAGCATAAATTATTATATAAAAATAATTATTTAGTTTAAATAAACTATATATAAAATTGAAAGATAATTTTTGGGTTCACTTTTTTCGATTTAGGATTAAATTTTTTTGTTAGCAATAAGTTTTTAATTATTTTATTATTAAATTTGTGCTATTTTTATAAATTTAAATTACTAGTGCTATATTTAGAATAAAAACTTGAAATAGTGCTATTTTAGTCAATTATCCATAAATTATTATTATTATTATTATTAGTATTAATATTAGAATAATACCATAAAATAACATATTTTAAAATTGCACAAATAATTATATAAAAATACTTATTTATTCTAAATAAATTATATATAAACTTAAATTTAGTTTCATTTTTTCAATTTAAAGTTATTTTTTCTATTAAAATAAAATTTTAATGTATTTTAGTTTTAATTTTGTGCTATTATTGGAAATTTAAACTAATGATACTATTTTGGAATAAAAATTTTAAAAAATGCTATTTTAAAGAATTGTCCTTAATATTATTATTAAAATTTTAAAATAGCACATTTTTAAGTTTTTGTTCTAATTTTCAAATTTAGCATTCTAAACTTAAAATTTTAAAAAAATAGCACAAATTATTTTCTGAAAATACAGATTTACCATAAATAAATTACAAATATAATTAAAATATTATATTTGAGTTATTTTTTCAATTTAAGTTTTAGTTTTTTCTTATTTAAAATATTTTAAGGCATTTTAATATTAAATTTGTGTTATTTTTGAAAATTTAAACTAATGATACTACATTTAAAACAAAAATTTTAAAAAGTGTTATATTTGTCAATTTTCCATTATTATTATTATTATTATTATTATTATTATTATTATTATTATTATTATTATTATTATAAAAATGGTCTAAAATAGCATCTTTTAAGTTTTTGTTTCAAAAATAGCATCATTAGTTTAAATTTCTAATATTAGCATAAATTTAAAATTAAAATATATTAAAACTTCATTTTAATAGAAAAATAAACCTTAAATTGAAAAAATAGAACAAAAATATAATGTTTTAAGTTTATGTATAATTTATTTACAGTAAATAAGTATTTTTACATAATTATTGTGCTATTTTTGGAATTTTAAGTTTAAAATGCTAAATTTATAACAAAAACTTTAAAAAGTGTCATTTTAGCGTATTACTTTAAACTTAAAACATTATGTTTGAGTTTATTTTTCTAATAGAATTTAATTTTTTTATAAAATTAAGTTTTAGTATATTTTAATTTAAATTTTTTTGTTATTATTGTAAATTTAAATAATGTTATTTTTGGAATAAATTATTATTATTATCATTATCAGTATATATAATTCTGTAGACAATTATTCATTTAAATCGGAGTTATTTAAACCACAGACTGAATTAAAAGATTTCGATTTTTGTCACCTAACTTAGAAAAATGCTGTTACATGCTTCTTTTATCTTTCTTTCTACAGAAAAATTAACAAACCTCTAAAACAAAGAGACAGTTACTTTAAGAAAACGAACGACAGGAAGTTATAAAAACACAAAAAAACATAAAAATTAATCTCAACGTCCTCTGCAGATAGCCTTTCTTAGTCAATCCTGATTTGCCTGTGGATATGACTCTCATTTGAAACTATCATTAACTCATGAGAGAGAAGAGATGCAGAGATTCACATTGGTTAAACAGATGAGATGAAAACCAACAGTTTTCAAGCCACCACAGTGTTCTCTCCTCTTCTTTCAAGAGAAGACGAAGACCCTGCAACATTTCCTCCCATCTCTGTTCCATCTTCTTCCTCTCCGTTTGCGCCGCTCACATCACTGATGTCCTTTGTCGCATCATCATCTTCAACCTTTGATTCTTTATCTTCTTTCTTCACATCATAGCTCTCAGGGTCCTCACCCATCATGACATTGGTTGTACCAATCGCTTCGTGTAGCTTACTGTCCTCAACAGACCTGTTTGGGTCATCTAGCAATGACTCATCGATCTTGTTGATGTCTTGAGCCTCGGGCAATTGAGGGATGTTGTCGCAAAGCTCCATGTCATCAACTTTGGTAACAGCATCGTACAAATGTGTTCCATCGTACACTGAATTCGGATGACTAAGTGGTAAATGCAGCTGATCAACCTCAACTATAGGTCCAAACTGGGATTCATCTTCACTGCCTCCATAGTCTTCCATTGGATCAATACCTTTCCTTCTTTTTCCCATCCCCTTCCTTCTCACCCTTTCCTTACCGCGCATCCTTTTCCCGAGTTCAATATGCTGCTGGCTTTCTGTTCCAGCAACTGTTACTCCAACTTGATCTCTCAGGCAATCTTGTGCAAGGCTGATAATCCGTGCTATCATGTTGCCTCTTTCAAGGTCCAAATCATGTGTTGGAAAATTCTCGACCAACTCCAATATATCCCTCACATTTGAAATCTGCAATAAAAGGAGGATAAAGTATTAAGGTCCTACCTATAGATAGGTACTGTCAAATGACCAAGTGTTACATATACTAGTTCTTAGCTATTACCGTTCTTTGAAACTCGCTTGAGAGAGAGATGGGCCTTCCCACAACTTTTCGGGTAATTCCCAGATACCACCTCATGTAATCTGCTTCATCAACACCTAGAACGTCATCAGGCACAATGTTTTCCCACCGCAATTCCCATTCGCTTAGCTCTGCTTCCATTTTAACTGACAGGTCCACCCCTCCATCAACTCCCCGAGACTTTCTTACCCACCTTGGCACGTCTTCTGGGATGCCTTGAAACAAGCCAAATTGTTTGAGACATCGATCAGGCAAGTGTCTCTCTGCCTTGTCAAAAGATATCAGCATTGTTCTGGATCTACCCAACTGCAGTGAATTCCTAATATGATCTGGTATGAATCTACCATCCATATTTTCATATGGCAGCCACTCCACCTAAATCCCAAGGAAAGTATATCAGCGACTGAAGATCAAAAGAAGTACGCACAAAGAAGAGTAGCTGATGATATGTAAGATCAACAAGCTTACATCACATGGCTTCAAGGCGTCCAATGCTTTCCGGTAAAAGACCACATCACGGTTTGCTGTTGGACCGTTTTGCTTCCCCTTCCACCTAAGCACAAATGGGATTTGATCATGGGCTGGCTCACGATTCAACTTTGGCCGGCCAATGTTTAAATGATAGTAACTCCAACACTAGACAAAGAAAACAAAAAGGAAAGTAGAATAAGAAAATTAAGTCAGTATATTCGATTGAGCAAGCATTCGAACTGCTGAAACTAGTAGAAACATTCCGTATGGCTCCTCCTGAATAAACAAAGTTGAGAAAAATAAATGAAAACTAAAGCACCTGCAATAGCGTCAAGCAACCACATATCGTGCTTTGGGATTTAACAGAAGCATTCCCAAGCGCCCTATACAAGAAGGCCAAAGCAGCTGCACCCCAAGCAAATGTTCCAGCATCATCAAAATCCTCAAAAAGCGGAAGATACATGACGGGCACCTTGTTTCCAGTGGTTGTAGAGAAGATGGTACTCCCTACTAAGTACAAGAGGTAAGCCCGTGTACAACGCTCAACTTCTTCATAAGATGCATCATCAGGACAGACAGAGAAAAATTCTTTCAACCAGCTAAGCTTCACCATTCCACCACTAGCATAATTAGAATCCGGGGCTAACCCCAAGTACCTCTCACATACCAAAGAACAAGACGTATACGTTACTCCAATCACAGGTTTACCATCAATCCCCAATCCGAGTAACAGGGCAATGTCCTCAAGAGTCACAGTCATTTCCCCAACGGTGAAGTGGAAAGTGTTGGTCTCTCTCCTCCAGCGCTCAACCAATGCAGAAATAAGAGGGTTGTCAAGACTGATGGCTGGGATCCGTCTCAAATACCCAAAACCGGCTCTCTCCACCAATTCGATCTGCTTTGAGCTAAGCTTCCACTCACTCAACTTTGAAGTGTGCTCATGACACCTCAACGCACCTCGCTCCTAATAGTTTGTTTCCACATTATTGTTAGTGTATGCCCAGCAAAAAGAAACATTGTGCCAAATACATTAATACTAGGCAAAACGAGATTAATGACTTCTAGTCTATAAAGCAAAATCATCCAATCTTTGTCACAGTTTCCACAGGGGTTGCAAGTGATCTTATCAAGATACATAGCGAAGATGTTAACCTGGCCATCCCAAACAGCAGAGGAAACATGTTTCTCTTGATCATAAAGTACAATGTCCTTAACTGGACCTGGATTCGTTAAGGCATCCATTAGCATCAACACTCACCTGGTGAAATTCAAGAAACCAAAAAACAAATTAGCACTGGAATAATCAGAGTATGTTCATATTCTTCCACGAAGCCAAATAAATCTTCAAACTTTACTAGATTAAACTGAAATTTAAATTAAAAAACATATGCCCAGATGACATTGTCATTGAATACAGCAAACTTCAACAAAATTAATTGATTCCATCCAACATATCGAAACCCTAAAAATCCAGTCTTTCAGGCTCATTAAAACGAGCAAAAGGCTGAGTTCAGCGATTTCCTCGAATTCCATTGTTTAAAGAATATAAAGGAGAAAACTTTGATTTAGATTTTCGTTGTTCGCTTACAGAGAAGAACGCAAGAAGATGCAAATATGGAACCAAGACATAAACGTTAAGAACGAAACGACGCCGGAGAAAGGAGACTAACCAGGTAACAGCGCGGAACAGAGACGAACAACTTTGAATGAATCAAAACGACGACGGACTGAGGAAAAAAAAAGGAGACAAAGCACTTTGAAGGAGATCTCAGGAATCGTACGAACGGTGCGAAGAAATAAAAACCCTCAAAACGGCGGCATCCTCGTCGTAAGAGATAATCCCTCTTTTTCTTTACTTTCCAGTTTTTTTTTTCCTTTATAAAAGCTATTACAAGAGAACAATATACAAAAAAGTATCTACAACGAGCTATCACGTTAGAATATGGGCCTGGCCCATTTTCTTTTCCAGCCCAACGTGAAATGTTTTTTAGTTTTGTAAAACTTATTTTATTTCAAATTAACCAATCCTCTGATTCGAACTAAAATGATTTATCTAAGTTTAAATGGATTCTATTTTTCTATATTCCTAAAATCATTAAAAAATCGATTTAAACCAAAAGGTTTTTTTAAAAGATTAAGGATGCATTTCATTAAAATCTGAATTTGAATGGACATCCAATTTGAATCAAACCATCCATAATAAAATAAGTTATATTTTAATGCATTCTACATGAACATGACAAATAAATAATTATTATATATTTTATTAAACTACTTATACTTGTAGAAATGACATTGGTATATGCAAGAAGACTGAATATATTAACTAAATTTTTAGTATTAGATTAGTGACATTGGGGCTGTAACTTATCGTTTGGCACTACCACAAAAATTATCAGACTTCCATGATGTTTTCCACATGTTAGTGTAACGGAAAGTCGTTAAAGAACCAAAATTGGTCTTACCAAAACTGTCATCAAACTTAAACCGAAACTTAACTGCATTGAGTAAACGAGTAAAAATATTAGCTATCAAGATATAGATCCAAGAAAAAAAGACTAGATCAGTCAAGATACGTTGGGAAAGATACGAGATACTAGAAGAAATTTGGAAATTAGAAAATCAAATGTAAACAAGCTATCTCCAAACTCTTTAAAGATAAGAGTAATGAAAAAATTAATGGTTCGAATTTGGGGGTGAATTCCTTTTTGGTGGAGGGGAATTGGAATGATCCAAACCTAGAGTCAAACCCAGAGGCACAATAGCAACAAAAACTCAAGTCCAATTGCAACCCAAACCCAAGCCTTATAGAAACCAAAACTCGAGCCCAAACCTAACATTTTCACGTGTGTATAAATGGAGAGCACATTTACCAGGATGAGAGAGACTTTAAGCCATCAAACTCTAAAGTTGCGTCTATTTCTCTCGGAGTCGAATGTCGCTGTTGTTGTGAGAGAGGTTGTTGTCGTCATTGTAGTTCGTCGTAGTAACAGTCAAGATTCTCGATGTACCGTCAATTCACGTGAGGGCTGTGAAATCGAAGTGCATTGTCGTCACTTCCGTCTTCCGTCGCCATAAGTACAAACTTTCTCCTTTTTCTCAAAGAGATGCGATTCATGTGGCTTAATTATTTAGTTTTTACTATGCATTGGTTAAGTTAAACCAAGAAACCAAATGGCTAGAGATGATAATTACACATAGCCATATGAAATAACTAAACCTCCGCATAAAATGTGTTTTTCCTGTTGATTCAATTTTAGGTTAATTTCGAGTTATTAGGTTTAGTTTAACTAAACCAACAATACCCTAATCGGATTAGATTTTTTTTTTTTGCCTTCAAATGATTTTATTAATTGGAAATATCATCGTTTACAACTGATATTAAAAATAAAGGGCAAGAATCATATAAATTCCAATCAACGGAGTATGAAATTGAAGAAGTTGCCAAAAGATCAGCAGCACGGTTTCCTGATCGCGGTTGGTAGAAAAATTGAATTTGTGAGAAGAGGTTCTTCCATAGTTGAATAGCAGAAATATAATGCCGAAGATGCGGATTTATTCCTTGACTGTTGAGAATATTGTGAAGATTTAAGTTATTTCCTTCAAAAATAACATGGCGAAAACCCAAAGACCAGGTGGATTGGATAGTCCAAAGTAACACAGTCATTTCAGCTTCAATGATTGTACTTCGTCCCTGAAATTTTCCACTACCCGCATATAGGCATTTCCCATTCTGGTCTCTTATAATCCAACCCATTCCTGAAGATTGTGATCCAATACGATGTGCGACATCATAATTACATTTAATCCAATTTTGAGGTGGTACCTTCCATGTATGAAGACTTATTTGTTGTAATTGTTGTCCCATTGCGGTGTGTTGTACACGTTGTCCCCATTTTGTTTGTTGTAAATGATTTAACCATTCTGTAGAATCATCTTGAGCTCGTTGTATCAGTATATCAAGAATAATATCATGTTTCCTGAAGACTAACTCATTCCTAGCTTTCCATAACCTCCAGAGGATGAAAAAAGATAGATACTTAGTAGTTGACTCCGAATCGCATTGTCGGTAACTTGCGAGAAAATATATGATGTTGTCATAGATATTGGAGGTAGTACTGCAAATAGTTGTGGTTAAAATGCCAATCTTCCTCCATATCATTTGTGCAAATGTACAAAGGAAGAAAACATGTGATTCATCTTCATCAAAATCACAACACCGAGTGCATGACTTTTCCAAAATGATGTGTCTTCTGTATAGATGTGTTTTGAGTGGTAGCCCCTTTGATAACAGACGCCATAAAAAATGTCAGATTTTTGGCGGTAATTCAATGGACCATATATCTTTTGCAAGATCTTGATGATGTGCTAGTGGAGGATGAGGAATCTTTGATGGAGCAATCACTGAATATGTATTTTCTAATTCCACTGCTTGTCGATATCCAGATTTTACTGAATAAGTACCATTATTCGTAAAACGCCATAACCAATCATCCTGGACCGATGTAGGAGGGATATATATTTTGTGAATAAACTGATGATCCTCTTTTTCGATAAAGTCATTAATCATAGATGTGTTCCACTGACGAGCGTCCTGATCAATAAGTATTTCTACCGGTAGTAGTGGATTAGTATATGGCAATATTCTAGGAGGACGTGATGGATAGATAGGTAACCAGTTGGAGCTTCCTATCTCCGTAGAGACTCCATTCCCAATGGTGCGTTGTAGATCTGATTTTAATAGCATTCGACCATAAACTAAAGATTGCCATCCATAAGATGAACGAGATCCGGAAGATGTAGATAGGAAATTCCCATTTTTAAAATAGCGGTTCTTCAAAATTCTAGCTAACATACATATTGGTCTTTTTAGAATTTTCCAACACTGATTAGCTAAATCGGATTAGATTATACATCCGAGAGTTATAGGATTGGGTATAACTGAAATTGATTGGTTAGTTATTAAACCAGAACAACGATTCATTTTAGGTCTAATTAACTAAATCAAGATTATTAATTTATTTAATCTTTGTCGACTAACTTAAACCGATGCAGAACATAATTGTTGCTTTATCATATTGCCACATCTGCTAAGTTCTAAATCAAAGAATCAAACCCGAATGTAAAAGAGTTTGTGCTTTCCTGATATATATGTATATATTTGATTAATATTTAGTTTATTATTAAGGGAGTATATCCATATCTTATTTGTCTCATAAATCGTATATAATTGCATGTTGATTGTATATAATATTGATAAATACTTTAATAAAAAATAGTATAAAAATTGAGAATATAAACAAATGTGTGTTCTTTCACTACAAAAATTCATGTGATTTGTAACCATGCAAAAATACGATTAATTAACGACTACAAATCTTGGTCGCGAACTGATTACCGATCAATTTGTGACTAAAGATTTTTGTCTCGAAAGTGCGATTATTTTGCGACTACAAATCTATAATCGCAAATTAATTACAAAACAGTACTAAACAAGTCACTAAATTTGTGACCACATATGTGATCGCAAATCGAAGTGGCAAAATTATTGTTTTCCTGTAATGTGATGATATGTTGTCATAATAATATTAATGATTGATGAAAAACAAGAATGTATTAATAATAGAATGTGCCGGTGGATCTTAGAGGTGGAAAAATCGTAGTAGATATTACAGAAAATAAGATTTCCATGTGTGTTGTGAGATAGTTGTGCTTGGTCACGCATAGGAACATTATAATACTTCATAGATATGGTCGGATTGTTATGCCTGGCGACGCAAGAGCACTCACATATAGTTTTGTGGTGGCATATGAATGCATATGGGTTCCATAGGTTAAAATGAATGACGAGGCGAGAGATTTCTTTAGTGATAGTCAGATGATTGTGCTCGGCCAACCGGAAAGAAGTGTTGAAACACGAGGGATTCGGATGGCATAAAGGGTCGGCTGAGAGAGGCATCGATTCCGTTTTAGATAGAGGAATTGGTAGACCAGAGTTCTTTAGACATCTGATTGTTTATTTGTCTCAGTTTTGAATTTTAAATTTTTTCGTATATATATATATATATATATATATATATATATATATATATATATCGAAAATTTGTAAGTACTAAGTATTACCCTAATTGAATAATCTGTCTTGTAAGTGATCATAAATAGTTATTGTTAGTTGTGTAATTGGTACATAATTTAGAAACTATATCTTATATAATTATTTTATTTTGTTTGCGGATTGATGGAATTAATTATTGAATATTATGTTTGATGTGAAAATGGATTAGTTAAAAGAGTATTTATACTAAATTAATGGATTGGATTGATTGTTTCCTATTCATTACTGAAAGTAAAAGACGTCTTACATTACACATATAGAACATCATTCACTTATATGTCAATCTATTAAAATTCTTTAAATTTTAAAATAACCATCAACATTCTCCAAGGTGTTGGGGAGAACTGATTGACCTAACTTTACTCGATTTATATGAACAGAAAATAAATAACCACAATGGTTCTGAAAGTTAATAAAGACGGACAAACCTTGCTAGCCTATAGATACATTTTTGGTAAATAAGGTTTTTGACCAAATTTTATTTGTAATCCTTTATTGATATTTATGGATTATGATTAAAATATAAGATTAAACTTGACTTAACTATTTTTATTATATTTTTTGAAACTAATTTATGAAATTTTAAATTATGTATATAACTAATTTATAAATTATTTTTAACAAAAATTATACAATTTTCTATATTTTAACCATTTTTAGTTATTTGTTGCCTATTAGTTTATATCTGGTTTAGTAACAGAAATTTAAGAAAAAAATTCTAAAGGATACAAAAGCTATTTCTAAAGTTACTCTATGAATACATCGGACGCAAAAAAAATATAAAAATAAATTAAATAGGTAATAATTAAGATTTGAATATATACCATACCATAAAAATAAAAATCGTATGAGTGACTTACTTTTAGATAAATATTGTTATTATGTAAATAATATAATGGTTGGAGATTTGAAAATCAGATTATACAAATCTTGTGATATCTCAATTAAAATCGCAATGTAAGTGATAATTTTTTGTTAATTTTTTCATTTGTTTTACAATAGATGCATTATGTAGTATAATTTTAAGTGTGATTTATATGTTAAAAATATAAAGATTCGGCATTGAATATTCGTTGAAAAAATCATGTGCTATCACAATTAAATTGAAATATAAAAGAGGTACTATGATTATATTTTTGTTTGAAAATTTAAAAGAGGTAGTATGATAAAATGATGGATAGTTGACGAAAATAGTACTATTTAAAAATATAACACCGTTAGTGTAAGTTTCAAAAATATCACAAATTTTAATAAGAAAAAAATAAACTGTAAATTAGAAAAAGAACACAAATATAACTAAATGTAATTTGTTTATGATAAATATATATTTTCAGAAAATAATTTATGTTATTTTGGAATTTTAAATTTACAATAGTAAATTTAAAACAAAAACTTAAAATGTGTTATTTTACGATTTACTGTAAAATAATATATCATAGTTGTATTATATATAGTATAAAAATAGTTTTATGCATTGCTTTATCTTAAATAAAAATTTTTTTAGGTTGAATATTTGAAGATTCATTTTGAAAATCTATAATGAAGAAATCTTTTGAAAACTCAATTAAAACTAAATGTAAGTGCTTACACTAAAACTATTAATGAGATCTATCAATATTTTGGTGTGAGAATTAAAATTTATTATAGGTAAATATAAAAAAGTATAAATATAGTTTATTTTCAAAATTAAACTATGTTATAAATAAATTTAAATAAGAATGTTGATGGGGTTATCTCTTCTTCTAGAAGAGTGTTTATCGTCATCTATTGACGGTTACTGGTCCTTCTCTCCACAAAATCTTCTTCTTCCCCTTAAATTCGCCCTGTTCTGGTCTTCTGTTCCTCTTTTTACAGTTCATACTGTTTCAAAATTCTCTGTTTCATCGACATTCTCAGTTTCTTTTGCGATGTCGGATTTCATAATAAAACAAATGCAAGATGTATCGCTGGGAATCGATGCAGAGCCTATCATTCTACCGGGTGAATTGTGCAGACATGCCTCAAATGAAACTCGTTTCTCACTAATAGGAAAACCGGTTCATCCCCGGAAACAGAATCTCCGGGCTTTGATGACTACTCTGCCTCGTCTCTGGAGTGCCGGCGAAACAATTGTCTCCCGTATAATTGAGGGTAACAGGGTACAATTTCTGTTTCAATCGGAGGAAGGTCTTCTTTCGGTTCTTCGCCGGAGCCCATGGTCGTTTAACGACTGGATGGTTGTGTTACAAAAATGGGCGCCCGTGATGACGGATGCCGATTTGCTCCATATCCCTTTTTGGGTCCAAATAAGAGGAATCCCAATTCAATTCCTAAGTTACCGGATGGTGATGCATATCGGTGGTACCCTGGGTGTGCTGTTAGAGTCGGACTTTAACGCTGAAGGAGCCCACCGAGTCGAGTATGTCCGTGTCCGAGTTCTGATTAACATCGGGAATTCTCTGATTTTTCAGAGGAAATTCCGATTTCAGGACGCCGACACTGTTCTTCGTTTCCGGTACGAAAAGTTAAAAAATTTCTGCACCCGATGTGGCTTAATCTCGCATGAAATTTCTGAATGCCCACTCCCGGCAAATCCGGTTCCTCCGGCTGTCGGTAATGATGGTGAGGATGGTGATAACGATAACCCACCGCCGGGTTTTCGCGATTCTATCGAGAAACGCGTGTTACTTCTTGAATCGGCGCCTAATCCCAAGTCTGGTCCTGATGCCAAACGCCGCCGTGGAAATCCATCACCCAACTCCTCCGATCTTCAACCGCCAGGTACGCCGGAAAACATAATCCGCATGAGTATAATGCCAGTCGGTTATCAGGCGGTTTATCGAAATTGGTTATGTTGGTTAAGGAATTTAGTTAAACCGGGTTCCATAGGATTTTGCCACGTGGCTATATACATGGCTCACTCATGTGTTTCGAAACCGGTTCTCATTTATCTTAAACCAAAGTATTCTTTTGGTTTACTACTATGGTTTACTAAATACCAAACCAGCGCACATGTGGTTTATTATTCTGGTTTTGCATTTCTGAGATGTTTAGGTGACGGTTCGGTGGGCCATAATCCACCGGAATCAGAATGAATATTGGATTTTGGAACTGTCGGGGTTTAGGAGGGTCTCTGGCAGTTCGACGCCTGAGGGGAATAAAGAAGAATTATTCTCCGGACGTACTCTTCTTGGTGGAGACAAAAAATAGTAATAATATAGTACATGATGTAGCTGCTGTTTTAAACTATGAATGTGTATTATGCATCCCCCCAAAAGGAACTGGTGGTGGTTTAGCATTGATGTGGAAAAACTCTGTTGATTTGTCGGTTGTAAGCTCTGATGATAGACTTATTGACTGTAAACTCAGTAATAATGGAAATAATTTCTTTTTATCATGTGTCTACGGTCACCCAATCCGAAAATTCCGATCTATTCTTTGGGAAAGATTAGAACAAATCGCACAAACTCGGAATTTTCCTTGGGTTCTATGTGGGGATTTTAATGAAATCCTTCACCCACATGATAAACATGGTGGTGCAGTACGTGAACCATGGAGCCTAAGAAATTTTCAACATATGGTTTCGGCGTGTATGTTGACTGATCTACAATTCAAAGGAAATAATATGACTTGGGCTGGAAAACGTAATAATCAGCTGGTTCAATGTTGGTTAGATAGAGCGATGGTTAATGATGAGTGGAAATCACTGTACCCTGCATCTTTTGTCGAATATCTTGATATGATTGATTCTGATCATCGCCCTGCTATCATCCACATCCGTCGACAGTCAGAAATAGGAAGGAGGCAATTTAGATATGATCCTCGTTGGGTAGATCATCCTGACTTCAGTAAAGTTATGGAAACTAGTTGGCATAACTTCGACCCAAATTGCCACCCTAGATTATTGTCGCGTCTACACAATTGCAGAAAACGCTTATCAGTGTGGAGGACGAAGAACTATGTTAATTCTGCTAGTCGGATAAAAGAACTCACTGTGGCTATTGATCAAGCTAGGACTTCGGGATGGGACCCAAACAGAGTTATTCCTTTGAAAAAGGAGCTAGTTCAAGCTTATATGGATGAGGAAAAATTTTGAAAATTAGATCGCATGGTCCATCAATATCGAAATATGTTTATGATTCATTATTCTTCAATAAGAGTTTTGAGCTAAATGTTAGTGTCTTCTCAAATTTTGAAGAATATGGACGAGCTTCAGGGAAAGCATTAATTTGGAAAAAGTCTTCAATAATTTTTTGGCTCGGGTTTATTCACCATATCAGCTTTTATCATTGGGAATATTGTTGGGGATTGAGAATAATGGAGGATTTAGTTTAATCATACTAATTTATGCCTAATTCCTAAAATGGATTGCCCGGTTACTATGAAGGACTTTAGACCCATATCACTTTGTAATGTCATTTACAAAGTTATTTCAAAAGTCCTCGTTCTCCGATTAAAATCTTTTCTAAATGACCTTGTTTCGGAAAATCAGGCTGCATTTATCCCGGGTAGACAGATAACTGATAATGTTCTCATTACGCACGAGGCTCTGCATTCATTACGGGTACAAAGAAAATGTGCTACTGAATACATGGCAGTTAAGACAGACATGAGTAAAGCATATGACCGTATGGAGTGGAACTTCTTGGAAGCAGTTTTAATGAAAAAAGGATTCTCGCCTACATGGGTTCATTGGATTATGCAATGTGTTACAACAACCTCTTTTTCAATCCTTATCAATGGAAGCCCATATGGTTTTTTTCGGCCTACTCGTGGATTACGTCAAGGTGATCCTTTATCGCCATATTTATTCATCCTTTGTGCTGACGTTTTAAGCTCACTACTTGGTGCGGCAGAACGACATCGTAAAATTCAACTTTTGAAATTAGATCGCAGTGGTCCATCAATATCACATCTACTGTTTGCTGATGATTCATTATTCTTCATAAGAGCTGACAGAGCAAATGTTAGGTGTCTTCTCCAAATTTTTGAAGAATATGGACGAGCTTCAGGGCAAAGCATTAATTTGGAAAAATCTTCAATAATTTTTGGCTCTAAGGTTTATCACCATACTCGAGCTTCCATACATCAGATGTTGGGGATTCAGAATAATGGAGGGGGATGTAAGTATCTCGGACTTCCCGAACAATTCAAACGTAATAAGCGTCAGATGCTTCGATATATTTTGGAAAGAGTTCAATCTCGTATTCAAGGATGGCAATCCTGTGATTTAGAAGAAACAGAGGTTCATACCTTTTTTCAATGTCCTTTTGCTCAGTGTATTTGGCGTCAGCTGGGGATCTCGGTTTCTTCATTTAGCGACTCAGATTCTAACATCTATGATAATATCCGCTACTTATTTGCAAGCTACAACAGAATGACATTAGGTTCTGTCCAAAGATATCAACCTTTCTATCTACTCTGGCGCCTATGGAAGTCTAGAAATGATATGCTATTTCATCAAATTAATGTATTGCCTGCTGCATTAATTCAGAAGAGTTCGGAGGATGCTACAGAATGGTTGAATGCTTTGATGTTAATTACTAATGTTCCCAACTCTACACTACATAAAGATCCTGCTTCAACTCACTAGCAGGTCCCATCTTTACATTGGGTTAAATATAACTATGATGCTGCTCACCGATCTGGTAATTCTCCTTCCGATTTAGGGTGGATCATCCGTAATGACAAAGGTTTTTTTCTACATGCGGGGAGAGGCAAGTTCCAGGGACGTAGCTCAGTGATTGAAGCGGAGGCTACGGCTCTTATATGGGCTCTTCAGTCAGCATGGTCCTTGGGGTATCAGTATATTATCTTTGAAGGAGATAATTTAGTACTCAATAACCTTCTTAATAAGGATGAAGGAAATCTGCATTTACATCATTATATCAGCACAATTCGTAATTGGACCTCAAAATTTGAAGAGATTCGTTTTACATATCGTTCGCGTTTGGCTAATCAAGCAGCAGATATCTTGGCTTCATCTGCGGTTTCGGGGACTTCAAATTAGAATTTATATCAAACATGTCCTTTATTCCTAAGTACTATTGTATACAATGATCTTACTCTTAATTAATAAATCATGTTGGCAAAAAAAAAAAAAATCTATAAAAAGATTATATAGATATGCATATTAATCTTTATTTTAAATTTGACTTAAGAAATTATTAGAAAACGACATCAGTATAATAAAATTATAAATAACACGTCACCATAAGATTTGTTTTTATAATATTCTAAAATTATTATACTAAAGATTGTATGATAAAATAATATTGGTTGTATAACTATACTCCAAATTCTTATTTAGTAGGAAAATAGAGAATGGTGGACAAGTTATAGAGAATAATCTTTAACATTGGGTTTGACAATATGAATCCAACAATTTAGAAAAAGAGTGAATATTATAAAAGACCATATGAGGTTACTGTGCATCGGTTATTCAACTCATAAGAAAATCATGATTCGCATCATATGAGAATCGTGATTGCCTCGTTTGAAATTCAGAACCTACCTCAGTAGAGATTGGAGATCAATCTTATCAGGTAAAGAATATATAGATAATTTGATTCTTATTCGAGAAGGATTAAAAAGAGTAATACTTTTATTAAAAAAAATAATAACACAAAGAAAGACACGAAAAAATTAAGGTAAGACCAAATACATGAGAAACGTAATGGATCACTTGTAGACGATCATAGATTAAAGATCGATTTATAGTTTCTTCACTGTGTTGCTTTATAACTTATCTTTCAGTATTAAAAACATATTCCACATCTAGTTTTCATAATGATTTAGGCCTGGTTCATTATTGTATATAAATCCTTCATTGTATTGTTTTATGATATGAAATGAAAAAATATTTTCACTAATATGGTATCAGAACAATTCTCGTTTTCTTGTAATAGAATATGTTCTTTTTTGTTATTTCAATCACATCAGATCGTGATCATAATTTTGTTTTCTTCGTTCATTTTCATCTTGTCTCTTCTCGATTCTTATTTAATAGGAAAATGAAATTGTAGATCAAGTATCAAACTCTCTTGAGAAATTCACCTAAATCAAAAATCCCAAAGAATCGCAAAAATGTGTCGACTTCATCTCATTATGCTTTTAAAGCTAAAATTCTGGAAAATCAAGATCAGGTTATCAATTGTCAATTGTCGACCTGCAATTCATTTGATAATTTTGAGGTATCAAACAATTCCGATAACATTCATTATCTGTATCATTGACATAGCTCATATCATCCTGGATTATTCTTAGTTTCTGAGTTACTAGATGGTAGTAAGTACAGTGTTTAGATAATTGTCATGAAAACTAGTTTAGAAGCTAAGAACAAAATAGGATTCTTGGATGGATCGATCGCCAAACCTATTGAAAACGATCTTTATTTCAAAATTTGGTGTTCTTGCAATAGTATGGTAAAATCATGGCTCTTTAATAGTGTTTCTAAGAAGATTTACACTAGCATCTTGTATATTAAGCATGCATCTGACATATGGAAAGATTTTCATACCAGATCCCATAAGTCGAATTTTCCTATACTTTACAAGCTTAGACATCAGTTACATTCTTTTCGTCAAGGCAGTTTATACTTGTCCTCTTATCATACCCATACTCAAGCTCTTTGGAGGAATTGGCAAGTGTCCAAATGTCTGCTTGTAAAGTGGAGAATTTATTAGCTGAGAAAGAGATAAATCGAGTAATTGATTTCTTGATGGGATTAAATGATAGCTATAAGAACATCAGGAGTAGAATTCTTATGAAGAAAATTTTTTCATCTATGTCAGAAGTGTACAATTTGTTGGATCGAGAAGATAGTCAACAAGATGCAAAAGTGGTGAATGATCAGATAGATGCAACAGTTTTTCAAGTTGCTCGGTTTCAACCTAATTCTCAAGAGAACCATCAGAATTACAAGAAGCCTTTTTCAGTCTTCAAATGGAGGAAAATCTGCTGGATATCAAAGAAAGGACATGCCTTATTGTACATTTTCATAAGGTTGGTCATGTAAAAGATCAATGTTATAAGAAGTATGGACACCCTACTAGTTTTAGACCGAATCAGAGGTTTAGTTGAAATCAAAAGTCAATGTTCCTACCACTGGTCTTGATGTTTGTGATTCTGGTAATGGATCGACTGAGAATTTGTCTCCCAATCAGATATAACAGCTGATTTCATTTCTGAGTAATAAGTTCCAATCTCATGGGTCGCATACCACTCTAGAAGTTCACTCTGTCACAACGTCCATCCATTCTTCTTCAAAGTGCCCAATATCCGGTACATTCTATTCTTCTATCTTTTATTCTTCGATATTGCTAGGCTTTATGTTTGCTCTAGTAATGGTGATGTATGCACCACTAACACTTGGGTTATAGATACAGGAGCAACAAATCATATCTCTCACCAAAAATCATCTTTGATCTCACTTAAAAATCGACCCAATACCAATGTTACTTTGCCTAATGGAATTCTTGTGAGCATTGTTGAAATATGAACTATGCACTTGGGTAGAAATCTAGTTCTCTCTAATGTTCTCTATATCCCTTAATTCAAATTCAATCTTTTGAGGGTAAGTTCCTTAACCAAAGATATGAATTGTGACATTTGGTTTAATAAGTCTTCTTTCCTAATTCAGGATCATACTCTGGAATTAATGATTGGAATGGGTAGGAAAATTGCTAATCTTTATGTCTTGGATATAAAGTCAATTTCTTTACAAGGTGTTAAAATCACAGCTCTTGTTGTATCTGTTTCATCTCCTGAAATATGATACAAGAGGTTGGGTCACCCTTCTATATCTAAGATGCAATCATTGCATTCTGTCTTGTCTTTTCCTACACAGAAAAATATTTCAGATTATCATTGTAAAATCTGTCACATATCCAACACAAGCATCTTTCTTACACATCCAACAATCATCTTAGTGACAATTCTTTTGATCTTGTTCACATTGATGTTTGGGGTCCTTTTTCTACACTTACACATGATGGTTTTAGATATTTCTTAACTATCGTAGATGATTGTTCTAAAGCTACATGAGTGTATTTACTTAGAAAAAAGTGAGATGTTATTCGAACTTTTCCTACCTTTGTTGAGATGATAGAAAATCAATTTGAAAAAAAGAATTAAAAGAGTTAGATCTGACAATGCTCCAGAATTACATTTCCACACTTTCTATCAATCTAAATGCATTCTGCCATTCAAATCATGCCCTGAAACTTCTCCACAAAATTTAGTTGTTGAAAGGAAACATCAACACATCCTTAATGTTGCTAGATCTCTATTTTTTCAATCCCATGTACCTTTTTCTTATTGGGTTGATTGTATACTCACTGTAGTACACCTTATAAATCGTCTACATGCTCCTGTTCTAAAAGAAAAGAGTCCCTATGAAGTATTAACAAAGAAAATTCCTAACTATAGTCAACTCAAAACTTTCGGATGTCTTTGTTATTCTTCAACATCTCCAAAGGGCATACATAAATTTGAACCTAGAGCTCGTGCATGTGTTTTAATGGATTATCCTTCTGGATACAAAGGGTATAAACTTCTTGATATTGAATAAAATTCTATTTCTATATCAAGACATGTGATCTTGATATTGAATAAAATTCTATTTCTATATCAAGACATGTGATCTTTCATGAAGAGCTCTTTCTTTTTATACGATCCAATTTATCGTCTGATTCACATATTTCAGATTTCTTTTTTGATAAATCGACACACTCTCCTCTGCAATCATCTTCTTCTCGTGATATGACTTCTTCTGCTTTACCTTATGTAGAGTTATTGCCTTCTTCTGAACCTACTCATGATGTTATGAACCTATTAATGATGTTATTAAGTCTTCTACTCAATCATCACACAGGAGAATAAAAAAGCCAACTTATCTTCAAGACTATTATTGTAATTCAATAAAGTCTTTAACCCTTCACGAAATCTCCAATCATTTGTCCTATAGTAAAGTTTCACCACTTTACTTTTCCTTTTTAGTCTCCATTGACAAAACAAAGAAACTTCTTGTTTGGGATGCACCTATGGAGGAGGAACCTAATGCTCTTGAAAGAACAGAAACATGGTATGTCTGTACTCTTCTTCTTGATAAGACTCAAGTCGGTTGTAAATGAGTTTTCAAAATAAAATTAAATGCTGATGGGAGCATTGAACGATATAAGGCTCGATTGGTTGCAAAGGAATACACTCAGCAAGAGGATATTGACTACAATGATACCTTTTCTTTGGTGGTTAAACTTACCACAGTAAAGCTCTTTCTTGCTCTTGTAGCTATTAAAGGTTTCTTTCTTCATTAATTTGATATTTCTAATACGTTTTTAAATGGTGACCTTGATGAAGAAATTTATATTAAAATTCCTTCTGGATATTCTCGAAGAAAGGAGGTTTCTCTTCCTCCTAATGCTATTTGCAAATTACGCAAATCCTTATATGGTTTTAAGCAAGCATCAAGACAATGATTTCTGAACATTTCCACAACATTGATTGAATTTGGGTTTCTCTCAAACAGCTTCAGATCACACTTGTTGCTTAAACCTTACTACTGAGATTTTCATGTGTGTTTTGGTTTATGTGAATGACATCATTATCATTAGCAGTAATGATTCTGAAGTTGCTGGTCTGAAGTCGCAATTACAGTCTCATTTTAAACTTCATGATCTTGGTCATTTGAAGTACTTTCTTGGATTGGAAATTGATTGTTTTGTTGATGGAATTCATATATGTCAGAGAAAATATGCTCTTGATTTGCTTCATGAAACTGGTCTACTCGGTTGCAAACCTTCTTCAATTCCTATGGATCCTCAAATAAAGTTTTCAAAAGAACCAGGAAGTGAGCTTGTGGATGTTGAATCCTATTGTCGATTAATAGGAAGATTGATGTATTTGCAAATTATTAGGTCTGACATTACATTTGTTAGCACAAAATTTGTGCAATGTGTTTGAGTTCTACGCGGAAAAATTAAAACGGATGATGTGGCATAATCTCATTAGAGATGAGTTAACAAGGCTTGTGTAAGGAAAGGGGATTTCCAAAAAAGGCAAGTACGATGTGGTGATTATTGTATAATATTCAGCCATAGGACAGAAACCCTAGAGATACACATACATAGAAATATGTGTATGAGGTACTTGTTAGGGTTGTCGCTTTTCTGAGAAGAAGAAAAAGACCATACAATCGGTTTCACACAAATCGGGTGAGTGAACAGAGAGAGTACACAACTGTTGTTGTGAGTGAGAACGGGTATATAGGAATTTATTAGTGATGAATCAGTGTGTGGCATCGTGTAATTCTAATTAAACAAGTTGTAAGAACTTTTTTAAAACGGTTACTAATACGCAGAAAGAGTGATTGCACAAGTTGTTGTGTGTTTAAGTGTTTCTCTATATTCTCGCCCTTACAATTGGTATCAGAGCAGGACACCTAGTCGAAGGATTATTATTCGAACATAGGTGAGATCTTGAAAAGAAAATATGGTGACACCTGCACAACTACTCGATATTCAAAATCCTATCTTGTTAGATGCTGTAAATTATGGATACTAGAAAGTGAGGATGATACGTGAAATTGATGAAGACGCTTGGATGGTTGTTGAGTGTGGTTGGGAAAAACCATATTTTATATTCGAAGATGGAGATAAAGTAGTCAAACCTAGAAAAAGATGGACAACAACAGAAAAAGGTATCAAAGTTTAATTTAATTGCATTGAATGCTATTTTCAAATATGTGGGTAGAAGACAATTTGAGATGATACAAGGGTGTGAATCATCTAAAGAGACATGGAATATACTACAAAACATGTTTGAAGGTACGGCGAATGTTAGGAGGATAAGGTTGGATTTTTTGGTATCTACGTTTGAAAACATTCTGATGAGCGATAACGAGAAAATAGTAGATTTTTGTGCTAATCTGAGATCTATTGCAAACGAAGCGCTAGTGTTGGGTAAACAATACAAAGACGCAAAATTGATAAAGAAACTTTTCGTTGTTTACTCGCTAAGTTTGTTGCATTGAAAGCTGTTATAAAAATAACATTAAACACTGATGAACTCAAGTTTGAGGAGGTAGTAGGCATGCTACAAGCTGAGGAGATTGAAATGGAATCTAAGGTTTCCAAATTGATAGAAAATAATGTGTTTATAGTTGATGAAGATAGACACAAATATCAAAAACTTGAAAACATTATACATTTGATGTTTCGAAAACTTGAAAAAAAACGTGGATCGTTTGTGTCACACATTCACAAAGAGGCTATCAAGAACGAAATTTTTTCATAAAGAGTATGACGTTGAATTTTATAAATGTCATGGTATTTGACATGTTAAATTAATTTTTACATCATTCAAAGGAAGATGAATCAAGTGTAATCAGTATAACGATTATGGTCACATAAAAGCAAATTGTGCAAACACACAAGAAAGGAAGAAGAAACATATGTCTTTAAGTAATACTGATATAGATTTAGAAAGAGACATATGTATAAATCTGGTGACCTTGCATGGAATAACACATCTTGAGGAAGAAATCAAAGAACATGAGTTTGAAGTGTCTAATGTAACACACAAAAATATTGTTGCATCAAAATAGTGATTCTGAAAGTAATCAAGAGTTGCTCAAGGATAAAGTGATGCTGGAAGCAAATTTTAACATTCTGAAACTAGAACGCAATAACAAAAGGAATGGTCATGAAGTAGAGGCTGTACAAATAGTAAAAGTTGTGCAAGAGAAACATTCTGAGCTAAAAAGAGTTCAAAGTATGGAGATACAATTAAATATGATGAATGAATTATTGATTCATGAAAGAGAAAGGAGTAGAGCATTGAAATATGACTTGACAGAGAACTATAAGAAGATTAGAATGATGAACAAAGGCTCTGAGTATTTGGATCACATTCTGGCTATGGAAAGACCTGAGAAACAGAATTGGGATTTAGGTTACGCACGATATGAAGTAAGTGGTATTGCTAGAACAAAGGGCGAGTACAAGAATCTGAAGAACTTTGTTCAAAGTGATAATGCTCAAAGATAAAAGGTTGAACATGGAAAACAATATGCAAACAAGACATCAAATATAGGTGTAACAACTGATGCAAAGAGTAGTTACATAAGAAACAAATACAATGAATGTTATTATTGTGGGAAGATGGGGCACATTAGACAAAATTGTAAAGCGCTCTCAATTGTATTAGATACGCTTGGGCACAAAATAAGTGCTATCAAAAACCTAGAAGATATCGCATGGTATAGATTGACAAATGGGTTTTGTAATCTAAGCCATAAGATGGGTTAGACAGTGAACTTATGTGCAACCTGATTATATTACACAAACATAATCAAGAAACACCCGTTGAGAGTGATGAATCAGTTGATCACAAACCTGTCAAAGAGGAAACCAGACGAGTTCTTGTTCGTCGAAATCACTCAGCTGAAAACACTATGTGTGAGTGTCCAATATACATAAGAGGTGGTCAAACATTATTTGGGAATGTAAGACATGAAGATTCAGGTCGATGGAAAAATCATTGGATTAAACGACCTGGAGCGAAATGTCTATTAGAGTTATTTGAAGTTTTTCATTGAGTTTCATCACTCAAGCAGGGGGAGATCGAAAAGTTAAAGTACTTGATTAAGGGGGAGTTTGAACTGATGTTTCTCTAGGTATATAGACAGTGAGTTTGAGTTATAAAACTCAATGAAAAAGGAGGAGATTGTTAGCACAAGATTTGTGCAATGTGTTTAAGTTCTACGCAGAAAGATTAAAACGGATGATGTGGCATAATATCATTAAAGATGAGTTAACAAGGCTTGTGTAAGGAAAGAGAATTTCCAAAAAAGGCAAGTATGATGTGGTGAATATTGTGTAATATTCAACCATAGGACAAAAACCCTAGAGACACACACATATAAATATGTGTATGAGGTAGCTGCTAGAGTTGTCGATTTTCTGAAAAGAAGAAGAAGAAAACCATATAATCGGTTGTACACAAATCAGGTGAGTGAACAGAAAGAGTACACAATTGTTGTTGTGAGTGAGAACGGATAGATGGGAATTTGTCAATGACGAGTTAGTGTGTGATGTCGTGTAATTCTGATTAAACAAGTTGTAAAAACTTTGTTTAAACGATTCATAATACAAAATAAGAGTGATTGCACAAGCTGTTGTATGTTTAAATGTTTTTCTATATTCTCGTTTTTACAACATTTGCTGTCAACAAGCTTAGCCAGTATTTGCAGCTCCACGAGAATCCTATCATAAGCCTATCTTAAAGATTTTGCATTATGTCAAAGGGACTGTAGGACAAGGTTTGTTCAACTCTTCTAAAGCTTAAATGCATATTCAGGTTTTTGCTGATGCAGACTGCGCTTCCTGTCAAGATACTAGAAGATCTACTTCTGGTTTTTGTGTTTTCTTAGGCAGCTCTATCATTTCATGGAAATTGAAGAAGCAACAAGTTGTTTCTAAGAGTTCTGCTGAATTTGAGTATCGCAGTCTCTATTTGGTCTCAGATGAGTTGGTATGGATTAATAATTTTCTTCTTGAACATCATGTTTCTCTTAATCTTCCTACTCTCTTATTCTGCGACAATACAACTGCCATACACATAGCTCGAAACCATTTCTTTCACGAACGCACTAAACACATCGAAATTCATTGTCATAGTATTCGTGAAAGAATGATTGCAGGGTTTATCAAATTGCTACATGTGTGGACGATTTACAGTTTGTTGATCCTTTTACAAATACTACAAGAAAACATCAAATTCCCGACGGCTAGTTTCGTCGGAAATCTATCGGGAAAACCGATTCCCGACTAGTTTCCAACAACAAATGTCCGTCGGGACTATTTTGTCGGAAATCAATTTCCATTAGGAAAGGATCGGGAATTTCTGACGGAATGACGATGGATAAACGCTGTCAAAAATTACCAATGAACATTCGATCGACCACTTCCGTCGGAAATGTCCGACGAAAAGACGATGGGTTCGTGCCGTCGGAAAGCTCCGACGGATATTCGATGGACACTTCTATCGGAACTTCCCGACATATTTGCGATGAATTCTTTTTCTGATGACTATTATCGTCGGAAATGTGAACCGATGATGTATTCCGACAGTTTTCAACCGTCGGGAGTTAGCCGACATATTTCCGACGGATTCGTCCGTCGGACATTCCCGACGACAGAATCCGTCGAAAATTACCAAATAATTGAAAAAATTAATTTTTTTTTAAAATTATTCATTAAATATTTTTAAAATAATAAAAATATTAAAACAATTAATATTTATATTAAATTTAATTAATATTTTTAATTATTTAAAAAAAATAATAATGCAATTAATAAAAATAATATTCTAATTATAAATATTATTAAATAATTGTTTTAAAATTCAAATTACATCGGAGGGGGAGGAGAAGAAGGAGGAGAAAAATAGTTATCGGAAAAATTGTTTCTCATCATTTTTACAATATTTTTGAGATTATTCATTCTCCTCGTTTCTAGCTGCAGATGTTGCGCCAGCGGTATCTGCAACTCTCCTGAGTCTTGGATGACGACCTTTAGAAAATGATACTTTCTGTAAAAACAAAAAAATATTATTAGAAAGGTATTATAATATTAAATATAAAAATTAAAAAAACTTCAAACTTACATCAAGAACGAGATGGTTAATCTCATGACGAGGCAATTTAGTGGCCGAAGATGAAGAACTAACTTGAGACTACTGGATTAAAATATCACTTTTTTTCTTTTTAACTTTTTCGATGATCTCACTAACGAGACCATCTTGGATGCGACCAGTATTTTTGTTCGTGTGGACGGCCTCGAGAAGTTGCAAGTGATCTGGAAGTGCTCCAATTTCTTGTGTCTAAAAGTAAAAAATTCTAAATTAATAATTTAAAAATTTTCAAATAATAATAAATTAAATTAATATTATAATTAATTTACCAATTGATTTGCTTGTCTAAAAAAAGTAGTTGATCCGGCATTGTGAATGTAAATGTCTTTGCCTCCTCGGTCGCTCTTCCGGTTTTTCGAATTAGTTCTCGAGATGACCTAAGCGCTAGAAGATTCCGAATAACGAATAAAGTCGTTTCAAACCGACTCATTCAACCCTCTTGGTTTATCTTTTCCCGTTTTCCATTTTTGTTTCCACTCGTTTATGTGGCGGGAAAATTGTACTGCACCCTCTTTTTTAAAAGCTTGTTCTACCAATTTTTTAAAAATAACCATGATTATGAAATCACAAAAATTTAAGAAAATTGAAGATTTGATGAAATATGAAATCACGAAAATCACTATTATAATTATTATATCACATTTCACTTGAAGATTTGACTTCCTATATCACATTTAATGACTTAAATAAGTTCACCGGAACTAACATTAAACTATAGCTAAGAAGTTCATAAGTACTATACGATAATGATGCTAGGAAGTAGGAACCACCACCTAGAGTTAGGAGATTCAAACCCATTGACCTTTTCATACAACAAAAGATCGATCTACCTAGGAGGTTCAAGTACATATGATACTTGAGTGATAAGACTATTCTTTTCTTAAACTATAATAATTTTTTTATTTCTTAAACTATAAATTTATATTTCTTAAATTATAATTATTTTTTTCTAAAAAAATTATTATAAAACTAAAATCATCACACTCGCCAACATTGTTTGTTAGTTTCGATCAAATTGGTCTCAGACTTCTTACTCAGCCCGAGAGTCAATTTTTGACACAGAAAAACAACAAAACTTAAAACATGTTATAAGCACAAAAGTTTATATAAAACTAATCGTCCTTGAAAATCATCGAAGAAGCCTCAGGTAAGTAAATGAACTGAAGTCGTTCAACATTTTAGTCTCATTTATTTTTCAGTTGCCTAAGTTCTTAAACGAAATTTGCTTCTAAGATTTTCTCGGAAACCAAACCTTGATCACTGCCTGAGTTTTGAACTCACATGCACAATGTTTATGGATTGTTAATACGATATAAACTATTTTCCATAATGTACCAAAATAAAAGAAACACACAGCCGCAAGAAAGAGAACCAGAAAAAACACTAGAGGAGAGATCTGATGTAACGACATACATCAAAAACAAATTGTTCAATTCCACAAACGACGGATGTCCAATTCCACCAAAAACAAATTACACATACATTTTGCAAGTGAAAGATCGAATAGGAAGTTTTTTTACTCAAATAACCTAAATCGGATAACCTTTGTTTCAAATTACCTTTGCTTCAAATAACCTAAATAACTTACATGATTTGCGACGATTTCTAGAGACGTACGGCGGGAGGCGAAGAGGCAGAGAAGATTTTGCAGTAACGTGAAAGAAAAAGAAGAAGAAACGACTGTAGGTTATATTAGATATTTCTGACGGTAATTTCCATCGAAAATCTGTTGGAAAATCTGTTACAATGCTTTTTGGTTCTCATAAATGTTGTCATTAAAACATTTATGTCCGGTTGAATATTCTGTGTTACGTATTTCTGACCGTGTTTTTTGACAATTTGTTTTTATTTTGAAGCTTCTTATGCATATTGAAAGACAGTATTGTCTGAATATTTGTACAGTAATGTTGATGGTCTTCATGGCTATGTTTTAACGGTTAATATTGACATATAACGGAGAAATAATTTTTTGTTTGTTATTAAAATGAGATACAGCAATGGTTCGGCTTATAAATTTCGTACGCGGTGTTTGGGAGAGAGGTGAGAATGGTCGTTGGTGTTTTAAGAATGATACAGAAGCCATAAACTACGGTTTAAAGATCCAAGAAAATGAAATCTACTCGTGTCTTGTGATTATGGTCAGAAGACGATATGAGGTAGAAAACCATACACAAGTAACTTTAACATATAAAACTCCAGAGTGGTTGCTGGTGTCTGGTGATGTCCAGGATCCTCTAGTTGATATATCAAATGACGAGGATGTGAAGAGTTTTATGTTCGAAAGACTTCAGGGAGAGGAAGTGGCTTTGTGTGTCACGGTGGGAGTGTATCATGTGGAAAGGTACAAGTTTTTCAAAAATGGTAATTTTTTCGGTCGTATGAAATCAAACGTGAATACATCCACTTTACATTGGTTGGAAAAATATTTGGACGAGCAATCAATAGATTACCTGTATTGTTGACTTCCTTTTATCCTAGGGTTTATATGGTGGAGATCTGTGATGACCGAAATTTTAGTAAATTTAAAGTCGTTTAGGGCTGTATATTTATAGGCTCTTGTATTATTCTCTAATGATATTTTTTCTTGTGTTGAGATTGTTATTTGAAACATTACTCTCTGGATCTATTAAGTGGGAACAAATAAGATGTCGTTATAACTCATATTTATTTGATATAGTAGAGTTTTGAATGTACTACAGTTCCATAGTTCTTCCTTCTCACATCGAAAATGTTTTCTACATAGAAAGTTTATGATATCTTTTACTTTTCTACTATAAATTATTACTATCGTCGTTGTTTATATTTTTTTACAAATACACACGAATAGGAAGAAATTTATTTAGCTGCGTCATTGTTAAGTGTTGTGTTTTTCCAAGAAAATCGACAACTACATTAAGATTAATTATATTGAAAGAGAAACATCACTCCCCTTGGTTATAAAAAAAGAGTTAATAAGTTAGATAAACCAAAATTATTGAGAAATTAGGCAAATGATCAAAATGTTCAAAAAACTATTTTCCATGTAGCGCGCGCAAGACAAAATACCAAAAATCTCCTTTGTTGATGGCCACCTCACGTCGACAGAATCTGACATCAATAGTGCAAAATCTAACAAACCTAGGGCACTATTCATGGTAGGCAATATCTTAGAAGATATCGCTAACATAAGCATTTAATTTAGGATTTTAAATAGATACGGAAATATGTATTGTTGCTGTGTGTATATGTTATAGACGAAATTAACCGAGTATATAAACCTTTATCTATAGAAAAATAAACGCCATTTGTAACTGAGGAGAGAGCGTGTAAGAAACAGTGGCTTAGGCAGCAAGAAAAATATCAAGATCTACGTTACATTCAAATCGGTAGGTGATTTGATGAAATAGGAATCAAATCTTGAAGGTAAAATTTATGAAGCATTGAAGGTTGTTTACAATGCTTTTTGGTTCTCATAAATGTTGTCATTAAAACATTTATGTCCGGTTGAATATTCTGTGTTACGTATATCTGACCGTGTTTTTTGACAGTTTGTTTTTATTTTGAAGCTTCTTATGCATATTGAAAGACAGTATTGTCTGGATATTTGTACAGTAATGTTGATGGTCTTCATGGCTATGTTTTAACGGTTAATATTGACATATAATGGAGAAATAATTTTTTGTTTGTTATTAAAATGAGATACAGTAATGGTTCGGCTTATAAATTTCGTACGCGGTGTTTGGGAGAGAGGTGAGAATGGTGGTTGGTGTTTTAAGAATGATACAGAAGCCATAAACTACGGTTTAAAGATCCAAGAAAATGAAATCTACTCGTGTCTTGATTATGGTCAGAAGACGTTATGAGGTAGACAACCATACACCAGTAACTTTAACATATAAAACTCCAGAGTGGTTGCTGGTGTCTAGTGATGTCCAGGATCCTCTAGTTGATATATCAAATGACGAGGATGTGAAGAGTTTTATGTTCGAAAGACTTCAGGGAGAGGAAGTGGCTTTGTGTGTCACGGTGGGAGTGTATCATGTGGAAAGGTACAAGTTTTTCAAAAGTGGTAATTTTCTCGGTGGTATGAAATCAAACGTGAATACATCCACTTTACATTGGTTGAAAAAGTATTTGGACGAGCAATCAATAGATTACATGTATTGTTGACTTCCTTTTATCCTAGGGTTTATATGGTGGAGATCTGTGATGACCGGAATTTTAGTAAATTTAAAGTCATTTAGGACTGTATATTTATAGGCTCTTGTATTATTCTCTAATGATATTTTTTCTTGTGTTGAGATTGTTATTTGAAACATTACTCTGTGGATCTATTAAGTGGGAACAAATAAGATGTCATTATAACTCACATTTATTTGATATAGTAGAGTTTTGAATGTACTACGGTTCCATAGTTTTTCCTTCTCACATCGAAAATGTTTTCTACATAGAAAGTTTATGATATCGTTTACTTTTCTACTATAAATTATTACTATCGTCGTTTTTTTATATTTTTTAACAAATACACACGGATAGGAAGAAATTTATTTAGCTGCGTCATTGTTAAGTGTTGTGTTTTTCCAAGAAAATCGACAACTACATTAAGATTAATTATATTGAAAGAGAAACATCACCCCTTGGTTATAAAAAAAAGAGTTAATAAGTTAGATAAACCAAAATTATTGAGAAATTAGGCAAATGATCAAAATTTTCAAAAAACTATTTTCCATGTAACGCGCGCAAGACAAAAAATACCAAAAATCTCCTTTGTAGATGGCCACCTCACGTCGACAGAATCTGACATCAATAGTGCAAAATCTGACAAACCTAGGGCACTATTCATGGTAGGCAATATCTTAGAAGATATCGCTAACATAAGCATTTAATTGAGGATTATAAATAGATACGGAAATATGTATTGTTGCTGTGTGTATATGTTATAGACAAAATTAACCGAGTATATAAACCTTTATCTATAGAAAAATAAACGTCATTTGTAACTGAGGAGAGAGCGTGTAAGAAACAATGGCTTAGGCAGCAAGAAAAATATAATGATCTACGTTACATTCAAATCGGTAGGTGATTTGATGAATAGAAATCAAATCTTGAAGGTAAAATTTATGAAGCATTGAAGGTTGTTTACAATGCTTTTTGGTTCTCATAAATATTGTCATTAAAACATTTATGTCCGGTTGAATATTCTGTGTTACGTATTTCTGACCGTGTTTTTTGACAGTTTGTTTTTATTTTGAAGCTTCTTATGCATATTGAAAGATAGTATTGTCTGGATATTTGTACAGTAATGCTGATGGTCTTCACGGCTATGTTTTAACGGTTAATATTGACATATAACGGAAAAATAATTTTTTGTTTGTTATTAAAATGAGATACAGTAATGGTTCGGCTTATTAATTTCGTACGCGATGTTTGGGAGAGAGGTGAGAATGGTGGTTGGTGTTTTAAGAATGATACAGAAGCCATAAACTACTGTTTAAAAATCCAAGAAAATGAAATCCACTCGTGTCTTGTGATTATGGTCAGAAGACGTTATGAGGTAGACAACCATACACCAGTAACTTTAACATATAAAACTCCAGAGTGGTTGCTGGTGTCTAGTGATGTCCAGGATCCTCTAGTTGATATATCAAATGACGAGGATGTGAAGAGTTTTATGTTCGAAAGACTTCAGGGAGAAGAAGTGGCTTTGTGTGTCACGGTGGGAGTGTATCATGTGGAAAGGTACAAGTTTTTCAAAAGTGGTAATTTTTTCGGTGGTATAAAATCAAACGTGGATACATCCACTTTACATTGGTTCGAAAAGTATTTGGACGAGCAATCAATAGATTACCTGTATTGTTGACTTCCTTTTATCCTAGGGTTTATATGGTGGAGATCTGTGATGACCGGAATTTTAGTAAATTTAAAGTCGTTTAGGACTGTATATTTATAGGCTCTTGTATTATTCTCTAATGATATTTTTTCTTGTGTTGAGATTCTTATTTGAAACATTACTCTCTGGATCTATTAAGTGGGAACAAATAAGATGTCGTTATAACTCATATTTATTTGATATAGTAGAGTTTTGAATGTACTACGGTTCCGTAGTTTTTCCTTCTCACATCGAAAATGTTTTCTACATAGAAAGTTTATGATATCGTTTACTTTTCTACTATAAATTATTACTATCGTCGTTTTTTATATTTTTTACAAATACACATGAATAGGAAGAAATTTATTTAGCTGCGTCATTGTTAAGTGTTATGTTTTTCCAAGAAAATCGACAACTACATTAAGATTAATTATATTGAAAGAGAAACATCACCCCTTGGTTATAAAAAAAAGAGTTAATAAGTTAGATAAACCAAAATTATTGAGAAATTAGTCAAATGATCAAAATTTTCAAAAAACTATTTTCCATGTAGCGCGCGCAAGACAAAATACCAAAAATCTCCTTTGTAGATGGCCACCTCACGTCGACAGAATCTGACATCAATAGTGCAAAATCTGACAAACCTAGGGCACTATTCATGGTAGGCAATATCTTAGAAGATATCGCTAACATAAGCATTTAATTGAGGATTTTAAATAGATACGGAAATATGTATTGTTGCTGTGTGTATATGTTATACACGAAATTAACCGAGTATATAAACCTTTATCTATAGAAAAATAAACGTCATTTGTAACTGAGGAGAGAGCGTGTAAAAAACAGTGGCTTAGGCAGCAAGAAAAATATCAAGATCTACGTTACATTCAAATCGGTAGGTGATTTGATGAAATAGAAATCAAATCTTAAAGGTAAAATTTATGAAGCATTGAAGGTTGTTTACAATGCTTTTTGGTTCTCATAAATGTTGTCATTAAAACATTTATGTCCGGTTGAATATTCTGTGTTACGTATTTCTGACCGTGTTTTTTGACAGTTTGTTTTTATTTTGAAGCTTCTTATGCATATTGAAAGACAGTATTGTCTGAATATTTGTACAGTAATGTTGATGGTCTTCATGGCTATGTTTTAACGGTTAATATTGACATATAACGGAGAAATAATTTTTTGTTTGTTATTAAAATGAGATACAGCAATGGTTCGGCTTATAAATTTCGCACGCGGTGTTTGGGAGAGAGGTGAGAATGGTGGTTGGTGTTTTAAGAATGATACAGAAGCCATAAACTACGGTTTAAAGATCCAAGAAAATGAAATCTACTCGTGTCTTGTGATTATGGTCAGAAGACGCTATGAGGTAGACAACCATACACCAGTAACTTTAACATATAAAACTCCAGAGTGGTTGCTGGTGTCTACTGATGTCCAGGATCCTCTAGTTGATATATCAAATGACGAGGATGTGAAGAGTTTTATGTTCGAAAGACTTCAGGGAGAGGAAGTGGCTTTGTGTGTCACGGTGGGAGTGTATCATGTGGAAAGGTACAAGTTTTTCAAAAGTGGTAATTTTTTCGGTGGTATGAAATCAAACGTGAATACATCCACTTTACATTGGTTGGAAAAGTATTTGGACGAGCAATCAATAGATTACCGTGGTAACAAATTGTTTATTTGTTAATAAAAATAATATCAGATATGTTTATGATTTTATAAGAAGCTAGTTTTGTATTTAGATTTGCTGGCAGACGGAGTTGTACATGCAAGCCAAAAGGTTTTGGAAGAAATATATATACACCAGAGCAGATGGTTGTGATAACCAAAATCCATAATTAAGCAGACAAGTCTCTTGGAATGATATCATACATCCCGTAATGGATACACAATCATCATCAAGCTCATCAGGTGAATTCTGCACCAACGATGATATAGCAACATGTGGTAATGGGTGGTAATGATGAAATCATTCGTCTCGATGAAAATGATAGTAATACATCAAAAGGTATGGATATCGTAGTTTCTAACAATGACGATGATGATCACATCGCACCAAATTTGCAGCTTGAAAATTTGCTTTTCAATCAATTGTGGACATGTTTTTATTCTATTAAAAAATAACAGTTTAAGAATTTGTTTGAGAATTTACTTTTCATTCAATTGTGAACATGTTTTTATCAGCTTGAGAATTTGTTTTTCATTCAATTGTGGACATGTTTTTATTATCACATAAGTTAGAGGTATTGGAAGCAGTTCGAACACAAAATCACAAGCGATGATTCCAGCAATTACAATGGATAAGGGGAAAGTGAAAGTGTTTGAAGAGTACTTTAATTTAGAAATAGGACAATCAATTGGGCAGAACAATCTCCCGGTAGAAGACATCAAACTGGTAGATGATTCCACTTCTGAAGGTGTGTAGAAGAAAATGAATTATTTACCATTAAATAATGTTGAAATTCTTTTAATAATGTTTATGAATGGAAGCGCTAACGTATAAGATTGTTATTAGTGTGGTACAAATATACGAATTTGATATTGAACACAGTTTTCAGTATAACATGACTTAGATGTATATATTAAATATTAACAGTTAAACAGTTATTTGCGAGGAATAAATTTCAAAATGTAGAGATCAAAAATTAATAAGTTGTATTGTGCCACTACGTCTATTAACATTTATTGAATTTGTTATCCGTTTCAAGTAAAGTTTAATATATGAAAACTTTAAAAATATCAGTGAATTTTCATAAATATCAAAAAACATCATGAGGATCAACGAAATATGTAGCGGTTAACATGATAAAAAATATTGTAGCAGTTAAAAAAGGCATAGCCACTAACGATTGCAGATTACCGAAAAGTATAGACCAGTAGGGCTTCTCTTTAATGGGATGCTTCTTCTTACCTTTGGTAGGACTTGAAAATTTGCCACAAAGAAGGCCGGTTATGATCCCAAACTCTCTTAGCGAGAATCTAATCGGTTTATCCGCAAACAAAAATCATAACTCATGGGATTTTGCAGTTTTGAGTTGTCGAGTGATCATGAAATGACCAAAACTTCCGGAATATGATGGTTTCTCATTCGAAGCAATAACTTTCCCAAGCACGAAATTCATGAAAAATTCAACTTCACCCTCTTCGAGAGCGTTCAAAATAGAAGAAATTATTTTCGTCTTGTGATATGAGTTCACACGCTCGCCGAAGGGTTCTTCTCCGGCGGCAAATATCCTCTCCGGCAGCGGAAGGATTGAATCCTATACATGCAAGAACAAATAGATCAATGCATGGAAAAAAACTTAGGCATGTGTAAAAAATAAAGAATGAAACGATGTAACTGCTACCATTTCGACATCGTCCATAATTTCGGGACTGTGAGTGTACACTTTTCAAATGAATAGTACAAGAGATGAGAAAATAAGATTTCTATCCTGTAGAAATACGGATATAGATTTAGCCAAATGCGAGATTTAAGGAATCGTCGCAACAGTTGAGAAAATATTACGAAATCGGAGAACATACCGAGTTAGAACTGAGTTGTACTGTTCATGTGAACAGTACCAGTTGTAGAGAAATCTGAGATTTACTAGAAAAATGGCCGATAACGAAACTGGGTACGCGAGTAGTCAAAAATCGCCGCTTGCAAGAACAAAGGAGGAGGTTTTTCGGGTAGAGAGAAGAAGTAAAAAAATGGAAAAATAAAATTCTCAAAACATTTTGACGAAATTTTTTGGTTCTTTTGCTTTCATCATTAAAGCATGTAATATCATTCTAACACATATCTACAATATTCTGACAGTTTTATTTTGTGAATCAAGGTTAAGGGTTTAGTTTAATAGGGGTAATATCAGTTTAACATTATTTGAACCGTGGCCAAAACATTGTTTGGCTACATTGCAAATTAGGTGATTGTTTTGTCTCATCGGATGTAATTACTCTAAAAAAAACCCTACATTTTTTAAATTATGTAATTTCCAGGTATATTAATTATAACTCGTAAATATTGTGAAAACGTATGTAAATCAAGACTTGTCATTCCAGTTCTTAACTTTCTTCACTCGAATCTTGTGACGATGATGTTTACAAGTCATTTAGTAGAGAAAATCAACACAAATATAAATAACAATGATAAAGTGTTTCTAATTTTAAGAAGTCAAGCTGATGATGCAAAATTAAATTTGAATCTTTTAAACTAGAAAAATTGATTAAAATAAATTCTTAAGTTTACTGGAAAATAACTACATTTTTATTATGATATCATAATATTACTTATTATTCTATATTTAATTCTGTAACCATTGACATTTTTAATGTAAAAGTTTGGGATTTTTTAAACAAAAGACTATAACAGTTTATATTTTCAAGTTTTCTTTTATTTTTGCAAGAAAATTTTCATATAAATTTCTCCAAATTTTTATCTATAGATTTTCACTTTATATGTAAATTTACATGTAAAATTTATTTATTTCATAAGATATTTGTATAGAAGAATGAACATTGATATTATTTTGAGCAAAAGTTGTCATCTTTGTTTCCTTTTCATATCTCTTGCATTGTATTCAATTTATCACTTAATTCATTACAACTATTCTCTTTTTAGATGAACTTATATTGTTGATTCATACTTGTATTTATTTTCTCTAATTTTGTCTTTATATTATTTTACTTATCCACAAATTTGTGACATTATATATCAGATTGTGTCAAAATTTAATTCTACCAAAAATGCATAATGTTTCAATTAGCTCCAAATACTATACAAAGTAGATAAAATATATTCACTATTATATTTTTGATAACATAAGCGCTGTTCGTTTGTCTGCCGCAGCGTCTGCGGCAGCGACCTGCGGTCAGATGCTGCGGTTAGACGCAGCAATATTGTTGTTCGTTTGATCGCCGCAGGTTGTCGCCGCAGGTTGTATCGCAATTGTTTGATCGTAAACGCTATAATTTCGCAGCGATTAAAAATTTTGATCGCAACTTTCTGCGGTCGACCGCAGCGTTTGACCGCAGGAACCTGCGGCGGTCAAACGAACAACGTTTGGCCGCATGACGCAGCCGCAGGTTCCTGCGGCTATCAAACGAACAGACCAATATTAATATATTGTCTCTTCTAAAAAAATTAAAGAATGTTTTTGACTGCCAAATCCTCTGATATTATAATATAAAAATAAAAATTTGAATTAAAAGCTTAACTCATTCCACAATTTTCAAATGGTCAATTTCTTGAAATAAAATCTATTTTAATTGCTACTATTATTTAGTTCTATCACATCCTATATACTATATTATTTGTTTTACTTTTCTTTATATCCAATTAATATTTAAAATTTTAAGTTTAAGATACTTTTTGTTTTAAAATTATATCATCATTTGCTTTAACTATTCATCAAATAGTTCAACGTTAAATCCAATTTTCACCAATAAAATAAATACTCTTATAATTAAAATCATCAATATATTATTTAAATTATTATTGGCTATAACATTTAATATAGTTTTATTTCTTTCTTATTATCAAATGAACAATTTATTAATATATCCATCGAAAAATGGTAAAAATATCTTTGAAAATGTATTTGGAAATTTCACACCAATTTTCATAGATTTAATATATTTATTTGAAAATGAAAATAACAAAATTACACTGTTAAATTCTGATACCTTTTAAAGTTGACATGAGAATGGCCATTACCTCAAGAAACTAATCTCTTATACAACAATGAAATTATCCATCAGTATCACCAAAGATTTTGCTTGGTCCTCTAAACAATTCTGAGTAAAAATAAAATAAAGTTTTAACAGAGATCTCTTGTGGTATGTTTACTCTTACAATAAAGTTACAGAGCAGTTCTGGTCTCAACTGCAATGTTAATTTTGTTGATGAAGTCATCAACAGGAATGGTTCCAAGCTCTCCTCCAAACCTGGATCTAACGGTAACAGTTCCAGTCTCGACTTCTTTAGGGCCCACAACCGCCATTAATGGGATCTTCTGCGTTTCTGCGTTCCTTATAAGCTTTGGCAACCTCTCTCCATGGCACAACTCAGCCCTCACTCCACAAGCTCTCAGCTTCTTACTCACTTCCTTGCAGAACTCCAACTGCAAATCCCCTCATTAAGTCAGAACTTAGATTCCCATAAGAATTTAAGACAATTAAGTTTTTCATCAAGACAGCACAAGTTAACCTGATCAAGATCCTGTTAATGTGGAAATAGCCTGGGATTTGCACAAGTAAAAGGAAGCTTATTTACCTGTATGGTTGAGCACTGCCATTTCCTACCCAATGCATCTTCGATCTTAAGATCGATTTTTGGGCCATAAAAGGCACCACCTCCTTCATCAACCTCATAGCTCCATCCCTTATCATCTAAAGCATCCCTAAGGGCACACGTTGCCTTTTCCCATATATCATCACTTCCAACTGATTTTTCAGGTCTAGTTGATAAGTTAACCTCATACCGGTCGAACCCAAACCTCGACAGTATCTCTTCTGTGAGATCTAGTACACCTCTGATCTCATCTTTGATCTGATCCTCTAAACAAAATATGTGTGCATCATCCTGGCAAAGCAAAATAATAGTTAAGTTAGTCCTAGTACTCAATAATATAAGGGTTAACTATTAGATTAAAGACATGTGAGCACTGTTCTTATCCTGGGATTTTGTCAACAAAAGTAATGCCAACAATTCAGATTGAATATGATTTGATAAAGCTCATCCTCAATCTCCATTTGATCATACATATTCTCTCTGTAGAAGTCCAAGTGACCACTGATCTTCCACAGATCAGCTTTGGCGACATGAGGGGTAAAGATCAAATCATAACCATGTTCGACATGCATCTTCTTCCAAGACTCTTCAATTATGTTTCGAACAATTGCACCTTTTGGATGCCAAAACACTAATCCTCCTCCAGCTTCATCCTGGGCGTTTAGCTTCTTCTTTAAAATGAAGATATGCTTTCAGTTGTTCTTCGCTCTCCCAAGCTGTTCCGTAGATCCGCTGAAGCATTTGCCTTTTCTCATCTCCTCTCCAGTATGCACCGGCAACAGATTCTAGTTCAACAGCTTTCTTGTTAATTTTACTTCATTACCTAGATGGAGACAAGCTATTACTAAACTAAAATATGAACTAATTAGAGACAGATACTTAAAAAGCAGCAAGCAAGAAGCTACAGTGTACCGATATGATAAACGGTGATGGGTTCTTCCTTGATACTATCCAAAATTTCCATCTTATAAGGCTCATTGATCGCCTTGATCCTCTTCTGCGCTTCTTCTCTAGAAACTTCTTCTCGTAAAAGTGGTAAGTTCCGACTAATGATACGATCCTACAGTTTTATGTACCGAGAAATCAAAGCAAGTCTATGAATGCTATGTACTAAGCTCTGAATCACTCCCTCAACTGTCAAATAAAGATCACCATTAGAAACTAACCATCTCTTTCTTGATCCTTTTGAGGTCTTTATCTGTTAGAGGCTCCATATCGAAATCATAGTAGAAACCGTTATCAATCCAGGGCCCTATGGTAACTTTTGCATCCGGGAAGAGTTTCTGAACTGCCATGGCCATTACATGCGCACACTGAATTCACATGAATTACACTATTCAGCTCAACAAGTTACCCACTAAGCATAAAAGCTCAACATTAAACCAAAATATTCAAACATTTACCATGTGATTGAATCAAAATCCAGACTTTTTCAGAACCCAAATTCGCTAACATCAGAAAATTTAAGAAACTGATCAAATTTCACAATTCCACGGCGAAGATAGTCGAGAAACCATGTTGCCTTGGCGAGAATCGTCGAGACGGAAGGTAAACAAAGCGTCTCAGAGAAGAAGTGAAGGAAGATGGTTTGGAGAGGAAGAAAGAAGAAAAGAGAAGAGAATGAGAGGAGGCCATTAGTGCAAAGAGGCCCGCGACAATTCGCAGGGATTTTGAGATTATAGAAGAATCTGTGGTGAATGTTTCTGTGATGAGTGGATTGAATTTGAAGTGACGGAGATCAACAACACACAAAAAAACATTTGCAATTCGCCTGTTTTGGTTTAATAAAATTTCGGTTTGAATCCGGTTTGGTTTCGCTAACACAATTCATAATTTGGAAATATAGTAAAATAACCATTTCGTGGTCCATTTTTGGTTTCTGATTTTCCTATAAAACCCAAATGGTTGAATTTTGGTTGACATCCTTCGGTTTGGTTAAGTTAGATTTTTTTTTCAAGTGGGGTTCAAGTTTGATTTTTTCGATTTATAAATTATTTTACTATATATAAAGCTACATGTTTTCAATGTAAATGTAACACACTTAAAATAATTTTTTTACTTCATTTGATATTACAATATCTCTCACTATTATTTTAAATATTAACACATCTTAATGTATTAATATTAACCCATATGTTTCTGCATTAATATCAAAAACAATTATCATGTAAAAAATTATTATAGCTTACTAAATTTTAATGTGTCATTGTTTTAAATTTTGACATGTGTCATAATCTAAATAAAAAATTTGAAATATTATAAATAAATTAAACAAAAACCAACAATAAAACATAAATTTGTTAATAAAAAAATTTTTTAGAAATATGTTTTAATAAAATAAACAACAGCATTTTATAAATTTTAAAAAATATTATATATAAATAATATATGAAGATAAATATGATTGTTAACGTTAAATATATCATAATTATAATAAAACATTAACATGTGTCATTATTAATTTAGATTTTTTTATATGTCAAAATTTAATCATTGAGTGTCAAATTAAAAAGCGTTCAATATCACCAGATAGGAGTTCGTCGAAGATGAAGTTTGACAGGTTTAGAAAGTGATTAGATATTCGAAAAAGCTAATTTTATAATAAAAAATAAATAATTTTATTATTTAATTATTCTTAATACATATATATATACTATCTATTTTTTATAATTTCAATATATAATTTTAAAATTTAAATATAAATTTTATTGAAAAAATATAAATTTTAGTAATATTTTAAAGTTCGTCGCTATTTTATTTTAACATTAATTACTCATAAATTTTAATATATATATATATGAAGTTTCTGCATTAATATCAAAAACAATTATCATGTAAAAAATTATTATAGCTTACTAAATTTTAATGTGTCATTGTTTTAAATTTTGACATGTGTCATAATCTAAATAAAAAATTTGAAATATTATAAATAAATTAAACAAAAACCAACAATAAAACATAAATTTGTTAATAAAAAAATTTTTTAGAAATATGTTTTAATAAAATAAACAACAGCATTTTATAAATTTTAAAAAATATTATATATAAATAATATATGAAGATAAATATGATTGTTAACGTTAAATATATCATAATTATAATAAAACATTAACATGTGTCATTATTAATTTAGATTTTTTTATATGTCAAAATTTAATCATTGAGTGTCAAATTAAAAAGCGTTCAATATCACCAGATAGGAGTTCGTCGAAGATGAAGTTTGACAGGTTTAGAAAGTGATTAGATATTCGAAAAAGCTAATTTTATAATAAAAAATAAATAATTTTATTATTTAATTATTCTTAATACATATATATATACTATCTATTTTTTATAATTTCAATATATAATTTTAAAATTTAAATATAAATTTTATTGAAAAAATATAAATTTTAGTAATATTTTAAAGTTCGTCGCTATTTTATTTTAACATTAATTACTCATAAATTTTAATATATATATATATGAAGTAACGTCGACGTAGTTGACAGTAATTGTTAAGTAACGTCGACGTAGTTGACAGTAATTGTTACTTTAACACTAACTAACGACGAAATAGCAACGCATTTTAATGATGAATTTGCGACGAATAAATCACAAAAAAATTTGCAATGAATAGATCACCCAAAAATTTGCGACAAATAGATTACCGACGAATTTGCACAATTGCATATGGAATTACCATATGTGTTACAAGGATGATTATTCTTTGATAATTCGTCGTAACGTAATATCGAATTACCGACAAATATTTAACGTCAAACTAATACCAATTATTCTAGTTCTCAAAATAAGCGAAAATTACCAACGCAATTGATCATTACGTCGACCAATTAGCGTCGAAATTTTATCGCTAGTTCAATTTAACGACGAATTATCAACCGTTTTTACTATCGCTAAACGAACTCATTTCTTGTAGTATTTGATTTTGTGCCATCCTCCCTCAGCGACGTAAGGGAAGCGCTCTCTTTTCTCAAACAAATGATTTAAGCATTTAATTGTTGCAAGCCTCTCAAGTATTCTCCTTCATCTCAAGGGTTAGAATTGCTAGTTACAAGTGAGGATTTGCATGTCTATCGTATTATCACCACCATATCCCGTCATCTCTCGTAATTTTTGTATTAGTGAAAATATTTTTTCATTTCATACCATAAAATAATACAATGGAGGGTTTATATACAGCAATGAACCAAACCTAAACAGAAGCCAAAAACAAATTAAATAGTATGAACCGGTTTATCATTTGTACCAGCTTTACAATCACACATTTGACAACGGTCCTCTTCAAGATATGACAAATCTATTGAGAAGACCCATCTTGCAAGTAGAGCCGACCCTGAATATAAAAGGACCGTAAGCGAACAAAATAAGCCGTTTTATACTACTCTATCACACTATCATAATATGTTTAAATTTAATAAATATAAAATAATGTATTAAGCAAAAACTTTAAAATAAACGAAAAATCAATACATTATTTTTTGAAAGATAATTTTCCTTACATTTCTACTTGCAAACTCATTCATCAAACTTGTATAATCAAGTTTTTCAGCCATTCTTTTTTCAGTCGACAACATCGATAATCTATTTAATCTCTCTTGTGACAGTTGATCGTAGATAAGATTTTATGAGTTTTAACTTGGAAAAACTTCTTTATGCAGAGGTAACCAAAATTAGAATTGTCATCATTATGTGGTACGCGATCCATGTATTTGGATAACAACTTTCTAGTTTTTTCAAAAAATTCAATATCTCGACAATCTTTGTAACCTCTTTTGGTAGAACTCTTCTTAAAAAATTTAGCTCCAAAAATAAATCATATCCATCGAGATCAAAATGATTACATGCTTCAAAAAATTTTCACGGTTGACACAAGAAGCCATCAACTTGTTATCGTTTGCTAACTTCAGTTTCTTCAAATCAAATAAGAATCCAAAAGTCTTTTCATAACTCTGAAATTGATCAAATCTTGTCTCAAGTGACACCAAACCATGATCCACAATTTTGATAAAATAATTTATCCTGAAATTTTTTCCTCTGTTAATATCACATATTCTCCAACTGTTTCGAGTTCTTCATCAACAAATTGTTTTCTTTTAATGAGACGTTTTGTTTTCACAGAAAATACTGGATCAATTTCCATATCAATAGCAATCCGTTCAGCTTCTAATTTTGTTGTTTGAAAACCCATTTCTGTATAGTTTCTAAAAAAAGATATAAGTCCTTCTAGCTGAGCAATAGCAACATCAATATCCATATCTTCTGATTGTAGAATCTTGCTTACTTTGTTAACAACAAACAAAAACTCATACCAAATAATCATTCCAAACAAAAACTCAAAACTCCGGATTCTATGAATTTTACTCATTGCAAGAGACTCAGCTTCGTTTTTTTTTCCGGATTATCAATATTTTCTGCCAAGTAAAACAAAGCATCTCGTATTTCAGGAGCTCAATCATACCCAAAAAATTCTCATTACCATTCGAATGAATTTTGTTGCTACTGCCACGAAATGCAATATTATGTTTTGCAAGACTTTTTACCAATGCAATTATTCTCAATAACACATCTCTCCAATATTTTTTTTTCTGTGTTTATTCTTCTTGAAGATGCTTATCAATAGTTTGGTTCATTTGTAGTCTCACTTCTAACTCCATCCAACAAGTCATGCATATGATATGCTTATGATTTTTTTCATGTTCTTTAAGCATTTGTGAAACATTTCTCCAATCATTGTATCCATCACCTACCAATTGATTAAGATTTTTATCTTCCATGAATAATTTACAGCAAAAACAAAAGATTTTATCTTTGAGTAAACTACCCATGGCCTATCTTGCTTCTCCCCATTCTTAATGTCTCTTGTATAAGATGAATGTGAGAAACACCTACCAATAGAATCTCTTGGAAAACGATAATCAACCGAAAGTCTTGTCATCGGACCCTTTTCAACTAGGAAATCTCTTGTCAATTTTTCTCCAATTTCCCGGATCGTTGATATCCCTATCTATTTGATATTCTTTAACATCAAATGTCTTCTCCTTTGTATTCCATTTTTATTGTCATTCATATTCTCTTCTTCATTCTCATATTCTTTCTCGTTTTCATTCTCATTCACATTCTCTTCACACATGTTGTTCTCATCTTCTAAAACATCATCAATTTTACAAGTTCCAGATTTGTTACATACCTCAACATCGAATTAGCCAAAGTTTTGTCAGTTCTTCTTGTCTTTTTTTCCTTAATTTTTCTGCTCCGTCCATCACATGTTTTATTCGTTTCGAAGTCATCTTAAAAACCTAATTCACAATGAATAGAAAAGTAAATATGAATAAGGTTAAATATAAAATCTATAATTATAATTAACGTACCAGGAAGAAAATTGATGATGAAGAATTCGTTTCTACGAAGGTAAAATGGCTGAAAAAAATGAAATGCTCGTGAGATGGCTGAAAAAAAGAAGAAATGTTGTTGAATTTTACTAACTGCTAAAAAAAGAAGAAAAAAAAAGTTATAATTAAGTTTACTGACGTGAACTAACTTGAGAAGTTTACTATCGTGAACTAATTACACCTAGGGTTTCGTGACTTTTGCCGTTTCGAATTGTTTTGTTTATTTAATTTTTTAAAATAAATTATTTCTTTGTATTTATGATAATTTAATTTTTGTTTCAAAAAAATATGTTGTTAGCAAGAATCGAACTGCATCACTTAAGGAGGCAATTTAGTTTCATTTGCCATTGTGCTAAAAATACTTTTAGAATAAGGGCTATTTTTACACTAATATTGAGGACCGCAATCACAGGCTTGACTTGCTTGGGCTCATGCCCGGCCCTCCTTGCAAATGAGCTGAATTATGATATAGAGCCTTTCACTACAAAAAGACATTAACATTTCCGACGGCATTTCCGACGGAAATAAAATCGTTAGAATTTTCTAACGCCACATCAACGGTTTTTCGACAGAATACCAAGGGAACGTACTTCATCGGGGTTCCGTTGATAATGCCCGACGTCTGCACCACCTTCGGGAAATCGATGGTAAAACCTTATGGATTTGCATCCATTTTCCGACGAACGCGATGTCGTCGGGATATCCTCTAGAAACCATCGCAAATTACATATGAAATCCAGACCGTCGGGTTTTTTCTGACGCTTTCCCGATGGAATGTTGTTTTTACTATCCATCCAGAATCTATCGGGAATATACCGATGGGCTGACGTCGAATATCGTCGGTTAGTCATCAGAAATATCCGACCGTGGTCGGAAACCATCAGAAATCCATCGGAAACTGAAGAATAATCTATTAAAAATTTGTGATTATCCGACAGTAGTCGAAAACCATCAGAAATCCATCGGAAAAGGAATGTGATTATCCGGCCGTGGTCAGAAACCGTCAAAATTCCATCGGAAATAGGAATATTCTTAAGAATAAAAAACTAAAAATTTGTGATTATCTGTTAAAAATTCGTAATAATCTGTATAAAATTCGTAATAATCTGTTAAAAATTCGTAATAATCTGTTAAAAATTCGTAATAATCTGTTAAAATTTTTTTGATAATCTTCTAATTTTCACTATAAATACGCTATGATACTTCAAAATTTCACCAGAACAAAAAATCTTTAAAAAATGTCTTCTTCGGGTTCTTATGAGTATTTTCGATTGTGGATGGATAAACATCGATATGATTCAACAACGGGGGAATTGACTTATGAATTTGCGAAAGGTGTTGAAGAGTTCATGATATTTGCATCAAACAATATCATGACATCGAAATACGGTAAAATGTATTATCCGTGTATTAAATGTCGAAATCATAGATTAATATCTCTTAGAGAAGTACATAATCATTTGTATAGGACTAGATTTATGCCGGGTTACAAAATTTGGTATTCACATGGAGAAACTGATGCAACGATGTAATATTATGGTAGTACTTCAAAAAGGTTAAATAGTACTAATGTTAGGGTAGAGGAACCGGCATCACAAGTTGATATAAACAGAGGTACTGTTCAGATGGTGAATGATGCATTTCGTGAACAAAGAGCATCGTACATTAAAGATATTAGCAGAATAGAGGAACCTAATTTGGAAGCTCGGAATTTTGTTGATATGTTAGATGCATCCAAGCAGCCTTTATATAAAGGATGTAGAGATGAATTATTGCCTTTATCTGCTGCAAGCAAGTTGATGACGATAAAAAACGGATTTCAACTTGGCTAAAGATTGTGTGAATGCGATAGCTGATTTTTTTTAGAGATATATTACCTGAAGATAATATTGCACCTGCTTCATATTACGAGGTTCAAAAACTTGTATCTGGTCTTGGATTGCCATATCAGATGATCGATGTATGTATTGATAAATGCATGATCTATTGGAGAAATTATGAAAACCGCATGAAGTGCCGATTTTGTCACAAAACTCGATTTCAAGAGACAACCGGCAGAGTACCTATTCCGCATAAACGGATGTGGTATTTGCCATTAACAGAGAGGTTAAAGAGGTTATATCAATATGAACACACGGCAAAACCTATAAGATGACATGCAGAACCTATAAGATGAATGCAGAAATTGTGCATCCTTCGGATGCAGAAGCATGGAAATATTTTCAACAGGTTTATCCTAGTTTTGAATATGAGCCTAGAAATGTATACCTCGGGTTATCTATAGATGGATTTAAATCTGTTGGGAAGCATGGGAGGCAATACTCGTTGTGGCCAGTTATCATTACACCTTATAATTTGCCTCCTTCGTTGTGCATGAAACGAGAGTTTTTGTTTCTAACAATTCTCATCTTCGGCCAGAGCATCCTAAGCGATCGCTTGATATTTTCTTGTAGCCACTAATTCATGAGTTAAAAATATTATGGGAAAATGGTGTCGAAGCATTCGATGTTTCCAACCAACAGAATTTCTTGATGCGAGTAGTACTTATGTGGACCATAAGTGATTTCCCAGCATATGGTATGTTATGAGGATGGTATGTTATGAGGATGGAAGATTAGCATGCCCATATTGTCAAGATAATACTGATGCGTTCCAACTGAAACACGGACAAAAGACTAGTTGGTTCGATTGTCATCATCGATTTCTACCTTCAATGCTTCATAAATTTTACCTTCAAGATTTGATTTCTATTTCATCAAATCACCTACCGATTTGAATGTAACGTAGATCTTGATATTTTTCTTGCTGCCTAAGCCACTGTTTTTTACACGCTCTCTCCTCAGTTACAAATGACGTTTATTTTTCTATAGATAAAGGTTTATATAATAGGTTAATTTCGTCTATAACATATACACACAGCAATAATACATATTTCCGTATCTATTTAAAATCCTCAATTAAATGCTTATGTTAGCGATATCTTCTAAGATATTTCCTACCATGAATAGTGCCCTAGGTTTGTCAGATTTTGCACTATTGATGTCAGATTCTGTCGACGTCAGGTGGCCATCTACAAAGGAGATTTTTGGTATTTTTTGTCTTGCGCACGCTACATGGAAAATAGTTTTTTGAAAATTTTGATCATTTGCCTAATTTCTCAATAATTTTTGTTTATCTAACTTATTAACTCTTTTTTTATAACCAAGGGGGTGATGTTTCTCTTTCAATATAATTAATCTTAATATAGTTGTCGATTTTCTTGGAAAAACACAACACTTAACAGTGACGCAGCTAAATAAATTTCTTCCTATTCGTGTGTATTTGTAAAAAAATATAAAAAACGACGATAGTAATAATTTATAGTAGAAAAGTAAACGATATCATAAACTTTCTATGTAAAAAACATTTTCGATGTGAGAAGGAAGAACTACGGAACTGTAGTACATTCAAAACTCTACTATATCAAATAAATATGAGTTATAACGACATCTTATTTGTTCCCACTTAATAGATCTAGAGAGTAATGTTTCAAATAACAATCTCAACACAAGAAAAAAAATCATTAGAGAATAATACAAGAGCCTATAAATATACAGTCCTAAACGACTTTAAATTTACTAAAATTTCGGTCATCACAGATCTCCTCCATATAAACCCTAGGATAAAAGGAAGTCAACAATACAGGTAATCTATTGATTGCTCGTCCAAATACTTTTCCAACCAATGTAAAGTGGATGTATTCACGTTTGATTTCATACCACCGAAAAAATTACCACTTTTGAAAAACTTGTACCTTTCCACATGATACACTCCCACCGTGACACACAAAGCCACTTCCTCTCCCTGAAGTCTTTCGAACATAAAACTCTTCACATCCTCGTCATTTGATATATCAACTAGAGGATCCTGGACATCACTAGACACCAGCAACCACTCTGGAGTTTTATATGTTAAAGTTACTGGTGTATGGTTGTCTACCTCATAACGTCTTCTGACCATAATCACAAGACACGAGTAGATTTCATTTTCTTGGATCTTTAAACCATATTTTATGGCTTCTGTATCATTCTTAAAACACCAACCACCATTCTCACCTCTCTCCCAAACACCGCGTACGAAATTTATAAGCCGAACCATTGTTGTATCTCATTTTAATAACAAACAAAAAATTATTTCTCTGTTATATGTCAATATTAACCGTTAAAACATAGCCATGAAGACCATCAACATTACTGTACAAATATCCAGACAATACTGTCTTTCAATATGCATAAGAAGCTTCAAAATAAAAACAAACTGTCAAAAAACACGGTCAAAAATACGTAACACAGAATATTCAACCGGACATAAATGTTTTAATGACAATATTTATGAGAACCAAAAAGCATTGTAAACAACCTTCAATGCTTCATAAATTTTACCTTCAAGATTTGATTTCTATTTCATCAAATCACCTACCGATTTGAATGTAACGTAGATCTTGATATTATTCTTGCTGCCTAAGCCACTGTTTTTTACACGCTCTCTCCTCAGTTACAAATGGAGTTTATTTTCTATAGATAAAAGTTTATATACTCGGTTAATTTTGTCTATAACATATACACACAGCAACAATACATATTTCCGTATCTATTTAAAATCCTCAATTAAATGCTTATGTTAGCGATATCTTCTAAGATATTGCCTACCATGAACAGTGCCCTAGGTTTGTCAGATTTTGCACTATTGATGTCAGATTCTATCGATGTGAGGTGGCCATCTACAAATGAGATTTTTGGTATTTTGTCTTGCGCGCGCTACATGGAAAATAGTATTTTGAAAATTTTGATCATTTGCCTAATTTCTCAATAATTTTGGTTTATCTAACTTATTAACTCTTTTTTTATAACCAAGGGGTGATGTTTCTCTTTCAATATAATTAATCTTAATGTAGTTGTCGATTTTCTTGGAAAAACACAACACTTAACAATAACGCAGCTAAATAAATTTCTTCCTATTCGTGTGTTTGTAAAAAAATATAAAAAACGATGATAGTAATAATTTATAGTAGAAAAGTAAACGATATCATAAACTTTCTATGTAGAAAACATTTTCGATGTGAGAAGGAAAAACTACGGAACCGTAGTACATTCAAAACTCTACTATATCAAATAAATATGAGTTATAACGACATCTTATTTGTTCCCACTTAATAGATCTAGAGAGTAATGTTTCAAATAACAATCTCAACACAAAAAAAAATATCATTAGAGAATAATACAAGAGCCTATAAATATACAGTCCTAAACGACTTTAAATTTACTAAAATTCCGGTCATCACAGATCTCCACCATATAAACCCTAGGATAAAAGGAAGTCGACAATACATGTAAAAAACTTTAGCTCAAACCGAAAAGATTTCACCGTTAGGATTTTTCAAACACTCAAAATAGTAGCTGTGAAATCTAGAATCTCTACTATAGCGAACAATGGCGTTGGAACTCAATTTTCTCATAAACCAACTTTTATAACGCAAATTCCACAGTTGAATATTTAGACCAATGAGCCACAAAGCATTTCTAAAAATTTCAGCCACATCAGAATACGTTTGATGTTTCAAAAGCTGTCTTGAAAACATTATAATGAAACTGTTTTTCTCTTTTATCAAATCCAAAAATTATCTGTTTTTTCGTAATTTTGCAAAAATTTAGGTTAAGAATAATTTATATATTCTTTCATAATCTTAAACCCAATAATAATCTCTTGTATTAAAATATAGTTTATTTTTTACCAAATTGAGTTAGTTTCCCATTAGCAGAAACACCAATATCGATTATCCAACTCACCAAATTTTCAAATGGATCTAAAACATGACATTATATTCCACTGATCATGCAAAATAAAAGAGATAGTTGTATATTTGAGGGAAATTGGTCCCTGACCTAGACCAACATAACAAGAAATAATCAATCTCCCGACAGAACACGTTCGTACATGTAGTTTGCATTGCGTATGTTTTTTTTTGGTAACACAACCGCAATTGTTGATCTGGCAATTCTAATTTCTCTGTTATCTTCATTGGATCAAGTCATAGCTAATTTATTATCACTAAGAAGCATTATTGACCATTTTTTTGTTTGTTTAGAAATGCAAAATACACTATTCTCTATACACAATTGTCACTGACATTATTTTTGCATTGGCAAGTGAAATGGGAAAGTAAGCCAACTTGATTCCCACTCTTCATTCGTATTTGCAAATGTTTGTAACTCACATTCCTTTGCACATAATGGAGAAAGATTGGTAATATTCCATTGTCTTTGTTCTTTTTAATGTCATTTACCACATTTAACTCTTAAATATTCCAACTATTGGATTATGATGACGTTGGCATGCAATGCTTTAGGAAAGAAAAACAGGACTTTCCAATATTTCTACTTTCTATACATAAGGATTCCAACTAAAGAATAAGATAATCTATAGAATTATGTGGAAGAACATACACTTCAGAAAATTAGTGGATCAAGAAACTTACACATTCATATTGACCGCTTGAAAAAAGGAAAATATTTCATTGGCCGAAAGTCTTAAATAGAAGATAACATGCAAACTGTAAAACCAATAAACGGATTAGATTCATAACGGTGTCATATTTCTTTATTATGATTATGTTCGCCAACACCTAAAATGATAGTTTAATCAAAATTTTAAAATATCTTATTTTTAAATTTTTATCCAAATTTATCATATTAAAATTAAAATTTTAAAAATAATACAAACGGTACGTGAGCTGGATTCAGAACATCGTGACACAGTTCGGTGCATATCCGGTGTGAACTTAATTTTTATGTGAAAATAATTATTTTCTTATTAATAAAATTAAGATATTGTTTTTTAGATTCTTATTTTCTAATTTATAGTTTATTTTTTTAGTATAGAAAAATATTTTAGTTATTAATAAAAATAAAAATTAATGATTTTAAATTTGAAAAAAAATTACATTAAATTCTTAATATATTAATTGAAAAATATTTTATTTCACTTTCACGTGTGATTTACAAATATGTTCTGTTGACCTGTATATTATAAGAACAATTAAAGGAAAATATTATATAAGATATAATTTACTAAAATAGTTACGAAAATATCATTAAATATATATTTAACAGTATATTATATGTAAATCTCTAATATTTTGATACAAAATACAAACACAATATAAAACAAATTATTAAGAATTTTAGAATATTAGTAAAACAAAAGATAAAATAAAATTTTAGATTAGCTAAATATTTATCACATCTATAATTTTTTATCTATTTAATAATATTATTTATCTAAAATATAGAAAATTTAAATTAAATAATTAGATTTTACTATATATTTCATTTGTATATTCAATATTAAAAATTTGAAAAAAAATATTTTAAAAATAAATTATGTACATATGTAATTTATATTTTATAAATAAATAATTAATTATAATATTTGAATATTGTATCCGTATAGCATAGGTATAAATTTAGTTATATTAGTATTACTGTTTTTTTTCAAATATAATGTAATTTAAACTAATATAACATGATAATAGCGATGATTATATCTTAACACATATAAAATCTTGGTATATCTTTAATTAATACTAATTATGAAAACGTTTATTAACAAATAAAAACGTTTTGGTTAGCAAAGACTTGAAAAAAAGCTTTAGAGACTAGACTATTGTAAATCTCCAATCATTTAAAAGACAATTTTAACAAACGTCAATCGCAATGATGGGATGATTCAAAGAGCGAACCGCACTGAACATAAATCACAATCCTAATTTTAGTCGACATTACATAATAACTTTATTATGTTTTCTTTCAAATTAGTTTTGGCAATGATTATTAAAAGAAAAGTCGGTTCGTGCTGTGTCCCACTAAACGTGGACATGACTATTTAGACATCCTGGTACTTCCCACTTGGTAAACCTAATTTTTGACTCATTCTTCAACCATTTTGTTTGTTATTACTATTCTTTTTCAAAAATAGTATAGTATATTCCAAAAATAACCACATATTATTTTATTTTATATTAATACTATAAAATAACATTATTTTAAATTTAATACAATAAAAATAAAATTTCAAAATATCACAAATTATTATATGAAAATAATTATTTACGTTAAATAAACTATATATAAAATTAAAATATAGTGTTTGAGTTCATTTTTCCTAATTTACGGTTTAATTTTTTCATTACAAAGAAATTTTTAGCTATTTTATTATTAAATTTATGTTATTTTGAAAATTTAAATGATTATTGTTATATTTGAAATCAAAACTTGAAATAGTCAATTGCCCTTTATTTTAAATTTCTCCATTTTATTCCAAAAATACTATAAATTTAAAACTAAACTCTAAATCTTAAAACTAAATTCTAAACTCTAAATCTTAAAACTAAATTCTAAACTCTAAAAACTAATTTTTTAAAGTCTAAAATACTAAATACAAAATAAATATTTAAGTTATATCCTTAAATTACTTTTATGTTTGTGATATTTATAGTAAAATAAAATTTAAATAATATTCTTTTACAATAAATTTTTATAGTATTTTATAGTAATTTTTTAATTAAATAGCTAAATAAGTCATAGCAAATTTTGTTACCATAAATTGTTTAGATATTCGCGCTCTATAACAATCTAATACATGTATTAGCGAAAACTAGATTTAGATCCAAGCTCTACACGGAAAAAATATTCACACATTCTAATTAAATATTTATTCAGTAAATTAATTACATACATAATTGATTTTCTATTTAAAATTTTCAATATTGATTATACAAACGAAAAAGATAATGAAATTAGATTATATAAATGAGTTTAAATAGTTTCTATACTGGATAACCAATATTATAAAATCGGTAAAGTATTATAGATATAATAAATATTATATTAAACCAAACTTTTTTATACTTTGATTGACTAATTTTTCAAAATCTCTAATATTTTTTTTTATAATATGTTTTTTATGCTTTTTATGTCAAAATATTATGAATTTATATATAGTATACTGTTAAATATTTGTGTAATATCATTTTAATAAATACTGAAATAAATTATTTATTATATAATATTTATTTTAAAATATTTTAATTGTGTGTATGTCATTTTGACATATTTATAAATCATACGTGAATGTGATATTTTTAAAAAAATGTTTATCGATTAATATATTAGAAATTACTAGAATACAAATTTTATTTGATCAAAATAGACCAATATTATTATATTATATATATTAAGCTAATTAAGCTGGCATAATACTTCGTTAAATCATTTTGTAATAATTAAACTCAACATGTTGTAACAATCTCTTCTTCTATTACTTCAAAATTTGTAACCAACAAAATTAATAACTAATAAACTACTTAATCTGAACGTTTATGGGATACTCTGTATGATAAATATCCATTTCGTTGGCAAAAATAAGAGAGCAACACTCAGTACTTTTAAATTTTTTTTTCCAAATCTATTACTATAAAACCAAAACTTTAAGTAAATAATATTTTAAAATAGCGCTATTTTAAGTTTTTCTTCCAAATTTATCACATTAAAATTAAAATTTTAAAAATAGTACAATTATTTTATATAAAAATATTTAATTCTCCTAAATTAGATATAAATAAAATTAGAATATTATATTTGAGTTCATTTTTTATAATTTAATATTTATTTTTCCTTATTAAAAATATGTTTAAGTTATTTTAATACTAAAATTTGTGCTATTGTTAGAAAAATAAACAAGTGATGGTAAATTTGGAATAAAAATTTAAAATAATGCTATTTTCAGTTGCCCATTTTAAAAATAGCACAGATAACTATGTGAAAAATACTTATTTACTATAAATAAATTATACATAAATTTAAAACATTATATTTGATTTATTTTTTTAATGTAGAGTTTAATTTTTCTATTAAAATAAAGTTTTAATATATTTTAATTTTAAATTCGTGTTATTATTGAAAGTTTAAACTAGAGTAATACCTTAAAATAATTTGTAAGTTTATTTTCCAAATTTATCACATTAAAAATAAAATTCTTAAAATAGCACAAATTGTTATGTAAAATAATTATTTACCTCAAATAAACTATATAAAAATTAAAATATAATATTTGGGTTTATTTTTTTAATTTAGAGTTTAAATTATTTTTTATTTAAGAAAATATTTTTAATTATTTTAATATTAAATTTATGTTATTTTTAGAAATTTAAATATTATTTGCTCATAAATATTATTTCACACATCAATAAATATTATTTGCTCATAAATATTATTTCACACATCAATAAATATTATTTGCTCATAAATATTATTTCACACATCAATAAATATTATTTGCTCATAAATCATTTCACACATCAACCAATCATTATTTGATATAATTTCTTTTATACATGCAAGTTCAAGAATCTCTAAGTTATATAGCCATGACATGGATAGATTTAGGCAGATGAGTAAAGAAAAGTTAAATATTACTAACACACAATCCTCATGGACACAAGAGAAAAAGTGAAAACCCATTGTAAAATCTCACTAGATTCTCTAATATAAACCCAATCAAAACAAGAACAAACAAAATATATATATGTGCGTAATTAATTGAAGATCGAAGTAATTAATAATTAGTTCTAGAGACAAAAAAAAAAGTGAATTATAATTACATTAAGAGAGCATATCTCATGCCATCACAAACCATAAGATGGTTAACCTCTGAAACTCCGCCGTAATCTCCTGACACCCACACACCATCTGTCCTACTGCCACGTGGAACTGTGAAGCATGACATGATTGATAACGGAAACTTCATCATCACACCGTCACTCCCGTTTCCATCTCCGTTAACGGCCGTGCTTTCGTCCGCCACGCGCGGGCTTTTCCGAAGATTTTCGAGGTTTCGTCTTAATACAGACAACAACTTCAGCATCTCCTGTCTTTGTTTTTTTTTTAAGTTTTGGTATTTGGAAATGAGGTTTTGGACGAAGGAGAAGTGATGTTATTTGGGGGTATTTATTGTGTTAAAAATGCAAGTGGCCAATTGGGAAAAAATTCCTTTTTTGTTTATTTGTTATTGTCGTCGTAGTGCTTGTGTTTATCATGGATATTTTTTTTTTAATTTTCAGAAAAGTTTAAGAAATAAAAGGCAAATAGTGGAGACAGAAACTTGAGGGTTTGCTTTAGGAAGTTACCCCATGATTGAGAGAGATGGTGGGATTTATTTTAGGTTTTGAAAGTTTACACAAACAGTTGAGAAAAATTAAAAAAGAAGAAGAAAAAAAGTTTTGACGCACATAGAAATAAAAGAGTAGTGGTCCGATGGTCCGGGATTCAAATATATTGAATGATTTATGTGTAGGTTTAGATTACGATTTGAATCCCACCAAGTGCCATTAACATTGTTAGTTATTTTTTAAATATAATAATAGAATAATAATCTTAAAATAACTTAAAAAAAAATTTGTTCCAAATCTACTATCTTAAAAATAAAATTTTAAAAATAGCACAAACAATTATGTAAAGTTACTTCATTACTTTAAATAAATTATACATAAATTTAAAACATTATATTTAAATTTATTTTTTTCAATTTAGGATTTAATTTTTTTTATTAAAATAAAGTTTTAATGTATTTTAAACTTCGATCCGTTTGACTTGATATAATTTTTTATATTTTAATTGAACATAAGAATATATATATTAAACAAGGGGATTTATGCTGATTGACTACGATAACATATTGGTTACACACTTCTTATTAGAATTAATAGTGAATGGTTCGATCCCTTAATTATATTTTCTAATTTTTTTCTTTTAATTGAATTATTTTATTTAGATAACATTTCCTTAATATTAATAATTTTTTACTGAATTTAGGTTAGTACTCATATTTTATGCGTAATTTAGGAATACTTTATGCAAATTTAGGAATACTTTATGCAAATTTAGAAATTACTCTTTTATGTTTTAGGAATTTCTTCATAAAACGTGAAATTGCATAGAATTAATTAACACCACCAAGAAGTGTTTATCCAAAAAACATCAGCAAGAGTGTTTATCAACATTCAACAATCACAAATACAAGTCATACGAAAATATGAAAATGTCCAACACAATTAGATCTAAGATTAAGTGTTGAGGCTTTTCTTGCAATATCGTCCATTTTCTAAATTTTGCTATTTAAAATAAGCACATATATAAATACTAAACAAAATGGTTATATGTTTATTAGTTACATTAGTGCATTGGTTAAAATAAGAGTGGTCTAAGGTTCGATTCTCCCTCCCCGTGAGCTATTATAATAATTTTGAATAAAATTAGGGTAAAGATAAATAAGATTATTTTAGTCAATTGTCCAACTTAAAACATTATAAAAATAGCATCATTAGTTTAAATTAATGATGCTATTTTTATAACAAAAACTTTAAAAAAACTATTTTAGTGAATTGGCATTAGTTTTTCAATTTAAGAGATGCTTCCTATAAAACGATATCAACGAGATCAAATTCTAGGATTTGAATATAAACTCGATTTTTATCTTCAAAAACTGCTCATCAAGAAGAGGAAAACAAACAATTTAAATAGGTGTGGTACCTGCATAATATTAAGGAAAGCCCCATCCGACGGCGCGTTAGATGCAGCTGTGCATCACATTGTTAGGGTTTCTGACATATAATTCTAAGAAATTGTTTTGTTTATTGTTACATTTTTATGTTATATATAGGACCATAGGATTAATGGTTGAAGATTATGTGGATGATATATCTGATTTTATTATAGACATTTTTATTGAAAATCACCAGAGGTACAAAATTTGGTAGTTGGTCTTTGTTTGTTTTATGAGATAATAGTTGTGCATATCAACAATTAAATCATTTACTATAAAGACTCACACCGCTTGACATATATCACACAAGTGGAAAATTTTTAGTTTCATCTATATGGATATCGTATTTGTTGTTTATAAAGAGGTTGAAGAGGTTATGTGAATCCGAACATATTTTGTTAACGTCTTGTTAGTTTTCCAGTTGCTAGTTATATAGGTCGTCTGACCGAAGGTCACAACCATAGAATTATTTTTTTATCGATCGTGCGGTGGATCGCATCGTTTGTCTATATATTTGTTTGTTTTGTCGTTGATGCAATAATGTAGCTAGGTTAATGACATTTTGATGTAATTTATAAATAATTATAAAGATAATTTAGTATTTTATATGATCAATCGCAAATTTTTAATCGTATCGATAAATTCGACAGTGTTTAAAATTTTCTATCATTGATCGTGGTTATCGATCGTTGAATCTGATTGCAAGAAGTTATGGCAAACAAACGAAAATCGTTTGATCACATGTCATAATTGCAATTTCATGTGATAGGCAAACAAATATTACTATTATTAAATTTGGTCATGTGTTGTAGCTATGAAGATTAAAATAGATCCTAAGGTTAGCTTTGTCACTCTGTTTGGGTTCCTAGTTTGATCCCATTTCTTTAGAGAGTTCAGATCAAGAAAGCACCAAAACTTTAGACGTTTAGCTTATTAAATTTTGGTTTCTTGGGTTTTTTTGGCTAGTTACTAGCAATCTAAGGAGAATAATATTAAAATTATAAACTTTAAAAGTTTTTAAATTATAGTCTTTAAAGATAGTTAATAGATATCTTTAAAACCTCTACGTCTGCCAAAAGATAAAAGACGTAATCAAGTAATTATTACAGTCAGAAACAAAACACGTAAATGCTATTTATTATCAAACTAATGCTCCAAGAATGATTGAATTGAACGTTGTTATGTTCTTTTCTAGATAAGGCATGCAATGGTATCACTATAGTGAAGAAGAAGAAGAAAATTCTGATGTAGCTTCTTTGGAGTCTCTCCACAATTCTCTACAATCTTCTCTTTGCATTACTACTTTTACGAAACCAAAAAAAGTTTTGATCAGAATCTTGACTACACTGGCAAGATTCCTCCTTTATCGACATGACCAAATATTCGTTGAAATCCGGAAAAAAACTGTCTGAATCAGAGATTACATTCGATATGATTGTCTGGGAATCAGAACATGGAATCGATTTACCTTATAAAATTGAGATTGCTGCTTCTATGCTTTGTGTATTAACAGGTTGGAAATCAAACACGATTGCCTGGAATATACCACTAAATGGATTTAGCCAAATAAGATTTCTTTGAGGAATTTATACACAACATCTTCTAGTCAATAAAAGATCAAAGCTTTTTTGAATAATAATAGCGAAATTAAAAGAAAAAAACATACATAATTCTTTGGGTTAAATATATATTCTAGTTTTGTTAAACCGGACCGTAAAAAACAGCGAAATAATAGTAATGTAGAATTTGGATTGATTTGGGTTATGGTCTAGGATGTTATCAATTATCACTTTAAACGAAATTAACTAATATTAGAGTGTGAAAATACTAATTTAGAATTTAGGATATTTCTACACTAATACATAAGATTTATGATTCACTCCATTCATTGTTAATTGATTTTGAATTTAAAATCCATGGTTCCTCAAATAATATCAGAATTCAACGTTGGTCCTGTTAGCACAAGGATTGTGGCTAAACAGATGGAGCGGTGTGCAACACGTAAGTCTGGACGCGGGAAGTTTGAAAGTGCTGATGTGGCGCGATCTCATTGGGAATGAGATATCAAACTGTGTAAGAAAGAAATGATATTCAAAGAAGGCAAGTTCGTGGTGAAGAATATTGCTGAATATTCATTTAGGAAAGAGGAAACCCTAGTGTAAGTGACATATAAAAAGAAGATGTCGACTGGCAGCTAGGGTTGTCGCTCTGGAAAAGAAAGGGAAGCTCTGTGTGCAAGGTGTTGCACACGTTCTCTGGTGAGTGAACAAAGAGTGTACATAACTGTTGTTGTGGGTGAGTTTTGAGTAGATTAGGAATTGGTCAGTGGCATGCTAAGTGTTAGTAGTGCGTAAATCTGATTAAACACTATTGTAGAATTGTGTTTAAGTGATTTCTAATAGAATTTGTGTGTGTTATACAAAGTTCTTGGTATTCTCTATATTCTAGTGATTTCAATTGGTATCAGAGAGGGTCACCTAGTATAAATCTGAGATTTATCAACAGGTTGAGGTCCTGAGACAGAGTATGGAGACACCCAAAGAACTCATTGTTGTGCAAAAACCACTAATCTTGGATGAAAACAACTTTCGACATTGGAAGGTGCGTATGCGACAGAGAATCCGGGAATAGATGAAGATGCATGGACAGTAGTGGAGGACGGCTGGGAAGAACCATGGATACTGAACCATGAAGGTGAGAAAATTCCAAAACCCAAAGAGAAGTGGACAGATGGTGATAAAAGTGCGTCTAAGTTCAATTCAAAGGCCCTCACAGAAATATTCTGTGCAATCGACCTTGAGCAATTCAAGCTTGTTCAGGGATGTGCGGCTGCGAAGGATGCGTGGGACATCCTTGTGAATTCGTATGAGGGTACATCATGTGTCAAGAGGACGCGACTTGATCATCTAGCTTCACAGCTTGAAAACTTTAGCGAGCTTTGGATCAAAGCTAAGCTCAATCGCAAATGAAGCAGCTGTGTTAGGGAAAGTATATAAGGACAAAAAGCTTGTCAAGAAACTGTTGAGATGCCTTCCAGCAAAATTTGGACCGCATAAGGCAGTATTGAAGATTGCCATGAACACAGATGACATGAAATTCTCACAATTGATAGGGATGCTGAAGGCTGAAGAGATGGAGAGCGCTATAGAGCCGTCTAAGCTGGGAAAAGAAATAGCATTCAGTGTTGAACAAGATATAGATCGGATGAGAAAACTTGAAGACAACCTAAATCAAAAGCTGGAGGAAAGTATGGGTTTGATGGCAAGAAGCTTTAAGAAGGCACTTAAGCGCATTGAGAAGGGACAACCAAAGTCTCACAGTCACGAACAGGGAACATCTCAGAATCGCTTCAGCAATAAACCACAGAGGATGGAAGGTGGAAAGTTAAGCAGACGACAGGATGTGCAATGCCATGAGTGTGAAGGATATGGGCATTTCAAGGCTGAGTGCCCTCTCACCAAACGCAAGGAACTGAAGTGCTATGAGTGTAAAGGAGTTGGCCACATTAAATCAGAGTGCCCAAACCTTCAGAAGCGGAGTGATAAGTCATTACTAAGTTTCAGTGAGACCGAGTCAGACGATAATGAAGAAGATGATGAGATGCTAAACTTTGTGGCATTCACGAGCGAAGCAACCAAGGAATCCGACCAAGAGACAGACTCAAATGATGATGGTGAAGTTGATACAAAGGCTGAATATCGACGCCTCTATGATAATTGGGTGGCGTTAAACAATACCAACCTGCGACTACTCAAGGATAAGGCCATGCTTGAAGCGAAGATTAACATCATGGAAATGGAGTCGAGTAATAAAAGGAGCGGCAAACCTGAATGCGATATTGATGAAAGAAAAACAGTTAGGTCAAGCGGAGAACTATCAGATGCGAAGAGGATCCAAACGCTAGAAGTAGAAATGATCAAATTAAAAGATCTTCTGATTCAAACCAGGGAACGCAATCAGACGTTGGAACACAGCTTGACAGAGAACTACAAAAGGATTAGGATGCTGAATCAAGGTTCAAAGGACCTGGATAGACTTCTTGAGATGGGAATACCCACTGGACGTACATGGGGCCTTGGCAACAGAGGATACACAGAGAGCGGCTATGTCACAGAAAGTCTTGACTACACGAATCTCAAGAACTTCGTTCAGAGCGAGAAAGTGAAAGTCGCAGAAGTGCAAAATGAAGACTCTGATCACAAGGAACCTACAGTTAGTGGTAGAGATGAAATCCAAAGGGCTAGAGATCCAAAATTTAAGGGGTGCTACTTCTGCGGGAAGAGTGGGCATATTAGACGCAATTGCTACAGACTGATCAATCGCATAAGGCAGACTTGGAAGTCAGGTAAGTGCTTTCTTGAACTTAGTCAATTTAAGAAAGTGTGGATTGACAAGAATTACTTGCACTGTTCTAGTTTGTCTGAGTTGAACAGGGAAAAACAGTGCAGTGCTCTGGAACAGACTCTCTGCTCAAACAGAACAGAGGAGGAAGGAATGTGTGGTAAAGTGGCTTACATCTCAGGAACTGATAAGGAGTCGACACCATGGTATTTCGATAGTGGTTGCTCACGGCATATGACTGGTAATCAGGAGATTCTGAGATCATACACAGAAGTCAAGGCTGGGAAAGTAACTTTCGGAGATGGTGCAAAAGGAAAAATATTAGGAGTTGGAATGATTGGCAATGACTTGCAACCCTCACTGATGAATGTCTATTATGTTGAAGGACTCAAGGCGAATCTTATCAGTGTGAGCCAACTGTGTGACGAAGGGCTAAAAGTATTCTTCACTAAGGATGAGTGCCAAGCGATGGATACTCAAGGGAATCTGGTACTACATGGGTCTAGATCGAGTAATAATTGCTACATATGGAATGCGACTGATAAGTGCCTTTCAGTGGTTGAGTCTCAGTTGGAACTTTGGCATAGACGACTCGGACACATGAACATACATGGGCTTCAATGTATTGTGCAAGCAGAAGTGGTTCGTGGAGTTCCCAAGCTTGAAAAGAAAATCGGGAACATATGCAAAAGGTGTTGCAAGGGAAAGCAAATAAAAGTACAACACAAACAGGTACTTGAAATCGGTTTTAAGCGAGTTTTGGAATTGATACACATGGATTTAATGGGCCCAATACAGACAGAAAGCATAGCCGGTAAGAGGTACATTATGGTCATGGTAGACGATTTCTCACGATTTACGTGGGTGAATTTCTTGAGGGAGAAATCTGAAGCATTTGAGAAGTTCAAGATCTTCACACTACAAATACTCAATGATGAAAGGAACATTGGTCAAATAAGAAGCGATCATGGTGGAGAATTTCAGAACGCGATGTTTGAGAGTTTCGGTCACAAGTATGGAATTAGACATTAATTCTCAGCACCAAGGACTCCACAACAAAATGGAGTGGTAGAGAGAAAGAACAGAACCCTACAGGAGATGGCAAGAGCGATGATGCATGCAAACAACGTGGCTGCATGGTTTTGGGCTGAGGCAATAAGCACGGCGTGCTATATCATCAATATGGTTTATGTTAAGCCAGGTACTAAGACTACACCATATGAAATTTGGAAAGGGAAGACTCCAAACTTGAGTTACTTTCATGTTTTTGGGTGTGTATGTTACATACTTGATGAAAGAAATCACCTTGGGAAATTTGATTCTAGAAGTGAAGAGGGGTTGTTTATGGGTTACTCGAATCATTCCATGGCTTATCGAGTCTACAACAAAAATCTCAGGATGATTATTGAATCAGTAAATATAGTGTTTGATGATCGAAGCATATTAACAGCTGAGAGAGTTACACAGAAAGAAGGTGTGCAAGCCGACCAGAACAGAGCAGATGTAACACTACCGAAGGAGGAGGAAGTTAAAGATGAGGTCATAGAAGTGAGAACACGGGCAGACAGTCAGCTGCAGGTGCACCGTAACCACTCAGTAGATGATATAATTGGAGATATTCATGGTGATAGAAGAACCAGGAAAGTTCAGATTGATTTTAAGAATATGGTTAAACTGGTCTCATTTGTGTCACTTATAGAACCAAAGGATGTGAGTGCAACATTGAAGGATGAATCATGGGTGAGAGCAATGCATGAAGAACTGGAGCAGTTTACCAGATACGATGTATGAGATTTGGTACCTAGACGAAGCGATGTCAATGTTGTGGGAACAAAGTGGGTTTTTAAAAATAAGATTGATGAAGATAGGAACATTGTTAGAAACAAGGCACGATTGGTTGCTCAAGGCTATAGCCAGATAGAAGGAGTGGATTTTGACGAGACCTTCGCACTAGTGGCACGTTTGGAATCGATACGTCTATTGTTTGGCATAGCATGCAAGATGGACATCAAGCTATTCCAGATGGATGTAAAAAGTACGTTTCTGAATGGATTACTCTAGGAGGAACTTTATGTGATACAACCTAAAGGTCTTGAAGATCCTAAGTTTCCCTCACAGGTCTACAAACTCAAGCGAGCTCTATATAGACTTAAGCAAGCACCAAGGACATGGTATGAGCAGTTAACTCAATTCTTGTTAAGGTCTAACTTCAGAAGAGGCAACGTAGATAAGACTTTATTCATTCAAAAAGAAAATGTATATATGTTTATAATTCAAATCTACGTTGATGATATCATATTTGGAGGAACAAGCAAAGCACTTGTAGACCGATTTGTGCTGAATATGACGCAAGAATTTGAGATGAGTATGGTGGGAGAGCTTAACTACTTTCTTAGACTGCAAGTAAAGCAAACATCAGAAGGGATTTTTGTGTCACAAAGCACTTATGCGCGAAATCTTGTGTCTCGATTTGATATGCAGACAAGTAAAGTTGTTATAACGCCTATGAGCACTACCAGCAAGCTATCCAGGGATGAGGAAGGACCACTGGTTGACGAAAAACTATATCGAGCAATGATAGGGAGTATACTCTATTTGACAGCAAGCAGGCCGGATCTGTGCTACAGTGTGGGAGTGTGTGCAAGATACCAAGCCAATCCACGCGCATCACATTTGTTGGCTGTCAAGCGCATACTGAAATATGTGAAAGGGACATCAAACCTAGGTATGTGTTACACAAAAGAGACGAATACTAACTTAGCTGGTTTTTGTGATGCAGATTGGACAGGTAGCACTGATGATTGAAAAAGTACCTCAGGTGGATGTTTCTTTCTGGGAAATAATATGATCTCTTGGCTTAGCAAGAAGCAGAACTGTGTGATGTTGTCTACCGCGGAAGTAGAGTATATTGCCCTGGGTAGCTGTTGTACTCAACTACTATGGATGAAACATATGCTGGCTGACTATGGTATGAATACTACACTTGTGCTTATACACTGTGATAATATGAGTGCGATAAACATATCTAAGAACCCGGTACAACACTTTAGGACTAAGCATATAGATGTAAGACATCACTTTGTCAGGGAACTGGTGAAAGATAAGACTGTTGAGATTATTCATGTTACATCTGAGAAATAACTTGCTGATATCTTTACTAAGGCATTAGATGCAAACACATTTATCTCATTAAGAAAGACACTCGGAATGTGTGAGCTATGAGTACCTGTGCAATAGCGGGGAAGGAAGTTTCAAATGTGTGTATGTATGTCACAATAATGAGAGAGGGTATTTCCAGTTGTATGACAGGTAGATTGTGACAATTATGAGTCTCTAGGTACAAATGAACACTCGGGGAAGGGAGTAGATAGTGATGTGTCATGCATACTCGACAAACAAAATATAAGAATGAAAAGTTGATAAAAAAAAAGGGAGAGGTGATGGCACATACAAAGGCCTGAGATGATAGGATACTCAACTTGGCGTAAGATGCTACCACATTTTACTCTAGGTTTGATCACTGTCCGGATTGGGCTGAAGGTAGTACTTAATCGAGAAAAAGTGTTTTCGGGTCAGGTTGCTACCACAATCTGGACTGAAATAGATCTAATTCGAGGTTAAGTCCTTTCTGAGGAAACAAAAAAAAAACAAAAAAAAAGAAAAGGAAGGAAAAGATAAGACTATTCCCATAAAAGTGGAGGAAAGGTAACTTCCCTATGTGTTCAAGATTAATGAGATGATTAGTTGGTACAATATTCTGGTATACTATTTGGATTGACCTCCTCAACGTGACTACATCATCTATGTGATTATAATTCCCATTTGTGCATAGTACAGTTTGAAATCATACGTTTCTATGGGTTTGGTTAAGTAATTTGTGTTCTCTTTTAATTTTATTTTTAAATTTTTAGTGTGATATGCAGTTTCTGACAGCCTATATCTCTTCATCGGTTCTTTGAGTCAAATTGTCTATGCTTTGAGTGTCTGAAAGTTTCTTTTGCTATTGGAGCACTAGTACATTTCTAGGTGTGCAACAGTTAAATGTGTTCTGTTATTTATGACACTAAGTGTTTTATTTTATATGTTGAACGCGGGATGAGCATTAACACCTCGGGCGTACCTCGAACAAGACCTCAATGATCAAAGGCGAGTGCAATTCCTGTTTATGTTACTCCAAGGGAAACCTTTTGACTTCGAGAAGATTGTTTACGACCAAATTCTGAAAATTGGTCACACCCGGACAGAACCACGCGACTCATTTTTCTCAACTTGATCCATAACCTCCTTATGTACCAATGACATGTCCCCGGTCATCGAGGTGATACTTCTTCTCGGCGTCCACTTCCAATGGTGCTTGATCCGAAACAAGGCAGAAGTGTGAAGAAAGAGGACGGTGGTCCATCTACACCACGACTTTTAGATGACTTGAGAGAGCTTGGTCGATTGGTTAAGGCCATGCAACTGAGGGTTATTGGTACTTTTTCTCTATTTTGATGCTGTGCACTAATGTGTTTCTCTTATGTGTGTTTTTGTCTAATTGTGATCTCAAGAAGGGGGAGAATACACGGCTGGAGGTAAACGCCAAGATGGTGAGGATACGTCTGAAGGAGGACACGAGTCCGGAGAGGAAAGTGGCTAATGTGTTCCTATGTAGGATCTAGTAGATAGGGGAAGCCATTGTGTCTGTTATCAGTGTGTACGAGACAATGCGATTTCTTTTGGTTTAAGACTACTTGTGTGATTCATGTTCTGTGTGTGTGTGGAGGTTGTTAATGATGATGCAGGTTTCTGGAGATCTCACATTTAGACAAAAAGAGAAAGATTGTTAGCACAAGGATTATGGCTAAACAGATGGAGCGGTGTGCAACACGTAAGTCTGGACGCGGAAAGTTTGAAAGTGTTGACGTGGCGCGATCTCATTAGGAATGAGATATCAAACTGTGTAAGGAAGAAAGGATATTCAAAGAAGGCAAGTTCATGGTGAAGAATATTGTTGAATATTCATTTAGGAAAGAGGAAACCCTAGTGCAAGTGACATATAAAAAGAAGATGTCGACTAGCAGCTAGGGTTGTCGCTCTGGAAAAGAAAGGGAGGCTCTATGTGCAAGGTGTTGCACACGTTCTCTGGTGAGTGAACAAAGAGTGTACACAACTGTTGTTGTGGGTGAGTTTTGAGTAGATTAGGAATTGGTCAGTGGCATGCTAAGTGTTAGTAGTGCGTAAATCTGATTAAACACTATTGTAGAATTGTGTTTAAATGATTTCTAAAGGGAGGCTCTATGTGCAAGGTGTTGCACACATTCTCTGGTGAGTGAACAAAGAGTGTACACAACTGTTATTGTGGGTAAGTTTTGGGTAGATTAGGAATTGGTCAGTGGCATGCTAAGTGTTAGTAGTGCGTAAATCTGATTAAACACTATTGTAGAATTGTGTTTAAGTGATTTCTAATAGAATTTGTGTGTGTTATACAAAGTTCTTGGTATTCTCTATATTCTAGTGCTTTCAGGTCCGATAAATGATTTTTCACAAAACGGTTTTCTACATTCTACGTCTTGCCTATATTTCGAGGAGATTTATTAGAGTATGAAAATCTCAAATTGGAAGTTGAGATATTTTCTACATTAGTATACAAGATTCGTCATTTTACTTATTGCCAATTAGTTTTGAGTAAAAGCTCATGATTCCTAAGATGGTATCAAAGTTCAAAGTTGATCTGATAGATGATTTTCCTAATAGTTTTCCACATTTTAAGTAATTCGTATTGTCGTGGTATATTCGAGATGATGATGCGTTATCTATGTGAAAATCTCACATTAGAAGTTAATATTTCTACGCCCATGACTTCTAAGAACCAAAGAGAATCAGACCAAACCAACCAACAGATACAATTTAAACAGAGAACGCTAACCTGTTTTAACATCCCTTAACGAAGAGCATGTGGTTCAGATTTACCAACAATGGACTCTTAGAAAAAAAAGTGCTCAGGCACGAGCTATTTATGTGACTTGTATAAAAGAAGATTAGAGAACAACTATTATTAAAATGTGCACTGAGTGAACAACTTTGGGACTGGGCAACAATTAGAAAGTTAGACTACTTGGATTGCTTTCATGACTTTATTGAGATTGAGACTGAGAGACACTACCTTTTCAAGAACTCTTCGTCGACTTGTGGCCTATGTAATGGTTTATAGCATTTGGTTTGAGACGAACAATGAGTTACACAGCAATATTGCCTCAACAAACATAAGCACATAAGCTATCCAAGGCTATTGAAAGGTTTATCAGAGCCGTAATCCTTGTGAAAAAGAAATACAAAACAGTGAGTAGTGTTTGTAATTGTACCACTTTTTTCCTTCACCTAATCTCCTCTCTCCCTAGTCTCCAAATGGCTAAGATAGGAACCCATCCTAGTAATGAAACCAAAATCACTACCCATCATTTACTTCAAACTAAATGAAAACATGTTAAATAAATAAAGAAATAAAAAATGGTTAAATGTGTTCATAACATTAATTGATCTAACATTTATTAAAACATACAAACAAAAGCCTACTATAATGTTTTATGAAAAGTTTATTAGTCCATATAATTAGGTTCTTAACAATTGTAGAATTCATATATACTAGGATAGTATATGTGTTATGCATATGAAAAATTTAATATTTTAAATTTTTATATTTAAATAAATTTTTAAATAAAATATAAAGAAGATTTATCATATTTATTTTTTTGTTATCCATAACCGTAATTTTTTCATAGAGATCCATTGACTATGTTTAATATCTCAGTCTATTTTTAAAATCATTAGCAGGTGATTAACAAATACTTTATTTTTTTATTTTTAAAAATAAACAGTAAAAAATAATTGTTATACTCTCCGAAATTTTTTTATAAATGATGTATAGAATAATGTATAAATAACTTATTTGTTCATCACCAAAAATAAATTCAAATTCTTCAAAATAAATTTCAAACCATTCATATATTAGTAGAAAATTATCAGTAGTTCTTAGAGAAATAGTAGAAACAAACTGAATCTTATAAATATGGCATGTCATTCAAAAACGACCACCAACATGAGATATTTAAAAATTAGTAATAATTTTAAAATGTACTTCATGTTAGAGATTTTCAAATTTTCGTATGAACTATTTTTGAGAGTTACATACATAGTATGGTTCTATAAAAAAAATATGGTTATAATAATCCAAGATAGGATAAAAAATTGGAGAATATTAACACGAAACTTAAAAAACATTTCATCGATTATAACCATCTTAAGAGTTTTAATTCCGTTGAGATATTGTTTCTACAATTTCAAAATCTTCAATATAATTCCCAATTGCGTTTGAATGGTATAAGAGAATACGTTGACCATTACAGATTTTGTAACATATTTTAATTAAATTAATGAAATTAATAGTCTTAATTAATTTTTTATATTATTGAATATATTTATATATAAAATAGTCATACTAAAAATAATTATTAATAATTTGAATTTAATATTAAAAATAAATAATATAATATAAAATTTTATTTAGAAATATATTGATTGTGTTTGGTAATTAGAATGTATAATTAATGATTTTTGGGCAATTGACTAATTTAACACTAAATAAGGTTTTAGTGACTAAATTAGTATTCCAAATCTAAATTCCCACAAATAGCATTTTTTAAATGAAAAAAGACTAAAATAATTTCATTTGATTTTAACCTAAATTTTTTTGTTATCTCTTTTTTCTATAATTCAGGATATTTTAGTGTTTTTTAATTGGGTAAACTGCTATGTATGAGATTTTTTTACATGAGTGTTATAATTGTCATTAAAACTTTATTTAGTGCTAATATAAGATATTTCTCATGATGTTTTATTAATTTAATTATTAAAAATGATGATATTAAATATGGTGATGAGACATCAATAAATTTGAACTTCAATATTTTTTTTAATATATAGTAGATATGTTTGTAATCCCAATAAAAAAAAACCATGAAGCTTTCCTCCTTTCCATTTTTATGATATTCTCTTAAATTCTTTGATCTCTGTGTTCTTTATTTATTGCTTTTAAATAAAGTTCAATGAGCTATTTCATTAACATTTTAACTTTCTATGATAATAAATTCATTTGAGTAATGAATCTTCTTGCATTGAATTTCTTACATGGTATCAAAATTTTAGTAGCTCCATAATTTTATTTTTGCTAGCCAACATGTGCAAAACAAAATCCGCAAACGCCCATCCAAGGCCAACAACCTGAACTTATGATTTTGGGAGCTGTTAATGTGAGTTAGGTGTGCCAGAGCAAAACATAGATCAGCAATGTATGAAGCCAATCATTGCTTTTAGTGCTCCTAATAGTATGGGTCAAATATTTCGGTCTCAGTTACTTGCAGATAAGTTGCCAAACAAACAAGCTTTACCAACCAGTTTTTATGGACGTTCTCACAGTAGTTTCATGTGGTATCTTGCGATGGATGTGTGGCTGTTTTACATTACTAGGCTTGGAATCTTGAATTATATATGGATGGGTTTTTCTTGGGTTTGATTAGGATGTGTTATTGATGCAAGTTTATGTCGATTTCAGTGCAACTAAAAAAAGGATTTAGAGCGTATACAAGTTGTTTGATGAATTTTTAAAGAGAAAAACAGAAGATTAGATGTTGATGGGACGAGAAGCATAGAGTGGTACAAATAAAGTTTCAGTAACTATGAGCAATTTCGCATCTTTTAAGTAATGGGTACAAAAAACATGGTTAGAAATATTTCTCAAGAACTCAGTCAAGCTCTCCAAATATCAAAAAATACATCAGAGGAAATGATGCTAGATCTCAAGTATAGACCCAAAATTCTCATTTGGTTTTAAAGAATGATTTGCTATCGTTATGGTGAATTGAAAAAATTATAGCGTTGTTCGTTTGTCTGCCGCATCGTCTGCGGCAACGACATACGCTCAGACATTGCGATTACACGTTGTAATATTGTTGTTCGTTTCATCACCACATGTTGTCGTCGCAGGTTCTATCGCAATTCTTTTATCGTAAATGGTACAATTTTGCAACGGTTAAAATTTGTTACTGCATATTACTATGGGCGGCCGCAGCGTTTGACCGCAGAAAACTACGACGGTCAAACGAACAACGTTTAATCGCATGACATAGTCGCAACTTCCTACGATTACGAAACGAACAACCCTATTTACATGTTCTTTTGATACTTTGAGTATCATGATTCTATCAAATCAATATATTTGCGTTTTCAAACTTGGCTCAGTTGTTTTCATCTGATTTCAAATTTGTGTGGGAGTATTTAAACATATAAACAAAAGCCTAATATAATGTAAAAATCTACTAGCCCATATAAGTAGGGTTCTTAGCCGGATTATATATATATATATATATGCTTGTAATGCTAATCAAGGAAATCATGAAGTGAGTTGTCACTCAATTCTCCCTCTTTCCATTTTTATGATGTACTCTTAAACTCTTTCATCTTTGTGGTTTTTATTGAGTTTTTTCTTTCTTTATTTCTTACAATTAAATAAAATTCAATGACTTATTTCATTACCATTTTCACTTTTTATCATAATAAATTCATCTGAGCAATAAATCTTGTTGTTTTGAATTTCTCATAATAAGGTAATTATTAATATTGGTAAAAATTAATAAACAGATACAAAACATTCATTGAACAAAATATTACATGAATTTGTGTAATATTTATGTATGTATATGTATGTAATCTTATGTTCATCTAAATATTTTTATGGTAATGTGATATTAATTTTGGCAATGTAATATTATCCTTGTCTGAAATTTATTTTTTAATATTGTACAGTATCTCTTCTATATTATTAATTTGATTAAATTTTTATTTATTGATTTATATTTGATACTAATTTAATAAGGATATATTTGAAATAGATATATAATTATATGGATTAAAACGAAAACAAAAAAATGGAAGATTATATGTGAGATATATAAATTATGAGGACTAAAAAGAAAAGCAATTTTTAAGGTTTTAAAGAATGAATTTCAAATTGAGGAACTGGTATTCAAAATTTCAAAGTTTGAGGATTTGTAACTTTGTTAGAAACCAAAAAAAAAATCTTTAAAATGAGGTTTGAGAGATTGCCTGAAGATGCCAATACCTATATTTTTGCTACTTTAACTGGACCAAATTACAGCTGTCCAAATTAGTATTTAGTTTCTTAACTTTCCCAGTATTATGACGTCATAATTAGCCTCTCATAATAAGATGGTACTATCTTAGCTTGTCAACGAAGCAAAATCAACTAAAGTAAAAGCAAATTGGAAGAACAATCTCAATACACAAAAACACTGATAAATGAAAATAATCATGATAAAATGTATAAAATAAAAAATGGGGATTCAAAAATCAAAAGACAATTTGGAATGATGTAATACAATCTCTTTCACAATTGTAACTTAGAACAAACTTCAACTTGCAAAACCTCACAAGAACAATGCCACCAAACCCGAAACCGCCATGGCGATTGGAGCGAGAGACAGCGTCTGTGCGGAGTTCTTGTGCGAAGACTTTGGTGAAGAGGCATTGACTCCTTCAGAATCCGCAGAAGGCGAATCGGAAGGAGAGCTAACAAGAGGAGCAGGAGCTGGAGCAGGCATTGGAGGGACATCAGTACCAAAGATTGCTTCAGGTAAAAGCACACGATTCACTTGGTAAACAGCCACAGGGTCAGTGGAGAAAACGCTACTGCTGACTTTAGTTCTGGTCCATAGTGAATCAATCCGAACCGTACCCGAAACGTCAGTGAATTTCAAGGAGTATTGGCCACCAGCAAAAGTGCTAACCGGACCAGATTTGCTCAAGTTCTTGAATTCGGAAAGTGAGTAGTAATGAGGAAGACCGTGGAAGAGGAGAAGCTGCTTAAGCTGATCCTTGGTGAGATTTGACAAAGGAGGATTCTTTTGGGCTTTGAAAGCATCGTCTTTTGGGACAAAGATTGTGACACCTTCCTCTGTGTTGTTAGCTTGGTTTTGGAATGTTTCGATGACTCCTGATGAGAGAAGGTAGTCAAGGAATGTGTGGAACGGACCGGCTACGCTTAGGAGCTCAGTGAGATTCTCGTGGTGTGGTGCTGGTGCCGGAGCTGGTGTCGGCGGTAACATTGGAGCCGGAGGGCTCGCGGTTTTGGCGTTTGTTGATGCTGAGCAGACGAGAAGCGTCACGGCGATAAAGATTGAAAGTTGCATCTTTGCCATTGCTTCTTCACTCTCTCACTGCGTTTCATGAAAGCAAATCAAGATTTCAAATTGAACAAAGATCGAATCTTTATCAAGAACACATAAGCAATTGACTGAACAAAATCTCAGATCCGGATCTGTTTCAAGTACAAATTGATCTTCTAAATTCTAATTTAAGTTCTTGTTACAAGATCAAACAAGTCAAATATTATATAATTAACACATTAAATCAGTGTTACCTACTCAGATCTTGAATTTTTCTCTTCGACATTACTAAACGATGGAGACTTTGTAAGAAAAAAGAAAACGACACACTAACAAACATAGACAGTAACAAAGCATAAGTTCACGAGACCCAAGACATAGAATGCAGAAACAATGAAGAGAAACTAGATCTGGATCATACAAAACAGAAACTTAATTAAGACAACTGTAAAGAAGATTCATGAAGTATTGTTATACAACATTAACCAAAGTGGAAGAGAGAGGAGAGCTGACCTGAGCAAAATAATGGTAAATTGAAGTAATTCTTAGAAGATGGAGAGAGCAGATGTAGAAGAAGAAGAGAAGGTATTTAAAGAAAGTTTTTTTTAATAAATTATATATAAAGGAAATAAAGACAGGCTGTTGTATATTTTCTCCTGTAACTTATGCTGTCTTGTTGTTGCTGCACCGCCTGGTTTCTTGTGTTATCCATAGTGTTGTTTCTATTCATCATTTTGGTTTAAACCTAAAGCTTAAAACACACATCTCTTTTTCTTAACGTTTTTAGTTCATTTTCTTCTAAATTCTTTGAATCTTGATAATGTTTTTGGACTCCTCTCAATCCACTTACAAATTTGCTCAGTGGAGTCCATCAAGTATATTAACCACATTCATATGACTTGCAAGTTCTACTCAATTATAACGAGATCTGATACAATAAAATTTTAAAAGTTTTAATATATTTATAACTTTATAACTTTGTAATATTTTAATAAAAAATTAAATAAATATAATACAAAGATTTTTTATAAAACCATATAAACACTTATAACTGAAATTATAGTTTTATTTTATTATAAAATTGTATGTTATAAACATATAAGAAGGTTCCTTCTGGATTCGAATGCAATTGGTGAATCAGCTATGCATACGTGGACAGTTTCCTCTTTCATATTATACAGTTTGAATAAATGCATGCAAGCTTGGGTATTTTTATATTATCATGAAATTAATATAAATTTAAAATAAGGCATTTTAGTAGTTATTTAAAGAGTAATACTTTAAAATACACATTTTTAAGTTTTTATTACAAATTTAGCATTATAAACTTAAAATCTCAAAATATCATAAATTATTTTCTAAAAATACATATTTATTATAAATAAATTTAAAATATAAATAAAATATTATAGTTAAGTTCTTTTTTCTAACTTACGATTTAATTTTTCTTATTAAAAAGAAGTTTGAAGATATTTTAACATTAAATTTGTGATATTTTTAAAAATTTAAACTAATGACACTATATTTGGAAATATTTTTTGAAACAAATGTTATTTTGTCAATTATACTACTTTAAAAAACATAAATTAGAAAAACAGCAATCTAGTAAAGGTAATATTACTCATAAATTTTTAATCCTATAATCAAATTAATATATCATTGATCAAATGTATATTTTAATAGATATTAATTTTTTAAATTATTCATAAAAATGTCATTTTCATTAGTTTATCCGACAAGGCCATATATATATTTAGCAAACATAAATCAATAGTTGTGTTTATTATTGATCTTTTATACAAGAAAGAATCCTACCAAGAATTGGATATGACTAAAAGGAAAAGACAAATACAAGTTTTATATTTTCTTGCATATCAAGTTTATCTATATATTTGGAAGACCTTAATTACCACCTTGGTGAAAAAATAACTATTTGAAATATCTAGAATCGAAATGAAATTGAAGTGTACCCACTCTTGTAAGATACTAAAACGAAATATTAATTACCTGCCCAAAATTTTATCCTTTACATAATATTAATTAGATACAAAAAAGTATGTTTAATAGTTAACAAACAAAATTTCCAATAATGTTGTTGTCAGGCGATTGAAAAAATAACACTTTTTCTAATAAGAAAAATAAAATTTTTTATTATAAATATAATACTATTAGTTTAAATTTCTAAACATAATATAAATTTAATATTAAAATATCTTTAAAAAAAAATTCTAATAAAGAAAGATTTAATTTTAAATTACAAAAAATTCAAATATAATATTTTATTTATATTTAAAATTTATTTATAATAAATACGTATTTTATAAAATAATTATTTTATTTTGGAATGTTAATTTTAGAATACTAAATTAAAAAAAAAACTAAAAAAAAATGTTATTTCCTATTTAATTTAAATAAATATTACTTTTTAGTAAAACTAATCTCGAAAACTACGAACCGTATCTCATACGTTGTTTGTCGGAAAATATAAATATATCATAATATTCTTTGGTATGATATCCAACTAATATACAATTATGTTTTAATAGGGATGAGATTGTTGATGGTAAAACCAAAACTATGTTCAATTGCATTAATTAAAATGTTATTCTTTTTACAAAATAATATGTAGTTGTCCTGCAATGATCAGTACGTAAGAAGAAAAAATTTCAAATCTACAAAGTTTTATCCAAATAGAGTAAATCCATCTTTCAAGATTCTTTTTCGGGGGAAAAGAAAAAACATTAGAAAAATGATGAGATTTGATAAAAAGTATGATGTTTATATGGCTTTGTTGTTTGTTTGTCACGTGTAATGTATGGTAAAACTTATTTTTATGTACAATTGGAATTGTTAGATACAACTAGAACTATTTGATACATAGACTATTCCTTCTGATAATGAATTAAATTGAAAAAACATTGAATTTGATTCGACTAAAGCTATTCGAAATTTTGGCTATAGCTAAAACTATTGAATTTGATATCAATATTATTGTTTATTATTTTGTTAACTGTGTCATTCATATCAGTATTTTAGTTATAGCAGCAATAACAATTATACTAATTGTTTTACATCTATAAATTGAGTGAACCAATACAACGATTTAGTAAAAATCAATCTCTATAGTTATAGCCAATTATACTAATTGTTTTACATCTATAAATTGAGTGAACCAATACAACGATTTAGTAAAAATCAATCTCTATAGTCCAAAAATTAGCCATTAATAGACTAATAAATTAAATTTTGAAGCTATTTAAAACTATTAGGAGCTACAAAAATAAAAATAAAACTGAGATCTACAAAAATCCCATTCAAATTAGAACGAAAGAAATTGGTTCACACATTTAACATAAAATTCATCTAAAACGTTTGAGTAGTATAAAATCATTTAATTTATAGTTTTGTAAGGAAAAAAGAGAATGTATACTTTTTGTTTTATTATTGGTATTTGATATTTTATTGTTAACCTTTACAACGAGAAGATATGTTTTTTTTGTTGTTAACAACTCTTTTTGCATATAAAAAACAAAAAGAAATCTAATAAAAATGCATATTGACAACTCACAAGGGGTAATCATAAAAGATGTGTATAATTACTTTTGGCAATTCCAGTTTTCAATATGAAATTATTTGTATCAACTTTCTTCTAAAAACATTGTAATGAAAAATCATATGGTTGACACATAAAATATTTCACTAGTCAATCCATATGAATATTTGGGAGAAACTTAATAGGTTTTATAGAGCTTACATTTGTGAAAATGAACTTTATATAATTACGTCAAATTTATGTACATATATATGAACAAATAATTATTAAATAAATTTAGTATAATTTGAGTTACAAAGTTTATCGTTTTTAGTTAAGATCTCAGATTTGTTTATGCATATATAAACAAGTAATATATGATTTTTTTCCACATAATAGATTCCAGCCATTAAATAATTAAAAAGAATAACTTTTATTTTGCTACATGATATTTAAAATATTTGAAAACGGACAATATATTTTATTGATTAAATTTTGTGTAAAATATTTTCAATCTATAACTTGTAAATAATATGAATTTATTTAAATTTTATGATACATTGATAATTTTATGTAACTTTGATTAGTATTTATATTATTCTAAATTTTTGATCAAGTAAAATATTTATAGTATTTGAATTTTTGATTCATTTCATATATATCATTTAAATTTTAGAAAATTTGTTATCATGTTAAAATATATCTAATATATTAACTTTCTATCAAGTTAGAATATTTATACTATTAATTTTTTTGACAAACATAAGTAAAACAAAATAAGAAAGGATATAAAAATTAATATAATTGATTAAGTAAAATCGAAGAGAGATAGGATAATCTAAATTTTATACAAATGCTTATTTTAGTATTTAATAAACATTAATTGATTCACTAACAATTTAATTTGAATGGAATGAAATAGAAATTTATAGTAATTTAAAATCATTTTTAAGATACTCTCTAGTTTTTTGACATGTCAATATAACATCAAAATGAATAACATTTTAGGTAAACAATATGTTTTAAAAATATTTGTCAAATAAATAAAAAGAGTGTTTCTAATATTGGGAAATTGTTAAAGTTATAGGAAAGAGAAGCTTACATTTAATATTTCAATATTTGTTGAGTAGTTGCACAAATGGAGTTTAATATGCATGTGAACAATTATGAATATCACGTATGATTAAAAGTTTATATTAAATTTAGCAAATGATTTCTCATAGCTCGTGAATTGTAAGTAAAACTTAAATGAAAGCATTTTGGTGAGCTTTCCTAATCACAATCCACACAGGTTTTGTCTTCTTCTATAGTTTTTATTTATCACCAACCTTTATTAAATATCATAATTTTGTTACATTGGTGGGAATTGATAGAAATCTCAAATTTGAAGTAACATATAATTTGAAGCAATATATAGATAACATGAATTAATTATTTATTTATCTCTAATTAATATAAATCCTACAAATCTTAATAACATAGTCGAAACATAGATTTCGATTCTTTCATTTACATCAATTTAGTTAATTAATTTTCGATGAAAAATCATAAACTTCAAATATCAATAGCAAACATAGATTTTGATAATCCATAATAGATCCAAAACCACTTAAGGATTCTACTCACAACCAATTTGTTTGACATTACTTTGCTTTTCATTTGTCTAAAATTAACTATATTTCAATAATGCTGTCTTACTAGAAAGCCGTTACCAAACTTTAGAAGTAATGAATTATCATTTTTGTCATTATATCTGAACCATTATATCTGAACCATTATATCTGAACCACCACAATATCCACATATGTACTCAGTAGCTTTACAATACTAAAACGATAATTATGGAATATCCGTACCAACTAATTTTTCACTATTCCTAATATATTATTTAAGTAATATTTTAAGAAAATAATTTTACTTCAACATATTATTAATAGAAATATCATGTTAACGTATCATCAGTATAATGAGATTTGAATAAATATATAAACGATTTTAAATTATTAGAATAATTATAATATACGCTATTGTTATTAATTTAATTAAATAAACAATATATTTTATTAAACTAACCAAAAATATTATAAAATTCGTAAAACAAATTATTTTTATTTTTTGAATTTACATATATAAAAATTAATATTAAATAATTTTAAATAAGAGTTATTATTATTTTGTAAATATTTGATTTATATTTACTAATAAATAATATTATATAATTTACAAATATTTTTCTCTATACACGGCGTGGATATAAATGTAGTTTATACATTATTGATGACACTTTATTTCTATGCAAATATCTTAATACGATTTAACACACTAATAGAAAATAGAAAGAATTTTCACATAATTTTTTTTATCAATTTCTTACCAAAATATGGCAGCTGAGTTAAACGGTAATAAAATAGTTCAAAATTTCTCCCCGATATCTCTTGTATTGGTGGTAAATAATATACCAAATTTTCAACACTTAGAAACAAGGAATAATTGTTAAAAAGACCTAAAACTTGTCTCCAAATGTAAGTTTAATCTACATGAATTTTTTTTTTGCAAAACTAACTCATGAGGATAAGGAAATTACAAAACACTTCTTTTGACTAAAAAATAATGTAGAAATGTCAATTATGTTTCAGTCCCTTCGAAATCTACGTGCTTTATTGGGTTCAAACCAGACTTCTCATGAAATCTGCTTCGGTAATCAGAAACAAAACAAACTTTTTAAAAAGTCTGTTTTGCGGAAAAAAACCCACACCTCTCAAAAAGTTTACTTAGTCAGCCAAATACAAAGCAGACTTCTCGGGAAGTCTGCTTTGTTTCTGCTTACCAAATTAGACTTCTTGAGAAGTGTGTTTTGTTAATAAATTACCTAAATTAAATAAAAATCATGAAATATTAATTTTTTTAGAAATTGTTATTAACACAACTTATATACATATCAAAAACAAATAACAACTATAATGAATTTAAAAATAACAAGATTGGATTCGATCTAATGGTATCAAATGTTTGCTAGTTTTTGTTGTTATGTGTTGTGGGTTAATAGTTGATATTTGTGTAGAGAATTCATGTTAGAATTTGAAATATCATATGATAAGTTTGAAAATTTAGATTTACAAATTTTTAAGGAAATATTGTTTGATTTTTGCATTTAGTTACATATCTTTAACATATTCATCCATTTTATCAAAATTTTCGTATTATTATTTAGGATTTAGGGTTACGGAGACTTCTCGAGATGTCTGTCGTAGACAAACCAAAAATTAAATTCAACTAAACCGATTTTTTTTTAATTTAGAGTTTAGGATTGTGCATACTCTCGAACCAAAATTTAACCAACCGGTATCGTATCAAATCTTCAAAACACACTTCCCCTAAAGTATGCACAAACCAGGAATTTCACCAAACCAGAATATCAATTTAACCTTACCGGAATTTAGGAGAAGACTTCTTGGAAAGTATGCTTTGAAACGATAATACAAAGCAGACTTCTCGCGAAGTCTTCTTTGAAAATTCGCTTCCTTTAAACTAAAAATTTCACCAAACTAGAATTTCAATTTAACCTTAGCAACATGTACAAAGCATACTTCTCGAATTTAAGTTACCATTTTTTTCAATTTTTGGTTTGTGCAGATTTCGCGAGAAGTGTACTTTTTATTTCAAATAAAAAGCACACTTCTCGGAAAGTCTCTTTTGGAACGAAAATACAAAGCAGACTTCTACCATTTAAATTTAACATAAAAAATTTATAATTTTTAACCTAACCAAATTTTAGTCTCAGTATATAAAAAATGTAATCCTAAAATTTTACCATAATTTCATTTCCAAAAAAAGTGGGAGCCTCCATCCTCCAAAAAATGACTACAAGGTAAATCTTTTCTTTTTTTCTCATTACCTCCTCTATTTTCTCTTCTTCTTTTCTTCTCATGTTCTTTCTCATCTTGTTATTTTGTAGATCTAAACAAAAATCATGAAATATGAAAAGGTAAGTTTTTTTATTTATATGGTTTTGTCTTTGTGGTTTTGGAATGTTTTTATTGTTTAGATCTTTTGTTATTTTTTTAATATTCTTTCTCATCTTCTATTGTTGTTGATCTTGAAACCGAAGTCAAGAGATCTAAAAACGTAAGTTTGTTAATTTTAATAGTTTTTAATTTTTTCGTACTTTTTGAGATTTTTGCTATTTTTGTTGTTTTTCTAATATTTTTTCCTATATTGTTATCTTATTTCTCATTTTCTCTTGTTGTAAATCTGGAAAAGGAAATTAATAGATTTAACAAAAGTAAGTTTGTTGTTTTAGTGGTTTTTTGGGTGACTTTTAATGGTTTTTAAGATTTTCAATAGATGTTTGAGATTTATGGTGGCTTTACAGTTTTTGTCGTTGTTTTCGAGCTTTTTTCGCAGGTTTTGAGTTTGACATTGGTTTTTGAATCGATGGTTTTTCGTGTTGCAGATTTCATTACAAGCTATTGACTTCAATTACAGACTTCATAACACGTTTTTAAAGTTTTAGATGGTGATTTTAAGATTTTCAATGGTTTGTTTTAAGATTGTTAGCTGTTGTTTTGAGATTTATGGTTTTGTTTTTGATTTTTAGCAGTTTTACATTATTTTTGAATTGATGGTTTTGCGAGATCTAAACGACCACACTTTATTACAAGCTGTAGACTTCAGATGCAGACTTCATTACAAGTTGCAAACTTCACTTGCATATTTCATTACAAGTTGCACACTTCACTTGCATATTTCATTACAAGTTGCAAACTTCACTAGGAGACTTCATTACTAATTGCAGATTTTGTTTGTGTTTTTGTCATATTTAAATTAGATTTTGTAGATTTATTGTAGATATCACTACCTTCCATCACTCCACCTTTAGAGACAATTTTCAATAAACTTTGCAGACTTACAATAAGCTTTTAGTTGTATGTCAATTATCTTTTAATCAGTTAATGTCAAATCATGTGGAACTTTAGTCACTTGTTGCAGACTTCAAACATCATTGTGCAATAAATTGCTTTGTATTTTAAGCAATTTTTGAGAATTGAAAACAATACAAATATTGTTGTATTTTTTGTATTTTTATTATCTATTTTGATGTTTTTCTAATCATTATTTTGTGTACTTATAAAATTACAAAATAAAAAGTATTTAAAACACAAATATTACTATAAAAATTTATAAGCACTTTTATACACACTTAAGAACTTAGTGCATACTTCTTAATAACAAGAGAGAGCAAGAGAACTGAATGAAAAACAATAAATCTATGATTTGTAAAATCTAAAGATATGTCTTTACAATTCCATCAAAAGACTAAATTAACTACAAATATTTTTCCTCCTCTTTGATTATGCACGTAAAAAATTCATGTCTCTATCATATTCCACTTTCCATAGACAACAAAGATTTGGACCATTATATGCAATATAATTAATGAATTTTATTAGATCATTGTAGACATATTACTTGCTTGTCTGCTTTGTATTTCACTTACAAACCGGAGTTCTCCAGAAGTCTGCTTCGTATTTCATTCACAAAGTAGACTTCTTCAAAAGTCTGCTTTATCGAGAAAAAACCATTTTGATGACAAAGAAGTAAAAATTTGTAATTGACCAAGTGTTTTTTCCAAAGTATACTTCTCGAAAAGTCTCATTTGTCGGGAAAAAACAGCTTTTATGACAAAAAAAGAAAAATTTGCAATTGATCAAGTGTTTTTTCAAAACAGACTTCTCGAGAAGTCTATTTTGTCGAGAAAAAACCGTTTTGATGACAAAAAACAAAGGAAAAATTGTAATTGACCAAGTTTTTTTCCGAAGTAGATCTTTGTTGGGGAAAAAACCGCTTTGATAACAAAAAAGGAAAAAAATTGTAATTGACCAAGTGTTTTTTCTAAAACATGTCGGAAAAAACCGCATTGGTGACAAAAAGGTTAGTTTTTTGGAATTGACCATGAATTTTTTCCAAAGCACACTTCTCGGGAAGTGTGTTTTGTACGGAATAAATCTCGGAGATTTTTCGAGAAGTTTGCTTTCGTGACAAAAAGTTAGTTTTCTGAAATTGACCATGAAGTTTTTCTAAAAAAGACTTCTCGAGAAGTCTGCTTTGATGAGAATAAATCTCGCAGACTTTTCGAAAAGTTTGCTTTGGTGACAAAAATATTAGTTTTCTACAATTTACCATGAATTTTTTCCAAAGCAGACTTCTCGAGAAGTCTGCGAAATTTATTCCGATCAAATGAGACTTCTCAAAAAGTCCGCTTTGGAAAAAATTCATGGTCAATTGCAAAAAACTAACATTTTTGTCACCAAAGCAGACTTCTCGAGAAGTCTGCGAGATTTGTTCCGATCAAATCAGACTTTTCGATAAGTTTGGTTTGGAAAAAATTCATTGTCAATTGCAAAAAACTAACCTTTTTTGTCATCAAAACGATTTTTTTATTGACAAGACAAACTTATCGAGAAATCTATTTTGATAATGAAATACAAAGCATATTTCTCGAGTCTGCTTTGATAATAAAATACAAAGCATATTTTTCGAGAAGTCTATGATATGGAACAAGAAAATCATAGCTAAAACACGAAAACTAACATTGGATCTTGATTTTTAAGCTTTGCGACTTCAAGAATGACCGATATAGACTTCTAAAAATTTTTTTAACGGATAATGATGATCTTTTGCAAAGTTAGGAGCTTTTGAAGATAGTGTGAGGAGAGAAATTGGAAGAAAATGTAAGAGAAAATGAAATAGGTTGAGATGAATGAGATTTGATGAAAGAATAGAGATAAATGGTGGATGTGTCGATAACATTAAGAGATCCTAGCAACCACGACAATGATGGTTGTTTCCAATGAAAAATATGGCATTTTCGTAATATTTTTGAAAAAATTATTCATAATGATATTTTTGTATTTTAAAACAAATTATAAGGTAATGATAAAAATTGTAAATAAAATTATTATTGTACGATAAAAAAGAGATAAAATATTAATTTTGCAAAAATAGATTTAAAAAGGTTAAAGTTACAATTGAACAAATGTTTTAGGCAATTTTTACAAATCGCCCTTACAACAATGACATAATTTTTGGGAAACCGATTGGAATATTCTCATGGATTTCCTACTAACTATATGAATTTGCTTTCCATCACAAAACTGTGGAAACATTCCCACAGATTTTTCATAAAATTTAATACCATTAGATCTACAAGAACTCTTCTTTTCACAAAATTTTCCACTATTCCACCAAAATGTGACGGTTGAGTTAAACATTAATAAGAAATGATAAAATTGACCAATTTTCCACCACGTAAGTAGTAAAAAAAATATTGTGAGACAACGAAAACAATATCAATTGGAATATTTTCAATGGTTTCCTAACAACTATATGATTTGGAATTCACCACAAATCTGTGGGAATATTCTCACAAAATTTCATGTCGAATCAATTTAGTGACATTATATTAGTAAGAGAGTAATATTTTGTTACTTTCAAAATTTGAGTCATTTTCTTCGTCAAAAATCAGCGATAAACATTCCAAACAACTACAACTACCGCCAAATATTCCACCACAGCATAATACATTTCATCAGAATAAATCTACCATAAAAATCTACCACAGAAAATATGTCACACTGATTTTGTTTTCTCTATATCTTCTCTCTCCGCTCTCTCTCTCTCTCTCTCTCTGTCTCTCTTTGTCGCTCTCTATCTAATTCTCACTCTGAGTTCATACATCTATAAGCAAAGCCAGCTCTCTCCTAACTAGTTAAATTGTGTTGTGAAGTTCATCTTTGGCCTTGATTTTGAAAATTTATCGGTGTACAACCCCATGACTTATATACGAGATTTTGTATCATGGATTTAATGATAAAGTTGAAAATAATGGTTTTGATGATCGAAGTATTAGGCATATTCTTGATATTTTAACATAGTTATTAAAACCTAGATATTAGTTCAAATTTAGTTAAGTTCATAGTCAATGAGTAAATGTATTTTCTATAAATTAACCTGTTCAAATTGTCTAGTAGGCAAGCAGCCTAAGAACCCTATTTCCAAGAAAAGCGCATGCAGATCTAAAGAAACTTTTGAGCTGATACACTTAAACATTTATGGTCATATTAGTCCTATATCCACCAATGGAAAGAGGTAAATTCTATAGTTTATAGATGACTATAGCAGAAACGTATGGGAATATTTTACTGAAAAAGAGTATCAAAAGCTTTTGATCATTTCAAGTTGTTCAAAAGAAAGATGGAAACAGAAATTCGGAAGAACATAAAACGTCTTAGAATATATCTAGGAGGGAAATATACATCTCATGAATTCTTAAACTACTACAAAGAACAATGAATTCAAAGAAAATTAACCACTGCTTATACACCACAAAAAAATTGCATTGCAAAAAGGAAAAATCGCATTGCAAAAAGGAAAAAATCGCATTGCAAAAAGGAAAAATCGCATAGCTATAAACATAATTTGATCCATGCTTTAGTTAGAAAATTACCAAATATCTTTTGGCCAGAAGCAGTGAACTCGACATTCTATGTCCTTAACAAATGCCCTACTCTTGGGGTAAAATACATTACCCCATAAGAAGTTTGGAATGGAATAAACCAAGTGAAACATTTTCGAATATGGGGAAGCATTGCACATGTACACATCTCATATGAAAAACCAAGGAAAGCTTGATGATCAAAGTACAACTTGCATACTATTTGGTTTTTTAGAAGAATCCAAATTAAGGATACAAGCTATACAATCCAAAGAAAAAGAGGATTGTGATAAGTAGAGATGTGGTATTCGACGAAAAAACTAGAATGGAAAAGAAGACCAAAAAAATGAGATTTTTGAGTTAACTTAGAACGATGAAGACATAACATGGAAAGAAAGTGGAGATGAAAAAACACAGGAGAAGATTCAGAGGAATGAATCAGAAGAGCCCATAAAAATTGTAGAAGAGGCTCAAAAACAGCAGCATGTCAAAGTCCAGGAAGGACGAGCAACAAAGCCTCCACGAGATCTCACTGATTATGTCATTAGAAATCAAATTACATGTGAAGAAAATGATGTAAACATGGTCCAAATCAATTCTTTAACCTTCGAATAATGAAAGAAAAGTTTGAAGTGGAAAGAAGTTATGAATGAAGAAATAAAATCAATAGGAAAAAAATCAGACTTGGGAATTTTCTACTTACGAGGTAGAGCAAAATGTATTGGAGTAAAGTAGATTTATAAGACCAAAATTAATGAGCATGGAGAGGTATAAATACAAGAGACGCTTGATAGTTAAGAGATACTCACAAGAGAATGGAATTGATTATCAAAAGTGTATGCTTCTGCTACTCGAATGGACACTATTATAACGATTCTAGCTACAACATCACAAAAAGGTTGAGACATCTATGAACTAGACGTAAAGTCTGCTTTTTTCTATGGAATTCTTGTAAAAGATGTTTACATACATTAACCAAATATGTGACAGAAGGACATGAAAAAAAAGTGTACAAAATTCATAAGACAATGTATGGCTTAAAGCAAGTTTGAAGGGCATGGTTCAGTCGAATTGAAGAATACTTCAACAGAACTGGCTTTTGGAAATCTCAAAATGAAGAAACTTTGTTTCTCAAAACTAACAAGCAAGAAAATAGTTTATTTGTCAATGTTTATATGGATGATTTTATCTACACAAAAGATGATATCTCAATGAGGAAAGAATTCAAAATATCAATGCAAAAGGAGATTGGGATGAAGGATATTGAAAAAAATGAGATAGTTTCTAGGAATTAAGATGCTACAATAATCACAAGGAATACACATATCGCAGTCAAAGTATGCTCAAGAAGTTTTGAAACATTTTTAGATAGAAAATTGCAATGCAGTATGTAATCAGATAGTGCCTGGAAGAAAGATTAACATGGATGAAGAAGGAGAACAAGTCAATGAGACATTCTACAAGAAAATAATATGAAGTCTCATATACATCATTACAGCAAGACTTAATCTACAATTTTCTGTGAGTTTCCTAATTTGATAGATGTCTAATCCCACTAAGTTACACTTACAAGCTGCTAAAAGAGCTTTAAGATACCTAAGGGCACTACATACTTTGGTATTTGGTTTAAGAGAAAAAGAATCAGTGAGTTATTAATTTATATAGTCAGTGATTTTGCTAGAAATACTAACAGCAAAAAAAGCACTACAAGATATGTTTTTATGGAAGATTCATCAATGAAATAGTATTTAAAAAAAATAATCGTTTCATTGTCCACCACTGAATATATGGTTGTATCAGTATTTTCCTGTCAAACTATTTCGTTCAAGAGGATTTTAGAAAAATTGGGATACGATGTAAGTGGAAACACTGTCATACTATAGACAATATTTCAACTATTAAATTTTTTTTTAAAAATCCAATCTTCCATGTAAGATGCAAATATATTGGTGTTCGTTTTTACTTTATACAAGACTTGGTCAATAATGAAGTCATATATATATTAAACATTGTGGATCAAAGTAACAAGTAGCATATACTTTTACAAAATCTTTAAAGCTCTAAGTGTTCGTACACTTGAAAAACAAATTTTGGATTTACTCTGCTGGAGATAAGTTAAACTTGATACACCAAACTTAGTTTAAGAAAAATTTGTTGGAACACATCAAATTAAACAAAAAGTGGTAGTTTGAATAAATTATGTTTATGTCTCAAATATTTCGGTTAAATAAATTACTTTGTTTTCTACAACATTTTAGGAATACTATGTTATTTTGTAATTTTTACAAATTTTCTTAGTTTGTAATTGGTTATATAAAATACAACTATTCATTCAATAAAAAATCTAAAAATAAGAATTTATTTCAAAATAACATTTTCAAATTTTTGTTTTAAATCTAATATCATTATTGGATATTTGTTGATAAATCTGTAGGGTATGACATTATTGGAGAAATTTCCGGTTGTCTTAATCTAAAGTTCTCTGTTTTGACACCGACAATTGACAAGCAATTTCTCCATATAATATAATTGGTAATATAATAAACCTATTCGTAATTGGAAAACTGATTACAACTCAGATATATTTTTGGCTATAATTTCTAGAACCTATTGTGAAAATAAGAAGCAAAAAATGGTTTCAATTTAAAGTTTAAATAATTGAAGAGGCAAAAATTGGAAACTAAATTTTTCCTTGTTAATTCCACGTAAAAAAGTAGCGAAAGATTTTCAGTAAAAATATAGACTTTGTGATAAGTATTTGAATTTGTTGATTTATTATTGATCCAACTTTCAACTATTTATACATGTGAAAGCTAACTAGATAAACATGAATAATATAGAATATACTTAAATATATTCTAGTATATAGAATATTCCCTAAGTATATTCTAGTATATATTTAAGTATATTCTAATATATAGAATATTTCCTAAGTATATTCTAATACTCCTCCTCAAGTTGGAGCATGTAAATCACTAATGTCCAACTTGACCAAAAGATTTTCAAAAGCTGGACCTCCCAAAGCTTTAGTCAAAATATCTACAAATTGTTCGGAGGTATCGACATGCTTTGTGGTGATTATTTTGTCTTGTATAGCGTCACGAACTTGATGACAATCAACTTCAATATGCTTAGTTCGTTCATGAAAGATCGGATTGGCGGCAATGTGTAAGGCAGATTGATTGTCACAATACATTTCCATAGGTGTGGAATGGTCGACACTGAATGCTTTTAACATTGACTTGAGCCATTTAAGCTCACGAAGAGTATAAGCCATTGCCCTATATTCTGATTTGGCTGATGAACACGAGACTGTGTCTTGTTTCTTTGTTTTCCAAGAGATCGGGGAAGAGCCCAAAAGAACCACATATGCACTAAGAGATCTTCTTGTGCGAGGACATGCGGCCCAATCTGCATCGCAATAAGCACATATTCGTAAGTCACTATCCGATCGAAGAAGGATACCTTGGCCTGGGCAACCTTTCAAGTAGCGGACGACACGTATGGCAGCTGTCCAATGGGCTTCGCGAGGAGCTTGCATGAATTGTGAGAGAATATGCACGACATATGTTAGTTCGGGGTGAGTTATGGTGAGATAAATCAGACGACCCACTAAACGGCGATATTGTTCTGGATTCTCATGCATCGGCCCTTCATCACTTGCCAATTTGTGATGTTGTTCAATCGGCGTGGAGTAAGGTTTGGCCCCAAGTAATCCGGTTTCAGTAATAATATCCAAAGTGTATTTGCGTTGGGTTAAGAAAAATCCACTTTCTTGACGTGCGACTTCAATACCCAAAAAATATTTAAGCTTCCCCAAATCTTTCATGTGAAAACATTCACTCAAATAGTGTTTGAACTTCGTCATCCGAGGCAAATCGTTGCTTACAACTGCAAAGTTGTCAACGTAAATAAGCACATGAATAATCGAATTCTCTTTGGTCCAAGAGAATAGAGAATAGTCTGACTTGTTTTGAATAAACTCATATCGCGTCAAAGCAGATGAGAGTGTTACAAACCAACAACGTGGAGCTTGACGGAGACCATATAGTGATTTCTTAAGGCGACATACCATATTTTTGTTGGCACAGTGAAAACCTTGCGGAAGTTTCATATAAACTTCTTCTTTTAACTCTCCATGTAAGAAAGCATTATGTACATCCATTTGATGTACTTCCCATTTCAATGCTGCAGCAACTGCAAGCAAATGTCGTACGGTTGTTAATTTTGCAACAAGTGCAAAAGTTTCTCCATAATCCACATCCTTGATCTGCTTATTATCAAGGACCACAAGTCTAGACTTGTACCATTCGATGGAACCATCAAAATTATATTTAATACGAAAGACCCATTTGTTGCCAATTGCTTTCTTTCCTGGAGGTAACGTGGTAATATCCCAAGTTTTGTTGTCCTCAAGAGCCGTAATTTCCTCTCTCATAGAATCTCGCCAAACTTTAAATTTAACAGCATCATTGTAATATGTTGGTTCATATCCGGAGGTGATGGCGGCAAGAAAGGCTCTGTGTTTCACAGAAAAACGTTCATCAGAAATATAATGAGTCATCGGATAGAGAGAAATACCTGGACTCGTTTTAGTGGAGGCTGATGGAGAATTAGCGTGACAGAGAGTTGGAGGAGGCGGTGTTAGAGTTTTAACATTGTAGACAACGTAGTCTTTAAGTCGAACTGATGGTTTCTTAACTCGCTGGCCCAGACCGAGTTGTCCTTGCGTTTTCGGAGATTCAACCATGGTAGATTCGATCTCAATTTCATTAGAAATCACGTCTAATGATGGTGATAAAGGATTAGGATGATGTGAATCATTAATATCCGGAGTATTAGATGATGGCGAGCTCTCCTCATCTATCACATCCTCATGACCGGGAAGAATCCATTCAGAATCAGTAAACTCCGCATTTGTTATAAGTGAGTTAATGTGGTGAGTATTGGTGGTCATGAATGGGAATTCATTTTCACAAAACACAACATCCCTGCTGGTAAAGAACTCTTCTTTTTCGAGGTCAAATAGCTTCCACCTTTTCTTACCAAAAGGATACCCAACAAACACACAACGTCGACTACGAGGGCCAAATTTATCTTTATCACGAGCTCCACGATGAGCATAGCAGAGGCATCCAAATACTTTTAACATGTCATAGGAGGGAGCATAACCAAATAACTTCTTGTACGGTGTTTTGTTGTTAAGAAGTGGTGTAGGTGTCCGATTTATGAGATGGACAGCCCCCAAGATGCATTCTCCCCAAAATCGTATTGGTAAATTAGCTTGAAGCCTGATAGATCTTGCAACATTCAATATGTGTCTGTGTTTGCGCTCCACACATCCATTTTGTTGTGGAGTGCCTACACAAGACGTTTGGTGGAGAATGCCTAGATTGTTAAACACTCGTGCAAGACACATGAATTCGGTTCCATTGTCACTTCGAATTGTCTTAACTTTCTTTCCAAATTGCCTTTCAGTCATGACAATAAAATCTTGAAGAAACCGAGATACCTCTGATTTTTCCAAAAGAAGGTATGTCCAAACTGCTCTAAAAAAATCATCAACAATTGTGAGAAAATATGTTACACCAGAAAATGATTTTGTCTGATAAGGTCCCCAAATATCGCAGTGAATAAGCTGAAAGCACTCTGTAGTTTTATTATGACTCTCATGAAAAATGTTCCTTGTTTGTTTTGCCTTGAAACAAATGTCACAAGTTTCATTAAAAGTACTAGTAGTTCCTAAAAATGATAAAAAAAGAAAGCACTTTAGCAGACGGATGCCCAAGTCGGTGATGCCACAAGCTTGCATCAGATTTCTTACTAGCTTGGTATGCTCGCGTAACTCTAACACCTTTAAAATAGTAGACCCCCTCTCTCTCTTCACCTACTCCAATCAGGGTCCTCGTAAAACGGTCTTGTAAAACACAAAGAGTGTCAGTAAAAATTGCAATGCATCCGGTCTACTTTAAAAGTTTTGCAACAGAGATTAGAGTGCAATACATGTTGGGGACATAAAGCACGTCGCTCAGCGTGTGAGTGTTATTTAAAACTAGTGTTCCACATTCTGTTGCCTTTGCGGAGCTTCCATCAGCAAACAACACATCAGATGGTAAAAATTTTCGTTTGTCAATCAGTAATGTGACATCTCCGGTCATGTGATGGGATGCGCCGGTATCGATGATGACATCATTTAATTCTGTCTTACCATTAAGCCGTTCAGACGAGTGTCCCAATTTTTGAGCATTGAGAGCATTGAGAAGAGCTGTGAGTTGATCTGTGGTCCAACTAGAAGGAGTGTTAGTTACTTGTTGACTTTGTTCTTCTCCTTGGGCGTAGCTAGCACGAACTGTTGCTCCTCTTCCTCGTCCGTTCTGGCTATATGTGCTACGTCCGCCACGACCTCCTCGATTGGTAGGTCGTGAGGTTGATGTACGAGTTTCCCACCAGTCTGGATAACCAATAATATGAAAATAGTCTTTGGTTTCATGACATTTACGTCCACAATGAGTGCATGTTGCACTACTACGAGGTCTTGTTAGCCCAACGTTCGCAATGGGCATTGATGATTCAGCTTTTGCTAAAAAACCTATTGTATCTGGTTTATGTTCATTCACTCGTGTGCTGTTCAGATGTTGTTCCTCACGAATCACTCTTGAGTATACTTGATTAAGATTTGGAATAGGATCTTGGCCGATTATGTTTGTCTGTACTGAGCCAAATCGTGCTTCATCTAATCCCATCAAGAATTTGTGCACTTTTGCCTTTTCATAGTCTTGTGCTATTTTTTCAGCCGCCCCACACACACATGTGTGATTAGTTCGATAAATTTGAAATTCATCCCAAAGTGTAAAAAGTCTGCCGAAGTATTCAAGCACAGATTGTCCATCTTGTTTGCATGCTATGATTTCAGTAGAGATTTGATGTTCTCGAACACCATTGTTCACCGAAAATCTTCCTTTAAGAGTTTCCCAAAGTATCTTAGCGTCAGCAACAAACGTCACTATAGAATGTACCTTTGGTTTAATAGATGTTCGAATCCACCCCACAATCATTAAGTTGTTTATTTTCCACATAGAAAGATTTGGTTCAGAGATCGGTTTCGTAATCGTCCCGTCAATAAAACCGATCTTCTGCTTTTCTTGCAAAGCATTCCAAATCTCCACATCTTGACGAAGAAGAACAGAGGAGATGAGAGAACCTGGATTATCAGAACCGTTTATATGATACAGAGACATTGGTTTTGTTGACGAAATCTCCGTTTTTTCTCTGGAGGTTGTATTGCTTTCGTCATCAGAAAAAGTCATTACTGAAAATATAAAGAAAATTATTGATTAAGTGTTTATTGAAAGCCTTTGCTCTGATACCATGATAAGTATTTGAATTTGTTGATTTATTATTGATCCAGCTTTCAACTATTTATACATGTGAAAGCTAACTAGATAAACATGAATAATATAGAATATACTTAAATATATTCTAGTATATAGAATATTTCCTAACTATATTCTAGTATATATTTAAGTATATTCTAATGTATAAAATATTTCCTAAGTATATTCTAATACTTTGTATAAGATTCATGCATTGCAATTGAAAACATCTATACTATCATGTCTATACATGAACTTCTTGAGCTTTCTTGTTGGAGATAAGCTTAATATTATTTGTCAATGGAAGTGTTGTTGAAGGGGTGACCACGTAGATAGAGTCATTAAACCCTCAGTCACTAGTTTTAATCATAATCTTATACTTCATTCTTTGGATGAAGACTATTACTTCAAACTATGTATAGCCAATAAGTTGTGAGGAATTGTTGGAATGCTCAAGACGAGTGATATGACTTCGATGGGCACTCCCCAGCTTTAGTGTCTTACGTATAGCCAAAAAATCATCTAAACATCTCTTGTTTCTATAGATGTTTATAAACTTTAGAATTAGTGTCTCGGTCTCCGGCTATTTACAAATCTGATAGTTGTTATGAAGATGTTCATTATACTGTAAGGGAATTTTTAAGTCGAGTACCAAACACAAGAGCCAAGACAATGTTTCCAATGCTTAAAACTATTTATACACAAGTAATACAACAAATCGCAAAGATAAACCAAAAATCAAAAGATGATAATTTAGAATTTTTAATTTTGTTTTTAATATTTTGAAATTGGAAAAAAAAATAGTAAGCGTTGTACAACATATACGACCATTCGTAAATTATTTGATATTGTTTTAGATGGCAATTCATATATGATGCATATTGTAAAAATTATATGTTTTTGATGCATATTGTATCTCATGTGAGCATGCATATGGGAAAATCAAATTCGATTTCGTTTGAACGCAGTTCGGTTTTGTGAAATCGATTTCGTTTGAATTCGTTGCCGCTCGTGTGAAATAGTTTTAATAGTCAACCAGGTTTATAATCCTCTCGTTTCCGCTTGTTTTTCCACTATTGCAACATATTCGAGAAAGACACTTGATCTAATATATCAAATGCATCCCTAATAAAAAAATGTAATGCTAGATTAATACTAGTATGTATTAGCTCGAATCGAGCATGGTACTCCACAATTCCTTATGTTTCTTGGAGTTGTTTTAATTCGGCTATTTGATCATCTAAAATTTCATCGAATCTTTATCTCAATAGACGTTGTAATTTGATCAATATCTCATTACATTTCGGCCCAACTCTGATTACACAACCAATTGTTGCCAAACAGATGCAGGACCATCGAAATATATGGATGCGATTCCAACTTTCAGTTTTTCTGGTGTGTTATCAAAATCAAAGAATTGCTCTACTTTGAATAGCCATTCTTTAACTTTGTCACATTTGAATCTTGGAAAGTCTAGTTTTGCTAACCTAGTAATTCCAGAATATTTATTCAAATTACCTGGTCTAGCTCCACGAGTTTTCGGTGAGTTGAGTTGGATGATCGGATTTGACAAAGTTGCCAGAGATCGTGATTGATTTTGATCTTCATTCGATGTTGCGATTCTCTTATTCGAGGTAATTAAGCGAATTGCTTCGAACATATCAGCTATGGTCTTAACGATTTTTGAATTTTGATTCGCGATGGCTTCTTACAAAGCTCCAATTGGATTTCTGAAAATTTCTCCTACTTCACGAACAGCAGCTTCCTTGATCAAAGCGTGCGATCTGGTTTCCACCATTTTAGTCCGAGGATTGCGAGCTTTGATACCAATGCTAAAGAATCAGAACTTTTATTTCAAAAATAGAATCACTGTTCTTTACGAACACGAATTTAGCTCACATTACTAGAGAATCTTGAAAATAGAATTATTCTCTAGAACAAAATAAGTTCACTAAACACAAGGAAAATATACAATGAGAAAGAATTATAATTTTTGATTGATTTCCCAAATAATCTTTTTTCCTTTTATGCTATGTTTCTTGACCGCCTTTTAACAATATCATCTCCAGCTTTGAGTATCTTCCAATATGTAATTGAAATGTGTACCCATCATTTTCTTATAATGATTGCTATAAAACCCCTCATGATCACACATGTGCTAACTTGCTCTATCCTCGTGTAAGTCATCCAATTTTGAAGTCGAAATTCTCTCAAGAGGGAGGATATGGTGTGGTTGACATCGCAAAAGTAATTGGATATGCCCTAGAAGTGATGCTACGAACAGAAAAGAAAACCACCCAGAAGGAGTCAAAACAATAGAGAAACAAGCGAGGGCTAACCAAAATTAAGATGAACTTTCTCATTTAAAAAAAAGAAAAGAAAATAAAGACATTTGACAATAAAAAACTACTTTGACTTGAAAAGAATTTGCCATAACACCAGAAAACTAAGTTACAAACCACAAACTCTTCAAAACAGCAATGAAGACACCAAACTGAATAGAGATCAAAGGTCATATTTTCACCAACCAATGCACCATACATAAAACTTTTGTCAAGTCACATTCTCATTGGTTCGGAACAGTGAAAATACTAGAATATAGAATATGAAGAACTTTGTATAACAAACATAGTTATACAAAAGTGTTTAATCAGATTTATACATTATTAACACTTAACATGCGACTGATCAATTCCTAATCTACCCAAAACTCTCTCACACAACAACAGTTGTGTCCACTCTTTGTTCACTCATCAAGAATGTGTGCAATCGACAATACACACTGCTTGTTCTTTTTCACCAAAAGCGACAACCTGTTAATAAATCTCATATTTATGGTAGGTGATCCGCTTTGATATCAATTGAAAAGACTAGAAAATATAGAGAATATGAAGAGTTTTGTATAACAAACAAAAATCTTATTAGAAATCGCTTAAACAAAATTCTACAGAAGTGTTTAATCAGATTTACGCACTGTTAAAACTTAACATGCGACTGACAAATTACTAATCTACCCAAAACTCACACAAACAATAACAGTTGTGTCCACTCTTTGTTCACTCACCAAAAATATGTGAAATCGACAATACACACTCTTTTATTTATATACTCGTCTTCTTCTCCAACAAAAGCAAAAATCCTAGTATATACTCGTCTTCTTCTTCAACAAAGGCGACAAGCCTAGCAGCCAACTAGTACAATGTTTATATACTCGTGTAACTCTAGGATTTCCAATTCTTAAATGAATATTCTGCAATATTCATATCATTACACTTGCCTTTTTTGGAAATCCCTTTTGCTTGTACAACCTTGTTAACTCATTCCTAATAAGATTATGCCACATCAGCCGTTTTAATCTTCCCATGAAAACATAGCATATCGCGATTATTGTCAACATTAAACAGAGATCATATATCTTCCCCTATCTATTGGACCCTATCTAAGTCCCTCTCACCCACTTTCATCACTAGATTCATCAGCTTCCTCTGATGTATCCCCACCATCTTGTTTGCTACCAAACGCGTAATCTCCCCTTTTTTAGTACACATTTGGATAAAACATAAGACAATCAAAGAACCATATAAGAGACTAATAAGGAATAACATACCTAGAACACAAAGTTGCATAGCCTTAACGAGGCGAGCAAGTTCTTTCAAGTCATCCAAAATACGTGGTGCAAAAACACCAATATCCTTCTTCACACTTCTGACCTGTTTAGGGTCAAGTACCATTGCCACAAGAGAACTTGGGATAGTATCTCCAAAATTGCCAGGAACATGCCTCTGAAACATGAGGAAGCTCCTACTGAGGTTCAGAAATATGAGGCATGTGGTCTTCGAGGGTGTTTTGCCAATCCGTAGAATTTGATCGTAGGCAAGTTTTCCAAAGTCAAATGGGTTCCCTTGAAGTAGAATAAAAAGGAATTGAACTCTGCCTTGATCATAGAGCTCTTGTTGGAGCTAGGTAACCAATTAAGGCAACAAAACTTATACAAATGCTGCATTGGGAAAGTTATGTGCTTAGAACAAATGCCTTCCCACCTAGTCCATTTCCCACCAGTAAGAGCATGAAGTGCGGCATACAAATTTTCAGAAGCCCAAGCATTAGAAGCTTCAGAAGCTTTGGAATTTGGAAGAAAGACTAGTTGACTGATAATATCTGGAATAAACTCGACATCTGACCAAGCATATAGACCATATTCGTTCCCAACTGATACTCCAAGTTAACAATTTTATCATAAAATTCATTCACAATTTATGGAACATAAGACCTCACGTCAAGTACAGTGTAAATCAAACCTGTTTTTTTCGATAAGAGCTTTTGTTTTCTCTAGGTTAGTGTCATTGAGGCAGAGATACTTCATGTCAATGAACTGCCGAGTGGAGAAATGCTTCATCTAATCACTAGCCGCGGCATAGGCGAATCGCTGGCCTGAGTCATGGGTTTCAAGAGTTCGGGATGGAGGCAAACTGCTTCAACAACTTTGACTCGATTAGCTTCAAATCGGGCATCAAGATATTCATAGGGGTAGTCGGCATGAACAGAGGCATCTTCTTCACCCATCATGTCAACATCTGAGTTGTGAGGAGGAGGCGAATCGACAATTGGCTCCTTTCCAGATCGGCGAGGAGTCCGAGCAATGATAAGAGGCGCTGTGAGGACAAGGGGTGTTGAAGAGGACCCCGTTCCGGTTTCGTGAAGAGCAGCGGCGCGTTCATGCTCTCGAAAGCAGCACCGCGAATGAAAGGCTTGCGAGGAGGCGCCATGGTAGAACAACCATTAAGGTATCAGAAAAATATGGATTGTGCCCCTTTGAAAATGAGAGAGAATCGAACTGGTGCAAAGAGATGTTGAAAGGGCTCCATTTATAGTCCTGTAGAGATGTGGTGTTCCAACACTCACCTCGCGTTCTACATAAAAATGAGAATTACATAATCGAAATTAATGCCACAAACGATATAAAGACATTTAACAGTAGCACACTAAAGAATAATATGATTCTTCCAAAGAAAACAAACACTCATAAGCACAAATAGTTTAAATCAAGGATTTGATGCAAAACAGAGATTGCGGAAACATATGCAAACCAATGATGCTAGAAAATTAGGATTATAAAGCTTAATCAAATATGTGAAGAATGTAGAGAACATATGAGACCCAACCGTATTGCACTCAATGGGAAATCAATCCAACAGAAGCGCTGCAGTCACGACAGAAATAGTAAGCATAAGGACCTAACATAATCTTGTAACAACAGTGAGTTCATCACTATGAACACTCGAAGATGATATTCTTTAATACATTTACCCTTTATTTTTATTTTTTGTAATCTCTAGAAGGAATATGCATAACTATCAAAAGAGATCTATTTCAGTCCAGATTGTATTAGCAATCTGATCCAAAAACAGCTTTTCGAAGTTAGGTAATTCTTTCTGTCCAATCCGGACAGTGATCAAGCCTAGAGCAAAATGTGGTATCATCTTATGGAAAGTTGAGCATCCATCATGTCACACCTTTTATTAGTGTTGATTTCTTAGCTCCTCTGTTATTTTACTTTTATTTGGCACCCTCGTTCGTTATATTCTTCAATCTCCTTTCACCCTTTTTGTTCTTTTTTCTGTTTTTAGGATATTTTCTACTCCCTTGTTGGAGTGTTTACCTGTACATATGGACTCATAATTATCACCAATTACCTGTCACGAAATTGAGTAAACCACATTCAACATGGTGACACACAAACACACTTGCCACCATGTTCTCCCCACATTTGCACAACCAGTTACATTTCACACATTCCAAGTGTCTTCCTTAGTGAGATAAATTTGTTTACATCCAAAACTTTAGTAAAAATGTCAGCAAGTTGTTTTTTTTGATGTGATATATACAATTTCCACAACCTTATCTTCCACCAGTTCTCTGACAAAGTGATGCCTAACATCTATGTGCTTAGTCCTAGAGTGTTGTATTAGATTTTTGGATATGTTTATTGCACTCATGTTGTCACAGTATATAAGTAAAGGTGCAGAATTCATACTACAGTCTACAAGCATATGCTTCATCCATAGTAGTTGTGTACAATACCTCCCCAAGGCAATATACCTAGCCTCCGCAGTAGATAATGTCACACAATTCTGCTTCTTGCTATGCTATGAGATCATGTTATTTTCGAGAAAGAAACAACCACCTGAGGTGTTCTTGCGATCTTCAATGCTACCTGTCCAATCTACATAAAAAGAACCCAACTAAATTAGTATTGGTCTCTTTTGTGTAATATATACCAAGACTTTATGTTCCTTTTACATATTTCAAAATACGTTTAACAGCCACCAAATGTGATGAACACAAACTATCTTGGTATCTTGCACAGATTCCCACACTGTAACACAGATCTGACATGCTCACTATTAGATAAAGCAAGCTTCCTATCATGGTTCGATAGAGTTTTTCATCAACTGGTGCTTTTCATCCTTGAATAGTTTACAGTGTGGATGATCATGGGTGTTATAGCAGCCTTACTCGTTTGCATATCAAATCAAGACACTAGATTCCTTGCATAAGTACTTTGTGACACAAAGATGCCCTCGAGAATGTTGTTTAACTTGCATCCCAATAAAGTAATTCAGATTCCCCCACCATACTCATTTTGAGCTCACATGTCATATTCATCACAAAACGATCCACAAGCGTTTTCTTTGTTCCTCAAAATATCTATAAAAATGGGTGCATGCTTCAATTTCTAGGACATTTAGAATTTCTTTCGTAGGTTCAATCATTAGTTTCTTCAATTTCTCGGGCATTTAGAATTTTTGTTGACACTTCATCTTTAGTTTTGCCGTCACTTTGATATTTATTTTCTGTCAAAGAGGTTTATTCTCGTGATACTTCCTCCATAAATTTTTCAGTTTTGCAAGATTTTTCCTTGGTTTGCAAGTCTTCTAATGATACTTCTTCCATCTCCATCTTAGAGTCTTAATTTACTTCCTTGATTTTTGAAGACATTTTTCCATCATTTTGATATTTAATTTCTGTCAAAGTGGTTTCTCCCATTTCTATTTTTACCGTTGATATTTCCTCCATTTTAGAGATTAGTTTCATGAGAAGAATGTTGAAATAGTTCGTGAAAAGAATGTTAAAATAGAAATTGAAAAGAATGTTTGAAATAGAAAATGAGAAAAATATTGAAATAGAAAGTGAGAAGAAGCTAACATCAATATATATATATATATGTATATTTATAATCAATGTGATTCTTTGTCAATGTTATATTATTACATGTGAATAAATAATTCAGCTCTCCCACCATATTCATTTCGAACTCACGTGTCATATTCAACACAAAACGATCCACAAGCATTTTCTTTGTTCCTCCAAATATCTATAAACATGGGTGTATGGTTCAATTTCTTGGACATTTAGAATTTCTATTGTAGTTTCACTCATTGGTTTCTTCAATTTTTCGAACACTTAGAATTTTTGTTGACACTTCATCTTCAATTTTGCCATCACTTTGATTTTATTTTATGTCAAAATGGTTTCTTTTGGTGATACTTGCTCAACAAATTCTTCAGTTTTGCAACATTTTTCTTTGATTTGCAAGTTTTCTGATGATACTTCTTCTATCTGCATCTTAAATTCTTCATTTACTTCCTTGATTTTTGAAGAAATTTTTCCATCATTTTGACCTTTAATTTTTGTCAAATTTGTTTCTCCCACTTCTAGCTTTGCCGTTGACATTTTCTCCATTTTGGAGAGTAGTTTCATGAGAAGCATGTTCAAATAGTTCGTGAGAAGAATATTAAAATAGAAAGTTAGAAGAATGTTTGAAATAAAAAATGACAAAAATGTTGAAATGGAAAGTGAGAAGACACTAACATGAATATATATATATATATATATATATATATATATATATAATCAATGTGATTCGTTGTCAATTTTATATTGTTACATGTGAATAAATAATTCAGTTCCTCCATCATACTCATTTCAAACTCACATGTCATATTCAGCACAAAGCGACCCACAAGCGTTTTGTTTGTTCCTCCAAATATCTATAAAAATGGGTGCGTGCTTCAATTTCTAGGACATTTAGAATTTCTATTGTAGGTTCAGTCATTGGTTTCTTCAATTTCTGGGACATTTAGAATTTCTATTTTTATTTCATCTTCAAATTTGTCGTCACATTGATATTTATTTTCTGTCAAAGTAGTTTCTTCCGGTGATACTTGCTCCATATATTCTTCAGTTTTGCAAGATTTTTCCTTGATTTGCAAGTTTTCTTTTGATATTTCTTCCATCTTCATCTTAAAGTCTTCATTTACTGCTTTGATTTTTGAAGAAATTTTTCCATCATTTTGATCTTTAATTTCTGTCAAAGTTTTTTCTCCCATATCTAGTTTTGCCGTTGACATTTCCTCCATTTTAGAGAGTAGTTTCGTGAGAAGAATAATGAAATAGTTCGTAAGAAGAATGTTAAAACAGAAAGTGAAAAGAATGTTTGAAATAGAAAATGAGAAAAATGTTGAAATAGAAAGTGAAAAGATGCTAAAATGAATATATATATATATATAATCAATATGATTCGTTTTCAATTTTATATTATTATATGTGAATAAAATAATTCAGCTCTCCCACTATATTCATTTCGAACTCACGTGTCATATTCAGCACAAAACAATCCACAAGCGTTTTCTTTGTTCCTCCAAATATTTATAAAAATGGATGCATACTTCAATTTTTTTGACATTTAGAATTTCTATTGTAGTTTCAGTCATTGGTTTCTTCAATTTCTGAGACATTTAGAATTTTTGTTGACACTTCATCTTCAGTTTTGCCGTCACTTTGATATTTATTTTATGTCAAAGTTGTTTCTTCTGGTGATACTTCCTGCAAAGATTCTTCAGTTTTGCTAGATTTTTCCTTGATTTGTAAGTCTTCTGATGATACTTCTTCCATCTCCATCGTATATTCTTCATTTACTGCCTTGGTTTTTGAAGAAATTTTGCCTCATTTTGATCTTTAATTTGTGTCAAAGTTGTTTCTCCCATTTCTAACTTTGCCTCATTTTGATCTTTAATTTGTGTCAAAGTTGTTTCTCCCATTTCTAACTTTGCCATTGACATTTCCTCCATTTTGGAGAGTAGTTTCGTGAGAAAAATGTTGAAATAGTTCGTGCGAAAAATGTTAAAATAGAAAGTGAGAAGAATGTTTAAAATAGAAAATGAGAAAATTATTGAAGTAGAAAGTGAGAAGACGCTAACATATATATATAATCAATGTGATTCGTTGTCAATTTTATATTATTACATGTTGAATACATATAGAAAGTGAGAATGTGGGATTTCGGATGCTCCATAATGTGTTCTCCCATTTCCGACCATATAGGAGACTCGGAGTTCCCACGAATCTTCAGTTTTCAAAGATACTTCTCTACTTTCTAAAAATGCTTCGCCGTCATTGGTTTTTTTAATTTCTGGGACATTTAGAATTTCTGTTGACACTTCATCTTCAGTTTTTGATGATACTTCTCTGATGACACTTGATCATCAACATATATTTGAACTATTACCATGTGTTTTCTTTCATTTTGCATTTGTAATGCAAAAAAATTAAACTTTTCAAACGCCTCAGATTTATCCCTCAAGAAATTCACCCAAGTAAACAGTGAAAAGTCATCCACCATAACTAGAATATACCTTTTACGAGCTATACTCTCAAATTTTCTCATCCGATCAGATTCTTGTTCAACACTAAATGCCATTCCTTTCTCCAACTTAGACTGCTCTATTGCATTCTCCATTTCTTCAGCTTTTAGCATTCCTATCAATTGTGAGAGTTTCATGTCGTCAGTGTTCATGGCGATCGTCAACACTGTTTTATGTGGTCCAAACTTTGCTGGCAGATATCTCAATACCTTCTTGACAAGTTTCTTGTCCTTGTATATTTTGTCCAACACGACTACTTCGTTCACAATGGAACTTAGCTTGGACCCAGAGCTTGCTATAGATTCATCACTTCCCATGCGTAAATTCTCAACTGTGATGCTAGATGATCTAGTCTTTTTCTCTTAACACATGAGGTACCCTCATATGAGTTCACTAAGATATCCCATGTATCTTTTTCGGAAGCGCATCCTTGAACAAGTTTAAACTGTTAAATGTAAACTGCATAGAATATCTTTGTCAAAGCCATCGAGTTGAATATAGACGCACTCTGATCAGCCTTTGTCCATTTTTATTTTGGCATTGGGATATTTTCTCCTTCCTCCTTCAATATAGTTAGTTCTTCCCAACAACCTTCTAGTGTTGTCCATGCATCTGCATCTATTCCCTGAATTCTTTATCGCATGCACACCTTCCAGTTTTCAAAGTTATTCTCATCTAACACTAATAGATTTTGCATAGCATTAAGTTCTTTTGGTGTCTCCATACTCTTCCGCGGGACTTCATACAGAAGACTCTTGTCGAGTCGCATTCCTCTTGGGTCGGAACAGTGAAAATACTAGAATATAGAATATGAAGAACTTTGTATAACAAACACAGTTTTACAAAAAGTGTTTAATCATATTTACACATTGTTAACACTTAACATGCGACACACCAATTCCTAATCTACCCAAAACACTCACACACAACAACAGTTGTGTCCACTCTTTGTTCACTCATCAAAAATGTGTGCAATCGATAATACACACTGCTTGTTCTTCTTCACCAAAAGCGACTAACCTGTTAATAAATCTTAGATTTTATAGTAAGTGATCCGCTCTGATACCAATTGAAAAGACTTGAATATAGAGAATATGAAGACTTTATACAATAAACAAAAATCTTATTAGAGATCGCTTAAACACAGTTCTACAAAAGTGTTTAATCAGATTTACGCACTGTTAAAACTAAACATGCGACTGACAAATTCCTAATCTACCCAAAACTCACACACACAATAACAGTTGTGCCCACTTTTTGTTCACTCACCAAAAATATGTGCAATCGACAATACACACTTTTTGTTTATATACTCGTCTTCTTCTTCAACAAAAGCGACAACCCTAGTATATACTCGTCTTCTTCTTCAAATAAGCCTAGCAGCCAACTAGTGCAATGTTTATATACGCGTCTAACTCTAGGGTTTCCAATTACTAAATGAATATTCTGCAATATTCATACAATCACATTTGCCTTATTTGAAAATCTTTTTTCCTTGTACAATTTGATAACTCATTCCCAATGAAATTATGTCACATCAGCCGTTTTAATCTTCCAGCGTAAAACTCAATTGCTTTGCACATCCTCCATATGTTTTAGCACCAAACCTTGTGCTAACAGATTTTTCCTAACAGATGAGTTGCAAAAGTAACTGGATATGCCCTAGAAGTGATGCTAAGAGCATAAAAAACCACCCAAAAGAAATCAAGACAATACAGAAATAAGCGAAAGCTAACCAAAACCGAAATAAACTTTTCCATTTCAAAAAAAGAAAAGAAAATAAAAACTTTTGGCAATAAAGAACTACTTTGATTGGAGAAAAATTTGTCATAACATCAGAAAACTAAGTAATAGACCACAATGTATTTAGAGCAGCAATGAAGCCACCAAACATCAATAGAGGTCAAATGTCATATTTTCACCGACCAATGCATTCTTGTCAAGTCACATTCCCCTTGGTTTGGAACAGAACTGAAGTTCTTCAAGAAATCACCAAGCTATTTTACATTTAATAAACCCTATTAGCGTGGAACCAAATATTTCAGTCTATCCCACACTTATTCAAGCCCAAAGGAGATGTGTACAACATTCTTGGGTCTTCTAAAAATCTAAAACAACGAAGATCCGACTAAAAACCATCTGGATCCACCTAAGGCATCCAAATCAATGCAAAATATTCATTATTGGTTCTGTAAGGAAACTTCTAAAACCAATAGACTTGGTGGATATATCCTCTTTTTTTTGTGAAAACTGTATATGAATTAGTGCTTTTAAAAGATCAAGATCACGTCATAAGTCCAAAAAATGAGATTTGCTTTTTAAAAAAACTTTACAAAACAGGTTTTGTTCACACTATGACTTATATGAACCATAACTAGTTTCTTGAAGAGGTTAAATCAGTGAGACATCTCTCAACCCTCCCCCATTCCTCCTAAGATGACCCTAGAAGTCCAGTAATAAAGACCCAAGGAGCTTCCAAACTTCCTTATCTGAATCAATTGAAGATAGTCTCTTAAAGTTTAATGGATAAAATTCATCAATAGTGATATATATTTTATTTAATTGAAATGCTTGAGGTCTTAAAATTTATAGCCTATATAATAAACTCCTTTGATACTTCATTTGTTGGCATCTCCGAATTTTATGCAAAATAAATAGTATTTGTTTTTTTATTCAAAAATTGTTTTGCTTTGTTTTAATCTCAATTCTCTGTGGGGTATTTGATGCTCGAATTCATTGAATGCTTGAATATCAAAGCTATAAAACAAATTCAAAAGGCTAAGAAAAGCTTTCTAAAGATATAATCGATTTGAGAATAATTTTCAGAATATCTGTCTAAGAGTTCTTTTTATTAACCTGTGAATTAAATAACTTAGTAACTTACAAATTCTTTTATCCATAATTATACTGTTCCAAAACCTGATTCTTATAGGATTAAAATTAGTTTGGTTTCGTCCCATGGTTTTGCAGTTCATTCTTAGAAAAGCAGCTTTAATATTAAATTTATGTGACTAGTATTAGTATAATTAGAGGAAAGATGAATTGTGTTAAGATCTAGAAAGGGGAGAGTAATATTGTACACACAAATTATGACAGACACCAAAAATGGAAATATTTTATTCTGATTTTCTTTTGGAACTTTTATTTTATACAGCTGAAATGAAGAAAAAAAACTGCAAAGAGTAAAGAGAGATTTTTCTTTGTTTTTAAAATACTTTTATGAAACAAATTTTGAAAAAAGATAATAATAAAGCAACAAACATAATTTATTTATTTTTTCTGATTTAAATAAAACAATACTAAAATATGTCAAAATGAACAAGAAATTTTCTTTAAGTATTATTTGAAGTTTTATAAAGAAACGGAATGGTAAATATCAAAATAAATTCTGGTTTTCCTTTTATAATGAAACGAAATAAATTATATTATTTTCAGGATTTTCAGTTTTTATAAAATCCACAGAAAATTCAACAATTTAAAATTTTTATGGCTTTTAAATTTTGATAGATGCAAAAGTGCAAATCAAAAGAAATGAAAATTTTGATGGATTTTCGAATATTGTGAAAAAGAAAAAAAAACAGAATATCAAATGCGATAAAGGTTGATAAGAAGAACAACCGTAAATAGAAATTCAGTCAAGACATTTTTTATTCATGAATCAATAAAACATAAAAGAACAATTAATTTATGATTATTCGGTTTATAAGAAAACATAACAGCAAAAAAAGCACTAATGGCAAATGATAAGGATTCGAATAACGTAAGGAATTTCTACCGAACTAAAATTACCTTAATTATCTTTAATTTTCTAAAATAATATGTTTTTAAATTTTTATTTTAAATTTAAAATCGTTAATTTATTAATCTAATAATAACACTAATTTAAAATTACTTTAAATCTTTTTAATAGAAAAAATAAAGAATAATACCCTAAAATAGTATTTTTAAAAGTTTTTCTTCTAAATCTAGCATCATAAAATTAAATTCCCAAAAATAGCACAAATACTTATGTGAAAATACTTATTTATTTTAAATAAATTATACATAAACTTAAATTATTGTATTTGGGTTCATTATTTCCAATTTAGGGTTTAATTTTTTTTTATTAAAATATAGTTTTATATTATTTTAATCTCAAATTTATGCTATTATTGGAAATTTAAACTAATGATGCTATTTTTGGAACAAAAACTTAAAAAGATGCTATTTTAGATATTTGCCCAAAAATAAACTCTAAACTAAAGACAAAGTAATGTTTTAAATGTATTTTTAATTCTAGTTTTGCAAGATTTTTTTTGTGAGGTTAAATTTAATAAATTTTATATCATTTTTAACAATTCTCCCCATAAAATTAATAGAATTACATATTGAGTAATACCTTAAAATAGCACCATTTTAAGTTTATTTTCCAAATTTAACACACTAAAACTAAAATTCCCAAAATAGCATAAATTATTATGTAAAAATAATTATTTACCTTAAATAGAATATATATAAATTAAAACATAATATTTGGGTTCACTTTTTCCAATTTAGGGTTTAAATTTTTTTTATTAGGAATAAGTTTTCAATTATTTTAGTATTAAATTTGTGCTATTTTTGGAAATTTAAATGACTAGTGCTATATTTAAAACAAAAATTTGAAATTGTGCTATTTTAGTCAATTGCCCTTGCATATTTCCCAAATCAGGTCATTAGACATTTTGCTAAGGCCCATAACTGTCCAATAAATATGAAAAACAAAGTTTCCAACCATAATATATGTGTGAAATGCAAGTGTCAAAAAATATATATATATAAAATACGACATCAATAAATTTATTTTTCAAAAATAACCAAGAATCTACAAATTTTTTATAAACTTTGAAAAAAACTTTTGATTTTGAAAGGTTACCTATATTTTCATAAATGATTCCAAAAGTATTAGTAATATTTTGAAGAAAAAAGGTTGTTTTAGAAATATTTGAATACCTATCCGTATAAAAGAAAATAAAAATCATTGGCTTTAGTTATATATTAAAGAAAGAACATGAAATTATATTATTATTATTATTTATATTTTTTCAACATATTAAAACAAATATTAAAATTCTATTTTCTTTTTTATTAATACACTAAAATTTTCTCTTCGAATTAATATATTTATAGGAGAAAAAATAAAGAAAGCAATTTATAATAATAGAAAAGGAAAAATGAGAGTGAAGTCAACAAAAACAGTCCCTCGAGCGTAATGCATGCCATCCTGTTTTGATAATAGCCAGCAATTTCCTTCTCCCAATAATTTTATATCTAATCGTGTTTCCTTTGTATTTATTAATCATTACAAATTTAAAAATAAAGGATAATTTTCTAAAGAATATTTTTTTAATTTTTTTTAAAAATAATATTATTAGATTTAAAATTTTAATTATAAAAAAAAATTAATATTAAAATATATTAAAACTAAATTTTAATAAAAAATTAAAATTTTAAATTGGAAAAATATATCCAAATATAATTTTTTACGTTTATGTATAATTTATGTAAAATAAATAAGTATTTTTATATAAATATTTGTGTTATTTTCGGAATTTTAATTTTAAAGTATTAGATTTAAAAGAAAAAAACTTTAAAAATATTATTTTAATTTATTACTCAAAGATAAAAATTAATAATATCGAAAATAATATTTCTTAGATTTTTTAATTAAGAAAAAATTCGTTTTAGTTAATGGTTTAATGGTTGAAGTTTGTAATTTACGAGATATAATGTAAACTTGCATTTTTTCCAGATTTATTTTTTATTTAACAAAAATGTGTTTGACTATAAAATGATATGAAAAAATTAGGTTTTTTGGGGTTAAAAAATTAATCTGAGTTTCAATTTAGGATGATCGCAATTATAAAATAGTTTTTGATCAGTACATTTCAAATATCAAAAAGCATTTAAAATAGTATATATATTTATGAATATATTATTGATATATGTAACGTGAATGCTCGAAACAAGGAAAGTTACGTAATTGCTACGACATTTAAAAGAAATTATAATTTTTAAATAAATAAAAGATGACATTTGTTATAATTTGACAAATGATTTGACGTTGAACCAACATATAACAATTAGATATAAATATTCATAAAATTTATTAATATATATTTTCTCATCACACAAAACAACAAAAAATAATTATATAGATTAGTTAACGTTTTTCAGAAAATAGACATAATCAAAATAAAATAGCAGAAAGAATGAAAACAAAAGTGGGAAAACAGTTCAATCCATTTTATTTCTTGTTTTGTTTTTGTGATATAATCACAATAACGATAACAAAATTTCGATGAAAATACGATTTCTTTCCATTTAAAATATTACAAATTGAAAATAAAAAGAGAGAAAATATAAATAGAGAAATGCCTGGCTTTCCCATGTACACCGACGACTCATGATAACTTTTACTTTTCCGGCGAAAACTTCGAAGTAGGCATTAATGCATATCATTGAATTCATTAACGGTAAAGATGTATGAACTTATTAGTTCTTCTTCATGTCTTCTTTTCGTCTTCATCATCGATCGTCTTGAGAATTGTTTTCCTTTGAGAGAAAGAGAGAAAGAGAGAGAGAGAGAGAAAAGAGATGATGAGAACTTTAAGATTCTTGTTGGAGTATGTTTTTTTATGACATTTTATAATAAGTGATGTTTTAATTAGTTGAATTAGTTTTAGGGTAGATAATAAATACTGTTTTGTTTTAAAACTTTAAATATTATAAATGAAACAAATGGAGTAATTTAATGTTGATTTTGATTAATTATTGACGGAAAACAAGAATATTTGACTTACGAGTTAACCAACAAATGTCTTTGACTTACGTGTTAGATCATCAGTGTGAATTTTTAGACAAAACTTGCATTTTTTGCATGTTTCGGTTTTGTCTTTAATTAAAAGGTCAATCTTTATAGGTTCATAAATAAACTACATTTTGATCCACTGGAAAAAACTATTCACATATTTTAATTAATTCCTTATTTTGTTTAATATAAATGAGATATATATATATAATTTATTTTATATTTAAAATAATTTTTTAAAATCTTTTAATATTGATTACAAAAATAAAATATATAATAAAATTAGATTATACAAATATATTTAAATTATATTTATCTTGGATCAAATTGTACATGTGATAAATATTCAATTAAACTAAATTTTTGTTTTATATTTGATTTGACTAATTTTTTTAAAATTTATATTTTATTTTATATTGTATTTGCATTTTATATTGAAACATTAGTGATTTACATATAATATACTGTGTAATGAAATTTTTTATAAATATTATAGTAAATTATGTTTTATGTAATATTTATTTTAATATATTTTAATAGTGCGACACATTAACATTGTATATTTGTAAATCACACATTAATATAAAATTATTTTAAGAAAATAATTTTCAATAAATATATTATGGATTGTACATGGAAACGAAGAGAGTGTATAAATGGTTCCATTGAGAAGATTCACCATGTTAGTGTAAATCAAGAAACAAGTTTCACTATCTAAAAAATCATTGGTATTTTCTTTTGTCATTTGTATCATAACCGGATGCTCCAACACTTTGGTGATAGCAAATACATAGTCAAACTCAACACATTTCAATCATTTATCTCCGTTAGTATTTTCTTTTAATCATTAGAAACGCTTTAAATAACAATGATGTCTTTTTTGCAAACGTTAGGGATATTCCAAGTTTCAGCAAATGATCTGTTTAAGTTACCCCAAAACTGATGTTAAAAACTATATATACGATACTAATTTATACTAACTATATATCTAGCAATCCCACTGGGTTTTTCGTAGAAATCGGAAAAATCGAATCGATCGAACCAAAATTTTTGATTTTAGTTTTAATTTAATTATAATCATTAAACTGATCGGTTAAATAATTAATTTTATTCGATATATATTTTGGTTCAGTTTGGGAAAACCAAACCGATCAATTTTTTTAAACCGAAAATACATTCCTGTATAAACTAAAAATCGACTATTGCAATCCTAATTTTTTGAAAAATTTGTTTGCGACAGCCACATTTCTCTTTGGATTCCTTCGGCGTCTTCTCTTCTGTTTTTTCTCTTTGTTTTGTTCTCTGTTTTTTTAATATTCTGAAATATCGACGATTTCCTCGATTTAGATAGGTAAGTTTTTGTTTGGTTTCAATGTTAGTGTTTTTAGATTGGAATACTTGTTAGATTAAGATTCAAAATATTTTATCTCGGTGTTAGTGGTTTCGGTGTTAAGATTTTTAAATCGAAATATTTTTAGATCGGTGTTAGTGGTTTCGATGTTAGTATTGTTAGTCGAATTTCTTGAAATATTTGTTCTCTTTTTTTAAATCGGAGTACTTGTCGAATTTCATTTGATTTTGTTAATTTCACATGGATCTAAAACAGAATATTTAGGTGAAATAGTATCATGTTTGATAAGAGCTTGAGAACAAATCAAGTTTCAACTGATTATACCAAGTCTTTTAGGGTGTTAAGAATCAATTTTTTAAGATTCTTTTTGTTGTTGTTCGATTTCAGTGAGGGTAACAAGTATATTCTAGATGTTTCCTTGATTTCGATTTCTTTTAACCTGTTTAGTTCGATTTCTTTTATTTTTTTGGTTTTGTTCATGGTCCGAATTGGACCGAATTAGACCGAACTGGTCCAAATTGACCCGAAAATCTGAATGAACTAAATTAAACCAAAAAATGAACTAAATTAAACAAAAATTAACCGAAAAACTTGAAATATCAAATAATAACCAATTAAACCTAAATTTTAAACAAATTAAAAATTAAATTATAATTTGGTATAATTCGGAACAGTTATATATACTAAAAATTGAATCGATTAAACCGTCAAAAATTCCAAATCGAACCGAATTTGTACTTATTTTTTTTTGTCGACTTTTTTTTATACCGATTAACCGAGACCGAACAAACCGACCTCATTGATTAGAAAAAATCGAAAACCCAAGTCTACTTATAACTAAAGAGAATGGAGTATGAAAAAAGAAAGAAAAAGAGAATTGAGCGGATGGTGCAAATTTAGAGCACAATAAGGGAAGCCTACGCATATTAAATGTGTCTATGCCAAACACCTAAAATTCCATAACTACACTACACATGTAGTAGTAAAAAACTCACTCAAATGATCCTTTACGCCAGAAAGAAAGTAGCCAATGTTCTACACATTAACATTCTTGAAAATCCAAAAAAGTAAACATTTTCATTAATGGATCTTCGATGAAAACTAAATTTGTCAATTTTAAATTACCACAAAAAAAAAATTGTCGGACCTAACAAATAGCGTAGATTATTTAGAAATTCGTCAAAAAATTTTAGAATTGTCGACAAATTGAATTCCAATAAAATTTTGACGAAAATTATAGTTAGAAATATGTCGATAAAACATCACTGAGATTCCATAGGCAAACGGTCATATTTAAAGCAATTCCTGATGGTCAGGGGTACGTAAGGACATAGAAATACTTATGAGGAAGATCAAAATGGAAATCGAAGGTCTTACCCATATGATGGCGACATCAGGTCGTATGGTCGTCCAGGAGACCAGATTGGCCGACCAGGAAGCTTGCCCGAGACAACCGGGCCATTTGGCATGTTTGGCGGTCCAAACAGCACCGTCGGACCCTCGACCAACAGGACCGGACCGATCAGCATTGCCGGCGGAGAGACCCAAACCTCCGGTCCAACTGGTGGCGACGTGGATGACACCGCCGGTCCCATTGGTGATGCCGCCGATTCCGGGATCAACTTGGCCGGTCCAGAAGGTATTCCGGCCAGCACCTCGTACAGTCCAGCCGGTACAACCGATCCAGCCGAGTACACGGGTATTTCAGCATCTACACAAGGAGACTCGGACCAGATAAACTACCAGCTTCAGGACATGTATCTAGAGGAAGTCTCTACACCAGTGGTGCCACCAGGAGCAATGACAAGGAGCAGATCAAAAGCACTCTTCCACAAGTTCAGCTTATGGGTCGACAAGCTCCTAGAGGAAGATCGGCTAAGGACAGTGGGACAGAAGTGCAAAGAAGAGTCCAAAGGCTTCTCAACAATGCAAATGACTTCAGAAATTTGGGCTTTAGTGGCAAGAGAGGTCAGGGCCCAAAGATTCCTAACCCTACTCCAAGTCGAAGACTAGGAGCAAGGCGCGTGCATGCCACAAGGACGACCACCTTCCATTTCTTGGCCGTGAGGTAAGAAAGGTAAGTTTTCAATTCGAATATATGCCTCTTTCTGTTTTGCAGGATAGGATCTAGATTGTTTACATTTTTGAGTCAAATACATTTTAGGAATATGTCCTTTTTCGGTTATGCACTTTTGTACATTTTCCGTTTGTACACTTTTGTAAACTTTCCTTTTCTTTCTTTGAGTCGACCCTAGAAGGTCAAGCTGTCGAGCATATTAATAAGGCTCCTTCCAGCATTGTAGTTCAACAACCTTTTTGATAATTAATAAATATCGAATTTTCTTCAACAAGTTATTCTCTCAAGAGACTTGTGCGCTTAGAACCTAGTTGAGACCAGCCCTCCTAGCTCTAAGTTTGTGATTTATCACGAGGTTCATCACCCCTCGTGTGGTTCACTTCACCCTTCCATCTTTTACCAACCAAAAAACCCCCATCCAGAAGCCTAAGGTTAAGTTTCTCACCTAATCTTCTCCAAACAGCCCACGCGCATCCAAGCCTTGAATCGAGGCTTGTATCATTTTGGTATCAGAGCTTAAAGCTCCTAAACCAGGTTGTTTCTATCCTTTAGTTAGTTTTGTTTCTTGTTCTTGCATTAGTTTAAGTCGCATTAAAAAAAAATCAAAAAAATAACACTAAACTCCAAACCGAGTGCATCTAGCTTCTACGTGTATCACTAGGGCTTAGATTCACTTTTGCATTGCCATTCACGTTTTTCTTTTTGTTCAAATCATATTTCCATTATTTTTAAGTTAAATTAAAAATAAAAGAAAAAAAGGAAAAAATACCAAAAGAATTCGAATTGGACAGCTAGCACAAGTTATAGGAAGTTTCCATTTTTCCAAACTTTCTTTTTTCAGGTTTTTCCTTTTTTTCAATTTTTTCCTTTTTGCAAATTCGAATTCCCCTATAAAAGAAAACCCTCCTAATCCACTTAGGAGCAAAATAACTTGTGTTTCTTTCTTGTAGCATAATGGCAGAAGAGAATAAAGATGCAGCCGAGGCCATGATGACCATGTTCACCACCCTCCAAACACAACTCGCATCAATAGGCGAGAGGTTGGAGCGTATGGAGAGGTCTGTGAGATTCCAGGCCATAAAGCACATGAGAGCTGAGCAAGACCGTGCTGAGGGTCCTGAGCACCTTAGGACATGGCACGAACAGGAGGAGTCCCAGCCAGATGGAGATGAGGACGCACCACCTCATAACTATCACCCTAGGCCGAGAGGACCTCCATAGAAACCAGAGGCAGAAGGAGATGACTTTGAGCCATATGGTCATCACCAGAGACCAAGGATGCCTCCTAGACATCATGAGGATGGAGATGAACACGCCTACAACAGGGTAACTCATCCTGATATAAAGTTAACCCCTCCTAGTTTTGTAGGAAAAGTAGACCCCGAAGCCTATCTTGATTGGGAGAGGAGGATGGACCACATCTTCGATCACTACAACCAACCAGGCCGTAGGAGAGTCTCCATGGCAGTAGCACAACTCACGGATAATGCTCTCATCTGGTGGGATCGTGAGGTTTCTGACCAAAGGAGGAAGAGATTGAGGCCCGTAGACTCATGGGTCAACATGAAAGATCTCATGCGACAAAGGTTTGTTCCACCTTACTTTCATAGAGACTTACAACGACGTTTTTGTACTCTTAAGCAGGGTACCAGATCAGTAGAGGAGTACTATGAAGAGTTTGAGAGACTAAGGAACAAGCTGGAACTCAATGACGATGAGGAATCTTTGATGGCACAATTCTTGGATGGACTCCAAGAAAGAATCAGCCGCAAGGTGGAAAGGCAAATCTACAATGACTTCAAAGACTTGTTCTATCTATCTGTCCAGCTGAGCAGCACATCAAACGTAAGAGCCAAGACATCCGCAGCAAGCCTAAGACGCCTTGGGTACCAAACAACATTCCCAAGCCCGTAGACAAAGGCAAAAGCATAGAGATCGAGTCACGGTTCAAGAGCAAGCCTCCTGAGCCAACCCATGACTAGAGAGAGCCTAGTAAGTCCTCTAACCCTCAAAGATCACATGACATCACTTGTTTCAAGTGTAAGGGTCGTGGACATATCTCAAGGGAGTGCCCAAACAACCGGGTCATGTTGATTACGGAAGCTGGAGAGTATGAGTCCCAAGATGAGGAGGACTATGAACCAGAAGAAGAATACGGTGACATTGAGTACCCTGATATGGGGGAAGTGCTGGTCACTAGACACATTCTCAGTGCAATGGTGGATCCCTCAGAGACCATCCAGAGAGAGAACATCTTCCACAGCCGTTGCACCATCAAGGGCAAAGTATGTAATCTCATCATAGATGGTGGTTCTTGCACTAACGTTGCTAGTGTATACATGGTTGATAAGCTAGGTCTAGAGAAGACAAGGCACCCTCAACCATATAGACTGAGATGGCTCGATGACAAAGTAGAGCTCAAGATCCATGAGCAAGTCACTGTGCCATTCAGTGTGGGCAAGTACCAAGACCAAGTCGTGTGCGACGTGGTGCCCATGCAAGCTGGCCATCTTCTGCTAGGAAGACCATGGCAGTTTGACAAGGAGACCAGACATGATAGCCGAACCAATCTCTACACTTTCGTGCATGACAAGAGAAAGGTCAGCCTAGCTCCTCTCACACCTACCCAGGTACATGAGCTTCAACAGCAAATGAGTAAGGAAAAGAAGCTCATTAAATCTAATTTTCTTATTTAACCAGGTCATGTCCGGAGAACTTTAGCCTCGAAGGATCTAATGCTACTAATGGTTTTCAAAGAAGTGTTGAATGTAGAGAAAGAACATATAGAGCTACCTCCTGAAGTAGCAGCTCTCCTCAACAAGTTCCAGGATGTGTTCCCGGAAGAGATACCAGCAGGTTTACCTCCCCTACAAGGCATAGAGCACCAGATCGACCTTGTGCCCGGAGCAGCCTCTGCCCAACCGGCCAGCCTACCGGATGAGTCCAGAGGAGTCCAAGGAGCTTGAGAAGCAAATCAAGGAGCTCCTGGAGAAAGGCTATGTTCGAGAGAGCCTCAGTCCATGTGCCATACCAGTGCTACTAGTGCCCAAGAAGGATGGGACTTAGCGAATGTGTGTGGACTGCTGAGCAATCAACAACATCACAGTCAAGTATCGGCATCCAATACCACGGCTGGATGACATGCTAGATGAGCTGAATGGAGCCACGGTCTTCTCCAAGAGAGACTTCAAGAGTGGATACCACCAAGTCAGGATGAAGGAAGGTGAGGAATGTAAGACTGCTTTCAAGACAAAGCAAGGGCTCTACGAGTGGACAGTCATGCTTTTCGGCTTGACTAATGCCCCAAGCACCTTCATGCGCCTTATGAACCAAGTTCTTAGGGGGTACATCAGTAAGTTCATTGTAGTTTATTTCGATGATATTTTAGTTTATAGTAAGTGCTTAAGGGATCATCTCACACATCTTGAGTTGGTGCTTAAAACCCTTCGACAAGAAGAGCTTTATGCCAATCTCAAGAAGTGCATATTTTGTACTGATAAACTTGTCTTCTTAGGTTTTGTTGTAAGTTCACAGGACCTACAGGTTGATAAAGAGAAGATTCGAGCCATACAAGAATGGCCAACACCAAGCAACATCAGCCAAGTGAGGAGCTTCCACGAACTGGCTAGCTTCTACAGGAGATTCGTGCCCAACTTCAGTAGTATTGACTCACCATTGACGGCAGTAGTGAAGAAGAACATGGGATTCAGCTGGGGAGAAGCTCAGGAGAGGGCATTCCAGGCTTTGAAAAACAGCCTTACACATGCACCAGTGCTAGTCCTGCCTGACTTTAACAAGATGTTTGAAGTGGAGTGTGATGACTCTAGAATAGGCATAGGAGCAGTGCTAACCCAAGGAGGGATGCCAGTGGCATACTTCAGTGAGAAGCTAGGTGGTGCCTCACTGAATTACCCCACTTACGATAAGGAGCTTTTATGCCCTTGTCTGAGCATTGGAGACTTGGCAGCATTATTTGCTGTCCAAGGAGTTTGTGATCCACATTGATCACGAGACTCTCAAACACCTCAGAGAGCAAACCAATATCAAGAGGAGACATGCCAGATGGATGGAGTTCATAGAAACTTTCCCGTACGTCATCAGGTACAAGAAGGGCAAAGACAATGTGGTAGCCGATGCACTATCAAGGAGGTTTGCCTTGATATCCACTATGGAGGCAAAGGTCCTAGGATTTGAGCACATCAATGACCTATACAAGGATGATCCTGACTTTGCTGAGAGCTACAAGGAGTGTGGCACAGGGAGTCGTGGCAAATTTTACATCCATGAGGGATTCTTGTTCCGAGAAAGAAGGTTGTGCATACCACAAGGATCGTTAAGGAAGCTTATCATCTGAGAAGCTCATGGAGGAGGACTCATGGGCCACTTTGGTGTCGACAAGACCCTAGCAGTGGTCAAGGAGCACTTCTACTGGCCGCACATCAAAAGGTCAGTAGAAGCCCATTTTGCAAGGTGCATCACTTGCAAAAAGGCGAAATCCCAAGTGCACCCTCACGGGTTGTACCTTCCACTGCCCATACCTACACATCCATGGGTGGACATCTCAATGGACTTCGTTCTAGGTCTGCCCAAGATCAACCACAAGGATGCAATCTTTGTAGTGGTGGACAGATTCTCCAAGATGGCACACTTCACGTGTGCCAATGTCAATGATGCCACGCAAACAGCCGAGCTGTTTTTCAGGGAGATAGTACAGTTTCATGGAGTGCCAAGGACCATCGTGTCAGACAGTGACACCAAGTTCCTCAGCTATTTCTGGAGGACCCTTTGGACGAAGCTAGGCACGAAGCTACTCTTCTCTACCACCTGCCATCCTCAAACCGATGACCAAACTAAAGTTGTCAACCGGACACTATCAACTCTTCTCAGGACTACACTAGGGAAGAACCTTAAGACTTGGGTGGAGTGCCTGCCATTCATAGAGTTTGCTTACAACCGAGCCGTGCACTCAGCAACCAAGAAGACACCTTTTGAAGTAGTATACGGTTTCAACCCTCTCACCCCATTGGAGCAAACGCCACTACCACCAGCAGAGATGACCAACCTCAACGGAGTATCCAAGGCAGAGTTCATAAGGAAGTTACACCAGAAGGTAGCAGAGAACTTGGAGAAGAGGACTGGGCAGTACGTGACTCATGCCAACAAAGGAAGAAAGGAGGTGATCTTTCAACCAGGCGACTGAGTGCGGCTACACCTATGGCAAGAGAGGTTCCCTAACCTAAGGAGTTCCAAGCTAGCACCAAGAGGAGATGGACCATTCAGAGTGCTGGAAAGAATCAACAAGAATGCCTATCGGATCGAGCTCCCAGGTGAGTTTAATGTGTCCAACACGTTCAACGTAACTGACTTAGCCCCTTTCCATGCAGATGAACCAGTTTTGAGGTCAAAACCTACTGAAGAGGGAGGGGATGATGGGGATATCAGGTCGTATGGCCGGCCAGGAGACCAGACTGGCCGACCAGGAAGCTTGCCCGAGACAGCCGGACCATTTGGCACATCTGCCGGCCCAAACAGCACTACCGGACCCTCGACCAACAGGACCAGACCGATCAGCATTGTCGGCGGAGAGGCCCAAACCTCCGGCCCAACTGGTGGCAACGTGGATGACACCGCCGGTCCTATTGGTGATGTCGCTGACTCCGGGATCAGCTTGGCCGGTCCAGAAGGCATTCTGGCCAGCACCTCGCACAGTCCAGCCGGTACAGCCGATCTAGCCGAGTACACGGATATTTCAGCATCTACACAAGGAGACTCGGACAAGATAAACTACCAGCTTCAGGACATGCATCTAAACGAAATCTCTACACTAGTGGTGTCACCAGGAGCAATGACAAGGAGCGGATCAAGAGCATTCTTCCACAAGTTCAACTTATGGGTCGACAAACTCCTAGAAGAAGATCGACTAAGGACAGTGGGCCAGAAGTGCAAAGAAGAGTCCAAAGGCTTCTCAACAATGTAAGGGACTTCAGAGACTTGGGATTTAGTGGCAAGAAAGGTCAGGGCCCAAAGATTCCTAACCCTACTCCAAGTCGAACACTAGGAGCAATGCGCGTGTATGCCACAAGGACGACCACCTTCCATTTCTTGACCACAAGGTAAGTTTTCAATTTGAATATATGTCTCTTTCTGTTTTGCAGGGTATGATCTAGATTGTTTACATTTTTGAGTCAAAGACATTTTAGGAATAGATCCTTTTTCGGTTATGCACTTTTGTATATTTTCCATTTATGCACTTTTATAAACTTTCATTTTCTTTCTTTGAGTCGAACCTAGAAGGTCAAGCTGTCGAGCATATTAATAAGGCTCCTTCCAGCATTGTAGTTCAACAACCTTTTTGATAATTAATAAAGATCGAATTTTCTTCAACAAGTTATTCTTTCAAGAGACTTGTGCGCTTAGAACCTAGTTGAGACCAGCCCTCCTAGATCCAATTTTATGATTTATCACGAGGTTCATCACCCCTCGTGTGGTTCACTTCACCCTTCCATCTTTTAACAACCAGAAAACCCCCATCCAGAAGCCTAAGGTTGAGTTTCTCACCTAATTTTCTCCAAATAGCCCACGCGCATCCAAACCTTGAATCAAAGCTTGTATCAACATGTGTTTAGAATGCTTTTTGTTAACAAATTTTCTTCTTACATATATGACCTTTTTGAGATTAGTTAGAATGTAGATCGAAGCCCTTACATATGAGTCCAAAAAAATAAATTTGTATTTGTTGTAAAAGAGTTCTGTTTCAAATCAGAAAGATTATCGTTAATGGGAAAATAATAAGAAGAAGAATAGACACATTTTGTGTTGCAGTTTTTTGTGTTTCTTAAAAGTTTACCATAAGCAAGTTGCTTCTTTTTGAGGAAGTTTGTGCTAATATTTTTGGATGATATTCTGGGTTATAATCCAACAATGGGTCGCTTTATTGAAGCTACATATATATTCACATACCCAAGAAAAATTCAAGTTGTGTCAGATTGGCTTGTCCATGTTAACATCAAACAACTCAAGGGTTTCCTCAGGTTAGCTGGTTATTACAGAAGATTTGTCATTAAATGATTTAATAAAAAAAGATTCATTTGTTTGGAATGAATAAGATAAAATAGCTTTTGATAGTCTAAAACAAGAATTATGTCGAACACCAGTGTTGGCTTTACCAGACTTTAATAAAGAATTTGTGATTGAGATTGATGCAGGTAGTAATGGAATATAGATTGTGTTGATGCAGGAGGGCAATCCTTTATCATATATTAGCATACATCTCAAAGGTAAATAGCTTACGCTGTCGATTTATGAAATAGAAATATTGGTTGTGGTAAATAGAAATATTGGTTGTGGTTTTTGTTGTCTAAAAATGGAGACATTACTTGATAACCATGCATTTTGTGATTAAGGCATACCAAAAGAGTTTGAATTACTTGTTAGAATAAAGGTTAAACATTCCCATTCAACATCAGTGGTTACCTAAACTTCTTGAATTTGATTATGGAATACAATATAAACAAGGGAAAGATAATGTTGTAGTTGATCCGTTGTCGAGAGTTCAAGGATCAGAAGTTCTTCACATGGCCATGTCAGTATTGGAATGTGATTTAATGAAAAGGATCCAAGATTGCTTTGAAACTGATGTAGAAATCAAAGAAGTGATAAATGAACTCAAAGAAAATCCAGCTGCTCATAAATATTATTTTTGGGTGCATAATATTTTGAGAAAGAAGAGCAAAATAGTAGTTCCTATGAATCTACTATTGCATGATTCTATTCTGGGATGGCACCATTGCTCTAGTAGTGGTAGTCATTCAAGGAGGGATTCTACTCACCAAAGGGTGAAAGCTTTGTTCTATTGGAAAGGTATGCTAAAAGACATTTAATCGTACATTCGAAGTTGCAACATTTGTCAGCAATGCAAGTACAATACTTCAGCATATCCCGGATTGTTACAACCTCTCACTATTCCTTTTACTATTTGGACATATATTTCAATGGATTTTATTAAAGGTTTACCTTTGTCCTTTGGAAAATCTGTTATATTCCTAGTTGTGGATAGATTACGCAAAACTACTCATTTCATGATATTGACACATCCTTACACTATTGTTTTAGTAGCTCAGATGTTTTTGGATAACGTGTTTAAATTATACGGCTTTCTTAATTCAATTATAAGTGATCGTGATGCTATGTTCCTGAGTGAATTTTGGCAGGAATTCTTCAAATTACATGGTGTCTCTTTGAATTTGTCAACTGCTTATCATCCTCAAAGTGATGGTCAAACTGAAGTTGCTAACAAATGCATAGAGACTTACCTAAGATTTATGTGGAGTGATCGTCTTTACCTTTAGAGTAAGTGGATTCCATTGGCTAAATTTTGGTACAATACCAAATTTCATTCAACAACTCATATTACTCCATATGAAGTGGTTTATGGTCGGTCTCTTCCTCAAATTTACACTATTTATCAGGAAAATCAAAGGTAACTGCGGTAGCTAAATGTTTGCAAGAAAGGAAGAATATGCTTTTGGTACTCAAATTTTATTTGTTGAGAGCTCAACATTGAATACATCAATCGGCAAACAAACATAGGTTGATCACAATTTTGATATTGGAGATTATGTCTATGTTAAATTGCAATCATACAGGCATAATTCAGTGGTGAATCGCAACAACTTGAAGCTAGCTCCTAAGTACTATGGACCATTTAAAATCGTGGAGAAATGTGGGGATGTTGTATACAAGTTACTATTTCCTCCAACTTCTCTAATTCATCCTATTGTTCATGTATCCCAATTCAAATTGAGGGTGGGGACTGCTCAAGTTGCTAATGAATTGCCAACATTACTACAAGATGTATTTGTCAAGGAACCAGAAAGAATTTTGCAAAGGAAGATGATGAATAGACATGGAAAAGTTGTGACAAAAGTTTTGGTTAAATAAGCAAATCAAGATGTGGAAGAGGCAACTTAGGAATTCATATTCGATTTGTAGAACAGACTTCCAGCTTTCAAACCTTGAGAACAAGGTTCTTTGAACAGAGAGGATTTGTTATAGCAATCGTTATAAGAAAAGGATGGGGACACATGTCAATTACACATTGGAAAATACTCAAAGTTGGAGATGTTGTTGTTGAAAGACGGTCAAGAAACAGAGCATAAAAGGAAAAAAGATCATTTGGGAAATTAACCAAAAAATTGTAATTTTCTTCATTATATCTTTCTCTTGTGTTTGTTAAACTCATTCTCTTCTGGAAAATCATTCTACATTCAAGATTCTCTAGTAAAGTGAATTGAGTTCGTGTTTGTAAAGAACATTGATTATGTTTTTAAAATAAAAATTCCGATTCTTTAACATAAAGAGATATGTATATATGTGAGTTTTTTTTTTATTCTCTTAGGTGGGTATTGAACGTGTGGTGGTGCTTCTTTGATTTGCAACAAATAGATGAACCTTTATTCACGTTTTCTTTAGTTTGGTTGATTTTTTTTTGGATTTCCACTACCATTTGGTACTGATTCATATTTTTTATTGTTATTTTGTTTTCTTCAGTTTTTTTGGCAAAATCAAGTGTGATAAAATACTCATAGAAAACTTATAGTTGAATATTCTACAAAATATGTAATTTGCTGCTGAGTTTTTCTTTTGCATTTTCTTACAACATACATATTTTAGACTTGATCCATTAATATATAACGTTATTTTGGGGTTATTCAAACAAAAAGAGTATTGGTTGGTTCAACCATGATGTGTTAGTACACGGTAATACTACCACAGTTTTTCTAGGAGCATTTGAGATATTAGGTCAGCTCGTATCACTAGGGCTACCTTCCACTGAATTTGCTACTCAATTTTACAGCAAAGTGCCCTGATTCTTGAATATTGTTATATGGTTACCTCTCTACCTTGTGGGCCATACGCTCTCATAGGCCATCAATAAATTGTACCATGAATGCTTTCTCATAATCATCTAGTTCCATTCTATCTCGGAGCTGTTTGAACTCATCGAAATATTCATCTACCGTCTTTTGTCCTTGAGACAAATTACAAAACCACTTTTAGATTTCACGAGTGTAGTTGGGTGGGAAAGACCTTCTCAGACGGTTTTTCACATCATTCTAGGTTTTTATGGGTAGAAGGTGTTTTGTCTTTGTCTGAGCCATCTCGTGATACCACAAAGACATAACAAGTTCAGTTAATTGGACTATTGCCAATGTTATCCTTTTGATATCACTGTATCTATAAACTTCAAACATTTGGGATATTCTTGTAAACTCTTTTAAAGGTATGTATACTGTGAAAAGAACAAGGTTAGATCACTTAGCCTCACAGTTTGAGAATATTTGTATGAATAGTGAGGAGTCGATCTCTAACTTTAGATCTAAGTTGAGTTCTATTGCTCATGAGGTCGCGGATTTGGAGAAAGTCTATAAAGATAAAAAAAACTTGTCAAGAAGTTGTTGAGATGCTTACCTGCGAAATTTGGGGCGCATAAGGCTGTTCTTAAAATGGCCATGAATACCGATGATATGAATTTCTCACAATTATTAGGCATGCTAAAGGCTGAAGAGATGGAAGTTGCGGCTGCACAACCTAAAGTAGGAAAGGGAATTGCCTTAACGGTTAATCGAGAAGAGGACCTAATTAAGAAGCTCGAGGAGAACATGAATCAAAAGATCAAGGAAAGTGTGAGCCTAATGGCTAGGAGCTTTAAAAGGGTTTTGAAAAGGATCGAAAGAGGACAATCCAAGCCAGTTGCATAGGCACAGAGATACGATGCTAATCGTACCTTGAATAGATGGGGGAGAAATGGAAATACCAAGTCAAGTCGAAGACGTGATGTTCAATGTCATGAATGTGAGGGTTATGGTCACTTCAGATCAGATTATCCACTTACTAAGAAAAAAGAGCTCATATGTGGAAAGGAATTGGACACACTAAAGCTAAATGTCCAAACCTTAAAAAAGGGACTGAAAAATCTCTTTTAAGTTTTAGTGACACATAATTTGATGATAGTTATGATGAGAATAATATGATGAATTTTGTTGCATTTATAGGAGAGGAAGTTGACCATAATGCCGAACTCGAATCCAATTCATATGATGATATTGAGGTGGATGCAAAGACTGAATATCAAGTGTTGTTTGACAACTCGGTGTCGCTGAGTAATATTAATCTACAATTGCGCAAGGATAAGGCGATGTTGGAAGCAAATGTCAACATTTTGGAACTAAAGAGTAGCAACAACACAAACACTACTGAAACGAGTCATGTGCAAGCAGCAAACAATGTACAACAAGGACATCTATAAATGTAGACGATTCAGATTTTGGAAACAAGGTTGGACAAGATGAATGAGTTGTAGATTTAGGAAAGAGATTAGAGCAAAGCAGTACAACACGATATGATAGAGAACTACAAGAAAGATCGAATGCTGAATAAAGGATATGAGTCGTTGGATCAGATTCTAGCCATGGGAAGACCTGCAAAACAAAACTTGGGACTAGGTTACACAAAATGTGGAATTAAGTTCTAAGGCTGAGTGCACAGATTTGAAGAACTTTGTTAAAGGTGTTAATCCTCAAAGACATCTTGGTGAATGGAAAAATCAGTCTACTATTAAAGGCTCTGTTAAATCCAGAAGAAATTCTATAGTAAGTGGTTACAACAAGACTCAGACACAATAAATGCTACTATTATGGAAAGAGGGGGCATATCAGACGAAAGTGTAGAGTCTTTGGAACATGCATCAGTAAGGCTTTGGAAGAAGGTCAATGCTATCCAGAACCTAAAAGGTATTGTATGATGTGAATTGACAAAATAGTGTTATCAAGAAGATACTTACTGTGTCGAACATGGAATATGTGTGCAATCTGTCTGTGCAACAACATAATGTACAGGGGAAAGAGAAACTTGATGGCAAGGTGGCTTATATCTCTGGATAGCACTATGTGGTACTTCAACAGTGGATGCTCATGACACATGACGAGAGATCCAAAACTCTTGAAAACGTGTGTCAAAGTTAAAGTAGGCAGTGTGACATTTGAAAATGGAGCTAAAGAAAAATAGTTGGTATTTGTGAACTAGACCCAAATACACAACCTTGCTTGATAAATGTGTACTACGTCCACGGTCTGATAAAGAATTTTGCGATGAGTTTTGGATCAAGGCAATGCGAGATGAGCTAGGTTAGCTCACTAGGCACGATGTTTAGGATTTGGTTCCAAAGCCAGGATATGCTAATGTGGTGGGTATGAATTGGATCTTCAAGAACAAGATCGATGAAGATGGGAACATTGTTGGAACAAGACACGGTTGGTTGGACAAGGATACTATCAAATCAAAGATGTTGATTTTGATGAGACCTTTGCATATGTAGCACGTCTTGAATCTATTAGATTGTTACTTGGTATTACTTGTAAACTAAATTTCAGGTTGTTTCAAATGGACGTGAAAAGTGCATTTTTGAATGGACTATTTCAAGAGAAAGTATATGTTGCAAAACCAAAATGCTTTGAGGATCCAAAGCATCCAGATCATGTTTACAAGTTTAAGCGAGCATTGTATGGGCTGAAACAAACACATAGGGTCTGGTATGTGCAATATACCAAGATTCAAAAGAGGTGGAGTATGTACCTCACATTTGGTCGTAGCCAAACGCATCATCAAATATGTGAAACAAACTCTAAATTTAGGCCTACTTTATACAAAGGATATTAATTCTAATGTGACTGGTTTTTCTGATGTAGATTGGGCAACAATTCTTGATTGAATACCAAGCGAGCACTTCAGGAGGATGTTTCTTTTTCGACAACAACATGATATCATGGCGCAGCAAAAAAACAGAATTGTGTAACATTCTCCACAGCTGAAACAGAGTATATAGCATTTGGTAGTTGTTGCACACAACTCCTCTGGATGCAACACATGCTTGCTGACTATAGTATGAAATCCAAAACCCTTTTGATGCATTGTGATAACATGAGTACAATTAATATATCTAAGAATCATATTTAATACTCACAGACGAAGCACAATGACATTAGACATCATTTTGTTAGAAAATTTGTGGAGGATAAATTTGTTGAAATTGTTCATTTTGCACATGAGATACAACTTGCTGATATTTTTCCAAAGCCATTGAATTTAACATGTTTATCTCTCTACGAAAAGCTTTTGGTATGTGTGAGATCTGATCAAGTGTGCATTAGTGAGAATGTCATGAGGGTTGTCATAATCTTGATTCACCATTGTAAAAATTACATCCTCAAAACCTCATGTCAGCCATTGTTAGTGAAATAGAAACTGTGTGCAATGAACTTGTGCAGTAGTGGTGATAGTTTTAGATATTAAAAAAAGGAGAAAGGAAAAATGTGCACAAAAAATAAGCCCTAACATGATGGATGCTTAGTTTAGCACATGATGATACAATATTTTGTTTTAAACATGATCACTGTCCGGATTGGGTAGAGAAAATTCTTTGGAAATGAAAATTTTGTTCTAAACTCAGGCTGCTACCACAATCTCAGTTAAGATAGATCATTATTCAGACCTTTAGAACCTCTGATGATGAATTATATGTTGATAGATTGCATTGCATAATATCTATGGTATTAATGGTTGTTGGCATGTTGATACTAAGTTTTCTTTAACTGCACCACATTGTGATGAGAGGAATAAAAATCGCATGATGTTACATTGATTACATTTGTGTTAGACTTTTCATACAGGTAGTTGTTCGATAGAGTAGAATTTATTTTAATAGATTATGTTTTATAAATAAATAAATAAAATTGTGATTTCGATCTGCTTTGAGTTTTTTGGATACGTAAAGATGATGAATGCACTTAAACTCTAGTGATAGACCTACTCAAATGTGATGTGTTCATGCATATGTTTAAGAGTGAGAAATACAGGGAAATTGAACATGTGTCGTATTATTGTGCAACGGTTTTGTGTCTTACTAACCATTTTTGTTTCAGTGGTGACGACTTATCAGTTATGTTTATCTAATGTTTTGGTTTGCTGCGCATATAAGAGTCAACCTATTCCTCATGAGAATTTTATACCAATTTGTATGATTTTGAGTATTAATTGTGCATCAACATGATATATGTGCGAAAGTAGATTTAACACCTTGATATGAGGAAAAAGGACGCATTGGAAAGGAATTGGCTTCCAAAATCAAACAAGTTGTTCATGATTAAGGGGAGAGCTCAATTTCTATTCATGATGCTCCAAAGAAAGGAATTCAATTTTGGCAAGACAGTTTATGATCAAGTTTGGCTATTGGTGTTGCACCGGACAAAGGAGAACATGTGCAATGGACTTTGATCCAAAGCAAAGATGTAGTGTGAAACAAGAGTCTGAATCATCTTCAATACCCAGTCTAGTTGCCGATCTCAAAGCACTTGCTAATTTGGTCCGAAAAGTGCAATTACGTGCAAAAGGTACATGTCTATCTCTACCTTCGGTTTATTTGTCCTTTGTGGCTAATTTTGCTGTAAGTGTGCACTCAAGTAGGGGGTGAATATATCATATGTACGCAACAAGCAAGTGAGATTGAAGAAGAAGAGAGTGATACCATCTCCGATGACAAGTACTTGATGGGGAACAAATTCCAAACGATAGGGGGAGTACTCATTAGGTTGAATGTTTTTGTGTGCTAGGTCAAAATGTTGTTATGCTGTTTAGGTGTTCTTATCGGTTGTTTTTGAGGCTAATGTAGAACTATGCTGGTGTGTTATGGTTCAGAACTGACATGTCTTAGAATATTAGAATTTAATTCAGATCAATGGTTGTGTGCTAGATCGTTAATAACTAGTTTTTTTAACATTATCCAAGTTTGGTTGTGTGTATATGTGTGATTGGTCATTTGGTTTCATGCATGTATATTGAAGTGTCACACTTAGACCAAAAGGGGGAGACTGTTAGCACAGAAGTGCGAAGGTGAACGTTGCATAGGTGGTGCAACTGCACAGGAGTGTCCAGGTGAACGTTGTAAAGGTGGTGCAATCTGATTGGAGCTCATGAGGTATGATGAGGCATGTCACAAGTGGATAAGCAGTGGAGAATATTGTGCAAGACAAGAATCTGCACAATGCACAGGTGGTGCAACAGCACGGGGTTGTCCAGGTGGACGTTTTATAGATGGTGCAATCTGATTGGATCTCATGAGGTGTGACATGGCGCATCACAAGCGGATGACCAGTGGAGAATATTATGCAGGACAAGAATCTGCACAATAATGAAAGACATATTTGATGAATATTGGAGATTCATTAAATATGGAAGTAATGAATATCTAGAGAGTCATATAAATAGTTATATGATGAGAACCCTATAATTAGATTTTCTGAGGTTCAGAAAATGGATAGTTCGTAGGTTAAGGAGAACTTGGCGAGTGAACAGAGTGTATGCGACAGGTGTCGCACAAATGATATCGGGTAGATTAGGAATTGGTGAGAGCGAGTCACGTGTGATATCGCGTAAAACTGATTAAACGAATTGTAAGGAACTTGTTTAAATGATTCCTATAAAAGTTATTTGAGTTTTTACACGTAAATCTCTATATTCAACTTCAACTGTTATTCATATTTTAGTTCTTTCACTCTGAACTCTGGATAACCATCAAACGCGTCACAGGAAATCCCGGCCGCAGTTGCGTCCACCTCGGAATTTTTTGCAAAGATTCTTATGTCATGGTGATGGAGCTTAAGAGAAAACAATGATAGTGAAGCGATACTTTCACAAACAAAAAACACTACACTAATTACTATATTCTTCCTAGCATATATAATACATAAATGTTTAGTATCACCTTGGATAAACATTAAACATAAACTATTTGAATACAGGATCAGTCTTATACAAGATGTCACTTTCATAGTGTTTCAAGTCAACTAAACTGGTTAGAGATGTGAAATAGCCATATATTTCCAAAATAAAGCATATTCTCTCGCTTTTTAAAATAGATAATAACATGATTGCATTTTTGTGTGCGTTCACATGAACTACTAACATAATGTGCTTCAAAATTGGACAACATACACTTTTTTGGAGAAATTTAAGTTTGGTTTGATCGGAGATTCGTATACTATTCTAAGTCTCAAGAGTGTAAAGCACTTTTGAATTCTATTTTTAATTTTTCAATTGAAAAAACTGCAACATCACTTGAAGAAAAAAAGTGTAGAGGGGCAATGAATGAGTAAACCTCAAGCTACTATTCTGGTCTAGCTGGAGGCTAACCTCATTATTTAGATGAAGTAAGATCCTTGACAATGGAGAAGAGAGGTATAACGAAACAGGCTTGAACCAATGGAGTCAAGAAATTGTAGCAGGGGACAAAAGGGAGCCTAGTGATCCCATCAAAGAAAGTGTCAATCACCTTTACTAATTCTTATCCACATAAAAGGAAATTAATAGTTATGAATTTAGGTTCCCTTTTGTACACTACACCAACTTATTAGATTAAATTTATTTTCACTTGAATTTATGAAATTTTTCATTAGCTACAAAACACATGTATCTCTTTCTTATTTTAAACTATCCAACCTTTTGAAACAATTTTTATTTTAGCAATGCAGTTCGATGTTAATTCGTAAATTTGTACTTAAAATCTAGGTAAACAGTAAAATGTTCATATTTAACAATGATTGTGAAATAAGAATATTTTCCAAAAAATCAGTTAGTGTATAGAAAAAAAATTGTTTGTGAATCGAGTAAAAGAGTTTATAAATTCGAATGAAAATAGATTAGCTTGTAAAGTTAATGTAGTATAAAAGTGAATCCCATAAGTTAACGGGAAAATCCATGAGAAACCGTTGTTGTATTTTTCATTAAGCGCCGAAAAGGAAGAGAAAATATGAATGTACAACATCTCTTGTTGACAGTTCACTTCCACTTATTTGTTGATAGAATTGGATAATGTAATTCAACCATATAAATCGATAAATGAATAATATTAGATTAATACTATAAAATAATATATTTTTATATTTATATTTTAAACTTAACACTTTAAACTTAAAATTCCAAAAATATCATAAATTCTTTTCTAAAAATACATATTTACTATAAATAAATTATATATAAACTTAAAACATTATATTTGAATTTATTTTTTTTAGGATTTAATTTTCATTAATAATAAATTTTAATATATTTTAATATTAAATTTATGATATTTTTAAAAATTTAAACTAATGATGATATATTTATAACACTGTTATTAATTTGTTCACTACCAGTTACTAAAGACCATGCACTGTTATCCTCTATTTGATTTGGATTAAGTATTCATTGTACTTATCGAGTACCTGTAAATTTTGGGTCAAAATCAGTTAATCAAAATTTAAACATATTTAATTATAAACCAATTTAATCCTAAACCAATTTAATACCAAATTTGATGTTCAAATTTGTGTACTTTGATGTTTTAAAAATTGAATTTCGATATATTTGATGTATTAATGTTAGATTTATTATTATTTGGATTTATTTTAATTAAATATTTTTAAAAAATTTAGAAAACGAAGCGGGTTGCGGGTCACCCGTAAATCCGCTAGATTAATACGGGGTGGGTGTGGGTTTTAAAAAAAATGACTCGCAAATTTTGCGGGTAAAAAAGATTTATGAAAAAAAATGTTCAACCCGTCGCGGGACGGATCATTTGGGGCGGGTCCGACCAAACTGATGTTCCAATATTGGTTAGAGAATCAATATAAATGGAATCTAATAACTTGAATCAATATAAATGACTTGAATCTTCAAGTTGATGTTCTAATATCAACCAATTTAAAAAAGATTCCGACCAAACTCGTGTTCCAATATTGATTTTCTAAATAAACTAATAACAATAATATTGTAATTATTTTAATAACTTAAATTCATTTATATATTTATTTAAAAATTATTGTGGTGATAAAATGTTATCATGACATTTCTATTAATAACACGTTAGCGTGAAATTATTTTCTTAAAATATTTATCAAATAATATATTAAAAATATTAGTAGATTATATGTATTTTATTATTGAATATCTAGCTTGATCGAATATTGATTTACAGCTACATGAATATACCGAAATTTATATAACTTTGCACAATAAATATAGTAGTTTTTTTATAATTTTGAAATAAATGGATATCAAGAATAACTAAGGAAACACAATAAGCTATATAGTCACATATAATCTCGAGAAAAACATATGTTTAGCTAATTAACACAAAACCAAAGTCTAATTAAATACATACAAAATGCAGAATTTATTGGATCAAAAATATGGGAATCAAGTTCTTTATATAGACATTCTAATTATAATATTACTTTCCCATCCATTCTCCATTCTCCACATACACACCATTAGAGAAAGTTAGAGAATGTGTTGTTCATGAGAAAATTGGCCATGATGCGATGAGTCTTTTCTGTTGGATGAAATGAGTCCCAAAAGACAAACTTGTCTGCGTTTGTACATGTGAATGGGTTATTCCTTTGGCAACTATAACCCATCTCGAGCATCCCCGTGGCACAGCAAGCCGCTGCGGCCACCTCGAATCCAAAAGAAGAAGGATTCTTGATGATTTGCATAAATGGTTCATATGGATTTGAGAATACGAGGATGGAACCAGGAAGCTCTTTGCTCATATTCTCAACTAGCTTCTCAAGCTTGCCGTTGAACTGGACCGATATGTCGTTAAAGCGTGCAACGCACTCTCCTCCAGTGCCAATGTTGGTGGCTCTCTCTAAAGGCATGCAGCCCATTGGAGGCAATCCACCTAGTGAGATCTTCCTTGCACCAAGTCCGTGCAACTTCTTCACAAAGTCTTTGGCGATTCCAGCTAGGAAATCTTGGTAAAGACCGATAGAATACTGAGAAGATCGGCCGCCTGGAAAGGCAAAGTAGTTCTCGAGGAAATCGTTGGTTCCTATGCTAATGAGGTAGAGAGAATTGGTTATGGTCTCTGTGGCTCGGTCTCTTCCTTGGTGTGCTTTAAGTTTTGTTTGGTACTCTTTGTAGTATTCGAGTTGTTTCCACAATGGTATTACCGACTGAAATTGTAATCAATGGAATATAATTAGTTAATGTAGGAAAATATCCAAAAAAATAACATAAAGATTTGTTCATTTTCTTATCATTTGTATTTTTCTCTTATATATACTAGTTCATCCGTTTCTAAAACAAAGATGTTTTGCTTTTTATTTTTTTCACAAAAATAAATTTTTTAAAATTTCTAAGGATTTTTATTGAAAATTTGTCCAGATAACACTATTTTTTTTTCAAATATAATACCAATTATTTAAATTTTCCATTTATATTACAAATTTAATATTAAAATTTAAAAAAATTTATATTAGATAAAAATTTAAATCCTATATTTTAAAAAGAAACCCAAATACAATATTTTAACTTTATTTATTATTTATATATATATTTATTTATTTATTTTATCACATAAAAATTTGTGTTATTTTGAATTTTAATTTTATTATGTTAGATTTGGAACAAAAAATTTAAAAATGGTATTTTAATATGTTACTATTTTTATTAGTTAATGATGATGAATTGTAAATTTCAAAAAAAAAAAATCAGTTTTAATGAATCATTCTCTTGAAAAGTAAATAATAATAAATGAATTTATTGAATTATTATTAGTTTAGAATTGTAAAAAAATCATAAATTTCAATAAAAACGTATTGATTAATGTAGCATACCAAAATAGTATATGTAATAAATACAAAGGAAAGAAAAGTCCCTACCAAAACATCGGAAGTGGCATTGTCATAGCCAGTGGCAGCAGAAGCAAAGGTAACACCTGTTTCAAAATCTGAAATATTGTAAGAAGGATCCAAATATGCAGGAATTATTGGTTTAAGTCCTATGGCTTCCGACATGAAATCAGTCGCAAGCTTTCCGTTACAAAATCGTCCGGTCGGCTTCCCACCAATAAAGTCCCTTCCATACGGCTCAAAGTTACTTCTCGCAATCGTTGGGATATAATTGTTGTTCCCAGCATCAACAGAAGAATCACCAAATACGATGATTGCGGATATTTTACCGGCAGACGTTATGGCTGGAAACATAGTTACGAGGAAGAAAAATGTAAAGAGACTTTGGATGTATCCCATATTGTGTGAGTGTTTTGAGTCTTGTGATTTTGATTGTGATAGTTTGATATACAATGAGTTGTCTCTCTTTATAAGAAAAAGAAACGAGTGCTTGGAATGTGATTTCATTAAATAAAGAGAGGTTTTGATGTGTGTTTCAATTAATGCTGAGAAATTCTGGTGAGACATTATTATTTGGCAGCACAATTTGTTGTTTGGTCGTTTGCCGCTCCATCAATAACCGTTATGACTTTCTATTGATATTGACTCTCTAAATTAATAAGTTATATGGTTAGGGATATGACCAAAGTGGAAATATTGATATATTAATTCTGTAGTTAGGTTTTATTCAGTTTATGAAAGGAATCATTTGTCGACCCTAAATGATACTTGTAGTGGATTAGGGTCTAAATAGCTTATCCCCAAGTAGGTTGAGTCGTTGAAAAACATTAGAGATCATGTTTTGGATTTAAAACAAAAAAAAAACATTATAACCTTGTTTGTTTCCTCGCCGCTGGCCGTTGCGGCTGCAACTCCGGTCAACATTGCAGTTGCGGCTGCGGTATAGGCATATGGTATTTGTTTGTCTGTCGTCGGCAGTTGTGATTGTGGTTGATTATAGATTTTTAATCACACCGCTGTTTTAATCAGCAGTCAAAAAAAAAATATGACGCAAGACATAACGACTGGCAGCAGCGATTGACCGCAAGTAGCTGCGACATCTATACGAATAACAATCTGTCGCGGACACAAGAAGTTGCGGCTAACAAACAAATATAACTTATGTTTTTTGGATAACCAACTCTTGGTTTACTAAAAACTCAACATAGAATTAGAGAATTGAGTACGAGTGTCACCCTACGATTTTAATCATGCTTAATTATTGGAAATGTGTTATGCATAATCGTTAGTGTAGAGAACAACGATTACGTTGTACACCTGACTAAAAATGTAGTTTAACCCTAATTTTGTTTGATTCTATTCATCCCAATTACCTTTTCAACTTGTTGTTTTAAAGTTTTGAAGTTACAGTCATCACACACACGCGAATAGAGTGTTAGGCCAACCATTAATTTTCTTATACTATTTATACTACACGAATCCTAAGACATAGCATGCCCTAGTATTTTCGTGTAATCCCCAACAAATTATAAACTTTCTCTCCAAGTTTATCCTTTCCTAAAACTACTTAAGCAAATATTTCGTTGATACATCATTAGATTATCAATGACACATCAGCTGCTTCCTTGTGTTCTTTAAATTTTTGATGCTCCAAATCTACAACTTCTTTTACCAAGTCATGTTCGTGATGCCATATCACGAGATGAACAAATTTTTGTTTTCATAACAGTTTCAGAATTTACATCTTTAATAATATTATTTAGATTTCCACACAAGTTTAGTTTTTACTTTGATTAATGATTACTAAAAACAATAATTTTATTCGTTTGGTCGGCGCAAACGGTTACGCCTACGACTGCGATCAATACTGCAACTGCGGTTATGGTATATGTGGTTTGTTCATCTACCACCGCCAGTTGTGGTTACGGTTGATCACAAATTTTTAGTTGCACCGCTGTTTTAATTAACGGTCAAAAACTTGTGATGTAAAACACAACGTCTGGACGCAGCGATTGAGTACAAATAGCTATGACATCTAAACGAACAACAATATTTCATAGCCGCAGCCGCAGGACAAACAAACATGACCGATATATAAAGTTGTTAAATGGAAAGAGATAAATAGAATTGGGGGATGAATTCTTATCGGTGGAAATTTGAAGCAACTTTAGCCTTGCCTAAAATCAGTTTTTTTTAGTGATATTCGTTTGTATATCGCAGGTGACTACAAATACGTTTTGTAATCAAACTATGTTCGTTTGACCATAAGAACGTAGCTGCAACCACTCACAGTTCAAATTTTTGAATGTTGATAAAACCTAGTTATGCGACTAAAATGCTACAATTAAAAATTGCAGCTGTAAAACAAACAACAATGTACGTTAAACTATCGCAAGCGACAAATAAACAAAATATCATTTTTCAATAGATTTTTCTATAAAATATCTCAAACTATTTTTATTTATCTATGAATATTAGTTAGAATATTTTGAGCTAGAAGAACATGTGCTTATTAAAAGTATAGGTTAGATCCAACTTTGATGGGAGAAGATAAGAAACTCGTTGAGGTAGATTGGGATAGAAGATTCCCTTATAAGATTTGGAAAAAAGCATTGTTTCTTTGGGGGATGTTGAATGAACTTGGATTCTATGCGATAGATGTGGGGGAAGCTAAACCATAATTAGAAGGAATCAATATGTTTTCTACAATATCAATGGAAAATCATTACAGTTGTTACAAGCGTTATACTAGCTAGAGACTTACAAGCTATAGGAATGTATTTCTACAATATGTACAGCTGAATAACTGTGAAAAAAATTACATATAAGAAAATATAAATACCGATATAAAAATTTGAAAAAGACGGATTTGCACATACAAAATAGTCTTTTTTTAATTCTGAAAACGCCTCGTACGGTTGCATGAAGTTCTGAATATTAGGATACAATTGCAACTATTCTGTTTTGCATAACACAAAAACAGAATCTAACGTTTTTCTATGTTGCACTCTCAAACTCAGTATATGAAAGATTTGCATGTGTATATGTTACATTTGTAAAATAAAAAAACAAAAGCTTATATTTATAGTCTTAATGTTCAACATATGAACTGTAAAAAGACTACTCTATTTTAATGAGAATTGATTCTGCATTAAAAAATCATTATGGGTTTTATGTTACAAAACAATATATCAAACTAATTTGGTTGTAATTTAACTCAACTAAGAAGACATGGACTATTTGACTTAGCCAACAAATAACAAATGAGTTTCGAACCAAAACACAATAATAATTGTACAGACCATTGGTTCATTTGCTGAACTCTGGAAACTCGAAACTCGAGTTCGATCTAAGTATCTCCTTTCACTAGTACACTAAAGTTGATGAGGATATCAATACTAACTCACTAGAAGATGAGGAACAACCCATTAATATATCTATTATGAGACAAGCTCCAAGAAAAAGATTAGGCACAAGAAACCTTAGTAAAATGTTCAACAAGTCTGTCGAGAGTCTTATAACAATCATAGAAGATAGAGGATTCCATGAAGCTGAACTTACTAAAGAATTATAAGAAAGAGACTATGAACAACTAAAGACTATAAAACTTTCACTCCTTGTTCATAATACAAGGCTTCAAAGATATAACCTTGTTCATCATTGATAAACAAACTTAAGAAGGCATTATAAGGAGCTACAAGAGACCAAGGTGCGTATTTAAAATTTTTATATTTGAATTAACAAGTTTATTTGCTTGTTTTTGCACGAATGTGACTGTTAAGTTTAAAAGTCTTTTCATTTGTCATTAGGTCCTAATGTCTTGTTGTTATTTTCATTTTAGTCCTGCCATTATAATATATTTTCATACCTAGAAGGCACCTGATGTTGGACTATTATATAAAGTCCCTACTCAACATGTAATCACTTAAGTTTTATGAAATAAAAACCTAGTTTTTCTTCTTTTGAAAGGAGCTGACGCCTCCAGCCTTCTTGTGTGAAAATCCTTGAAGCTTGAGTGCTCTAGACTTATCACAAATCTTCCATAATCTGTGTGGCATCTCTCGATCCACCTCTCTACTCAATCCTTACTTAGATCCTCCAGAAAGTGCTCTATAGCCAGCTGAAGGGTCACCATCAACCCATCACTCTTGAGTCTCTAGAAAGTGTTGTACAGCCAGCTAGAGCCTCTCCAGCAATTCCCCTTGCTCAAACAAGTCCTCTTGTTCATGCATCATCTGGTATCAGAGCTTAATCGCTCCTATTCAGGTTTATCTACCCCCATTCTCGTTTTTTTACTCTATCATTTCTTTGTTAACTTGCTGTCAAACTACATCTCTTCATAAAACCCATAAAAATCGAACCCCAATCTTTTGTTTTTGTGTGTTAGAAACCAGTAACATCCTTAGTTGTTGATAGTTTGTGTTTCTGCAACTAGATATGTCGATTTTCAGTTGTGTTGATTGTGTCTATTCGACTTTCTTGCTGCTGCAACTAGATTTGTCAATTTTTAGATGTTTTTGATTGTGTCTATTTGACTTCATTTGCTGCTGTAACTAGATTTGTCGATTTTCAGTTGTTTTGATTGTGTCTATTTGACTTCCTTTGCTGCAACTAGTTCTGTCCATTTTATGTTGTTTTTGGTTGTGTGTATTCGACTTCCTTTGCACTTGATCTGTTTGTTTAGTGTGAGACAGATTGTGTGACTATGGGAGAACCAGTAGATGTGAATGTTGCTCAGATGCTTGCTGCTATTCAGATTCAACTTCAGAACCTAGGAGATCGCATGAGAAGAATAGAACAACCACCACCAATTCGCAGAAATCCTATCAGAAATGCGAATGCCCAACGTGTGAATCATGAGAAGGATGAAATAGCTGACTTAGAAGATGATTTTCCACCAGAACCTAATCATATTCATAAACCAAGAAGACAATATCAACGTGACAAAGATATAGTAGAAGAATCTTGGCATGGAAACAGAGACGTAAAGCTCATGGCACCAACCTTTGCTGGAAAGGTTAATTCAGATGCCTACCTTGATTAGGAAAGGCGTATGGAATACATATTTGAGTATTACAACTACTCAGATCAGAGAAAAGTGTCTCTAGCAGCTGCTGAACTCACTGAAAGCGCTATAGCTTGGTGAGACAGAGATGTGTCTGAAAGAAGAAGACATAGACATGGTCAGATCACTACTTGGGAAGACATGAGGTTCCAACTAAGGAGAAGATATGTCCTTGCATACTACTATAGAGAGTTGTAGAAGAAATTTAGAAAACTAACTCAAGGTTCTAAATCTGTTGAAGAATACTTTGATGAGTTTGAAATGCTTAGAAACAGGTTGGAGACGGAAGATTCAGAAGAAACTTTGATGGCTCAATTCCTACATGGTCTACAAGATCAAATTGCTAGAAAAGTGGAGAGACAAGCTATCATGATTTGGACGAATTGATGCATCTTGCGGTTCAGGCCGAGCAGCACATAAAAAGGAAGACTATCTCAACAAATCGTAACAAGTGTACCTGGAATCAACAACCTCAAAAGGCTCTCGACAAAGGAAAGGCCATCGACATAGAATCCAGATTAAGAAATCCATTACTGAAATGTCTAAAAACAACAAACCAGAGCAAGGTAAAACTCTAACTCAAAGATCTCGTGACATAACCTGTTTTAAATGTCAGGGAAAAGGCCACTATGCAAGAGAATGCCCAAACTAGAGAGTTATGATCCTTAAATCAAATGGGGAATATGAATCTCAAGATGAAGAGGAGTATGAACCAGAAAACTCTGAGGAAGAAGTTGTGGACTATCCTGATACCGGAGAGCTTCTAGTTACAAGGAGATCCCTCAGTGCTCTTTTTGAACCAGAAACTATATAAAGAGAAAATATTTTCCATTCTCGGTGCACAATATACTCTAAGGTATGTAGCTTGATCATAGATGGTGGTTCTTGTACTAACGTAGCCAGCAAGTATTTGGTTGATAATCTAGGGTTACAAAAGACAAAGCATCCTCGAGCATACAAGCTAAAATGGTTGAACGATGAAACTGAGCTAAAAATCGTAGAACAAGTCACCATACCATTCAGCATAGGCAAGTATGCAGATCAAGTTATGTGTGATATGGTACGTATGCAAGCTGAACATCTACTTCTAGGTCGTCCATGGTAATTTGACAAAGAAGCATTACACAATAGACGCACCAATCACTATACCTTTATGCACAATAACAAGAAACATAGCTTAGCATTTTTAACTTCACAGGAAGTGCATGAGATGCAACAAACTATGTCTAAAGGAGAAAAGCTAAATAAAACTAACTTTTATGTAACACCTGCCACTGTTTTGAAATCCCTTGATTCTAAAGAAGAGGTGCTACTAATGATCTTTAAAGAAGTGTTGTTTTCAGGACAAGAAAAGGAGGAACTCCCTGCTGCTGTTCTAGAGCTTCTTGACAAATTCACTGATATTTTTCCAGAAGAGATACCACCAGGATTACCACCTATAAGAGGAATCGAGCATCAAATTGATCTTGTTCTTGGAGCACCATTGCCAAACCGATCTGCCTATAGAGTGAATCCAGAAGAAGTAAAGGAGCTGGAAAGACAAGTACAAGACTTAATGTCTAAGGGCTATATCCGAGAAAGTCTAAGCCCATGTGATGTTCCTGTTCTTCTAGTGCCTAAGAAAGATGGAATCTGGAGAATGTGTGTTGATTGTAGAGCAATCAACAATATCACTGTCAAATACCGACATCTAATTCCAAGACTTGATGACATGTTAGATGAACTCAATGGAGCAACTATATTCTCAAAAATTGATCTAAGAAGTAGATATCATCAGGTGATAATGAATGAAAGTGATGAATGGAAGACAACGTTTAAAACCAAACAAGGATTGTATGAATGGCTAGTCATGCCATTTGGACTCACAAACGCTCCAAGTACTTTCTAGAGACTCATGAACCACGTCCTAAGAGCATTTATCTGTAAGTTTGTAGTAGTTTATTTTGATGACATTCTAATCTATAGCTTTAATCTTGAAGATCACTTACGACATCTTGAACAGGTACTTGAAACGCTTAAGGCTGAAAACCTTTATGCTAACCTTAAGAAATGTACTTCTGCACTGATCAAGTTGTATTCCTAGGATTTGTTGTAAGTTCTCAGGACTTAAAGGTCGATGAAGAAAAGATCAAAGCAATTCAAGATTGGGCAACCCCAACAACAATTGGACATGTGAGGAGATTCCATGGATTGGCTAGTTTCTATAGAAGATTTGTCAAAGACTTTAGTACTGTTGCTGCACCCCTCACTTCAGTAATTAAAAAGAATGTGGAGTTCAAATGGGGACCAGCACAAGAGAAGGCATTCAACAAGCTGCAAGATAGCCTCACACATGCGCCTGTTTTGGTACTTTCTAACTTTGATAAAACCTTTGAAATTGAATGTGATGCTTCTGGAACAGGTATAGGAGCTGTCCTAATGCAAGGAGGAAAACCAGTGGCTTACTTCAGTGAGAAACTTAGTGGAGCTTCACTTAACTATCCCACATACGATAAAGAGCTCTATGATTTGGTAAGGTCTCTTGAAACTTGGCAACATTACCTACTGTCAAAGGAGTTTGTTATTCATACATATCATGAGACGCTCAAACACTTAAGAGGACAAACTAAGCTTAAGAAGAGGCATGCAAAGTGGCTTGAGTTTGTTGAGACTTTTCCCTATGTGATCAAATATAAGAAAAATAAAGATAACGTTGTGGCTGATGCTTTATCAAGGAGACATGCTCTCATCAGCACAATGGAAGCTAAGATTATGGGATTTGAACACATCAAGGCAATGTATGAGACTGATCCAGATTTTCAAGAAATGTTTAAAGAGACCAACAAGGCTGCATCTGGTATGTTTTATCAACATGATAGATTTTTGTTTAAGGAAAAGCGTCTTTGTATTCCTCAGGGATCAATGAGAGAACTATTGATTGGAGAAGCTCATGGAGGAGAACTCATGGGATATTTTGGCTGGGATAAGACATTGAGTGTACTTATGGAACATTTCTACTAGCCACATCTAAAACGAGATGTTGAAAGATTCTGTGCTAAATGCATCACTTGGTTGAAAGCAAAATCTAGGTCACACCCCTATGGTTGTTATATGCCTTTGCCCATTCCTAACCTACCTTGGGTAGATATCTCTATGGACTTTGCTTTAGGTCTGTCGAAGATCAACCACAAGGATTCTATCTTTGTAGTTATAGACAGGTTCCCAAAGATGGCTTATTTTATACTATGTAACAAAACTAATGATGCTACGCAAATAGCTGATTTTTTAAAAAGAAGTAGTGCGCCTACATGGACTTCCTAGAACAATTGTTTCATATTGTGACACCAAATTTCTAAGTCATTTCTAGAAGAAATTATGGAAAAAGTTGGGAACTAAGTTGTTCTTCTCAACGACTTGCCACCCACAGACCGATGGTCAAACAAAGATAGTAAACCAAACTCTTTCAACATTGTTGAGAGCCACGATCGGTAAGAATCTAAGAAACTGGTTGTCTTGCTTACCGTACATTGAGTTTGGTTATAATCATACTAAACATTCAGCAACTAAACTTTCTCCTTTTGAAGTGGTTTATGGATTTACTCCTACTATCCCCACTGGATCTTATACCTTTACCTCAAGATGTTATGTCTAGTAAAGAAGAAACCAGAGCAGATTATGTTAAGAAGATTCATCAAAAAGTCAAGGATAACTTGGAAAAGAGAACCGAGCAGTACAAAAAAATGCAGATAAACACTAAAAAGACATATCATTTGAACCTGGAGATTGGGTCTAGTTGCACATGAGACATGAAAGATTCCCCAACCAAAAGAAATCCAAGATTTCCCCTAGAGGAGATGGTCCTTTTCATGTTTTAGAAAAGATCAACAACAATGCCTATAAGCTTGAGCTGCCAGGTGAGATGACCATATCTCCTACTTTTAATATTACTGCTCTTGCTCCTTTTCATGCAGATGTACCTGTTCTGAGGACAGAACCTTTTCAAGAGAGAGGAGATGATGAGGACATCAATACTAGCTCACTAGAGGATGAGGAAGAGTCCATTAATATACATATTATGAGACAAGCTCCAAGAACAAGATCAGACACAAGAAACCTTAGTAAGATGTTCAACAAGTCTGTCGAGAGTCTCATAACAATCATAGAAGATGGAGGATTCCATGAAGCTGAACTTACTAAAGAATTACAAGAAGTAGACTATGAACAACTAAAGACTACAAAAATTTCACTTCTTCCAGTTTTACAAGGCTTTAGAGATACAACCTTGTTCATCATTGCTAAACAAACTTAAGAAGACATGATAAGGAGCTACAAGAGACCAAGGTGCGTATTTAAAATTCTTATGTTTGAATTAACAAGTTTATTTGCTTGTTTTTGCAGGAATATAACTGTTAATTTTAAGAATCTTTTATTTGTCATTAGGTCCTAATGTATTGTTGTTATTTTCATTTTAGTCTTACCATTATAATGTATTTTCAGCCCTAGAAGACACCTGTTGCTAGACTATTATATAAAGTCCCTACTAAACATGTAATCACTTAAGTTTTATGAAATAAAAACCTAGTTTTTCTTTCTTTGAATGGAGCTGACGCCTCCAGCCTTCTTGTGTGAGAATTCTTGAAACTTGAGTGCTTTAGACTTATCAAAGATCTTCCATAATCTGTGTGGCGTGTCTCGATCCACCTTTCTACTCAATCCTTACTTAGATCCTCCGGAAAGTGTTCTACAGCCAGCTGAAGGGTCACCATCAACCCATCACTCCTGAGTTTCTAGAAAGTGTTGTACAGCCAGCTAGAGACTCTCCAGCAGTTCCGCTTGCTCGAACAAGTCCTCTTGTTCCTGCATCAAAAGTGTATCTAAATTTTTGAGTTTTGTTATAGGTTCTCCGCTTGATATACAAGAGAGATTTCACCTCTAACTTCTCATGTAAGACAAATTACATTTGTTCATTTTATGTTTATTAAGTAACCCACTATATATATAAGATATTAGATATTTTATTGTTGAACCCCTAAAATATAGCTTATTCTCCTATCAAAAGAAAATAGAATCTTTTCTTTTACTTTTATACCGTATCGGATTTCATTTCTAACTTCTAATATGGGACAAATTACATTTGTTTATTTTATATTTATCAAACAATTCACTATACATAGAAGATATTAGATATCTTCATCGATCTGAATCTATTCAACATATCTTGTAGAATATATTTTGTAATCACTAAAATATAGCTTCTTCTCCTAATATATATATAAAAAAAGTTTTTGATCAAGAAAAAATAGAATCTTTTCCTTTACTTCTATATGGTATCAATCAGATTTCACCTTTGAACTTCTAATATTAGACAAATTATATTTATTCATTTTATGTTTATCAATCAAACCACTATACACATTCATTTATTATTCAAACGAACTTCGGTTTCAACATATGAATACACAAAATTATAGTGTTCTGACGAACCAATAATTCTGGCAAACGTCTTCGTCGGAAAACTAAGCAGAAAGTGATCGACACTAACTTCCGTAAAACCAAGTTCCAAGACATGCTACTCCTCTAAAAACTAGTTCATACTCATATTGTATCAGTTCAAACCATTGATAATTCAATTGATGATTTATTTTGATGAATAATCTCACGTTCAAGATTTCCTATTTCCCTCAAATTCTCTTGTTAGGTATTCTAAATCTTCAAAAACTTTAACATCTCCTTTTATAGTTAAATCAACCACCAGGTCAATATCGAAAGATAGTCAATCAGACCTTTTTTCTCTAGTCAATCCGACTTAGTAACCACTCACTTCGTTGCCGTGGATCGTAATATTATAAATGAAAATGTGATTTTTCTGATGGATTTACAACGGTTAATTTTTAATACACTATTGTCCGAAATCCGTCGCAAATTCATTTTTTGAGAAATTCCGACAAAAATGTAACAATCAAACAAACCATCGATATTTCATCGACTGTCGGATTTCCAACATTTTCTCGTAGTGTGAAAAGAAGACTAATTAACAAAAATGAAAATACGCGTTAAATAGGATACTGAGGATTAGGTAAGTAGCAATCGTTAGCAAAAACCCAAAAAGTTGTAGCCGACTAGAATCAACAAGCTCACTGATTCACTTTGTCCTCACTGACAACCTAGTATTTTGTCCTTATGTTAGCTTGGGCATTTGCCTTTGCATCAATATATAATTTCTTTGAATTTATTCATACATTTACTAAAGCTCATCATGGTGAAGGAAAATAAATTTTGCTAACTCTGCACTAAATGATCTCAAGGGCTTCAGAAAGTACAAAAGGATTAAAAAAGTGTCGAACGCCACAGCTTGTTTGCTTTGAAGGCTAAGACAAGCAGAAAAAACCCAGCCTAGTGTGGCTTGCTATAGCTGGTGTAATGGTTTTTCGCTGTCTAAGATAGAGTCATAGAGAGAGTAATTTAGCAAAGAGATTCAAAAGAACAAAGATTCATCTCATCTAATCCTCAAACCCAAACTCTTTAAACAAGCACCAATTTCCATTTACAAACAAAAAAAGGATACATTTTCAAAGCAGTATGTTTCTTCGGTGGATATTCTTGCAGAATGTGATGCTTTGGTTTAAGAGGCATCCATAGTAACATCAGCACCTGATGTCGGCTTTGGTGGAGCTGCTCCAAAAGTGAACTCTTGAGGAGGGATACTTGAAGCAGGAGATGAAAATATAGAAGCAGCAGTAGCATTGTTAAACACAGAGGTTTGCGCTTGATTACTAACTTTAGGAAAGCCAAACCCAAACGTTGGAGCATCGTTACTATTCATTGCAGACATCATCCCTTCTCTTGATCCGAAAATCGTCTGCTCAAACTCCTCCAGTTGTTGGTAAAACCCTGAGGCGAGAAAAAATGGCAAAATGAGCAGAGCAGTTTCAAGAACGATAAAGATTCTCACTTGCTTAATCCTAAGTGTGTGTACTTGCCTGGATTTATGTCAATTGTGGGTCTCTGTTGTTTAACCCATTGATGACTCTCAGCGAGTCTCCACCCTTTACGTTTCATCAAGTATGCTATAACAACCGCTGGTGATCTATCACGTAATCGAAACACAGGAAAGATCAACGCTAAAATGAACTTCAAAAGTTGTTTCTCTCTAAGAATAAAGCAGAAAAAATACTCAAAAAATGTCCAGATCAGTCCCTGTTTTCATCTGTTTCATGGCAATGTTAAGAAAGCAGCCACAGATTCATCTGTGTGATTTATAGTTGGGAGTACGAGAATGATAAATAAAACTCACCTGCTTTTCCCCGACATGCAGTGCACAAGAACACGTGCTTTGTCCTTCTCACATTGATCTACACAGTAACATCAAGCAGAATCCAATAGATTGATTAAACACCAAATAAATAAAAGATCAGTTTTTGAGCTAACAATAGAAATCAAACCTAAGAACTTGATAGCATCATCAAACTGTAAGACTTTTTCATCAGCAAGGCAATGATAAGTGAATGAATTCTTGTAGAGATTCTGACACAAAGGAACCGTCTGTTCAAACAGAGCAAACAAAAAGAGTCAATACCAATAACACACAATTTTACCATAACAATAAACTATAGTGAGAAGGTCTTGTATGTTGTTGTTATGTTGTTGACTTATGTCAGTGGTCATTTGTGTTAACTTAATTTGTTCAATTAATTAACGTCGGGATTAATTTGGCTGGATCATCGAAAGTTTGGATTAAAAATAGTAAATTAACAAAAATTGAGTGATTTATTTAAGTTTATGACAAAGTTAGTGTTTTCGGCCGAATGTGTAAAGTTCAGATTTTTTTGTTTGGTGCTTTTCCTTTTTGTTTTTGTTTAAACCAATCATACATAAACTAATTTCCACTCTTTAAACATATTTAAGCTTAAGACTCTAACGAATTGAAGAGACACTAAAAAAAAACTCACATTAAGAACACGAGAAATTCCCTGAGTCTTGAGAAGCCCAGAGAGAGAGGCGTTATCGTAGCTTCCGAGGTAGAGAAACTCCGGCAAAATCTCCGATGGAAAAGCGCTTTGGACTTTTGTAGCAACAATATCAGAGGAAATCGGCATACGATGGCCACAGATTCCACATACTTCTCCTGCCTCGTACTTATGATAATGTCCACAAACCGAACAAGGGTTCTCTCTCTCCCTCTTCCTCATCATCAATTTTTAGATATTCTGATTCTGATTTAAACCGAGATCCGATTACTGATCAGATAATAGAAAAATCACGAATTAGTGGGAAACGCAATTGTCAAGGGTGAAATTAGGGATCTGAAGACTAGGGTTTTAGGGTTGATTAGAAGAAGAAAGATTGAAAATATTGAACCGGAGAAGGAGAAGGAGACTTTGGGTTTTTGTGAGAAAAAGAAGAAGAAAAAATACGGACTGTCTTCTTCTTCTTCTTTGATTGAAACCTTAATACTGGTTTGGACAGACAAGTGCCACGTGGACTGAGCTTTGTGTAATCGCAACACTTGTATAGCCTAAGATATATTTGTTATATTTGTTATATTTGCAGATGTACCCTTTTTTAAGAACATACAACATTTAGACCTGCATACGAAAAAATATTTATATATCAAAATTATTTATTTAATAAATATAAATTAAATAGAATAATATTTTAAAATAACACTATTTTAATTTTATTTTCTAAATTTAACACAATAAAAATAAAATTTTAAAATAATATGTTTATTTTAAATCAACTGTGTATAAAATCAAAACATAATGTTAATTTAATTTTTTTCAATTTATATTTTAATTTTTTTATTAAGAAATTTTTTTTAATTATTTTAATATTAAATTTCTGTTATTTTTGAAAATTTAAATAATTATTACTATATTTGAAACTAAAATTTGAAATAGTGTTATTTTAGTCAATTTCTCAATTAAATATGTATATTTTAAACTTTTTATTTAAAAATATTTTTAATTTTTATTATTGACTATACAAATAAAATATATAATAAAATTATATTATTAAATAAATTTAAATTATTTATATTTTAGATAGATAATATTATTAAATAGGTAAATAATTGTATATGTGATAAATATTCAATTAATCTAAATTTTTATTTTATATTTTTTGAATAATTTTTTAAAATTTATAATATTTTGTTTTATATTATTTTTGTCTTTTATTTTGAAATATTATCAATTTATATATAATATATTGTTAAATATATGATTGATGTAAATTTTATAAATATTTTAATAAATTATGTAGTATATAATATTTGTTTTAAATTGTTCTTATAGTATGCCATGACATACTTTATATATGAAAATGAAATTTCTTTATAAAAATATTTAACAATTAATATATTAGAAATATTATTTATTTTTTTATAAAATTGGTTAGTTAGCTTTGGATAGATTTAGTTTTCGATTTTTTTAGTTTTAGAAAATTAAATCATATAAAACCGCTAAAAATTTGGTTTGGTTTTTTTAATTCGATTCGATTTTTTTTTAATTCAGTTCAGTATATGTATTAAAAATAGAATCAATTTAGAACAAAATTTTAAAATATTTTAGATTCAGATCGATTTAGATTAGTTATTTTATAATTAAATTATTTGATTTAATCAAAAATATATCAAAACGCAAATTCATAACATTTTAAACATTAAAACTAAATATCATTGTGTAGTATGTGAAAAAACGGCATATACATATCTAACAAATAGCTTGCTAATATATTTATCTAGGATTTGAGTATATACTGTTCATGATAGTAGAAAAAATAACAAATTATACGTATTTAATATTCTAAATGTTAGAAAATTATCTTGCCAGTCAATACAATGTGTAAAAAATACAGTATATACATATAAAACAAAGAACAAAGATAGATTTTGAATTGGTTTTTAATTCATTTTTCTTGTCTACTAACATAAATCAAACTTAGAGACGCTTTTACATTCAACACAATCCTATCACATTATGGTGTTTGTTTTCGTTTTAATTCAAGATTAACGCATTAAATCGATTGTACAATTTTAACTTTTGCACGTACTCTTCCACATCTTTTATGATGTTTGTTATGTTCTTTGTACGAAAAGCAGAGGAGTCGCACGCCTTTGCAGAGAGCCGTTGATGTGTAATGTGCCTTTATTCTTTCAATTGTTCAAGTGTAATGGGCTTCGTAGGAGAGACATGTGGGTGAAGTAGCAGGTTGGGCTTTGTGGATTCAGAACACTCTGTCTCATATAGAGTGTTATGCTTGATATGCCTCTTCAAACTGGTTGTGGGTGATGTATCCACACTAAGTTTGAAACGAAATGCATAAAAATAAGCTTGAAGAAATAACTTCGCGAATATGTCTGCAAGTTGATGTTGAGCTGAAATGTGATTCACAATCAATGTTGAGCTGAAATGTGATTCACAATCAAGGACCTGAAAGCAACATTTTCCCTCATATAGTGATAATTCATGTCAATGTATTTTATTCTTGCATATAAGACTGGATTAGCAGTAAGATAGATAGAAAAAAAAAATATCACAATAGAGTTCTAGAATAACTGGTTGTGGCACGCCCAAGTCTTTAAGTATGGAGTTTAGCCATGATATTTCTGAAACAGTGTATGAAAGAGATCGATACTCAGTTTATGTAGAACTCTTTAAGATAGTGAATTACTTTTTTGATGATTAGGAGATGATTTTATCACCCAAGAAAGTGTAAAAGCATTCTATTGACCTTCTAGTAAGCTTACACCCTGCCCAATCACTGTTACTATAGGTTCGGAGTGTAAAATCAGTGTTTTGTCTAAAGGATATACACATAGTTAACGTTTTTTTAACATATCATAATATCCTTTTGAGGAGAGCAAAATTAGACAACGTTGGTAAGTGACACACATAATTAACTGAGAACTAAATGTCTGGCCTGATTAGAGTGAAGTATTGCAACTTACCTGGCAAGCTTCTAAAGGATGTTAGGTCCAAGAAGAGAGTAAGTTGGTGAGGCACTTTATCAAGATATAGTGGTAATGGTGTTGGCATAGGTGAGCAATCTTTCATTCCTTCAATAATGAACATATCTTCTCTATATTTCTATTGCGACATGAATAGTCCAGCCTGATGAAATTTAATTTAGATTCCAAGGAAATAGTGCAGCTATCCCAAATCTTTTATCTTGAATTGATTGTTCAATTCATCAAGTAAGGAAATAATCACAAAGTTGTTATTTTCTGTAATGATGATGTTGTCAACATACAACAGGAGCATCACTACATCATTTTTTCTTTTATATACAAATAAGGTTGGATCTAATTTATTGTGATCCGTGAAGCTTGTAGGTTCTGTCAAAAATAAAATTTCATTGGGATCCCCATGGAACAAAGCATTTATTACGTCAAACTGCCTTAACAGTAGAAATTCGTACCACTAGACTATATGTCTCCAAATAATCTAGTCATTCTTCCTGGTGAAACCCTTTTGCAATTAGTTTCGCTTTCAGCTTATCAAGGGTTCCATCAACGTGTATCTTTGTTCGAAAAACCCATTTACATCCTAATACATTCATTTCTGATTCGTAGGGAACTAAAGACCATGTGTTTCCCTTCAGTTTTTTAATTCATTCCTTTCCTTCATTACTTTATTTCATCATGGATTCTTTATAGCAGAAACTACTGTCTTTGGTTATGGGTAACTTATGCGTGAGCAGTATGTATTTTAGATTTGGCTTGACTGTTCTTACCTTTGATTGAGTTACCATAGAGTGTTGTTGAATGACATGTGATGAGTTGGATGATTCTAACAAGTCTTTAGAGGAGTGAGTGTTGTCACCTATAAGCTATAGGATTAGAATCAAGCTCTGACGTACGTCCATGACACTCACTCTCTATAGCTGAAGAATCACCTTGCTGAACTGCATTAGGATTGTGCGAGTTTTGAGCTAGTAATCATAAAGTAGTTGTCTCATTGCTCATTGAAGGAACTGTTGTTGGGAAGTTCACTGGTGCTGTTGTTGGGAAGTTCACTGGTGTTGTTGTTGGGAAGTTCACTGGTGTTGTTGGTGGGAATGTATTGCCTGCAATTTGTGTTTGCAAATTTGGTAGTGGAACCTACATACATGATATTCTTTCAGATATAGCTTCTGTTTGTTTAATAGATATGGGCAACCTTGCTTGATCTTGTATGTACATAAAGCTCTTTTGACACACATCCAATAGAATAGTGGTGTTTTTCAGCTCATAATGAAAGTATCGATATGCAAAAAGAAAGATAGTTTCATCAAAAATGACATGACGACTTATGTAAATTTTCTAGTTGGAAGAAACAGTCAACGATATCCTTTATACCGTTCAATATAGCTTAGGAACACACATGTTAAGGATTTTTGGGTCAAATTTATGTGCAGCATATGCTCGTAGAGTTGGGTAACAGGCGCATCCAAATGATCTTAAAACTGAATAATTAGGAGCTTTCTTGAATAGTTTTTCATATGAACTTTGACAATTGTCAAGCGTTGATATTGGGAGTAAATTACTGAGAAAATTTTCCATGAAGAAGGCCTCTACCCAATGCTTCTGAGGGTCTTTTCCATCGAACATCATAGAGAATCCCAACTTTGTGATATGTTTATGTCTTTTTTCTGCGAACCCATTTTGTTAGGGGTGTGTGGACATGAGACGTGTTGTTGAATTCCACATTGTTTCAAATGAGATATGAACTTATGACTCCTAAATTCTCCACTTCCATCACACTAGAAGGTGTTGATTTTGTTGTTTAGTTGATTTTCTGCTAGATTTTGAAAAATACAAAAGACTTGAAATATCTAGACCAATGCTCAATAAAGATTACATAATAACTAAAACCTTGAACTAATTTAGTTGGTTAAGGATCCTAGAGATCACAATGAACTCCTCTAGGGGTCGAGTAGAACTGAAAATGGATGCTGAAAAAGGTAAGTTACAACTTTTTCCCAATCTACATGCTTCACACACTTTTTCATCACTCTTGTTTATTGAAATAAGTTTTCTTGAAACTAGCTGTTGGAGGATCTGCTTATTTGCATGTCCATGTCTTCTATGTCAAACAACATTGCTTGCTGAATACTGCCTAGAGGAGAAAAACGCTTGATATGGTTGATCCTCCAAGACATAAAGTTCATTACGATTTCTTCCCAGGGTCAGTAATGTTTGAGTTTCTTTGTCCTTAACATGGAAACCATCATCATCAAATTCAAAAGAACATGGATAATCTTTGGTGAGTTTTGAAACTGAAAGTAATGACTTTGCAACTGCAGGACCTACCAAAACATCTCTTAAAGGCAATATACCTGAAGATGGACAAATATACTGATCTCGTGTGTGTTATGAGCATGAAATCTTCGTTTCCCACCATTACTATATATGTTCCTTGATATGGTTGTGAATATGAAGGTTTTTTGTAGATTTGGTCACACGTGAGGTAGCTCCGATATCCAGATGCCACTCTTGACTTGTTTGCTCAGTGACATCCATGATTCGTAGAGCTGCCAAAGCATTGGGCATATTCTCTTGTTGATAGGCATTTTTAAACTTGTGCCAACACTTGAGAGTAGCATGATCTGGCTTACCACAAATTTGACATACCGGCCTGTTATCTCCAACAAAAGGATTTTTTTAGTTTGTCGAGGGTGAAATTTGCGGGTGGAAGCCTCTTTCATTTATTGAAAAGAACCCTTTTCCTCTTGTTCCATTTAGTCTAAATAGCTAGCACCTTTGCACCTGTTGGTGTAGTATCGATTCTCCTGGTTCACCTACATCGCATTGAAAGCCATGTAAGGTGAGACTGTGAGCTCAGAGGCATAACCTTGCAGTATGTCAACATATCCAATCAAACGAGGCACGATATCTTCAAATGAAGATGCTGGGTAAGCATCCATTAAGCCTTCAATGCTGATTTTTATGGGTTCATACTCACGACCTAAGACATGTGCAGCGAAGATTTTTATCTTTTTTGTTACAAGACTTCCAATTGAAGGCAGATAGTCACATAGGCTTTTTATCCCCTTTAGATAATCACACATTTTTTATCTCCTTTTAAAGTTCTTTGCAAGCGGCAGCGCCTTTGAAGTTCAAAGAGCCTTGAAGAAGAGATGTGGTTGAAGTGGTTTGAGAGTGAAGCCCAGACATCTTTCGTTGTCTTGCTACTAGTGACTAAATTAGAATATCTTCTGAAAAGAAAACGAGAAACCAGGATTTGACAACTTGGTCTACTTTAAACCATGTCTGATATTTTGGATTTGGTGTTTCAATTGTGGTTCCATTGATATTTGGTTCGAGAATGGTTGCACAGGTGGAGGGCAAGATCTATTTATGACCAGATAGGAAAAACTCGAACTGTGTCTTCGATAGAATGTAATTCTTTTTTGTAAGAATGATTGTGACACAATTCTTAATATTCAAAGTGAGATTTGAAAGAAAGTCCATAGATATGTTATTCATGGTTTTGATACTATAAAAGATGTGCGATTTTGAGTAAAGAACAAAGAACATGAACAGAGAGACTTTTAAGGAGAAGAACTTCTTCTTTTTTAATTCATTTTTGTTGTCTACCAATATAAGTGGAACTTTCAAACACTATTATATTCAACACAATCCTATCACATTATGATACTTGTCTTCGTTTTACTCCAATGTTAACGCATTGAATCGATTGTGCAATTTTTACTCTTTACCTATACTCTTTTGTATCTTCTGCGATGTTGTTCTGTTTTCTGTACGAAAAGTATAGGAGTCAGGCGGTTTTGCAAAGAACCGTTGATGTGTACTGGAATAGACATGTGAGTGAAATTGTAAGTTAGACTCTGTGTATTCAGAACACTATGTTTCAAACAGTATATTATATTTGATAATATGTTATAGAAATATGTATATATTTTACTTTAACATATTAAATTTGTGAATTTTTTCGAATATCATTATTCTTATCTTATCTTAAATTCGATATACTAAAAAGTAGAGCTTTTGATAATAAATATGGCTTATATTTTATTGAATGATATTGTACCGAAGAACAAGACTATTAAACTTGATTAAAAACATGAAATATGAATCAGTGATAAAATCATACTCGTTCATATATAAGATTTATAAAATTATAAATCTACATAAAGTGATATCAATATAAATACCTATTTATATTGTTTAGTTTATATATATTTACATTCTTATGACTTTGCTATATTCGATTGGTCATATATTGAGTTAGAACCATTTTATTTAAAAATATAACTACTAGGTAAATTAAAATATTAAAGTTACATATACATGTTTAATGATATAAAAATATAATTTTCTATGCTACAAAACAAATAACTTGTTATTTTGCATATATGTTGGTTGTGGCTATATGTCATTGTCGAAATGGGCTTCTCTTTTGCCAAGGTCTATAGTTATATTGTATATTTTTCAATTATCTTTGCTTTGCGAAGCTGGATTTATGCTCGAATTTTCACCAACTGCCAATGTCTTCGGATCACATTTACAAGACTGCTTTCAAGGCAAATTCAGGTCATTACGAATATCTCGTCATGTCTTTTGGTCTACATAACGCATCTTGTACATTTCAAGGGTTAATGAATCCTGTCTTCTACCCAATCTTCCAAAAATTTCTATTGGTTTTCTTTTTACAGTAACAATTGGGCAGAACACTTACCACTACAAAAAAACTGGCAAAATGCCACTATATTTTGCGACCACATACATAGTCGCAAAATTTGTGACCATATTTGCCACAATTTTGCGACCACTTTGCGACTACGGAGAAGTATTCGCAAAGTGGTCGTACAATTGTGACCAAAATCTGTAGTCGCATATTGGTCGCAATACGCAACCATTTAGAGACTGAAAATACGACCAATTTGCGACTACATTCTGGAGTGGCTCTTTAGTCAAAAAGTGATGGCAAAGTGCCAACATAAAAAACATGTGCGTGTTAGGTATAACGACATTTAAGCGACTACACTATTGTAGTCGCAAAATAGTGGTAAAACAGTGATAAAGTAGTGGCAAAATGTTGTATATATGCCCCATTCTATTCTTTCATTTGTAGAATCGAAGGAAAAAAAAATCTTAAAACATGTGGGGAAATTATAATAATTCAAGAGATTGGATATACAAAAGGATTGATAATGAAACAAAAAATATATCGGCGGAATTTGCACAAGGCATGTAGCAGTTCATGAATTTTGCAACTAGTCAACCAATAGCTCAAGTAGCGCATATAAATTTTTATGTCCTTATATTAATTGCAAAAATGATAAATTTATTCCGGGACGGAAAATATGGAGTCATCTATATAGTCGAGGATTTATGCCAAATTATTATATTTTGTATAAACATATAGAAGAGCTGAATGTTCAGTTAGGGACGAGTACTAGTCGGGGTGATGTCCAAAGAAATCAGGGAGGTATGCGTGGTAATACTAGTGATAAAACAGTTGGTACATCCGGTAATAGATATGTTGAAATGGTGACGGATGCATTTCGTGAGACAGCGACTAATAATCATCAGTACTATAATCAAAACGAAGAAGAATATAATAATGAAGAAGAACGACCTAATGAAGAAGCACAAAATTTTTACAACATGTTAGAAGCTGCGAAAAATCCATTGTATGATGGTTTTCATGAATGGCACTCACAGTTATCTTTAGCTGCTCGGTTCATGAACATCAAGTATGATTTTAATTTACTAGAAAAATGTATGGATTCTTGTGTGTAGCTGTTTACAGAATATTTGCCCGAAGAGAATCAGGCAACATGTTCATATTATGAAACCGAAAAATTGATGCGAAATTTAGGCCTCCCATTTTATACAATTGACGTGTGTGTTCACAATTGTATGATCTTCTGGAAAGAAGATGAGAAATGGGAAAATGCAAATTTTGCGATTCCCCCGGATATAAGTCAAGCGAGGGCAAGACGAGAATACCTTTCAGTCGTATGTGCTATTTACCTATAGGTGATAGACTTAAAAAAATGTATCAAAGCGAGAAAACCACATAGACAATGAGGTAGCACGTAGAGCATGAAGCAGAAGACGGAGAAATGAGTCGTCCATCTGATGTTGTAGAGTGGAAAATTTTTCAATATCTACACCCTAGATTTGCTGCTGAATCTCGAAATATTTATCTTGGCTTATGTACTGATGAGTTCAATCCATTTAGGATATCTCGTAATCATTCATTATGGCCGGTGATTATCAATACATATAACTTGCCACCGGACATGTGTATGAAAAAATAGTATTTGTTTATAACAATTCTGAATTCGGGGCCAAATCATCAACGTTCTAGTCTGGATATATTCCTCTGACATTTGATTGAAGAGTTGAAAGAATTATAGTATACAGGAGTTGATGCATATGATGTATCGTTGAATCAAAATTTTAATCTAAAAGTCGTGTTACTATGGACGATAAGTGATTTTCCCAGTTATGGAATGTTGTCAGGATGGACAACGAATGGAAGATTGGCTTGTCCAATTTGTATGGATGATACGAAGGCATTTCAATTACCAAATGGGAGAAAGACGTGTTGGTTTGATTGTCATGGAAGGTTTCTTCCTAAGATTCACCCATTACGAAAAAATAAAATAAAAAATTTAAAAGGGAAGCACGCTTTGAATGACTATCCTCCACAATCATTGACAGGCGAACAAGTTTTATACGAGCGAATAAAAACTATCAATCCTCTAAAAACATCTGACTGCGGAGGAAACGGTCATGAAAGTAAAGAAGAAGGTTACGGCAGCTAGCATAATTGGCACAAAGAAAACATATTTTGGAAGTTGCCGTACTGGACGGATCTTAACATTCGACATAATCTTGATGTGATGCATTAGAGAAGAATTTGTTCGATAACATCATTAATACTGTTATGAATGTGAAAGAGAAATCAAAATATACAGTTAAGTCAAGGTTGGATATTGCAAAGTTTTGCTATCGAAAAGAGTTGCACGTGGATGGTCGGGGTAATGCTCCATTCCCTATATTTTGATTGACACAAAAACCAAAAGAACGGTTATTGGAATGTATCAAAAATGATGTCAAATTTCCGGATGGCTATACGGTAGATTTAGCAAATTGTGTGGATATGTATTGACTAAAATTCTCGGGCATGAAAAGCCATGACTGTCATATTTTTATGGAAAGACTTCTCCATTTTATATTTACAGAACTTTTACCACATAACGTTCATCTAACATTATCAGGTATATATAGTAATAAATATATTTTATATTTGAAGTACGTAAATTAATAATAATTGCATGTAGTAATTAATTGTTGATGGTAATATATATAGGAATTGGAGGATTTTTCCGTGATCTATGCTGCAGATCATTACAAAAAAACCGTGTTCGAATTCTGAAGGAAAACATAGTCATAATTTTGTGCAATTTGGAAAAGATATTTCTGCCTTTATTTTTTGACGTCATGGAGCATCTTCCTGTACATCTACCATACGAACCTGAACTGAGTGGACATGTGCAATATAGGTGGATATATCTATTTGAAAGGTTTTTTAAAAAACTGAAAAGCAAGGCGAAAAACAAACGATATGTTGCAGGGTCGATTGTTGAATCATATGTGAATGATGAGATATCTTACTTCTCGGAACATTACTTTGATGCCCACATACACAAAAAACAGGTACCATAAATTAATTCTTATTTTTATTAATTATTTATTTTATTATGAATGGTAAATTGTGGTGCTGATATATCGTGTAATATAATATATATATATCTACAAGATTCGATGAATGTGACGTTCCTGTATATCCGGATCTCGTAGTACCGAATATATTTATGCACATGGGTCGTACAAGTGGTAAATGTAAAGAAATATGGCTCTACGAAAAAGAATATAAATATGCACATGCATATGTTTTACGGAATTGTGAATATTTTCGGCCACTAGAGAGGTATATGAAAACAATTAATTGTATTTATTACATTTCATTTCATTGTATCAAGCAATATATATTAATTTTTCATATTTACTTTTGTAGTATGTTTGAAGATCACATTCGATGTACGTATCCATATCTTTCGGAAGATGACATTTCATCGAAAAGAGAACAAGAGTTCAACATATAGGTTAAAAATTATGTATGTTTAATTAATTTTGAAATACTAACTTTAATTATATATATATATATATGATCATATCTCAATTCATGCACTTCCACATATTCACGCGTCTTTCCTATATGGGCTCAAGAATTAGTTCAAGTGCCGATGAATAAAGCATCAACTTGGCCGATCTATTTTATAAGAGGTTATATATTTCACACAAAAAAACATGTACATAGGAGAAAGACATGTAACTCTGGTATTTGTGTGAAGGAGACAATTACTCAGATGCATTTGATGAAGCTAATTTCTACGGGATTTTAACAGATATCGTTTAACTTGAGTATGCCGGTCTCCTAAATTTGAAGATCACGCTTTTTAAATATGAATGATACGATCCTACGCTTTTGAAAGGTACTCAGAAGTCGGAAAATGGCGTCGTTGATGTTTTATCATCGGGGAAATAGTACAAATACGAATCATTTATTCTCGGTACGTATACGTAAATAATTAACTATATAATTAATTTTGTTAAAAATATAGAACTAATTGATATTTCATTACTTATGATGTATCAGCCTCTCAAACAGATCAATTTTGTTATATTCCCTATTCGCACACTAAATCATCATCAAAACAAATATGACTCAGTGTTTTGAAAGTTAATCCTAGATCTAATATTTTGGAGAAATACAAAAACAAATACGAGATTGGCCTGTTGTAACAAGAAAATGATGAAGAACTAATGGTTGTTCAAGAGATAGAAGTAGATCGGTAGTAAAGGCAAGCTGGGGATTTATTTCAGCTGTGGCAATAGCATAGCCTTGCAGTTTGTCTTCAAAACCAATAAGCTTGAACTCAACATCATCATAACATGGAGCGGGAAAGAGATCCATTGAGTGCTCAATAATAGTGCAAATAGATTCATATTCCTTGCCTAAACCATTCAAAGCTCCATATATCTTTTCTTGTTCAGTTAGAAGAAATCCTATTAAATCTAATTGATGACAGATGGTTTTGACTTCAGAGAGGTAAGTTGTCATAGTTTTACCTTGTTTAGAAACAGTATGAAGTCATCTTTGGAGCTCAAACTTGCGAAGTTTGAAACTCTGTTGTAGTGTTTGGCTAGTGTCAGCTAGACCTCGTGACTAGTGTTGAGATCATAGACCTTTCTTAGTGCTTCTTCTGATAGAGAACCGAAGATCCAGTCCTTAACAAGTTGATTATTTTGTATCCATTTTAAATACTCCCGATTTGCTTCTTCAATGAGAGCATCACCTCGTTGTACATAAATAATAGGAGGTGGTCTTCGTGTTGTTCTAGTAACGTATCCAATAAATGTTTGGCTGGAGAGAAAAGACTCAAACTGAATCTTCCAAAATAAGTAGTTTGAAGATGTGTGTTATAACGTCACACATTGAGAAATGCTAAGAGAAGAAGCTGAAGTAGGGTCTGTAAGAATAGCTTAGCTTACATGGCTCTGATACCATGAAAACTTAAAAAACAGAGGTTTTAAGAAGATATGTTTTGAATAACTTTCATTGTATACATTCATTCATAATGTTCTATTGTGATTGCATTATATTGTTTAAATAAAAAGAGAAAACAAATCACATCTTGATAGGTGTTGATGACAGCTCATTTTTTGAGAGGAGCATAACGGTTGTTGTTGTAGTGTACGACCATTTGTTGCAGGTTTTCTGAATGTCCCTGCTTTGTTTTTGTTGCAGGTTGAAACAACAATGTGTTGGGGTGAAACAGAAACATCTTGGAAGTTGTCTTCATCTGCAGTGTGTTTGTTTGGATCACGAAATCCCACACGAGATTGGACTGATAGATTTAACATCATGCTTTCAGCTTCCGTGGGGGCCATCTGGTTTACTAGTTCTGCCGCATGAGCTTAGCCGTGGGTGTCGGCATTGGCCTGTTATTTTGCACCACTCACTCCGTTTTTAGAAACTCCGACGAACTTTTCCTTGAAGAGAATAGCAATTAACGGAGGCTTGATCATGTCTATTCGCCAGTGAAATTTTCCATAATTCTACTTTTCCCAAGTTTCTTTGTTTTATAGTAAAAAAAAAAAATTATTTGGTTCTTCTCTACTTCACTTACATTTACAATATCCTCAAGGACAAATGTAAGTATAAAAGGAATGGTATATATGTATCATATTAATTTATTTAAATATTTTAATTTTTCTGTTTTTGTAAAAATTAATACAAAAATTCATAAAAATACATTTAATTTAGAAAGTTTTACTATGTGTCCCATACAAAACTAATTTCTCCATCCACCCGTGCTTATTTCTTAAAATCTAATCGATACCATTTCAAGAATTTTGACGAGAGTCGAATCTTTCGATTGTATTTTTTCAGTTAATATAAAATTGAGTGTAAATTTCGTTATCCACAATATAAGTATTTAAAATGAAAAAACAAAAGTGAATCGCACCGAACCAAAATTTATTTACGAGAACACAAACCAAATTTCAACATAATTCAAACGGGTGACGTAAGAAAAAACATAATCCAAACGGTATGAAATTTCTTTACAAATTTACTAGAACAGATTAGAATTTATTCATCTAAAGTGAAACATGATGGAACGTGTTTTTTTTTTCCCATTAATGAATGTTACAAAAGATTATATTAACTAAGAGTAATAATTTATTTTAGGAATAACTAATAACCGACGTAATCGAAATTTCAATTACCCAACTTGTCCGAATTACCATAAAACCAAATCTAAATATAATTCAGTTTTTTACCCACACTGGATCGAACTTTTGCTAACCTGAATAAAACTGAACCGACTTTATTCGACTTAAATTTGGTTCTCTTTCATATAACCGACTCACTCAAAATCCGAATTAAATCAAATCAAACCGATCCGAGCGAGTGGTAAGTAAATGGTATGGTTCGGTAATAAAACCTAAAAGTAAGGGGGGGAATTAAACTTACGTGTGCTATATAATATACACATGTCTGGAGGAAACGAGAACATTTCGCAGCCGCAGCTCTGAAAACTTTGATCCAAAATTGATAGAAAAAAGGGGAATTTTGCGAATCTCATCTCACCCAAGGGGTTTCTTCTACCTTAATCTCAAGATTTTGATCGCGTCTTCGTGGTGAGCCCTCGTGTTCTATTTTATTATTTTCGTCCCTTAGCTCTAGTTTTAGGGTTTCCAGTCGTTAAAATCAGTAATTAAGGTGCCGGGGAAGGTTTGTTTCGCTGAATCTATCATTCGTTATCGGAAATTTCTGATCAGAAATTGTTTGTTATGGATGGATTCGTGAGAAGTCTTCATTTTTTTTTCTCATTTGAAAGATTGCTCAATTCGTATCCAAGATTCGTTTTTTTGAATTTGAAAACCCTAAATGGTGTCTTCAGTTTCATCAAGAAAAGCTAAAATTTTCTGCTTTAGTTTTATAGGGTTTCGATTATGAGCTGAGTGAAGAATATGTAACGAATCGGGCTTTTTCGTGTTATTGTTTGATTTTTGTTTTGTCGGTTTAAATGTTTTTGATTGTGTATCTGCTTTTGCTCTCCTTCTTTGCGTTGATTTTAGTCTCAGAGTCTTCTGTAATTAGATAGAGAGAAGAGTTTTGCTTTTCATGTTTGAGACAGAACCATGAACTGAAAGACATGTGTTATTGGCAGATACCATGCCGAAGAACAAGGGAAAGGGAGGAAAGAACAGGAAGAGAGGAAAGAACGAAGCGGATGATGAGAAGCGAGAGCTTATATTCAAGGAAGATGGACAGGAATATGCGCAAGTCCTTCGTATGCTTGGAAATGGCAGATGTGAAGCTATGTGCATCGATGGCATTAAACGTCTCTGCCATATCCGTGGTAAGATGCACAAGAAGGTTTGGATTGCAGCAGGTGACATCGTACTTGTTGGGCTAAGGGATTATCAAGATGACAAAGCTGATGTCATCCTCAAGTATATGTCTGATGAGGCTAGGCTTCTCAAGGCATATGGTGAGCTTCCTGAGAATACACGTCTCAATGAAGGAATTGTTGGTGATCTTGATGAAGATGATGACAATGCAGCTGATGACTATGTTGAGTTTGAGGACGAGGATATCGATAGGATCTAAGTCGTTGTTTGGTTTTGCTTTACCTTTATCGGCTTGTATTTTCAATTTGAGACGTATGTCTTCTGAGTTTACAGAAGAAACTGATGATAAAACATTACTGTTGGAAGATACTTACAACTACTATGTATTTTGTTCTCCAATATCTCTCTACTGCTCATTCGCATTGGTGTCCTTGTTATTTAGTTTTTTGGTTTTTCTTGTTCTTGATTTTTTTTCCTCTTTTATCAAACACGTCAGCAGTATGTTGTTTGTTTGGTTGCTGTGGACAGTAATTTTTTACTATTGTCAACTATTGTATAGTTAATATTGTAGCTGTGGTTATAATTAATATTGCAGCTGTGGTTATGATATATGTTGTTCGTTTGTCTACGTCAGTAGTTGTGGTTGTGGTTAATTGCAGATTTTTAATCATACTGATGTTTTAATCAATGGTCGAAAAAATTGTGATGCAAGATGCAGCATTTGACCGTTATGTTTGCCGCAAGTAATTACAATATTTAAACAAATAATAATCTATTACAATTGCAGTAGTTTCTACGGCTGACAAACAAATATAACTATTATAGATGGTTTGGTTATAAACGGACTAAACCTAATAAATTGTAAGGCTGGTTAGTAGTAATATATAGTATACATTATAGTTACAAATAATTTATATAATGCAATATAACATTATTTCCATATTTATATTTTGAAAAATTGTTTAAAATATCAGTATTTCAAATTTTTGTTTCAAATATATCACTAATCAGTTAAATTTCCAAAATATCATAAATTTAATAGTAAAATAATTAAAAATCTCATCTTAATAATAAAAAAATAAATCATAAATTAGAAAAAATGAATTCAAACATTATGTTTTAATTTTATGTATAGTTTATTTAAGGTAAATAATTATTTTTACATAATGATTTGTGTTATTTTAGAAATTTTATTTTTAATATGTTAAATTTAGAAAATAAACTTAAAAGCTACTATTTTATGGTATTATTTTTGTACTTTTGTTCAATTGATTTTATCTCATAAGTTTTGATGTTTAATTATTTTAAACTATTAGTTTTGTTATTTTTTTAAAAGTATTTTTGAAATCTAAAACCATAAAATTAAAATTTTTAAAATATCACAAATAATTTTGTAAAAATACTTATTTACTTTAAGTAAATTATATATAAATTTAATTCATTTTTTCCAATTTAAGATTTATTTTTTTATTAAAAAAATTTTTAATGTATTTTTAAATTTAAATTTATGTTATTATTGGAAATTTATAATAATGATGTTATTTTAAAAAAAAAACTTTAAAATGTTATATTTTAGAGAATTTTCCAATTAGACATAGATTTATATTTTTTTGTTGCTTTTTTCATATTTATCATTTATTTACAAAATTTTAATTTATTTGGTGATATTAAAGATAGTCATTGTTTGTATTTTCATTTTTTTCAGAAAGATAATCATGATATTTAAGAATTATTTGTTTTCGTTATACTTATTATATCAATGAATATATAAATCTAAAAAATCGTGATTCTTTTGTTCTTTTTATATATGTATTGGTACAAATACTTTGAGTGTAAAGATTACGAGTTCTATGCAAAAGAATCAAAATCCACTAAATTTAAAATTGAACCAAACGTATTTATAATGTTTTGTTTAAAACCGAATAAACCAAAAGCGTAGGATAATCTAATTAGATATGGTTTTAGTATGATAAATATTTTATTAATCAACCGTTAGGGAATGGTTTGTATTATTGTCAATTTATTACATTACATATTTTGATATAAAAAAAATCTAAAAATTATAAGTTATACTAAAATGGACAGCAAAATTTGATTGAAACCATACAGAATCTTATTGGTCCAAAAAAGAAAATTATATACTTCTCCTACAGAATATGAATATGTACTAAAGATGGTCATACTAAACTCTAAAAATCAACTTGCTGGACTAGAATCGAATTCACTTTCCTGATTATATGTCGATAGAAACTATTTTAATATCCAATCTTTTCTAAAATTTTGTAGTTATAATATATTAAATTATTAAAATTGGTTGTAAATGAAAATATATGAAAAAATGGAGATTACCTTCACCTCCATGGTTAAAATGCAATGTTGGTTGTAAATGTGTTACGTTTACGTGTCCTATCATCCGAACATTTTAATACAAATATTACATAAAACATAATCCTTAATATATTATTTGAGAAATATTTTAAATAAAATAACTTTACTTTGACGTGTTATTAACAGAAATATTATGCTAACATGTGATCACCACAATAAATTTCAAATAAATATATAAATGGACTTAGCTTACTAAAATAATTACAATATATGTCATTATCGTTAAATTGGTTAGAGAATCAATATATTTTATTAAACTAACCATAAAATACTATTAATTTCATAAAATATAATTATTTTTCTTTTCTTAATTTACATATACAAAAATTATTATAAAATAATTTAAAATAAAATTTAAAATTATATAAATATTTAATTTATATTTATAAATAAATAATATTATATACTTTGTGAATATTTTTTTCACGCATGGCGTAGGTATAAATATAGTTTATTAGAATATTTACGAAAATAGTATTAGAAAAATATTTAACACAAATAAAAAACAAACATTATTTATATTATAATCTAGTTTTTATTTATTTAAATTTTTTTCTTCAATTTGATTTTATATATATGTTTTATAGTTATAATTTATTTTAAGAAAAATATATATTTTTTATAATTTTATATTTAAATCTAAATAAATTGGAAAAAATAATTTAAGTGTGACAAAATTTAATTGGAATAAAAATTACATGTATATACATCTGAAAGTAGAAATTTTGATAAATTTTATATGATAAGATTGGGAATAAATAGAATAAGAAAATAACTTATATTTCATTTTCTGCTTCATTTAAAATTGATGTGCAATTTTCCAAAAATTAAAAATCATAATTATCTTATTCATGTAATTCTTTTAAATTATTATAAAAATTATATTGATCTTTAGAATTGATATTTTACTATTTTTATCAGGAAATGAAAAATACTATTTGATAAAATGTATATAGAACTAAAATTTTCAAAATATACAGATCATACTGTTTTTTTTCACTGAACCACAATATACTAACCCAATATCACAACATTTTAATATGAAAATTTAACACCATCATACAATATAATATATGGTAAAATCAAACTTCAGAGTTTTAACATAAACGTAGAATTGGTGCATTCCTCTCTATTTACTCCTCTCTATTTACTCCTCTCTACTTACTCCTCTCTACTGACTCCTCTCTACAGATCGCGGTTTAAAAATGCGCATTGCTTATATTTTTTAGAAATACATTAGATTAGGTTCAGATAAAAAAACAAATATTTTAAAAATAGGGATATAAAAAGAGAGAGAGTGGGACATTCAACAAAACTATTGAGAAAATTCTGATTAGTAAAGAAAGCACTGCTCTTTCTTTTCTCACATCTACCTAACCAAGAACGACAGTAACTCTTTCTTGAACGACAGTAATTAATATAAATTAATACTGATTACATGTTTAGCGATTAGTGATGAAGAAAAAGTGAATGAATCTCTAACCACCGAGCATGTTCACTTTATAGTTTTGCCACTTTATTTCCCAGTCAATGTCCACTGCATGTTCAGAAGCAAACACAGATGATGCACATAAGAGCTGTTCTTGACTAGCACATTCTCAGGATACACATATCTATATAAACTAGGAAAATCTCATTGAATTGAGGAGAGTTTATGAAAATCAACTGGATCCACGACGAACACTTTCTTCTGTTCGTGCAAGTGCATCTGTTAGCACGTCTATCGTCCAGTTCTTCAAGTCATCCTGATGAAAGGAAACAAGCAAAGTCTGATCTGATCACCGAGTGTCGGTTTGATTTAGCAAAGTCTGATGATTCATTAGAGGCTTTTTATTTAATTTACCTTGCGCACAGGTTCTCCAGTTCTTATTTGCGCATTTGGACGAGCAAGCTTTGACTCAAAAGGGGTTCTTGGCCTTACTTCTCTAAACTCATCCCACTCCTCACGTTCAATCATCCGTACTGTGCCTTGCCCGGGCGGTGCATTTTTTATCTTGCGTTCAATCATTTCTTGGGATTTCGAATCATCAATCTGTCAACAAACCAAACAATGAGAATCAGCATTTTCTGGCAATGAGATCACATCAGTTTAATAGCTACTAAGATCATTGACAAGAAAGACAAGGCTTACCATCATTAACACCTTTGCAAACAATGCAATGCCGACCACAGCAAGGAACATAGGCATCGTTGCTGTGTCCAAATACGATCTTGATTCTGGAACCTCAACTAGAAACTGGTTCTTTATTGGGTTCTTTCGCTTCTTACCTTTTTGTAAATCACTTATCTTTTTCCTTAAGGTCTCAGTTGGTGCATCATTAGAAGGTGAATGAAACCTTCTCTTAAGCAATGTAAATAACTGATTCTGCCGAGACATCGTAACCAGCAAAGGGGATCGTCTTTCTCTACCAAAGATAAAACAAAAACACAGTTTACCCAAATTGGAATCAACGAAACAGTGGAATCGTAAGCAGCACAACTCCAACAGAAACATCAAGCAGATATTAACTAAATGACACCGATCCCTAAGTCCAAAGGTAGACTAGATGTACATATAATATTCTGATCTGGAATGTTATGAGTTTCGTTATGGCATTTTGACGAACACTTTGCGTGCAGCTTTTCCTCAACATGACACATACGACAGATTCGACATTTCCGCAACAATGATTATCGAGATATGTAATTGGAGAAACTAGCCTTTGAACCAAAAGAATCAAAAAAAATATCAAACGGGACGATGAACACATTTAGAAAATTTTGGTCGATGATTAAATCCTTTGGCAAGAGAGGCGCAAAGATGAGCAGATTTCAGATGTAAAGTTACCAGATAAAGAGGGATTAGGAGGACAAGTTACTGTCTTGATCGCCAAAGACTTCTTCTTCCTTTATTTTCTCAAGACCCTCAATCCCTAATGCTCGAAACTAAGAACTCTTGAATTAGGAAACAAATTTGTTTAGATTTGTTATGAATGTTTTCAAAGACGAAAAGTTACATCTCCTCGCCGATCTCTCAAATCGTGTAATGAGTTACATTCCTAAATGGTGTTTAATTCTACACCAAAAGTATCAATTTTCACCATTATCAACTATGCCATGAATTCTCATCATAAAATTTTAAAAAAGACTAATACCCAAAACAAGAATTTTATGTTTTTTTTTCTTTCAAATTTACCATTTAAAAATATCTGTAAAAATACTTTTAGCCAAAAATAAATTACAATAAATTTAAATATCATATTTGGATTTCTGTTTTCTAATTTATATTTTAAATTCTCTATAAAAAGGTTTTTAGATATAATAAATTTATGATTTTATTAAAAATTTATATAATATTTGGATAATTGTCCATTTAAAATCATAAATATAAAATTTAGAGAGAAAATTAATTTCTCTATAAATTTTGCAAATTTTGACTGAGTAATACATTGATATACAAATTTTTAAGGTTGTTCCAAATTTACCACTTACTTAAATTTTCAAAAACAGCAAAAATTACATGAAAAATAATTATTTATTTTAAATAAATTATAAATAAAATTAAATATTATGTTTGCATCTATTTATAATTCAAATTTTAGATTTTTTTACTATTAGAAAGCTTTATAATATTTAATATTAAATTTATGTTATTTTGTAAATTTAAATTAATGATAATATATATAGAAAAAAACAGAAATAATATTATTTTACAAAATTTCCTGTTTCTTATTCATGTGACTTTTATGCCTTTAATTATTTTTATTGTTCTAAATTTATTTGAGTAGATCAATATATGGATGTTGACGAATATTTGGACATTAAATATCTTTTTTTCTTTCCTTCTTTTGGACATTAAATATCTAATTAGTTACTCATCAAATATATCTAACTAATTACCATCAAATATCTAATTAATTACACATCAAATATGTAATTAGTTACAAATAGATATATAAAAATTTATTGATATGGATGGAACATAACTGATTACCAATAACTAGAACGCCGACTTTGTTTCCACTTTTAATTTGATATATTTATATATATAAATAATGATATTGTTTTCAAAAATGAAAAAGTGATAATGTTTTGAAATTTGGTTTCCTATTCACTTATGGGTTCTTTTAGTTCTGACGTAACGAAAACAAAAAAGTTCATACAAAAAAGGAAACACTAACCATAAAATATATAATATAAGATCTCTCATTCATCTCTTCTTACAGATTCGACTTTTCTCTGGTCAACGCCATTCGGAGCAAACAAACCTCTTCCTCGTAATTTCACTGTTTCATCCTTCACGTGAGATTTTCTCCTCGATTCTGCAACTGGGTCTCTCTCTCTCTCTTTCTCTCAGCTTCTTCTTATTCTTTCCTGCGATCTAAATCTCTCCCTATATGTGTAAGTTAATTAGCCTCGATCTTGTTCTGTTTCTACCAGATTTACAATGTTGTTATCGATCATAGGATTTTGTATTTGCCAATTGGTTTCAGGAGTTTGATGACAAAAGTTTCTATTCTACTTTGAGATTTGGATGATTCTGTTTCAATTCGTAAAAAAGGAAAACAAAATCTAAGACTTTCGGGGGAAAAGTAGCCAACGATGCAGCATGAAGATCGAATTGGAGGAGATGAGACAGATCTTGAGTCTCTAACAAGCGCTCATAGTAGAGACGTTCATAGGTTTAGAGCTCAATTTTCAGGAATGGTGAGGCAAAAAGCGTATATATTCGATGGTGATGGGAAATACTACAACAAGGAATGGGATCTTGCACAAGGATCAGGAAAGGAGTTTTGTTGGTATCATATTGAATTACCAAAAGGAAACCACAAACTCTCTCAATCCGCACAGCATCTTATAGACGCTCTATGTCCGCCATTGAAGCTGCAAGACATTCTTTCTCTTGTTAGTAACGGACCTTTTTGTGGGCATGTTGATGGAGCACTTGTGTTTAGAGTTAATTCCCCTGGTCCTGCTTCAAGCAGCTTTACATTCAAAATTGCTGCTAGGATCACTGAGAATTCTGTGATTACCGTTTCTTTAGGTCGAGTTCCTAGGCTAGGATTCTCTCCTATGGGTCAATCGCTTCTCTCTGAAGTCCCTAGTGTGGATTCTCCATCCTACTATCGTGGTGAGCAGAAAGAAAGAAGCGGGATTGTGATTGAAGAGCATGTTCTTGAGTTCTTACTGACTATGAACCATTCTGAGGAAGCTGATAATCCTGTGCCAAATTCTGTTTCTAATCTTGTCGTGCATATCATTGACACACATGTTGATCAGCTACAAGATGTTGTTACTAAACTTGAGATCGAATTGGATGCGGTGGAACTCGAAATGGATAGAGGTTAGCGCACAGCTATAGTTGTTACTAAAACCTTATATAATCGTTGGTGTATGTTTGAATCTCCTTGAATACCTTACATTCAGAAGATGTCTATGTCATATGTTTTGGCCGCCATAGTAAGGAGCCCTTGTGAAAATATTTGACTGTTTCTTATCAAACTCTATGCACATTTGCAACTTTTTCAGAAGGGCTTTTGTGAATAATCGTTTTTGCTGATAGGTGGATTTGCTATGAAGAAGCAGATGTTGGATGATAGAAGGTTCCCGAAATTGCATCTCAATTTGCAGCGTCTTTTGCAGGTAGCTATATGATAGATGTTGGTGATATTAGATTTCAGAACATTATTCATGTCATTGCAGTAACTTTTCAGCACGTCTTGTGTGGTTAAACACATTTGCATGAATCTCAGGTGATTGCACATGGAGAACAAGTATTTCCAAGAGTGAAGGAAAAATGTTCCACAAAGTCTTGGTTTCTGGCAGAAGACATCAACTCCTTGGAAGAGTTAATTGGGCGGTTAAGACGTCTAAAAGAGAATGTAGGTTTCATTGCAAACCGAGTGACTGCAATCCAAGCTGGTTTGGATAGCTGGCAAGCCGAGCAGATTAACCGAAAGCTCTATTACCTCTCATTTCTTTCCATCATATTCCTTCCTCTATCGATTATAACCGGAGGTACAGAAAAGCATTACAATTACTCTCTTTCCAATCGAACTATGTCTCGGAAAAAGTAACTAACTTGTTGGTTTTGTTGTTAATGTGGCTAAATTAACAGTTTTTGGGATGAACGTTGGAGGAGTTCCTTGGACAGGACAAGACAAACCGGAGCTAAGAGATGGATTTAGAAATGTGATGTATATCTGTCTTATAATGCTGATTCTAGTATTGTCCTGTTTTGGTTTTCCGGCGTTGTATAGTCGGATAGCTTCTTGGTGGAGAATGAGAGCTATGAATAGAAGTTGGTCTCTTAACAGAAGATCGTTCCAGAAGAGACCAAACATAGTCCAAGAAAGAAGAGGCTACCTTAGGCTCTAAAACTAAACACGATTTCAAGGATTCTGAATCCTTCATTTACCTTTCTTTCACGTTTTTTCATTTGCAGAGACATTACTTGTCTTCTTGTCTATTTGTAATTCTTACGGAACTCTTGGGGTTCACAAATCATGTGTAAGAACTACAATGTACAGCTGTTATTCTTTTAATTTCCTTGATTTATTCTTTTAGGATCCATTGATATTGAGCCTTAGATCATGTTTTGAGGAGCTATTGTTCGATGTAGATAAGAGTTTAAAGGTAACAAAGACCTCAAATCATTGAGGTGTGATTCTGATTTGAGTGTTGGAGAAATGCCTTTTCGGTGCGATGTTATTCGTGAAATCTATAAACGGTAATGCAAATCGGGTGTGATCTTATGTTACTGAACAATCCTACATACTAATGTTGTTTAAAAAAACTATGCTATATTTAGACTTTGTCATTCAGTAACATAGTAAAAAAAAATTATGATATATTTAGACGTTTTTTCATTCAGTAGGATCACACCAGATTTAGAATTTCAATTTCACATAACTAAATATACATTTTTAAATCTAACCAAATTTTATCTTTCGTATATAAATGAAAATTTAAAATTTATTATTTATTTTTGACTATCAAAAAAATTAATAACATTTTCGTTCTAAAATCGCACATACCATCATGGTGGTGTAGTTGATATCGCCACCGTCATGTAGTTGTTAGCATCGTCATCGCACTGCCGTCATCGGCCCGACATATCCCTGTTAAGAACGATTTCAGTAAACATCTTGTATCGATTCAACAACCAAATACAAATTCTTCGAAAGTAAGTTTTACCACTCTCTTCTTTTGTAAAATGATATTTGATGCCTTGATTTTCTCTCTCTCCCTCATTTTATATTCATCTGCTGACCAAATCTTCCCAAATCCTTCCGGTAATTTCTTCTTGCTAACTGTTTCACGTGGCTTCTTTATTTGACCCTGATTAGTTCTCTTGCCTTTGGTTATTTACTCCATTAACCGTAGTCTCCTTTCGGTTTACTGCACAGTCCATCATCTCTTCTTTCTGCTTTTCTTGGTCCATTTCTATTACATTCTTTGGCCTCCTGCAATATTCGTAGATTATAGGAGGATGGCAATCCTCATATTTAACATCTCCCCCTTAAATTCAATCTTATCCTCAAGATTGAGCTAAGGAAATTCCCTAAGCAACTTCTATTTAGTGACCCAAGAATCATCCTACATAGAAGAGCTAGCCCAATGAACCAGCAACTCTTCTTTTCCAGTTTGTGGATTAGCCCTTCTGTCAATAAATCTCTCAGGTTCCAATAGTAAAGTATATTCTCTTGTTAGCTACTCTAGTAGAGCTGAACTTTCTTGATGATTACCTATCGATTTCTTGAGGAGAGAAACGTAGAACACGTTGTGTATTTTGGACATTGATGGTAACCTCAGCCTATATGCGACTGCCTCTATTCTTTCCTCCACTTGATAGGACCCGTAGAAACAAGGAGAGAGCTTCTCGTTAGCTCGTCTCGCCACTGTCTTCTGCCTATAAGGTCTGATCTTGAGATACACCCAATCCCCTACCTCGAATTCCAAGTCTCTCCTATGGCCATCCAACTGTTTATTCATTAGCGATTGTGTTTTACGCCAAAGACGGGGAAGTCATAATGTATCACTTATGTGACAATGAATTATTGCATGCACTAGATGATGCTCTCGAAGCAGATGAACGGAAGTACTTATGTAAGTAATCTTTGGATGTGTGTAAAATTTTACAAACTGGATTTTGGATAGACATTAAAACTAGTGCATTACATGCTAACTTTTAAGCTAAAAGTATGATTGTAACTACGAGATTTAATGTATGATTAGTTATAATCCAATGAGATTCTCTCTAAATTAGTTCGAATATTTGACACAATTGAAATGCATATGTGATGACAATTTAGATGAAGAGCTGGACAATGAGACTACGAAAGAGATGAAAATTTTATTGGATGAAGATTGGAGTTAGGAAATTTCTAGATGCATGTGGAACTTTTGGATTATGGAACCGTGATGAAATAATAAAATTGGGGTACTTTGTGATATTTACATTTTCCATTGATGCATGAGATCGTAGGGCTAAATTGATGTTAGATGCAACTGTCTTTGAAAACTATTCATGGAGAAGAGTGGTACTTAAGACGTCGATAAGATCGGTAAAAAAATGAATTGATCAATACTATTTACATCATTGAAAGGTTTATACAAGTTCTAGGCAATTATGATTTGAAAACAAAAAAAAATAGTTTTACAATGAACAAAGTTCACATTTTCAAATCACAGTTCTTGAGAATTTTTTTTATAAAAATTTATCGAAATTTATGGTTTGGAATACAAACTTTGGTTAATTGCAAAATCTTTTTGTTTATAAATCAAATGTTTTGAAAATTTACATAAAAATATTGAAAAATCTGTTTTGAAAATATAATTTTCGTTCAATAGTAAAAAACTAACTTTTTTGTTTCAAAACAAAATTTTCAAAAAGTTTATATAAAATATAAATAAAAAAATACACATTTCAAAACGTTTGTTTTGAAAACGTAAACTTTTGTGAAATGTAAAATTAATCTTTTTCTAAAAATTTAATTTTCGAAATGTCTAGTGTGTAAAACAAAACACAAAACATAATTTTTAAAAAATTTGTTTTAAAACTATAAATACAAAACATACTTTTCGAAAAATCGGTTGTGTATTTCATTTCAGAAATCAGATTTATTGAGAAGTATGCAATATGTAACAAGAAAGTCATATCGAGAAACGAAAATTACATTGGATCTTAATTTTCTAGTTGAATGAGCGGTTCTAACTTCAAAGACACCAATATCTATTTCCACAATATTTGTTTCAAAATTGATGATGTTCTAAACTTGCAAATTTTAAAGCATAGTATGATGAGAGAAATTTAAAAAAAATTGAAGAAAATATTGAGTTTAAAGATGATTTGATGAAATATTTTAAAATAAAATGTGGTTGAATGATATTTTAGAGCTAAAAAATAATTGACAATGATTGTTGCAGTAACAAACAATATAACATTTTCGCATTTACTTGAAAAGCGTATATTTATTTACATTCTAGTATTTTAATAAATAAAAATAAAAATATATAATGATGATAAAACTATAAATATAGAAATCGTTAAAATATAAAAAATACAAACGATTAGATTTACAAAATAAAATTTGATAGAACTAATGTTGCATTTAAACTAAAATTTGAATCATTTTTGAAACTCAACCAATTTTAAAATTCCATTTTTATATAAAATGACAAAAATGAATAAGCAGAAAAAATAATTTGAAAATACCGCATAGATTTATATTTTAAAGATATTATTACGGTTTTAGTTTGAAAAAATACTATTAAACTTTTACTATTGCGAAAAAGTATCAGATATTTAAAAAATTTAAAATTTAAAATTTTAATATTTAGATTTAGATTTTTTATTATTTTAAATTTACGATATAGTGTTTTAAAGTTTTATATGTAGTTTTCAGCAAAAAAATGTTTAATATGTAGTTTTAAAATTTAAAATTTTAGTTTTTAAGATTTAAAGTGCAATTTTGTTTATGTGATACTATTTTCTTTTTAATATTTTAAAAAAACATAATAAGTGATAATATTTTTTGAGAAAATTTGTTTTTATAATATCGTTGAGAATGATCCAGAATCAAAATGTAGTAATATTGGTTCGGTAGGAAATAACAGTAAAAATGGCCCAAAACTACGATTCTGCCATTGTCAGTCGGTGTTGGCTCCAGCAAACACAGTAACAAGTGCATCACTCTTACTCAAAATCCTCCGTCATTAACTAGAGGTTGGGCGATTTCTCTTTCTTCTCCTTAAATCTCTCTTATTCTCATTCTTCATTCACGGATCTGTATCTTTAGATCTCTTAATCGGCTTTTTTTGGGTAAGCTTTCTTGATCAGAAGTAGCAATGTTTGGCCGATCTAGAGCCGGAGGTTTCCGTCCGGAAAACTTAGGTCAAAATGCGCTAAACTTGATCGGAAATATTGGGTTCTCACTCTTCGTCTTCGGAGTGCTAGTTTTCACCATTATCGCTGCAACTTACGAACCAGAAGATCCTCTTTTCCACCCATCTGACAAAATCACGACTTTCCTCACATCAACATCCAACGCCACGATGAGATCCGACGACTCTGTTGTCAAAACCGGCGAAGATTTCATGGCGGCTAATCAAACCGCATTCGCAGCGTTTATCAATATCACCGATGTTGAAACCACCACTGAGTACAAGACAGAGTCTAACCAGTTGGATTGTGATGTTAATAGCCCCATTGATTGCAAAGATTCAGAGGTTTTCCATCTCATGATGAAAGCTACGATAGAGAAGTTTAAAGACATTCATTTTTACAAATTTGGGAAACCTGCGATTGGGGAAGGTGCGAATTCTTGTGATATGGCGTGGCGTTATAGGCCTAAGGATGGTAAGAGTGCTGCATTTTACAAGGATTATAGAAGGTTTGTGATTGAAAAATCTGAGAATTGTAGTCTTAGTGTGGTGGGAATTGGCGAGTATCATTCGGGTTTGAATGCGAGGAAGAGGAAGAGGAATCAGAAAGCCGGGTTTGAGAAAATTAATGGAAAGAGAGACGATTTCTCGTTGCCTGTTGTTGGTGAAGCAGTGAATGATTCTCTTCCTACGGTTGAGTCCGAGAAGGCGTTTAAAAGCGGTAAGTACTTGGTCTATGTTGGTGGAGGAGATAGGTGTAAGAGCATGAACCATTTTCTGTGGAGTTTCTTGTGTGCACTCGGCGAAGCACAGTATTTGAACCGGACTTTTGTGATGGATTTGACATTGTGTCTCTCCTCTACCTACACATCATCTGGCCAGAATGAGGAAGGGAAGGACTTCCGGTTTTACTTTGATTTCGAGCATTTGAAAGAAGCGGCTTCTGTCTTGGATGAAGTTCAGTTTTGGGCAGAATGGGGGAAATTGCATAACAAGAAAAATAGATTGAACCTTCATCTCGTGGAGGACTTTAGGATCACGCCTATGAAGCTTGTTGATGTGAAAGATACGTTGATAATGAGGAAGTTTGGGTCAGTAGAGCCAGACAACTATTGGTACAGGGTTTGTGAAGGAGAAACAGAATCTGTTGTTCAAAGGCCATGGCATCTATTATGGAAATCAAGAAGGTTGATGGAAATCGTCTCTGCAATTGCATCGAGGTTAAATTGGGATTACGATGCAGTACACATCGAGAGAGGAGAGAAAGCAAGAAACACGGAGCTTTGGCCTAATCTTGAAAAGGATACTTCCCCAAGTGCTCTCTTGTCAACCTTGACGGACAAAGTAGACGAGGGAAGGAATCTCTACATTGCAACAAATGAAGCAGATGTATCGTTCTTCAACCCTTTAAAAGACAAGTACGCCACTCATTTTCTTGACGAATACAAAGATCTGTGGGACGAGAGCAGTGAGTGGTATTCAGAGACTACAAAGCTTAATGGAGGCAACCCGGTCGAGTTTGATGGGTACATGAGAGCATCTGTTGACACAGAAGTGTTCTTGAGAGGGAAGAAGCAGATTGAAACATTCAACGATCTTACAAACGACTGCAAAGATGGAGTTGGGACCTGCAACGTTGCAGCTACTTGATCTCTCTCTCAGATTCCTACTTTGTTTGTTGTTTGAACCATCTTGTTCCACTTGTTTCTAGTTTTGTCCTTGTAATAGAAGAATAGCTTTGTATTTTCCATAACTGTTGTTTTGTCTGTGACTTTGAAACAAATATTGGCCCTTTCTAGTTTGGTTTTATTTCTTTGGAATGCAAAATCTGAGGGAAGAAGATGATATGATACACTAAAATCGATTCGGTACATCGAAGAACTATATCACTTCAGACAACTAACAAAAGTAATGCATATATAGGAAAATGTTTCATCGTCTTTGTTTGCCTGCAACACACTATTCATTTCTTATTTAGGAAAGTGTATTGAGGGTTATAAGATCACTGATTATGAAAAGGAAAGTTTCCTTCCTTCAACACACTATTCATTTCTTATTATGGAAAACTCTTATGTTATGTATGTTTTATTCAATTTGAGAAAGTATACCTCTCATTAGGCATGAGTTTTCGATTTTTCAATTTATTCGGGTTATGGTTTAATCGGTATAATTAAAAGTGTACAAAAAAAATTATATTGGTTCCGTTCCGTTTTTTTTTTCCAGATTAATCGGTTCGACTTTTGTGTAGAAATATGTTCCAAAATAATCTGAAACGTTCAGATTAATTGTAAATTTTTATATATAATCGATTAAATTATTAAAATTATAGTTTTTTGATAATTTGGATACATTTGGTTTAGTTTTTTTTGTTTAAAAAACTTATAATGTTCGGTTTTAAAAAACTAATCGGTTTTACATATCAAAATCAAATCGAACCGTAAATCAAATAAAAACTAATTATATAACTAATCGATTTAATGATTATAATAAAATTAAAACTGATAATTCGGTTTGATCAGTTCCCTGCCGAAAAACCAGGCCTACCTCTCATGCTCAAAGCCTACTAGTATCAGTCACATGTTTCTCATTCAACTATTACAACAAAAAGTTGTTAATATTCTCTGTTGGGTTCATCTATGTACAATTTAGTCTTGTTTGAAATATCTGTTTATTTACGAGACCCTTTGTTCTATATTTATACAAGTTTTAGATCTTTAACAAAAATAAATCTACAATGAAGAGATAAATACAAATCTTAAAGATAGGTTTATCTCCTAATACCCCCCTCAAGTTGGAGTATGCAAATTTTGAATGCCCAACTTGTAAAGAAATGAGTCAAACTCCTTCCGCCCTAATGCTTTCGTTAAAATATCTGCAAGTTGATATGTAGTTGAAACATGTGAAGCAAAGATAGAATTATCTAATATTGCATTACGTACGAAATGACAATCAAATTTAATATGTTTTGTTCGTTCATGAAATACTGGATTACCACTAATGTGTAAAGCAGCTTGACTATCACAACGATGGGTCATTGGAGTGGTATGATCAATACCAAGTTCACGGAGGAGTGATTTGAGCCATCGCAGTTCACGTGTCAAAGAAGCCATTGATCGATATTCTGCTTCAGTAGACGAACATGAAACTGTGTTTTACTTCTTTGTTTTCCAAGAAATTGGAGAATCACCAAACTGAACCAACCAACTAGTAAGGGACTTGCGAGATATAGGACAACTAGCCCAGTCCGAGTCACACCAACTCGTAATATGGAAAGAAGAATCAGCTCATAAAAGAATATCCTGTCCAAGTGTGCCCTTCAAGTATCGAACGACTTTTAGTGCAGCAAGCCAATGGTGCTCTTTAGGTTTCTGCATAAACTGAGATAACACATGAATAACATATGCGAGATCTGGTCGAGTGGAAGCAAGGTAAACCAAGCGCCCAACCAAGCGACGATATTATGCAGGATTAGGAAGAGGAGGACTAGTTGAAAGAGACAACTTATGGTTCTGATCAATAGGTGAACCCGCTGGTTTACATCCTAATAACCCAGCTTCTGTGGCAATGTCGATGGAATACTTACGTTGACAAACATAGAAATCCAAAGGACTACGCGCAATTTCAAAACCCAAAAAATATTTGGCAAGACCGAGATCTTTCATGTGAAAGTAAGTAGAAAGATAATTCTTAAATTCTTGAATAGCGGGAGGAAAGGGTAACCCGAAATAATAAGATCGTCAACATAAACCAAAATTTGAAGAGAAATCCCACCATGATGGAATGTGAAAAGTGAATAATCGGAACGAGTTTGCTTAAAGCTATATTTCTGTAGCGCATCAGCCAATTTAGCAAACCAACAGCGAGGAGATTGTTTAAGACCATATATGGATTTGCAAATACGACATACACGTGGATCACCCGGTGTAGTAAATCCTGGAGGAGGTTTCATATACACTTCTTCATTAAGATCACCATGAAGAAAAGCATTATGAACATCCATCTGATGAACCTCATAATTCTTTTAGCAGCAATATCCAAGATGAGACAAACTGTAGTCATCTTTGCAACAGGAGCGAAAGTTTCTTTATAATCAAGATCTTCTTTTTGATGATTTCCAAGAGCAACAAGTCGGGCTTTAAAATGTTCAAGAGAACCATCTGCTTTAAAATTTATGCGAAAAACCCACTGACTTCCAATGGTTGTTTTTCTGGATGGTAATAAAGTGAGATCCCAAGTATGATTGTTTTCAAGAGAGGTGACTTCAGATTTTACCGTGGCTCTCCATCTTTCATCTTTCATTGCTTTTTTAAAAGATTTAGGCTCAACTGCATTGGTGAGTGCAATAAGATAGCTACAATGGGATACATAAAAGCAATTAGAAGAGAGATAATGAGATAAAGGATGATCCGTACCTGAGCAAAACTGAGGAGTAGGTGATATCGAGGGAGATGAAGGATGAGAGACTGAGACTGTGTTAACAACAAAACCATGAAGACGAGTAGATGTGGTTTTGGATCGGTGACCACGACCAAGTAACTCGAGAGGAGCTTCCTGTGAAGAGGAAGAATTCGTATCTACTGTAGGTTCTAAGGTAGACGTGACAGTTGAAGAATTGGGTGAAGATTCTGGTGTTTCATCGATAGTAGGCACAAGATCCTCCGATGCGGTACTATTTGTAACATGTGTCAGTGGTATCAATGACTCCGGTGAGGTATTTTCTAACGAAGAAATCGGATAAGGAAATATTGTTTCATGGAAAACAACATCCCGAGACACAAAAAATACATTGCGTTCCAAATCATATAAGCGTCATCCTTTCTTTGCATAAGGATATCCATTCTACTGAGGCGTATGAACACATGAGGTTTCATGTATTATACCCTGTTCTTGGAAGAATCGAGTCATAGCAAGAAATTCGGTGCCATTGTCGCTACGAAAACTTTTGATTTTCTTTGAGAATTGGCGTTCTATCATGGCTAAGAAATTGCGTAGTGTAGTGGAGACATACGTCTTATCAGAGAGCAAGTATAGCCAAACAGCTCGAGAACAATCATCGACAATTGTTAAGAAGTAACAAGATCCACAGAATGCCAGAGTACGATATGGTCTCCATAAATCACAATGTATTAAATCAAAAACCTCTTTTGCATTACTTAGTGAATCTGGAAAACATCGTCGAGTTTGTTTGGCACGAAAAAAAATATCACAACTCTTATGAAAAAGCTCATTACTTTCAGAAGAAAAAGCACGAACACCAAGAATTTTGCCGAGAATACGAGAAGATGGATGACCGAATCGTACGTGCCATAAGGCCAAATCCTTTTTGACACTCATCTGATTTGAAGCCACAATCTCAATCTCACGAAACCGGTACAATCCTTCTCCCTCACGATCACCCGCTCCAATCAGCATCGTTGTAGTGCGGTCCTATAAAATCATCAATCGATTAGTAATCTGACCAACCAAAAAGTTATATGTAACTAGTTGACCAAAGGAGATCAGATTTGTGTGGAATCCTGGCACAAGATAAACATTCCGTAAATGTAGGCGAGATGTGAGATGAACAGTGCCCTGTTGAGAAGCTAAGACATCATTTCCAGCAGGTAGTTGAACTGAGACAAGAGGGATTGATCAAATATCATGAAGAAGATGAATTTCTCCTATCATATGGTGTGTTGCTCCTGTATCTAAAATCCACAAACTATCATTGAGGTTACCATTTAAACGATCAGAAGGAGGAGTAGAACCAAACACACGTTGAATTGTACGCCATTGTTCATCAGAGAGGCCACTAAGTCCTTGTCTATCAACTTTGGTTAAAGGTATAGATGCATTTGCGGAAATTGTGTTTGTAGTAGCAATCTGAGTAATGTTGGCACAAAACTGAGATCCTCGACCACGATCACGATTACGAGAATCAGATTTAGTACGAGATCGATCCTCCCACCAATCTGGATAGCCTACAACTTTGAAACATGTAAAAATTTCATGACCGTTGCCACCACATCCCGTACAGTATCTAGATGGATCACGATTGATATATCCTGTTCGTGATGAATCAAGCACAAATGAAGAACGTGGAGGAAGTCTAGATGATGAAGAAACCTGAGAAGCAAAACTCATTAGGTTTGTTTGTTTTCCTTGAGCGGTATGAATAGTCTCGTTTTGCAGCACCGTTTGGTAAATAGTATCAAGATCAGGTATCGGTGTGAGAGCACAAAGTTGAGAACGAACCGCGTCGTGCACATCATCATCCAATCCAGCAAGGAAATCATGAACTTTGAGATTTTCAAGTTCTTGATCACGAGTTGTATTCAAATTACATTCACACTTACCACATTCACAACACTTTGAAGTAGTGCACTCAGCAATTCCATTCCACAATTTGGTTAATCTCCTAAAATATTCATCAACAGTAGAGCCGTCTTGTTTGCAGATTGCCAAGGCATTGCGTAGCTGTTGAAAATGAGCTCCGCTTTTTAAAGAAAATTGCTTTTTGATGATGTTCCAATAGCCTTTGGCGACTTTGCGAGTAGAGATAGAAGATCGGAGCTTTGGATCAATTGTGAGTTTAATCCAACCCACAAGAAGATGATATTTGCTGTCCAGTCTTCAAAGTTTTCAGCACCAACAGCTGGTTTAGGGATTGTCCCATCGAGAAATTTAATTTTCTTATGTGAGCTTAAAACCATACGTAAGTTGAGAACCCATTCGTCGTAATTTGAGCTGTTGAGAAGAGACTGTGAAATTATGGTACCAAGATTATCACCGGTAGTTAAATCATAAGGAGAGATTGTCTTGTATGTTGTGGAAGAATTGCCAGTAACCATTGTAAAACAATGATGTTAACGTAATAGAGAAATAATTTCTCTCTTTCTGGGTTTTTTTAGTAAAGAAAAATAGAAATTCGTTTATGAAAATAAAAGAAGAAAAGATACGAATGATTGAGAAAGAGAGATGATGGTGCTCTGTTTTGGGAAGGCAAAAATAAAAGAGAGAGAGATCAAACGTAAGTAAATAATAGGGTAAGGCTAGGTGGCGGTTGAAAAAGTGGAGGAAACAAAAAAAAGTTTTATGATTTTTGTTGTACAACTGCTCTAATATCATGAGAAGAGGATGAATATTTAGATGAAATATTTGTTTATTTACGAGACCCTTTGGTCTATATTTATAGGCCTGAGTTTTCGGCATAAACCGAAAAACCCAAACCGGCCGAATCGAGAATTTCAGTTTTTGGTTTTACTTTAAATATATGTAGTAAAACGATCGGTTAAATAATAAATTTTATTCAGTTTACAATTCGGTTCGGTTCGGAAATAGAAAACCGACCGGTTTTTATGAACCGAAAATTACACTCCTATATAATTCAAAAACCCTAGTTTGCAACTTAGTTTTTTGGTATTGAGATCGATTTTCTTCTTCCCCTGCAACTTTCTTCTTCTCCTACGACTTTCTTCTCCCTGCGGTTTTCTTGTCCCTTCTTCTTCTTCTTCTTCTTCTTCTTCTTCTCTCCCGGTTCTTCTCTTCTTCTTCTTCTTCTTCTTCTTCTTCTTCTTCTCTCCTGGTTCTTTTCTTCTCTTCTTTTCTTTTGTTTCTTCGACGTTAATTTCTGGAATTTATTCTCTGTGTTTGTGGGTTTGTAAACCTTAATTTCTTGAATACTTCTTCCATCTTCGGTTTTCTTCTCTTCTTCTTTGCTTTCGTGACTTCTCTTTGCTTAAACTTAGATTTTCCCAAATCTAGTCCTTGTATTTGCAAACCCTAATTTCTGGATCGGCCATTGTTGTCTTTGGAGAAAGCTAAGGTATAAAATATTACAAAATTAGTTGATTTTTAGCATATTATTAAGATTTTTGAATCAAATCGTTTCCATAATTATCGGTCAATATATCTACTAATTCTTTCACCAAAGCATAATTACGAAGTTAACCAAAATAAACCGAAGTTAATCGAAATAAACCAAAATAAACCGAAATAAACTGAGAAAAACTAAAATAAACCGAAATAAACCGAAATAAATCGAAATAACCCGACAAAAAACCAAATTTAAATTTGTTAAACCGAAAATAAATTAGATTTCGGTTTAATTCGGAACGGTTTTATTTACTTAAAACCAAACCGATTAAACCGATAAAAAACCGAACCGAACCGATTGTTTAAATTTTTTTTTTTGGACGTTTTTTTCTCAAACCGAAAAACCCGAAAACCGGATAAACCGACCCGAATAAACCGAATAAACCGAAAACCCAGGCCTATATATTTAACAAGTTTTAGATCTTTAACAAAAATAAATATACAATAAAGAAATAAATAAAAATTTTAAAGAAAAGTTTATTTTCTAATATTGTTGTTCATCATCTACCGGATTTTGGTTAACTAAGAGAGATTGGGCTAAAGACCTAATTTCCTCATGACCTTAAATCAGTAGTTTTTATTAATATATTATGTCATGGCTCAAAATATCCCTTCAGTAGTTTTCGTTCGAAAGGTTTGTAAATCAATAGCTTAATGGTTAAAAATGTCTGTATTTGAATATGTTTATATTACATATTGAGAAAATGCTAATTTTCACATAAACAATAATTCAAAAAGAGGAAAAAGACAGACAAGTAAATGAAGAAAAGAAAATGTGGAACATGAAGGCCGCAGGTCTTGTGTGGGCCGAAGAGAAGACACATGGCCGACGTGAGGTTTACTTAATACAATATGTAACTAATGTGTCGTGACATGTCTTTTCTGATTAAGAAAATGACAAAACAATTTCTTTATTATACATTTTTCGTATCAATTTCATAGCTCTTATGTCTGTTTTTATGACATTTTTAAAAAAAATCAAATAATTTAGTTTAGGCCAGGATAATACTAATAAATTCTGATTCGTGATTGTCTCATTAGCAATATGTCAAGCCTTGTTTTTCTCATGAGTTGTGATTGTTGCATTATTTTAGCAGGAATAAATTGGCAGTGTTTGAGCGCTATACAATAAATATGAATATGATAAACGTTAATTTTCTAAAATAACATTTTTAAATATTTATTTTAAAATAATATTATTAGTTTAAATTTTTTATAATATTATAAAAATCAAATTAAAATATATTAAATTTCATTTTAATATAAAATTTAAATTCTAAATTGAAAAGAAAAACTTAAATATAATATTTTAATAGTAATACCATAAAATAACATATTTTTAATTTGTTATTCCAAATTTAATATTTTAAACTTAAAATTTCAAAAATATCATAAATTATTTTATAAAAATACATATTTACTATAAATAAATTATACATAAACTTAAAACATTATATTTGGATTTATTTTTTCAATTTAAGGTTTAATTTTTTCAATAACAATAATTTTAATGTATTTTAGTATTAAATTTGTGTTATATTTGGAAATATAAACTAATGATGCTATATTTGGAACAAAAACTTAAAATATTATTATTTTTGTCAATTGTCCTAAAAGATTAATACCCTAAAATAAGACTTCTTAAAAATTTTATACCAAATCTAGCATTTTAAAATTAAAATTATAAAAATAGCACAAATAATTATATAAAAATACTTATTTATTCTAAATAAATTATAGATAAACTTAAAATATTATGTTTGGGTTTATTTTTTCTAATTTAAAATTTAATTTTTGATTAAAATTAAATTTTAATATATTTTAATATTAAATTTGTTAGATTATTGGAAATTTAAACTAATGATGCCATTTTGGCAAAAAAAACTTAAAATAGTGGTATTTATATCAATTGTCCTTTACAAAATAACAATTTCACTGTTGCGGTATTGTGCAAGTTTTGGTGAAATATTTTTTAGGTCAATTGACAAAATAACATTATTTTAAGTTTTTGTTTCAAATATATTACTTTTAGTTTAAATTTCCAAAATAGTATAAATTTAATATTAAAATACCTTAAAAATTATTTTTAATAAGAAAATATTAAATCTTTAATTAAAAAATATAATATTTTAAATATAATCATAATTTAATTGTAATAAATATGTATTTTCAGAAAATAAATTTGTGTTATTTTTGGATTTTTAAGTTTAAAATGCTAAATTTGAAATAAAAGTTTAAAAGAATGTTATTTTAGGGTAGGAAATTGACTAATCATTTAAATTTTTAAAAATAAATTTAATATTAAAATAATTAAAAACTTTTTTCTAATAAAAAAATTTAAACCATAAATTAGAAAAAGTGAATCCAAACATTATGTTTTAATTTTATATATAGTTTATTGAAGGTAAATAATTATTTTCACATAATCATTTGTGCTATTTTTACAATTTTATTTTTAATGTGATAAATTTAGAAGATACATTTAAAATGGTGATTTTTTAGGATATTACTCTTTAGGGTATTACTATATTTTTTAAGAGTAATACCCTAAAATAACACCATTTTAAGTTTATCTTCCAAATTTAGTACAATAAAACTAAAATTCCCAAAATAGCATAAATTATTATGTAAAAATAATTATTTACCTAAAATAAAATATATATATAAAATTAAAATATAATGTTTGGATTCACTTTTTCCAATTTAGGGTTTAAATTTTTTTCATTAGGAATAAGTTTTTAATTATTTTAGTATTAAATTTGTGCTATTTTTGGAAATTTAAATGACTAGTGCTATATTTGAAACAAAAATTTGAAATGATGCTATTTTAGTCAATTGCCCTATTTTTTACTTAAATTGTTTTTATTTGTGATAATTGGATTTAATTTTATAGGTAATCTATGACAAATCGACTCTAAGGATTTTGGATTTGTGACAATCTCTACTGCATTGGAAGTTAAGGCAGTAATTCAATGGCTATGTAAATAGATACTTATGTTTTTTACTGTGTTTTCAGTTGTTGATTTAAGATTTATTGTTTATTGAGATTGACTACATTGCTTCTTGTGTGTAATGCATTCGTCTTAAATTACTTTAGTTGGATTTTTAGATTAAACGAATCACAATTGTTGATCATTCTGTTTGGTTGGCAGAAATTGCATGAATCGTGTTGTTTCTTATTCCATTATCAAGATACATTTGCTTTCATAACGAAATTTCTAAATTGTTCTAAAAGGTTAATGTTTTATTATAGTTTCAAGCGTTTTTATATAATTTTTTTTAAGGGTTTTTGATTTTATGTGAAAATATAGTTATGAATGAATTTTACAACTACACATGCACATAAATTTTTTTAAAATTTAATTTATTTCAATTTATAAGAAAATTTATAAAATTTTTGTTATCTAATTGAACATATGTGATGTACATAAAATAAATATTTTTAAAATAATTTTGAACTTAAGTATTTACTTTATTTACTTTATTTACTTTAATTTAAGGATACATATTTTATTGATGTGGACATGAATATATTATATATTGTCATTTATGTTAAATTTGTAAATAATTGATAGCTAAGTAAAAATGAAAAGAAAAATTAACACTTTTTATTAATTGCACCTTCAAATCCAATTAATATTATAGAATGGTAAATATTTATAGATTTTTTATTGTTAGATTTATTCATTTAAGAAACAAATAAATAAAATATTCAAAATTATATAATATTATTTATTAAGAAATATAAATATAGTATTTATATAATTTTAAATTTTATTTAAATTAATTTTTAATATTAAGTTTTGTATATGTAAATTAAGGAAACAAAAATAATTGTTTTTTATAATTTTAATAGTATTTTTAGTTAGTTTAACAAAATATATTGATTGTCTAACTAAATTAATAATAGTGGTATATATTATAATTATTTTAGTAATTTAAACTCATTTATATATTTATTTATACTTTACTGTGTTGATAACACGTAATCATGAAATTTCTGTTAATAATATATTATTGAAATGTTTCTCAAATAATATATTAGAAATTATAAAAAATTCTCATATGTAACTATGTAACGTAGTTTTTCAAAGTCGTTTTGCATTTATATTATGAATTTGAAGATGTTCGACTTATTTGCTTTGAATGTTTTGCAAAAAATCTAATTTAACATCCAAATGTGATAAAAAAAAATGTAATTTCCCTAAATATGACATAACTTTTTTAACACAGACACAATTTTTTGGCAAAATAAAAAATTAACTATAAACTAAATTCTTCATATTATTTATAGACATATTAATATTCGATTCATTGTTATATTTGCTCTTTCAAAACTAAAATACACGTATTTTTTTGTTAGTAAATTGATTTTCAATTTATTTTTATTTAAATTTAAGTTTAATAGATTTAGAGTTAAATATCAGGATTAATATGGATTTTCAAACTCAGTCCAATATAACCATAAATTAACCCGAGCATAAATTAATCCGAGCATAAATTAATCCTAATCTTATTTTAACCCATCAATAATTAAAAAATAGAGTTAAACTCTTTGTAACTCATTTTAAATCCATCAATTTTTTCATCATTTTATATATGTTTACGATAGAACATAATTATTTTTATATTTGAATTATACATAAATCTTGTATAAATTAAATTATTAGTTTTTTAAGTTAAAAAATATATTTTTATTTCATAATTTTGGCGAGAATATGCTATTTTACGATTTTTGCGAGAAAATATCATTTTATAGTTTTAAAAAATATGTTATTATGCGTGTTTGACAAAAAAATGATGTTTTACAGTTTAATCAAGAAAATGTTATTTTGCGATTTTGAAAATAATAAGTTATTTTGTGTTTTTGACTGAAAAACGCTATTTTGCAGTTTGGGAAAAACGATATTTTGTAATTTCGGTGAGAAATTACATTTCGTGTAAAAAAGCTATTTTGTATTTTTTACAAGAAAATATTATTTTTGAATTTCGCGAGAAAATGTTATTTTTTGGTTTTCGCCAAAAAATGTTATTTATAGTTTTGGCAAGAAAAACACTATTTTTAGTATTGATGAAAAATAATATTTTTATCTTTAATGAGAAACATTATTTTGCATTTTTGCTAAAAAATGTTATAGTTTTGAAAGAAAAACACTTAACTAAAAATTAAATATATAATAGTGTTAATTTTTTTTAACCCTAATATTTTAAATTCAGCCCTAAATTAAACTTAAAATTTTTTTATACAATATTTTAAAATTAAAGTTTACACATATTTTATCGAATTGGATTAACCCTAAATTTTAAACTCTTTTTAACATCCCTAGTTAAATATTTTTAGATCTTAAACTCAATTACATAAATATTACAATAAATATTATAATATAATCTATAATTATATTTTATATTTTAATATAGTGTAACGTGCTTTTAAATATATAACTATATCTATTTTGAGAAATATGTGTCCGTTTAAAATAATTTGAACTGTGGTATATGTGAAAAAGTACATCTTTTTGAATAGTATCAAGATTTTGAAGCAAATTAATCAAAGAATTATAAAGTATAAGTGAATGGAAAAGCTACAAAATGTTATTTTGTCAGATGTGAAAGAAAAATTCACTGTTATGAGAAAACAAGTGTAATTTAGTATATGAAAATTTCAAAATATTCAATGGTTAGTTTTTTTTTTCGTTTTTAGCTACTATATTCTTACCCCTTTGTTGTATTGTTGTACATTTGAAAATACAAGCATTTTTCTGCAACTTGAACGCATATAGATAGTGAATTTCTTAACTAATATAAATTACACATAATTGAATTTAGACAGTGATGTAACGACCACACAAATACAAATTATTTGAACTTGCAAAACAACACAAGTCCTGGTCATCAAAAGACACTTATTGACATCTTTCCTTTCAGAAACATGGATTCTCTATTATCTTTTTGGAGAGTGATATGACTTATAATTTAAACAAAAATCAATAAAAAACATATTAACTACATTTGATTTGAATATTTGATGATATAAAGTAACCAAACTGAAATCGAAGAAACCATAGTTAAGGTTCTCTGGTTTAATGATTTTGGAAGTTTTGATGTGTTTTTGCTCCTATTAATAAACAACAACTGGAAGAAGCTCCTCCTCTTTAATCTATATCGAACCCATCTCTCACTTTTCTTTTCAGATTCCCTCAACATCATTGCTTTCACCAGCACAAAAGAAAATGAAAAATTTCATCTTTCGTCTATATCGATGATCATCGACTTTCATTCTTGACTCCAGGTTCTTTGATTTTCGTTTCTTTTCATCAGAAAAAAGGTTAATGCTTTGTCTTGAAAACTCTTGATTTTTTGTTGTTTTCTAGGTATGAAGGATTATAGATTCTGGGCATTTTTCTTGATTAGGTCTGAAGGATAAATTTTTCTTGAAATTGTTCTTATATACTCAAGATATCTGGAATCCACCAGAGATTTTTTTCATCTGAATTCCAGATATTGTATGTGGAATTTTGTATAGTCATCTAATGGAATTAGAACTTGGTTTCAAGATTTAAATGAAGCGAAATGAACATCTGAAACCTACTTTTTCGATGTCCTGAGTTCGGTTTAAAGGAAGCTTTTCTGTTATTTCTTTTCATAATTGGAATGTTCTTGGTGCTGTCTTAGCTGATTCTGGTTTTATTGGGGTTCTCTTTTACTAACTCTTCTTGTAATTACCAGTTGCTGTAATATCTATCTACCTACGGAGATTTTCATTGCGATTGTTGGTGTTTTTCAGGCTACAAGTTGATCGAAATTCCACTGCGGTGTACGAGAGTTTTTATATCTTGTTTGAAAGATTTGTTGTATCAAATCCAGAAACATGGGTCTGTCAAGCCTTCCTGGTCCATCAGAAGGAATGCTATGCATTATATTAGTTAACACAGCATTATCGATTTCCATCTTCAAAGGCATCGTTCGATCAATTCTTCACATAGTAGGAATATGCATCTCACCGTCTTCATCCTTGCCTTCTTCTTCAGTGGGGGCATCTTCAGAGATCCCAACTTCAGAGCCTTTTGATTTCCGAGTGTGTCATCCGGAGAGTTTCCTTGACGAATTCAGGAACCAGACTCCAACACTTAGATTTGATAGCTTGTGCAGGTGGAAGAAAGAGACTGAAAACGAGTGTTCGGTATGCTTGTCGAAATTCAAAGGGGATTCAGAGATCAACAAGCTAAAATGTGGTCATTTGTTTCACAAAACATGTTTGGAGAAATGGATAGACTATTGGAACATCACTTGCCCACTGTGTAGGACTCCTGTTGTTGTTGTGCCAGCAGAAGACCAACAGCTTTCTTCTAATGTTTGGTGAATACTTTTCTATGTATAGGTTTATTTGGTTTGTGTGTGTTGTTAAGTACAGTTACAGTTACTACTTTTGCTATAGGCTGCGTCACGGTTGATTCTTCAACAGAGTTAGACCGGGGATGGTATTTATCTCATGTACATATCCTGTGAGTTATATGTCTATCTATGTGTAATATGAGCTCTTGTTTGAACATAGTCTTGATGTGTTATGAAATGTGTAATCTTGTCCTTCATTGATTGTAACAATTTGGAAATGCGACGACATAGACTCAATATCAGAGGATATCCATTTCCGAATATCTATGCAACACCGTCTCCTTTTGTGCCTGAAACTTACAGTAACTCAGCAAGGAATTCAATAATGTCACCAGGATACTTCCCACACACAGTTTTTCAATCATTCTAACATGGCTCACGTATATGTATAAAAAATGTGGACAGGATAAAACCAATAGGACAAACCTTTGGTTGATCAAGCTGTAGGGTTTTTGGATCTTTACGAAAGCTGCAATCAACAATAATAATAGGTGTACAAGAAGATTTTAACCGAGTACCTCAAACCAAGGTACTCTAATTCACTTAGAAACAAAAAGGATTCTTGCAAAGGTTATTTACAAAGAGGAAGATAGTTGGTAATATATAAGGCTCGACATTAATCCTAAAACCTAATACAGATAACACTAAATTTAAGAATATATTCGTTTTATATCTGTATAACTTTATCACAAATATTGACTAACATTTGTGTTTTTATTCGCATGTCGAATGGGCCTATTCCTTTTACTGAGTTCTAAGCAAAACGACTTGATTATGTGGGTCAATTATCTCACACAAGCTACTATAGTTTCAGAATGGGCAGCACTGATGTTGTTGGTTCTGTTTTGAATTTTTGTTGAGCCAAGTAAAACGCTAGATTCTGCCACTTTGTCAGATAAGATAATAAAAGAATAACTAATAGCACCATCCTTGGTCACATTTCCATCCCCACTCTTAGATTTGCCGTCGGCTTTACTGCGTTGCTCTTGATCTTTAAAACTAACACAATTCTTCAGTGCTCAAGAAAACTCGTCGCATTTTTGACTATGGCACAAACTTATCACAAGTTGATTTCTTTCCTGTGTTTTTAAGCTTGAATCCTCTACCTCGGAATTAGTGTTTCCGTGTGCTGCACTGAGACAGATAGAGGACGAGAACAAACACGGAAAATGGAAGACGGAAAATGGAAAATGGAAGACGGAAAATTTACAATTTATTGATACTAAAATCAAGTTATACTATATGAATATATTATTGAGTAATAATATAATATTTTAAAATAGTATTTTTAAAGTTTTTATTTTAAATCTAACATCATCAAATTAAAATTTCAAATATACCACAAAAAATTATATAAAAATATTTATTTATTTTAAATAAATTATACATAATTTAAAATATTATATTTAAGTTTTCTTTTTCAGTTTAGAATTTTGTTGTTGTTGTTAAAATGAAATGTTAATGTATTTTAATTTTAAATGGGCAATTGACAAAATAGCAATCTTTTATATTTATGTTCCAAATATAGTACTATTAGTTTAAATTTTTAAAATTATCGGAAATTTAATATTAAAATATATATTAAAATTTATTGTTAATAAAAAATGGTAATTGTTTAAAATAGTATAATTTTAAGTTTTTTGTTCCAAATATAATACTAATTATTTAAATTTCAAAAAATAGCACAAATTTAATATTAAAATAATTAAAAATCTCATCCTAATAAAAATAATTTAAATCTTAAATAGGAAAGAATGAATCTAAACATTATATTTTAATTTTATATATAGTTTATTTGAGACAACTTTTACATAATAATTTGTGCCATTTTAGGAATTTTATTTTTAATGTGATAAATTTAAAAAGTGATATTTTACGATATTACTGTAAAAATCCTAAATTGAAAGAATAAACCCAAATATAATATTTTAAATTTATGTAAAATTTAACTATAGTAAATATATATTTTCAGAAAATAATTTATACTATTTTTAAAATTTTAAGTTTAAAATACTAAATTTGAAGCAAAAATTTAAAAATGTGTTATTTTAAGGTATTACTCATATTAAATTTTTTCTATCATTGATAATTTAAACTAATGATGTTATTTTGGAATAAAAACTTAAAAAATATACAATTTTAGAAAATTACCGTATATTATATGTACACTACAAGAAAACTGCCAAAGTGCTATTGAATTTTGCGACCACATTTGCAACGATTTTACTACCAAATGTAGTCGCAAAGTAGTTGCAAATGTGTGACTAAAACGTGTAGTCGCATATTGGTCGGAATACGCAACCATTAAACGACTAAACTGCAACTGATTAGCGACTACGTGTGGAAGAACCACATGTTAGTCATATATTGGTCGTTACATATGCGACCAATTTGTGATTACATTTGGAGTGGTTCTTCAGTCACAAAGTGATGGCAAAGTGACAACATAAAAACATGTGCATATTAGGTATACCGACTTTTAAGCGACTACACTGTTGTGGTCGCAAAGTAGTGACAAAGTAATGGCAAAATCTTATATATATATATATATATATATATATGCCTCATCTCATTCTCTCATTTGTAGAATCGACTGGAAAAAAAACTTCAAACATGTGGGGAAATTATAATAATTCGAGAGATTGGATGTACAAAAGAATTGATAATCAAACAAGAAATATATCGGCGGAATTTGCACAAGGCATAGAACAGTTCATGAATTTTGCAAATAGTCAAGCAATAGCTCAAAGTAGCGGAGGTAAGTTTTTATGCCTTTGTATTAATTGCGAAAACGATAAATTTATTCTGGGATAGAAAATATGGAGTCATCTATATAGTTGAGGATTTATGCCAAATTATTATATTTGATATAAACATGGAGAAGAGCTGAATGTTCAGTTAGGGATGAGTAGTCGGGGTGATGTCCAAATAAATCAGGGAGGTACGTGTGGTAGTAGTGATGAAACAGTTGGTACATCCAATAATATATATGTTGAAATGGTGACGGATACATTTCGTGAGACTACAACTGATCAGTACTATAATCAAAACGAGGAAAAATATAATAATAATCTAATGAAGAAGCACAAAATTTTTACAACATGTTATGATGATTGTCATGAAGGGCACTCACAATTATCTTTAGCTGCTCGGTTCATGAACATTAAGTCTGATTTTAATCTACCAGAAAAATGCATGGATTGTTGGACGGAGCTGTTTACAGAATATTTGTCCGAGGAGAATCAGGCAACAGATTCATATTATGAAACCGAAAATTGATGCGAAATTTAAGCCTCCCATTTTATACAATTTACGTATGTGTTCACAATTGTATGATCTTCTGGAAAGAAGATGAGAAATGAGAAAAATATAAATTTTGCGATTCCCCCCGATATAAGTCAAGCGAGGGCAGGACGAGAATACATTTTAGTTGTATGTGGTATTTACCTATAGGCAACAAACTTACAAAATGTATCAAAGCGAAAAAACCGCAGATGCAATGAGGTGGCACGTAGAGCATGAAGCAAAAGATGGAGAAATGAGTCATCCATCTGATGTTACGTAGTGGAAAATTTTTCTATATCTACATCCAAGATTTTCTGCTGAATCTCGAAACGTTTATCTTGGTTTATGTACTCATGGGTTCAATCTATTTTGGATATTTCGTAATCATTCATTATGGTCGGTGATTATCACTGCATATAACTTGCCACCGGATATTTGTATGAAGAAATAGTACTTATTTCCAACAATTCTGAATTCGGGGTCAAATCATCCGCGTGCTAGTCTAGATATATTTCTCCGACCTTTGATTGATAAGTTGAAACAATTGTGGTCTATGGGAGTTGATGCATACGATGTATCGTTGAATCAAAATTTCAATCTAAAAGTTGTGTTACTGTAGATGATAAACGATTTTTCCGCTTATGGAATATTGTCAGGATGGACAACGCATGGTAGATTGGCTTGTCCAATTTGTATGGATGATATGAAGGCATTTCAATTACCAAATGGTAGAAATTCGTGTTGGTCGTAGAATGTTTCTTCGTAACGGTCACCCGTTACAGAAAAATAAAACAAAATTTTTAAATGGAAAGTACACTTTAAATGTTTATCCTCCACAATCATTGACAGACGAACAAGTTTTATACGAGTGAATAAAAACTGTCAATCCTATAAGAACATCTAATTGCGAAGGAAACAGTCATGAAAGTAAAGAAGAAAGTTACGACAACTCGCATAATTGGCACAAAGAAAACATTTTTATATTAAATTATTTATATTTATTCTAGTTATTTTTTGTAATATTTAAATTTTATTTTAATTATTTTTGTAGTTTTCCGTTGCGGATGAGCGAAACCATCTTTACGGACTCGGTAGCCTGAACCACATGCACGGTTCGGATAGGCGTAGTGGGTTACAATCCACTACCGCCGACTACGTTGTGTTTCAGAAGTAACTTTTAGCCGCGCAGCGCCGAATCGAACAACAAAACGCAATCAACGTGCGTAATGATGAACAAAACACACAAATTGAAGAATAAAACGCGCAAATTGAAGAAAAAAATGCACAATTTCTGAAAGTGAATCGGAAGATGTTATAAGTGCATGAAGAAAACTAAAACAAGATCTGCAGGTTGCAGATGCTCATCACCTATTTTCTACGAACGGATCCCGCATTCGCCTGCTTTATGCGGGATAATGATGGCTCGGGTGAATCATCGACCGCTCCGACCCTATTTTCACTTTCGGATTTTTCATTCGCGACGCTGGAGAATTAGATTTTTTTATTGTAAATTGAATTCTATTAAATAAAATTTATATTTTTAATTTTTATAAAATAATTAATTAATAATTTAATTATTATTTACTTATAATAATATTTAAAATTATAAAATAATTAATTTAAACAAAATATTATTAATCCAATATTAAAAATTATATTTTTGTTAATTAATTAATAATATTAGTAAGAATTATTATTTTTTAAATAATTTTTATTTAAAATATTTTGAAATTAAAATTAAAAATAATTATTAAAAATTTCAAAATATTTTAATTAATTATTTTTTTTTATAAATCTAATTCCGATGTAATCGCAAATCTTTCCCAAATCAGTCTTACTTTTTTGGAACTAATTTGTTACTAAATAATTTTTTCTGAAAAATTTATATTCAGTCGCAAATGAGTCGCAAATATTTGCGACTGATATGCGACTACAGCTATTTTTCTGAAAATTCATTGACAATCACAAATCAGTCGTAATTTGTTGTTAGTGATTTGCGATTGAGTATATTATGTAGTCGCAAATCAGTCACACAAATTTGTGACGTATTCCATTGTGGTCGCAAATCAGTCACATTTGTGATTGATTTGCGACCATGGCTTTAGCAACCATATATGTAGTTGCAAAATAGTGGCAAAATTTGTTAGCGAAAACCAGTCGCAAATGTAGTTACCAATAACTAGTCTCAAATCAGTCGCAAATTGTACCACTATTACCGTGGTCGCAAATCCGTCGCTAAATTGTGACTGATTTGTGATTATATAAATTTGCAACTAATACTTTCCGACTACATTGCGTGGTTGCAAAGTGATCGCAAATTCTATTTTTGCGAATACTTTGCGACCACATACGTGGTCGCAAAATCACTGTTTTTTATAGTGGTAAACTTCATAATATTATAATAAATAGTAAAATATTTAAAATATTCTTTCGTAATAAATTAAGAACTAAAAAAATAATCAATTCAAAAATAAGAGATTTTCATTTTATAATCAAACACTAAGAAAAAAATAAATGTTCAAAAAAAGAAATTTATTGTTCTTGATTAAAACTTGTACACTAAAGTTCATGTGTCAATTAAAAAGTAATAAAAACTTGTACATTTTTAAATACACACAGAATTAAATTGTTCGTTTAATCTAATATCTAATGGGAGACTTACTAATCTACCCTAAGAAATGTGCATATTTACTATTCTATCGTAGATTTATTGACTTAAACCGCAGAGTTTCGTAAGAAATGATTCTGGAAAAAGTTTACTAGAATAGCCTAACAAACCCGGCAGAGTTTAAGTGGCAGATTTATGTAACTAGTTTTATGGCAGGTTTTCATAACATTGATTCGTAATTTCAGTATAGGTCCCTCCAAAATTGAATATTTCGTGAAAACCCGAGAGTCTCTAACCTAAATTACAGTTGCCGCCGTTCACCTCCATTGTCGTGAGAAAATTTTTTTCAGACCCAAATTGCGGCATTTGTACAAATTTTTTTTGGGATTTAACAAAGAAGTTAACAAAGAAGTTATGGAAGAGATTATCCTTGTTTGTGGTCGATGGAAGATGGAAAAAAATAAGTGGGTCTTTGTCGCCGATAACGAGAAAGGATGTCGACTTTTACATGCGAGTGAAGCTACGAGGTACAGTGAATTCATTGATATGGTTTACGAAGATTTTGAGTTCGACAAGAGATTTTGTGAGCTAGAATTGAGCTACATGTTTTCGAAAAAAAGCTCCAAAGACTACCTCAAGATACACCTCTGGTAATTGTTAAAAATTCTCGACAGTTTCATGCATTTTATCACAATCGAAATCTGATCCACTACGGATTTGTATTGTCGTTAACGAGAAAAAAAATTCGCGAATGGAATGGGAATGGCAAGGTTTTGGAGATGACGTTCAGTACCGTGAAGACATAAAGGGAGAGAAACACTCGATAGAGCATGAGGTGGATTCGCAACCCGATTTCATGAACTTCGAGAACGAAGATGGTGAGAATGAGTGTAGGTTTGATTATTGTGATGATTTCGATGGTGCGAGCTCGGATGATTACGGAAAGCCTCCAAGTGAAGATGAGACTTCACCAACTTTACCAATAAAAAAAAGAAGTAAGTTGACAGTTTCGGCAGAGAAAGAAATGCTTGTCAATCATGATTTTGTTAAGATGGAGTTGGAGTCTCTTAACATAGGAGTTGGACAACGATATCCAACAAAAGAGGTGTTAGAAACATGATTAAAAATTCTTTCTATCTTGAATCGCTTTGATTTTGTTGTCGACCGTTCTGAACCGACGATATTGACTGTTAGATATTGGACAAAGGGATGCTCGTGGAGAGTAAGAGCTTCTACAATAGACAGTGGAGGAGAGTTTTTCATCCGTAAATATGTTGCAGACCATACTTGTTCGGTAACAGAACGATCAAGACGTTCTCGCCAAGCTACACCAGAAGTACTTGGTTCGTTATACAAGGATTATCTTGGTGGGGTTGGTCCCACGGTTAAGCCCACTCATATAGCAGTAGCTCTTAACAAGAGATTTGGTATAAATGTACTAAATTTTTTTGAGGCAGAATTTCGGTTGTATATGGTGGATTTATTGTTCTCTGATCACTGATTTTCCATAGATTTATGGCAGTGTTACTTCATTTCTGCGTAGATACAATATTGTTATGACAGACTTATTATTATTTCGATTTAGGCACATCGTAGTTTTCATTCAGTACTGCGTACATACAATACCATTATGACAGACTTATGATTACTTTGATATAGTTACAACCGATTTTTAATTCATTACTGCGTAGATACAATACCAGTATGGCAGACTTATGATTACTTTGATTAGATTTCATTATTGTAGACTTATTACTACATTGATTTAGTTACAACGGAGTTTTACTTTTGCACTAACTTATTACTACATTGATGTGGTTGACTTAATTTATCAATATTATAATCATTACAGACTTACTTTTACGTTGATGTAGTTGACTTAATTTATCAATTTTATATTCATGGCAAACTTACTTTTACGCTGATGGAGTGATTTCCTATGATTTTTACAGATTGATTACTGGAAGGCTCATAGGACGTTACGCTGTGCGAGAGAGTTGGTTACTGGAACTTCGGAAAAAGGATATAGGAATTACCTACGTACCTGTACATGATTAAAAGAGAAAACCCAGGAACTTACACCCGGCTTGAAGTTGATAAGGATCAAAGGTTCAAAGACCTATTTCTATCATTTGGTGCTACACTTACTGGATTTCCTTTTATGAGAAAAGTTGTGGTTGTTGATGGCACTTTCTTGCAAGGTAAATACAAAGGGACCCTTCTCACAGCGTCATCTCAAGATGGGAATTTTTAGATATTTCCAATTGCTTTTGCAATTGTTGATACTGAAAACGATGCATCTTGGAAATGGTTTTTTCAGCATCTTAGTTTTGTGATTCCTGACGATGAGGAACTTGTAATTATTTCGGATCGTCACAAGTCAATCGGAAAAGCAATAGGTAAGATCTATCCGAGGGCGAGTCGCGGAATTTGCACGTATCATCTGTATAAGAATATTACTGTCGTTATAAAGGTGGAGCTGCTTTAAAATTGGTAAAGAAAGCGGCTAATTGTTTTCGACTTCAAGAATTTGAAACTATTTTTGCTGAGATTGGAGCGCTTAACCCTGCTCTACATAGTTACCTACAACAGGCAGATATACGCATGTGGTCTAGAGTCCATTTCCCTAGAGATAGATACAACATCACAACTACCAATATCGCAGAGTCAATTAATAAGGCTTTATCATCTGCTCGAAGTTTGCCGATCGTATGTTTATTAGAAGAGATTAGATCAATGATGACTAGATGGTTTTCTTCTCGGAGGAATGATGCAAATGCAATTAATACAATGCTTACTCGTGGTGTTGAAAAATTATTGGTTGTAAGTTTCTGATTTTAGTTCTTTACGTAATGAATTTGTCACATAAATTACTTATTTCTTCTATTTCAGGCTCGGATAATTCATGCCAAAATGCTAACGGTGCAAGAAGTCGATGCCCACCACATTCAAGTCACCAACGGTTATTTTTTGGAGGTTGTCAATTTGCTTGAAAAAAAATGTACATGTCGTAGGTTTGAGCATGAGAAATTACCATGTGTGCATGCGATTGCAACGGCAGACTTAAGGAAAGTAAAACCAATTTCGCTTTGTCATCCGTACTACTATAAGGATTACTTGATTAATTCTTATAGTGGCTCAGTTATGCCTATTGATGCAACTTTGCTTGCACCTGAAGAAGTTCTCGCTCATGTGTGTGTTGCCACCTCTGGTTCGTCAATAACCTGGTAGAACAAAGAGTGGGCGAATGAAGTCCATTTTAGAAATTTCAATGGACAAAGAACGTCGCAGAAAAGAGTATACTTGTCCGCGTTGTAAACAAGTTAGACATAATTGTAAAAGTTGTACTACTAATTTGTAAAAATGTTTAAATACTTAGTTCATAAATCTGGAATAAACTGAGATAACTCCGCCACATTCAGTTACGAAAGTGAAAAATCTGCCATGATGTAGTTAAAAGTCTGCTTGATCTTCGTTTTTCGATATAGCATCATTCAGACGTTTTTGGATGTTCTCCTACTTTTTCTTGCATGGCTTGAGTTGATAAAATCATATCATAAGTCTGCCATAATACCAAACGAGAATTAATAATTTTGTCGTGAAATACATAAGTATGCAGAGAAATAGATAATAAAACATAAGTTTGCTACGTAATCGAACTTAAATAGTCTGCCACGTGTTAGAAATTGGGATAACAAGTCTGTTGCAATGTGGGAATTAAGTCAAAATACTTGCCAAAACGCCATAAGTTTGCCTAGGGTTGGGTACTAGACATTAGTGGTACCCTATCATCGTATTCACCTTGAGGTAGTGGATCAGAAAGATCGCATGTCGAATTCGGTACCTTGTTAAATAAACCAGCTCCTAGTTTCTCCCGTATGGCTTGAATGTTGTTGTCGCTTAGACCATCGAATGGTAATCCCAAAGCTAGGCATTTAATGTACTTGAACGCATACACACCACAATCGCCTGGGTTCTGGTTTTGCGACACATTTTTGTATCGATGGCACGCAAACTATTTGGTGCTTCTCTTCCTGACCTGAGGCGGTACGAAGGAGTTCAACATTGCAGGGAGCATCCTCGTGAAAGGCCTGCATGCTTCTACGATTTCCTTGTTAGTCGTCATGTACAATATGGAATCGTAGATGAATACCTTCTCTTTAATCAGGTTGACGTGAATAGATATCCAGTGCGATGCTTTGACGTTCTGAAAAAAAACAAGTGATCCACATCTATAAACCACTTCTTGTTTGTTTTGCTGTCATAAGGAGTGTGGCCATTGAAGACATGCGAATATGCTGATCGGAACAGAAAATTCTGTGGGTCTATTTCGAACTGGGAATAGTCATGAACCCAACTACCCACAAACCATTGGTCCAAAAAAGCAATTCGATCAGATTTGAACGGTGATGGATTCCGTATTTGTCTTCTGCGGAGCATAGTCATGCAAGCTGAAAGATGCTGCGAAAGAGAGTTTAACCGTTTGTTTAGCATAGCAAGCACAATTTCTTGAAATAAAGAGTTCTTGAATATATTGAATACTTCTGTAGCAAGCCACCCATAAGTACCACTACTCCATTTCTTCCGCGGAGTAATTATAATCTTGTAAAACTCGACTTCTGAATCGACTGTCGAGATAGGTTGCTCCCTAAAATTTGAAATAACGTGTGAACAAGTTTGCTAATATATATCTGCCATAATATAACATTACATCTATCATATATCTGCCATAATATAACATTACATCTATCATATATCTACCATAATATAACACTACATCTATCACATATCTGCCATAATATAAACATTACATCTATCATATATCTACCATAATATAATATATCATATATCTGCTATTACATATTATTAACTCTACTATACTAAAAAACTATATCTGCCCTATTATAGTATTATCTCTGCCATTAAATAATATAATACCTATGATATATTTGCCAAAATATAACAATACATTATCATATATATACTATCTTATATTATTAACTCTGCTATAATATATAACTATATTTGTCGTAATATATTCTTATGTCTGCCATTAAATAACACTAACACTACTCCTATGATATATGTGTCATAATCTAACAGCCATCATATATTATTAACTATGCTATACTAAATAACTATATCTGCCCTAAAACTGAAAATGTGGTTGTCTACTTACTCATGTTCACGAATGAATTGCTGCAAAGCGTTAAGTTTTTTTTTTAATCAATATATAGGCTCAAATGGATCGTATGCAGCCTTATAAAGTTTTTCTTTTTGAATAACTCTCTTCATTGTCGAATTCCCGACAAATGGAGGTACTTGAGTATGACTCAATTGGGGTACTCGTTTCGGACATGTATGAATGTTCTCGCCTCGCAATTTAGCAGCGAGTGCATCTAAGGCATCACCTGCTACCTTCAGTTTTTTTTTCGCCAGTGGATTGGGATTTTCCACTTGACGTAGAACACATTCTGAGTTTCTCCTCTCTCACTTCCTTCGTCACATCACAAACATCAGAGTCATCACGCAATTGAGGAGCAAATAGTGTGCCAATCATCTTGGCTGACCTTCGAGTGCTCCTCCTGTCGGACGTAACTCTTGTGAACTTTCATTTCCCAGTATTAACATTATCAGGAATCTTGCGCTTTTTACCTTCTGGAGTTTTTTTTTGGGAGCTTTAACAACATAGTGCACAGGGAAGTCATCTTGTGAGGTGATCTTCTCTTTCACCTGCCAATCCTGTCACAAAAATAAGAACAAATGTTGTTATTTTATTCAACATTAAGTCTGCCATATTATTTAACTACACTATATGTTCGCCCTAATATAGCAATATGTCAGCCACCAAATTTAAATAAGTCATCATAACTAATCAATATGTCTGCCATTTTCAAAATTTTATTTTTTTATAAATATCTCGCAAAGTTTAAAAAAGTTTATCACAAATTCATAACCAAACGTCTGTCACACGATGATAAAAGTGGCAAAACTTATTTTCTTCGCATACCTAAGTCTGCCATCGCATTTATTCAAGAATTTCTCGTATAACTAAGTCTGCCATCGCATTTATTCAAGCACATATCGGGGCATTGCTATTCCCCTCATCTTCAGCTCTAGCATTTGAGTGTGATTTTTCCTTTGGAGGAGGAGCAGTTTGAATAATACCTCTGAGATCTTTAACCTCACTCTCCAGGGTACCAATCTTCGTGCCTAACCTATTCTCAAGAGAGTTAACACTCTCAAATATTTTTTCACCAATGTTCTTTTCCATGATGTCAAATTTTTCATAAATGTTTTCGACTAAAAGAATTAAACCAGAAACCCAAACATCGACATCGAAGGATTTCCCCTTTCCCTGTCCCTCATCTCTCCCTTCTGTACAAACCTATAATTTGATATGTAAATATAGTTAGCAACATATTGAATCCAACTTCTGAAATTGATTGAAAAAAGAAACTAACCGTTGTGGTTGTTTTCTTCTCCTTTGCATTTTTGGTTTTATCCTCCAAAACCAAATCATCAACATGGTCATTGTTACGATGCCTCCGCTTCTTCTGCTTATTCACAGCATCCCAATTTGATGGTATTGAGCGGTTGTTCATCAAGTCATCGACCAGATTATGTAGCTCTTCATCGATCACATCGTCATCCCACTCGGGAAAAATCTCCACTTTAGGCTTCAGTATGAGGTTTCTAGCTCGAACCTGAAATTAAGTGATCAACATTAGAAGTCAACTTATTAATTACCATAAGTCAGTCATATATTGACTATAAGTCTGCCGTAGTATACATAAATTCGAAGATCATCTAAATAAATTAACCTAAATCTGCCACAACGACATTTTAATCTCATGAATTTAATACCTAAGTCTGCCATCAAATGAGCATAAATTATACCTATTTATTGTCATGAACTTAATAATTAAGTTTGTCACTAAGTGATCCTAAGTCTATCACTAATTGATCATAAATCTATTATTAAGTGATCATAAGTCTGTCATTAAGTGATCATAAGTCTGTCATTAAGTGATCATAAGTCTGTCATTAAGTGATCATAAGTCAGCTGTAATTATGGGATCTCCTCAACTAAATATGCCCATAATAAAATAAGTTACTTTTGTCTAAAAAATATGTACCTCTCCATACATCTCTACTTCCTTCTGGATCACAGCCTCGAAGCTTGTTCTTGGTCTTGATCCGCCCCACGCCAACAAGGGTACCTCAGCGCCTTCTATCTTGTTGCCAAAACGCTCGGCAAATGCCGCTACTGACTCGTAAATCCAAATAAGCAGCACATGAACACAACCATGAACAGTGTAAGAATTTTTGCCATATGTGACAACCTTGATAGAGTCTACCAGCTCTATGAACCCGATACGACCCCAAGGGTAACTTTCAAAAGCTTCGACATCAATAACCCGCTTGGTAGCTTCAAGCGGAATTCTAGAATTATGGTGCAAACCATATATTCCAATAGAAAGAACAAACAACCATCCCAACATTCTTCTCGCTTCAAAACTCCAAGTTCTACATCTTCGCAATGCTAAAACTAATTCATCGTAAGTCGGACCATCCCCCTTCACCAACGTCTATTAACTTACAGAATTCCTTATACTCAAAGTTTAATTCTTCTTTTGGGACATGATCACTGTTTAAGCTAGTGATCTCTGCAAGTTCGTGTAAGGAAAACCTTATAGGTTGGCCACCAACCAACGACCATATCTCATGGTACTTCTTCACTGCCAACTGACGCGTTAGAAAATAATGAACAACCTCCCCAGACCAGACATAGTTACTGTCAACCAGCTTGACAATAACTCCAACAGTTGACTCCCTCAACGCATTCCACACATTGGTTCCTATTGCTTCCCTAACCGAAGCAAGATTACCCAATAAGTAGTTGTGGTTCATGCTTTTGTTTTGAATAAGGGCTTTTCCTTCTTATAGAGTCTTCGGGGAAAAAAATTTTCTTCAGACATCTTCGAAATTTTGAAAAGCAATAAAATTCAAATTGTTTGTTAAGTACAAGTCTGTCGCTATGTAGTTATAAGTTAGCCGTATTTAAAAATATTGGGAATATAAGTCTGCCTATTTGACCATAAGTCTGCTACACATCGGCGTTCTGCCATGCATATTTTATGTATAAGTGAGTCACTAATGCGTGTTTGACATAAATATGCCATGCATATTTTATGTAAACATAGTATATGTCTGCCATCAACTAACTATAAGTCAACCATAAGTGTAAAATTTCCTCCAACTAAATCTGCCACGTTAATCAATACAATTTATAAGTCTATCACAATATAATCATATATCTGCCATTGAAAATCATAAATCTGCATAAACTGCCTGATAAATCTGTTATACTTTTCTAAAAAAAAGTTTCAGTAAAAACGCACTAGAAAGGATTGCACTAAAAATCCCACAAAACACACAAACAACGAGTGTGGAAAGAATTTCGCACACGATTTTGAACGATTTTGCGGGTTACGATGGAAGAGAGAAAGGCATGCGAAATTGAAAAACGAATCAAAACCATGAAAACGGAATTCGAAAAGATAGAAAATCCTAAATCTGCTGGGGAATGACAATAAGTTAGTTATAAATCTCTGTTTTTCTCGACTTAAATCTGCCATATATATTTAACAAGTTCGCTGCAATTTAAGTATGAGTCTGCCAAATTCTCATATATAAACATAATATATCTCTGCCACTAAATGACAATAAGTCAGTCATATATGACCTAACTCTGTCGTGGAATGCAATAAAATTAATAAATCTGCCACTATATTAACATAAATCTTTGACTATAAAAATCATAGATCTGCCACTGTATATCATAAATCTACGAAAACTATCTGATAAATCTATCATACATTTCGAAATTTTTTATACGATATTTCAGTAAAACATACTAAAAATCCGACAAAAACACAAACAACGACTGAGTTTTCCGATTTTGCACACCATTTCGCACACGACTTCGCACACGATTTTGTAACCCGATTTCGCAGGTTACGGTGGAAGATGAAATGGCATGCGAAATCGGAAAATGAAACAAAACCACGAAAATGGAAAAGACCCTAAACGAAAATATTACCTTGAGAGAGTCACGGCGAGTCACGGCGAATCACGGGGAGTCACGTCACATAACAGCGAGTTAAGACGATGAGGAGGCGACAACGGAGAAGAAAAAAGAAGACAAAACCGAAAAGATTAGACGACGAAAGAAAAACCCGAGATGAGACGAGAGAAACTTACCGTGAAATGCAAGAGGAAACACGACACAATGGAGAGAGGAAGATGGCGAGAGGGCGGGAGAACAATGGAAAGTAAATCGACGGCGAGAGAAGAGAGAACACGACAAGAGATAATCGACGACGAGAGAAGAGAGAGAGAAGAGAGAGAAGAGAGAGAGAGAGAGAAAAAGTGTCGTAATGGGAAAGATATTGGAAACTGATGAATCAGTTTCCAATATTTTTCCCCAACTAAAATTAACTAATTAAAAATTAATTTCAAATTTTAATTAATTAAAAATCAAATTTTATTTTATTTATGTTTTTTAATTAAAAAAGGTAAAAACGAGTTTTTCCACATAATATAGGGTAGTATAATAAAACATGTTTTTGGCTGGTAAAGTAATAATATCGACTAAAATGTAGGATATTTGAAGTAATTCCTCGTATCTAATTTATAAGTATAAACGTTTCGAAAAATCTCCATCAAATGCTTGACAAGTAAAAGAATATTAATCTTCTATCGTTAGGTCTTGGAGACGTTTCGAAAACAGAAAATCAGAAGAAAAAAATTAATGTCTCCGTGCTACATAGGTGGTTCCTGCTAGACTTATGCATGCAAACACATCACCACTGTCAACAGCTACATTGATCAAATATGCCTCTCTTTTTTTCAAAAGCTGGTGTTCTATTATCGTGTTTAGATAACAAATCCTCCAAGTTATATATATAGAGAAAATTTATTTGAAATACCCTATATTTTACCCGTAATTATTAGTTTATTAGGCAAAAATAAAAGTTTACAATACTATCATATATTTTCGGGAAACAATTATTTTTGTCCTTAGTTATATTTAAATTATTTAATTAATAAAATAATATATTTTAAAATATTTAATAAAAAAATATTTAGAGAGGGAAATATAAGGAAACGGAATCGATAGTTTTCTTATTCCCCCATTTAATCGACATTTTTTCTCTTTCCTCTTTCTCTCTCTTCTCTCTCTCTCTTTTCTCTCTCTTTTCTCTCTCTCTTCTCTCTCTCTCTCTTCATCTCTCTTTCTCGTCTTCTCTGTTTCTCTTCTCGCTCGCGGTACTCTCTCTCACGGTGTTTTTTCTCTCTTTTTCACGTCGTCGTCGTCCTCCTGTCATGTCACCTCTCGCCATAAGTTTCGTTTCTCTTCTCTCTTTTTTGTTTCTCTCTTCTCTTCTCCGTTTCTTCTCCTTGCTATCGTGGTGACTCAGTTAAGATAAAATATTAGTTTATGTTTAGTTTTTTTTGGTCTCCCATTGTTGCGTTTGTCGTGCTTTCCATTGTCGTTGTTTTGGGTGCTCTTCGTCTTTCATCGTAACCCAGCGATTCCGCTGTGGCTATGAATTCGTCTGTGAATTCGTCATTTGCGTTTTTGTCGGGTTATTTGATGTGTTATTACTGAAATCTTGTTGAATTTTTATGTATTTCATGGTAGATTTATCATGTATTTATGACAGATTTATCATGTATTTATGATAGATTTATCATGTATTTTAGACAGATTTATCATTTAATTATGACAGATTTAAGTTGACGATAATTTACGAATATAGTTGACTTATATCGACATAATTATTAATTATGTTGTTTGTCGTGGCAAATTTACGTTGACAAATATTTACAGACATGATTGACTTATAGTCATTTGGAAGAAGACTTATTTAAGCCATGCACAAAAAATTAAGAGTTAATCCACTACATCGAGATGAAAATGATGATAGGATACCAATTATATCCAACAACCAAGTGTAGAAAAAAATTTTAACTGAATATACACATTGCGGAAAACGTTTCAAATTTGTATACACATTATGGTAGACATATCTTAAATTGCATGCAGACTTATTAAGTTCGATTTTGTGGCAGAATTTTAAATTTATTATTCACAATGTGGCAGACTTTAGGCATACATCATAGCATACTTCTAATGATATTTGGGCATAATGAGTTATTATTACTAACATTATGTCAGACTTATCATGCAATTTCAAATGAAAACCAAATAAAATTTTACAAAGTAGTTGTATAACTTTTGCAATTATGTCCAACTTGACTACAACGCGAACAAGTATACTCCTTTCTGCATCATTTTTTGCTCCATTAAAATTTCTAAAACAAACTTCATTCACCCACTCTTTGGCCTACCAGACTATTGACGAATCAAAGGTGGCAAATAAACTTGAGCCGAAAATATGTACCTCACTTGTAATTCACAAAATCTACTATCCAACTGAAAATCTTCATATAACATAGCAATGAATTCATTATAGGTTGTACCTTCACTAGCATGTAAAATTCGACATCTTTTTTTTTATTAGCGACAAAGACCCACATATTTTTTTTCAAGTTTTCATCAACCACAAACAAGGATAATTTCTTCCATTTCTTTGTTTTAACGGTATTACCAATAATTTATGTATGAAAATAACCTTACCCGTGACAATGGAGGTGAATGGCGGTAACCCTAATTTAGGTTAGAGACGTTGGGGTTTTTACATAATATTCGGTTTTCGAGGATCTAATATGTAAATCCGGAGCAACTGTAATGAAAATCTGTCATAAAACTTGTTTAATAAATTTGCGAGTTAAACTCTGTCGGGGTTGTTAGGGTAGTGTAGTAAACTTTTGTCTATATCATTTCAATATGAAACTTTACTCTTATAGTCTATAAATCTGCTATATTTTATAAGTCTGTGATGTCATATAGTAAGTCAATCATAACATAATGATATCTTAGTCATTAAATCCAAAATTCATTAGATCATAAGTTAGCGGCCATTATGAAATCATAAGTTTGTCCACCTTTCATAAATCAGTCAAATTTTTCACAAAACTACTATAACCATTTGATAAATCTACAAGATTACACATAACTCTATCGCTCTACGTCAATCTGTCACATCGATAAGTTTATAAGTCTGCTTTTCCATATGTCAGCACAAAAAATATATCGACCTCAAAAATCAGCCACAATAAATCAGCCACAATAAATCAGCAATTGCTATATAGCTGCCGTAAAGACATCAACAGATTTATTTGGCATATTTTCATAATATTCCGTATAAAATAATAAAATATTATTATTTTTGCTGATTTGGAAATTCGAAAATAATGGCATAACTGTAATTATATTTTTTCTATCCAATGCAAATAAGGATACTTTCGGTACGGAAAGTATTCTAGTAATTAAAAAACATTGTAGATAGTCTAGTAAATACACTAATTCTTAGTTTATTAAGTTTCCCTTATATATAAGTGGAAGTTTTTTTTCAAAGTTCCAATCACTTGTATTTGAATTTATGTAGCCAAAGCCCTCAAGTCTTACATTTCTCATTCACAATCATTTTTGTTCATTTCAATTTAATCCATTTACTCCCAATTGAATTTGAAAAAAATATTGATTCCAATAATCTTACATGAATATAAATGATTCTAAATATACGTAAACTCTACTACTAACAAGACAAAATAACTTTTCGAAAGTATAAATGAGAATTTAATATTCATATTTTTTAATTTTAAACCATTCATTGTTAATATCGCTGGATTTATTTGTAAAAGTAAAAATGATATTATAAACCACCCAAAATTTAATGTAAACCGAGATAAATGCTATAACCTAACTTTATTTCTATTAGAATTAAATTCTCTATTGTATTCGTTTTGGTATTGACCATACTTGGCTAGACATGAATGAAAATGAAACATATAACATTTCGTCCATTCTCCTAGAAACGCTCTCATTTTAGAGCCACTATGTGATATACATTAAGCTTTTACAAAAGTATCTTGTCATACTCCACTATGGAGTTTATAAATCATTAAAAGCTAATGTTTAACCTCTTTAAATATATGTAACAACATTATTTATCATCATATAAATTGGTAGAGATACGAAGTTTCGCTTGATTTTAGTTTTCTCTTTGAACTTACATTTTGAAATCTCTAGTTACGTAGGTGGGGGTTCCATCAAAATTCTTCTTAACTCATACATTGTAAATCTATTTCTTCTGATGATTTTACGATTTGATTTCGAGCTAAACGTTTGGTAAATAGATTATATAAAATCAACTAACAACCTAGTGTCTAATGATTTTATCCTCTTCTCATATGACTCTATTTACCATTATAGAAATTATTCAGTATCCGAACTATACCCGATTATTTATCACAATGTATATGTAGTGTCAACAATAGTTTTTCCCACATCGGTATATATACCCAAAAAAATGAATCCATTGTGCTTATTTTACAGTTTTTTCTAAAACAATGAGCTCACATTCTATAGTTTTAGTTGATATAGCTAACAAAATTTGTTTGAAAGTGTAAGTTTGAGATTTGAACTATATCTATGTTTGAGCAATGATAAAGATAATCAAATGCACAAAGTAAAATAGACACAAAGATTTTTTACGAGTTACGGTTTTCCAACCTACATCCCTAGGACCTAGTACATAAACAAATCCACTATAACAAAAAAAATTACAATTGCAATAGTACAACATAAACAAATCTACCATTCTTTTCTACATGGTTTATGGAAATAGGATCACACACAACATGTCTGACTACCACCCAACTGCATTGGTGCATCACCATCTTCAATGGCTGCAGATTCCACAGAAAGACCATGAACAACACTGACAGACCTCTCATCATGTTAGTTTGTTTGATGGGAAGACGCCAAACACATGTATGCACCTTTGAGCAATACCCTCGGTAGTCGTGAGTCTTCATAAGACAACCTCTTGGTATTTATAACACTCAGCTAACCCTATCACATAGGATTCTCACAAGATTTGATAGAAACAACTTGGTTTCCAAGTTTATCTACTTACCAAATCCAAAAATGGAATATTTGTTTTTTCATAATCATAGATACAACTTCTCATATAAGTCTATCTACTTGCCAAATCTACAACAGAGAATATATGATTCTCCTACAACTTCATAACAGCTCAGCAAGCCACTTGCCACATAAGCAATTGCATCACATCAAGTCTTTGTTTTATGTTATGTTCTCTGATACATCTTCTGATGCCATTAAGTCTATGCCTAGTATGTTGTATTGGATATTTGAAATTCTAACAACTCTGTTCAGTTCAGCAAACTTTTTGCCACATCAACAGTTATGTCACATCAAATTCTTGTTTCCTGATATGTCGTTTGATTATATCTCAACACCTTGTCTGATACATCCTCTATTGTATCCAACCAAAGACTCTACAATTTGAGAGACTTCTCTGATACCTCTTCTACCTGATGCATCCTCTGTTGTATCCAATAAGAGACTCTACACTCTAAGAGACTTCTCTGATACCTCTTCTACTTGATGCATCCTCTGTTGTATCCAATCAGAAACTCTACACTCTGAGAGACTTCTCTAATACATCATGTGATTTAAGTTGATAACTATATCATTGTAATCATCTATCATACTCTTGTTCTATGTTTATGATTGTATCAGGTACTTCATCAAGTACTACCTCAACCTTATTATATCAGAACATTGTATCTCATCTGTCCAATGTGTGGATCAGCCATGTGGTTGAATTGCATTCTGTCTTGATAACATTGTATGAAGGATAAATGGAAATCCAGTGTTTCTCAAAGAAGGAAACAAACAAGAAAAAGGAAAATTGGCGCAAGGACTTCGGAACAAGAAAAAAAGGAAAGCTGAAGATCTGGAAGATCAGATGCAGCAAGGGAAAATTTTCTAATTAGAAATATGGAAATTTCCCAGAAAAGTGTTTTAGTTTCTTTAGTATAAAACAAGAACTAGATGAAGGCTAAAGACACAAAGATTAGAGATTAAGAAATTGGGGAAATACGGGTGAGAAAAGTGCGAAAGGGTTTTCCATTTTCTATTCGTGTTCTTAAGAGTTCTATTTGATAACAATACAGAGGTCTGTTATGTATTGATCATATCAAACAGAGTGTGAGCGATATCTTTGGTAGATTAGGTTTTTGTTTAAGATTCAGAAAAATCATCTTGAACAAAGTTCTTAATAAAAGATATCGTTTGGTTAATTTCTAGTGTTGTTCTATCTTTCTATACTCTTTCAATTGGTATCAGAGCCTCCACCTGGTAAGAATCACAAATTCTTTAATGATAAAACAAGTGAGATCTAGGGATAAGATGGAGAATTCGCAGCACTTTGGGTCTGTCAAACCTTTGCTACTTGAAGCTGAGAACTTTGGCTGGTGGAAGGTCCAGATCAAAGCCTTGATCAAAGGAATAGATGAGGATGCTTGGACCATGGTAGAAGAAGGATGGACTGAGCCCAAGATAAAAACAAAAGACGGAGGTATGATACCTAAACCCAAGAGAGACTGGACCATAGAAGAGAAAACTATGTCAAAATACAACTCAAAAGCGTTATCAGTCATATGGACATCTCTGACCAAGGACCAGTTAAAAAGAGTGCAAGGATGCTCAACCGCAAAAGAAGCTTGGGACTCACTGCAGATATCCTATGAAGGAACCAGCAATGTTCGAAGAACACGAATTGATATGTTGGCATCACAATTTGAAACACTCACCATGGGTGATGATGACTCTGTTGAATCATTCAATGGAAAGCTAAGCTCGATTGCAAATGAAGCTTTACTACTCGAAAAAAGTGTAAAGAAAAGAAGTTGGTGAAGAAGTTTTTGAGATGCTTACCGGAAAAATTTTAGGCACACAAATCAGCAATCGAAGTATCTTTGAACTCTGATGAAATGAGGTTCGATCAAGTTGTTGGAATGATGCAGGCCTACAAACTTGAGCTAAACAAGAAGGGAATGTCTCGGAACAAAGGCATAGCACTGTCTGTCAGCCAGGAAGCAAAGCCGGAAGTAGATTTTGAAGAAAAGGTGAGCATGATTGTTCAAAAATACTTCAAGAAGTTGAAATTAGGACAGAAACGTGGAAATTTCGGTACACCTAAGACTGAGGGAGACTACAAAACAGATAGAAGCTTCAGGAGAACAAACATGAAGTGCCATGAGTGCGAAGGCATATGTCACTTCAAAGCAGAATGCCCAACAGCCAAAAAACGTGAAACTATGAGATGCAGCGAGTGCAAAGGTTTTGGTCATGACAAGGCAGAATGTGTCGGATATGGAAAGAAGAAAGAGAAATTTTTTGCAAGTTTTGATGATACAGAATCAGATGATGAAGACGACGATCAAGATGAAGTAATTAAATTACTGGCATATTTGGGAGTAGTGGATGAGGAGGTTGGTTCTGAACAGGAAGATGATTATGAATTAACCCTACTTGACGAAAACCAGATCTTGGTAGAAACTCTGGTTAAAACAAGGGAAGAAAATGAAAGATTAATTCTTGAGAAACAAACATTATGTGAGGAGAAACACGTTGTTGAGAAGGAGATAGAAATACTAAAGGATCTACTCACCAAGGAACGTGAAAAATCAAAAGAACGAGAAGGGAAGTTGGAAGGACAACTGAAAAACATCAAGATGTTGAGTAAAGGAACTCAAGATCTTGATCGCTTATTGATGATTGGTCAAAATGGTCAAAGAGGGCTTGGCTATCAAGGTTCTGACTATCGGAGTAAGGAGCAAACTCCAACGTGGGTAAAAGGAGTTGGAAGTTCCAATACAAGAGCTTCATATGAAACGCGCCAGGTCTCACATCAGGTTAACAGAAGGACGACAATCGCATATGCTGACCCATACACAACAAGGCATTAGTATGTAGAAAGAGCACATGTGATACCCTACAGAAGAAGACAAAGCCCTCTTCAACATATCAGGTGTTTCTACTGTGGAAAACGTGGGCATATGAAAAGACAGTGCTACTGGTTCGGAAAACAGGTCGAAAGACTGGTATATCACAACCAGTACTGGCACGATCAGAACAAACGTAATCAGGTATGGATAAAGAAGCAAGGTCTTAATGCATATGTATCCTATACTACAGAAGACGCTTGTGAGTCAACAAAAAAAAAGACTGGTATTTCGATAGTGGATGTTCAAGGCATATGACGGACACTCATAAGAATCTTCAGAATCTTGAACACACAACAACTGGTAAAGTCACCTTTGGAGATGGAGCTAAAGGGAAGATCAGGGGTAAAGGTAATACAGTTGGTTACGCAACCCCTGAACTCTCAAATGTCTATCTAGTTGAAGGGTTGAAAGCTAATCTTATCAGCATTAGCCAGTTATGCGATGAGGGACTATATGTTGTATTCACGAAAATTGGATGTCGAGCTACTGACAGGAATGGCATCATCAGGATCCATGGAGAGAGAACAAACAACAATTGTTATGTTTGGAAACATTCGGAAAAATGTCTCCATCACTAAAGAAGAGGATCTACAACTATGGCATTAGAAGCTTGGACAAATGAACGTCCGAAGTATGGTGAAACTAGATGATCAACATGTGATTAAGGGAATCCCCAAAATGAAGCTTCAGACAGAATTTATACGTGGACCATGTACAAAAGAAAAACTAGTTAAACTCCATCACAAGACTATTCCTGACATACAGACGGCAAAACTTTTGGATTTTATCCACATGGATCTAATGGGACCAATGCATGTTGAAAGTATTGACGGAAAGAAGTATATTTTTTTTCTTGTTGATGACTTCACGAGGTACAAATGGGTAAGATTTCTCAGAGAAAAAGCTGAAACATTTAACAGCTTCCGAATTCTTGCATTCCAAGTAATAAATGAAAAGAAGTACAACATCAAAGCCATCAGGAGTGATCATGGGAGAGAATTCCAAAATGATCAATTCAAAAAATTTTGTGAAGAACAAGGAATCTTACATCAATATTCAGCACCAAGAACACCTCAACAGAACGACAGGAAGAATCGTACTCTATAGGAAATGGCAAGAGCAATGCTTCACGGGAATCAAGTAGCTAAACACTTCTGGGCTGATGCAGCTGACACAGCATGCTATGTCATAAACAGAGTTTATGTAAGGAAAGGGATTGAGAAGACTCCATATGAATTCTGGAAGGGCAAAACTCCAAGTGTGAGCTACTTTCATGTTTTTGTATGTGAATGTTACATTTTGAATGACAGAGATCAGCTGGAAAAGTTCGATTCCAGAAGTGATGAACGAATATTTCTAGGATATTCAGGTGCAGGAATAGCCTATAGGGTTTATAACAAAAAAACTGAAGGTTGTGCAAGAAACAAGCAATGTTGTGTTTAACGACAAATCATCACAAGGCTTAGTTTTTAAATTTATCAAAAAGCCCTCAGAAACAAAGACCAATGATCTTACAGATCAAGAGGAAGAAGCGGTCAGCTCGGATTCAGAATCAGAGAAGGAAACCAGGCCTCAGGTTCATCGTAATCATTTTGAGAAAGATGTAATCGGTGATATAACAAGAGATCGAGTAACTAGGAAGAAACAGATCAATTTTAAAGAGATGGTGAAATCAGCTTGTTTTGTATCTACCATTGAGCCAAAACATCACAAAGAGGCCTTATTGGATGAGTACTGGATTCACGCAATGCAAGAAGAGTTGGAGCAGTTTGAACGAAATCAAGTATGGGATCTTACAGCAAGACCTGATGATGTAAACATAGTAGGAACCAAGTGGGTGTTCAAGAATAAAACTGACGAGACAGATAATATGGTCTCAAATTGAAGGAATCGATTTTGATGAAACCTTTGCACCAGTAGCTCGCCTGGAATCAATCAAACTACTTATTGGTATGGTATGCTTGCTTGGTTTCCGGCTATATCAGAGGGATGTAAAAAGCGCATTTTTAAGCGGCATCCTCTAAGAAGAAGTGTATGTGGAACAACCCAAAGGATTTGAGGACCCTGATCATCCACATCACGTATACAAACTGAAAAAAGCCTTATATGGATTAAAGCAGACACCTCGTGCATGGTATGACAGACTTACAACATTTCTGCTTGCTCAGGTATATCATCGTGGTCATGTTGACAAGACTCTGTTTGTTCTTGACAACAAGAAAAGAATCTTAGTGGTTCAAATTTATGTTGATGATATCGTGTTTGGAGCTACTCACAAACCTCTGGTTGATGAGTTTGTTGAGAAAATGATGAATGAATTTGAGATGAGCATGGCTGATCAACACATCTTTGTTACTCAAGGTACGTATGCTAAAAATCTAGTCAAAAGGTTTGGTCTCCAAGACAGCAAAATAGCCAAAACACCTATGGGAGTAAATACCAAGCTCTCAAGGGATGAACAAGGGATAGATGTAGATCCTAAAATATATCGAGGAATGATAGGTAGTCTGCTCTACCTCACAGCAAGTCGCCCAGATTTGTGCCTAATTGTAGGTATCTGTGCAAGATATCAAGCTCAGCCAAAGTTGTCTCATCTACAAGTTGTTAAGTGCATAATCAAGTATGTTAAGGGAACAAGTGATCTTGGTCTATTATACACAAGAGATACAAATCAGCATCTTGCAGGATATTGTGATGCTGACTGCACTGGCTATTTAGATGATCGACGAAGCACTAGTGGAGGCTGCTTTTTTCTTGGGAACAACTTAATTTCCTGGCACAGCAAAAAATAGTGTATCCGTGTCTACTGCTGAAGCTGAGTATATAGCCCTCGAAAGCTGTTGCACACAACTCATGTGGATGAAACAGGTGGCAGCAGATTATGGTATCATGTCTCACTCTCTTTTAATTCACTGCGACAATGAAAGTGCAATCAACATTGCTAAAACCCTGTGCAATATTCTCGAACAAAACATATAGATATTAGACACCACTTTATTCGAGACTTAGTTGAAGGGAAACTTGTTGAAATTCATCATGTTGGGACTGATCTACAATTAGCAGACATGTTTACTAAACCTCTAGACTTTACCAGATTTATTAATCTAAGGAAGGTTATTGGTGTGTGTGATCTCTAATCTCTATTAAGTAAGTTTGATTCGATTTACATATAGGAACAAAAGTTGTGATTTGATGGACGCACTAGAGACTTTTCATTAAAAATCTTGGTTGAGTGGAAAAGAGTTACCCTTCATGCCGTCATTTGGATTGCCATGATTAGAGAAAGTCAAAGAGCTTCTCAAATAAATAAAAAATAAAAATAAAGAAAAAGCAACCGAAAGGGGAGATGAATTTACATGATCATCTTAAACCCAGTTAACAAAAAAAAGGAGGGGGAAAGTAATCTATTTCTTAGCTGTCCTGATCATGAACAACTAAGTGATAAAGGCATGAAGGTGTGAAAGACTAGTCACTCTCCTGATTTATGAAGCTCTGCTGGTATGCCATTCCTATCAAAAATTTTGTTTCAAATTCAATTTTTGAAATATGTCTCTCCTTCATTCACAAGATCTGTTGTCGCAACTGAATGCCTACTAAGAACAGTGGGTATACAAATCCGAGTCGGGCTCGTATTGTGCATACCATTGTGCACAACATTCCGTTTGATCATGTGTTGCATCTCGTGCGTAACCCTGCCTCAAAGTTCTTTCTGCCTTTTCCCAGTATGCTCTACAAGCTATTGCTCAACCAGCATCCCTTGCCACCTCAGTCTTCGCTGCCAAATGTTCGCTCTTTCAACCGTGGGTTTCCCCCTGGATCAACTCATGGACCATCTTCTAGTCGTCCTCCTCAAACCTCTAGAACATCGATTGTCATTTCTGCTAGTGATCTTCAAGGTATTCGGCATGTTGTTCAGATTCTTCAGCGCTTGCTCCCTCCTGGTACCATCTTCTCCTGGCTTAATGTCTTGATAGTCTTTTTCCCTGTTTTGGTTTTTGTATCACTTGTTTTTGACTTAGTTGTGCACTCAAGCAGGAGGAGATGGACATGGACTTTATGATTGATCAAGAAAAACATAAAGTCTTAGAGTATGGGGGAGTTATTGAACTGTGTGTTTTGTTTGTGTTGAACTATGTTTTCTTTTCAGTTTAAGTTAAAACTTGCAAGACACTATTGTGTTTTTTTTTTATCCAAGATGCATGCTTCTATTGTTTGGTTGTATATTTGTGGTGCATTTGTGGTGTAGTCCTTCTTGCTCTTTCATGAATGAGTGCTTGAGTACCCACAAAGTCAAACAGGGGGAGATTGAAGGATAAATGGAAATCCAGTGTTTTTCAAAGAAGGAAACAAACAAGAAAAAGGAAAATTGGAGCAAGAACTTCGGAACAAGAAAAAAAAGAAAAGTTAAAGATCTAGAAGATCAGCTGCAGCAAGGAAAAATTTTCTAATTAGAAATATGGAAATTTTCCAGAAAAATGTTTTAGTTTTTCTAATATAAAACAAGAACTAGATGAAGATTAAAGACACGAAGATTAGAAATTAAGAAATTGGAGAAATACGGGTGAGAAAAATACGAAAGGATATTCCATTTTATATTCGTGTTTTTAAGAGTTTTGTTTGGTAATAATATAGAGATTTGTTATGTATTGATCATATCAAATAGAGTGTGAGCGATATCTTTGAGTAGATTAGGTTTTTGTTTAAGATTCAGAAAAAATCATGTTGAACAAAATTCTTAATAAAAAATATCTTAGTCATAATATGTTTTGTTTTGTTATAAAAGTTTAACACAGTATTCATCATAACCTAATAAAAAGATTTCCAAAAAACTACTGTACCGACCAATGTAAAGATGTATAAAATATATCCAATTGTGGAATTTGAAATTTTATAAAAATAGAGTTTGCGTTAACAATGTGACAAGTTGACCACTACACCCACTTATGCTTTGAATAACGTGGTCTCAATTTTCCATTAGTTAACATGTGCCCTTAAGCTACTGCTTTTTACCAGCCTTATGAATCCGTCGATCGTCAACTTGTTTCTACTCTTCCAAAATGAACAGTAAAGCTGATTTCTTCTGTGTACCAGCATAGTGAAATGAAAGTTTGTATAATTAAATATCATTTTATGTCTTTAAAAATACTTGAAATCATATGAAATACTAAATATCGTTCCCACTGACTATATAGACTTATGCAAAATTGTTTTAAGAGTCTCCTATAAATTTTTCACTAAAAGTTCAACGACTACCACCAACAATAAAAACGGATATATTTCTTTACAATTTTTTGCTGACCTTAACGTTCAAAAAAATTTCATCGATTTTTCTGTTTTTCTATGCATTTATTCACGGATAAATACTGTTGTGAAATTGGTAAAAAAATTCACCATTTTTGGCGAATATTTACGGTGAGAAATTTCTGATTTTTTTGTTTTTATTGCCTTTAAAACTTTAACCATTGTATTTTGAGAAATCGGTGAAATGATTTTCCACCAATTTTTCAGTGAAAATTCCATAGAAAATCACCTATTGTTGTATAATACACGTTTTTCTATGTATGAAAATAAGCAAACCATGGCCTGGTCCCTAGAGTGCTGAATAACCAATCATATTCATCCCAAACCCCTTGAACCGTTTGTTTATCCATCAACAACACTTTCTAATTTCTTGATCTGAATTTCCATTGTATAATTAGTGAAATTCTATAATTTCCATTCAATTTTAAAACCAAAAAATGCTTCTAACTTGACTTGTGAAAACACCATTTACCTTAAAGAATACTTCTCTACACCCACTAGTACTACATTTTGATAAGGCTGGGAGAATTTTAAGGTAGATTTGACATAAAGATCCATTAATGCTTGATCTAATTAATTCACATTAATGTCTAGATTATGTTGTGTCATAATGGTAATCTCCATATATATATACTCGAGAGGATAATATGATAAGTTTATACAAAATATATGGAAGATAAGAGCATCATAAAGAAAAGATGTGGTGCCACATTTGGGATATAAATTCGGAGTTACCTTTGATAATTAGCATCCAAAACAAATAAAGTAGTCTCAAAACACGCACGCGTATGTACATATTGGTTAGAAAGATGCATTGAAAAACATGCAGAAAAGTAGTGAGTGGGTCCATTTAGGAATCATACAGAACAAAGGATGTTGTGTTAATATGTCATGTTATCATTGGTCCATTACGTTATCTTCATTTCTGTTCGCGTGTGCAATGCGACCTTACTTAAGATTCTTTCTCCTCTCTCTCTATAGTTTTTATTTTGGTAATGAAATACAGTCTTTTGATAACATGGTGACTTGAATTTAGATTTTTTTTTTACTTTAGAATAACTACTTTAACATTTCGAAACAATTTTGCAGAAATCTTTTAAATTTCTATTAAATATTTGTAATTGTATTGGATTTATGCTATTAACATTTTTAATATATTATGATGTTGTGTTAGATTATGAATTTCAAACTCAAAATTAATTGGAAATGAGTAGATTTGAATAAAAAAAATTAAAAATGATATTTTAATGAATTTTCCTTATTATTATTATTATTAGTATTATTATTATTAGTATTATTATTATAATAATATTATTAATAATACCATAAAATAACATATTTTAAAAGTTTTGTTCTGAATCTAGCAACTTAAATAAAATTACAAAATAACACAAATAATTTTGTAAAAATACTTATTTATTCTAAATAAATTATACATAAACTTAAAATATTATATTTAGGTTCATTTTTCTTATTTAGGGTTTAATTTTTTTATATTAAAATGAAATTTTAATGTATTATAATTTTAGATTTGTGCTATTATTGAAAATTTAAACTAATAATACTATTTTGGAACAAAAACTTAAAATGTGCTATTTTAAAGAATTATCTTATATATATATTATTCAAAATTTCTCGAAATTCAATATGTGAGATATCTCGAGATAATGACCCGTTTACCTATTAATTTGGATAATATTCTAGTACAAAATCGTTAAATTAATTTTGTGTCATACCAATTTTTGGTCAGATCGATTGAAACTCTTTCGAAAAAATAGATCAATTTTGGTTTTGATTGAAAATCATGTAATCAAATTCTCATATGGACAATTGACAAAATAGCATTATTTTAATTTTTTTTATTCTAAATGTAACACCACTAGTTTATTTTTCCAACAATATCACAAATTTTAGTATTAAAACCCTTTAAAACATATTTTTAATAAGGAAAAATAAATCCTAAATTTAAAAAAATGAATCCAAACATAATATTTTAATTTTATTTGTAAGTAATTTAGGAGAAATAAATATTTTTATATAAAAAATTATGCTATTTTTATAATTTTAGTTTTATTATTCTAAATTTGAAAAAATAACTTAAAAATATTATTTTATAATATTACTATTCTCTCCCGATATTATATTAAACTTATACACTTGCAATATAAAATCAATTAAATAAAAGAGTTTATTACATATCTTTTATATATTACTCAAACATCTTCTTAAACTCCCCATGTGGGATATTATTCACACATTGCTCTTAGATCGAACATAATAAACATATATTTTCTCAAAACAAACGAAAAAAGCGTTTCATCTTTATGTATAGATGAAGACATAAGACATGTTACTGTAGCATTCTCATTATTCTCATACCTTCAAAAATCTAGTATAATGCAATATTGTTTAATTACAAAATCTAGTATAGTATGTCTATTATTTATTTTTCTGTAATTATAAATTTTTATATATGTAATAAATGAAATAAAGAGGTTTATTTTGAAGTTAATAGTTATTTTTATTACTTTAATAAAATATATTAAATATTTAACAAAATTAATATAGTGACATATATTATTAGTATTATAGTAACTTAATTTTATTTATATTTTTTATTTAAAATTTATTTTAGTGATTACACATCATTATGACATTTTTATAAAGGATAACTGACAAAAATAGCAATTTTTTAGGTTTTCATTCCAAATATAACACCATTAGTTTAAATTTCCAAAAATATTATAAATTTAATATTAAAATACTTTAAAACTTCTTTTTAATAAAGAAAAATTAAACTCTAAATTAGAAAAAGGAATCCAAATATAATATTTTAGTTATATTTGTAATTTATTTATAGTAAATATGTATTTTCATAAAATAATTTATATTATTTTTGGAATTTTAAACTTACAATGCTAAATTTGGAATAAAAATTTAAAAATGTGCTATTTTGAGGTATTACTCTTTTATAAATAACATGTTAAAATAAGAGTAATACCTTAAAATACCATCTTTTTAAGTTTCTATTCCAAATTTAGTTTCGATTCCAAAATAGCATTTAAATTATTAGAAAATTCAAATTTAGAACAAATTAAACTTAAAACAATTATACATATTTACTAATATTAATAATTAATGTTTTTTATTGTCTCTATGTGATATCCATTTGTACGGATGTCTTTGAAACTTAATTATGATTTATAAAGCATCATTTATTTCAAATTTCGTTCCCATTGGCATTGAAAAACTAGCTCTTCCGGAGCCTATGATAATATTTGCATTATTTGTATTTACGCTTCCGGCGGAATCTTTCATTTTGAGGTAGGAGAAAAACTTTTTAAAGTATTGTATGCGTTGTAGCACTACTAGGCATATATCTCCATTCTCACTCTCAAAATGATACATTTTCTTATTTTAGTATCTTAGGTAGATGGTAGAAACACTCGTGCTGATAACGTGTTGAATAATAATAGAGAGATAGAGATTTTATTATTATACTGATTTTATTAATCTTATAAATTTTACAGATGAAGAAGAGAGAAAGAAGGAAGAGAGAAAAGTTACTTCATCTGAATGAAGTAACTTACGTATTTATAGAGAAAGAGTAAGTCGGCAAACGTAAGTTTACGTAAATAATCAGACCACATTGTTGACTTTTTCAACAATTTTAATGAATTTTCCTTATTATTATTATTATTAGTATTATTATTATTAGTATTATTATTATAATAATATTATTAATAATACCATAAAATAACATATTTTAAAAGTTTTGTTCTGAATCTAGCACCTTAAATAAAATTACAAAATAACACAAATAATTTTGTAAAAATACTTATTTATTCTAAATAAATTATACATAAACTTAAAATATTATATTTAGGTTCATTTTTCTTATTTAGGGTTTAATTTTTTTATATTAAAATGAAATTTTAATGTATTATAATTTTAGATTTGTGCTATTATTGAAAATTTAAACTAATAATACTATTTTGGAACAAAAACTTAAAATGTGCTATTTTAAAGAATTATCTTATATATATATTATTCAAAATTTCTCGAAATTCAATATGTGAGATATCTCGAGATAATGACCCGTTTACCTATTAATTTGGATAATATTCTAGTACAAAATCGTTAAATTAATTTTGTGTCATACCAATTTTTGGTCAGATCGATTGAAACTCTTTCGAAAAAATAGATCAATTTTGGTTTTGATTGAAAATCATGTAATCGAATTCTCATATGGACAATTGACAAAATAGCAATATTTTAATTTTTTTTATTCTAAATGTAACACCACTAGTTTATTTTTCCAATAATATCACAAATTTTAGTATTAAAACCCTTTAAAACATATTTTTAATAAGGAAAAATAAATCCTAAATTTAAAAAAATGAATCCAAACATAATATTTTAATTTTATTTGTAAGTAATTTAGGAGAAATAAATATTTTTATATAAAAAATTATGCTATTTTTATAATTTTAGTTTTATTATTGTAAATTTGAAAAAAAAAACTTAAAAATATTATTTTATAATATTACTATTCTCTCCCGATATTATATTAAACTTATACACTTTTTCAATTAAATAAAAGAGTTTATTACATATCTTTTATATATTACTCAAACATCTTCTTAAACTCCCCATGTGGTTTATTCACACATTGCTCTTAGATCGAACATAATAAACATATATTTTCTCAAAACAAACGAAAAAAGCGTTTCATCTTTATGTATAGATGAAGACATAAGACATGTTACTGTAGCATTCTCATTATTCTCATACCTTCAAAAATCTAGTATAATGCAATATTGTTTAATTACAAAATCTAGTATAGTATGTCTATTATTTATTTTTCTGTAATTATAAATTTTTATATATGTAATAAATGAAATAAAGAGGTTTATTTTGAAGTTAATAGTTATTTTTATTACTTTAATAAAATATATTAAATATTTAACAAAATTAATATAGTGACATATATTATTAGTATTATAGTAACTTAATTTTATTTATATTTTTTATTTAAAATTTATTTTAGTGATTACACATCATTATGACATTTTTATAAAGGATAACTGACAAAAATAGCAATTTTTTAGGTTTTCATTCCAAATATAACACCATTAGTTTAAATTTCCAAAAATATTATAAATTTAATATTAAAATACTTTAAAACTTCTTTTTAATAAAGAAAAATTAAACTCTAAATTAGAAAAAGGAATCCAAATATAATATTTTAGTTATATTTGTAATTTATTTATAGTAAATATGTATTTTCATAAAATAATTTATATTATTTTTGGAATTTTAAACTTACAATGCTAAATTTGGAATAAAAATTTAAAAATGTGCTATTTTACGGTATTATTCTTTTATAAATAACATGTTAAAATAAGAGTAATACCTTAAAATACCATCTTTTTAAGTTTCTATTCCAAATTTAGCACTTTAAACTTAAAATTCCAAAATAGCACAAATTATTTTCTAAAAATACATATTTACTATAAATAAATTATACATAAACTTAAAACATTATATTTAGATTTATTTTTTCTAATTTAGAGTTTAATTTTTTTATTAACAATAAATTTTAATGTATTTTAATATTAGATATGTGGTATTTTTGAAAATTTAAACTAATAGTAATATATTTGGAACAAAAACTTAAAACAGTGTTATTTTTGTCAATTGACATTAAAATAATATTGTTTTCTAAAAAATGTTTTTCAGTTAATATATTAGACATGTATATTAAAAATAGAGTAATACCCTAAAATAGCACCATTTTAAGTTTATCTTCCAAATTTAGCACACTAAAACTAAAATTCCCAAAATAGCATAAATTATTATGTAAAAATAATTATTTACCTTAAATAAAATATATATAAAATTAAAACATAATTTTTGGATTCACTTTTTCCAATTTAGGGTTTAAATTTTTTTCATTAGGAATAAGTTTTCAATTATTTTAGTATTAAATTTATGCTATTTTTGGAAATTTAAATCACTAGTGCTATATTTGGAACAAAAACTTGAAATAGTGTTATTTTACTCAATTAATACCCTAAAATAGCACCATTTTAAGTTTATCTTCTAAATTTAGCACACTAAAACTAAAATTTCCAAAATAGCATAAATTATTATGTAAAAATAATTATTTAATTTAAATAAAATATATATAAAATTAAAACATAATTTTTGCATTCACTTTTTCCAATTTCGGGTTTAAATTTTTTTCATTAGGAATAAGTTTTCAATTATTTTAGTATTAAATTTGTGTTATTTTTAGAAATTTAAATTACTAGTGCTATATTTGGAACAAAAATTTGAAATAGTGTTATTTTAGTCAATTACCCTTAAAAATATATAGATTGTATCCTTTAAATAAAAGAGAAATGATTAAATTAGGACCAACCAACTCGTAAGAAAAATAAAAGATTAACAGTTTTTGCTGCCGAATATAGCATCAATGGAGACTCCATTATTGTGACGCAATGTGACCACTTGAGCATCTTATCATTTTTACTTCTTAATATCCCTTTGTTTCGAGTTCATATTCTATAGGGCTTTTGTAGTCAAAAATACGTATTTTTCCTATCAAAATTTAAAATTCTAAAAAGGGTTCATTATTTTACTACTTTTCTTATAATTAAACTTGATAATATTGGTGCTTATAATGTATTTGGACTTCTTTTTTATCTCGAATTCCACTATAAAGAAGCAACTCACAAGGCACAACCAAAACAAAAATATACAGAAGAAGAAGAAGAAGAATGAAGCTTACAAATCCTTTATCGTTTCTTCCATCTCCAATTCTTCTTCTTCTTCTTCTCCATTTCGGTTTGAAACCTATTCTTGCTTCTAAAGATGTACATTCATTATCCTACAATAAATCTATCATTTCGCATTCGAAACTCCTTAATTCTCTTTTATAATAAATTCTTATTTTCCTGTGATTTCAGTCGTCTTCTTATGTGGTGTACTTTGGAGGTCATTCCCATGTCGGAGAGATAACAGAAGATGCCATGGATCGAGTCAAAGACACCCATTACGACTTTCTTGGTTCCTTCATTGGAAGGTCGTCGCTTAACAACCCACTGAGACTTATTTATTTTGTTATTTTTTATCTTCATTTTATTCATGTGAGTATATATTTTTGATTTCTGTGGAAAGCAGTCGTGAGATTGCCACAAACGCCATTTTCTACTCATACACAAAGCATATCAATGGCTTTGCTGCTCATATCGACCATGAACTCGCATCTGCTATCTCCAGTAAGTATTCGCATGATCGATCCAATGATTTCTGAGTCTCATTACAATTTTGTTTATTTAATATTTTTGCACACATATTTACAACACTCAATATCCACTGTTATTTAGTAGTATATACATTATTTGTTTCATTTGAATTTAACTTTAGTTAATAAGAACAAGTTAGAAAATGTTTTGCATTGAAAATAAAAAATAACTCTATTTATGAAACAATAACTTTTACTAAAACATCTCCATATTTATCACAAAATAGTATTAGTTTACAATTTTCACATATATTTAAAAATCTATAGCTCTAATACATTAAACATGATTTTTATTCAAAATTTTGTATTAGAAATACAAAACAACATTTTTCAAAATATAAAACCTTAAAATTATATTTTTATAAAGAACTGATATATATATATATATATATATATATATATATATATATTAATTAGGGCAATTGTATAAAATAATATTTTTTTCAAGTTTTTGTTCCAATTTAGTATTAATCATTTAAATTTTCAAAATATCATAAATTTAATACTAAATAACTAAAATCTATTTGTCATAAAAAATTTTAATCCTAAATTAGAAAAAATGAATCCAAACATTATGTTTTAATTTTATACATAGTTTATTTAAGATAAATAATTATTTTCACATAATAATTTGTGATATTTTAAAACTTTTATTTTTAATATAATAGATTTAGAAAATAAATTGAAAAATGTGTTATTTTATAATATTGTTTATTAATTAATATAGAGAAGTTCTCCAATATATTTAGTTTTGCTAAAACGTTCGGAAAAATCCGAGATCTTAAATTTTAGTTTCTTTTGCTTATGCTATAGAGGCCGGACAGAGATATACATTACAAGTGTGATTTGTTTCTCTCTGTTTGTAACTGAGTATTAACTCTATTTCTTTTTCTTTATTCTCTTGATGTTTTTTTCTCAAGAACACCCAAAAGTTGTGTCTGTATTCCCAAACAAAGCATTGAAGCTTCACACAACTCGATCATGGGATTTCTTGGGATTGGAACACAACTCTTTAGTTCCTTTCTCTTCCATTTGGAGAAAGGCCAGATTCGGAGAAGATTCCATCATTGCAAATCTCGATACAGGTTCTTTCTTCTTTTCCCTTTTTACCCTTCTTTTTAACTCTATTTTTTTAAATCTATTGGTCAACTTTTGCAACTTTGGCAGCCTTACGATCAGTCATAGGGAAGATACGAACCCTAATTTAAAAATTAAGAACTATATATTTTTGTAAAATTGATTTGACTTGCATTACAAGAAATGTATTAATATATAAATTAGTTAGTGGTTAAGATCTCTAGATGTCATCAAGAATCAATCGGCCATTATATATGCAACCATGTGCGCATATGCATATTCTCTTCACTCGACAAGAAATATGCATCTCTTAATTTTTTCAATATTTTATATGACTGTATCATATAATTTGATTTGAATCATAAAATGTTAATTACCAAACTCTTTAGTAAATATATATTGATAATCAGTTATCAATTATAAATTGTTCCATTAATCGTTAGAGATTTTTGTTTCTGGAATAGAAAAGTTGGTGAATAATTCCTCCTACATGTAACTGTTTTGGAACTATGCAATTGTCTTTTAACCGAAATTTTCAAATTGATGTAAGAAAAATCAAAAAAAAAGTTACAAAAACTGTAACATATCTTAGGCATTTTTATAACATCTATAATATATTAATTGAGAAATATTTTTATAAAATAATTTTATTTTAACGTGTTATTAATTAACAAAAATGTTACGATAATATCTCATCACTACAATGAATTTTAGATAAATATATAAATAGATTTAAATTAATAGAATAACTACAATATATGTCAATGTTATTAATTTGGTTAGAAAATTATTATATTTTATTAAACTAATCAAAATTACTATTAATTTTAAAAAACAATTATCTTTATTTCTTTACTTCATATATACTAAATTTAATATTAAAAATATTTTAAATAAGAGTTAAAATTATATAAATGCCAAATTTACATTTACTAAATAAAAAATATTTATAATTTACGAATATTTTTCTATATATAATGTGGATATAAATCTAGTATATATACATTATACATACGTAAATACCAAATTTTTAACGTAGCTGTTTAATTAAATCTTTTTGTAAAAATCAAATTTTCATTATTCTACGGTTTCAGCAAGATGGTGTAAAAGTGTTTAGTAAAAAGGATATTTTCAATTTATTAACAGCTGGAATTTGTTTGTTCAAAAAAATCAATTTTACAGAATCTGAATTAGAAAAAGAATAAAAATGCTTTGAATTTAGGGAAAGAAGTGGATAAAGTTGGGATATGCATGAGAACTCATACCTTCTTTGAATATTTTATCACTGATTCAAAAAAGCAACAACAAAAAGAATTTGGTTAGTAAAAGCAATAAAATGATTGGTTATGTGATAAATTATGAGATATCAACGTACACAAAGCATTTTTCTTTTATATTTTGTAACTTAAAAATATTAAGGAAATTATAGTATAATAATTTGATAAACTAATATAGTATTTAATTATGATTAAAGGAGTATGGCCAGAATCAAAGAGCTTTAGAGATGAAGGCTTGGGACCAATTCCTTCAAGATGGAAAGGAATATGTGAAAACCATAAAGATGTCACTTTCCATTGCAACAGGTCTCTCTCTCTCTCTCATTTTTGTTTCTCCCAAAATTGTGGTCAATCATTTTCACCTGATGTAATTATTATTAGTCAATTCTTAAAAATACCACCAAAATTAATATTTTGGAGTACAATCTATTTTATACCACAATCTAGTTTATAAGTATCCCTTAATTCTCTTGGTAAAAAAAAAAATTGATACCATGTACATGTACAGTAATACTCTAAATTAACATTATTTTAAAGTTTTTATACTAAATTTAACATTATAAATTTAAAATTCCAAAATAACATAAATTAATTTTTAAAAATACATATTTATCATAAATAAATTCCAAATATAATTAAAATAATATATTTAGATTTTTTTCTAAGAATAATACTTTAAAATATCACATTTTAAAATTTTTACTTCCAAATCTATTACTAAATTTCAAAAATAATGCAAATAATTATATGAAAATACTTGTTTATTCTAAATAAATTATACATAAACTTAAAATACTATTTTTGATTCATTTTTTCAATTTAAGATTTAAGTTTTTCTATTAAATTTAAAGTTTTAATATATTATAATATTAAATTTGTGCGATTATTGAAAATTTAAACTAATGATGTTATTTTTAGAACAAAAAGTTAAAAAAATATAATTTTAACCATTGCTTTTTTTTAATTTATAGTTTAATATTTTTTATTAAAAAGAAATTTTAAAATATTTTAATATTAAATTTGTGTTATTTTTGAGAATTTAAATTAATGGTGATATATTTGTAACAAAAATTTAAAACATTACTATTTCTGTAACTGCTCTACCATGTAAAATAATTTGATAATTGACGATAAAAATAGTAAAACATGTAAAACTTTACATTAACATTTGTTTTATAGCTAATAAAATGTGATTGTTTGAACGAAGGAAACTGATCGGGGCAAGGTACTTCCATAAGGGATACGCAGCAGCCGTGGGACCTCTCAACTCTTCGTTCGACACTCCACGTGATCTCGACGGCCATGGGTCCCATACTCTCTCCACCGCCGCTGGCGCTTTTGTCCCCGGAGCCAACGTCTTTGGCCAAGGCAACGGAACGGCTAAAGGTGGCTCCCCACGCGCCAGAGTTGCCGCCTACAAAGTGTGTTGGGCCCCGGTTAAAGGCAACGAGTGCTATGACGCCGACGTACTCGCCGCTTTCGACGCCGCCATACACGACGGTGCTGACGTCATCTCCGTCTCGCTTGGCGGCGAGGCTACCTCGTTTTTTAATGATAGCGTCGCCATCGGCTCGTTTCACGCCGCGAAGAAGCGGATCGTTGTAGTCTGTTCAGCCGGGAATTCTGGACCGGCCGACGGAACGGTTGCGAACGTGGCGCCGTGGCAGATCACCGTCGGAGCTAGCACTATGGATCGCGAGTTTGCTAGTAATGTCGTTCTCGGTAACAGAAAGCATTACAAGGTTAGATTAAGTCGCAAAAATTGGATCAATTCTTGAAATCAGTTATCAGAAATTGAGCATAATTCTTGATTTAGGGACAAAGCTTGTCGTCATCGGCCTTGCCACATGCTAAGTTCTACCCAATAATGGCAGCTTCTGGAGCAAAAGCTAAGAACGTTTCAGCTTCTGATGCGTGAGTTTAGTATTGAGAGAAGCTAATCTCGTTAGTGAATTATGAAAACTGTAAACATAGTATAAACTCTTTGTGCAGACAATTGTGCAAAATTGGATCGCTTGACCCCAAAAAGGCAAAAGGGAAGATATTAGTGTGTCTGAGAGGACAAAACGGGAGGGTGGAAAAGGGTCGAGCCGTGGAGTTAGCGGGCGGCGTAGGGATGGTTCTCGAGAACAGTAATGTCACCGGGAATGATCTAACCGCTGATCCGCACGTCCTACCAGCTACACATCTCACTTTCAAGGACAGTCTTGCCCTGTCAAGATATATAAGTCAAACCAAGTAGGCTGTCAATTTACCAAAACCGGCTTGACTTGTTACAAGTTCTAAAAGAAACATTATTTATGTGTGTAGGAATCCAATTGCGAAGATTACTCCTTCGAGGACAGTTTTGGGTACAAAACCAGCTCCTGTAATGGCTGCCTTCTCGTCTAAGGGTCCAAGCAAAGTGGCTCCTGAGATATTGAAGCCTGACATAACTGCACCTGGTGTGAGTGTTATCGCTGCCTACTCTGGAGCAGTATCTCCAACAAATGAACAGTTTGATGCTCGCCGTATTCTGTTTAATGCTGTTTCGGGAACTTCCATGTCTTGTCCTCATATATCTGGCATTGCCGGTCTTCTCAAAACCCGTTACCCTTCTTGGAGCCCCGCCGCTATCCGTTCGGCCATCATGACTACAGGTAAAACTATAGGGGAATTTTCAAAAACACCACAAAAGTTTCTTTTCCCAAATATTATGAACAGTATTATTTTTTAAAAAAAATACCATAAAACTAATATTAATTTTTCAATATTTGGAAGTCAATTTTGGAAGTATCTCTCATTCGTAATTGTGGCATATAACAAGTCTTGTTTCTTCCATGACCAGGTTCAGTGTTCTTGTCTTAATCTTTTAGTTTACTGTGTTTCACAGCAACAACAATGGATGACATTCCCGGACCCATACAAGACTCAACCAACATGAAGGCATCACCTTTCAGTTTCGGGGCAGGACACGTCCGACCAAATCGAGCTATGAATCCGGGTCTCGTATACGATTCAGGAATCAATGATTACCTCAACTTCTTATGCTCTCTTGGATACAGTGCCTCACAAATCTCTGTCTTCTCGGGTAAAGATTTCGCCTGTTCCAGCCGTAAAACCAGTCTTTTCAACCTCAACTATCCTTCCATCACAGTTCCAAACCTGTCATCAACCAAAGTCACTGTCTCAAGGAATGTTAAAAACGTTGGAAGACCTTCGACCTACACCGTCCGAGTGAATAACCCTCAGGGTGTTTATATTGTGGTTACGCCAACGAGCTTAAATTTCACCAAAGTTGGAGAGCAAAAGACGTTTAAGGTGACCCTTGTGAGGCGTAATGGGGATGTGGCTAAGGGCTATGTGTTTGGAGAATTGGTTTGGTCAGACAAGAAGCATCGTGTGAGGAGTCCCATTGTGGTGAAGCTCTGAGACTTTGGTTCGATCAAAGTTTCTAGATATCTATAAAAAAGGAACTAACTAGTTTTTTATTGCCAATGATGATCTTTGTTTCATGAAATTTAGTTGCTAATGTTTGAATTTTAAGGCTTAATGGCGTAGTTCTTGATTTATGTTAAAGAAATCAATCATCATCATTCTTTAGCAGTGTAATGTTGTGCTAATCATCAAAATAATAATGGCATATCAACCATTCTGATTGTTATCACATTATATTTAAAAGAAATTCAACACATTTACATTTAAACATAAAACAAAAAAAAAGAACACCTATTCGGTTTAGAGATTCAAGACCAAACTCAAAACCAAACTCAAAACCAAAGTCAAATGTTGTCGTATCAACCTAAGATTTAAGTCATCAAAACCAAAGATTGTCGTATTGACTTAATCTACGAAATAAGAAACAAGACTGTGTTGGAGGTTGAATGAGTCTTTGTTTTCATTTGAATAAGTATTTGGTTGTTACTGCAGTCAATGTATGTCCGATTCTGTATGAGTTTCTGTTAGTTGGGTTCTGGAGTTTATGTTTGAGTTTATTTTTTTAATTTTAGTTTGTTTCAATATTTTCCAACCGAGAGAGAACAGAGCAAAAAAAAATCTTGTGTGAGAAAATGATCGAGAGAAAATACAGAGAAATCAAGAGAGAAAATGTTTGAAAAATTTGAGAAGTTTGTGCAGTCGACCATACTAAAATTCGATAGGTATTACGATTATCAAGCTGGTGTGGAAGAGAAAGCACTGGATTGTGGGGATGAGGAAGATCAGAACACAGAAGGAGGAGGTGACGCAATACATGAGACAAGTGCGGTTGTGTCAAGTGGCAATAATTCGTCTGCGTCCTCATCTTTCGACGGTAACTCAACACCTCAAAGTCCTGTTTCGTCATCACCAAGTCCAATTTCATCACCATTTCCAAGATCAGCTGAGAGAGAGGCAGATTACACGTGCAAGAAGAAGACCAACTTACTTGGCTGACTATGTCACCGGAGAAGGTGAAGATGGTGAAGAAAATCTATCGATGATGATATTAACACTACAAAAAAACATTAATATTTTTGATGGCATTTCCGATAGAAATAAAAACCATCAGAATTTTCCAACGCCTATATGATGGTTTTCCGACGGGCTACCGAGGGAAGTTACTTTATCGGTGTTCCGTCGGTAAATCCCGATGTTTGCACTACCATCAGAAAATCGATGGTAAAACCTGACGGCTTTCCATCCGGTTTCCGACGAAAACGTAAGCGTCGGGATATCCTCTTAAAACTGTCGCACATTACCGACAAAATATAACCCGTCGGGTTTTTTCTGACTATTTTTCGACAAAATGTGGTTTTTACTATCCGTCTGGAATCCGTCGGGAATATATCGGTGGGGTGACGTTGAGTATTGTCGGTTGGTCATCGGAAATATCCGGCAGTGGTCGACAACCATCAAAAATCCGTCGGAATCAGGAATATTCTTAAAAATAATCTATTAAAATTTTGTGATTAGCTGTTAAAAATTTATAATAATCTGTTAAAAATTTATAATAATCTGTTAAAAATTCATAATAATCTGTTAAAAATTCGTAATAATCTGTTAAAATTTCGTAATAATCTGTTAAAAATTCGTAATAATTTATTAAAAATTCGTAATAATCTGTTAAAAATTCATGATAATCTTCTAATTTTCAATATAAATACGCTCTGATCCTTCACAATTTCATCAGAACAAAAAATCTTAACAAAATGTCTTCTTCAGGTTCTTATAATTATTTTGGATAAACCTCGGTATGATTCAACAATGAGAGAATTGACAGATGAATTTGCGGAAGGTGTTGAAGAGTTCATGATATTTGCATCAAACATCATCGGAATACGGTAAAATGTATTTTCCGTGTATTAAATGTCGAAATCATAGATTAGTCTCTGTTAGAGAAGTACGTAATCATTTGTATAGAACTGGATTGATACCGGGTTACAAAATTTGGTATTCACATGGAGAAACTGATGCAACGATACAATATTATGGTAGTACTTCAAAAATGTTAGATAGAACTAATGTTAAGGTAGATGAACCGGCATCACAAGTTGATATAAACGGAGGTATTGTTCAGATGGTGAATGATGCATTTCGTGAATAAAGAGCATCGTATATTAAAGATAAGAGTAAAATAGAAGAACCTAATTTGAAAACCCGGAAATATTTTGATATATTAGATGCATCCAAGCAGCCTTTGTATAAAGGATGTAAAGATGGATTATCGCCTTTATCTGCTGCAAGTAGGTTGACGACGATAAAAATGGATTTCAACTTAGCTGAAGATTGTGTGAATGCGATAGCTGATTTTGTTAGAGATATATTACCTGAAGATAATATTGCACTTGATTCATATTACGAGGTTCAAAACTTGTAGCGGGTCTTGGATTGCCATATCAAATGATCGATGTATGTATTGACAACTGCATGATCTATTGGAGAAATTATGAAAACCGCATGAAGTGCCGATTTTGTCACAAACCTCGATTTCAACAAACAAGCAGCAGAGTACCTATTCTGCATAAACGGATGTGGTATTTGCCATTAACACAGATGTTAAACATGTTATATCAATATGAACACATGGCAAAGCCTATGAGATGGCATGCATAACATAATTCGCCTTTATCTGCTGCAAGTAAGTTGACGACGATAAAGACGGATTTCAACTTGGCTGAAGATTGTGTGAATGCGATAGCTGATTTTGTTAGAGATATATTACATGAAGATAATATTGCACCTGATTCATATTACGAGGTTCAAAAACTTGTAGCGGGTCTTGGATTGTCGTATCAAATGATCGATGTATGTATTGACAACTGCATGATCTATTGGAGAAATTATGAAAACCGCATGAAGTACCGATTTTATCACAAACCTCGATTTCAACAGACAAGCAGCAGAGTACCTATTCTGCATAAACGGATGTGGTATTTGCCATTAACAGAGAGGTTAAACATGTTATATCAATCTGAACACATGGCAAAGCCTATGAGATGGCATGCATAACATAATTCGAATGGAGAAATTGTGCATCCCTCGGATGCAGAAGCATGAAAACATTTTAAAGGGATTTATCCTAGTTTTGCATATGAGCCTAAGAACGTATACCTCAGGTTATCTACAGATGGATTCAACTCTTTTGGGAAGCATGGGAGGCAATACTCGTTGTGGCCAGTTATCGTGACACCTTATATTTTTCCTCCTTCATTGTGCATGAAACGAGAGTTTTTTTGTTTCTAAAAATTAGCATGCCCATATTGTTAAAATAATACTGATGCATTCCAACTGAAACATGGACAAAAGACTAGTTGGTTCGATTACCATCGTCGATTTCTACCACAAGATCATCCATATCACCGGAGCACGACATTGTTTAGGAAAAACAAAAAAAATTAATGGTCCACCTCCTATGCTTGACGGGAATTATATGATGACTCAACTTAGAGATTTTGGTGTTGAGAGATTTTAGTGTATAAAGGATGTAGAGATGGATTATCACATTTATCTAATGCAAGTAGGTTGACGACGATAAAGACGGATTTCAACTTGGCTGAAGATTGTGTGAATGCGATAGCTGATTTTGTTAGAGATATATTACCTGAAGATAATATTGCACCTGATTCATATTACGAGGTTCAAAAACTTGTAGTGGGTCTTGGATTGCCGTATCAAATGATCGATGTATGTATTGACAATTGCATGATCTATTGGAGAAATTATGAAAACCGCATGAAGTGCCGATTTTGTCACAAACCTCGATTTCAACAGATAAGCAGCAGAGTACCTATTCTGCATAAACGGATGTGGTATTTGCCATTAACAGAGAGGTTAAACATGTTATATCAATCTGAACACATGGCAAAGCCTATGAGATGGCATGCATAACATAATTCGAATGGAGAAATTGTGCATCCCTCGGATGCAGAAGCATGAAAACATTTTAAAGGAATTTATCCTAGTTTTGCATATGAGCCTAGGAACGTATACCTCATATTATCTACAGATGGATTCAACCCTTTTGGGAACCATGGGAGGCAATACTCGTTGTGGCCAGTTATCGTGTCACCTTATAATTTTCCTCCTTTGTTGTGCATGAAACGAGAGTTTTTTTGTTTCTAAAAATTAGCATGCCCATATTGTTAAGATAATACTGATGCATTCCAACTGAAACATGGACAAAAGACTAGTTGGTTCGATTGCCATCGTCGATTTCTATCACAAGATCATCCATATCGCCGGAGCACGACATTGTTTAGGAAAAACAAAAAAAAAATAATGGTCCACCTCCTATGCTTGACATGAATTATATGATGACTCAACGTAGAGATTTTGGTGTTGAGAGAATGACTTCATGTGGAGGTAACGGACATTATCCTGTTGATGGTTGTAGTGAATACCATAATTGGCACAAGAAGAGCATTTTTTGGGATTTACATATTGCAAGGACCATTGTTGCGCCATAATCTAGATGTTATGCACATTGAGAAGAATTTTTTTGACAATATAATGAATACCGTTCTAAATGTGCAAGGAAAAACGAAAGATAATTTGAAAGCTAGATTGGATTTGCCGGATATTTGTTCCCGGAAGGAACTACATGTAATTTCAAATGGGAAATCATTGTCTCCCGCATTCCGGTTGGATGCGCATGCAAAAGACGAGTTCTTTGACTGGATTAAGCATATTATCAAATTTCCAAATGGATACGCATCTAATCTTCGTAATTGTGTCGATACTATTGAAAGCAAATTTTCACGGATGAAAAGTCATGATTGTCATGTTGTCATGCAAAGACTATTTCCATTTGGGTTTAGCGGTCTTCTGCATAAAAACGTCTACAGAACAATTGCAAAGACTATTTCCATTCGCTTTTAATTATTATTATTTGATTTTTCGGTGATATTTGGAAGTACAAATAAACTTTAAATGTTGTTATAAATTTAATTTTTTATATCTAAGAAAACATATGGGATACATAAAAACTAAATAGTTTATCGGTGCATTTACATTATAAGTATTATTATCAATAATGATCCTCAGAATCGGTCATACCGACAACTGTGGAATAATTATGCACTTCGCTTCGTTCAATACAATTATAAAAGAATGTATAAAAAGATCTTTTGTCTTGGTCAAACCGGTTAAAGCTTTTGATATGATTTATGGTTGAGTATAGGAAATATGTATCATTCTAGTCCAATTACTCCAAAGATAAAATTCTTAGTCTTCGTTCAACAACTTAATGCATAAACTCTACTTAATGTAATAATAATAATTTTAAGGTCGTATGAAGAGTACCGACGTGGGGAGTCGTCTATTCCGAGTTTTATACCAACTCAAGTTCTATAATTTGGAAATGATTCTTTTGGACCAATGACAATTGAAAAATTGGTTCAGCGACCTGGTCGTGAACTTCTTACTTTTCTTGATCCGAAGCGTCAAGGAAATTCGACATGGTATATTAAACTTTCTATAATTAGATTTAAAATTACTATTTTAACATTATTCTAATAAAAATTTGTAGGTTTCGTATTTCAAATAACGGAATAAGCAAATCTATATTAAAGATGGTTCATTCTCTTTTGAACGAACCGTATGCAAAATTTAGAGATATTCCGTACAAAAAACGTCAGATTTGGTTCAGACGTTTGCGGTACGTTAATTTATTTTTAAATATGTAGTTGTTTAAAATATTTTTTAGTAACATATAAGTAAATTTCGTAGCAAGAATTTACATAGGATCCCATGAAGACAAAACTGGTGGAAGAAGCTTTTCAAAAAGAGACTGCAATACAATTTTTACGCCACATGAGCGAGTGGAAACAAAAGTGGAAATGACAAACCAAGAGGGTTGAATGAGTCGGTTTGGAACGAATTTATTCATTATTGGGAATCTTCCAGCGCTGAGGTCATCTCGAGGACTAATTCGGGAAATCGGAAGAGCGACCAAGGAGGCAAAGGCATTTACATTCACAATGCCGGATCGACTAGTTTTCTGAGACGAGCCGACCAATTGGTAAATTAATTATTATATTAATTTTATTTATTATTATATAAAAATTTTTAAATTATTAATTTAGAATTTTGTTTACTTTTAAGCACAAGAATTTGGAGCGCCTCCAGATCAATTGCAACTTCTCGAAGCCGTCCACACGAACAAAAAGACTAGTCGCATCCAAGATGGTCTCGTTAGTGAGATCATCAAAAAAGTGAAAAAGAAAAAAAGTTATATTTTAACTCAGCAGTCTCAAGTTGGTTTTTCATCTTCGGTCGTCGAATTGCCTCGTTTTGAGATTAACCGTGTTGTTTTTGACGTAAGTTTGAATTTTCTTTTATTTATTTTTAGATTTAATATTATAATACCTTTTTAATAATATTTTTTTTATTTTTACAGCAAATACCCTTTTCTAAGGATTGTCATCTAGGACTCGGGAGAGTTGTAGATACTGGTGGTGCAACAGCTGCGGCTGAAAACAAGGAGAATGCACAATTAAAAGAAAAAATGGCGGCTATGGAAATATAAATGATGAAACTTAAAAATATTGTAGATATGATGAAAACCAAGTTTCCCGATGACTTTTTTCCTCCTCATTCTCCTCATGCTCCTCTGATGTAATTTGTATATTTAAAACAATTAAACAATTATTATATTTATAATTAGAAATATTATTTTTATTAATTGTTTTAATATTTTTTTATTTAATATTTTTTTAAAAATTATTTAATATAAATATTAATTATTTTAATATTTCTAATAAATATATTCTTAAAAATATTTAATGAATAATTTTTTAAAAAATATTCAATTTGTTTTTCAATTATTTGGTTATTTCGGACGGATGCAATCGTCGAAAAGTACCGACGTATGCAGTCGTCGAAAAGTACCGACGTATGCAGTCGTCGGAAAGTACCAACGTATGCAGTCGTCGGAAAGTACCGACGGAATCGTATTCGTCGGAAATCTTATTTCATCGCGATATCGTCGGTTAACTTCCGACGGGTGAAAACCATCGGGATACATCGGTTGTGATTCCCGACGACAATGGTCATCGGAAGTCTTCGAGGCCCGACTGATTAAACGAATCGCAATTACGTGAGGAATTTCTGACAGAACAAACCTATCGAATATCCGTTGGTATTTGCCGACGGCCTGAACCCATCGTATATCTGTTGGAATTTCCCAACGGCAAAGGTCATCGGAAGTCGACGACGGCGTGACTGACTAAATGCATCGCAAATACGTTGGAAATTTCTGACGGAACAAACCCATCGAATATCTGTTAGGATTGGCCGATGGCCGTAACCTATCGTATATCCGTCGGAATTTGCCGATGGGGTCCTTTGTCGCCAACCCGTCGGAAATTCCTGATAACTTCCCCACAGAAATTGTTTTTCGACGAAATAGTCCCGATGGATATTTTTTGTCAGAAAGTAGACGGGAATTGTTATTCCCGACAGATTGCCGACGAAATTCGCCATCGGGAAATGAATGTTTTCTTGCAGTGTAATGATGATGACAGAAAACAATCCAGTTCGATTCGATGAAGCAGTAAAAGATGATGTTTGGAGAGAAACAATGAGACATGAGATCGAATCAATCGAAAAGAACAACACATGGGAGTTGACTACCTTTCCAAAAGAATTTACACTGATTGGTGTAAATTGGATTTACAAAACAAAGCTGAATGAAGATGGTGAAGTCGATAGTACAAGGCGAGACTGGTTGCAAAAGGGTATGCTCAATGTTACGACATCAACTACACTTAAGTCTTTGCTCCGGTAGCGAGACTCGATAAAATACGAACAATAATCGTAGTCGCAGCTCTATCGAATTGGGAGATCTTTCAGCTGGACGTAAAAAGCGTGTTCTTGCATGGAGAGCTGAAGGAGGACGTGTATGTAACACAGTCAGAAGGCTTCATCAAAAGCGGTGAGGAAAGAAAAGTATACAAGCAGAGAAAAGCGTTGTATGGGCTCAAACAAGCTCCGAGAGCTTGGTACAACTGAATTGAAGGATATTTTCTAAAGGAGGAGTTTGAAAGATGCCCAAGCGAGCACACTCTGTTTACAAAAGTGGAAGGAGGTAATATTCTTATTACGAGCTTGTACGTTGATGATTTAGTATTTAATGAGAATAGTAGAGTTATATGTGACGAGTTCAAGGAGTCGATGATGCTTGAATTTGAAATGTCTGACTTGGGTAAAATGAGGCATTTTCTTGGGGTGGAAGTGAAACAAAGTGCTGCTGGGATTTTCGTTTTTCAAAGGCGATATGCTCGTGAAATGTTGGAACGGTTCGGAATGGAGGAGAGCAATGCTGTTAAAATTCCGATGGTATCGGGAACGAAACTCACAAAGGATGAGAATGGTGAAAAGGCTGATGAAACCATGTTCAAACAATTAATCGGGAGTCTCATGTACCTTACGGTAACACGACCAGATTTGATGTTTGGAGTTTGTTTGTTAAGTAGATACATGGCTAGTCCGAGAGTCTCTCATTGGATTGTAGCAAAAAGAATTCTAAGGTGCTTAAAAGAAACCACGAAGCTTGGAATTCTTTACAGGAGAGAATAAAGCAATAGTCCAAATTTGATGGCTTTCATGGACAGTGACTACGCCGGCGACTTGGATGATCGGAGGAGCACGACAGGTTGTGTTTTCTTGATGGCTTGGAGTACGATCTCTTGGGCGTCGAAGAAATAACATGTTGTCATACTCTCTATTACTAAGGCAGAATATATAGCTGCATCGTTCTGTTCAACTCAGTGTGTATGGCTTAGAAGCATGTTAGAGAAGATTGGAGCTGAAAAAAAATTTGCAACTGTGATTCAATGTGAAAACAGTTCAACGATCAACTATCAAAACATCCAGTTCTTCATGGAAAGAGTAAACACATTTAAGTGAGGTTTCACTATCTTAGAGATTTGGTGAATGATGAGATTGTCAAATTAGAGTATTGTGCAACAGAGAATCAAGTCGCAGACATCTTTACCAAACCGTTGAAGCTGGAACAGTTCGAGAAATTACGAGCATTGCTTGGAATGGTTAATTTGTCAGAAGTAAGCTAAATTGAGAGGAATTAGCTTAAGAGAGGGTTGTTGGAGGTTGAATGAGTCTTGTCTTTATTTGAATAAGTCTTTAGTTGTTACTACAGTCAATGTATGTCCGAGTCTATTGGAGTTCTGTTATTTAGGTCGAGGAGTTTATGCTCGAGTCTGTTTCCTTAATTTTAGTTTGTTTCAGTTATTTCCTTTGTTTCCTTGTAAAGCTATTTAAAGCCATTGTTTCTCAATTAATGAATCATCACTTTCAGTTTAATATTTCACAGACCGTTACTGACAATGTCATGAGCAAGCAAACTCTTATAAATAACTCTCCACAAAAAGAAAACTCACCTTCATAGTCTTCAATTGCTCCCGTTTTGGTTTCTCAGAGAATCCGATAATTCCATCCTTAATCATCAACCTGAATTTCGATAAGCTTTGAAGATATAAAGCTCTGTATTTATTTTTTATCGACACCGAACACTAACAATACCATGAAAAAGGATTATAAATCCTAATCGATTAGTCAACCGTTGAAAGTGAATTTCACACCCGAGTAATAATTTCGGTCCAAATCAAGATCGACCCATCAAGATGCCCGTTCCAAGTCGCCGACCTCCGGGTTTCCTGCATTATGGCTGAACTCTCGTATTACGGCTTAATTTTGGGATCTATATAATATATAGGATTGACGATTTATCTTCCTTCAAAACTATCAATATAGCATTATTTCTACATAGAGTTTACGGTATGTAAATTAAAGAGATATTTTCACATATATTAAAAGTTCGAAACTAGTTTACCCGACTTCGGTTTTATTAGGTTATGTCTTTAAAAAGTAGACCAAACCAAATCCTGATTAAAACCAAAACCAATGTAAACTCGAGTCGACTTAAAACCGACCAAAATCCGATCCGAAAACCCACATATAAACTCGTTTACTATAGCATTGACTATGTCCCAAAACCCCAAAATTGAATTAAGAATCTTAGAAATCGGGACTGTGAAATCGGGACTGTGAAATGGAGGCTCTTGGAAGTGATTTACCGAGTCAAATGTAAGTAGTTAGAGTGGGTTGAAGTTTTGTAGGTAGGTTTGATGATTTCATACTAGATTTTAATCAATTTTGCTTTTTGCAATGGGAAATTCAGCTTGAATATAAGCAATATCTCAAGAACTTCAAGTAGAACATCGAGTTGTAGAGGACGAGTTTTGGATGTCCCTAAGCGATGTTGGTGTGGAGAGCAAACCATGGCGAAGATTTCCAAATCAGAAGCAAATATTTGTCATCGCTATTTTCGTTGTGCGTTTGCTGTAACACAGAAGGTACGTCGAATGGAATAATTAGTTTGTACTGTTTTACCGTTGAAGCTAATTGCCTAGCAATTCTCATGTTTTTTTGTAGCTTATTAATGACAATCATGCATTTAAATGGGTTGATGAGGCTTTCTTGAATGAGGTAGAGGCATTATGATCGAAAATTGATAGGCTTGAACAAGAGATAATTGATATTTCAAAAGACAGAGATGAGTTTGAGAAGATGCAAATGAAAGTAGAGAAAGAGATATTTGAAAGGGTGGAAGATGTGTTGGGTGAATCTATTGCAAGCATGAATAAGATAGTGGTGTTTGTTGTATTTGTTTGTATGATTATCGTTGTTTGTATGAAGTTTTTACGATGAGCACTTGATTGTTCACGATGTTCAATTATTATCTCTAATATATTATTTGAGAAATATTTTATGAAAATAAATTTTTCTTGACGTGTTATTAATAAAAATATTATACTGAAATATCATCATCATAGTGAGTTTCAAATAAATCAATATATATATATATATGAGTTTAAATTACTAGAATAATTACAATATATGTCAGTCTTATTAATTTGGTTAAAAAATCAATATATTCTATTAAACTAGCCAAAAATACTATTAAAATGGTAAAAACAATTATTTTCTTTTTCTTAATTTACATATACAAAAATTAATATTAAAAATAATTTTAAATAAAAGTTAAAATTATAAAAGTATTTAATTTATATTTATTAATAAATAATATTATATAATTTGCGAATATGTTTTCTATGACGTGGGTATAAATCTAGTTGGATGTATTAAGTTAGTAGGATGAGCACTTGATTGTCGACAATGTTCAATATTTGTTAATGTAAATGTATTGCGGTGTGATTATGATTGTAATGAAAATATGAGTTCGGTTTTTCATTGTACAAAAGTTAAACATGAGTTTTGATTTTTCATTGCATAAGAGTTAAATATGAGTTAAATGAGTTGCAAAAAATACGACAATATATAAAAGAAGCTCATCAAGTTATCATGCACAAAACACAAGCTTCTTAAACCCAACATCATAACCAAAAACATAACAATCCAACATCACAAAAATAAGAGTTCCCCATATTCTTCTCTGAATAAAGTAAGTGTTCCATACTTCACTTCAATTCTCCTTTTAAGTTAGAATGCCTTGGAAATGAATTTTCAGCTTGGGAAACTCCACATTGCGACTACAAAAGACAAAAAAAAGGATATGAAATCTTGTCAAGTATACACAATACAAGAAGAATAAATCTTATATAAACACACACACTAACCTCTAATCCTTTCTCGTGGAACCGAGAGTTATGGTTAGATGCACCACACAAATCACAATGCATCACACCTTTCAAGTGATTTGGTTGCTTCTTCGATAGTCATTCATTTCTTCCTTTCTTCTATTTCTCTTTCTTATTTTTTTTGCGACCTAGTTGTGGTGGCTCAGGAGCTTGATGGACCAAAGGAGTATATCCACTTAGCCACAACCGTGTCCCTCTCATTGGAACTAGACCTCCTTGGTTTGTTCTCCTCGAGTAGTTTTCCTAAACCAGTGACGAACATAGCTATTAACCTCAAACTTCTTGTCAAGTATAACTCCATACACATGCTCGCACGGAACGCCGATTATATTCCATTTTTGGTAACTACGAGTTCTCTTGTCTAGATTCACACGATAGGAACATCCATATAGAATAGTTTTTTACATCATATTAGTGAATCTATATACTCTACACTCTAAAGCCTGTTGATGCTCTGTTGCAAAAAAAGCAATCACATACGGTGTAAATATACCCTTATGCGTTTTAGTCTTAACATCTCTTTCCACAATGCGAACTATTGCAAGTCGAGACATGGTCTCCAGCATAGGCAGAAACTGTTTCTCTCTAACTTTGAAAATCATGCTATTTAAAGATTCTGCTTAGTTATTTTCAATATTTTCACAATAGATGCCAACTTTGTAGAACACCCTACTCCAACTCTTTGGGTTTGATTTCATCACATCCTCATAAACCCCTATATCATATTTAGATAACCTACCTAAATTCTTACTATGCTTGGCCTCATTGTGACTCCAAGCCAAATTCCATATTAATGGTTTTATTTGTGTTTTCTTACAATGTCAGGCCTTCAAATTTCCATAAATGTGTATAACACACATTCTTTGCTCTATCTGTGACAACTCAATCTCGAAAGCTCTAATCAATCCCTACAAAAACAATCGCATAATCATGAGACAAAAAAGTAAATCACAAACCCAAAAGATAAGCAATACACTCACACATACCTTTTATCGATCTGATACCATAATGTATCCTTCACCATCTTCTAGTGTAAGATTAGTCTTTATTCTCTTCACAAAGTACAACCAATTATCAGTATTCTTTACTTGCATAACAGCCCATCTATAGGATATATAACATTATCTGCATCACGTCCCAAAGCAACCAAAAACTGCCCCTTCATCTTAGATAGGCCTGGGTTTTCGATTTATTCGGTTTATCCGGTTTTCGGATTTTTCGGTTTGAGAAAAAAACGTCCAAAAAAAAAAATATTAACAATCAGTTCGGTTTGGTTTTTTTATCGGTTTAATCGGTTCGATTTTAAGTAAATAAGACCGTTCTGAATTAAACCAAAATCTAATTTATTTTCGGTTTAACAAATTTAAATTTAGATTTTTGTCGGGTTATTTTGGTTTATTGCGGTTTATTTCGGTTTTTCTTGTTTTATTTTGGTTTATTTCGGTTAACTTTGGTTTATTTCGGTTTATCTGGTTCACTTCGGTTCACTTTGGTTTATTTTGGTTTAAACTCAATTCGGACCAATTCGATGCGATTCGGACAAATTCGATGCGATTTGGTCCGATTCGATTCGACTCGGTCCAAATCGTTGCGGTTCAGTATTCAATGCTCCAATTCTTGCATAAAACCAAAACAACAAAATAACCAAAACAACAACATAACCAAAACAACAACGTAATCAAAACAGCATAAATGAAACAACAAAAACATAACCGAAACAACAAAAATAAACCGAAAACATATTGTCTACAATAACACAAACATATAATCTGCATTAACAAGAAATGAAAACAACATTAGTAACCACATCATTCTTGTGGTGTCCGAGAATCTACAGCAAACAAAAAAACAAGATTAGTATATGCAACTAAAATTAACAAAATCAAATAAATATGATACTAAAACTTACCAAGTGATTCATAAAAGTCAACTTCTTCCAACATTTGAGCTAAATTAGCAACTTGGATTGGTGAATGAGAAGAACACCGCAACCATTGCTGAGTACACACTAATACCTCAATCATATAAGGAGTTAAAGAACTCCTATACGGATCAAGGATTCTCCCACTTGTGCTAAAAGCGGATTCCGAAGCAACCGAAGATACTTGGATTGCGAGAACGTCTTTAGCAATTTCAAATAATATTGGAAACTTAGCACTGTTTTGCTTCCACCAAGAAAGAACATCGTACTGTAAAACCCAAATGATTCTCAACTCTTACTTCTGTTTTCTCTGACAAATAGACTTCTAACTCACTACAACCATCTTCACTTCTTCTGTCATTAACCATCTGATTGTAAAGTGAATCTATCCGCTCATAACCATCCTCATCATCGGATAAATCAAAGACAAATCTAGATTGTTCAGAATCACCATGATCACTCTTGTTTCCAGCTGTGTCATTCTGATCAATTTTAGTAAGTCTGAAACTATATTCTTCATAACACTTGTAACTGATGCATAAAGTTGTCTACTTTCTATGGTATCTTTCCCATAAAGCTTTTCAAAGCAGAGAGAAGCAAATTGCATCTTGTTCTGTCGATCAAAAACACTTGCTACAATCACAAGCTCATTCATATTCATCAATCCATCCCAATACTTTTCAAATTTATCTCGCATAACATGTGCTTGTTTTCTGATTTCCTCATCACTATTGTTACATTTCGTTATTAGATTCCTTTCTATGGTAACAATATCATTGTAACAAATCGTGGAAGTGACTGATTTTGAAGCTGAAAATGCGAGAGTGCAATTGAAAAATATTTTTAGGAACTTTACCAACCTTTGCGCCTCATCCCAATCTTTCGAAGTTGGTGGTCCAACTCGTTTTTTATCTTTCTCATCCTCTTCCATAAAGTAATCGCAGTACAATTTATCCTTAGCCGACATTTTTTCAAAAGTCATCCTTAGCTTAAGGGCAGAAGTCAACATTAGATATGTTGAATTCCATCTTGTAATGCAATCTAAAGCCAAGATACCTCTAGAGATCTTTCCTGTCTCACACCTCAATTCAAAAGATTTTAACCTCGTGAAAGATGATCTTACATACTTGATTGCGTTCCTAATACTAACAATACTAGTATTAGCCCTTGTTAAACCATCTCTCACAACCAAGTTCAAAATGTGCACACAACAACGCATATGTACAAAAGTTCCTTCTAGAACTAAAGCGTCCATTCCCTTCATTCATAGCGTCCCTGAACAATCTTATAGCTCTATCATTTCCCTTTGCATTATCCACCGTAATAGTAAAAACTTTCTCAATTCCCCATTCGTCTAAACAGCTAAGTAAATGTTCAGCAATGGTGTCACCTTTATGATCAGTTATAACCTTAAAGCTAATGATCCTTTTTTGTAACTGCCAATTTTCATCAATCCAATGAGCAGTCACCACCATATAATTGTAAGAGGTTGTCGGAGATACCCAAATATCAGAAGTGAGAGACACTCTTTGCCTATTAACACTAAACAAAGTCTTAAGAGTAGCTTTTTCTTCCATATAAATTGTAGCAATGTCCTTAGTACAAGTTCTTCTTGAAAAAGTCTTGTACATTGGTAATACATTGCTACAAAATCGTTTCCACCCCTCAGACTCAACAAATAAGAATGATAGTTCATTAATAATGATCATGTCATTTACAGATCACATTTCACAACTTTCATATTACCACTGCTATCTCCACTCATCATCTTCTGTTTATCACTTTCTATGAAAGTCTTATATAACTTACATCTTCCTATGTGACCTCTCATTGGACTAGTTCTTACAGTTTTAGAATTGCAACTAATCTCTACTCCACGATAACGAAAATTGCATTTGTCATGGTTGTCTTCCGTTTGAATAAAATGTTGTCATACCTCTTCCCTTTTTTGAAATTTTTTCTTCGGATTCGGTGGGAGATCGGAAGCACTTGATCGCTACGTTTCAGTCCGTTTGTTTCCAGTGGCAATGGGTTCAGGAATTTCATCTCCATCAAACTCCATATTAAGTTAATATAACCTGATAACAAACACATCAGCAATAAAGAAGGGCAAAGCAAAGATTCATATTAAAGTGTTTGGGCCTTATAGTGTTGCATGGATTAAACTAATTATATATTTGATAACTCAAGAGATATTCGATGCCCACCCTAAATATGACAATAAGTCTCTATATTTTCTTTTAGATAAATCTCTTCGTTTTTTTCTTAGTGGATTTTGTTTTCGTCTAACTTGTAGAAAAGTTTATATTTTACAATGATGTGCTTAGTTCCGAATATTTTTGCACTAGTGGTAATGGAGATGACAAGTTGACAACCCCACAACAATAATTTGAAAAGGAAATTAAAAAAGTTGGAGCATCTCCATCTATGGTTTCTCACATAGATATTTCAATTTTAAGAAAAAAAAACAGTAATGAGTTTTTCAACTATTTGATGAGATATTCATTCAATATAACAGTAATTGATTTTCAGCATTTGCAAGACATGACGTAAAACATTTACCAAAGCCTCTGCCCTTTTTAATAATTTTTATTCGTTTTTATTTTATTAGATATTGCAAAATTTTATAAAACTATTAAATGTATTTAATTTGAATATGACACTTATGATTTTAAAATTTACTATGTATAACATATGTTATTATTAGTTTAAATTTCAAATATATTATTATGAATAAAATAAAAGTTAACACATAAAAAATATAAAATTTATAATACACAGAGTTATAATATATATATATGTGTGTGTTTTTATGAATATAAAATATAATAAGATATTAGTTTTGTGATAATTAATGTAATAATATGTATGAATGTTATTGTGTTGATATTAATCATTTATTTATTGTAAATGATCGTATAATAAAATCATATGTAGTGTAGATAGTAATATAGAATCTAATTAATCGGACTATATTTCTTATATTTCTACTGATTTTTAAATTTACGTTAATAGTATTCGCATGTTAAACCGTGGTCAAACCGTGTTCTCAAGGTTAACCATTAATATATTTTTAATTAAAAGATGATGTCATAAAAATAGAGTGAATTAGGTATTACGATATAAAAATATCTGAAAATATATTAATGATACTTGCATGTATTTTTTTCATTGTACTTGCAAAAGTTTTTATCAGAATTTTTTGTAGTTTGAAACAAGACTGCTCGTCAATGAAATAGTTTGTAGCTTTCAGAAAGACATGACTTCTCAACAATCAAAAATCAAAAATCCCTTTGTAACATACAATGAAATAATTATGTATCACGGACATCAAGCAAGCAAGCAAGAATGATCACAATAAACCAGCCACTTAGCGAATGTGAAGCAAACAACATTATTATGACACTATAATGATTCTAAAATAACTTCAGCAACGGGAATATTGAACTGAACCCACATTTCTACTTCTATTTCTAAACAATCATAAACATTTTAGGCTCGAAGAGAACCAGAAGCATCCGAGAAAGCTAGAAACAAACAAAAAATGCGAAATCTATACCGAATGAGACGCAGTTGCATCACAACTTGCAAGCGATTCTGCGACAGCCGATTTATTCACAATAGAATCTATTTAACATATTCAACATCGATCCAAACAACAACAATCTAGAATACACCTAGGCGAATCTAAAAAAGGAGGAGGAGGAGAACTCACCAGAGAGAAAGTCGCTGCCGCTGACGTTTTTCTGAAAGGAGGATGAAGTTTTTCTGAAAAAAATTTCAGATCGACCGCTGAAGGAAAAGGAGGAAGAAGACGATTTCTCACAAAAATTAGGGTTATCCCTTATATATGACAACCGATTTTTGGTTTAATAAAACCGATCAGTTTGGTATTGCCAAACCGAACCGAAATGTAAACCAAATAAAATTAATTATTTATCTGATCGGTTTAGCGGTTAAAATTAATTGAAAACCAAAACCAAAAATTTTGGTTCGGTCGGTTCGGGTTTTTTGGTTTTCATCGAAAACCCAGCTCTAATCTCAGATATTAGAAAGAAGCAACTAATTCCTATAAGTGGTCTACATGTTTTTTCCAAGACTTTTTAGGACTATAAAAGCATACATCAAACCTGTTGAAAACATCTAAACCTTTCTCATTTGTGATAGTGTCAATTTCTACGGAAGAAACCGGGTTTGAAGCTACAATTTCATTCCCATAATTGCGTAGTATTTTAAATTGATCATCATAATCTGTCTCAATCCATTTTATTGTTTTGTTCCTAGCAACTTGGTATTGCAGCATCAATACAATGATCTTTCACCTCTCTTTTATCATCTCTTCAATTTTCATAGGCATAACACGTGTCTTATCTAGGAACATCCTTGCTATCACAAACATTTTCACCATCTCACACTCTCCATTAGAAACATAACTATGCAATTTATTGAAAACTTTAACTTGTCATCTACAATTCTTATCCGAACTTGAGTAGTATATACGCCAATCATAACTTTCTCCTACGCAACTATAGCCTAATTTTGTTTTATCATACTATAGCAGTATTGTTTGATGTTTTAGCATGTTGTCAAATTATAGTCCAGTACAGCAAAGCACTCCATTGAAGAACACTTGGCCATACAACCTTCTATCTCCTCGATTCATATAGTTCTTCTTTTTCTCTCTCTCTCTCTTCTTTGTGCCATTCAATCAAGACCATCTTCTTCATCACTATCCGTCTCTGGGTAGACATTATGCCATATGGGAGGTTCATCGCTGAAATCGACGACGTCTTTCTATAGGTCATAGTGGTTTTTCTCGACTCTGTCTTTTTGCTTGAAGTCATCTACATATTAATAAAATTAAATTAGAAAAATAAGAGTTAATTTTAAGTATTTTTTACTTATTGTTTCTTATATAATATATAGATTTGATTAACTAATATGGAAAATTATATTATTGTTCAAGCAAATAAATGAAAATTTTATATTTTATTTTGTATCGAAAGGTTTGAAAGTACTCGAGACGTTACCAAATATCCTTTATAAAATCTACCTCTCCCACAAGTAAATATGTAAGACAAATTACTTCTCACAAATTAACAAAAACTTATTCACTCAATAACAAATTGATCATGTATATATTAATTATGAAAGTTTAAAACCTAAAGTTATGGGAGTTATGATTAAAAAAAGACAAAAGAAGTCCAAGAGTCGTTTTATAGCCGGCCCTGAATTTAAGAAAATAGTAAGCAAAAAAAATACCGCTTTATACTATTATATTAGACTATCATAATATGTTTAAATTTAACAAATATAAGATAAATGTATTAAGAAATTTTTTTAAAACAAATGGGAAATTAATACATTATTTTTGAAATATAATTGTATTTTCATTTCTACTTGCAAACTCATTCATCAAACTTGTATAATCATGTTTTTCAGCTACTCTCTTTTCAATCGATAACATCGACAATCCATTTAATCTCTCTTGTGACATAGTCGACCGTAAATTATTTAATGAATTTTAACTTGAAAAAAACTTTTTTCTGTAAAGGCAACTGAAACTAGAATTATCATCATTATGTGATACGCGATCCATGTATTTGGATAACAACTTTTCAATTTTTTTAGAAAATCTAGTACCTTGACAATCTTCTTAATCTCTTTTGGTAGAACTCCTCTTAAAAATTTTAGCTCCAAAAATAAATTATATCCATCAAAATCAAAATGATCACCATGCTTCAGAAAATTTTCAAGGTTGACACAAGAAGCCAGTAATTTGTTATCGTTTGCTAACTTCAATTTTTTCAAGTCAAATAAGAATCCAAAAGTCTTTTCATAACTTTGAAATTGATTAAAACTTGTCTCAAGCGACACCAAACTTTGAAATTTTTTTCCTCTGCTAATATCACATATTCTTTAACTTTTTCGAGTTCATCATTATCGTTTTTTACTGAGAAGTTTTGATTTCACAGAGAATACTAGATCAATTTTCATATCAATAGCAATCCATTCAACTTCTAATTTTGCTAATTGAAAACTTGTTTCTCTATAGTTTCTAAAAAAAATACAAATCCTTGTAGCTGAGCAATAACAATATCAATATTCATATCTTATAATTGTAGAATCTTTTTTACTTTGTTAGCAACAAACAAAAGTTTATACTAAATAATCATTCCAAACAAAAATTTGAAACTTCTGATTCTATGACTTTTACTCATTGCAAGAGACTCAGATTCGCTTCTTCTTTCTGGATTATCACTATTTTCTACCAAGTAAAACAAAGCATCTTGTATTTGAAGAGTTTGAAATATTATTGGTTTAACGCTGTTGATGCGACTCTCCCAACGAATTTGTGATAATGGTTTGATTGTAATACCATTCACAATATTTCCAAAAACTTCACAATTACTGGTAGAAGATGCAAATAAACAGTAAATACGTTGAACAATTCCAAAAAAAGACACTGCTATCGGTGATGAAGAAGCGATATCTGAAAGTACAAGGTTTAAACTATGACAACCACATGGTGTGTAGAGTGCTCTTGGATTGATTTCAAGCAATCTTTTCTATACTCCTTTATTTTTGCATTTTATTTTTGACCCGTTATCATAACCTTGTCGTATAATGTCATCAATACTTGACCCAAGATAAAATACTGTTTTTTGAAAGATATTAAAAAGCCATTCTCCAGTTTTATCTCTAACTTCCAAAAATGACAAAAAAAATTCTTCAATCTATAGTAAGTTTTCAAAAATATGCAAACATCGGATAACTAGAAACATTTGTTTTTGATGACTAATATCAAGAGTAGTATCAACAATAACTGAAATGTACTTTGCACATCGAATTTTATTTAAGATCATTTGTTTGATCTCATTTCCAAACATCTCTATCACCTTGTTTTGAATTTTGTGACTCAGATAATGATAATGAGTTTCACGTTTATCAATTCGTCTAATGTGTTATTTCATCACTAAATCAAAATATACAATTACCTCAATCATGCTAAAAAAATTTCCATTACTATCCGCATGAATTTTATCGCTACTTCCACGAAATACAATATTATGTTTTTCAAGACCCTTTACCAGTGCAATTATTCTTAATAACACATCTCTCCAAGGTTTCTTTTCTTTGTTTACTTCTTTTTGAAGATGCTTATCAATAGTTGCTTTATTTGTAGTCTCGATTCTAACTCCATTTAATGAGTCATACATCTGATATGCTTATGATTTTTCAGCTGCCAACTGATTAACATTTATGTCTTCCATGAATAATTTCAGCAAAACAAAAGATTTTATCTTTTACTTTTGAGTAAACTAGCCATCGCCTATCTTGCTTCTCCTCATTCTTAATTTCGCTTGTATAAGATGAATGTGAAAAACATCTACCAATATAATCTCTTGGAAAACGATAATCAACCGATAGTTTTGTCACTGGATCTTTTTCAACTAGTAAAGATCTCAATCTTTGTCAATTTTTCTCCAATTTCTCGGATCGTTGATATCTCCATCTATTTGATATTCTTTAACATCAAATGTCTTCTCCTTTTTCTTCCATTCTCATTTTTATTCTCATTCATATTATCTTCTTCATTCTCGTATTCTCTTTCATTCTCATTCACATTCTCGTATTTGTTCTCGTTTTCATTCTCATTCACATTCTCTTCACACATGTTGTTCTCATCTTCTAAAACTACATCAATTTTAGAAGTTTCAGATTTTGTTACATACCTCAACACCTAATTAGTCAAATTTTTTGTCAATTCTTCTTGTCTTTTCTTTTTCCTTAATTTTTCTACGCCGCCATCACATGTTTTATTCATTTCAAAGTCATCTTAAAAACCTAATTCACAATGATATAAACCTAAACATGACTAAGAGTCTAAAACATATTATAGTTAAGTTTAGGATGTCAACACAACAATAGAATCTCAATTTTGTAAAACCAAAATATAAAATCTATAATTATAATTAGCGTACCATGAAGAAGATTGATGATGAATTCTTTTATACATTTCTATGTTTTTTATTTATTTAGTTTTTTAAAGTAAATTATTTATTTTTATTTATCATACTTTTTGTTTCAAAAATTTTGTTGTTGAGTTTGATGAAAAAACCAGTTTTCATTCACCATTGTTCTAAAAGTAGTTTTGGAATAAGGGCCAACTTTTTATCAATATTGAGGGACACAAATACAGATTTGTTTTTTTTTTGCGCTCAGGCCCGGCCTTGCATGCTTATAGAGGTAAATTTATTTTTTTACTATTAATTCTATATATGTATTATTTGATACCCTAATACTTTAAAAAGTTGCAGCATGATTTACATTTATAAAGATATTGCGAGGCACAAAGAATGCAAATGGCTTTTGCAATTGAAAATCAAGAAAATATGTTGGATACTCAAAGGCAAGTATGGCTCCATTTATAACTAGTATAGTAGATTTAGATTTACGCCTTGCACGGAAAAAATATTCACACATTATAAATTAATTGTATATTTAATAAATATAGATTAAATACATACATAATTTATCACTTATTTTAAATTTTTTTTGAAAATTTTAATATTAATTATAAAAATGAAATAGACAATGAAATCAGATTACATAATATAAATTTCAATTATCTATATTTTAGATATACAATATTATTAAATATGTAAGACATTGTAGATGTGATAAATATTTAATTTATCTAAATTTTTTGTTTTATATTTTGTTTGACTAATTTTTTAGAATTTCTAATATTTTATTTTATATTGTGTTTATCTTTTATGTCGAAATATTAAAAATTTACATATGTCATACTTTTAAATATTTGTCTAATATCATTTCGTAAATACTCTATTAAATTATGTCTTATATAACATTTGTTTTAAAATATTCTGATGGAGTAATACATCAGCATGATACATTTGTAAATCATACGTGAATATGAAATTTATTTATTAAAATGATTCTCAATTAATATATTAAAGATTTTGAAAAAAATAGTTATAACTCTAACATCCAAAATCACATTAACTATCATATAACTTTTCAGAAAAAAAAATAATATCCATATAAAATGAATATTTCCAAAAATCAACTACCATTATTCACTAGTATTGCTCAAGGTTTTATCAATTCACATATGACTGTTGAACCACAATCTATGGATGAATCATCGACTATTACAAATCATCAACGATTTCAACTCAATGATGATTCATTCGTTCTCGACTCAACCTTTCTACCAATCGTAAGACTAATTGAAATCGATTATATTCATCAGGTAACGATAGATAACACATTAATCTATATGATTTTATAAATATATATAAAAAATCACATATTTTGAAGAAATAATAATAATAATTGATTTTTATTTCAAGATTATTCAAACAACATAAACCCTTTTCCACCAACATCGATACATATATATATATTCCAAATCACAAAAACAATTCATATCCTCCATACAATACTTTTGAAGTAGTTAAGACCCAACTTAATGCATCAAAATCGAAAAACCAACTTATCTTCTTCAGTCACAAATGATGAGGTAAGTCTAGTAAATATGTATAATGATTGAAGTAAAATTGAAGAAATGGATATTGAACATAATCCTGTTAAAGTTCTTGAAGCTTTAGGATCAGTCCTTAATTTTAGAAAATTAAACAGTTAAATATTATGTAAGACATAATACGTTTGTATTACATCATATGTTTGTATTAGAGAGTTATAAAACTCATTTATTTTATTAATCTATATCAGTAGGATATAATAGAAATCAAACTAACTTGAACTTCGATTGACTTTTACACATATTGTTTCACAAGTGTCATTAATATTTTGCATTGTCAACAAATTCTCTTGCTCGAAAAATTATAATTATTCACCATATTTAATTCATATGGTACAAAAAAAACTTTTATAATAAGACAAATATATTTTTTGTAAAATTTTGGGAAACGTTTCTATGAAGAATATAATTATGTAGATAAAGTATATTATCTGCACTTGTTTGTGGACCGCATAAGTATATCCGAATCTTTCTAACAAGTATATTATATATTTTGTATACATATCTAATATATTAATTGAGAAATATTTTAACAAAAAAAAATTATATTGACGTGTGATTTACAAATTTGTCACGCTGATGTGTCATACTATCAGATCATCTTAAGAACAATATTATTTAAAACATAATTTATTACAATATTTATGAAAACTACCAATAGACATTTAGCCGTATAATATAAATCTCTAATATTTTAACATAAAATGTAAACACAATAAAAAAAAAATATTATAATAAAAAACAATAAAACATAGAACTCAACATATGACTAATCCATTTCCATTATACTAATCACTTCATTGATCTATGAATATGAAAAACAAGTCCAGTTGACTCATCAAACACCTTAATCATCATTTTTTAATTGGCTGGACATGTAAAAATTAACAAAGACTTATTCAAACATCATTTATTAACCTCTATTTGAAAATTAGATCATTTATGAGCATTAATTGTTCTAATCATTTATTAGATCATTTATGAGCATTAATTATTTGCTAATTAGATCATTTGTGAGATTAGATCATTTATGAGTCTTATTATCTAATTAGATCATTTATGAGCATTAGTTAGATCATTTTAGACATATAAAATCACCAAAAAAAAACTTATTCAAACATCACTTATTAACCTATTATAATTTATTTGCTAATTAGATCTTGCTAATTAATGAACCTATTGCTCATTAATTATTTTAATCATCAAGTTTCATAGACTATGAAAAACTAATAAAAAGTTTGGTTTAATTATTTCATCCAATCTATGATTTAGATTTTAAGTGATCGGTTTAACTTGAAACCAAATAATTTGGTATAGAATTTCTAATTTATTTTAAATATTTTATTATTGATATAGTTTCAGAATTTGGAGATTTGGTTTGTAAATGTTGCCCGTCCTAATTCTCATTGTCTGGATTCCACGTTGTTTGGCTTGTATATTTAGTGTTTGCTTTAAGAGTTATGGAGACGCTCTCTTGTCTCATAGAACTCAAGGTTTTCATTACACATTTAAACTTGATCTAATTTGTACCTTTGCAAATTTTAGCCGATATGTAATCATATATATTTTTATATTTAAGAATGGTAATAAAAAATTAATAATTAAGTGAAAAGTACATAGAATTTATAAAAAAAAATATTTAAAAAATTAAATATTAGATAATTTTATATTTTAGAATTATTTTAAAATAGTCTGGATCTCATCGGTGTGGATTAATTTTATTAGATTCAACTAATTCACATCGGAAGGTTGAAAATCATACAAGAACGGAAAAATATTAGTTATATACAAATCATATAATTGAAAACCGATATTACAAACAAAATATATTTGATTTCGAGTTGCTTCATGTATTTTTTTATCTGAACTATTGGAATTAACCAAAATATTTTAAAAATATTACGTAAAATATTTGAATTAATAAAAATATTTAAATTACCAAAAAAATTAATATTTTAGTATATAATTATATTTTCAATAGTTTGAATATACATTATGTTTTTAGTTAAATTTTTGTTTAGTACGAATATAAAAAATATTTAACGAGTATAATTACTATCTAATTTAAATAGAGATTCATTCTAATTCAGTTTAATTTGATTCAATTTTTTGGATTTCGAGTAATTTACCTAATCCTAATTTGAAACCTTTCCATAGACAACCTTTGCATTTAAATTTCTTCCTTACCTCTTTCTTTTCATCAACTTTTTTCACTTTTTCGTTGATGTTCTCTTCTAACTATCTTTATTATTATTGTTCTTGTCGATTTGGCATCCATGTGCCCAAGCTTTTCACGAGGTAGAATATGATATATATCTTTGGAGATCCAAATTCTCAAATAAACATCCAACAACCAAAACTAGATTTTATCACTAAATGTTATCTAAATTTTATATGAAATTCTAACAAGTTTAATGGATATAATATTACTACAAATTATGTGTAATATCACAAATTAGCCATGAATATTTGGGACTATACCAAAAATTCACAAAAAATATTAAAAACTATGGAAAATTAGCTATTAAATTATAGTAATCATGTTCGTTTTTCAGTCATAGCTTCTTGCGATTGCGATAAATTATTGTTCATTTATTTATCATAATTACATGCGATCAATCACAATGATCAGATATTGTGTTATAAGTCATAATTTTTTTACCGTTTGATTAAAACAGCGTTACGATTAAAAATCTGCGATCGACTACCAACGATAAACAAACGAACAATATATAACACATTTGTAATATTGACCATAGTCACAGTCGTAACTGCCGACAGTAAGCAAACGAAAAAGACTAATTATAAAAATTTATCAAAAAATATAGTTGCATACCTAATATTTATTTATGGGTACTCTGGTTTTTCATAGCTTTTTGAAAACACCCACAAACAATTAATGGCTAATGCATAGCAATACGCAAATTTTTTAATAATAAAGATATTTGTTATGATTCATTAATTAACTATTTTAATGCGAAATGGTACGCATTCCTCTCGTAGAGAATAGTTGCATTTCTATTTCTATGCAACACACCATAAAGAGAAAATATTAAAAAGGCCAGTCAACTAAATCTTTAAATTGATCAATTTAAGCCGTATTTCATGGATTTGTTGAGAAAGAAATATTAAAAAGGTCGAAGATGAAACCCCATTGTTCATCTTCTTCAACTTTAAGCTGTAATATATCATTTATTGAGAAATATAGTTTTTCTGGTTTTTAATTAGTATTTCATATGCTATTACATGATTTGCTTTTTCAATTATTCTTTAGATTTTAAGGGCTATACCTTTTATAATTTTTTTCATAAAAATCCAACATATTTCAATAAATCATATAAAAAATAAATTCAAACAAATCATATAAAACAATGAGTAAAACCTTAAAATAACATTTTTCAAAGTTTTTGTTATAAATCTAGTATTTTAAAATTAAAATTTCAAAATTAGCACAAATAATTATATAAAAATGTTTATTTACTTTAAATAAATTATACATAAACTTAAAATATTATATTTGGGTTTTTTTCTAATTTAGGGTTTAGTTTTTCTATTAAAATGAAATTTTAATGTATTTTAATGCTAAAAATTTATGATATTATTGAAAATTTAAACTAATAATATTATATTTGGAACAAAAACTTATAAAAATGTTATTTTATTCAATTGCCATAAAACAATTGATATTCTTCTAAATTTTGTTTTGAAAAAACGCTTTTATACGGACATGTATGTTAAAAATAAAAATCATCTTTTAGTTTAAATATTTTTACAGTCTCATGTATTACAACATATAGTATATAAAACAAAACTAAACTCAAACAAACATGTTAGATCGCTAGTACGCAATTCAATATAGTGTTAGAAATTTGGCTATGACATCTTTCTCTCAAGAAAATCATAGATGCTATTGAAAAGATTAACTCTTTGTGATTGTAAAATATCCAAACTTATACATGAATAAAAAATTTTAGACCAAAACAGCTTGCAAGATCAAACAAATAAATTCTTCTGGTCATCAGCGTCGAATTTACCACTCATCCCTTTTCAGGACCATTTAATAAACTACATAATATATCTACACATATTGTAAAATTGGATCATTATTATATTTGATTAAAATGTTATATATATTATACTATATATTTATTATTTAAAATAAATTTTATTTATGTTTTATGTATTTAAAACTACTAAATTTATATTTTTCAGCTTGTAATATACTTACGATTTTATTTAAGAATCAAATTATATCTAAATTATATTTTGGTATGATTGTATATTAAAATTATGAACTTATATATAATACATATTTTTAACCATTAGTTTTGTATGTATTTGTTTTTTTGTAAAAATAAAGTTCGTATTTATATATTAATTTTTAAAATTATCAATTATATAATTAGATGTTATTAAAATATGAATACCTTAATAGATATATAAAAGTAATAACCATAACTAAAAAAATACAAAGGATTGATGGTAATATATCAAACTAAATTAATTATTTGAAACAACTATAAATGTATAAAATCTAAATAAAACCATAAAATTGAAAACATACATGATATTAAAAATTTATAAAATCACTTCTAGTTTAATATATATAATTTATTTTATTTTTGAAATTAAATTTATGTTTAAAATTACCATATCATATTTGAGTAAACATCATATCATAATTTTTGAACTATATCATATTTTTAATGACATATAAATATTTTTTGAGAACTCCCTTCTCTTTTATTGTATATGGAATAATAATTTTTCTAGTCATGTTAATTTTTGTAGTCATAACATTTTTTGTAAACTTGGATCATTATTTACAAATGTTAATAAAATTTTCCCATAACTTGAATACTCATTATTATAAATGTACTCAAATATCACAGAGTTAATCATCAAATTATATGCATAATTTGTGAGTTATTCACTTGTTTACTTACAAAGAAGCATTACGATTCATTAATTCCATTCTGATTATCTTTATCTTTATATTTTTTTGAAGGCAAAAATACAATTCTATCAGCAAACAATCATGTACTCTCGGTTCCCACAATTTGTCGAGGGCAAGCAACTCTTGAAAATATTAGATAGCTTAAAGTTATAGGCCAACATATATTGCGCATCTCATTTTTGCGTAAATTGAAATGCATGATAGATCCTAAGATTCTTAACATTAGATTCTAACATTTGTAACAATAGTATTACCATTAAACTATAAACCATTTCATAGAATCATGTGAGAAAAAGAATCCAAAAAGCATATAATATTATGAATGTTTTCATACCTCATATGAAAACTCATCACGAACCCCTATAGTTTTGTCATTCTTTTTTAATGACATGTAAACATTTTCAAAACTTAGTTCTCTTTTAATGTATATAAGATAATAATTTTTTTAGTCATAATCTTTTTAGTTATATTAAATTTTAAGTCAGCATTTTTTGTAAATTTGAATCATTATTACATTTGATTCCGATGTTATGTAATTATTACATAAGTTGAGTTTTATTAATTTTTTAGTCATATTATTTTTTGTAATGATATGTAAATATTTTTTCTAAACTCACTTATAATTTACATTATGATTTCATTTATTTTTTAAAAATAAATTTATATTTAAAATTATCATATTATATGTGATTAATTTATTTTTCAAAATATATTTATATTTAAAATTACTATATTAAATTTGATTAATTTATTTTTTAAATATATAAAATTGTTACATCATATTTCACTAATCATTATGTCATAATTTTTTTAGTCATTTTTAAAAAGTGACAAGTCATTTTTCTAAATTCATTTCTATTTTAATATTAAAAAATATGTAATATAATATATATATAATATCTTTATTAAATATAGTAATATTTTAATTTTATATGATGCGCATGGACATGTTATCTAGTTTAAATGAAACGACAATCGTTCGGTTTTTTTTTTTGGCAATTGTTCCACCCGTAAACATCACGTCTCTATTTAATATTATACAATATTTACAAAATAAACATATTAAGCAATTAATATAATATTACCAAGATACTATTTTAATCGTCCGATTAGAATCTAAAGAAATTTCAAACATCCATAACATACTTTATAGATTGTTTATGTCCACTAGTTTCGAATGTATTCATATATCGAGTAGACGGCTTGCTTTGTCTGTCTCTCTTCTCTGAGTTCGTGCGTTTATCATCACACAACTTTCAAGGTAGAGAAAGGATCGCGACACGAACTAACCAGTTCCAGTAAATAATGGAAGATCCTCTTTTATTGGGAGACGATCAATTAATCACCGGAAACCTAAAGCCCACGTCGACATGGCGTACGGGTTTCACGGCGGAGCTAAAGAATGTCACCCGCATGGCCGCACCTATGGCCACCGTGACCGTTGCTCAGTATTTATTGCCTCTTATCTCCGTCATGATCGCCGGCCACAAGGGCGAGCTCCAACTCGCCGGCGTCGCTCTAGCCACTTCCTTCGCAAACGTCTCAGGCTTCAGCATCATGGTAATTTTTAACTATCTTGGCAAGCATGTGTTACGAGGGTTGTGTTTGATTTACTCGAGTGTGTTATGTTTTGTTTTACAATCGAAACTCTATAGTTCTTGAGACACTAAAGTTGTTTATATACAGTGTGGATTAGTGGGTGCACTTGAAACTCTGTGTGGCCAAGCTTATGGAGCCAAACAATACACCAAAATCGGAACTTTCACTTACTCTGCAATCGCCTCCAACGTACCCATTTGTCTCCTCATTTCGATTCTATGGATTTACATGGAAAAACTCTTGGTTTCAATCGGACAAGACCCTGACATCTCCAAGCTAGCTGGTTCCTACGTTGTTTGGCTTATACCCGCATTATTCGCTCAAGCGGTTCAACAACCTTTGACTCGGTTTCTTCAGACGCAGAGTTTGGTTCTACCTCTTCTCTACTGCTCCTTAATCACCCTTTTGTTCCATATACCTGTTTGCTGGACTTTGGTCTACACGTATAGCCTTGGAAGCAATGGAGCAGCCTTGGCAATTAGTCTGTCTTACTGGTTTAACGTCTTGATTCTCATTTTCTATGTGAGATTCTCCGGTTCTTGTGAAAAGACTCGTGCCTTTGTATCTAATGGTTTCGTGTCCGGAATCAAACAGTTTTTCAAATATGGAATTCCATCAGCAGCAATGACTTGGTAAAAAGATTCATCTTCTTTTAACTAGATTTAGTTCATCTTCCTTGATTTCATTGTTTGTTCTATTTTCTATATGCAGCTTAGAATGGTGGTTGTTTGAGCTTCTTATATTGTCCTCAGGATTCCTCCCTAACCCGAAACTCGAGACCTCTGTACTTTCCATTTGGTAACTTATGTTTTCTCTTCCAATCTGTCATTGATGAGAAAATATAATTCAAACCTGATTCTTTGGTTGTTGTTCTTATTGTTATGTTCATTACAGTCTTACAACAGCATCTCTTCACTATGTCATTCCAATGGGTATCGCAGCAGCTGGAAGGTATGATTTCGATAAACAAAAACCATATAGAAATGTTGTTTGGGAATATGCAGATTAGTCATTACCTTATTCGGTTTTGGCAGCACACGGATTTCAAACGAATTAGGAGCAGGGAATCCTGAGGTTGCTAGGCAAGCAGTGTTTGCCGGTATTTGCCTTTGGCTACTAGAAGCTACAATTTGTAGCACAATTCTCTTCACTTGCAGGAATATCTTCGGATACGCCTTTAGTAACAGCAAGGAAATTGTGGACTATGTCACAGAGCTATCTCCTTTGCTCTGTCTCTCATTTATCGTAGATGGGATTTCTGCAGTGCTTGGTGGTAATAACATCTCAAAGAAAACACGACTCATTGAAATCGTAACTCAAAATGTATTTGATATGTTTGACATTTTCTAGGTGTTGCTAGAGGAAGTGGATGGCAATATATTGGAGCTTGGGCAAATGTGGTGGCTTATTATCTAATAGGAGCTACGGTTGGACTTTTCTTAGGATTTTGGTGTCATATGAACGGTAAAGGGCTATGGGTCGGTGTGGTTGTAGGGTCTACGGCTCAAGGCATCATACTGGCTATAGTCACTGCTTGCATGAGCTGGAACGACCAGGTCCATTGCAATCTTCTTAATTTTGGTGTTTCTCTTTGTTTTCTGTTCTGATCAAATTGTTTGTTGCCATTTCAGGCTGCCAAGGCAAAAAAGAGAATAGTTGTAGAGACTTCTTCGTTTGACAATGGATTTGCTTGAAGTGTTCTTTATTCAATTGTCAGACTAGTCACATAATTTTTGTTATCTTCGATTATTATTAGCCACGTGTATCGCTCTTCATAGAACATCAGAATAAATAATGTAGGAATATTATGCCTGTCATTATGAATTTTTACCGGAAAGTTTCGCCCCGTTTAATCCAATACGTAGCAGATGTGAGTCGAATAAAAAAAAAATTCATACGCAGTACGGATACGGATTGAGCATTAGTTACAATGTATCGGATATGGATTGCAATTTTTTTATTTGTGGATTAGCAGGTATCCGCAAATTTTGGGTTCAAACTAATTAATTAAATTGAACTTCAAACTAATTTAGTGTAAAACTAATTTAAACCTAAACCAATTAAATTTATTAAATATTTTAATTAAATTATTTAAATATTTTTAGAAATTTTAACTAAAATTTTTAAATATTTTAATTTAAATAAATTTATTAAATATTTTAGTTTAAATGAATTTATTAAATATTTTAGTTTAATTAAATTTATTAAATATTTTAGTTTAATTAAATTTATTAAATATTTTTAATATTTTTTGAAAAATAAAACGGGTTACCCACTAAATACGTTAGATCCGTTTGATTAATGTGGAACGAGTGCGAATCTGAAAAATTAACTCGTGAATTTTGCGGATAAAAGAAATTTATGAAAAAAATCTGAAACTCGCGGTCATGTGAGGCGGGTATGACCTGCTTGACAGGTCTAATTCTATGCCAAAAAATCACTACCAAAAAGGTAAAGCATTAAATTTAGTTTTTGACTTGAGAATTCGTATTAGTCTTCAAGTATTTTGTTGATCTAAAGCATTAAATTGAAATGGTACTAATAAAATATTGCAAGTACCATATTTCTTTATATTATATATAATATTTATGGATTAAAATTATAAAAAAAAAGTCAAAAGGAAACTGTTATTTGTTCTTGGGCAGCACGTTTTTGACGGTCTTAGTTGTTGTTTCTTTAATCTCTATTAATACTTTTAAGTAAACTTTTTTCGGAGTTGAGTTTGTTGTTCAGCGACTTTAGTGGTCGTTAAGGAACGTGATCCCCAAGTGCATATGAATTTTCTTAATTATAAATAATCTATAGGTTGTAGTACGCAACACAATAACATTTTTTAAATTTACTTTATTATTTATTCAGTATATATATATATATGTCAAGTCTTATGTCTTGTAATATGATACATGATTCACACCCTAACACTTGATTTATATACACCTACAAAAATATTTCCAAATAATATAATATTATTTATTAACAAATGTAAATTATATATTTATATAGTTTTTTATTTAAAATATAAATATTTTTTAATATGAATGTACGTATGTATAAATTAAAGAAATAAAAAAATTCAAAGTTAATAGTATTTGTTTGGTTAATAAAAGATATTGATTTTCAAACAAAATTAATATAAATGACATATATTATAATTATTTTAATAATTTAAATTTATTTATATATTTATTTAAAATTTATTATAATTATGACACATTATAATGATATTTTTGTTAATAAAATTATTTTTTAAAAATATTTCTCAACTATTATATTAGAAATATTTGGATTGAAACGTTATTTTAATAATGGACAATTTATTAGTTGTAAACAATTTCATAAAATAGAGCGAATATACCAATATAAGAATTAGGAAAATAATGAATTTCTAAAGGCGATACATCTTTCCTTAATTTTAACAATATATTATAGTGTGACGGTTGTATAACGTTATAAATTAAAAAATACAACTGTATATTTCTTATGATTTGCATCACCCAAATCATAAGTTTTCGAACATTTTTTGTGTTGTATTTTCAAAAAATAAAATTCAAAATTATGAAGAGAAAGATCAAAAATGTGGAACAAGAAGATTAAAATGTGATTATATAAGATCATGTGATCAAACACATATTAGAGATTGTTCATATTTATATGAAAAATAAAATCATCAAAGACCTTTTGGTTTTCATTTTTTAAGAATAGTGACCAATTAATTTGAACTAATAATGGAGACGGAGTTTTAAAATTGACCAAATCAATTTTCATATAATTATAAGAATTATTTTAAATTTTTATTTCAAATTTAATATTATTAATTTTTTTTTTTAAATAACACAAATTTTATGTAAAAATATTTATTTATTTAATAATTACAATAAAAATTAATACATTCGTCAAATAATATGTTTGACACACGTATGCTGCAAGAAACCAATCACTAATGTTGATTTGGAGATTATAAACTAATAAAAAAATAGAAAATATGTAGTTGTAAAGACATATGATTGGATAACTTTGTAAAGATATCACCGATTAACTAGCAACGTATTCAATTTCTTCTTCAAATTAATCTTTCCTAATTCAACATCAAACAAATTGTAGTTAAATTCTTTCTTCATCTTCACCCGAGTTGTTATACATTCTTTTGATCTTATTATTATATCATGATACGAAATTTCAGATCAGGATTCTCGTAGATAATTTAAAGAGCTATGACAGAGAATAATAGCATAATTAAAAAATAAAAATGATTTGACATAATAAAGATATACTATTATATATATATCAGTATAAATTTTTACGATTTTTACCTTTAGTTTAGTTTACGTTATCAAAATTTTGAATTTTTTTATTTTCGTAAAAATATAGTTATAAGTTAAAATAATAATCTATTTAGAATTATACATATTTAAATATATGAATAACGTATAAAATAATAATATATATGATTATATAGAAAATAACATGTTATACATTTTTGTTTTACATATAAATATTTTCTTACATCTATAAAAATTGATGTTAAATAAACTATGTTATGTAAAACTCAAGAAAAATATCTAAAACGTAAAAGAGAAAAAATAGTATATTTGGATTTTAAAAAATTTTAACAGTAAAAAAATTTCTTAGCCATGAATATTTGGGACTATACCAAAAATTCACATAAAATTATCAAAAAAAACTATGGAATTAGCTACAAAAATCCTCCAAAAATATAGTTGCATACATAATATTTATTTATGGATCTCTGGCTTTTCTTAGCTTTTCTTAACTTTTCTTAGCTATAAGTGATATCTTTCTCGTTAATTTTTTTCCCACCCAAACTCCAAACCAAGGAAAAAAAATCAAGAGGACCCATATCTTTTATTTGAAAAGCTTTATGCAAAGCAATTTTAAGAGATTGTAATTATGTATCATAAGCAATTAGAATGTTGTCCACATAAACTAATAAAACCGTGAATGAAGTGACAGTATGTTTGACAAAATGTAGTATCAGCAAGCGATTGTATGAAACCAATTTGAAGAACAACTTTTGAAAAATAATAGTACAATTGTTTGTTTCAACCCATATAGAGATTTGTGGAGACGAAATATCGGATTAAGTGGTAAAGAAACAGAAGAAGGTGGAGTATAATGCTAGAGCAAAGTCATAACGATTTCCTCATCTAAATCATTGTGCAAAAAAGCATTGGTGACATCCATTTTTGTAATAGTCCAGCCCAAACAGACACTCAAACCTAAGACAAGTTTTACACTAGTGAGTTTAGTAACATGAGAGAATGTATCAATGTAATCGATTTCACTTGTTGCGTATACCGTTTAGCAATTAAACATGTTTTATATCTTGCAATTGTACCATCCAAATTATATTTGACAACATAAACCTATTTACAAACGATAACATTCTTATGAGGCTGTAATAATTCAACACTGCATGTATTTTTCGATTCAAGAGCAGCTAACTACTCATCCATAATTCTTGGAAAATATGGGTGAGGCATAGCTTACTTAAAACTTTTAGGTTATGTCTAAATGGTGTAAGAAGAAGCAAATTAGTGATAATATGAAGCGAGTTTAGAGTAATCAAGGACATACGATAAATGATATAGGACATTGGGAGATAGAATTTTGAGTAAGGTTACAATAATAATCAAATAAGTAACCTAGAATTTTTACCTATATGTGATGTCTAACATTGTGCGAAACTACTTGCTTGCATCATGAACAACTTATGAAGGAATATAAGGCAGTAGAACATGTGTGAGAGACATGTGGTACTGAATTGTGTTGCATGTCTTCCACAATGAGTACAATATGATTTTTGTGGTGGTCACGTTGCTACATATGTTGTATTATCAAAGAGGCCACCATAACTACCCATATTGACGAAAAGTAATAGTCTCCAATTTTGCAGAGGGTTTAATGTATTTTTGTCTTTCGTCTTGAGTAACCATCTTGAAAACATGTTCAATAGAAGGAATTGGTTTCAGCATCAAAATATGTCTTAGAATAGATTCATAGTCTTCATTTCAACCATAAGAAACTTAGTTACTTGACTACGTTGCTAGAGTTTTTTCCAAAGAGATACATCATTACAATCACATTTACCACACGTACAAACCGACACTTCAACATAATTCTTATACTCCACCCAAAATGTTACTAATTCAGTGTAATAAATCGTAACATCCATTAAGCCTTGCAAAATTGAACCCAATTGTTGTTCAATTTCATACACACGAGGCACATCATCCTATTTGAATCGAGATAACATATTCTTTCAAATAGCTTCAGTTGTCGGTAAAAATAACAAATCCTATCGTTACAATGAGACCAAGAACCAGCATCTCGATGATTAACAGGGAGTTTTAGAATAATACCATCAATGAAGCCGAGTTTGTTTTGGATACTGAGAGCCATCCGTACAGAATGACATCACGAGTGGAAATCGAAAACAGAAGCATCAAGGAATTAGTCCGGCATGATCAGAAGCATCAAGAAAATAAGGATTTTCATATTGATCAAGAGACGATAAATGTGGTTGATGATCACTATTATCAGAAGTTACAGAAGTAGCAATTATATCGCCAATTCTGATGTAATAATTGGATAACATGAAGAAAAATCAAGCCGATTTAGCAATATAAAAAAGAAACGGCAATGATTCTAGGGAAAGAACGAAGCAATATCGAAAAAAATAGAAAGAAACGAAAGAAATTTGATCACCACAAAAATCAAATGGAAAAAATTTCGAAATCAGCTAAGAAACCGAAGTACTCATGACTGAAAAATGACAAACTTATATAGTAATCATGAAAAAAATTCGAATGAGAAAAATGACAAAAAATGATCTGATACCATATTAAATTTATTCAGCTGAATTTTTTCATTAACTGTATAAAATATTACAAGTGTTTATATATAGTTTATATATAGTTTATATATAGTTTATATATAGTTTATATATAGTTTATATATAGTTTATATATAGTTTATATATAGTTTATATATAGTTTATATATAGTTTATATATAGTTTATATATAGTTTATATATAGTTTATATATAGTTTATATATAGTTTATATATAGTTTATATATAGTTTATATATAGTTTATATATAGTTTATATATAGTTTATATATAGTTTATATATAATTTATATATAGTTTATATATATACGGTTAAGCTAAAGGAGACTAAACCAAATATTGATACATACTAAACCAATAATAATCAGTTGAATTCAACATTATAATCTCTGTTACACATCCAGGTCTCCTGGACTTTTATTTCCGTGTTTGGTCTGAGAAGAAATGGAGCTGCGTTGGCTCTTAGTGTTTCTTTCTGGTTTTATGATGTGATACTCGCATGCAATGTTAGATTCTCCAGTTAGTGCAAACAAACTCGCGGCTTTATATCCAATGATTTTGTGTCTTGTGTCAAGCAATTCTTCCATTACGGTGTTCCATCAAACATCAATTAATGTGTTGGTAAGTCATCTTCTAAATGTCTTGGTTTACATCAACTAATGCCTCTTCTTAACGTGCGTGCAACTTCTTTTTTTTTTAATCTATCGTCTTCTTTCGATAGCCTAGAATAGTGGCTATTTGAGCTACTCATATACTCTTCTCAGGTCTTCTTCCTAACCCGAAACTCGACACTTTTGTTCTCTCTATATGGTATCATATAGAACCACTTCATTTTTTTATCTTTACTAAAAAATATGAGTCTTTATTCTTTCATCTCAGTCTTACAACAGCAGTTTTGCACTATGTGATTCCAGCTGGAATCTCAGCAATTGTGAGGTATGATGTCAATTCTTGAACCCAAAAAAAACATCTTTCAAGAATCCATTTCATCAACATTAGTGATTGGTTTCTTGCAGCACACGTTGTCAGCTAGTGATCCTCAAGTTGCTAAGGTATCAGTAATGGCAAGGCTTTGTCTCTGGCTAGTCTATTCACCAGCAAAACACATCATAGACTACTCATACAGCAACAGCAAAGAAGTTGGGGATTAATATATTTTGAGTGTCTTAATTGAATATCGAATACCTTTCTTCCAGAAAAATAATCTATCTATAAGCTAACTCAATAACAAACAAAAATTTAAGTATGAGATGAATCGAATGATGATAATAATTATCTCACAAGTTAAGAATCAAGAAACCTTTATCGTCTTGGAAACTTTATAATGCTTTGGATCGTCTTTCTGAAGTACATAATCTCTTAGGCCTCTTTGGACTCTCACTAGAAATAGAAAAGTGTGGACTAAATCAAATTTTCATAAAATATAAGACAAAATAAACAATATTATGTAGTTTTGAGGTGGGAATCTGCAAATAAATTTGAGTGAGAACTTCGCACGTGCTGGACTGGAGTTGGTAGAAAAACTAAGATTTATACGTGGCGAAAATCCGTTCGTTCTCTTTCATTGTGTGTTAGTTTAAGATGTAAAAAGAATATAATTTTAAGGGGTAAATTGTAAATACCTTCTTTCGTAACGATTGCAACTGATGATAATGGTTGGTACTTAAACAATCTTCTCTGATAAAAGAAAGGCTTCGGCTTTGTCATTCTCAGGCCATCACTACGCATTATAATCACAGAGAGAGAGAGAGAATGGAAGTAGGGTTTCTGGGTTTGGGTATCATGGGAAAAGCCATGTCGATGAATCTATTGAAACATGGATTCAAAGTGACCGTCTGGAACAGAACACTCTCTAAGGTACTAGAAATTTCTGTTTTTTTTTCATTTCGGTATTTCTCATTACCAAAGCAATAACCTTTCTCGGATTCTCCAGTTTTTCACTCTTTAAAACCTGATTCACAAAAAGGGTTTTAAGGGATGAGTATGGTTTGTTTGATTTAGTTTTTGGATTGTTCAGATCTGAAAAAGTTGGAAATTTTGATTAATTTGATGATGGAACAGTGTGATGAACTGGTGGAGCATGGTGCTTCAGTATGTGAGAGCCCAGCTGCAGTAATCAAGAAATGCAAATATACCATTGCTATGCTCTCTGATCCTTCTGCTGCTCTTTCGGTATTTGAATCCTTATAGCTTCTTTTGTGATTTATCATTTGAATATCATATAGTTACAATTTTGGTGGTATGATTAGGTTGTTTTTGATAAAGACGGTGTTTTGGAGCAAATCTGTGAAGGAAAAGGTTATATAGATATGTCAACAGTTGATGCAGAGACTTCCTTAAAAATCAATGAGGTTGAAACCTTTGTACTTTAGATAATGAGTAGACAAGAAAAGGATTTAACTGTGTTGTATATTGGCAGGCAATCACTAGTAAAGGTGGTAGATTCATAGAAGGTCCGGTTTCAGGAAGCAAAAAGCCCGCTGAAGATGGCCAACTCATCATCCTTGCTGCTGGTGACAAGGTACAACTCAAACTATACTTCTTGGTCCATCGGTTTGATCTCAGTACTTGAACTTGGTGGGAACTATAGTTATTTCCACATTCAGATAATCTCAATACGTTGTTATAATTCGTTTGTGTTTATGCAAGACGCTCTTCGAGGAATCAATCCCAGCGTTTGACGTCTTGGGGAAAAAGTCATTTTTCTTGGGACAAGTTGGAAACGGAGCTAAAATGAAACTAATAGTGAATATGATAATGGGAAGGTAAATGTCTGTCTCTTTGATAGTAATACGAACGAAACATAGCTTTATGACTTTGTCATCTGATGCAGCATGATGAACGCTTTCTCCGAGGGGCTTGTATTGGCTGACAAGAGTGGACTTAGCTCTGACACTCTTCTTGATATTCTGGTGAGATGATCAAAATCCATAAGCTCTGGATTAATGTTGTTTGTCGAAATCGGTTGTGTGCTATTGTACAGGATCTGGGAGCGATGACTAACCCGATGTTCAAAGGCAAAGGACCTTCCATGAATAAGAGCAGTTACCCACCAGCATTCCCACTGAAACATCAGCAGAAAGACATGAGGCTAGCTCTTGCTCTTGGAGATGAAAACGCTGTTTCCATGCCTGTAGCTGCAGCTGCAAATGAGGTCAGTTACTCAGAGACAAGAATGTATATACTAATCCTCTGCATTTGTGTTGTTAACATGAATCTAAAGACATATGTTTATGTTTTCGACAGGCTTTTAAGAAAGCGAGAAGCTTGGGACTGGGAGATCTTGACTTCTCTGCTGTGATTGAGGCTGTGAAGTTCTCCCGGGAAAAGTAAATTTTTACACTGAAATGATTGTTATCTTCCCAAATAGAGATTACTCATTTGGTCAAAAACACATTTTAATCCATCACTCTTAAACACAATCCATGAATCCAATCTTTGTCTTTGCTCGTGGGCTAATGGTTAAGTGTGGTCTTGTTCGATTTCAAGTAGGGATATGAAGCAACAACTATACGCAATAGAAAATAACAAATTGACAAAGTTAGGATCATCAATAAAAATATTACAAATAAAAAGATATTTCAAAAGGTTTAATGTATGACTAAGTCTTTTGAGTATATTTTATATAAGTATTTTATTAGGTTTGTATGCGCAGTTTTATTTATAAAATCTATTTTATTTATTAATGAAATATTATTATTTGAGATTTAAAATTCTATTATTTCTACACAAAATGTTGATTATTATTTTTACTGTAATGATAATTTTTTATTTATTTGAAAGATTGATGATTTATATACAAAATATAATTTATTCGTAAATATATTAAAAATAATATTTTTCATACTTAAATAACAAATATCTATATTTTAAAATATCAAATTTGTAATATATGCTGATTAAAATAAATCTATTTTATATGAATGATTATTGATCTTATTTTTTATAAATGATCAAATAAAAATAATATAAAAAATATAGTGACTAAGCAAAATAATATAATACAATTGAATTTACAAATATTATTTTTCACTATTAATTATTTATAAATTTTTATATGTATAACTTAAAAAATATATATAGTTTACTTAATTTAATAAAATATATTAATGCATTAATAAAATTTTACTTGTAGTTTATTTAATTTAAAAAGAGAAAAAAAATTAGGAGGACAAAAGGTCCAGCTAGAAAACCTATTTTGGGCCCTTTTACAATATAGACCAATCCAGAACCATTTTCAGACGACATAAATCGTGGGCGTTAAGAATTTAAAAAGTCCAAGAAGACGTCTTCTAGGGCTTTTTTTCTTATAAGATCTCGTATTCATTCCGCCTCATGCCTACTTATATTTATTTTTTAAAGTAGTTTATTTAATTTAAAAAGAGAAAGGAGGATAAAAAGGTCCACCTTAAAATCCTATTTTGTGCCCTTCTATAATATGGCCCAATCCAGACCGTTAAACTATTTTCAGCCTCATAAATCGTGGCCGTTAAGAATTTGGAAAGTCCAAGAAGAAGTCTTCTAGGGTTTTTTTTCTAATAAGATCTCGCCTCATGCCTTCTTCACTCATCTCACACCAAACTTCGCTTAAGCTAAACAATGGTAAGCCCTAGCTTTTGTCTCTCCTTCTCTCTTCTTATTACGCCATGGTTTCTTCTTGATTCTCTCCTTGAACATTCGGTTTTTTCTTCTTTTTATTTCGTTAAGAAATCTGATACCTTTTTCTCCATTGTTTCCTTGTTTTTTTCTTCCAATTTCCTTAGTTATGGTAACGAGAATTCATGAATTTATCGTTGTATTCATCCTCATAGATGATTTTCTTAATGGGTTTTTGAAAATATCTCATTATCGTTTAGAACTTATGTACGCAAAGTTCTGGTGGTTTATCATTTTAGAACTACGTTGAGATTCAAACTATGCTGCTTAAAGAATTTATTTTTGCACAGTTACAGATGTCATTTGATGCTTTAAATTGTTATTGGGTCTTTGTTACCATCGAAACTGCAGTTATATTGTTGGATCTTAGGATTTAATTAGGGTTTTTATGATAGACAAATGAAACATCGTGATTTCTATTGTTCAGGTGTTTGTGAAGCCCTCCAAGTCGAATGCTTACTTTAAGAGGTACCAAGTGAAGTTCAGGAGAAGGAGAGGTATAGCTTTTTAGTTCTCCTTCCTTGCTGATATTGTCTGCATTCTTGTTTTAAAAGTTGGTTCATTTTTCTGCAGATGGTAAGACTGATTACAGAGCAAGAATCCGTCTGATCAATCAAGACAAGAATAAGTACAACACACCCAAGTACCGTTTTGTTGTCCGTTTTACCAACAAAGACATAGTGGCACAAATTGTGTCTGCGAGCATAGCTGGTGACATTGTTAAGGCTTCTGCTTACGCACATGAGCTGCCTCATTATGGACTCAATGTTGGACTTACAAACTATGCTGCAGGTAATGAATCAGTCCTGTGCATATTTTTTTCCAGTTTTTTATGGCTGATTTTGTCCTCATGGATTCCTAAAGATTATTGTTTTATCAAAACTAGCATACTGCACCGGCCTTCTTTTGGCTCGCCGTGTTCTGAAGATGTTGGAAATAGATGAAGAGTATGAGGGTAATGTAGAGGTATGTTGTGTGTTTGGTTTCCTCTTGAAAAATAAATACTTTTGAGTTTTCATCTCTAGTTAAAAACTCAATAACAAAATGAATCAGGCCACTGGTGAAGACTATTCTGTTGAACCAACTGATTCAAGGAGACCTTTCCGTGCTCTTCTTGATGTTGGACTTATTAGGACCACTACTGGCAACCGTGTTTTTGGTGCTCTCAAGGTAGTAAATTGTTAGGCAGTGCTCTTAACTTTTTCCGTTCTGTGTTTTTCATATAATTTGTTTGCTTTTTTGATGATAATGTAGGGTGCTTTGGATGGAGGACTCGATATCCCACACAGTGACAAGAGATTTGCTGGTTTCAACAAAGAAAACAAACAACTTGATTCTGAAATCCACAGGAACTACATCTTTGGTGGGCATGTTGCAAACTACATGAAGCTCTTGAATGAAGACGAGCCAGAGAAGTTTCAAACTCACTTCAGTGAGTACATAAAGAACGGAGTTGATGCTGAGAACATTGAGGAGATGTACAAGAAGGTTCATGCAGCTATCCGTGCAGACCCCAACCCTAAGAAAACGGCTAAACCTGAACCCAAGGAACACAAGAGGTAGAAACAGCATAAGCATTTCATTTTGTATTTTACAACGTTATTGCCTCTTTAGCGTCTCATTGGGTTTTTAATTGATTGCGCTATAAACTGAAACAGGTACAACTTGAAGAAGCTTACCTACGAAGAAAGGAAGAACAAGTTGATTGAGAGAGTTAAGGCATTGAATGGAGCAGGTGGTGATGATGATGACGAGGATGACGATGAGTAAATCACTGCAACTTCCATTATATCATCATGTCTTCTGTAGCTTTTCTATTTTCAGACCAAAACACTCAGTTTTTGTTTTGTTGCGTTCGAGGATTTTGATTTTGAGGATACAATTTTCTCTTTAAGAATTTACTATTTAACTATGCATTTAACGTTTAAAGAAATTTCATCTCAATGGTTTGTTCTTTGGTGAAGCCCAAAATTCAGTTTAGCTAAACGAACAAGTTTACTATAATTACCTTTGCTTCAAATGCTCCACAAAGTTCCTGAGTATAGGTACATGTGTAAAAATCTCTATCTGGCCTATGATCACAACATAATTATGCAAATACACATAATACTTAAACATCATTGAACAAAGATGTTGAGAAACTCGTAGGTTGTTTAAGAGATATAAGAGTAACCTGGACAGTCAAAGACTTAGTAGCCATCGTTTGCAAAGTTCCTCAATTCTTCCTCCAACCAATTATAAAGACTTCCCTCTAGGTACCTACGGATTAAAGCTAAGGTTCTTCCTGTTCCACTAAGCAAATTCTTTGTAATAGTGCACAAAAAGCAAAATGACAGAGTGCTTAACCGCAAGTAAAGGCCTCATAGTAGGCGTAAATAGTACCTTTCTCTTAAGGTAATGAGAGAGGATACTCCATACAACGCATGACACCATCATTAGGACCACGCTTTAGCTCCTCCATAACATCTTCAGCAGAAACAAGCTCTCGAATATCTGCATCCAGAGAAGAAGATCAAAGCTTTGGCTAAGACGAAAGACAGAGACACTGAAGGGGAACAAAGCCAACGAATTGAGTGACAGAAATTTCACCCTTGGCAACAGGATAGTTAAAGACTTCTGTCTTCTGCAGCACGATCCAGGTTAACTATATGCATTGTTCGCCAGATACTTTCACAGTGTTGGTGTAAAGAGGAGCAATAAGTTGACTGATCCAAGAAAATAACCCGTTTTAGTAAAACTGGGTGATAACTTCAACTTGCATTCTTGTCCCTTCCATTTAAACTGAAATCAAGAATTTGCAGAGATAATTTGTCCAAAGAAATTAACCTTTTCGCTGCCCGCAGGACCGATTACGAGTTGTGCATAACCCATGATAGCAACCTCTCACACAAACTCAAATGGTGTTGAGGATCCTAAAAGATGCAACAATAGACTTAAATTTAAGAACTTTAAAGCAATATACATGTAAATTTCATTCCCTTTATGTATCTGATTCTAAACCACAATCATTCAGCATATATTTTGTACCACAAAACAAGAGTTAGGGTCTTACTTGCACCAACCCCTAAAGCTAATTAAACTAAAAGGGAAAGAGAGAATCCTAAACGAGAAACAAAGAAATGACATATACAAACCGTTCATGATTATTGTTTATATACAATCAATACTTTGTGCTAAAATAACCTTTACTACAGACTAACATACACCAATGCTAATGTGAACCAAGAGTGAAATACTCATGATAAGCTCTTGGAAATTTGTGAATCCGAACTAAGTGAAGGAGTCAACAAACTTGAAAGCAACATACGACCAAGGAAGGAATGCAAAAGGTAGAAAATGAAGTGGCTTGGTCTGTCAGCAAGTTGATTTTCATTTGAAACATGAAGAATTTTAAAAGAACCATTCTTGATTTGATTGTGTACAGTATGACACTCGATTTCAATCTGTTTCATATTCTCATAAAAAACAGGATTTGAAACAATGTACATTGCAGATTTATTATCACAGAAAAGCTTGGTTGTATTAGTAATATTAATATGAAAATCGAATAGAACCTGCTGAATCCAAATGACTTCTCAGATAATATTAGCCAAACTCCTATATTCTATTTTTTTACTGCTTCGACTAACAACTTGCTGCTATTTTATTTCCAACATATAAGAAAATTATCAGAATAAATGCAGTAGCCAATTGTAAACCGACGAGAATCAGGACATTATGTCTAATCTGCATTCAAACACAACTTAGAAAAAGCAGAGAAAAACAGATCTTGTCTAGGATTGCCGTTCAAATATCGTAATATGCAATGTGCTGCCTGAAGGTGAATGTAGGTAGGAGAATGTAAGAACCAACTCAGCTTATGAACGGCATAAGTGATATATGGCCGAGTATCAGACAAATAAGTGGGAGTCTTGGTCTCTCGCCTTGGTCTAGATATGTTTGAAAACATCCTATTATCCGATATCACAGTTTCAAGAGATGAAGGTATAACATGTGACACATGAGACACTAATGACAGATGTGAGTCATGATCTTGATGAGATGTATGTAATGAACCATCAAGTTGTAAATGATCACAAGATGGAAAAGATGTATTGGCAGACGGAATGTTAGACTCTTGAAAAGAGACAGATGAAGGGAGAATAATATGAGAGAAAAAAACAGTGTGATAAGACCATTTTCTGAAAAAAAAAGATTGTTTCATGAAAAATAACATTTCTAAATATAGAAATCACATGTGTATAAAGATGGAATACCTTATATCTCTTCTATCTAGATGGGTAATCTAAAAATACATAAGGTTGAGTATTTGGTAAAAATTTATGTCTATCTTTGGTTAAACTGGAAATATAGCAAAGACAACCAAAGGTTTTTAATATGGAGTAATCATCAACTGAATCTTATGAAAATAACCTCATATATCTAAATATATGAAATCAAAATGAGTTTTAGACAAGCGATTAGAAAATAAAAATGACAAACATTTTTGTTTAGCTAATAGACAAACAATGCAATGATTTGAAAAATGAACATTCGATTTTGCTAAAGAAATATGATCAGAATCTTAACGCTGAATGTAATGTATACACCAAAGAATATGCTAATAAACAAAAAAAATTCATGCTCAAAGGAAACAAAAATAATCACAATTCCTACGTCAAAAATTGATAGTCCGATTGGATAAGAGATGTGCAAATTTTGAGATTAGTAATGAAAATTCTGATAGACGTGAAAGAAAACGAAATTTCAATGTGGTTCAAAAAAGTAACGAAGAAAAAACCAACTTAAATAAAATTTGGGGACCTTTTATCAAAATAATGAATTTTGGGAGTCTTTTTACCATAATATTTTTTTTTCTAATTTTTGGGCAATTGCCCTTTTCTCATTTTTTTGCAAGAGATTTTAAGGCATCGGGTTCGGCCATTTTCTATATATATTGGATTGGGCCTTGGAGAAAACGAAGAAATTAATCGAGAAAGAAGAGAACGGAGAATGTCCAGATTTGGATAGGTTCGGTTCAATTTTTCGTTGGTTGTTTAGAAAATATTGGTATAGAAGATGGTAATGAAATTGAAAAGACGAGAGAATTAATATTAGCACATGCAAGAGATGTAACTAGACATTGCTAGAATTTGTGGAAAAAAAACACTGCATAGACAAATTTAACTTCCTTTAAGTTTTGGTGCGAAGAGAAACTAATTGTATATGTTATAGAAGTCGTATGAACATGTATGTAAGCATTAGTTTGAAACATATAACTGCACATCTTGATTGACATTAAATGGGTTTGGTGAGTCCAACAAATGGTTAGGAGATACACATTCCAAAAAGATCCATCCACCAACAAATGTTCTATGACTGGTTATCTAAAAACCTAGACTCGTCTTCTATTAGATAAGGCCATAAGAGAATCCTTCAATAAACTTCATTCTATAAAGTTATCTCACTTGATTATTAATGCCCGAACTAAGAAAAATTTAGGATTTGATAACAAAAGGGTTGAACGAAAAGAACAGAGAGAGACAAGTTTTTAGGAGAAAGATGTTTTGAAATTCATAACATTCATTCAAACAACGAAAAACAGAGGCACACATTTGTATGTCTTCGAACAATACCATTTATAGAACTAACTTAAACTATCATAACTCGACACGTGGCTTCATTGTCTTTATCTGGCGTGGAGAGACAGCTGTATTTGTTGCCAAGGACAAGCTGAAAACGTCTTGGTTCTGATCTCTGGACCACCTGCATTTGCTGCAGGTTCTGCATATGTTGTAGGTCTGAGCTCTGTTCTGAGTTCGGCAACATCTCCGGAATTTGGTTGCTGGATCCTTTTGCTTCTGGACTGGTGGACTTCATGGGCTTCAGAAGTTCCTTCTTCGACACTTGTATTGTTGTTGATCCCGAGCCCAACTCCTTTTGCTCTCCAACTTCCTTTTGCTATGTTTTGCCGCAGAAGAACACTTCTCCTTCTTCTTGTGTGCTGTTACTGCTTTTACCCCCTCTCAAACTTGTAGTAGGTGGTAAATCTACTCCAAGTTTGTCATGTAGATAAAGAAATGATGATTTAGGCAAAGACTTGGTGAAAATATCCGCGATTTGCTTACTTGCTGGAATGTGTCTTGTTTTGATGAACCCGAGCCCAACTCTTTCTCTGATATAGTGACTGTCAATATCAAAGTGTTTTGATTTTGCATGAAATGAGGGATTCACAGTGAGATACACAGCAGACAAATTATCGCAATGTAATGTAGTTGGTCCAAGCTGTGCGATTTCCAAGTCTTTTAACAGAGTAGCAAGCCACGTAATTTCTGTAGCAGTTTGTGCTAAGGCACGATACTCTGCTTCTGTAGATGATCGTGAGACAGTGGGCTGACGTTTTGCACACCACGAGACAAGATTTGAGCCAATATAAGTGTAGAAGCCTGTTGTTGATCTTCTTGTAGATTTACATCCGGCTCAATTGCTGTCTGAGTAGGCAAAGACATGAAAATTACTGTCTTGAGTGATGTGTAGTCCCAAGGTTGAAGTTCCTCGAAGATACCTTAATATGCGCTTCAGTAAGGCATAATATGTATCAATAGGCGAGTGCATCCTTTGACATATTAGATTTACCGCGAACTGTATCTCAGGTCTAGTTAGAGTCAAGTACTCCAGCTTTCCTGCTAGATTGCGAAAAAACTTAGGATCTAAAAAAGGCATTGCTTCATCTGTTGTGGGAAGTTGCAGCGGCAAAGGGGTCATCATGGAGTTGCAGGATGTCATCCCTGCACTGTTGAGAATGCCATCCAGATACTTTGATTGATTTAAAAATATACCCGATGAGTGAAAAGCCACTTGAATACCAAGGAAGTAGTGAAGACAACCTAAATCTTTCATTGAAAATGTCAAGCTTAAGGCTGTCGTGAGCTTTTTCAGTAAGCTGACATTATTTCCAGTAAGTATAATGTCATCAACATAGAGCAATAGGACCAGAGTGTCATTGTTGTGATGATAAACAAATAATGAGGGATTAGCCTTACTGCAATAGAAACCAAACTCCAAGAGAAAAGAACTGAACTTGTTGAACCAAGCTCTAGGAGTTTGCTTTAATCCATAGATGGCTTTATTGAGTTTGCACACGTAATTGGGATATTGTGGATCTTGAAAACCAGTAGGTTGTGCCATAAATATGTCTTCTTGGAGCTCCCCATGAAGAAAAACACTCTTAACATCAAGCTGATTTACTGGCCACTGTTTTGCTGCAGCTACACTTAAATCAACTCGAATTGTGGCAGACATTACCACAGGACTAAAGGTTTCAAGATAATCAATTCCTTCTTCCTGGTTAAATCTTTTGGCTACTAGATGTGCCTTGTACTTATCTAGTGAACCATCTACAGTTAATTTCAACCGAAATACCCATTTACAGCCCAAAACATTCATCGTAGGTGAGAAGGGAACCAGTTGCCATGTTTTGTTTTGAGCTTGCACCTGCATTTCTTCTTCCATGGCCTTGGTCCAGTTAGGATCCTTTAGAGCTGAAGTCACTATTTTAGGTTCTGAAGGAGTAGTAAGCTGAGTATGCATTAGATACTTGGGGTTTGGTTTTCGTACTCCAATCTTGGCCCTTGTGGTCATAGGATGCTGATTAGTAACTGTTGTTTCATAGATGACTTCAGAATCTGTAGTTGTATCATTGTTTGCTTCATTATCAACACCTGGTTGTAAGGCTTCAGAGATTGTTGTTGTCTGAGTTGGATCTTCAACAGATAATTGATTCAGCTGCTGATTCTGAGTGAAAGTTATGACTCGAAAAGGAGCATTTTCAGAATTCTCAGTGTTGTCTTTAGGTGATTTTGTGGCAGACTGCCAAACTTTAAGTAGTGTACTGTCATAGACTACCAAACTTTAAATAGGAGCCTATTAGTTTCTGGTGAGACAACAAGGACTCAAACTGAGTCTTCCAAAGTAAATAGTTGGTGTCATTCAGTTTTAAAGTGACTGAACTTTGGACATGAATATTGTTTGGAAAGGGATAAAATTCGGCCATTGTTATATCTGTGAAGGTTTTACAAAGGCTCTGATACCATGATAACAAAAGGGTTGAACGAAAAGAACAGAGAGAGACATGTTTTTAGGAGAAAGATGTTCTGAAATTCATAACATTCATTCAAACAACGAAAAACAGAGGCATACATTTGTGTGTCTTCGAACAATACCATTTATAGAACTAACTTAAACTATCATAACTCGATACGTGGTTTCATTGTCTTTATCTGGCGTGGAGAGACAGCTGTATTTGTTGCCAAGGACAAGCTGAAAACGTCTTGGTTCTGATCTCTGGACCACCTGTATTTGTTGCAGGTTCTGCATATGTTGCAAGTCTGAGCTCTGTTCTGAGTTCGACAGCATCTCTGGAATTTGGTTGATGGATCCTTTTGCTTCTAGACTAGTGGACTTCATGGGCTTCAGAAGTTCCTTCTTCGACACTTGTATTGTTGTTGATCCTGAGCCCAACTCCTTCTGCTGCCCAACTTCCTTTTGCTGCCCAACTTCCTTTTGCTCTGTTTTGCCGCAGAAGAACACTTCTCCTTCTTCTTGTGTGGTGTTACTGCTTTTAGGATTTTGTGCAAAAAAAATACTTTCTATTAATAAAACTAAAAAATTATAGATTTTGACCATGTTCGAATATGTGCTAGGTGGTTCGAGTGGCTTAGATAGACCTATCGCGTAACAAAAAAATCAGAGATCATACGACGTTTATGCAGATATAATTTTTGGCCTATTTATTATTTTATATAGTAATTATTTATAAATATAATATAATAAATTGCATAAAACACGGTAAAACTAATTTTAGATCTTGTTATGATTTTCATTTATATTATAAACATAAGTTAAATTAAATTTTGATCAAAATTTTAAAAAAAATATTTTTATAAAAATAAGTGACCATCTAAGCGAGTAAACAGAGTTATGTGAACAAAAATTAGATATTTGCTTTTTTGACCAATTTAATAAAATTTCTAGGCGATCAATTTTTTTAATAGAAATTGAACATTTCTATTAAAAAATATATAAATTTGAGCCTTATATAGTAAAAATTAAGTGTTCCTTTTGAATAGATTTGGGCAAATAATCCGAACCGAAACGAAATCGAACAAAAAATGATTTTAGTTGGTATTCGGTTATAAAAAAATAACCGAACATATATTATTTTGGAAAACTATGGTTATTGGTTAGTAGCCGAAACTGAACCGAAAATCGAAATAATATCCAAAAAACCGAATTATTTTCGGTTATTTTCGGTTATCCGAAAATATTTCAGATATTTTGGTTATTTTCAGTTATTTTTAGTTATTTTTGGTTATTTTGGTTATTTTAGTTATTTTGGTTATTTTCGGTTTTTAAATTTATAACCGAACCAACCGAAACTGAGATATAATTGAACCGAAACCGAACCGAAATATAAAAATAACCGAATGGATCTTTAATCTTACCAATCGAAAAAATTGAAAACGAAACTAATCGACCAAAATTGAATTGAATATACGAATGCCCAGCCCTACTTTTGAATTTAAGGAGATAAAAAAAAAGCCAAACTTTCATAGCAAAACCCAAATTATCCAAATCAAGGCTACGATTGGCACTAGAGAAAAGAAAGAATAGCAGAATGAAATCAAATTTCGAGTCATGCGAATACATACAGGAATTAACTTGTTTCTTTTATGCATGTCAATAAAAATTCGAGAAAAATTAAAATCAGTCATGAATTTCATTCCTATTAATAATATCATCTCTCTGTATTTTAATATATTATGTCAGAAGTTCAGTGGAATCTCGACCTTCGAGGCTTGTTCTTTGGATGCAAACGCTTATTTGTAAAAAGCAAATTAAATAGAAAAACAGTTTTGTCTACATAATTATTGTTCAATAATACCAAAAATATATGTCATATAAGTAGTCTTTATATACACACATTACGTTGTATATAAATATTAAAAATAGAAGTTAGTTTCATGCATTGTAGAAGTCATCAAATGTGGTAATTATTTACAGGTGGCCACATGCTATTATATTCGTATTTTCTAATCAAAATAATAATGATGGAGCCACTTATGAGATTCTCTGCCTAAGTATCAACATTGTTATTCATTAATATTCTTATCATTACTATAAGAAAGGAAAAGATCCATCATTATGTGTTTATCAATTGATGGTATATGATTTAGAAACCAATTATTATAAAAAAAATATTAAGTCACTAGATTTATATTCATACCATATATCATATGTCCAAAAAATATTCACAAATTATATAATATTATTTATTATTTATTTATATAATTTTAACTTTTATTTAAAATTATTTTTAAAGTAATTTTTGTATATATAAATTAAGAAAATAAAAATAATTTTTTTGATAAATTTAATAATTTTTTAATTAGTTTAATAAAATATATTAATTTTTAATCAAATTAATAACAAATATATATATTATAATTATTTTAGTAATTTAAATCCGTTTATATATTTATTTGAAACTCAATATGGTGATAATACATTATCATAATATTTATGTTAATAACACGTTAGAATAAGATTATTTTTTTAAAATGTTTCTGAAATAATATATTATAAATATTTAATAATGTTATACATGAATTAAAAATCACATAGTTTAAAATTTTTTTTATTATTTTCTTATCATTTATTACACAACTAAAACAATTTAACCAATACTAAAAAACAAAAGAAATTGACAAAAATAACAGTTTTTAAAATTTTTGTTTCAAATATAGCATTATTAGTTTAAATTTCCAAAAATATCACAAATTTAATGTTAAAATACTTTAAAACTTCTTTTTAATAAAGAAAAATTAAACTCTAAATTAAAAAAGAATTTAAATATAATATTTTAATTATAGTTATAATTTATTTATGATAGATATGTATTTTTAAAAAATAATTTATGTTATTTTTAAAATTTTAAATTTTGAATACTAAATTTGGAACAAAAGTTTAAAATGATGTTGTTTTACATTATTACTCAAAAATAATACAAAATAGTAGTAAACTAAATTTCGTACAAAAAATGTAAAACTTCAATCAAAATTAAAATTAAATAGTTTAGCTACAACATTAAAGTGTAAAAGAGGAGAGTGATACTAATAATATTTGTTGAGAGTATTAAGAATATTGTAGATACTTCTACATTTCTTTTATTTATTATATACATCCATCATCTCTTAAACTCTTTCTCAGGAGATTTACAATAAAAAACTTTTTTTCAGAAAAAAATTATTAATGTCACTGACACTTCATTTCTTAGTATTGTATTCTAGATGTTTATACATTCTTGAAAATTTATAATTATTGAATAATGTGCGATCAATTATACGTATGGCAAATTTTTATTATAAAATAAAAACTAAAATATTTGAAAATAACAATTAAATACGTAAATAAAAACAAAACAGAAATATTTAAGTAATTGTTAAAATAAATTTATTTTATATCAAAACATCTTATATCAGTTTTCAAATTTTAAATTTGGGAACTATATTTTATTGCAAAATATGTCAAGAGTGAAAACCTTTGATGTAATGTTAGCTCTAAATCCACTAAATCCTAAAATTCTTTTTAAGAAGTAAGTGATCTGTTTGATGTAATGTTAGATCATTAATCATATTGATCATACTTAATAGATAAGATTGTCACTACTAAAAACATAACATTTTCGACAAAAAAAAATTATGTCAGTTTTTCTTTATCAAAAATTGCTATTGAAAAAATCGACTATTTTCTGACGTTAAATTTTAAAATTATGTCAAAAATTCTCGACAAATAAATATTCGTCAGAAATTCGTCAATATATTTTTTAAAGAATTTTACAAAATAACACTTTTTTAAAACAAATTCAAATATATCATCATTATAAATTTTTAAAAATAAAAAACTAATAATAAAATATTTTAAAACACCTTACAAATAAAGAATAATTAAATCTTAAACTAGAAAAAAAAACTCAAACATAATATTTTAAATTTATTTATAATTTATCTGTGATAAATAAGTAATTTTTACAAAATAATTAGTGTTATTTTTAGAATTTGAAGTTTATAATGCTAAATTTGAAATAAAAATTTAAAAATATACTATTTAAAATTAAAGTAATACCGTAAAATACCATATTTTTAAATTTGTATTCTAAATTTATCATTATAAATTTAAAATTCCAAAATATCACAAATTATTTTCTGAAAATACATATTTAATATAAATAAATTATAAATAAACTTAAGACATTATATTTGAATTCATGTTTTTCAATTTATAGTTTAAATTTTTATTAACAATAAATTTTGGTGTATTTTAATATTAAAGTTGTGATATTTTTGAAAATTTAAACTAATTATGCTATATTTAGAAGAAAAACTTTAAAAAAAAAATATTATTTTATCAATTACTCTTTAAAATATTACTTTTTAAAAACAAATTTTTGTAAATATTATAAATCATCAAACTTCAATATGGCTTGTTTCGAAGTTGGCAATCTATTTCCAAATTTAGATGAAAAGAACCAACTCTGAAACTCAGTTGAGAAATGTCTACACAAAATTGTGTAATATTCAACCTTTGAATTCGGAAAATGTGTATCCTAAACACACAAACTTTAACTAAATATGTTTCCTACAACTTTGGAACCACCTAACAATAAAATTGTCTCTACTGTAACATACTAAGGGATGCTCAAATATCTTGTACGTACTTGCATCATCAATTAACTAATACATATGATACTATAAATCAGACTATAATATTACCAAATCTCTCCCTTTACATTACATTTTATAGCTTTTTACGTTGATTTTGGAATTTCTCAATTGACCCACACAATCGATTTTCACCTATAGCAAATTCTCATGAAACATTACAATAGTCCCCTTAACTCACGACAATAATAAAGTCACATAATGTTGGATGTGACGTAAATACAGCTGCGATTGTTCTTAATCATAATAATTTCGCATCATTACAATTCTGCAATCAAAAGAGGAAAAAGGAGAGCCTAATTTACCTTTTAGCATATCTTTATGTGGAAAACTTTTTTGTTAAACATATATACTTCCACTGACGGATGCAACTTTTATACATCAAAATAAATAGAAGAGAGTGTAGTGAGGTCCTTAGCAATAAAAATAAAAGAATTTCATAGTGTCGGTGGTCTTCTTGATACTCTACATTTTCCACGTGACCATTTGTTTTACTTCTTTTCTTTTAATAATTTTCCCAATTGTTCACATACTTACAAATTTAATAAAAGACTCTTTTCTTTATTAAACTAAAATATTGATTTAATTGGCTTTTAACCTTTGCGTGGTTTACCTTTAATAATGACGAAGGTGACAAAAAACCCAACTCCACCTTCAATTCGATTTTTCCAATAGTGAATGCAATTTGTATTCACTGCTAGCGATTCTCACTTCACTTTTTTCAGACTTTTTAGTGTTGGAAGATGTATCTTAATTCTTTAGGGAATACCATGATATTAATATATATTAGTTCGGAGAATGTTAATACAACAAGCTATTTAATAGTTTTTGTATAAATTTTGAATCCTTATTTAAAGTCAACAAATTTTTTATATATTTTTAACTTGTTAAATTGCTGGAAATCTCTACCATCAATGACATATTAATATTCATAAATGTTGTCTCAAAACGTGTAAAGTTATCTTCGATATTTGGTGAAATCAAAAATTTTGGAAAAATTTCTTGATTTTTTGAAATCGTATTGTAGGATTATATGACCAAATTATTAGGGTGATTTTGTCTTACACTGAACTCCATGTTATGAATGCCAAGTACACTTCCAACCTTTAGCAAACTCAGAGCTAACCTTAAACACTAAAACGATGCACAATGTTTTTGACAATCATATGCCACTTATCGCAACCAATTCTTATTCGAACCCAACTCTTTTTGATTGATGGTAACGTAATATACTCTTATAGATTTACTACATCCACTCATAATGACAATAAATATAGTAATAGAGTACTTATATTATCTTGTTTTGATTGATTTGACGCATATCTAGAGTCACAAAAAAGCCTTAGTGTTGAAAAACAATTGCACAGTGCTATAATTCATTAAACTTTCAATCTAAACCTCAGTGGAGTTAATCAAATCGATTACTAGTTTCAGAAAATTGTCAATATTTTGATTCACTAAGAGATATTATTTTTTCTAAATGTGTAATGATGCCACAAATTTACTTTTCGAATTAGATGATATCCTTTAGCAGAAATCCGACTATCATTAATGATTTGATTTTTATGAATAAATGACTCTGACAATTGGTTAAACTAGTTGTGTTTAGCGTTAATTATATAATCTACTCAGTTTATGCGTTTGGTCTGCAAGTTTACCATCATTCATATATCATATACTTTGTGATTTAGGGTTCATAAAAGTTTATATATAATTATGAAATCATTTAGATTTTATGACGTGAAAACAATATTATTTAGAACTCTTTTATTACTTTCTAGAAAAAATTGTGGTATTTTCATTTTTGTAAGATTTTAGTAGTAAATGTAGAAAGAAAAAAACTTATTTTATACCTTTTTCATCAATAGTTTAAAGATTTTTTCTAAATTTTAGTATTAATTTTTTTAAAAAAAATTTAATAATTATCCAAAAAATTCAAATATTTTAAACTACTTAAATTTTCCGCAATATCCATTTAATATTAAATTTTATCTAAATTAATGAAATATTGAATAATAACTCTTTCTATGATACCTATTTTACAATATATTTTTTTATTACCTGAATCATAACACATCAACCTAATAATTTAATATTTTTATACAAAAATTTAATATTTTATGAAAATTTAAAAATTGAAAATATATATAAAATAGTATAATCACTAACAATATTTATTTCTTCCACTATTTTACAATCTTGCTGTATTGGAAATACTTTGAATAATGTTTTAGGATATCCAAATTAGTCGTTTTGACTATTTCTCTCTATTTGGGATTCCAATACCAAAACCGAAATGGACACGCTTTCATGAACCGACCATTTTGTAGCAGTGTCGGTAAAAGAAAACAAAAAATAATTCGCACAACACACCCACTTCTTTCTCACACTCTAACTCACCATTCTTTTTATATTCAACTCTACACTTATATATTTTTTTCAGTCTCATTTGATTATCCGCCGTAAGAAATATTTAAATTTAAAAACATTTATTATTATTAAATAAAACAAATCAACTCGCATTTCTATATTCAACAATGTGCGTACGGTGCAATGCGGTGCACCAGTGTGCACAGTCTGGACACTTAAACAAGGACTCTTGCAAAGTCCACGTTTTGTACACGTGTCATAATACTATTAGTTATGATATGAAGTGGACCCTACTACGTAAGAGAATAATTAACCACTCTCCTTCCATCAGCTCTTTTGGCCTCTCCTCTGCTCTTGAGGGTAAAAAAAAAAGGAACAAACTAAAAAAAAGAGAGAGAGTGAAGAAGATCGATCGACCATTATCAGCAGAATCTTAGCTGGATCCATCACTCTCTAAAAGTTTTCTTGAGAAAATCCAGAAGAAGAAAATCACCAGAAAGGAAGTAAGACAGAGAGAGAGAGAGAGTCCCTACAGTCTCAGATCTCACCGATTGAAAAGCGAAGAAAAAGAAGAAGAACAACACAATGCTCTTCTTCTTAGTCTTCTTCTTCTCATCCTTGAATCTCCTGCTTGCAGACCGTCGAGTCCTCCACGAGGTATTTTTCCCCGTCGATTCTCCACCACCGTTACCTCCTCAATCACCGCCGCTTCCTAAACTCCCTTTCTCTTCCACAACTCCTCCTTCAGACCCAACTGCAACTCCTTTCTTCCCTTCATACCCTTCATCTCCTCCGCCTCCTTCTCCGGCGTCTTTCGCTTCCTTCCCCGCCAACATTTCCTCTCTAATCGTCCCTCACGCCACTAAATCTCCGCCTAATTCCAAAAAGCTTCTTATCGTCGCCATCTCCGCCGTAATCTCCGCCGCTTTAGTCGCCGCGCTTATTGCGTTGCTCTATTGGCGAAGAAGACGAACCCAGGATCATAACTTACCCGATGATAGCAAGACGTGGACAACTGACAGTAGCCGCCGAGTTTACCCGCCTCCTCCGGCGGCTCCTCCGATGCGGCGCAATGCAGATGCTAGAAATAGTAAGCAGAGGACGACGACGGCGAGCTCCACAAACAATAGCTCCGATTTTCTTTATTTGGGAACGATGGTGACTACAAGAGGAGTTGAGGATCAATCGGCTAGTAATCGAAGCAATAATGGTTCGAGCTCAAGGAAACTGGAATCTCCAGATCTCCAGCCTCTTCCTCCTCTCATGAAACGGAGTTTCCGGCTAAATCCAGAGGTTGGTTCGATAGGAGAGGAGGAAGAAGAAGAGTTTTACTCTCCCAGAGGTTCAGCGAGCGGGCGCGAGGCGTTAAGTCGAATCGGATCCGAGTCCCGGAGAATATTCGCGGCGGTTCCGGATCAACACCTTGGATCTGTCAACAACGACACTATTTCCTGCTCGTCATCTAGCTCAGTCTCACCAGGAAGATCTACCTTCATCAGCATTTCTCCGTCAATGAGTCCGAAGAGATCTGAACCAAAGCCTACGACAATCTCAGCACCAGAGCCGCCGTTGAAGAATTCTCCGGGAAGCTCTGAATCATATCCAGAAAAGATCTCGCCGTTAACAGATTTTCGGTACGTCCGGTCTCCATCACTGTCCTTGACATCTTTATCGCCGGGACTTTGCCCGGTGAAAAACGCCGACGGAGGATTAGCACTAGTCTCTAGATCTCCGACGGTTACATCTCTCACAACCTCACCAGAAAGATCAATCGATAACAAAAAAGAAAACTCTAACCAGAATCTCGACGACTCTCCGCGAAGTTCACGATCTACGATGCTATCATCTGCTTCAACTTCTCCAGAAAGACGGCCAAATACTCCAGAAGCTTACTTGCGATCCCCTTCGCATTCTTCTGCTTCGACATCACCATATAGATGCTTCCAGAAATCTCCAGAGGTATTACCGCCGTTCATGAGCAATCTCCGGCAAGGATTGCAATCTCAGTTACTGTCTTCTCCATCGAATTCTCCGGGACAAGGTTTTCTTAAGCAGTTGGACGCATTGCGTTCTCGTTCATCGTCGTCTAATTCGTCGTCTGTTTGTTCATCACCGGATAAAGCTTCTCACAAGTCACCGGTCAGATCTCCCCGGAATACGCAGTCTGCCTCGTCATCATCTCTTTCATCTTCTCCAGATAGAGATTTTAGCCATAGCTTAGATGTATCACCACGAATCTCGAACATTTCATCTCAAATTCTACAGCCTCCGGCGTCTGCAATCGGAGCTTCGAAGATGCCTCCACCTCCGCCACCTCCTCCACCATTTCCGTCATGGGCACGACGGAATCAGGTGACTCCTAAGACGTCCCGACCGCCTTCGCTCGCGCCGCCTTCACATCCTTTTGTGATCTCAACCGAAGACCTGCCAGAAACCTCCCAAAAGGAAATCCCAGACACGTCCGGTGCCAGTGAACCGGCAGAGGAAACTCCTAAACCGAAGCTAAAGGCCTTACACTGGGATAAAGTCAGAGCAAGTTCTGATCGTGAGATGGTCTGGGATCAACTTCGATCAAGCTCTTTTAAGTGAGTTTCATGCCATAGTTTATTTGATACAGTATGCTTACTGAGTATGTGGTTATTGAAGTTATTGATGTGGTTGCAGACTAGATGAAGAGATGATTGAAACGTTGTTTGTGGCAAAGTCGTTAGATGCCAAACCAAATCAGACTCAGACAACTCCAAGATGTGTTCTTCCTAGCCCAAACCAAGAGAACAGAGTCTTGGACCCTAAGAAGGCACAGAATATTGCGATCCTGCTCCGCGCACTTAATGTCACTATAGAAGAAGTTTGTGAAGCACTTCTTGAAGGTAAACTATGCTGTCATATAACAAAAATTTCACATTTATTTTTCCTCCTTCGAAATGTAAGTCCTTCTGTTTGTTAAGCTACTAAGAATCATTGGGTTCTAAGAATTTGATGTCTTGAATGATTAGTAGACCGATAGGCATGATTGTTTGAGGTTTTATTTTGAACTTTCTTTCATGGTTGGTGAGATTCTTGGTCATATTCCTGTTCTTGGTTATGCTTCTTTCAGGCAATGCTGATACACTTGGGACTGAACTTCTTGAGAGCTTACTGAAGATGGCACCAACAAAAGAGGAAGAGCGCAAATTGAAAGAGTACAAGGATGATTCGCCCGTTAAGCTTGGACATGCTGAGAAATTCCTTAAGGCGATGCTAGACATCCCTTTTGCCTTTAAAAGAGTTGATGCAATGCTCTACGTAGCTAATTTTGAGTCCGAGGTGGAATACCTGAAGAAATCTTTTGAGACTCTTGAGGTACATATATATAACAAAGCTATTTTCACCTTTTTTCTGTACCATATTGTTTGTAACGGATCATTATTTCATACCTATTTCTTTTTTGGTAGGCTGCTTGTGAGGAACTGAGGAACAGCAGGATGTTCTTAAAGCTTCTAGAAGCTGTTCTAAAGACAGGAAACCGGATGAACGTTGGTACAAACCGAGGTGATGCACATGCATTCAAGCTTGACACGCTCCTCAAGCTTGTTGATGTCAAAGGCGCTGATGGGAAAACAACTCTCCTGCATTTTGTTGTACAAGAGATAATCCGAGCAGAAGGCACACGTCTCTCAGGTAACAATGCCCAAACAGATGACATTAAGTGCAGGAAACTCGGCCTCCAAGTTGTATCTAGCCTATGTTCAGAGCTAAGTAACGTGAAGAAAGCTGCTGCAATGGACTCGGAAGTACTAAGCAGCTACGTCGCCAAGCTTTCTCAAGGCATTTCCAAGATCAACGAAGCTATCCAAATCCAATCAACCATCACAGAGGAAAGCAGCAACAATCAGAGATTTTTTGAATCGATGAACATGTTTCTGAAAAGAGCTGAAGAAGATATCATCAGAGTACAAGCTCAAGAGAGCGTGGCGTTATCACTAGTGAAAGAAATAACAGAGTATTTCCATGGAAATTCGGCTAAAGAAGAAGCTCACCCGTTTAGAATATTCTTGGTGGTTAGAGACTTCCTGGGAGTAGTGGACAGAGTTTGCAAGGAAGTAGGGATGATAAACGAAAGAACAATGGTTAGTTCTGCTCACAAGTTTCCAGTTCCAGTTAATCCAATGCTGCCACAACCTCTCCCTGGTCTCTGCGGACGAAAGCAATCTTCTTCTTCTTCTTCCTCTTCGTCAGAAGAAGATGAACAAAACTCATCTCATTAGTTTCTTTAAGGTGAGATCAGCTTTGTCTTGTTGTATAAAGTTATCCAGTGATTGTTTCTTTTTGTCATATTAGACTTATTAATATATATTATATATAGAGAGAGAGGAAAAGGTGGGAAATGACAGAGACAAAGAAGTGTTTTTTCCTTCGAAGTTTGTGTAAAATAATATAGGTTTACGGTTGAAACTGGCTCATCTTAAATTTTATGAATAGTTTTAATAAATTCAAATTCCAAATTGTGTATTTTTTTTGTTGAAAGAATTACTATTCTACATAGAAATATAGAATCATGTACAATAGACTTTGAAAGGGTTTTACATAAAATGATTTTTATACCTTTAACAGCACATAAAATATATATTAATAAAAGTAGAAATTTGATATTTTTCAAGGTGTTTACACAAGAAAATTTTTTGTTCTAATATGATGACGTGATATTGTTAAAACAAATATGAAAAAAATGAAACATTTTATAGTGTATACATAAGCAAAAATAAATTGTTCTATCACCATAATGACAAATATTATTATTAAAACAAAGTAAAAATATATATATGTTTAATGTTTAATCGTTTCATCCTATTTTTAAATTTCTCTTTTATTTAATATATATTTAATTATACAAATTATCTAAAAATATAACAATATTATTTGAAAAATATAGAAAATATATATATATATATATATTTGTTTATCAATACATGTTTATAATATAAAAAATAACATGTTTTTAGTAACAATAACATACGAAATCTAAGTTTCAAGCATAAAATTACAAGAATTTGTGACAAATATGCTATAAAGTTACATAATTAAAATAAACGCATAAAATCTAACTAAATAAAAGAAATTTATTATGGATTCTAGAGCTACCCATGTCACCCAAATTAACAAATTTTAAAATATTGATATGTTAGCAATTCTCAGTTTAAACGAATCTTACAACTATTTAAACAATTAAAATAAAATTACGGTTTTTGAAACTATTCACCTCAATCAAAATAACAAGTTATAAAATTATGATACATGAGTAATTGTCATTTTAATCAATTAAACACATTATCATAGATTTAGAATATTAGTTTTCCAACCATTTAACAATTAAAATAAAATTATTATTTCTTCCATACTACTATCTTAGATTTTAATGATCACTATCCTCATAATAATGAGTTTCAATTATCTAACTCTATAAAACCAGCAACTTTCCATTGTCAAATATAAACTTTGCAAATAATCCTTAAAATCTAATCATCACATCAAAAACTTCACATTTCTTTTATCATCCTTGTATTTTCACCATTTTCGAGAAATTTGACGGAGATTTATGTAAAGAAAAAATATATATTGGTTAGATTTATTCAGTTGAAAAGCTTGCAATTTTAACAAAGGTAACACATTTATAGGTTTTGAAATATTACTACTCGACAAAAATGTATGTATATAATATCTCAATTTACATGTTATTAAATTATATGATTTTTAAAATCTAATATTTATTAGAAATTTATGATTCATTTAAATTTGGTAAAAAAATTTTTATCGAACATGCAATAGAAAAATGAAAAACACTATAATAATTAAAAAACTGCTATGTATTTGTGTTTTTATTTATCAGTGTTTATGTTACTATTTACCAAAAAATATTTTTGACTAATTTTCGAAATAAAATATTGTAATTAAATAATATATTTAAATATCAAATTTTTTGTAAAATAATCAAAATAATAATAAAAATTAAAAAATAATTCGTACGTATCACAGTATAATATCTAATTTCTTTTAAAAGTTTGTCTGTTTTGAATTTTGTTTTGAAACATGCCATATTAAAAAGTATATTGTTTCCAGTACAACTTTAAATTTGAATCCTTATTTTAAAAAGTTTGAAATGAATTACAATAAGAGGAGAATATTTAATAATATGACAATTATATATAAATTATAAGATTAGATTATTTACTCTTCTAGAAAATGTGAGGATCCTTCATGGGTTTATTGTTACTCTTTAAGAGTTTGTTATGCCTTTTCGTAGACTATACACTCACTTGAATTTGTGAACTTCTAAATCATAGATCAGTTTGAGTATATATATTGATGGTTATTCATAATAATCTATAATCCATGTTTTAAAAATCGATGACATAGAGCCTTAGTCACTACTCTTCTTACCAGTTTTAACCAAATTATTTGAACAAATTGAAAATCCGATTTTTGTACGCATATCTCTAATATATTAATTGACAATCATTTTAACAAAATAATTTTATGTTGACGTGTGATTTACAAATATGTTATGATGATGTGTCAAATTATTAGATTATCTTAAGATAAATATTATATAAGACATAATTTACTAAAATATTTACGAAAACTGTCATTAAACAGTATATTATATGTAAATCTATAATATTTTGACATAAAATATATTTTGTCATAAAATATAAATACAATATAAAAATATTATATATTTTGAAAAATTAATCAAAAAAATATAAAACAAAAGTTTAGTTTAATTGAATATTTATCATATCTATAATTTTATCCAAAATAGATACAATTTAAATATATTTATATAATTTGATTTTATTATATATTTCATTATTATTTTATTTTCGTAATTAATATTTAAAAATTTAAAAAAATTATTTTAAATATAAAATAAATTATATATATATATATGATTTATATTAACAAAATAAATAATTAATTAAAATGTGTGAATATTTTTTCCCGAGTGTGTAATACCACATAGCCATTTAATGTCGGCTAGTTTAATTATAACATTAACTATTCACAATTGGTCAACAAACAAATTACTTCCAATTTTCATAAATTGATTAGAGTAAAAACAAAATATGTCTTTAAAAAAAGGGAAAAAACCTTAAAAATACACAAATTTGATAATATTTTCTAGAAAAATATACATACTTTTTTGACTCCCTTTTTAATACACGTACTAAAACTTTTGTTTTAAAAATAAACCAAGTATATAAATTTGTGATTTTGACAACGACTATCTAACAATCGTTAACGCAGCTAACAGAGTAATTAGACGGTGTTAAATAATTTTAACGATGTTTAAAATTAACTTAACTCTAAACCATAGCTTAACTCAACTCACCTTTGTCGAAAATAAGGGAAACCCTGAAAATAAACACTTTCCATCTGAAAATAGTAAACCCAAAATCTAATAAAATCTTGAATGAGACTTGGAAAAAATTCGAAGGAAGAACTCGAAATCGACGGTGAGAGTCATCTTCCACCCAACCCGAAATCAAAACCACCGATTTCGAAGGTTTTCAAGGTATGTTTTTTGATATTTCTTGCTCGACTTTCGTTTTTCATTTGATTTGAGGTTTTGGAGTTTCAGTTTCGTTTTGTTGTTCGATATCTCTATCTTTCTCGAGTTTCTCTTTCGATTTGGAGTTGTAATTTTGGATTGTGAGTTGTTATTTAAAATTTGCAAATTAGGATTTCGAATTGGGGATTTAGGATTTTGAATGGAATGGAATTATGGTTTCGAGTGGAATTGAATTTGGGTTTCGACTGGAATGGAATTAGGGTTTCGAGTGGAATGGAATTAGAGTTTCAAGTGGAATGGAATTAGGGTTTCGAGTGAAATGGAATTAGGGATTCAAATTGGAATCGGTCGGAATCGATTTTGTGATTTTGCATTGTAATTGGATTTAGGGATTCAAATTGGATTTAGGGATTCAAATTGGATTTAGGGATTCAAATTGGATTTAGGGATTCAAATTGGATTTAGGGATTTTTAGGAATTTGGGGATTTAAGGGGATTTTTGGGATTTTGAGGATTTTGGGCATTTTATAATTTAGAGATTTGGGGATTTTAGGGATTTTAGAATTGATTTAGAGATTTCGGTGTTCATATGTTCATATGTTCATATCGATTTAAGGATTTTTAGAGATTTAAGGATTTTATAGTTATTCATATGTACAAATTGATAATCGATATTTTTGTTATTCAATTTCAGTGTCATGGATAACATCACACTCAATTGAGTTCTTTGACATTGTATTGTATGAATTATTATCGGAAAACACACTTGATCCATGGAGCATTGAAAACGCACCTAGGAGAACAAGAAACGCGGTTACTCAATCCACACCACCGGTTAGGAATGCATCCCAAACTGCATCTCATACACAACTTTCCACTCTTCCTTCTACCTCACATGCTCGGAGTCATGGATGTGGTCGTGCTCGTGGTCGTGCTCGTGGCCGTGCTCGTGAAGATTATGTTCGTAGAGGTTATGGATGTTTTATTTCACCATGGACTGGTCAGGTTTTCGACGTATGGAGATCATCGACAGTTGATGTTAGTGGACCAAATCCGCAAACACAACCAAACCCCGAATCTTATAAACTATTTAGGATTATCAATATTAGATCTTTTGGATGTTATGAATGTTTGATCTAACCATTTTTGGATGTAAGAAACATGATAACTTATCAAGATTTTGGATGTTATGAATGTAAGATCATCGGTTTTTGGATCCATTTAATCTCATAAACTAATAAGCATCCAATTTAACATAACAACTTATAATTAGAACTCATAACCCATCCAATTAAACGATTCAACATTTAACAGATAACATTCAACATTCAACATATAATTAGAACTCACAACTACACAATTCAACATTCAAAAGAAACACATAACACAACAACAACAAACTCATATTCAAACATAACAACTAAACTTTCATAATTTCTCACATTACTTCTTCATAATTGTAAGGATAATGGTTGTCACAACCACAAAACCTCCCCATGAAATTAAGATGAATTGTCGCAGCAAATTTTCCCTCTCTTTTACTGCCATAATTTCATTTTTCAGCTTCTTCTTCTCATCATCTTGTGATATATTTTCCACTCCAGTAGTAATTGAAACTTTCACCAATGTCGAATAGGAATTGTTTGAAGCTATACAACTGCATTTCTTAAGTTGGTCATTAAACACCTTTAATTCTTCTATCTGATGTTGAAACAAATCTCTTGTTTGTAATAAACTTACCTTTTGTCAACTATGTGGCTTTTCTTCATCAGCCCATTTGAATAATCCATGTTTCTCACATCTATAAAACCTTCTCCTTGAATTTTCGTTTGTCCAAGCTTTCACAATGGATGTCGCTCCGTCACAATGGCAAATCATAACTCCACCAACCGTTCGTCGCCGCCTATTCCAGCTCCAAGAACTTTCATCTGAGCTTTGACTATTTTCCATAGAGAAGAAGACAGATTGACGAAGAAGATTGAAGAAGGCGACAAAAATCGAATCCCAAGTTTTAGGGTTTTTACATTTGGTGAAGAAGAGAGTGAATAGCTTCAAAATCGAAAAAACATACCTTCAAAACCTTCAAAATCGGTGAAAAATGACAAAACCGACGATTTCAAGTTTTGTGGAAGATGATTTTTCGGTTGGAAGATGAATTTTCCCCAGCTGATTTCGAATTCTTATTTTCAACTTGAAGATGAATTTTCGGCTCCTATTTTCGATAAATGTGAGTTGAGTTAAAGCTTGGGTTAGGGTTACGTTAATTTTAAACACCGTTACAATTATTTAACACCATGTAATTAATCTGTTAATTGCGTTAACAACTGTTAGACAGTCGGTGTCAAAATCACAAATTTATATAGTTGGTGTATTTTTAATACAAAAAAATTTTAGTTCGTGTATTAAAAAAGAAGTAAAAAAAATTTATGTATTTTTCTATCAAATGTTATTAAATTTGTGTATTTTTAAGGGTTTTTTCTTAAAAAAATTATTATTAGATTTTTATGAAAAATAAAATTACAAGAGATATTAATTTATATAAAGTTGAAATCCTAATGTTTTAAACTAATACAGAAATTATACATTAAAAATAATTATTAAATATTACAATATAGAATATTGATATATATCTTTTATGGTGATTTTTATAATCTCGACAGTTCAATCTAAGGCCGTCTTCATTGATTTTCTAGTACTTTCCCGTAAATTTATATGTTGTAACACGTTTTCAAAATGTCAGTACATCTGATTATGGGATCATCATCATGGTATTACATCCACCATCAGATACAACATCCAACTCCTTGGGTCCTTTATCCTTTGGTTGTAGAGTTAAATCGATGAAAAATATATTATCACAATATGATAGTTGATGATTGCGAGATCTAAAAACGCTGGTTCGATGGAGATGATGAACAAATAGATCAGTAGTTGTACTACTTCTATATCTTTTTCAAAAAAAAAGTATAGAATTTGACCCATTGTGTGGACTGTGGAGCAGGTTACGAAAGAAAAACACTGGTTAGGTTTTTTGATTCTGGATATTTTGTCGAAGACTAATAAACTCTTTACTTTTCTTATCTTCTTGGCGCTTCGACTCATCGTCACTCGTCGTCATTAGTTATGACGTCTCTTCCGATAATCCTCGCATCCTCTCCTCCGCGAAACCTATGCAAACATTCCACTTTTCAAATCCCAGTTTTCCATCAAACTCGCTTAACTCCACTCAACAATTTCACTAACTTTCGCGGCTTATCGCTTTCGTCTCACCTTCTAGCCAAAACCCATCTCTCAATCACCGTTTCTCATTTCCTCTTATGTTTCCCTGCTCTCGCATCTGAATCCTTCACCTCAATCTCTGACCCATCTACTGGGAAAATCGATTTGGAGTCAATTCTGGTTTCCATTGATAATTTTTTCAACAGGTACCCATTTTTCGTGGCGGGGTGTACTTTCATTTATCTTGTGGTTGTACCTGTGGTTATCTTCTACATGAGGAAGTATAAACCAATATCCGCCATGAATGCGTTTCGAAAGCTTAAAAATCAATCCGATTCCCAGCTTTTGGATATTAGAGACGAGAAGACTTTGGCCTCACTGGCATCACCTAATCTCAAGTTTCTGGGTAAGAGCTCGATTCAGGTTCCGTATAGTGAAGAAGACGAGCAAAGTTTCTTGAAGAAAGTCAAAGCAAGCTTCTCCGATCCGGAAAATACAGTTGTTTGTGTTCTCGACAAGTAAGGATAAACAAAAAGCTTCAAACTTTTAACAAATCTAGACGTTATTGCTTTGTGTGACGGATCAGCAATGTAAACTTCTCAGAAAGAAGTGTCTCTTTGATGATCTTTTGGATTTGATATTAGCTGAGAGAGAGTTTGTGAGTCTCACATGTTTTAACTTTGATGTGGAAGGCAGTTTTGATGGTAACTCCTTGAAAGTGGCTGAGTTGCTGATCGAGAATGGCTTCAAAGAAGCTTATTACATCAAAGGCGGCGCAAGAGGGAAGAATGGTTGGTTGGTATGTTACTTCTCTCTCTCTCTCTCTCTGGAATCAGTACAATGCCTTAGATGTTCGCTTTTGATGCGTAGACTACATTGTTGTTTTGGACTCGGTTCTGTCATAAACCCTGAGGTTTTTTGTCTTCTGTTCGCTGCCTGAATACCAATGTCTCAGGCCATTCAAGAAAAGCTTTTGCCTCCACCTGTGCATATGTATACAGCAAAAAATGTAAAATCTTCAAACAACAACGAAGCTTCCATTGTTGGAACTGAAAATTGATTCAAGACCACAGCTTAATGGTATGCAGATTCACATTCATCATGCTACAACAAAAGTTCATTTTTCCCTCTTCCAATTAACTTTTGCCTCAATTGTGCAGAGTGGCAAGACATGATACTACCAGTCCATCGAAGCAGCTAGGTTTTCGACTTGTTTTATATTCAAAGACTTGTTATAGATTCTTTGAAATGATTAACCTGTGATTCCTTTGGTAACTTTGAGATTTGTGAATGAACATTTATAAAAAGCGGTTTACTCAACATTACCGAAAGAAGAAACAATAGCATCTCACGCAAGGTTCTAACTTCCCAACAATGGAGTATTAAGTCTAGCATTCTTCTTCACGTTTTACTTTGCCTCGACTGAAGCAAACCAAGAACTCTATGTTTCCCTCGGCGCCCTTTATGGGAGATTCGATAAACCCTTTCTTGGTAAATCCATAGCCCTCGATACCATTTATTATCTTTTCAAGAACCTTCAAAAAAAGACATCAAAGATTTGTTTTTACCAAGAAGAACAAAGGCTTCTCAACAAAAGGATTCAGGAGAGCGATAAACTGAAGTCATCAGTTGATCTGAGCTTGTTAGAAAGAGGACATGCAGATACAAACATACCTCTTGATGTACTTCGGGATCTCTTACTATGCCACCGCTCCCAACCTTACAAGGGAAACAAAAATGTTGAAGAACTAAATCGCAGAGATGATTTACATATTTACGAGTATGCATTTCTCGGAGTTTAATGCATCAGAATTTTGGCCTCTTAAAAGTCAAAAGATCGAATACCTGTGATCTTCGAGCTTCGAATTGGGGTTTAACAAGGGTAACTAAAGTTGCATCTTCTTTCATCACATTCATAACAGCTGGCATTACCTGTTCATAAGTTAAGTTTCAATTTTCAAAGGTTGGCAGGTTATAAATTAACCATCACAGTTAGAACAAGAAGCAAACTTAACCATCACAGTTAGAACAAGAAGCAAACTTACCTTGAGAATGGAAATGAACGAGAGATCTAGAGTCACTACATCAACTTTTTGAGGGAGTCCTGGGAGGTATCTCAGATTTGTCCTTTCGATAACTGTCACTCTCTTATCATTGCGAATTTTATCCGCTACCTGTTACAATACAACAATAATTAGTAACTGAGAAAAGTTGCTTAGAAGACTATTGAAGGAAAATTTCAAACAAACTGCAGGAAAAATACTTAGCACCTGACCATAACCAACATCTACTCCATAAACATGAGATGCACCATAACGAAGCAAACAGTCTGTAAATCCTCCTGTAGAAAGTCCTGAATCCAGAACTACTTTCTCAGAAACATCAACATCTAGCTTCTCAATAGCAGCTTCCAGCTTGAGTCCACCTCTGCAAAAGGAAAAAAATGGAGAGGAGAATCGACAACAATGGAGTCTCAAAGCACAAAGAATCTGTATAAGGATAGTACATCCTGCAGGAATAATATACCTACATACATATTTCGGAACCTCAGCTGTAATCTTTATGGATACACCATTGGATACAGGCATTCCGGCTTTACTAGCTCTTTTTCCATCCACAAGCACTTTGCCTGCATAACATACACACTAGAGATTAAACTACAATGAGAACTTCTGTTTTTAAAGAACAATTACATAAACCTTTGTAGCACGGATATGAATGAAAGTATCACCGAGTAACATAGTTTATACCTTGTAAAATCCATGATTGTATTAGTGTGCGACTGTATTCCTTATACCTTTCGAGACAGGCCTCATCCAGTCTCTGTTTCTTGCTGTTTTAGGACATTAAGAGTTCCATCAAAATAATGCAGAGAGAGATGAAATCATTTCGTTTTCAATAGTAAAGAAAGATCCTACTTCTTCCCACGTGTAGGTGTAGCAGAAGCAAAACATCTGATGGAACTGCATTCTCCAGCTCTAACCCATCTCGCTGAACAAATAACACAGGACAAAGATAACAACACATTATCATTAACGACGATGAGAAAGAAAAAAAAAACCCAAACTTTCAACATTTCATTTTAAGCGAAGTGGGCGATTCATCATAAAATTGACTCCTTCCTCTGGCATTTGACAATTAGAAATAACATTTTTTGGGGCTTTCCATCAATTAATTCGGTTTTTGTCTTTCACGAGTTAACAAAACCCAGTTTCACAGAAAGAGAATCCAGAACTGACAATGCCCTCCAAGTGTTTGTAAATACTACTCAATAAGAAGAAGCTTCAGAATGGAGAAAAGGAGTCGCTTGAGATAAACCCGTAAGGCCGTATGTATATTACAATTTTAATGAACCCCGTAAAATGGAGAAAATACCAGAGTAAAGAGGATTGTGAGATTTGGAGAAGAAGCCGACGAGGGAGTTACTGTAACATCGCAAGGTCATAGGAGGCCTAAGAACATGAATTCCCATATTTCTCCTCCTGGGAAAGAAGATCGAAGAGCTATTGTTCTTCCTTCAACTCCAAAGCGCAGAGTATTTCAGCTTTCTGACATTGGACAAAGCCACACAAACTTTGGATACTTCTTCTATGGTTGCCAAACCGAAGACTCTTCCTCACTCTAAGTCTTTCGATTAGTCTTTTTTACTTGACCATCAAACCAAAAATAATGTTAAAAATTCGGAAAAATACCTTAAATTACTGTAATTTTTTTAAATACATTTTTTAAAGGTCGACAAAAATAGTATTTTTTTTTAAGTTTTTATTTTAAATATAATATTATTAGATTAAATTTTTTAAAATACTATAAATTTAATATTAAAATATTTTAAAACTTATTTCTATTAAGAAAAAAATTAAATTTTAAATTAGAAATAAAAATCTAAATATAATATTTTAATTTTATTTGTAATTTATTTGTGATAAATATATATTTAAAAAAAATAATTTGTGCTATTTTTAAAATTTTAAGTTTAAAATGCTAAATTTGGAACAAAAAATTTAAAATGTGCTATTTTATGATATTACTTTTTTTGAAAATTATTCTATTTCATGTATTCGAATATAGTTTAATAATAGAGTATTTATTTTAAGATTATACTATAAAATATCACATTTTAAAATTTTTGTTTCAAATCTAAAATCATAAAATCAAAATTTCAAAAATAATACAAATAATTAATTAAAAATACTTATTTTGTAAGTAAATTTTACATAAATTTAAAAACTTAAAAATTTCTAAGATATTTTAAATTTAAATTTATGCTATTATTAGATATTTAAATTAATGATATTATTTTAGAAAAATAGTATAACTATTGATCTCTATGAATTCGATAATTTTCTTTCTTGTTTTATTGCTTTTTTGTCTCATTACATTCTCTTACAACATAATAAGAAAATGAGGAGAAACAACATGTTCACTTAATTTTGGCAACATATGAAAGATGATGTTACTTTTGACAACTTCAGAACACATAGATGCTAACGGATTTGATAGGAACTCCGGAAACATCTTGAACCACTGTTGAACATTGTATCTATTAGTTAATGTCATGAACCATACACACTCACATACAATATAAGAAATGGTGTTTGAAAATCTATTACATTCTTATTTTACCTTAATAAGGAATTCGTGAGACTCAGATGTGGTTTAGCATCACTTGTACCAATCTTGAGATGAACAAAGATGATGAAACTAGAATGTTATGGTGATTCTTCATCGCCTCTTCTTCTTTAAAAGCGAAACAGCCCGAAGAAACATCTTATCGACTTCATCAAAGTCTGGGGACTCATCTTTCTCATCTCCTGATTTAGCTTTTCCTGGATCTCCCCAGTATCCATCTTCTTCTTTGTTGTTGTTTATTGCTGGGAATTTCTCAAACTCTTCAAGAAAAAGCGGTCGCTCTGCCTTCTCGTTTTCTGATTCTGAATCAGTCTCAAAAATATCAGACAGATCCGAATCCGTTCCCAATTCTGATTCTGCATCTTCTTCTTGCTCATCCTCCAAACACTCTTGGCTTCTTTCTATAATCTTCTTTAACTCTTCTGATCTTTGATCAACACTCTCTCGAGTATCATCAACCTTGACATTCTGGTATTCTCGCTTTGTTTCAGCTTGCGCTTCAAGCAACTGGAGCTCTTGTTCAAGCCTTGGAATATACTTTCTAACCGCACGAAGGGCATCCCGGCATTTTGATTTATCCAACGCCTTTTTCCTCGGGAGAGTAATTCTCGGCGACATGATTTCAGTTGGAGGTTGGACATAGTTCTTCCCTCTGTACATAATTATTGTGTTCCCTTCATGAATGTCAAGCACAATCCCTCCGGTCAGTCTTGCTAATTCAACAGCAATTTCCTTCACTTCAGCTGGTGTGAATGTTTTGATCACAACCTGTAGCGTCTGATGCTTCTTCCAGTGAAGGTGCATGTTCAGAATCACTCCTTGGTATATTCCGCGTCTCCCCACTGGAACATAATTCTTACACTTCAGACCCATTTTCAGATAATAGAAATGCTCCTCGGGTGTCAATATCTCAGGGTCATGTGTTGTTTCAGATGACTCTGCAGGTTCCAGTTTCTTCATCGTCTCCATAAGGCGTTCTTCTTTCTTCCGAGCCTGAAAAACACGAATACATGAGACAAAATACACATTTGTCGGTCTAAATCAGTAACAAAATGCAGATGTTGGCCTAAAAACAGTAACAAAGATGCGGGTATTTTTCTAGCTAACCTTTCTTAGTTTGTTAAGGATCTTTTCTTCAGCAGTCATTCTTTCAATCTCTTTCTTTTTCTTCCACCGGAAAAACTTTAGCCACCGCACAACCGCCCGCTTACCCTTGAGCTTTTTCCTCTTCAGTTTCGGAGAAGCTACTCCATCTTGACTCAAAATGTTCTCAGATTTGCTCGCAATATCACCAGTCTCACGAGCTGGAATCGAATGAAACGAAGAGGATCTTAAGAAGTCAATGTTCCACGCCGGTGGTTTTAAAGACTCCTTATGCAAAACCTTGCATAAAAGATTACCAGAGCTACTTCATTATAAGTCAACCTTTGTGCAATTAATCAAATCTCATATGATTCAATTGTAAATGAAACAATGACTACATCAAAGAATTTTCAAACAATCTGCACAGAAAAAACTCGATATTTTCATCTATACCTGCCCACATCAATGAACAATTTTCTCATCATAACAAGAGAAAATTATTTCTATAGAAACACACAAATCCAAAATGAATCGAACTCCAAACGCCCAAAAAAATTAAAGCCGAGCTCGAATGCTTTGATGGAAAACTAGTGGTACCTGATAGGGAGGTAAGGGGAGGAAGAGAGCGGCGAGGAGGAGGCTAGCGACCATAGCTTTCGAGATTTACGGCGTAAAAGCACTGAGGCAGAGGCTGAAACCCTAGCCGCCGTCGAGACCACCATTTCTTCTGGCCGACAGTGTTAACTGTCTCTCCAGTGCGTTTACCAAAGCTCATCTAGACTCTAGAGGCTATGTCAAGCATTATTCAGACGACATTTACAAGGTTTATAAACCGGCTTTAACCGCAACGGTTATATTGAATTTTTAATTCAAAACAAATTCTCCGGGTAACGATGGTCAAACCAATATTTCGGTTTGGTTCAACTTTTATATCCTTCCTAAGTCCCAACGGTTTTGTTAAAATTTGTGACATTTGTTTTCTAGCAAATACGCAAAATGATGTGAATTAAACAACCAATGGACGAATGAACTCAACTTGATGGAAGAGAGAGGAGGGAGATATGTAACTGTTGATGGAACTGACTCTGAACAATTTAGGATCTTTTGGTAAGCTAATAATTCTCAGTCCTGAAATAGAACACTTTACTCCCTTGGTTTCAAGCCATTCCTCAATGACCACCATTACTTATCCAAACAATGCAGAATATAACAAAACTCATGTCCATTTTACTAGCAACTTCAGATTTTAACCAAATAACTTATGGTAGGAGCAATGCATTAATGTTCTCAATTAGGACATACATCGGTTTTGTGATGACCAGAACTATTCATAGCTCATCAAAATTGATAGCTAACTCGTTTGTCCAATCAATATCTGACGGTTTTGTGTCCAAATCATGTTTGGTATCTGAAGACTCCAATGCTTTCTCTAAAGAATCCGCCAAGTTAGGCTCCCAGAAACCTAACCTACATGCTCTCTTGTAAGTCACGTAACCTGCCACTCTTAGTCCTTCTGCAACCATCTCTCTTAAGGAACCACCCAGTTGCTCTTCATTGTTAACCGCAGTGATGAAAGTTTCTGAGGAACCTGACTCCCAAAATACCACAATTGCACAGCCCCTGTCTATATATTTAACATCAAACTCTTGCGCAAAAACAGTGTGTGACTTTTGTAGAACATTCTTCAGCATTGTAGCTGTCATCTTTTTCGCCAATCCCCATATGAACACCAAGTTCTCAGAGCTTACTCTCCGTCTGTTCTTTGACCACACTTTAACATTTTCATCGCCTGCGTTTCTACCACAAGAACTTGCCTGTTCATCAGAAGCCAAAGCTCGGAAATCTTCATTTGATTGGACACGGGATGGATCTGATTTTTGTATGGTACATAGTTTGGCAAACAGCTGAGATATCATTACAGCATTCTGCCCATGCATCTGATGGCCCTCGTCTAGTTTGACCATAGAGCCTAATAAGATAAGCCATTAAACTCAATATCCATTCACCTAAATTATCAGACTCTCGTGTTTCAAGTATATAAGTGAATAAACATATTTTAAAGTGAATTCTGACCTTGATTTGCCACTTCCACATCCACAGGTGCAAAGAACCGATTTAAGGAGGACATGGCAGCAGGTAGATTACTTATATTACTTAAGGGACTAATTTTTTTCATGAGCTGACTGAGATCCACAACACTGGGAAAAGCTGAGCTCAGTGAACTGCTGAACTCATCCACATTTGCAGGCAGCGGACCCAGGAATTTGGCATGAATGGAAGTAAAATCTGCACCAAGTTAACAAATATCATCCATATGGAACGGGAAGAAGCTAATTTATGTGAGAAGTAAGGAGGATATATTTGAGATAAACCCCTAAGATAATTTTGGGAAACGACAGGTTTCTGTGAAGAAGAAATCAAATCGACCACTTCTCGGAAGCCACGAACTCGCCTGTTTTCTTCGTTTTCAAGATCTTGAAGCTCTCTCTGTCCGAGAACATAAGTTCAGATAATTTTAATATAGAAACATTCAACACAATCAATTTTCCCGGCTAAGTAAATTCGCCTACCTTAAAAAGATCCATGTCCTCCTTTGAACTCATGTAGACAGCACGAACTGCTTGTGTTCCTCTGCTCTTTGAAGCGATGAGTAGAGGGACAACATCGTCAGAGAACTCAGTCAACATCTGTAATGACAAATATAGAAGCACACGTAGAAATTTATCACTCTTAACTGTCAAAGCGTCAATACGGACTGCAATTATCGTGCCAGGTATCAACCAAGCTTATATACCTCTAGGATGAGTTGCACTTGACGCTCACTGCAAACATCGATAGTTAAGCATAACCTTGAACCATACTGCTCACTCCCCAACACCAATTTTCTCAGAGAACTCACCAAATCATCTGGAATTAACAAACAGATACATCATATATAAAAACTGGAAAACCAAAGGCAAAAAGATTAATATTGAAATTGTCTAACACTCGCAAGTGCACCATCTCCTGTCTTTGAGCTTGATTCTAAACAAGATTGTCTCCAATTCTTGACGCGTGACCTAATCCTTCCTACAAAAACTGTATCAGCTACAGTGGATGGAGCAGAAGGTACACTGATGGGATCAGCTAACATTGGATTCCCTGATAGAAACTTCGACGCAGACTCTTGTGCTCTTGATAAGTATGAAATTCCTGTAAAAAATGATCCATAAGAGATCACTCGTTAGGAAACGAAATGAGAAATGGAGTAGCAAGAAAACCTTCATAGATGCAGGTGTTGAAGTCAAATCCTTCTCTAGCCATGGCAGTTAAACGGGAAGCTTGACAAGAGAAGCTATAAGAAGGCATCCCCAACTTCAATTCATCCCGAGGAAACAAATGGAAGTTATATCTACAAAAACAAGCAAAACCGAAAAACCTAATTATTCAATTTGCGGCGACGAAAACGAAAATCGAGAAGAGAGAGAGAGAGATTTGACTGGTATACGGGTGAACGGTGAGTTTGGAGCCGCGAAGGGAGAATGGGCATACAGCGAACTGGAAGATCTGGTACCGTTCCGCGGCGTATTTAGCTTTCAAGTAGCTCGTCTGCGGCGTGTCAATGGCGGAGACACGGTGCCACGCGGCGGCGTACGACCCAGTGTCCTGTAGCGAGAGAGCAACGAAGTCCGATGAATCGATTGAAGCGCGAATCTCATCTAGAGCGGATTTGAAGTTAGACTTTTTCACCTGCTTCACACTCCATCTTCCTTGATTTAGGGTTTTAGTACTGCCGGTGGAGGCAGAAACTGACGAAAGAAAGCGCCACTGCATTTTGAGCAGTATCGAAACGGCGAGGACGAGACGATTCAATCTATTACGTAACGATCCTCTTTCTACTAATTTGCAATTTTTAAACGTTTTATCTATTACACCAGCTTTACATGCATATCCATCCTATATATATAGAGTTCGATTTTACCGAATGTTAAATCTTCGAATAAATATATTGAGATATTGGATCGATCCGTTATGATAAATTGACAAAAAAAACGTTTTATCAAACAGTTCACACAAATCATTTATATTATACAATAGTCTTGTTCGATGTCTGTCGTTGCAGTTATGGCTACGGCCAATACTGTGGCTGTAAGTGTAATATATGTTTTTTGTTTGTTTGCAGTAGGCAGTTGTAAGTGTAATTGATCGTAGATTTTCAGTCGAACCGTTGTTTCAACCATCAGTGAAAAAATTACGACACATGATACAATATTTGATTGTTGCGATTGACCGTAAATATATGCGCTAGTTAAACTAACAACAATCTGTTATAATAACAACCGTAGTAATTGCGGATTACAAACGAACATAACAAATATTTTTATAATGTTTGGTTGAATGATTTTATGTAAAATATTGAATGATTTTTATGTAAAAAAACAATTTTTATTTAATTTCCGGGTTTATAATTAAAATTTTTAAAATAAAAACAGAACATAAAAAGTATTATAATAGATGTCTTGAACTCAAAGAAGACATGTTTATTAGACGACAGAACATGATAAGATGAAACATGGAAGGATTCTAAATTTTCTCTCCTGCTAGAAAACGGCTATAAAAGTCCAATGCTTCACGTGGTTTGTATTCTGGAACGGAATGTCCTGAGCCCTGCAAAACAAAACATTCACAAATCAAATGCTTATAACAAAACAAATGCTTCTCATTAGTCAAAATACGAAGAAAATGAGTCATTTTTACTTTGATGGTTAGAAATGTAAGATTGTTGGCATATCCTTGTGTATACCTGAGACAACAAATCATTACAACGTTGAGTTAAGAAGCAAATCTAATATATTCAGAGAATTACGACATTGTAGAAAACAAAACAAATTACCCAGCGACTTCGCCATTAGACATCCATGCCCTCCATTCATCAACCACTTTGTATCTCATCGACTTAGTCCATGCTTCTGACCCAGTATATGGTACACACATATCATGATCTCCACTGCACAATTCATAATTTTGTTATATGTTACACTTTTTGATTTTGAAACTACTTCATAAACATGTAGAATCTGGATATTTTTACCTGTAAATCAAAGCACGATAACCACTAAGAGTGAGGTTTCTATGGAACTCGATCATGCTTCCAACTTCATGATTGTAGAGAACTTTGTTTGTACACAATTGCCATCTTCCAATATCTCTTTCCTATAAATGTTTCACACAGAAAAAAATCAAAATGTTGCTAGTAAAAACAAGAGAGAAGTATGTATATGATGAAGTATATAGAGACCTCTTTAGCATGAATCGCTTTCCTCACTGCTGGATTGTTCAACCAGGCCATTGCAACTCTATCGTCCTGCGTCCGTACCAACTTAAAGTATGTGAAAAAAATACATATATTTATATATATAAACAAACTTATTATCACAAAACAAGTGTTTTTGTGTGTTTAATTACTAAAATATTCTTGTTATCATCATTGTTTTAAGAACAAAATAGGTTTATATACGTGTTATACGTAGAATAAGATAATTATTGAATAAAAATAATATAATTTAATTATAAAATTTATCATAGTTATTCGTGAAATATTATGATCTGTTATTTAAAATTCGATTATGTTTACAAAAAATGCTGATTATTATTTTCAATGTAATGATAGTTTCTATTTGAATGATTGATAATTTATGTGCAAAATTTTTAGAAATAATTATCTTACTCCGCAATGACCGTGATAATTTATAGTTTTGATTCTATTAGAAATAATAAAAGTTTTATTACTTAAACAACAAATACCTATGTTTTAAAATATCAAATTTATAACAAATCTAATGCTAAGTAAACAAATCTATTTTTATATGAATGATTAGTGATCCTATTTTTTTTAAAAATGATCAAACAAAAATGATAGAAAAATATAATGACTAAATATAAATAATATGATATAACTAAATTATAAATATTATTTTTTATACGATTGACTATTAATTATTTATAAGTTTTCGTATATATAAACAAAGAAAATAAAAATATATTATTTTCAAAATAAATAGTTATTTTTAATATATTTTCATAACATTCTTATAACTAACATGTAGAAATAAGATTGTTTTGTAAAAATGTTTCTTAAGGATTATAGTTTCCAAATATATATAAGAATGGCTTAAACTACTCACAGTGCAAGGAACTGTGGAGTCAGCAAGGAGTTGAGGCCAACTAGGGATAATGCCTGGACGCACAACAGCACCTAATGGCCACGCACGTCCAAACATTCTCTTTCTCACTGGCAATGGTCTTTCTGTTTCCCCCAATTTAAGGAAACTCGGAGGAAGAGATCCCATGTCAAACTCGGACATAGATGTTGTTTTGTGGTAGCATGGTTCTAGAATGTTATATGCATTTAATAAGCTCAAATCATGATCCACTTTTTGAAGCAAATCACCACATTCAACACTTATATTTGAGTTGTCATAGTATTGTCCTTTGCACGTTGCTTTAGTCTCCTGCCATTTGTTGTTACACATTAGACAAAAGCATTGAGGAATAGACGACTGTTATAAGACAACTGAGAAACGGAACCAAACCTCAAAGAGTTCATTAGAGATGAGTCCCATCCCATGTGCAAAAGGGACAAGAGCGTTACCATCAAACACTGGATCAGTAACTCCATTACCGATCAAATATCCCTATACAACGTAAAGATTCATCAAGAACCAAAACCTTAATGCAGCATTTTCAATCTGAAACATACCTTGAAGTTGATAACCGGCTTTGTCATCTTCATTTTCATTACATTGTTATTTCCTACAACATAACAAGAAAATGAAGAGGGAAACTAGAAACGAGAGTTGAGATGATGTTAAAAAGGATATATAGATGAATGATGGATGACCTTTGACAACTGCAGAAGCAAGAGTTGGTACATAGATACCAGCGTATGATTCTCCTGAGATAAAGAAAGGATTTGACTGAAACTCCGGAAACATCTTGAACCACTGTTGAACATTAATTGTATCTAATGGTTAGTTAGTTTCTTGAATCACACACACACTCACACACATAAGACAGAACACAAGGAACATATATATCGAATTCTTGCTTCACCTCAATAAGGAATGCATAAGAATCAGAAGCAGTTTGCGTGTCATTAGTTGTATAATCAGACTTGTCCTTTGAGTAAGAATACCCCACACCAAGAGGTGAGTCCAGGTATATGATGTTAGAAACCTTAAACAAACAAAAAACAAACATTTCAAATAACAATTTATGACAAAATGAACATATGTTAAATCAAAAGTAGTTGTTCTTTCTTTCACCTTAGACCAACTATAACGATTAAGGTGCAAACGAGGTGCTTCTGTCTTTGTTAGTTCGAAATTGAAAGGACCTGTGAATTAAAGGTAGAGTCTTCTAAATGTGTCTCTTCTTACTCAAACAAGAAAAAGGTTATATCTGAAGCTTACCATGCTCATAGACAAATCCATCCATGCTAGAGCAACCAGGACCACCATTAAGCCAAACCACAACTGGATCTTTTGAAGGATTTCTCTCTGATTCCACAAAGTAATACCACAGATTCTTACTACCTTCTTTATCTATCGCCACATACCTTAGATCACATACCAAGTTCCATGTGAAGAAAGAGAGATATTTGAGTGGAAAAAACAAAGTCAAAGGAATTAAGAAAATCAAGAATCAGAAAGATGAGATTGATTGGATTTACCCAGCATAGTGTTTAGATGGAAAACTGCCGTTGAATCCAGGAAGGTTGGTGACAAGAGCAGATTCAGGAGCTGACTCTGTTATTGCAAAACATAAAGACAACAATATAGATGCTACAAGAGCTTCCACTAACACACCCATTTTGATGATGACATAGACTTCCACAATTACAATCGAATCATCATATAAGTGTTGTGGTATTTCAAATATCTATACCGAACCAAACTATATTTGGATACAAATCTTGAAAAATTTATGTTTTTGTTGTTGTTGGTTGTGATTTGGCAATTAAGCAAAAAAGGAAAGAAAAAAAAGGAAAATATTAGCTAGGAATTAGAAAATAATATATGTAAAAAGAAATATAAACTTTAAAAAGAAAATAATCCTTGAAAGGAAACATAGAAAGAAAAAAACTAAGAGAAAGTAATTTATATCATTGAATGAAAATATGATCCAAATTTTATACTGTTGAAAGAGATAAGTAAAATAATAAGAAAATCTGAATTTTTATGGGCTTATAAATAAATAGACTTCGACTCCAATTATATAAAATATAATTTCTTTTATATCTTACATAGTTAAACTAAATACTAGGCTTAAAAATATGAAATTCAAATTTTTATTTTGTCTACACAATATTTGAGAAATAATTAAACATTAAGTGGACCGTAATGGAACATATAACATGGACAATTGACAAAAATAATATTATTTTAAGTTTTTATTCCAAATATACTATCATTAATTTAAATTTCAAAAATATCATAAATTAAATATTAAAATACACTAAAATTTATATTAATGAAAAAAAAATTTAACCCTAAATTAGAAAAAAAGAACCCACATATAATGTTTTAAATTTATATATAATTTATTTATAATAAATATGTATTTTAGATATTTGTGATATTTTTGGAATTTTCAATTTAAAATATTAAATTTGAAACAAAAAATTAAAAATATAATATTTTAATTACTCAAATAAAATATTTAAACCAAATAAGAATTAATTTATAATGAACCAGTCACTACCCTATACATTAAATAAGAATTAATTTTAAAAAATATTATAACATGTCGGTAAATCAAATATTATATGAAAATTTAAACTATAAATTTATTTTTAGCAAATAAAATAATTACATTAAATTTTAAAATCAAATTAACAAAACTGAATAAATAAATCAATTGACATGATTTAAATTAAGTTAACATATCAATTATTAGTTATTTATTTTACTCTAGAAAAAGTTATTAGCCAAATTCAACCGAATTAAAGAATAATTTATATTGCACATTTATATTATTCTAATGATGAACAAATAAATGAGAAACATAATAAATTATTCACACGGTCTATAACAATATATTTTTATTAGTCCAACTTCTTATACAATAAATGATGAACAAAGCCTATAATATATTAATATCTTCTATTGCAAATAATGAAAAAAATTTAATAGTTTTTTAGCATATTAAATAATGTAACATGTAAAATAAAGGACGAACACAATCTAGACCAATGTATTCTTTAAAATTTATAAAAAAAACCTTAATAATTTTTTTTTATTTTATTACCTTTATCCAACAAGGTAATGGATAAAAAATTAAAAAATATATTTTATATAGATATGTCATAAATACTAATCTAAGATTTTATACCTAAAATATCCAAAATTTGCAATATTTATATTAAAGAAAAAGTGAATTTAGAAAAAAAATCCTATATGTATTAAATAAGAAATAACGTTTAAAAATTTGATTACATGTTAATATAAAAGATGAAAAAAAGCTTAACAAACTTTTTCGTGAAACCGTTTTTTCTCTCTGCGAAACCTTCGCACCTGTTTTCTTTCTTCAGTCTTCGTCGCCGGTGTTCTCATCGTCGGCAAAGTTTAATTCTCTTCTTCAAAGAGTTGTTGTCGCCGGCTGAACGGCGGTTTCTCTCCGGGGATCGGATACTCTCCGATTCTCTATTTAATCTCCTTTAGTTTTCCTTTTCTCTTTTCTTACACGCAAATTCGATCACAATGTCGGATTATATTGTTCAAAAACTTTAAGATATCGATCTCGGTATCTCAGCCCCCCCCCCTCCCCCCGATCTCCCTGCCTCCAGATCGCTGTGCACAAGCCCAAAATGAGACTCGTTACTCTCTTATCGGAAAACCCGTAAACCCGAGAAAGCAAAACTTACGGACGATGATGAAGACTCTCCCCCGTCTCTAGAGCGTCGGCGAAGTCGTCACGGCCAGGATAATTGAAAGGAATCGCGCTCAGTTTCTCTTCCAAACCGAAGAAGCCCTTATCTCTGTCTTGCGCCGAGGGCCGTGGTCCTTTAACGACCGTATGTGTTTTCTCCAAAAGTGGTCTCCGACAATCGGCGATACCGAATTAAAATACATCCCTTTTTGGGTTCAGATCCGCGGAATCCCTATACAATTTCTAACCTATCCTATGATCCTCCATATCGGCGGCATGCTCGGCGAACTCCTTGAATCATACTTCAACTCCGAGAACGCTCACCGGGTTGAATTTGTTCAGGTGAGAGTTCTAATAAATATCGAAAATCCCCTATTCTTTCAAAGAATTTTCCTTTTCCAAAATACCAAAACAACCCTAAAATTCCGCTATGATAAACTCAGAAATTTCTGCTCTAAGTGTGGGATTATCTCTTATGACCCAATCGATTGCCCCTCCACGGTGGTTCCTGCGATTCCGGTGATCTCTTCGCCTCGTAACGACGATACCGATGATGAAGCAGACGACCCTCCTTCCACCACATCTCCAGCAAGGACTCGACAATCGATCTCGGCTGTTTCTGAAGTGATACATCCGACTGAGAAACAGAGCCTCTCACCAGAATCGCGAAACTCGGAATCTTCAAATCTATCGGCAAAGAGGAGAAAATCTTCTCCGGTTCACCACGCCGGTTCTCCAGGTCAGTTGGAATGTAGAATAGGATTTTAGTTTAGGCCTAGTTTAGATAATAACCATATGAATTTATTTGGCTTGTGGTTTAGTCGCTTAACCGGAAAATCAATAAAAAATGGGTATATCATTACCGAGGGTTTATTACAATTAAACCAACAATTAAACCAATGCTCTTGGTTCACAATTAAAAAACACAAAAACCATGTTTTATTGAAATTTCCTCTGAAGATACTAAACCAACTTCCAAAACAAAATTCAAATGGGATAAAAGGCTTATATATGTTAGTGGATTATTGAGTTACATAGGTGACGGTGTTGTGGGCCATAATCCACCAGAATCAGAATGAATATTAGTTTTTGGAACTGCCGGGGTTTGGGAGGGTCTCTGACAGTTTGACGCCTCAAGGGAATAAAAAAGTTTTATTTCCCAGATGTACTCTTCCTCGTGGAAACCAAGAACAACAACAACATCATCCACGATATTGCTAGTCTGTTAAACTATGAATGTGTACTATGTATCCCACCAAAAGAAATTGGTGGTGGTTTGGCTTTATTCTGGAAAAATCTATTTCGTTAAACATTGTAAGCTCAGACGAAAGGTTGATTGATTGTAAGCTGAATAAGAAAGGTTATGAATTCTATCTCTCATGTGTTTATGGTCACCCAATTTGTAAACACCGATCAAATCTTTGGGAAAGATTTCAGAGGATAGCTCAATTACGGAAAGGTCCATGGTTATTATGTCGCGATTTTAATGAAATCCTAAACGCTCATGATAAGATAGGTGGGCCAATCAGACAACCGTGGAGTCCTTTTCCAAAATACCAAAACAACCCTAAAATTCCGCTATGATAAACTCAGAAATTTCTGCTCTAAGTGTGGGATTATCTCTCATGACCCAATCGATTGCCCCTCCACGGTGGTTCCTGCGATTCCGGTGATCTCTTCGCCTCGTAACGACGATACCGATGATGAAGCAGACGACCCTCCTTCCACCACATCTCCAGCAAGGACTCGACAATCGATCTCGGATGTTTTTGAAGTGATACATCCGACTGAGAAACGGAGCCTCTCACCAGAATCGCGAAACTCGGAATCTTCAAATCTATCGGCAAAGAGGAGAAAATCTTCTCCGGTTCACCACGCCGGTTCTCCAGGTCAGTTGGAATGTAGAATAGGATTTTAGTTTAGGCCTAGTTTAGATAATAACCATATGAATTTATTTGGCTTGTGGTTTAGTCGCTTAACCGGAAAATCAATAAAAAATGGGTATATCATTACCGAGGGTTTATTACAATTAAACCAAAAATTAAACCAATGCTCTTGGTTCACAATTAAAAAACACAAAAACCATGTTTTATTGAAATTTCCTCTGAAGATACTAAACCAACATCCAAAACTAAATTCAAATGGGATAAAAGGCTTATATATGTTAGTGGATTATTGAGTTACATAGGTGACGGTATGGTGGGCCATAATCCACCAAAATCAGAATGAATATTAGTTTTTGGAACTGCCGGGGTTTGGGAGGGTCTCTGGCAGTTTGACGCCTCAAGGGAATAAAAAAGTTTTATTTCCCAGATGTACTCTTCCTCGTGGAAACCAAGAACAACAACAACATCATCCACGATATTGCTAGTCTGTTAAACTATGAATGTGTACTATGTATCCCACCAAAAGGAATTGGTGGTGGTTTGGCTTTATTCTGGAAAAAGTCTATTTCGTTAAACATTGTAAGCTCAGACGAAAGGTTGATTGATTGTAAGCTGAATAAGAAAGGTTATGAATTCTATCTCTCATGTGTTTATGGTCACCCAATTCGTAAACACCGATCAAATCTTTGGGAAAGATTTCAGAGGATAGCTCAATTACGGAAAGGTCCATGGTTATTATGTCGCGATTTTAATGAAATCCTAAATGCTCATGATAAGATAGGTGGGCCAATCAGACAACCGTGGAGTCTGTTTGACTTCCAACAAATGGTTTCCAATTGTCAGCTGGCTGATTTGCAGTTTAAGGGGAATAATATGACTTGGTCTGGAAAAAAGAATAATCAGTTAATTCAGTGTTGGTTAGATAGAGCAATGGCTAACCCCGAGTGGAGAGCTACCTACCCAGCTTCTGTTATTTCCTATTTAGATATGATTGAATCGGACCATCGCCCAGGAATTATCCAAATTAAGAGACAATCAGAATATGGGAGAAGATTTTTTCGTTATGACCCACGTTGGGCTAATCAGGATGGATTTCAAGAATTGGTTCGGTGTACTTGGAACTCGACAACAAGAAGAAATGTAGATTCAGTTTTGGGAAGACTTAAAATATGCAGACAACGATTTACCGAATGGAAGCGGAAATCTTTTGTCAACTCTGGTCATAGAATCAAAGAGATTGGTACTACTATTAACGCTTTAAAGTTGAGCCCAGATTGTAACCCTGCAAAACTAGCTGCTTTGAAAAGAGATCTAGCTAAAGCTTATGAAGAGGAGGAGATTTTTTGGAAGCTGAAAAGTAGGAATCAGTGGCTTCATGAAGGAGATAGGAATACAAAATACTTTCATGCAGCTACCAAAAACCGTAGATAAAAAAATACTATTAATTTGATCAAAAATGAAGCGGAGGAAGATATTTATGGGAAAGAAAACATTGCACACCATGCTCTGCAATATTTTCTACTTTATTCCACTCTTCTTCAACAACAACTATGGATTCAGTATTGGAAAAAGTGGAACCAGTGGTAACCGAGGATATGAATATGGAATTAACAAGAAACATTTCCATTGATGAAGTTCGAGAAGCAATGTTTTCTATTGGTTCAGATAAAGCACCAGGCCCAGATGGATTTATAGGAGCTTTTTACCAACAACACTGGAATATTGTCAGTCAAGAAATTGTGGTTGAGGTCAATAAATTTTTTACCACTAGACTTATGCCGACTGCTCTCAATCATACGAATATATGTCTCGTCCCAAAAACGGATACTCCTTCAACGATGCATGAATTCAGACCGATATCACTTTGTAATGTCTTTTACAAAGTCATCTCAAAAATTCTGGTTCTACGTCTTAAGAAAATCCTTGGTAGCCTTGTAGCTGAAAACCAGGCAGTATTTATCCCAGGCATACTAATAACAGATAACATGTTAATTGCTCATGAGGCATTGCACTCTTTGAAGGTCCAACAGACATGTGCTAAATCCTTCATGGCAATCAAAATAGACATGAGTAAAGCGTATGATAGGGTGGAATGGAACTTTTTACGATATGTTTTGCTCAAGAAAGGTTTTTCTCCAAAATGGACTGATTGGATCATGCAATGCGTTTCGAAAACTTCGTATTCAGTGTTGATCAATGGTAGTCCATATGGATTCTTCCGACCATCACGTGGTTTAAGATAAGGGGACCCTTTATCTCCTTATCTGTTTATACTATGTTCAGATGTTTTGAGTTCATTGCTTAAACATGCTGAAAAAAACCGACTTATCCAACCACTAACAATAACTCGATCTGGCCCAACCCTTTCCCACCTGTTCTTTGCTGGTGACTCAATATTCTTCCTCTGGACAGACACTACAAATGTTATGCGGTTGAAACAAATTTTTGATGACTATGCTAGGGTTTCTGGTCAAGTTATTAATTTTGAGAAGTCTTCAATAATCTTTGGAACAAAGGTCTTTCATCAGACGAGAAGTACAGTTCATCATCTGCTAGGAATAAGTTATTTTGGTGGAGGTGGAAAATACTTGGGTTTACCGGAACAGTTTCAGCGTAACCGACGACAATTATTCAAGTACATTATTGAGAAAGTTAAAAACAAAATATCAAGGTGGCAGACAAAGTTCCTCTCTAATGCTGGGAAAGAAGTATTGATCAAAACTGTTGGGTTTGCTATGCCGGTCTACACAATGAACGTTTTCAAACTACCTGCAGATATTTTTCGGTCTTTGGATCAAATATTAGCTCGATTATGGTGGGGTTCCTCAGATTTGAAAAGAAAAACATCATGGATATCATGGAAGAAAAGTACAAGACCAAAAAGTATTGGAGGTTTGGGATTCCGATATTTCAGAAGTTTTAACCAAGCTTTATTGGCAAATATCGGATGGAAAATTCTACAACGACCAGACTACCTCTTATCAAAGATTCTCAAATGTCGCTATTATCAAAAAGGTGATTTTATTACAGCTGGTTTAGGTTCTCGTCCGTCCTTTGGTTGGCAATCCATATTGCATGGAAGGTCTATCTTAAAATCTGGTCTAAAAAAGATTATTGGTGACGGTACTTCAACTCAAATTGGGGAGAACAACTGGTTCCCAATTATACCACAACGTGCACCAAGACTTCTACCTTATACAAATCCAACTCTTCGGGTAGATACTCTTATAAATAAGGAAATAGGCCAATGGAATGAACAAGTTATAAAGGATTTGATTGAAAAGGATGACCATAATCCTATCTACAAAATATTTCTACCATCCACATTGTCTCTTGATAAATGGATATGGAGGTATACAGCTAATGGTTCATATTCTGTAAAGTCCGGTTATCGTCATGATGTGGATATATATTCTCAGAATAATGAAGTTAGTCAATCGCCATTGGAACATCATCCAGATCTTGCTAAGGATATCTGGTCTATTCAACTACCTCCAAAATATAAACATTTTTTGTGGCGCCTATTATCAAACAGTTTACCGGTAAAATCCCATTTATTTTACTGGAAAATTGTTCAAGATAAATTATGTTATAGATGTTATGGAGCTGAAGAAACGGAGTTACATGCCTTCTTTTTTTTGTCCTTATGCACAAATGGCATGGGTATTCTTACTTCTACCCTTTGCCAAAACAATACAACCATCCATGATAATGTCAGATATCTTGTGGCAAGTTACACTAATTATCCCGGAGATTCTTCAAATAAGTATCTACCATTTTTCTTACTTTGGAAATTATGGAAATCAATAAATGATCTGATATTTAATAAAAAGGATATTATGGATGATATTCTGATACAGAAGAGTCATGAAGATGCTCTGGAATGGTACAACAATTTGACTACCACAAAAACAAAAAATTCAGTCTCTGCTTTACCAACTAATTAGATTTTCTGGAAAGTTCCTTCGCCTAATTGGGTAAAATGTAATTATGACGCTGCACATCGACTAGGAAATGCACATTCGGGACTCGGTTGGATAATCAGGAATGAGCAAGGGTTATTTCTTCATGCGGGACTGTTATTAAATCTGTTATCCGCACTCATATGGGCTTTACAATCATCATGGACTATGGGTTATCGCTTCATTATCTTTGAGGGAGATAATATTACGTTAAATAAACTTGTTAACGGAAAATGATCAAATCTACATATTCAATATTATATTAATACAATCTGAATCTGGGTAACAATGTTTCAGGGAGTGGTGTTTTCTTATCAACCGAGGAAAAGAAATCAAGCAGCTGATCTGTTGGCATCTTCAGCAATATCATCATCTGTTGAATGAAACATATTTAACTCTTGTCCTTTTTTCTTACGCTCAATTGTAAACGATGATATTAATAATTAATAAAGTTATGTTTGGCAAAAAAAATGATGTTTATAAAAAATGAAATGGATAAATAATATGATGTTTAATTAAATATGATATGAGAATTTTAAACATACACCAATTTATTAGTCCAATTTAATATACAATAAATGATGTACACAACCTAGAATATATATTAATATTTTTCTATTGCATATTTGATAAATCCATTTATTATACATACTGAAGAATGCTAATATGTAAAATAAATGAAGAACACGATATATACAAATGTATTCTTTAAAATTTATAGAAAATCTAATAATTTTTTTGTTTTATTTCATTAGTTTTATCTAACAAAATAATGGATAACAAATTAATAAACTATATTTACATAGATATCACAAATAAATATCTAATAATTTTATATCTACAATATCTAATATTTGGAATCATTTATATTAAATGAAAAGTGAGTTTACAAAAATTCCATTTATATTAAAAATAAGTGGATTTAGAAAAAATAATTTATTTAAAGAAAAAGATGACATCCCTAAAAGTTATAACATGACGGTTAGTTGCTCACACTGAAGTTAAAATTACAACGATAACTGATAATTTAATTGTTGAAAATGTCTTATACAATTTTCTATAACCTTTTTGTAATGATTATAAATGAAATTAAAAAAAATAAACCCTAAAAAAATTAGTTTGTTTTTACTAAGACAAATAGTTATTCATGGACAACTGAATCTTGTTATATTACAAGTTAAGTTTACTGATAAATTGAAAAATTTAATCACTGATGAAATAGAAAACATAAGAGAAAAAATATAAAATGTTGTATATAAAAAAAAGAGTTTTCCAAATTATCGGGTAGATTTTTTTTTCAATATAGTTTTAGAGTTGTTTTATAAACTTTTTTTAATTTTTATGGTTTTATTTGGATTTTATATATTTAAAATTGTTTGAAACAATAAATTTGATAAGATAAATTTGTTGAATATTTATATTTTATCAGTCATGATTATTACTTCGTGTTTATTGAGTTGTTTATGATTTTTTAATCAAAATTGAAGCATATAATTTTTTAATTAAAAGAATTAATATTTAAAATTAAAATTTAGTTTATCAAAAATATAACCAAGATAAAGGTAAAAACTAATAAATATATAATATATTATATATAAATTCATAATATTTAGAGTAATACCCTAAAATAGCACCATTTTAAGTTTATCTTCCAAATTTAGCACAATAAAACTAAAATTCTCAAAATAGCATAAATTATTGGACAAATGACTAATTTAGCACTAAATCTAGATTTAGTGACTAAATTAACATCCCTAATCTAAAATCTTAGAAATAGCATTTTTTTAAATGTAAAATGACAAACATAACCTCTGTTATTTTAACCTAAAACTGTCCAAGAAACGCTGCCGTCGAACTCCCTTCGATTTTTCTTTCTCCCGTCGTAATCTCTCTTCTCTTCGTCGACATCCAGCTCCACCTTCACCTTCTTCCTCATCGACGATTATCGTCGTCTCCTCCACCGAAATCGACCTTCGTCATCTTCACAGAGGTAAAAATCTCCTTCGATTTTCGTTGTTTGTTCTCTTTTTGGATCTGCGTACATCTGGAATTAGGTTGAGATTTTCGTTGTTTGTTCTCTTCTTGGATCTGCTTACAACTCCCGTCGATTTTTGTTGTTTATTCATGTTTGTATTTGGTTTTCTGACTGTGTATTGCGCATTTCGTGTTAGAATACCACTTAGTGGTGATTTTCATTTCGGCATCGTACCCGTGCATTCAGCTATTGAATATTCTTCATTTGCTCGAGAGCTTGAGCTTGAGCTTGAGTTCATTTCGGAATACCCGTGCATTCAGCTTCTGAATATTCTTCATTTGCAATTGATGAAGCAGAAAGAAACAATATTAAAATTACATCATAGATTTTAACGTATAAACAATATTAAAATACGAACATATTAAAATTGATGAGTTTTATTCTACTACTTTGTTTCTGGGTTAATTTTTTTTTGGATTTTCTTCTACTTCCTTCCATATATTCTCTCGTTTCTTCTACTTTCTTCTACTTTGTTTTTTGTGTGTATGTGTGTGATAATTCATGTTTCTAATCATACTGATGATTTTGGGAACATTGGTAATATTAGATGTTGAATATTCGAATGTATAGACCCAGAAACTAGTCTGTTTCTGTATTTGTTTTAAGTGGAATAATGTGCTTGTTGTAACATTTTTGCTTGTTGTTTGTGGAAGATGATGCTCTCAGATTATCTAGTTTTGTGTATGATAGAGAAAAATGTGTTAGTGTAATTTCAGCCATCGTGACGAGTAAGATATGTATATATGATGGATGTTTGGTAAATGGTAATGTTGTATATTATATACATAGGTTAAATCTCGGTGGATGAAAAGGGTTGTACTTGTTCCTACTCTCTTATTATATTTGAAAGAGAGAGGAATAATTTAGTTGGAGTTGTTGGTATAGAGTTATTGATAAGGTGAAGGGATTGTTATAATTAAGAGTAAAACGATTTAAATTTCGAAGGTTGAATTGTAGAAAAAGCACAAGTGGTACAAGTATCACATGGCCCGTGTACACTGTTTTTAGCATACGTACTTACATAATTCCTAAACTTGATCGAAGTTTTCCTAAAATTTAATAATCGTTTTAGGAAGGCATTTCATACTTTTAGTAAGACATTCCTTAATCTTAAATAAATCAGATAGTGTTAACGTTAACAAATTCATCGATTTTTATAGATATAAACATGGGAGACTCATTCCCCCTAAGAATTCCTTTACCTCAGTTGCGGTATAGCTTCGGAGAAGAACCCCAACAAGTAGTCGTTATTAACCAAGCTTCCACATTAAATGTTATTCAAATTGTTAAAGAGCTGTTAGGAGATGCTCAGTTTCAGCGTGTAAAAAATAGTTTTATGGGCCCTCTTGTTCTTGCTGGTGAGAGAGGGTTGGAATTCTCGGGCAAGCTCGTTCATTTCATTTTGTCAAGACAAATTGATACAAAAAAGAAGAACGAGTTATGGTTTCAGTTTGCTGGGCAACCTATGAGATTCTCGATAAGAGAATTTCATATGGTTACAGGTCTAAAATGTAGAGAAGAAGAGCGATCGGAAGATTACGAAAAACAAAATATTGTGTGGGAAAGGTTAAATGGGAGCCACACTTTAAAAGATATAGAGGATGTACTTCGACAGACCAATGAAGATTCGCTCGACGAAAGGTTTTCGTTGCGTATGTTATTGTTGATCGAAGGAATCTTGCTCCATAAGTATAGTGCATACAAATTTCCATCATCAAATGTGGAAATTGCACAAGATATCCAAAAGCTTCAAAATCATTGTTAGGGGAGAGATTCGTACATGATGCTCCTTAAATCTGTTAAAAAAACCAATCTAGAAAAAGGGAAATATGATCTCCACGGATTCCCTATGGCGCTCCAATTGTGGCTATTAGCATCTGTACCACTTCTCCAGTCTTCATTTAGTGCGATCGATGCCCTTGCACAAAGAAATGGTTTCATTGCACAACGATTCACCAAGACACACAAGCCTACTCTCTCACAGATCCAGAACATAGAAGGAGTGCAAAATGTAAGTTTATAATATTATAATGAATTAGGAATTCTTTTTTGAATTTTAATGAATTAATTTGTTTTGTCTTGTAGGTTAAAGTTATATGTATACTCCCATCTCTTGAGAATGATGGAGAAGATTCTATATCATTGGAGGATGAGGAAGATGAAGACATTTATGCCATTGTGGACTTCGTCAAAAAAGGTTACTGAGTAACCAAAGAAGATTGGCTGAATGGATCTGTTGATGTTCCCGGTGCGATGGAAGAGATTGCGAGGCAGTCATTTAGGTTTTCTAGACCATCAGAAGAGCACCCGCAATCTACTACTGATGAGTCAGTTAAGGCCAAGCTGGACAATCTTATGAGAGTTGTTGAAGATGGGTTTAGATTAATGAATGATCGCTTGTCGCGAATAGAAGACAGGCTTGAAAACTTTAGAAATGAGGTATGATTATTACTATCGTTTTTTGTTGTAAAATTGATTATTTAATTATCTATAATTTTTTTTTTAATTATTGCAGAGAGCTAACATGGATGGTAATCCTTCTTCTCACCATCAATCCCCATCATTTCAACAAAATGAAAATGATCACATACCTCCGCCTGGTCAATATGAGGTATGATCAATGGTAATAATCTTTTTTTTTAATAATTTATTGATTTATTCTTTCCTAAAGAATTTTGTGATTGTTGTAGAGAACTCAGATGAATGATATTCCAACCCACCACCCTTCACCATCGGTGCAAGAAAATCCAGCTGATAGGATGGGTTCAACAATTAATCCAAATGATGGGGTAAGCTCAAATAAAAATTTAGTCGTTTAAGTAGTTTAGTCAAGGTTTCCTAAAATTTAAAGAAATGCCTCCTAAATGCTTCCTAAATTAAAACTTAATTGAATTGTTACATTTCATTATTGAAACGTTTTTTCTTTTTTTTGTGTTTTTTGTGTGTTTTTCATTAAATGTTCAGCCTGAAGCACCTTTACTTACTGAAATGGAGAGAAAAAAACTAAAATTGCTTCAAAAAATTGAAGCATATCACAATGGTAATTGGTTGGAAGCGATTATTAAGATTATTCACAATGATGGGAGTTTGACTGTTTTGATCCCTGAAAATGGAAAAATGATACGACTAAGATGTAAAAAAGAGAAACTACGGATTCCAAGAAAATGGAACAATGGAGTTTGGAATCCACCTCTAGAAGAATGTCCTTTACGTGATCAAACTCAAAATGCAAAGGTATATTCTGAATACAAAGTCCCGTATTGGTATTTGATTGGTAAGGTGTTTTGTGATTGTTATGGCATAGAGCAGGTTTTATTAAATTTAGGAAATGCTTTCTAAATAGTGTAAAAATCGAGAACTTCTATAAATTTTGTATTTTTTAAAAGGAGAAGGAGAAAGTGCATTCCTCGTTCAACGAGCCAAGCTTCAACCTTTTCTCAACTCCAACAGAGGACATAGGAGAACCATCAAGGCCAAATGTTCCCGTGCCGCCGCTTGATGATGATATCGGACCACTAAAAAAGAGGAAAATGACTAAAGTATCACCTCCAAAAATCGGTGAGCCGGAACAGAAGTTTCAGAGACGGAGTACGAGGATGGTGATTCCTTCTAGATCAACCAAGACTCCATTTAGAGCGCCTAGAAATCCGGCGTTGTCCGTTACACCCGAGGTGCATCCCATTCTAGATCCGTTTGGATCTCCTCTTCTGCATCATTTGGATAAGTTGCTCCACTGGAAGACATTAAGAAAACCAAGGTTAGTATGTTTTAAATTTTTATACATAGTTTTATTGTAGTAGTTTTATTTCATCGTAACTACCTTGTATTTGCAGTCATATCAAAATTGGTGATGTATCGGTAGATCGATCATGGTTTGCGCAAATAGAGACCATAGGGGCTAGTATTGATGAAGAGGTAAATTATTAGATTCTTCTTATTTGTTTTTCTTGTGTGGTTTTTAAAAGATTTTGTTGTTTCTATTATTGCAGCACATTAACGCCACATTGTTAATGTTGTGCATGCGAAGGGATCATGAACCCGCATATTTTCACAACAACCGCCTTCCAAGAGCGACATTTATGGAGACAAAGTTTTTTAAGAAGCTATACTTGTGCTACAATTTAAAAAAAACTAAGCCGAACAATGTTGCTCTAGGAGAGATCATTGAAGTTGTTAGAGGTACAAGAGCTCCGCACAAGAAAAGGTTTGAAGAAATTGATGTTGTTTATGGCATTTTCTTTATTCGGAAATTCAAACATTGGATCGGAACTGCCGTTAATTTAAAGAAGCGAGCCATAACTGTTTTGGAATGTGAATGTCCCTCGAAGAAGAGGTGCTTTGGATCTGATCATATTAAACCATTGACAGGTATGTTTTATAACAGTTAATTTGGTAGTGTGTTTTTGAGTAGTTTTGAACAAAAACTATTTTTTTATCTATGGTGCAGAGATGATTCCTTTTCTTTTGAAATCTGATGCGGAACAAAGAGCTGAACTTGTAGATGCCACATCATTCAAAATTGAGACGCTTGATAGCAAAAATATTCCTAAGACGAAAAATGATGCTAATTGTTCTCTTTTTGTGCTCAAGATGATTGAATGTCATTCTATGGGCATTGAAGATATGTCAAAGGTACATGATGGCATAGAAGAAGACATAAGAACGAAGCTGGCATTTGACATTTTCCATGAGTTTGGAGATAAATTTTAGATTAGACATTTTAATTTCCATGTTTTTGTTTGACTCGTATCCGTGATTGTTGGATAAACCCTCTTTGTTGGATAAACCCTCTTGCTGATGCTTTATTTGATAAACATTCTTGATGAAAATCAGGTGGAACAATGGTGTATAACCACTCTTATTCAATTAATTTCACGTTTTATGACAAAATTCTTAAAACATAAAAGATTCTTCTTAAATTTTCATCAAGGCTTCTTAAATTTTACATAAAATATGGTTACTAATCTAAATTAAGTAATGATTTTTGAATATTAATGAAATGTTTCCTAAATAAAATAATTAAATGAAATTTAAAACTAAAAATTGTCATCAGCTCGGGGTGGAGGAGGGAATCGAACACGGGACACATGTTTAAATAGAGGGATGTTTAACCAATATGCTAGTGTAACTAATTAAAAAATAAATATTTTGTTTGTTATATATATATATATATATGTTTTTAATTCAAATAGCAAAACTTTAATATCAACATAGGGGGATCGAACCTTGACACAAATGGTGAAGAGAAAAATGTGTAACCATTGTGCAATTATGGGCAATTGATATTTCATGAACTAAAACAATTGACATTTTTGACATATAAATACTACACATATAATATTTTATTTTTGTGTACCATATCTTTTGTCAAATAGATTAAAACAGATAATCAAGAAAACTTATATGTGCACATAAAAATTTCATAATTTTAAGGAATTCTTTCCTAAATAAACTAATTAAAAAATGAAAAAAAAAACTGGATGTTGCAATTAGGAAGATCGAACTTTATACAACTGAGTAAGAGAAAGAATATGAAACCACTGCACTATTGGATCTAATCACCAAAATGACATTTTGTTTAATATATATACCAAAATAGCAAAATCATTATTTTTGATTTGGAGGGGAATCGAACATTGAGATGAAGTGTGAAAGAGAGAGTGCGTAACCATTGTGTCATATCATTCATTCAAGTGTTTATCAATACTTTTAATATTTAGTTCTTTATGAGTAGATTGCAATTGATATTTCATGAACATGTATATCTTTTGACATTTTTGGAATATTAAAACGATTAACAAATACATAAGTACGTATAGACAAGAAAATTTATATGTGCACATAAGAAAATAAATTTTCAAACAAGAAAGAATCATCTTACCAAATTTTAAAAAATTTAGGAAATATTTCATAATATTAAGGAAACGTTTCTTAAATACGAAAACACAGTTGAAGTTAAGCAAATAAGCAAATATCTTTTGAAAATGTTATTAAGTAACAGATTAAGATAACAAAACATGAAAGTATTCTTAGAAAGAAATTTTTTGATAAGTAAACTATATTGGAATTCTGCAAGTAGTCTTGTTATGCCCTCCTTGACCACATCTACTACATTTGTGTCCTTGTGATTTTGAACCTGGAACTCCAAACTCTCCAACTGACCTGATTTTCTTTTTGGGAGGTCTCCCACTGCTTTTCTTAGTTTGTGGTGGCGCGCATGAAAATTCCCCAACAGCTGCTGGAAATGTATAACTTGTTAAATCTCCGCATGGGTGAATGCTCTCTGCATATGATTTGAACCATGTTTCTGTTAAGTAAAACTCATCAACAAACTGGTTTTCATCCATCTTCGAACGTTTCGCAGCAGCAATGGCATGAATACAAGGTATTTTGTCTACATCAAAGATGCAATAAGTGCACTGCTTGTTTTTCAGATGAACAACATACTTCCGGGTCTCATCCTTGACCTCAAACTCATATCGATCTACTTGGAAAACATCAAGTATCACTACAGCATCATACCTTTCTACCATCTCCTTCACCACATGTGGTGTGACCAGCTTTTTGTGTTTGGCAGCCTTTTCCCGGCGTTCATGAAACCATGTTGTAAGAGTCAATCTGATGGTTTCAAGAAGAGATATTATAGGCAACTCACGAGGCATGTTTAACATAGAATTCAATGACTCTGCAATGTTAGTTGTCATGATATTGTATCGGTTTGAAGGTGCATAAGACCGAGCCCATTTTCTGAAATCAGCATCTTCTAAATATGTGGCTAAATCTACACTTCTTCATCTTATTTCGTTGAATATGACACTAAACTCATGACGAGTATAAGCATTAGCTGCAGCTTCTACAAGAGGCAACAATCTTTTTCTCCCATACTTTGGTTTAAGATTGTTCAGTAGGTGAATTCGGAAAATACCATGATGTGCAAGTGGGTAAATTTCTGAAAGTGCCTTTGCAATAGCAAGAGCTCGATCTGAAACAAATACCAAATCAGATGCATTTGGGATAATAGTCTTCAGTCCATTAAAAAACCAACTCCACGCAGCTTCATTTTCGGAGTCCACTATTGCAAATGCTAGAGGGTATAAAGAGAAATCTCCATCTTGTGCACAAGCTCCTAGCAAAGTTCCCTTAAACTTTCCTTTGAGAAACGTACCATCTACAGCAATCACTCTTCTCATCAAAGCAAAACCTCTTATCGATGGACCAAATGCAACAAAGGTGTATTTGAATTTACCAGTACTATCCATCTCCAAATAAACTGTTGATCCAGGATTTTTCTCTTTAAGCATAAACAACCATTTCGATAGGTTGAAATAACTATCCTCAGGAGTCCCTCTCATCAGATTCTGAGCATACTCTTTCACTCTCCAAGCTTGTTTGTAATTAATATGTATACCATGCTCTAATCTAACTTGTTCCATAATCTGTTTTGGTTTGAGTCCATATTTCTTCTCACCATAGTTGCTACACATTAAAGTTCCAAGCAATTTCATGGTTCCTTGTCTATGGTTGGCATTTCTGTGTGTTGTATCACAAGTATGCCCATGAACATATTTCTTCACTACAAAGTAATCAGAAGCAGCCGCCTTTAAAGCATGCATCCTCCAAGTGCATTTATCATCAACACATCCTAATATCACTCTTGACTTATTCGACCAGAGAGACTTGAACTCAAACTTCCACTCTAATGCCCATTTTCCCATTTTTTCCATCAACTCATCCTTGTTCTTAAAATATCTATTCACATATATATCATCGGCACCTCGGGTTGAATGTGAAATAGGAATTGGAGAAAGATCAGGAGCAGCGTTTAAAAGAAGTGAATGATACCCTTTATCACCGTTCGAAAAGTTGTTGTTTCCTGCTACATTTGCTGACATATCACTTCCAATCGATGTATGAAATTTCTACAAAAAATAAAATAAAATAGAATTGATATTAAATGAAACTCAATACAAATGAAATAAAATTGATATTAAAAGAGAAATAATCATACTTTAGTTATCAATTTTCATATATAAACAGTAAAAGAATCGTTTCCTAAAACTTAGAAAACCTTCTTAAATTTAGGAAGATTTCTTTGAAAAATTTGGAAAACATACAAAAGATTTAGGAAAAAATGCATAAATCGGCAGAAGGCAATATATATACCATTGTAAGAAAAGATATAAATCCAATGCTACCTGTTGTTTTTCATGTGAAAAAGATGGAGTGACACAAGAATCACCATTTAAAGTTCTTACTACTTCTGTAAATCGAGTGTTTTTCATTTGACAAATCTCTGAATTGCATACAATATTCGATTGAATGTTGTTTCCAACATTCTCAACAACAACGATATCACTGTTTTCTGGGGCCTAAAACAAAGTTTTAAAAGTATTAATGCAACTATAAAGAAATATGATCTCTCTAAAAATGAAACTATTTATACAAATCTCTTTGAAATAAATATGAAAAATATGTTTTTCACACAAAATTGTTGCATCAACACATGAATCACCATCTAGATTTTGCAACATTTGGGTGCATTGACTGTTTTCCACATTACAATTTGCTTCATCATTTACGGACTCAAGAGAAATGATGCTGCATTTGTCACTCACCTAAAACAGAGAGGAATTAAATTACAAGCAAAAGTGTGGAAATTAAACTTTAACAGAATACAAGTTCATGTACTGTAACATTTAGGAAGGTGTTTTCAATTTTTAGGAAACTTTTCTAACAATTTAGGAAGTTATGCACGAATCGTTTCATTATCGAAAGAAAACATATCAAAAATGAGTTGCAATTTTACGCACCGTTACACAGAGACGAATGAGTTCAACATCTTGTTTTAGCTTATTTATGAAAGTGCGTACTTGACGATCGTTGCGCAAATACACGGGTGGAGCATCATTTATCATCACCTTTGTGTTTAGTGGAAGGACATAGCTAAGGGTAATTGCCTTATTTTGTACAGAGCGATCGATTCCAAAATCTTCAGAAACCATTTCTACTAAATCATCATATTTGACATCTTCATCTACTTAAAAAACAGAGGCTCCTTTTTCTATTTCAACTAGAAATTCCCATTTGACCATTTCATTTAATTTCCACTTTCCACAAACACAATAAATCTCTACCATATTTTCCTGAAAAAAATGCAAATAAAAACATCAAGTAAAAGAAAATTCACATTCATAACTTGGACAATGAATTTGATTTACCAATTCGGTTTACAATTTTTTAATTTTCTGACAAATCGTTCACAAATTAAAATAAAATAAATAAAAGAAGTCGTCTCCCCACTCACAATATTTTTGCTTTGGACCGCTTCTTGTCAAAATTGGTTGGTCACTGTGAGAAACAAAATGCAGCAACAAGAACAGAAAATCTCTCAGAGGATTTGCTAAAACTTTTGTTTGCGATGCTAAGTATCCGTATACTAATTAAGCGTTTGAATTGCTGATGTGCCCCTGCACACTTTCAGCCGAACATCAACACTTTCAGCCGATTAAACAATAGGTTCTATGAGTTTACTGTAGATAAGATTACTGTACAAATCATAAATTGCCAACCAAAAGCAAAATTGACAATCACGATAGAAAACCATCTCTTTTATCTTAGAAGATTGTAATACTATAAGACCACCACATTGTAGATGAAAAAGCAAACAAGACCATGATATAAGACTGTTCCTACTGAAACTACTAAAATTTGATAAAATCTAGTTGGAAAAACAAACTCAGTATTAGAATACCTCTAAAGTAGAGAGTTCTTGCATAAATACCACATTCTTATAGAGCTATTAATGAAACAAAAAATAGATGGTTTAACACAAATTGTTGCTGAAATTAGAAAAACACACACACACACACAAAGAACAAAAGATTTGGTTTTACCATTCTTCTTGCGTCGTGCCTCTGCAGACGTGCCAGAGCTTTCCCTCTACCGAATCGTGTGCATAATCTCTACTCACTGAATCGCGGGCTGGAGATGGTGACGAAATGCGGAATAGCTCGTCGGAGATAGTGACAGAGTTGCAGACGAATGGGAGCTCAATTTCTGTCGATTTCGTCGCCGAAAATGAGCTGAAGCGCGATCGGGAGATGGATACGACGGTGATGTCGTCGCCGGAGTTGGAGACGACGACCAGCGATTCCAATGTACAAGATCGGCGCCGCACAGATTGAAGAGGAGGAACTTCACGAATAGTGTAATGTTAATTAGGGAGAAAATAGTATTTTCTCATTTATAAAAATGTTAAATATGAGATTTTTTGTTTGTGGTGCTATAATTATCATTAAAAGTGGGTTTAGTGCTAATCTAGAGTATTTCTCTAAATTATTATGTAAAAATAATTATTTATCTTAAATAAAATATGTATAAAATTAAAACATAATGTTTGGGTTCACTTTTTCCAATTTAGGATTTAAATTTTTTTCATTAGGAATAAGTTTTTAATTATTTTAGTATTAAATTTGTGCTATTTTTGGAAATTTAAATGACTAGTGCTATATTTGAAACAAAAACTTAAAACGGTGTTATTTTAGTCAATTGCCCTAATATTTAATATACATTTATACCAAAATATACTTAAAATATAATTTGAATTTAAAATAAAAATATAATTATATTAATAATTTTGGTAAAATATACTGTATGAAACAATTGAGTGATGGGCTTTATGATGTATTGTTTTTATTAATGCAGATAGAAAATCTCCAAAAATTATTAAAATACATACATTTCATACATATGTAAGAAGAATATGAATCTGAATGATTCTAACCCTAACTTAACAAACACTTCATACTTATAATTCTCTCTTCTCAAATTTAGGAATATCCATCCATAACATTCAATATTTTTGAAGATTGTTATCTTAGTTTTCTCTTGTTCTCCATCTATCACTCTCTATTTTTCTCTAAAATTACCAACACAAAAATTGAATTGACCATATTTTGAAATATTTTAAAACTAAGTCAATTATTTTTTGTCTAATTTTCCAAATCAATCAAGTAGTATTTTTTGATAAAATTATTAAATTGAAAAAAAATTTTATATAAGTTATTAAATTACAGTTTTTCAAATTTTTACTTGGTATCGATTAATATGATAGAAATAAATTTATTCAGCTTTTTTCATCAAAAAAAAATGTTATTTTTAAAAAAAAATTCTTTTTAGGTTAAATTATTTAAAATATGGTAACATAGAAAATAATAAATCAAAATTAAGAAAATGATGATATGATGAGAAATGATTTTTACTTTATTTATATATTATCCCTTTCTTGCTCCTTCGACTCCCAACCTCACCCTCTCAATTGCCCTTCCTCGCCGGTCCACGGCGCCGTTTCACGGTGGCGTTTCAGCCTTCTTTCCGTCCACCTTGTATCCTCAACATCTAAGCTTTGTTCAGCAAAAAAAAAAGAAAAGAAAAAGAGAATGGCTTCAATCGCCTCTTTCTCCTTCTCACCACCGGCTATACCCAGAAAAGCGTTTTCCGATATTCATCTTCCCGCTAAATCACGGTGCTTCAAATGTCAATTTGGATCTTCTCGTTCATTCTTCTGTTATGAAGATTCGCCATCGCTTAGTAAATTTTTAGATTTTAGATTGCGGCGGAGAAAAAACGGCGACGGATCACATAGTGGGGTAGCATGCTCTACGACTCCGTTTATGGGGAGAGTGGGATTACAGTGGAGAGATGGGAACATGTCACTGTTATCGTTCTTTGGAGGAACTGAATCTCAGGAGAAGACCGATTCGTCTCAGGTTTTGTCCGCTTTGCTTCCATTCGTCGTTGCTCTTACCGCCGTTGCTGCTCTCTCCTACCCATCCACTTTCACCTGGTTTGCACACACTTACTCACTCACTCCCTTTCTTTTTAGAGAACCCTAGATTTGAATGGGATTTAAGATGAATATCAGATGAATCGTTTTCAGGGTGTCTAAAGAACTGTATGCTCCTGCTCTTGGTGGGATAATGTTATCCATTGGAATCCAACTTTCACTTGACGATTTTGCTCTTGCATTGAAAAGGTATTTGATAATTCTCTTACTAGCTTCTTGAGCAGTTTTAGTTAAGCAGATTCCTAAAACTCTTGAAATTTTTAATGTGTTGTTGTTTTTGCAGACCAGTGCCGCTATCTGTTGGATTTTTTGCTCAGTACGTTCTGAAACCGCTCCTTGGGGTTTTAGTTGCTAATGCCTTTGGGATGCCGAGGACCTTCTACGCTGGTTTTGTACTCACGTGTTGTGTGGCAGGTGCTCAGTTATCTAGCTACGCGAGTTCTCTGAGCAAAGCAGATGTGGCCATGAGCATTCTTCTCACTAGTTGTACTACTATTGCCTCTGTACTGTTTACTCCCTTGCTAAGCGGTCTTCTAATTGGATCGGTTGTTCCTGTTGATGCAATTGCCATGTCCAAGTCTATACTACAGGTAAGAAGGTCGAGCCATATACTCATGACAAACCAATCATCTTTCTTTGGAGTTTCACTGTGCTTTTGCCATCTGTAGGTGGTGCTTGTTCCAGTCACTCTTGGCCTTGTGTTAAATACTTACGCAAAGCCTGTGGTCACTCTTCTTCAGCCCGTGATGCCTTTTGTTGCTATGGTATGCACTTCATTGTGCATTGGAAGCCCGCTTTCGATAAATCAAAGTCAGATACTGTCAGCAGAAGGTCTTAGATTGATTTTTCCGGTTCTTACATTCCATTCAGTAGCATTTGTTGTGGGATATTGGTTCTCTAAGATCCCAGGCCTAAGGTAACGCCATTTACACAGTTGTCCAACACCTAAAAGTCCTTAGAACTATGAATTTTTTTGGGGGTTATGTTGTTGAATCTTTTCACCAGGCAAGAGGAAGAAGTAAGCCGGACTATCTCCCTTTGCACAGGAATGCAAAGCTCCACATTAGCTGGACTTCTTGCAACTCAGTTCCTTGGTAGCAGCCAAGCTGTGCCAGCAGCATGCTCCGTGGTTGTAATGGCCATAATGGGTCTATGCCTTGCCTCCTTCTGGGGCAACGGGTTACGAATCAGGGACATTATATATCAACTAACACCCCAAAGCAGTGGTCATTCCGCAGAATCATGAGCAAAATATCAGCCGTCGAACCATTAAAACAAGGGAACCACACCTTCAAACAGTCATCACAATTCACAAATACATTCCAGTCTTGTTTTGATGTACAAACATCACTTGGGAATAAATATATAAGCTTAGAGGGGATGGTATAGGTAGTGTAGTCGTACTCCCATTACATGTAGTTCATTAATCATCATATGTATGTAATCTACTAATTCATGATATATATATAAAAAGGTGAAATCTTATGTCAAAGTTGTACAAGCAAGAGACAACTCACAAAAGCACTACGAAACAAAGAGAGATTTAATTTTCTTCTTTCAGCTAAATATTGCTGCTTGAATGTTCACCATCATCAGAAACACAATGGTCAGTCTGTTTGACTGGATACTTAATGGCATTGAGGTCGAGTTTGCGAAGAGCAGCTTTGCCTAAATCAACTCCACACGCATCAGAAAGCCTAACCAGATACAACAACACATCTGATAACTCTTCTCCAAGATGCACTTTCTCTTCCTCTTTCCAATCTGGAAGTCCTCTTGCCACTTCTCCTTTCCATTGGAATATTTCTGACAGCTCTCCCACTTCACCCACCTGTAAGCTCAGTTTCACTTATTCAATAGTTCCTCAAGCAACAACAACAACATAAGAAACTAGTGTTGACTTGGTTTGCATGAGAAAGACTGATGTTTTCTGATATTTGTTGACTTAGATAGATTGTAGGGCATAGACAGAAATCACATGTTTTCTCTTTTGTTTATATTCACTGGAAATTGATTCCTCATCAAATTCATGAGTCTTCCACTTACAATCAAGTCCAATTTGGTACAATTACAAATCCACAATATTCCAATGAAAGCAACCAATTTTCTTTTGGGTTTTCCTCAAAAAGTAGCTGTTTTAATCACATACAGAGGATCAGAAAAGGGCTTCTTCAAGAAAGGAAAAAAAAGTGTACAGAAAGACCAAATTTTCATGGAAACAAAATCACATAGGAACAAAAGATTAGGAAACTAAATCATGAAAACTCATTTCAATTTTCATTTGACGACTCCAGTAATTCTAAATTCTTTTTTCAACAAAAATTCATTAAGAAATAAGTTTGAGATTTACAGATAAGAGATACCATGGCTAAGAGGAGATTCCTTGGGCTGTGAAATTTCTCCCAGTCTCTAGCTTTAGCAAAATCATCCATTTTCTTACTGAGAGTTTCAAGAGAAACTACTTCCTTCTCTTCTCCTCCTTCTTCTCCTCTTTTCATTGTACACAAAAAAATCCCTAAACCCTAGATTCCTTACAGAAAGAGTGTGAAAAGCAGATTTATAGAAGAAAATGTGATAATTATATGAAACCCAAATTACTCGATTCCATTTCCTTCTTTATATAAGAAACTTTTTGATTAAGAGAGAGAGAGGTCACAATCACTGAATGTTGCCGGTTTAACCGAGATATGTGCCGGTTTATCGATCTTATACCGGCTTCTCGAGCTTATAGAAACCGAACACGTGGCAATCATTATAACCATTCATTTACTTTTGGTTGACTTTATTTATCTTCCTCCATAATCCTTCTCTTGAAAATGTGCATGAGGAACTAATTGGAACTCATTCAAAATAATAAATATAGAATTAAATTAAAATTAATAAATTATTACAATAGATCTTATACTAATAAAATAGAATCGAGTTTGGACTAAAAATTAAATAAATATCTAAAAAATTTAAAAGTAATTGACAAAAATAATATTTTAAAAAAAAATTATTTTAAATATATCAACATTAATTTAAATTAAAAAATAGAACAAATTTAATATAAAAATATCTGAAAGCTTCTTTTTAGATCGTGGAATAATATAGTGTCCATTAAGAACTCTTTTGGTCATGATGTTTTCGGCAATAAGGATATTGCGAATGTTGCCCAGTGTTTCTTTACAGATTTATTTCAATCATCTAATCATGTCATGGTGGATCATGTACTCAGTCCTGTTCAAACAGTTGTTACAGATGAAATGAACGCAGATTTGATTTCAGCGATTACTAAGGATGAAGTTAAGGATGCTTTATTCTCTATCGGAGCGAATAAAGCGCCAGGGCCTGATGGATTTTCAGCAGCTTTTTTCCACCAAAATTGGGATTTAGTTGGAGAGGCAGTTTTTAAGGAAGTAAAACAGTTCTTTACCAGTGGTTATCTTAATCCAGAGTTTAATCACACCAATATTTGTCTTATACCTAAGATTCAGTGTCCACGGTATATCAAAGACTTTAGACCAATCTCACTTTGTAATGTTTTTTACAAAGTCATATCTAAAATATTGGTGTTTTGTTTAAAATCTATATTGGATAAAATTGTCTCTCCGAATCAGGCTGCCTTCATACCTGGGAGATTCATCATAGACAATGTTTTACTTGCCCATGAAGCCTTTCATGCTTTACGATCCAACAATGTTTGTTCTACCTCTTTTTTGGCCGTTAAAATGGATATCAGTAAAGCATACGATAGAGTGGAATGGGTGTTTCTAAAGGCTGTTCTCGAGAAAAAGGGATTTTCTTCACAGTGGATTCAGTGGATTATGTCCTGCGTAACAACGGTTTCTTTTTCAGTTCTGGTTAATGGTAGTCCTTATGGTCATTTTAAACCTCAGAGAGGTTTAAGACAAGGAGACCCATTGTCACCGTATCTATTTATACTCTGCGCTGATGTTCTAAGTTGTATGCTTCAGCAAGCGGAAAGTAATGGATCGATTCAATCCCTCCGGTTGACTCAGACAGGGCCGTCCATATCTCACCTTCTGTTTGCAGATGACTCACTATTTTTTCTAAGAGCAGATAGGAAGAATATGCAGTACTTAAATCATATTTTTGAAGAATATGGAAAGGTGTCAGGACAGTTGATTAATATGGATAAATCATCTATCACTTTTGGTCAGAAGGTGTTCCAACACACGAGGGTTTTAATTCAACAGATTTTGGGAATTACATCGGTTGGTGGAGCTGGGAAATATCTCGGTCTGCCGGAACAATTCAACCGTAATAAAAGACAACGATTGAAATATATAGTTGACAAGGTTCAATCACTCATTTCAGGATGGCAAACAAAATTTCTCTCGCCAGGAGGAAAGGAAATTCTGATTAAATCAATAGGTTTTGCTTTGCCAGTTTATTCGATGAATGTCTTTAAACTACCGTCTGATATTTGTCGGTTATTAAATCAGGCTCTAAGTCGCTTCTGGTGGGGATCTACATTTGATAAGAAAAAAACATCTTGGGTGTCTTGGAAGAAGTTGGCTACTCCGAAAGTTATTGGAGGGCTGGGTTTCAGGGATTTTCAATAATTTAATCAAGCTCTCCTAGCAAATTCGTGTTGGAAATTACTGCATAGACCTCAAAGTTTACTATCGCGGGTTTTAAAAAATTGGTATTTCAGAAACGCTGATCTAATGACAGCCAAAGTGGGTTCCCGTTCATCTTTTGGTTGGCAATCTCTTCTTTTTGGGCGCCGATTACTATTGTCTGGTCTACGTCGGAATATTGGCGACGGTACATCAATTGCGATTGGGGATTCTAATTGGTTGCCAGTGGTAACTCCACGTCCTCCGAGGTTACTTCTGTATACTAATCCTTTATTGAAAGTTAGTGCTTTAATTGATCATAACGTAAGAGAATGTGATGATCTTGCTATCAATGATTTGATTGAAAAGAGTGATCATTTTCTTATTCAAAAATTATTTCTCCCATCATCATCGGCTAAGGATAGCTGGTTCTGGCAATACACTGCAAATGAAATTTATAATGTCAAGTCAGGATATCGTCTTGCGGTTGCAAATGATTATTCTCATTCATCTTCTCCTACACTGGTACTCAATGATTATCCTGATATAACGAAGGCATTATGGTCTTTACATCTACCACCTAAGATTACACATTTTCTTTGGAGGTTGTTATCCAAGGCTCTCCCGCTCAAGAATCATCTTTTCCATCGAAATATTATTGCGGATGATAAATGCCTACGGTGTGCTGATTCAGTGGAAACTGAAGACCACAATTTTTTTACCTGCATTTTCGCACAGATGGTTTGGAGGATGTTGGGGGTTTCTACCTCAATCATTTCCGATTTGCGGTTTAATATTCAAAAAAGTTCAGATATCTAATTGCTAGCTACAATCAATGTGACAGCAATTCGTTATCCAAATATCTTCCTTTTTTATATTGTGGAGATTATGGAAATATAGGAATGATCTTATATTCAAGAGTAAACACACATCAGTCGAGATTGTGGTCGCAAAAAGTAACGAAGACGCTATGGAATGGATTACAATCAAAAGACGACATATGAATGCCATTACACCATTTTCTCAGGCAAGTTTAATTCATCATTGGTCATGTCCGCCAACTGAATGGGTAAAATGCAATTATGATGTCGCCCATAGGGAAGGTTCAGTACATTCTGGACTAGGATGGATAATTCGTAATAATGGTGGTTTCTTCCTTCATGCGGGAATGGATAAATTTCAAGGAAGACTGACTGTTATCGAATCAGAATTTACAGCATTGATTTGGGCAATACAAGCGGCTTGGTCGTTGGGGTTTAGGAAGGTCATCTTTGAAGGCGATAACCTTTCTCTTAATAATGCTATTAACGGGAAGTTAGTCAATTATCGAGTATCTTCATATCTGAAGACAATTCAAGCTTGGATTCCACAGTTTCTTTCAATCAAATTTCAATATCAATCTCGATTATGTAATCAAGTTGCTGACGCTTTAGCTTCTTCTTCATTATCTTCTTTTTCAGATTGGAACCTTTTTCATTGTTGTCCATCTTTTATCCAATCTGCTGTAAACAATGATTTATCTCTTTAATGAAAGTTATGTTGGAAAAAAAAAATAAGGAAAAATGAAATTATAAATTTAAAATAGAACTCAAATATAATATTTTAATTATATTTGTAATTTATTTATGATAAATATGTATTTTCAAAAAATAATTGAGATATTTTTGAAATTTTAAATTCATAGTGATAAATTTGGAATAAAAACTTAGAAAATATTATTTTAAAGTATTACTCAAAATTTAAAATACAATTATAAATTTAAAATATTAACTATATCTAGAGTTGATATAATTAGTTAGTCGGAATTATAATTATAAATAGAATGATATTAGTTGTTTTAAACGGAAATACACAAATATCTAAAAAAAATTAATTATATTAATCAAATTTTATTCATATTTAATGAGTTTTTATCTTTTTAACGATATTTTGGATTTACAAACTCGATCCGAATTCAGACGAATCAAACCGAATCCGAATCAAACTTCTAAAATATTTGAATGGATTCTCGACCCTTAGAATCACAATACCTAAAACATAAAAAAAATCGATTCAAAATCCGAACGTATACCCGAATGTCCATTAATTTGTAATTTAATAAATTCTAATTAGCAATGTAGTTGGTGCATAAGTTTGAAAGAGATGAATTAGAACATATTAACTACTGACTATATATGTATATGTGTTTTAAAATCTGTAAACTGAATAAGTAATGCATAATACACATTCTAAACAATGAGAAAAACACATGTTACATTTATATGTGAATCATTAACTAAAACGTTTAAAGAAAAAGAAAGAGATAGAATTAATTTTCTTTATACAAAAAAATCAAGTTTTAACACAATTGAATGTTTAACCATTACTATGATAGAGTTTTCTCAAATTCTCAAACTTCAAAACGTATTCTTCATCCTCTAATTTCCTCAACATTTTTTAGATTGATATTAAAAAATTTACACAAATTATTAAGTTATCGTTATCTTTAATTAAAGTTAATTTGTCAATTAATTATGCAATTAAATTGCATGTGTTTACTTGACTGCTCGAAATTGGCATGAGAATAGTGAAGAGTTAAATGATATATGTCATGTGTATTGTGGCTTTGTATATACAAGAAAACTGCCATTGAAAAGCTCACTCCCTCGTCTCTCAACTTACAATTCACTTAGACATTTCCATTATAATTCTATTAGAAGAAAACAAAACCAGATAAATTTATTTTATTTACGTTAACCGTTCACTATTCTCATGCCCAATTTCGACTACTCAACTAAAACACAAAGTTTAATTTCGATTAGTCGACTAATCAATGGACTAATCAATGGACTAATCAATGGAATTACTTGGCCTCTTTTATGATATAATATGGAGTTACCATTCCACTGACTTAATATGTTTAGTTAACAAACCAAACGGATGATCAATTTTTACAACGGAAATAGAGAAATTTGAAATATTTACCAAAATTTTTTTAGTCACAAACCGGAGGAGAAAAAACTACATGCTGACACACACTAGCACATCAAGCTCGGGAGAGAAAAAGTGACAAAAATGTATGTAATTGATAGTTAGGTTTTTTTTTATCAGTATATCACAACGCACCGATCCAATATTTCAATATTTTCATACGAAAATTTAACATCCTCATACGAGAAAAAGTTGAATCGAACTTCACACATCTGTGATGAACGTAAAAATGGTGCAATCACTAACTCATTTACCCCGGATATTTAATTTTCCCATTTTAGATGTGAACATTTAAATGATCATTTTCTTCATCAAACAATAATACTTTTAAAAAGTAGTATTATAAATATAGTATTTTTGAATTTTGTCCATCTAATATTGCTTTGGGTATCGCTATTGTTGTATAAAACAAGAACACAGTTATAATAATTTTTTTTATAAATTAGTAATGTTGGAATTTCATTAATTTATTGAGATATTAATTGATAGATATTAGTGTGTGGAGAGAAATTTCTAATCTATAATTTGTTAGAAATTTTTAGTCTATAATTTGTTAGAATTTTTTTTCCGAATAACGATCTATTAAAGAATTTAAATAATTTTTACATGTGAATGACATGCATAAACTTGAACTTATGACTAATGTATTATGCAACAAAAATGATATATGTTAAGTAGTTCAAAATTTAAATAAAATTATAGTTGATGTTAATAATGTTAAGAATGTTATGGAAGACCTACGATACCATAATATATTTAGAACAGTTATAAGAAATTTAAATATCGCATTTTGTAAGTTTTGAATTCTTGTTGTGAAATTTTGAAGAATTTTTTTAAATAAATAAAATTAGAGATCCGGAACAACAAAATTCCAATTTTAAATAAAAACAAAAATAGAAGAGTCGTATTTTTGTACATTATCTCAATTACATATTTATATATCTTTTTATAATTAATAACTTATGATATTACTAGAACTATATATTTACATAAAAATTTCTAAAAATATTATTATATTATTTTATAAAATTTTGTCATTTTTAGACAAGCCTAATTTAAAACCAATAAAAAACTCTTATTCTAGAAAAAATGAATTTAAAAATAATGTTTTAAATTTGTATATAATTTAATTCAAATAAATAAATATTTTACATAATTATTTGTGATATTTTAAAATTTTTAATTTTATAATAATAGATTTGAAACAAAAACTTTAAAATATATCATTTTATAGTATTACTCTATTCGTTTTTATCAATATATATAATATTATTTGATAAAAGTAATTTACTTTGTTATTGTAAATACGGATAATTCGATATTTTGGTTTTCGAAATGCACAATTTTGCATCCAAACTTTCATTTTTTTTAGTATTGGTCAAAATATGTTAAATGAAAGGGTTTACTTCCGTGAAGTATACGAATTTATTCGAATAAACCTATTTCCATCAGTAATTTTTGGATCTTTTATAATATACATAAACTGTGTTTTTCTTCCATAAACTACATACACTTAATAAATTATTCCAATCATAGAAATTCCGTTAATATTTACACGTTAAATTATTATTAAACCTTGTTTTAATTCAAAAATCTCGTTTTAATTTCAAAAATAAACCCAAATTAAAACCAGATTTTCAAATTAGAACCAAATTTAGTAGCTATTTAATGCATAAACATTAATACAATTTCTACAATTATAATAATTTATGGAATTTGTATAATTAATGAAAGAAAAATACAGTTTATGTAGTTAAAGGAAGAGTTTATGAAGTTTGTGTAAACATTAATAGATTTAGTCGGATAAGTTTGTTTAGTTGACAAAAGTAAAACCTAAATGAAATAAAAAAAGCTTTACCTTTGGTTTTCGACTTGATGAATATAATCTGAGACCAGACAAGTAACACTATGAATGTACGGTTGTAATCTAAACCCTTAATCATGGGCCTAAATCTACGGACCAAAGTTCCCTTAATTTTTTTTGTCACTTTGGATTAGTACATCAATAGTTTACTGGTTAGAAAATATTTTCCGTATCTTCAAACTAGTATGGCAACGAAGTGCTAATATGTGAGAAAATCAAGTTCTTCTGCCTCGCCTGTTTTGCTAGTGCGTCAGCTTGTAGGTTATTCCTCCTTGGTATGAGTCGCAGGGAGAATTCTTGGTACTTTTTCTTTATCGCCTCGAATTCCTCTATCTCCGTAATAAACCCTCGCCACTTATTCGGTTCTGAGACTATACTAATTAAATCAGTCGAGTCTGTGTAGAAACTGGTGCAGTAGTGTTGCATCTTATGCAAGCTCATCATTGCCCAACGCAGGCTGTAGAACTCCGTGTGCAGCGGAGTTAATCCTCTGTAGGTGCATTTCATGCCCATCAGATCGCTTGTACCATCCTGTAGCTTCAGGATACAACCCATCCCCGATGTCTGCTCCCCCTCTTTCCATGAACCATCCATGTAGCAGATGAGGGGTGATTTGTCCTGGATGCCACTTTATGAATTCTTGATCTCCGTTCTCGTTGGTTTTTCCGGCTTATTTTGGATCACCAACCGGAGCCACAATTCCCCCTCATGTCTTGCTTTTTCCAGGATTTCTGGGGTTGTGCGTGTTACATTGTTGTATATTTTATCGTTTCGAGCCTTGCATATAAACCATAAGATCCATGGAAAGTAATGTACATCCGGGTCCGTGGTGGAGTTCTCCCGTGACCGCTGGAGGAGGTAGTCCATGTTTCCATAGAGGCTGTCGAGGGGGAATGTCGCAGGCGCTGACGGGATATATGATAGTGCCCACACTTATCATGCCGGTGAGCATATGAATAAAGCATGGTTAATGCTCTCCGTATCGTATCCGCAAACCTCGCACATGCCTTCGTCGCGTATATGTCGGTAATGAAGGCGCCTATGGGTAGGTAGAGCCTATGATAGGTTTTGCCAGAGAAAATGTTGGATTTTCCTTGGGATTCGGTACTTCGAGATCGCCTCCTTGAGTGGATTGATAGAGGATCTCTGAGTTAGGATCTTTGTTCTAATTGAACCCTATTTCTGGAGGGTCTCATATTTTGATTTCATTGTGTAGTCTCCCGTGTTCATGAAATGCCAGCAATATTGATGTTGGTTCAGTTGGGCCAATCTAGTTAAAATGGTGATGAGCCGTACATCCTCCTCGGGGAAGTACTTCCTTAGCTCTTGAACCTTCCACCTTCCACTTCCTGCTTCTACTAGGTCTGACATCCTTATCTCAGGGTGCTGCGCTTGGTTGTTGTTATTAGGTGGTATGGGCAGCGTATCTGGAACCCATGGATCCGTCCATATGTTTGTGTCATCATTCGTTCCCATGATCTTCTGTGTCCCTTTCCCTAATAGCTCTCTGGCCAAAATAATGCTTCTCCATCCGTAGGAGGGCCGATACGGCTTCTTTGCTTGGAATACGTGGCAGTTCCTGAAGTACCGAACTTTCAGGACTCTTGCGATGAGTGATTGGGGGAAATTTTCTAACCTCTACAACTGCTTTGCCAGTAGAGCTTTATTGAAATCTGCCACATTTTTAAGCCAATTCCCCCCTCTTGTTTGGGTAAGCATAGGGTCTCCCACGGGGTCCAATGTATTCCCGAGGTGGATTCCCCTCTGGCCTACCAAAAGTTACTGATTGCACTTGTGATTTGTTTGCACAACGTTTTTGGCAAGAGAAAGCACGACATTACATAGGTCGGGATGGCCATTGCCACTGCCTTTATCATTATCTCCTTTCCCCCTCGGGAAAGTAGTTTTGATGACAAGTCATTTATTTTCCGATTGATTTCGTCCCTCACATATGCGAAAAATGGTTGCTTCCGGGATTCCCAGATATTTCCCTATCCTGTCTACTCCTTGGATCTCCAATTTTGCCTTTATGTTAGCTTGGGTAGTTGTTGGTATTTTCTTCCCAAATACTATGGTGGACTTATCATAATTGATTTGTTGCCCAGATGCTCGACAATAGGCGTCCAGAATTTTGGAGATTTTTCACATTCATCGGTAGTGGCTTCGCAGAAGAATAAGCTATCGTCTGCGAAGAGAAGGTGTGATATTGGCGGGCTTGATTGCGCTACCCGAATTCCCGTTAGGTGTTTCCGGGATTCCGCCTCTGATAGGTTGGCAATTAATGCTTCAATGCATAATATGAACAAGTATGGAGATAGGGGATCCCCTTGCCTCAGTCCCCTAGTAGGAACAATCCTCCCTTTCGGGATTCCGTTAATGAGGACTCGATAGGTAACCGTCGTGACACATGTCATTATCTAGTCCGTCCACTTCTTCGAGAAACCTAGCTTTCCCATCAATGCTGCTATAAATGTCCACTCCACTCTATCATATGCTTTACTCATGTCCGTTTTAATTGCCATAAATTTTGACTAGCAGTTTTGTTTTGCATTGAGTGCATGGAAAGCCTCTTGTGCAATGAGGATGTTGTCAGACTCGTCCTGGCACAAAGGCCGACTGCGTTTCTGAGATCAAGAGTGGGAGGATTTCCTTCATTCTAATATGATATGATATGATCTTGTAGCAAACATTGCACAGGCTGATGGGCCTGAACTCAAACATTAGCCGAGGTTTCTCTTTCTTTGATATTAGGCATATGTTTGTCTTGTTGATAATTGGGTCGAATTTTCCATGTGTCATGAAATCGTCGACTAATTTCAGTAGATGATCGTCCAATATGTTCTAATATTTTTGAAAAAATAAGGCTGTCATCCCATCCGGCCTCGCTGCCTTCTTTGGGTTCATCGAAAAAAATGCATCTTTAACTTCTTCCTTTGTTGTTGTGCGCTCTAGGCGGGTATTCATCTCAGGTGAAACCCTTGTAGGAAGGTGGGCCAAGGATGACTCGAGACCGCTAGTTTGGGATGCGGAGAAGAGTTTTCTGAAATATTCAACAGCGATTGTTTCTACTTTGATCTTCTTTTCCATCCATATCCCCTTCTTGTCTACTAACCCTAAGATTCGGTTCCTTGCACGTCTCTGTTTAGTGGCGGCATGAAAGAATTTGGTATTTTGGTCCCCTTCTTTCAGCCATATTGCTCGGCTTTTTTGCTGCCAAAAAAATTTCCTCCTCTCGTACGTCGCTGCAGAGTTGCTGCTTTAGTGCGATCACTTCCTCTAAGGGTACAGAGTCCGATGATTCTACTGCATCCAACTTTTGTTTCAGGTCTTCAATGTGTATAGAGGAAGTTATTGTTTCCCGTCTTCTCCATTTTGATATTGCACGATGGCACATGACTATACGATCGACTAATGCCACATCATTGTCTTCAGGTGAACCTAGCCATCCTGTCTGGACAATCGATTCAAAATTTGGTTTGGTAATTTAACGCTTGTCAAAGCGAAAGTTGTGGGTCCGTTTCCCTGGTTGGGCAAGAATCTATATCCATACAGGTCGGTGATCGGATCCACAAAGCTTTAAATACTCCGTTCTCGTATGAGAGAAAGTATTGTGTCATTCCTCATTCCTTATTGCTCTGTCCAATCTGCAGCGGATGATCTTTGCCCTCTTTGGCCAACCCATGACATGCAATTTCCTTTATAAGGGAAATCAGTCATACCACAATTCTCTTACATGAGACGGAAATCCAGGAAGGAACTTTCCTGACGGGTTACTGCAGCCGATTTTTTATGGTTGTTGGTGATGGTGATGCTTTCTCTTTTCCTCGTGCCACTTTGCTGAAAGTCTTGGCTTCTCCAAAATACATTACCGTATGCTTCTTGATTGTGGAGGGTCGGTATAGGCTTCTGCCTATTTTCTTCCTTTCATGGAGTGCCTTGGCGAACCGTACTTTCAGTCTTTTTGTCCCTCTTTTTTGTGGTGGTTTAGTCCTGCCAGTAAGCATTTCCCTCATAGGAGAGATGATCTCCTTTGGGTTGACGTTTCCTGTGGAGCCCATCTGGTATTGGGGGATGATTGAGTTCTCCGGAAGGGTGGGTCCTTATTTGGATGATGATCCTCTCATGATTCTCCTATTCTCTTGGCGAGCTTCCTCTTCCGTGTCCTTGTACCACGATGGTCTCTTTATCTCCCTCTTTCTTTCCGCACTGCCCCCTCCCTCCTAGTTCTGTATTCTTTTTAGTGCCGATTTCTTTTGGTGTGGCTCCTTCCGGGGACTTTCTCCCTTTTTCATGTCTTCGAATCGGAGGGCCCTCTTTGTGGTGGGATGGTTGGATCCCCTGTTTGCTCTGGGCGGCCTTAGATCCACCCGTTGTTGTGGTTTGTCGCCATTCCTAGGCCTTTCCGCAAGGTATCTTCCAAGTGGGGAGTCTCCTTCCACCCTCCTAGGCGGGGGAGGGGGTAATGGAGCATCCGGTTCCACGCGAGGGGGGTCTTGCTTGTCTGGGCAGTGTCGTTCGTCATGGATTATTTGATGGCATCGTTAACGGAACTTTGCCACCTTTTCGTAATCGAAGGTCACTATGACGATGTCTCCGTTCGTGAACTACAGGTCTTGGATGAAAATCAGAGGTTCGTCTACCTGGAGTGACACTCTCACTTTTCCCTCGTTCACGTCATATTTCAGGAGTTCCCCCATTGCTTGTCCAATGTCCACTGTGGTCTCCTCGGCCCAATAGTGGATTGGTATTCTCACAACTTTCACCCAAAAAGGAATTGTGCCTGGGAAGTCAGGTCTTACGCTCGGGACCCACTTTTCTAGTGTGGTCACCCATTGATCGAAGTGGTAGGATCGTTTCTCGAGAACTGATAGGATATATTCTTCCGAGTTAAATCAGAACATAAACCTCCCTTGACCTAGATCTTGACCCTGCACCCGACTTTCACATTGATATATATATATATGGCAAAAGGGTGAAGAAGGTACGAACTCTATAACTTTGCATGGTCATATTCAGAATCCTCTCCACCAATGTAGTCTCAAATCGTTTGAGCACCGCGGAATTGTCAAATGCATGGATCCTTATTGGGCTTGGTTTTTTCATTCGCGAACAATTTTTGGATACTAGCCTTCCATAAATTATCATGCTTGGTAATTGGGTACGGTTCTTGGTTTTCTGGTTTGGAATGAAATGATTGAACCTGGTTTTGCAGGTTTGCTGGTATACCGACTGGGGAAGGAAACCAGGGAGAAAACCAGGAAGGGAACCAGTGTATTGGTTAATTCTGGTTTACCTCCAATCCCGATCAAGTCACGACAGCGCCTCCGTCGATGAGCTTCACCCTCTTTCCGACGCCGATGGTTCTTTTGGAGCGATTTGAAGCCGGAGTTCGTGTCGGAATCGCTGAAGGTGTCGTGCCTAGAAGTTATCCTCCAAAGATTTGGTCGTCGATTGTTCCCTGTTTGCCTCGGAAAGACGCCGGAGCTACTTTCCGATCTGGGTTTCCCTGGTAACCACGTGGGAAGGTAGTCAACAACGTTTTGTTGATTATCTCGAGGAGAAGGAGGTGTAGCTTCCCTTCGGAGGTCAGGTCCTTTATATAGCCAGAGGGATTTTCCCATAATTGCGATTGACGTGATTCACGGCAATCGTATAAATCAGATCGGGAAGGATGAAGATCGGGTGAGATTGTTGAGAATTCCCCGCATAAATGATGAGAGAATCTCGTAATCTCTCTTTCCGAAAGTGTGATCGCCATTGATACCGGCGTAAAACTCGGGACAAATTTTTCTCTAGAAAAGGAAATCGAATCTCCCACATTTGGTCGTGTTTCCGTTGAGAATCTCACCTCCCAGGAGCCACACAATTTTAGGTTCTTCATCCCCATCACCGGCATGATTGAGAGAGAATCTACGATGGGCCACACGAAAACGGTATTGCCAAGAAACGGTTTCAACGGTGCCGCGATTGGGCTCAGAAAACCGATGTAACGGCCCATACATTACTATTGAGAATCTTCATAACGGCCCCATTTCAAACCTTTTTCATAGAACATTTTTGAGCTCCACAAATTCATATTATTTATAAAAGTAAAGTTTCATTAGTTATGAAAACATATTTATTTTGACATCTTTAATTATGACAAGTTGAAAAGAAAGAAATGTAGGTAGAAAGTTTAATAGAGAAAAAAGAGGATGATATTAATTTCAGAGCAAGATATATTTATGCATTGGTTAAAACATAAAATTCATATCAGACTTTAACATTAATATCTTTAAATAAAAGTTGAGTGGGACCTTTGAGTTGCTGAGTCTCTAATGATTAATGAGAGGACAATTTCATCAACTTTCGTATGATTATGTTTTGGCACCATAATTTGTGTGAGATTAGTACATAAACTTTTTTTTTTAAATCATATTAGCTACAAGAATGTGGACATATTTGTTTATCTAATCACATGGGAATAAATCCAGAAAAATTGAAAGTATAAAATTTATTGATAAGACCTTTAAAATTCAGGCAATTGTTTAAAATAACATTATTTCAATTTTATTCTAAATATACCACTAATTATTTAACTTTCTAAAAATAGTAAAAATTTAATATTAAAATAATTAAAAATCTCATTTTAATAAAACAAATTTAAATTATAAATTAGAGAAAGTAAATCTAAATATTATGTTTTAATTATATAATTTATTTAAGATAAATAATTATTTTTACATAATAATTTGTGTTATTTTATAAATTTTATTTTTAATATCCTAAATTTGGAAGGTATTACTTAAATTTTTATTGATTAGATTTTTATCTTTAATCAATAATAAGTGTTCAAAAATAAGAATTATCCAAACATTTTTATATGAAACTAACGGTCAAGAAAACTAAATGTGAGAAAATAGAAAATGTAGAAACTAACACTTTTCAAGTTTTTATTCTAAATGTAATACGAATGAATTGAATTTCTAAAAATAATAAAAAATTAATATTAAAATAATTAAAAATTTATTCCTAATAAAAAAATTAAATCCTAAATTAGAACAAATCAATACAAACATTATATTTTAAATATATATATATATATTTAAGATAAACAATAATTTTCACATAATAATTTATGTTATTTAAAATTTTTAATGTGTTAGATTTGAAAAATAAACATAAAAAGTGATATTTTAGATTATTAATCTTAACAAAATTTGATCAAAAACAAATTATGGAGAGAAAAAAATGGAAAAAAAGATAAACAAAATTTACATGTAACAGCCTGTTAGTTTGATTTTAACTAAAATACCAAAAAGTTATTATCACTTTTCAAATAGTTATTAATTTTCAATCCCTTAACCCATTCTCCACTTTTTCCATTTTTAGTTTTCATTTTAACATTGTTGTGATCATTCTGTTTTTCTCGTGCAGCAAAAATTTCTTGGACGACATTCTCCACATTCAATTTCGTATTTTCATATTTACCCCTATCACCTCCATTGTCCGCCGCCGGAATATACGGTGGTCTTGAAATCGAAATCACTTTATCCCAGTCTACCCGTTTGAAGAAATCGTGACCCTTGATTTCCTCAACGTTAATCCTACGGCTAGGATCTTTCTCCAGCAATCTTTTAATCAAATCCCGTAACGCCGTCGTTTCACCCACTAGATTCGGTGGTTTAGTTAATATCCGGATAAATGTTTCCTTTCGGTTCGATCCTCTAAACGGCGTCGTTCCATACAACATCTCGTATAAAACCACCCCTAACGACCACCAGTCGACGGCGAAATCGTGACCGCCTCCGGTGATTACCTCCGGTGCAATGTATTCCTCTGTTCCAACGAAGGAATTCGACTTTCCTTCTGATGAATCTGACATGGCCAATGTTGATGATGAATGCACCGAAGACGATTCTTCTGGCGAGATCCCCGAGTTGCAGAAACTGGCGAATCGAAAGAGAAATTTCTTTTTCCTCACCGACGTTGATCGTTTTTGATTAGATGGTGACGGCGACGGCTGTGGCGTTCTCGGAGGGAGATTCGTTGAGAGATCGAAATCGACGAGCATTAAATGTCCGTTTTCTTGGATCATAACATTTTCTGGTTTCAAATCTCTGTATACAATTCCTTGATTATGCAAATAATCGAGTGCGAGTACAAGCTCCGCCGCGTAAAACCTGAAACCAAAACAAAAAAATCAACAACCGAATCTGAGAGAAATTGCAAATTTCACCGGAGATTTGATGAAAGAAAAAAAATACCTGATAATATCGTTGGAGAACATACGCTCCGATTGCATATTCCTTAGAGAATTGAGATCACGTCCAGGACAATAATCGATCGCATAACCGATTACTTTATCTGTTGACAATACACCGTGAAGAGAAGGAAAGAGAGGATGATCAAATCTGCTTAATACTTTCTGCTCGAAACTCACGCGCTTGTATTCATCTTTCTTCTTCTTCTTCTCGATAGCTTCTCTGTGTATAACTTTCAAAGCAAGCAGTTTATCGGTTTCGTCTCTCACCAGGAACACGACTCCTTTAGCGCCACGACCAAGCAATGACAAAACCTCAAGCCTATTGAAATCCAGAGTCGGACTCTGCATTGATACTTCGGTTTCTCTTGGTTCTGTGTAATTGGAGACAACTTCTTGTTATTAGAGAAAGTTGCGCAGTTTTTAAAAATGGTCTTAACTCGTTTTTGATTTCTTGCCTTGCCCGGGAAGATTTAATTCAACTAAAAGAAAGTCAAAATGGGGAAACGAAAATCCAGTTAGATTTCTAATTTAGACTTTTTGAGATCTGAAAGTATGATCAATTTTTTTTTTGATATGATGACTGAGATAAAAAAAAAAATCTAATTGGTTCTCTCATTAATTTCTTTTTAACATTGTATAAAAATCACAACAATCGTTTCATATATATTCAAATTTTTTGGAATTGCTTTAAATTAAAAGGTTTTCTTCCAATAAGCATTGGCGGACGACTGCAAATGGTTTAAAATCTTTATTTTTACTTTAAAGGTATTTTATATGTTAATAAACACTCAAAATTACTACCAATTTGTATGATCTTCGATCAAAAATATTTTGTCTATGAGATTCTTATCTACTATATATTAAAGGAGAAACATTGAGAATGAAAATTGCTTAGATATCATCACCATATTCATTCTCAATAATTTTACTAAATAATTTAATTTCAAATATAAATTATTTATTTTATTATCTAAACATTTTAATTAAATAACTAAATTATAGAATTTAATGAGTTTCTGAACACTATTTAATTTTCAAATATACAAAGATTCAAAAATTAGAAAATTTTGAGTTAGTAAATTACACATTTAATTACTCGTCAATTTTAAAAATAGAAGATTATTTTTTACATAAATAATTAATTATTGTATACATATATAAGGAAAGTAAATATGTCGAGTTTTTATAGATATAGAAACTTTATTAACACTATTTAATTCTATTTTTATATTATATGCAATTTTACTTTTTAACTCAATAATTAAAATCAATATATTGTAATAATAATTGTTTTATAAATATATATATATATATATATATTGTGTAATAATATAGTCGGCATATCTAAATCACAAATCATATAAAAATTATATCATTCAATTTTTTTTGTTTCCAAACACAATCAATATATTTGTAAATAAAAGTTTATATTATATTAAATTTGAATAACTAATAGTTATTTTTTAGTATGACTACTCTATATAGAATTAGATTCTATAACATAACAAAAATAATTAAAACTACTAATTTTATTAATTTAATCTAAAACATGTTTCAAATATTTTACTAAAAATTATAAATGTATTTTTGATTAACGTATCGCAAAAAAATGATAAAATAATACAATATTATTTGAATAATATATAAGAATAGTAATATCATTTTTTATAATATATAATATTTTAAATTAAAATATATTTATAATTTTTCATTCAAATAATAATTTTTTTAAAAAATATTAATTTTAATCTGTACATAGCACATGTAGTATTCTAGTATACATAATATAGATATTAATGACTATATATTATATTTTTTATTTTTTATAAATTAAAATTGTATTAATCATGAAGTGATATAATCTTAGTACAAAATATATGCTAGCCATAAAATAAATACATTAAAATTTGTACTTATTGTTAGAAAAAAAATTCCAAACCATTTAAATATATATATATAATTATCTATTCGATAATTTAATTTTAAGTGGTATATGTTGTTTGCTTGTTTTCTGCCGGCGGTTGCATTTGCAATTGATTGCAAATTTTTAATCGTATTAGTGTTTAACCAGTGGTCAAAAAAATTACGACACAAAACACATAATATGACCGTTGCGAATAACCGTATGTAACTGTAGCACCTAAACAAATAATAATTTACCATAATCGTAACCGTAGAAAATTGCGATTGAAAACCAATCTTAAACTAGATTTATACCCACGTCATGCATGGAGAAAAATATTCGTAACTTATATTTTATTAGTAAATATAAATTAAATATTTATATAATTTTAATTTTTATTTAAAATTACTTTTAATATTAATTATATATATATAAATTAAGAAAGAAAAAAATAATTTTTTTTATGAATGTAATATTTTTTTTATTAGTTTAATAAAATATATTAATAATCTAACCAAATTAATAACAATAACATATATTGTAATTATTCGAATGAGTTAACCTTATTTCTATATTTATTTGAAATTTATTGTAATGATGAAATGAAAGTATGATATTTCTGTCAATAACACGTGAGAGTAATATTATTTTCTTAATTTTTTTCTCAAATAATATATTAGGTACTATGTAATAACTTAAATCTATTTATATTTATTTGAAATTATTTATAAATTAACGTATTAAAATTTTAAAAAAATAAAAATTATTGTTTTTGCAAATGTAATTCTATTTTTTGGTTAGTTGAATAAAATTTATTGATTTTCTAACCAAATTAATATCAATGACATCTATTGTAATTATTCTAGTAACTTAAACCTTTTTATATATTTAAACTGAAACTCGTTATGATATTGATACGTCAGCGTAACATTTTTGTTATTAACATGTCATAATAAAATTATTTTGTTAAAAAGTTTTTCAAATAATATATTAGAGATTCCGTGTACACATATAAAAGGCTCAATTGTCAGCTATGTTTAGAAACGCTTAATCCAGTGAAACTCAGAAAAGTGCTTTGCTGTTTAGACCAAAATGCTCCCAATCGCATATGGTCTGAGACAAACACCTGCTGTTTTGGGAGGAACTGACGTCATGAGTGACGTTTTCGTGGAGGCGAAGCATCTAGAAGGCGTGGAGAAGGAAGTTCAAATGCTACATGGAACCGGTCAAATTATTGACCAATAAATGTGATCATAATGGGCTTCAGCATTAGTTGTTTTATCAAATTACAAAGATTATATGCGACAACAAAAGATTTGCCTCCTCGTGTTTCTGATGAATAAATCCAAATATTATTTCATTAATTCATGCGAATGTTACTTTTTCACATATGATTTCAATCGCTATGAGTAGTATAAATCAATGATCTACAAAGATAATTAAGAGTTTATGCGTTATATATCAAGTTTGCAGTTCTTTTGGAAAAAAAATTGATTCGAATTCTCAAATATGGTTTTCTCTTTAATCACGGTGTAGATATGTAGTTCTAGTTTGAAATATGATTACTTATCATTTTTTTGTGTATTTGGATTTGTTGTATTCATGAAGAAGGTGATCACTCATTATTCTCTTTTACTGGAAAAGGTTGGAAATTCTTTTTTAACGCTTTCATTTTTATCATCATGATGTCTTATATATTGTTTTTTTTTGTCATGATGTCTTATATATTGTTGGAAAATTCAAATGGGACAATTTAAATGTCATAATTTTGTATAGCTTTCAATTACTGTATGTATAAGTCATTTTTTATAACAATTATAGAATATATTTTGCATAATTTATCCCATTTATATACTAGAGATTTTTTGAAACATCCAACCAAAATTTACTATCCGATAGTTGGACATTTCGAGTCTAATCACTTCATGATCGAACTTCATGAAATATTGTCAAAAAATTTTGTAAGTACATAAATGAGATTTGGATTATTTTGGTGAGATAAGAAAATTTGACGAGGTGATCGAACTCTTTCATGTTCCAGGCAGAAAATCTAAATTAGAGTGTCATTTTTTCAAAATTTCCAATTTAAGTAACACTCTACTCAATTTTAATGTGTTTTATGCTTCTTAATCTATCCACTCAATTTAATTCAATTCTTAAAACTCATACATACTTTAAAATTTAGATATGATCAATTTTAAATATATTAAAAATCGGAATATAGGGTAATTATCAATAAAATATTTCATAGTCTTGTGTTTACTTATTAATGTAATGTGTTTTTTTTTGCAATAAATCTAATGAATTAATGAACATTCTATATGACCCTGAAGAAAAATAAAGGTCATGGGCGAAGGAAGAAAAACTCTATGGAGATGGAATTTGACACGTCAGTAATTAAAAGGATGAAAAGAAGTTGCTAGTTAAAGCCACAAGAGATTTATATAGGGAAATTCGTTTAATATTAATTGAAAATGCAGTTAGAAAAATTAATTTGTTTTATCATTTTTCAGTAAATTCAAGATTATATATCATTCTCTCATTTCTTTCAAATTTATATGTTAATTTCTCCAATAATTAAAAGTAACCACTTTATTCATTTATTTTTTCATAAATTAATCAATAATACAATTCAAATAAATTTATAAATCATTTTTTTTTCTTATTTGACTCGACAATATAACAAATTCAAATTCAAATTGAGATTAAAATTTTATAAAAAATTATAATAGTTTTTAAGATTAACTTTATACTTTTACAAAATTTTAACCAAATAGTTTAGTTGAATATAGTTATTTGTATAACAATTTTTATGTTAATAATAAATTTTAATAAAATAACATAAAAATTATTAAAAAATCATATAAATTTCTTATTTCGTTAAATAGCTCTAACATGCGTACCTTGCTTATCTAGTAAGAAATATAAATTAAGAATATCACTTAACCAGTTTTTTTTTTAACAAAAATGCGGTTACCCCAGTTACATATATTAAACATTGACAATTTGATTTTTAACTCTTTTTTTTTTATTTTAAGATATTAATTAACACTTTGGTCTTAAATCAAATGGATTTATAACAAAATTAGTCTCCTTGCAAGGGAAAGAGTGTAGTAGCTATTGGCCTAAACCTTATATACTATTTGGCCTAACACTTGATCCTACTCCATACTTCTTGGATCGGATCACGTCCTGATGAACAAACTAAACGAGTGTTGGCTGCGTCATCAAATCCCATAGAGCGACAACTAACAGTCAACGACATTTCTCCTAAGCTAGATCCGACCTTTCTTTTGTACGGACCAAACCACTTCTGATGCACGTAAGTGCTTTTTCGCCACGGTGGGAGAGACAAGCCACGGCTTTTCAATGACCGCTTCGCCGCGTGGCATGACTCTCTCACTATCGTCCTCAGATTCTTCTCTTTTCCTACAAAAACACGAGGCAGCAACTGCAACATGTGCACGTATTGTTGCGTCGGCCTCGCTATCTCGAACTCCGAAGCAAAGTCTAGATCAACGAAGTAACGGATCGTGGCCATCCGATCATCCGACGGCTTGTAAACGACGTCTATGAAATCGTAACTCCCGGCGGTGAGATTAGCCGATGAGCTCCATTTCGATACACAAACTGCAGCGTCGTGGCCTAACTCTCGCAGAAATGACGCTACTTTGTCCCGGAAAACAGATTTCAACCTCGACTTAAGACCGGAATATGCCTCCACGGCTCTTAAAACGTGAGCAAGCAAAAGATTCTGATAATAGTCGGAATCGGATAAGCTCGCAGCGATACTCACGATCTCCTCGCTAGCCTCGCGAGAACATTCCATTGCAGAATTATCAGAGTGGTCAGAGTCAGAATCAAAGTCGCAGATTTTTTCTTGAGGACCATCATCGAGAAAGCCATTTACGAGCTCGAAGAGTCGAGGAGACTCTTCTTCTAGGATGCAGCTATGGCGGAAGATCCGAGCCATGGCGTCACTGTCGAGTGTGTCGGTTACACGTTTGGTTCTGGAGAAAACAGGCATTGTTTAGTCGATGATAATGACAACTATTTTGGTGACGGATATGAGAGAATATAGTGAGAAGTGAAACGTTAGAGAATCAAATATAAATTAGTGGACTGTTTTAGTGAGAGCTATGTGTAGAATTTAGATAGGAATATTCGTAATATTTTTCTACCTTCTACTTTTTTTCTAATGATTTGTTTGTTTATGTTTGTGGGCAAATAAAATTTGGTTGGAATTTTTTTTGGAATCTCAATTTTGACAGAAGACCAGTGAGTAGGAAGGATATCCGAGGATTATTCGAGTCATAAGATATAGTGACGTTAACGGTATATTCCTTCTTTATTCTTGCCAAAGAAAATATACACACGTGTGTTCTCCTGCACATGAAGTAAAATTTACTCTATTTCTTCACAAAACTGTAATATTTAGGTCAGACAATTACTTGAAAGATTGCTTTTTATTGATCGAAACAAGGTTTTAAATAACCAATTACACAATTTAACTAAACTCTTAGAAGAAAAACTGAAAAACTGAAAAACTGAAAACTACCTTAAAAATTGCAGAAAACTACCTTAAAAATTGCAGAAAACATAGAGCAACATAATTTGATTAAAAAAAACTATTGAAGCTTTAAAAGCTTTATTTGTCGAAATTACTCAAACAACCCCTCCCTAAACTAAGCTTGATTCATTAAACTTATATCTTTAACAGAACACATTCCAAGTTTCTTCCTAATATGTTCAAATTTTCACGTTTCAGCGGTTTTGTAAATATGTCTGCTATTTATTCTGCTGATCCATAATGTTAAAGGGATATTACTCCCACATTGACTAAATTTTGTAAGAAATGAAATAGAACTTCAATGTACTTGCATCTTCCATGAAAAACTAGATTTTTAGAAAGCTTAATCATTGAAGTGTTTTCGCACAAAATTACAATACTTCCAACTGTATCATAGAAGATCTCACTGATTTGTTCTTCTCCTTCATCCATATTGATTTTAGTTCCTGGAACCATTCGACTGTATTGCAATTTTCCATCGCAAAATGTTTCAAAACTTCTTAAGCATACTTTGACTGTGATATGTGAATTCCCTGCATCGTTTGTAAGACTTCAATTCCCAAGAAATAACTCATTTTCCAATATCAGTCATATCGAATTCACTTTGCATTGATGCTTTGAATTCTTTCATCATTAAAACATCATTACCTCTATAGATGAGATCGTCCACATAGATACTTACAATCAATATGTTACCTTGTTCATTTGAGAAATCCTTCCTTATTGAAATGCTCTTCAATTCGAGCTTTGAGAAATCCTTCCTTACCTGCTTATAAGAACAAAGGCTTTTGGAGCTTGTTTTAGGCCATAGAGAGCCTTGTGAAGTTTGTAAACTTTTTCTTCTTGTCTTTCTGTTACATAACCTTTTGGTTGTTGTATGTAAATATCTTCAACTAGAACTCCATGGAGAAAAACTGATTTTACATCCAATTGGTAGATATCCCTGACCTTTTGAGCTGTAGTAGCTAGGATTGTTCTAATTGTATCCATTTGAGCAACAAGAGCATAGACTTCTGTGTAATCAACTCCATGTTCTTGAGAATACCTATTGACCACCATACGTTCCTTGTATTTGTTTACCTATCCATGTTCATTGAGTTTTGTTTTGAAAATCTACTTCACTCTATTGCATTTGGCTCCAATTGTTAAGTTTGAAAGCTCCCAAGTTCGATTCTTTTCTATTGAATTTATTTCCTCATTCATGACTTCTCTCCATTTCAGACTTTTCTGTGTTTCTTCAAATGTTGAAGGATCGACAAAATTGATTTGAATCAAGTTGAGTTCACCTTCCTCCTCTGTTGTTCTATTTCCTTTGAGTTAAGTTGAGTTCACCTTCCTCGTCTGTTTTTCTATTTTCGGTGACATGGTCACTGCGATATCGTGGAGGTCTTCTTGCTCGACCCTCCCTAACTTCAATAGGAGGTTCAGTTTGATTATCTTCTGTAGTTTCTTCTATTATTTCTAAAGTTTCTTCAACTGCTTCTGTAGTTTCTCTAGTTCCTTCCCAATCGTTGTTTTCATCTTCATATTCTTCCCATGTCTTGTCATCATCTTTCCATGTTAATTCAGAAGTATTATTCTCTTGATTCTGATCCTAGTCCCAATATTTTGTTTCCTCAAATACCACATCTTTGGTGATTAAGATTTTTCTTGTTTTTGAGCTATACATCTTGTATCCTTTTGATTCTTCTGAGAAACCCAACAGTATACATACTGTACTTTTGTCATCAAGTTTTCCTCTTTGTTTTTCATCAGAGATGTGAACATGTCCAATGCTTCCCCTTATTCGAAGGTGTTCCACACTTGGGTTTACTCAATTCCAGGCTTCTTGTGCAGTAATGTCTTTCAATGCGAGAGTAGGTTCTAATAATGTCCTACACAATCACATAATGTTTTTAACTTTCAGCTGATAAATATTTGTCAGATAATATGTTTAAACTCAAAATATTTGTTGATATAGGGTATAAAATGAGCTAAGAAAGGTGAAGAACATAACACAAATAAATTTGTTTAATTATGGTGTTAAGTTTAGACAATGTTTTCTTGCTTTTGCTAATGAATGAGAAGTTATTTTTAACTTAGGAAAGTTCTCTGTTTTTCTTTGTGAAGTGAATGAGTTGCGAAAATGTAAAGTTTGCACAGTGATTTAACGAGTTCAGACCTCCGGGAAGAGGTCCTACGTCTCGCCGGAAATTGATTCCGGAAATCTACTAAAAACTTGCTCAGAAACTTGAGCCTTAACCGATTACAAACTTTCTCTCCTCACAACTGTTTTCTTAACGCTCTCACCCACACTTACAACATATTAATTCGTGTTTCACTTATATATTGAAGAGCACTTGAAAGGGTTCTTAACCCTACAGTTGACTTTCGATTCTGCAAAGTTTTCGTCCTTCAATCTTCTGAGAATCTCGTCCTTCTCCTCCCTGAAATCGTCTGTCGAAGCTGTTCCTGCATTCTCGACAAAGTGTTGCAGAGTTTCTGTCGAACAACACTGATTCCAAAGGTTCCGGTTTGCAGACTGAGTTTCGGTTTGGTTTTATGAACTTAAAACAAACCGAAACCTTCTGCTTCAGAAAGCGTATTCCCCATACTTTCCCTTTTATTTCTCCAGATTGTATTCAGACTATCTTTTACAAATCTCCACCTTAGTTTGAATACCCCCAACTTTGGTTCTTCTTCTTAGCTATCTTGGATTTCCTCATTTCCGGTACACTCCTTGTTTTCTTCACTCTGAGATTCTGAGCAGCTCCAGTGACTTGTGGAGTTTGCTCACGGACACAGACTTGGTAAATATATCTGCAGGATTCCACAAAGTTGATACTTTTGTGATCCTGATTTCTCCTTCTACGACTTTATCTCTTATGAAATGCAACCTGACATCAATGTGTTTGGTTCTCTCATGATGTACTGAGTTCTTTGAAAGTGCAATGGCACTTTGTGAGTCACACATGATCTCGACATATTCCTGTTCAAATCCCAGTTCTGCAGTGAGACCTTTCAACCATGTTCCTTCTTTCACAGCTTCAGTTAAGGCCATATACTCAGCCTCTGTGGTGGATAATGCAACTACCTTCTGTAGTTTTGATTTCCAGCTAATGATATTTCCTCCAGCTGTGAATACAAAACCAGTAGTTGATCTCTTTTTATCCAAATCTCCTGCATAATCTGAATCGCAAAATCCTTTGACTGATAAATCTTCCTGTTTTTCAAACTTCAGACAGAGATTTTGTGTTGCTTTAATATATGTGAGTATCCATTTAACTGCTGTCCAATGCTCTCTGGTTGGCTTGCTCATATACCTGCTGACAATGCAGACTGAATGTGCTAAATCTAGTCTCGTACCAATCATAGAATACATGATGCTACCTACTGCATTTGAGTATGGTACTCCTTTCATGTATTCAGACTGAGTTCTCAGTTCCTCTTCTTCTACAGTTCTCAATTTGAAGTGTATTCCCATTGGAGTTTGAACTCCTTTTGACTGCTCCATTCTATACATGTGTAACACTTTTCTGAGATAATCCTTCTGCGAAATTACCAGAGTACCTCTTTCTCTGTCTCTGCAGATTTCCATTCCCAGAATCTTCTTAGCCTCTCCAAGATCTTTCATCTCGAATTCTGCACTCAAGAGATTCTTCAATTCCTGAATCTTTCTCTTATCTTTTGCAGCTATTAACATGTCATCGACATATAACAACAAATAGATATAAGAGTTGTTCTCTAGTCTCTGATAGTAAATGCAGTGATCAAAGCTGCTCCTTTGATATCCACATTCAGTCATGAAGTTGTTGAATCTCTGATTCCACTGACGAGGGGCTTGCTTCAGTCCATACAAGAACTTTCTCAGTAAACATACTTCATCTTTTGATCCTGAATTCATTTCATAACCTTCTGGCTGCTCCATTAGGATGTACTCATCAAGACTTCCATGTAAGAATGCTGTTCTTACATCCAACTGTTCCAGTTCTAGATCAAGACTCACCACATATGACAATATCAGCCTAATTGACACATGTTTCACGACTGGAGAAAATATTTCTTGATAATCCAGGCCTTCTTTCTGCAAATACCCTTTGGCAACTAACCTAGCTTTGAACCTTGGTTGTTCTGCTCCTGGTATACCTGATTTTCTTTTGTACACCCATTTACAACCAATTACCTTTCCATGAGCTGGTCTTTTAATCAATGTGAAGGTCTGATTTTTATGCAGTGAATGCATCTCCTCATCCATTGCCTCCTTCCATTTTCTCCAGTCTTTGTCTCTTAGAGCTTCATCGTAACAACATGGCTCTGGATATCCTCCATCTTCACTAGCTAGAAAGGCAAAACCAACTAGATTATCATCATCTCTTTCCACCAGATTTGAATCATTGAATCTTGCAGGTCTTCTAGTTGGTCTTCTTTCTCTATCTCTGGCTAGTTGGTAACTCATCAGTTCATTTTCAGATTCATCCACATTGTTGCCTGATCTTTCCTCTTGATTGTCAGCAACAGAGTGACTGTCCGGTTCTGGTATGTCTGCTCCACCTAAGTCTTTAAAATCTCCGAGGTTAACTTCATACCTGAATGAAATTTCAGATCCTTGCATATCCTTCCTTGTTTCAGTCTGTTGATTTAGATGTTTGTACATCTTTTCTTCATGAAAGATAGCATCTCTAGTGATTACACACTTCCTTTCTTCAAGCAACCAAAATTTATATCCTTTTACACCAGTGGGATAACCGATAAACACTCATTTTGTTGCTCTTGGATTCAACTTTCCAGTACTCTGATGAATATAAGCTACAGAGCCAAATACCCTCATATCCTCATACTTTGGTTTCATTCCTGTCCATTGTTCTTCTGGTATGTTGAACTCAATGGCAGATGAGGGTGACACATTGATTTGGTGAACTGCTGTAGCAGCTGCTTCAGCCCAGAAGCACTTAGGTAGTCCTGACTCACTCAACACACACCTCACCTTGTCGAGAATGGTTCGATTCATTCTCTCTGCTGTGCCATTCTGTTGTGGTGTGTAGGCACAGGTCTTGTGTCTAGAGATTCCCTCTTCTCTACAGAAATTGTCAAACTCCTTATTGCAGAACTCGAGTCCATTGTCGGTTCTCAGAGTTTTGATCTTCCTTTCTGTTTGATTTTCAACCATTTTCTTCCAGCTTACAAAGTTACTAAAGGCTTCATCTTTAGTTCTTAGGAAGTAGACCCAAACTTTCCTCGTGTAATCATCAACAAAAGAGATAAAGTATTGGCATTTACCAAGTGAGAGAGGAACACTTGGTGATCCCCATAAGTCTGAATGTATGTAGCCAAGCTTCTCTTTTGTGACATGTTTTCCAACCCCAAAGCTTACTCTATGAGCCTTCCCATAAATGCAGTCTTCGCAGAAGTCCATCTCTGAGACCTTTGTTCTGTCCAGATAACCTCTGCTGACCAAATTCTTGATTCCTTTCTGGCTCATATGCCGAAGCCTTCTGTGCCATAGCTGTGTTTCATCTTTGGTACATGTTGAAGTGTTTACTTCACCTGTTACTACACATCCTTTCAGCAGATATAATGTGTCTATTTTCTCTCCCTTTATCAGTGTCCTGCAGCCCTTTTGTATCTTCATTATACCGTCCCTAGACTGAAACCAGCATCCTTGGTCTTCCAATGTACCCAATGAGATCAAATTCTTGGACATATTAGGCACATATCTCACGTTAGTCAATAGGACAGTTGTATCATTTTCATTTCTGATTCTGATACTCCCAATGCCTTTCCCTGAAGAATACGTATCATTAGCCATCCTGACTTTCCCTGATTCCACTTCTTTCAGTTCTATAAACCAGTCCCTCCTAGGTGTCATATGAAATGAACAACCTGTGTCTAAAATCCATTTGTCCCTTAGCTCATTCTCAAGGGATAACATCGCTTCTGAAACCATAAATGCTGCTGCATCAGAAATCTGTCCAATGACATTTGATGATTCTCCTCTCTCAAAATTCTCTCTGTTGGTATGTCCATTTCTTTCTTTCCACAGATTACACTGCTTCTTGAAGTGTCCTTCCTTCCCACAAATCCAACAGGTTTTCTTAGACTTTGATTTGGATCTCGTTTTTGACTTTCCTTTGTCACTGCTTTTATCTCTTTTAAACGACCTTCCTCTTTCTTGGACAAAGAGTCCCTCTGAAACATTCTTTGTCAACTTACCACTTTCACTCAGCTCTAACTCCTTAGACCTTATTGCCACAACAATTTCATCCAGAGAGAGTGTAGTTTTTCCATATTTCAGAGTATCTATAAGCTGACTGTAGGCTTTAGGCAACGACATTAACATGATGATAGCTTGATCTTCATCAGAGACATTCACTTTAACATGTTCTAAATCAGCTATCAACCTTAGAAAATCATTTATGTTTTCTTCCATGTTCATACTGTCGTTCATTTTATAACTATACAGTTTCTGCTTAAGATATATTCGATTAGGTAAGGATTTAGCCAAGAAGAGTTGGTCGAGTACCTTTAACATTGCATCTGCAGACTTTTCCTTGATGATCTTTCTCAGCACATTATCTCCAACACTAAGGATAATGGTGGACCTTACTTTCCTTCTTTTTTCCAGTAGAGTTTTCTCCAGAACAGCTCTATCTTGAGACGTTTCTACTGTGGTTTCCTCTCATGTGTCTCCAGTTGAAGCTTCCTCTGTAGCTTCAATCTCCTCAAGACCCTCAGTCAAACCCAGAATCTCAATGTGAGCTAGCAACTTCTCCTTCCATAGCATATAGTCTCCTTTTCCGTCAAACTTTTCTACTTCGATCCTTGCTGCAGACATTTCTTCTCAGCTGATGAAGTGAGTTTCTTTTGACCTTTTGGAAATCCAAAGCTCTGATACCAGTTTGTTAAGTTTAGACAATGTTTTCTTGCTTTTGCTAATGAATGAGAAGTTATTTTTAACTTAGGAAAGTTCTCTGTTTTTCTTTGTGAAGTGAATGAGTTGCGAAAATGTAAAGTTTGCACAGTGATTTAACGAGTTCAGACCTCCGGGAAGAGGTCCTACGTCTCGCCGGAAATTGATTCCAGAAATCCACTAAGAACTTGCTCAGAAACTTGAGCCTTAACCGATTACAAACTTTCTCTCCTCACAACTGTTTTCTTAACGCTCTCACCCACACTTACAACATATTAATTCGTGTTTCACGTATATATTGAAGAGCACTTGAAAGGGTTCTTAACCCTACAGTTGACTTTCGATTCTGCAAAGTTTTCGTCCTTCAATCTTTTGAGAATCTCGTTCTTCTCCTCCATGAAATCGTCTGTCGAAGCTGTTCCTGCATTCTCGACAAAGTGTTGCAGAGTTTCTGTCGAACAACACTGATTCCAAAGGTTCCGGTTTGCAGACTGAGTTTCGGTTTGGTTTTATGAACTTAAAACAAACCGAAACCTTCTGCTTCAGAAAGCGTATTCCCCATACTTTCCCTTTTATTTCTCCAAATTGTATTCAGACTATCTTTTACATATGGTTTGTTTAAAATGAAAGAATAACAAAAAGTAAAGAAAACGATTTATATAAAGTGTTCCAAATGTTTGAACTTTAGTAATCCGTGAAGGAAGAGTTTTCCATCCAACTCATGTTCTTATATGTTTGATTTTATTATGCCATTATCTTCTACTAATTGTTGTGTATTAATCATACCTAAGTAGTTCTCTAGCTGGTTGCAAGAAAATTTAAAAAGAATGGTGGAATTTTAAATTTGAATTTATTTTTTAAGAGTTTTTCATCTATGTTTAATTTTGTTGGTTATCACATGAGTAGTTGATTATTTGTCAAAACTACATACTTAAAGTGATGGTTAATTTCTTGAATCTGCAAAAATTGATTTACTAAACATTTGCAAACTTATGTTTTAACCTGTTAATTCCTCTTAAATTGAATAATTATGTTATATAGATGTAGTAGTCAATAACATTTCTGGATTTGTTTGATTTATAGTTCCTCTTAAATTGAATAATTAGGTTATATAGATGAACTAGTCAATAATATTTCTGGATTTGTTTAATTTATTTGAATGAAAAAATACAATGAAAAAATACATGATACCTAACATATTTCATGCCGCCTATTGATTTTTTTAATGAACTCAGATACGATTTTAACCACTTTGCTCTAATTTTCAACACTATTCTTTCATCACACACTAACACCACATTGGATCTTGCATCAACATATTGAATATATATTTCATTCTTGCAAATAGATTATTTCGATGTCCGATGAGAATTTTAGTGATTGCAAATATAACTATCATCATTGAAAAATATTTCATCCCTACTAATTTTGTGATTCTAGAATTTGAAAATAAACCTGAAGATTCTTGAATGCTTGGTCGTCCATTCCTTATTAGAACTGGAGTTATATTTAAACGGCTAATCAAACTGGCCAAACATAGTGATTCGACCAATGAGTTCGAGTACTCAGCCAAGCGACCAATCAGAATATCTCATAAGCTAAAATCAGCTAAGATTACAAGAACCCAATGATCGGCCAAATAGTCAATTACGAGTATGTCAATTTCAAATATAAAATTGATTATTAATAAATCAAAATTGAACCGACCAAATGGACAAATGAATCAATTAAATTATAAATAAATTAAATTAGCATTAAAATTATAAACTGAACCGACCAGATTAACAGTATGACTAAAACTGGGACCGGTTATTGATTCGGTTCGGTTCAATTCAACATATTAGTTTTTTTTTATAGTTTTTTTTTTGAAATTTTTTTCTTAGATGACTTGCACCGAATTTTAGTTTGTAAAAGGTTGAATATCTACATGGTGTCTAGAAAATTTTAGTTTGTAAAAAATTACTTAGCTCAGTTACACCGAGTTAGATCTGATATATTCTTTATGATCATTTTCCATCAAAAAAATTAGGTATGTTTTTATTACATTTTGCTATATATAATGTTTTTTTTTTTAATTTTATGATTTTATTTGGTTTTTATATCTAAGTTGATTTTTAAACAATTAATTTGATATCAAGCAAAAACTAATGGGGGAGACGATCTATTTCCCTTTCGAAACTATCGTATAACACCAAATAATCTTAGAACTCTGTTTGTATGTTCCTTTGCGGAAAGTTAAAAACTTTTATCACCCCTTATCTGAAGTTCGAACACGATTTATCCATAATTGCTGGTTAACTCGGTTAATCTTCGGATAATAATGGTTTACTGTTTATAAGTTATTATCTAACCGGATTTAACCAAGATTATAACCTGAGTTTTTGGTTATTGTCTAACCGGATTAAACCGGCCGATTAAAACCCCTAAATTCCTAAATCTGAAACTTTAACTCCCCTTTCCCTTTCGCAATATCACCAGAACAGTCAAAATAAGTTCAAACACCTATGGGAATACATTTTAAATTCAAGACTACAGAAGAAGAACTATTGACTTAGGCTGAATACATAAAGAGCATACCTTACTCAAATGTAGTAGATAGTATCATGTATTTTATGATCGGAACAAGACCTGATCTAGCTCATCCTGTTTGTATAATCAGTAGATACATGAGCAAGCCTCTAAAGGAACAGTGGACAACAGTAAAGTGGGTGCTTCGATACATCAAAGTTATCCTAAATCACAAGCTCAAATTCAGAAAGCAAGAGGATTTAATAATCAAAGGGTTTTGTGTTTCAGATTATGCTGTAGATTTGGACAAAAGAAGATCCATAACCAGCTTTGTCTTTACTACATGAGATAATGTGATCAGTTGGAAATCAGGTTACAAAAGATTCTTACCCTATCGACCAGTAAGACTGAATACATGGCATTAACTGAAGCTGTAAAGAAGGGAATTTAGCTGAAAGGCCTTGCAGAAGATTTGAGATTTAAACAAGAACAAATTGAAGTTATGTTTGACTCACAAAGTGGTATCTCACTTTCAAAGAATTATGTACACCATTAGAGAACAAAACATACTAATGTACGTCTACACTTCATAAGGGACAAGATTACAGAAGGAGAAATTAAAATCTCTAAAGTGTATACCATGTGGAATCCGACTGATATTTTCACAAAAATGTACCTGTGAGCAAGCTTCATAAAGCTTTAGAGCTGCTCAGAATCTCAGAGTGAAGATCAGGATAAGTTACCGGAGAAGGGAAAATCCAAAGAAAACTAAGAAAAGAACCAAGTTGGGGAACATTCAAACTAAGGTGGAGTTTGTAAAAGGTAGTTCGAATGTGTTCTGAAATCGAAAAGGATGAAAGCGTTGAGAACACTCTCTTCAGTTCAGAAGGTCCCGGTTTATTTTAAGTAAAAGAGAAAACCGGGACAACATGTCTTCTTTATCGTCTTCTTGGAATCATGGTCGTTGGCATGCTGTCGAGGTGAACCAAGAGAAAAATCAACAATGCCACATAAATTGCAGAAAAGGACAAACTGAAGAATTGTTAACTACAAGATACACAAACTCAAGTTTGCCGTAAGTCAATTGTAGAGTTTATCACAGGGAGAATGTCTTTGTTTTGTATAAATTAAAACAGAGAAACTAGTGAGAGTTAGATTTGAAAGAGAGGGGTTTGATTGATTGTAAGCGGTTAAGGCTCATTCTTGAGCAAGTTTTTAGTGGATTTTTCGAATACTATTTCCGGCGAAACGTAGTACCTTTCCCAAAGGTCCGAACTCGTTAAATCAGTGTGTCAATCATTTACTTTCGTGCTTTGTTTTCTTCTTAAATTTGACAAAGCATAGAGAAAGCAACACTTTCATACTTACAAACAAATCTCATAAGCTTGAAACTTAAAAAGATCAATCTATCATACAATCAATCCAAACAAGTTCACAAGTTTTATAGGTCATTGCTTTGTATTTTGCTTCGACAAAATTTCAAGAAATGTCGTGTTGTTTCTCTGACTTCCAAAAAACAATGGTTGTTCCTCCATAAAATTGTAGAATCTAGTCATGTTCCTCTGCTAGCCATCATTCTTAGAGCAAGATACAATACATTGAGATCTTTGAATTCTTGAATCCTTGAATCCTTGAATAAATATATCAAAAAGAACATAGAATATTTGAGATCAAACTTGATATAACCCATATAGTCAGGATCATTTTCATTTATCTAGAGTGTAAGAAGCCCACTTTCAACGAATAAAACCCATCTTTTAGCCCTTTTACCGGATTGATTGGCCTTTCGGATGTGCAGAATCCAATCATCCCTTGTTTAAAAATACACTTCGTACATCAATGTTCGGTAATTCCGAATATTTATATTCTTGTATGTGACCTGTGTCTTTCGGTTTAATTATACGGATCAAGTTCATATTAATGTTCATAATTCTAATATATAAAAGACAATACCGTGATGAATCGGTTTCGGTTAACGATATTAGAATTTGGGTGTATTGATAACCCTCCTCCCTTATCTTATCATATTTAATAAGTAACTTTCTCTAATGTTTAAATACATTTATATATAATGCATTAGTAGTTAATAAAAGAATAATTATAACTACATATGGATAATGTTATATATATATAGTGGTTATTAAAAAGGTGGTTATTTTCTAATGGTTATAAAACCATCACAACTCTTCAAAAATAAAAGAGTGTGTCGTGTGGTTTATGGTTTTTAGAGAGAGAAAATATACACCATTAAAGAGAAAAAATTATAATTGATTCTTAGTTCATCCAAAGAATTATTAAAGAAGAGATTAAGGAAGAGATCAAAGGGAGGAGAAAATCAATCCAATTCTTCATGGATCAAGGTTAGTATTTTCTTCTTCTTCTACAATATTAGGTTGAATTAAATCAAATCTAGATGTTCTTGGGATTAAGATTTCATAATCGAAATCATTAAAAAAAAATTAACAATTGGTATCAGAGCAAAACTAGATTTGTTTAATTCACCATAAAAATTAGTGATTGATTTTCATGATGAAAATCATGAAAATTAGGTTTTGATGTTAAGTGTGATTGTTTACGGTTTTATAACAATCATTAATGTTTATAAAAGAAATTGATAGATAAGTTAAATACTGAAAACGTAATTAAAAAAAAGGCATCTTGCAGTTACTTGATGATTACGTGAGAGAATTTAAAAATGCATTAAAGTGGATGAAATGCATGAAATGCATTAAAGTGAATGAAATACATTAAAGTGCATGAAGTTTAAAGAAAAAAAAAATTTTAAAGATCGATTTCTTTGATCAAAACGTAAGTTGCACATTAAAGTGCATGAAATAATGGTATAATTATTGTATAATAAAAGTTTTTCAGTTATTTATTTAATTATTATAAATAGTTAGTTATTTTCATTAATTATAACTTTAAAAGGCAATTTAAAAAAAAAATTAAATAGGTGCATATTATGAATCGATTTTCTCTCATGAATCATAATAAATGACATTTATTGATTAAGATAAAATCATAAAGTATGTGCAGTAATATATATATATATATATATTTGATTAAATAAATTTACTTATGTATATAAAAAAATTTTATATATATAAGTGTACAACAAAGTTTCCGCTGGTTTAATAGATATGGTTAATTATATTTTGAAATTTTAATACAATATAAAAAATACTTTATCTATTAAAATTTTAATGTTTATATTTTATATGACATGTTAGTCACCAAAGTGGCCTTGTTATAATAGATATAAATATTAAAATAGTAAAGTTTATCAATTGATCATGATTAAAGTGATGTTAGAAATGACATTAAAGTTTTTAATTGATCAATTATTTTAATATCTATATTTTAGAAGATTATCCAAAGGTAGATCATATGATATAGTTATTAATATGAAAAAAATTAATCATTTCACTATAGCCGATATTATGTATACCCAAAGGTATCATAACTATTTGATTTTATGTGATATAATTAATTGTTAAAGAATAAATTTAATATCGCTAAAAGTGTTTGTATTTAAAGTATTACCCAAAGATTACTTGAATACATGTTTTATAAGTTTATGATTAGGTCTTTGAATTTATAATAAAGTCTCAAAGTAATAATGAGTAAGTATATATAAATGTTTTGCAGCTTCATCAAATTTGTATGCATCCGCTAATTTTGTCGTAAAGTTTAATGTGCTCAATTATGGAGAGTGGTTAGAACATATCCGGTTCACACTGGGTATTATGGCACTCGATCTTGCAATTCTAATGGATGAGGAACCCTCAGCTATTACAGATGATAGCTCCCTAACTGAAAAGATTCGGTATGAGACTTGGGAGCGATATAACAGGCTGAGTTTAAACCTTATGAGGATTACGATGTCGGAAAGTATTAAGCCATCCATGCCTAAGACAAAAAAAGCAAGGGAATTCATACAGAAAATTAAGGAGTGTTCACAATCGGATTTGGCAGATAAGTCGATTGTAGGAAGCCTAATGAGTGAGCTAACTACAAAAATGTTTGACTGGTCTCAACCAATCCATGATCATGTCACGCACATGTCTAACTTGGCAGCAAAGTTAACATCCATGGGAATGGAGGTTCATGAGCAGTTTTTGGTCCAATTCATTATGAACTCCCTACCTTTTGAATTTAGCCAATTCCAGGTGAACTATAACACCGTTAAAGATAAATGGAATTTTAAAGAACTGAAGGCTATGTTGGTTCAAGAGGAAGGGAGATTAAAGAAAATGAAGGACCAAGTTGCGAATCTCGTAGGTCTTGGAAGTTCTAGCACCTTTAAGGCAAAACCGAGTAAAAAAGGATAAAAAGAAGGATAAAGCTTTTGCGAAAGGACCTGGAAGCAAAATCCATAAAGAGATGAAATGTTTCTTTTGCAAGAAAACGAGATAATTCAAGAAAGATTATCTGAAACGAAAGGCCTGGTTCGACAAGAAAGGTAAACATCATACTTTTGTTTGCTCTGAATTGAATCTTATAGAAGTGCCTAATAATACTTGGTGGTTAGATTCTGGTGCTACTACTCATGTGTCTCATATTAAACATGGATTCAGTTCGATCTAGCCCATAAGAGGAACTGAACAATACTTGTTCATGGGGAACAGGATGAAGGTACGAATTGAAGGCATTGGGACTTATAGATTGATTTTAGACACTCGATGTCATGTAGATCTTGAAGGATGTCTCTATGTACCTGAATGTGCTAGAAATCTTGTTTCCATTAGTAGACTGGATAATTTAGGATTTGTTTTTAAGATTGGACATGGTGTTTTCTCTTTGTACCGAAATGATTACTTTTATGGTAGTGATACTTTGTTTGATTCACTTTGTAAATTCAATCTTGATGCAAAATTTTCCGAATCCCTATTTAATATTGAAAGTCGAGGCATTAAACGTAGTGCATCGAATGAAAATTCTGCTTTATTGTGGCATCAAAGATTAGGTCATATTTCCAAAGAAAGAATTATGAGGTTGGTAAAGAATGAAATTCTTCCTCCATTGGATTTTGGTGATCTAAATGTATGTGTAGACTGCATTAAAGGAAAGCAGACTAAATATATAACAAAGAAATCAGCCACAAGAAGCACTCAGCTTCTTGAGTTAATACATACCGATATTTGTGGCCCTTTAGATGCTCCTTCTTGGAGTGGTGAAAAATACTTTATCACCTTCATCGATGATTACTCACGTTATGGATATACATATCTGCTGCATGAAAAGTCCAAATCTGTGAATGTCCTAGAGGTGTTCATTGACGAGGTGGAAAGGCAGTTAGATAAAAAGGTAAAAGTTGTGAGATCTGATAGAGGTGGTGAGTTTTATGGAAAATTCAATGAAAATGGACAATGTCCAGGTCCATTTGCAAAGTTACTTGAAAGTAAAGGTATTTGTGCACAATATACAATGCCTGGTACTCCTCAGCAGAATGGTGTAGCTGAGAGGCGGAATCGTACTTTAATGGATATGGTTAGGAGCATGTTAAGTAATTGCTCTTTACCCTCTTCGTTGTGGGTATATGCATTAAAAACTGCAATGTATTTGCTGAACCGGGTTCCTAGCAAGGCTGTTCCTAAGACCCCTTATGAGCTATGGACGAGAAGGAAACCTAGTTTAAGACATCTACGTGTTTGGGGTTGTCCAGCAGAAGTAAGGTTGTATAACCCACATGAAAAGAAACTTGATTTTAGGACTATCAGTAGATTTTTCATTGGTTATCTTGAAAAATCAAAGGAGTATATATTTTATTGTCCTAACCATAGTACGAGAATAGTGGAGACCGGTAATGCTAGGTTCATTGAAAATGGTGAAACTAGTGGGAGTGGTGAACCACGAAAAGTGGACATTCAGGAAGTCCATGTTGATGTTCCTTCACCTATCGTTGCACCTGAGGTTGTTGTTCCTATTGTTGCATCACAGTTAAATGACGCAATAGAACAACATAATGATGTGTCAACCCCACTAGTAGAAAATACAATTAATGAACCGGTTACAATTCAAGAAGAGAATAGTGTACCACAAGAACCATTAAGGCGATCTGGAAGAGAAAGAAGATCTGCTATTTCAAATGACTATGTGGTTTATGCTATTGAAAGTGAATGTGACTTAAGCATTGATGAAGATCTGTGCTCATTTCAAAGAGCCATGAAAAGTGATAATTCTGAAAAATGGTTAATTGCCTCGAAAGAAGAAATAAAATCTATGGGTGATAACAATGTATGGGATTTACTAGAGTTGCCTAACGATTTCAAAAGCATTGGTTCTAAATGGATCTTTAAGACCAAACGCGACTCGAAAGGTAACATTGAAAGATACAAGGCTCGTCTTGTTGCTAAAGGTTTCACCCAAAAAGATGGTATTGATTATAAAGAGACCTTGTCTCCGGTTTCAAAGAAGGATTCTCTAAGAATTGTTTTGGCTTTGGTGGCTCATTATGATCTAGAGCTTCACCAGATGGATGTGAAAACCGCCTTTCTAAATGGAGAACTTGAGGAAGAAGTATATATGGACCAACTTGAAGGTTTCGTGGTCACAGGAAAAGACATATGGTATGTAAGCTGAGAAAGTCAATATATGGACTAAAACAAGCTTCTAGACAATGGTATTTAAAGTTTAATGATATCATCTTGTCATACGGTTTTGTAGAAGTCATCGTTGATCGATGTATCTACATTAAAGTTAGTGGGAGCAAGTTTGTGATTTTAGTCTTATATGTTGATGATATTTTGCTTGCTACAAACGACATGGGAATGTTACATGATATAAAGAAGTATCTCTCTAAGAACTTTGAAATGAAAGATATGGGTGAGGCATCATATGTGATCGGAATAGAAATATTTTGAGATAGAACACAAGAATTGCTAAGATTGTCTCAGAAAGGATATATCAATAAGATTTTAGAAAGAAATAAAATGGATAAATGCTCCGCAGGGATAGCTCCAATTCAGAAAGGGGACAAATTCAGTAAAATGCAATGTCCTAAAAATGAATTAGAGCGTAAGGAAATGGAAAGAATTCCATATGCATCAGTGGTTGGAAGTTTGAACTATGTTCAAACATGTACTCGGCCAGATATCAGCTTTGCGGTTGGTATGTTGGGTCGATATCAAAGTAATCCCGGAATGGACCACTCGAGAGCTGCAAAGAAGGTTCTCAGGTACTTGCAAGGCACCAAAGAGCACATGCTTATATACAAGAAATCTGATCACCTTGAGGTCATTGGATATTCAGATTCAGATTATGCCGGATGCGTTGACAGTAGAAAATCGACGTTTGGCTATTTGTTCCTATTAGCTGGGGGAGCAATATCATGGAAAAGTGGAAAACAGTCCGTCAATGCTACTTCCACTATGGAGGCCGAATTTGTGGCATGCTTTGAGGCCACAATTCACGCATTGTGGTTGCGAAACTTTATCTCGGGACTTCGTATTGTCGACACTATAGCGAGGCCGCTGAGAATCTATTGTGATAATTCCGCAGCTGTCTTCTTTTCAAAGAATGACAAGTACTCTAAAGGTGCTAAGCACATGGAGTTAAAGTACTTAGCTGTCAAAGAAGAAGTACGGAAACATAGAGTGTCATTTGAACATATAAGAACTGATATGATGGTAGTGGATCCATTAACTAAGGGACTACCACCCAAAATGTTTATTGGTCATGTAGAGCGTATGAGTATTATAGACAAAACCTTGCTATTATGATTATGATATGTTCATTAATTATATGTATGACACTATGAATTCAATTTAAGTTATGTTTCTAGTTTTAATAAATATGTTATCATTAAAATATGTGTATACACTTATGGTTCTCTGATAACATATGATTAGATTGAGAAATTAAGGTTATTCTCAATATAAAGAAACTATATATGAAATTGGGATTGTTTTGTGATACATGGAAGAGATCATGTCGTCTAATGATGTGTGACCGTCATGATCCGATGAATTCTAATTTTATTATGATAGTTTAAATTAAAATGAACTTGATGTAAAGTGAACATTAAGGTTACTGAATCATCAAGTCGACACAAGGTCAAGTGGAAGAATGTAAGAATATTTATATTCTTGTATGTGATCTATGTGTCTTTTGGTTTAATTATACGGATCAAGTTCATATTAATGTTCATAATTCTAATATATAAAAGACGATACTGTGATGAATCGGTTTCGGTTAACGATATTAGAATTTGGGTGTATTGATAACCCTCCTCCCTTATCTTATCATATTTAATAAGTAACTTTCTCTAATGTTTAAATACATTTATATATAATGCATTAGTAGTTAATAAAAGAATAATTATAACTACATATGGATAATGTTATATATATATGGTGGTTATTAAAAAGGTGGTTATTTTCTAATGGTTATAAAACCATCACAACTCTTCAAAAATAAAAGAGTGTGTCGTGTGGTTTATGGTTTTTAGAGAGAGAAAATATACACCATTAAAGAGAAAAAATTATTATTGATTCTTAATTCATCCAAAGAATTATTAAAGAAGAGATTAAGGAAGAGATCAAAGGGAGGAGAAAATCAATCCAATTCTTCATGGATCAAGGTTAGTATTTTCTTCTTCTTCTACAATATTAGGTTGAATTAAATCAAATCTAGATGTTCTTGGGATTAAGATTTCATAATCGAAATCATTAAAAAAAATTTAACAATTGGTATCAGAGCAAAACTAGATTTGTTTAATTCACCATAAAAATTAGTGATTGATTTTCATGATGAAAATCATGAAGATTAGGTTTTGATGTTAAGTGTGATTGTTTACGGTTTTATAACAATCATTAATGTTTATAAAAGAAATTGATAGATAAGTTAAATACTGAAAACGTAATTAAAAAAAATGCATCTTGCCGTTACTTGATGATTACGTGAGAGAATTTAAAAATGCATTAAAGTGGATGAAATGCATTAAAGTGAATGAAATCCATTAAAGTGCATGAAGTTTAAAGAAATTTTTTTTAAAGATCGATTTCTTTTATCAAAACGTAAGTTGCACATTAAAGTGCATGAAATAATGGTATAATTATTGTATAATAAAAGTTTTTCAGTTATTTATTTAATTATTATAAATAGTTAGTTATTTTCATTAATTATAACTTTAAAAGGCAATTAAAAAAAAAATTAAATAGGTGCATATTATGAATCGATTTTCTCTCATGAATCATAATAAATGACATTTATTGATTAAGATAAAATCATAAAGTATGTGCAGTAATATATATATATATATATATATTTGATTAAATAAATTTACTTATGTATATAAAAAATTTTTATATATATAAGTGTACAATAAAGTTTCTGCTGGTTTAATATATATGGTTAATTATTTTTGAAATTTTAATACAATATAAAAAATACTTTATCTATTAAAATTTTAATGTTTATATTTTATATGACATGTTAGTCACCAAAGTGGCCTTGTTATAATAGATATAAATATTAAAATAGTAAAGTTTATCAATTGATCATGATTAAAGTGATGTTATAAATGACATTAAAGTTTTTAATTGATCAATTATTTTAATATCTATATTTTAGAAGATTATCCAAAGGTAGATCATATGATATAGTTATTAATATGAAAAAATTAATCATTTCACTATAGCCGATATTATGTATACCCAAAGGTATCATAACTATTTGATTTTATGTGATATAATTAATTGTTAAAGAATAAATTTAATATCGCTAAAAGTGTTTGTATTTAAAGTATTACCCAAAGGTTACTTGAATACATGTTTTATAAATTTATGATTAGGTCTTTGAATTTATAATAAAGTCTCAAAGTAATAATGAGTAAGTATATATAAATGTTTTGCAGCTTCATCAAATTTGTATGCATCCGCTAATTTTGTCGTAAAGTTTAATGGGCTCAATTATGGAGAGTGGTTAGAACATATCTGGTTCACACTGGGTATTATGGCACTCGATCTTGCAATTCTAACGGATGAGGAACCCTCAGCTATTACAGATGATAGCTCCCTAACTGAAAAGATTTGGTATGAGACTTGGGAGCGATCTAACAGGCTGAGTTTAAACCTTATGAGGATGACGATGGCGGAAAGTATTAAGCCATCCATGCCTAAGACAGAAAAAGCAAGGGAATTCATACAGAAAATTAAGGAGTGTTCACAATCAGATTTGGCTGATAAGTCGATTGTAGGAAGCCTAATGAGTGAGCTAACTACAAAAATGTTTGACTGGTCTCAACCAATCCATGATCATGTCACGCACATGTCTAACTTGGCAGCAAAGTTAACATCCATGGGAATGGAGGTTCATGAGCAGTTTTTGGTCCAATTCATTATGAACTCCCTACCTTTTGAATTTAGCCAATTCCTGGTGAACTATAACACAATTAAAGATAAATGGAATTTTAAAGAACTGAAGGCTATGTTGGTTCAAGAGGAAGGGAGATTAAAGAAAATGAAGGACCAAGTTGCGAATCTCGTAGGTCTTGAAAGTTCTAGCACCTATAAGGCAAAACCGAGTAAAAAAGGACAAAAGGAAGGATAAAGCTTTTGCGAAAGGACCTGGAAGCAAAATCCATAAAGAGATGAACTGTTTCTTTTGCAAGAAAACGAGACAATTCAAAAAAGATTATCTGAAACGAAAGGCCTGGTTCGACAAGAAAGGTAAACATCATACTTTTGTTTGCTCTGAATTGAATCTTATAGAAGTGCCTAATAATACTTGGTGGTTAGATTCTGGTGCTACTACTCATGTGTCTCATATTAAACATGGATTCAGTTCGATCTAGCCCATAAGAGGAACTGAACAATACTTGTTCATGGGGAACAGGATGAAGGTACGAATTGAAGGCATTGGGACTTATAGATTGATTTTAGACACTCGATGTCATGTAGATCTTGAAGGATGTCTCTATGTACCTGAATGTGCTAGAAATCTTGTTTCCATTAGTAGACTGGATAATTTAGGATTTGTTTTTAAGATTGGACATGGTGTTTTCTCTTTGTACCGAAATGATTACTTTTATGGTAGTGATACTTTGTTTGATTCACTTTGTAAATTCAATCTTGATGCAAAATTTTCCGAATCCCTATTTAATATTGAAAGTCGAGGCATTAAACGTAGTGCATCAAATGAAAATTTTGCTTTATTGTGGCATCAAAAATTAGGTCATATTTCCAAAGAAAGAATTATGAGGTTGGTAAAGAATGAAATTCTTCCTGTATTGGATTTTGGTGATCTAAATGTATGTGTAGACTGCATTAAAGGAAAGCAGACTAAACATATAACAAAGAAATCAGCCACAAGAAGCACTCAGCTTCTTGAGTTAACACATACCGATATTTGTGGCCTTTTAGATGCTCCTTCTTGGAGTGGTGAAAAATACTTTATCACCTTCATCGATGATTACTCACGTTATGGATATACATATCTACTGCATGAAAAGTCCAAATCTGTGAATGTCCTAGAGGTGTTCATTGACGAGGTGGAAAGGCAGTTAGATAAAAAAGTAAAAGTTGTGAGATCTGATAAAGGTGGTGAGTTTTATAGAAAATTTAACGAAAATGGACAATGTCGAGGTCCATTTGCAAAATTACTTGAAAGTAAAGGTATTTGTGCACAATATACAATGCCTGGTACTCTTCAGCAGAATGGTGTAGCTGAGAGGCGGAATCGTACTTTAATGGATATGGTTAGGAGCATGTTAAGTAATTGCTCTTTACCCTCTTCGTTGTGGGTATATGCATTAAAACTGCAACGTATTTGCTGAACCGGGTTCCTAGCAAGGCTGTTCCTAAGACCCCTTATGAGCTATGGACGAGAAGGAAACCTAGTTTAAGACATCTACGTGTTTGGGGTTGTCCAGCAGAAGTAAGGTTGTATAACCCACATGAAAAGAAACTTGATTTTAGGACTATCAGTAGATTTTTCATTGGTTATCTTGAAAAATCAAAGGGGTATATATTTTATTGTCCTAACCATAGTACGAGAATAGTGGAGACCGGTAATGCTAGGTTCATTGAAAATGGTGAAACTAGTGGGAGTGGTGAACCACGAAAAGTGGACATTCAGGAAGTCCATGTTGATGTTCCTTCACCTATCGTTGCACCTGAGGTTGTTGTTCCTATTGTTGCATCACAGTTAAATGACGCAATAGAACAACATAATGATGTGTCAACCCCACTAGTAGAAAATACAATTAATGAACCTATTACAATTCAAGAAGAGAATAGTGTACCACAAGAACCATTAAGGCGATCTGGAAGAGAAAGAAGATCTGCTATTTCAAATGACTATGTGGTTTATGCTATTGAAAGTGAATGTGACTTAAGCATTGATGAAGATCCGTGCTCATTTCAAAGAGCCATGAAAAGTGATAATTCTGAAAAATGGTTAATTGCCTCGAAAGAAGAAATAAAATCTATGGGTGATAACAATGTATGGGATTTACTAGAGTTGCCTAACGGTTTCAAAAGCATTGGTTCTAAATGGATCTTTAAGACCAAACGCGACTCGAAAGGTAACATTGAAAGATACAAGGCTCGTCTTGTTGCTAAAGGTTTCACCCAAAAAGATGGTATTGATTATAAAGAGACCTTTTCTCCGGTTTCAAAGAAGGATTCTCTAAGAATTGTTTTGGCTTTGGTGGCTCATTATGATCTAGAGCTTCACCAGATGGATGTGAAAACCGCCTTTCTAAATGGAGAACTTGAGGAAGAAGTATATATGGATCAACCTGAAGGTTTCGTGGTCACAGGAAAAGACATATGGTATGTAAGCTGAGAAAGTCAATATATGGACTAAAACAAGCTTCTAGACAATGGTATTTAAAGTTTAATGATATCATCTTGTCATACGGTTTTGTAGAAGTCATCGTTGATCGATGTATCTATATTAAAGTTAGTGGGAGCAAGTTTGTGATTTCAGTCTTATATGTTGATGATATTTTGCTTGCTACAAACGACATGGGAATGTTACATGATATAAAGAAGTATCTCTCTAAGAACTTTGAAATGAAAGATATGGGTGAGGCATCATATGTGATCGGAATAGAAATATTTCGAGATAGAGCACAAGGATTGTTAAGATTGTCTCAAAAGGATATATCAATAAGATTTTAGAGAGATATAAAATGGACAAATGCTCCGTAGGGATAGCTCCAATTCAGAAAGGGGACAAATTCAGTAAAATACAATGTCCTAAAAATGAATTAGAGCGTAAGGAAATGGAAAGAATTCCATATGCATCAGTGGTTGGGAGTTTGAACTATGTTCAAACATGTACTCGGCCAGATATCAACTTTGCGGTTGGTATGTTGGGTCGATATCAAAGTAATCCCGGAATGGACCATTGGAGAGCTGCAAAGAAGGTTCTCAGGTACTTGCAAGGCACCAAAGAGCACATGCTTATATACAAGAAATCTGATCACCTTGAGGTCATTGGATATTCAGATTCAGATTATGCCGGATGCGTTGACAGTAGAAAATCGACGTTTGGCTATTTGTTCCTATTAGCTGGGGGAGCAATATCATGGAAAAGTGGAAAACAGTCCGTCATTGCTACTTCCACTATGGAGGCCGAATTTGTGGCATGCTTTGAGGCCACAATTCACGCATTGTGGTTGCGAAACTTTATCTCGGGACTTCGTATTGTCGACACTATAGCGAGGCCGCTGAGAATCTATTGTGATAATTCCGCAGCTGTCTTCTTTTCAAAGAATGACAAGTACTCTAAAGGTGCTAAGCACATGGAGTTAAAGTACTTAGCTATCAAAGAAGAAGTACAGAAACATAGAGTGTCATTTGAACATATAAGAACTGATATGATGGTAGTGGATCCGTTAACTAAGGGACTACCACCCAAAATGTTTATTGGTCATGTAGAGCGTATGAGTATTATAGACAAAACCTTGCTATTATGATTATGATATGTTCATTAATTATATGTATGACACTATGAATTCAATTTAAGTTATGTTTCTAGTTTTAATAAATATGTTATCATTAAAATATGTGTATACACTTATGGTTCTTTGATAACATATGATTAGATTGAGAAATTAAGGTTATTCTCAATATAAAGAAACTATATATGAAATTGGGATTGTTTTGTGATACATGGAAGAGATCATGTCGTCTAATGATGTGTGACCGTCATGATCCGATGAATTCTAATTTTATTATGATAGTTTAAATTAAAATGAACTTGATGTAAAGTGAACATTAAGGTTACTGAATCATCAAGTCGACACAAGGTCAAGTGGAAGAATGTAAGAATATTTATATTCTTGTATGTGATCTATGTGTCTTTTGGTTTAATTATACAGATCAAGTTCATATTAATGTTCATAATTCTAATATATAAAAGACGATACCGTGATGAATCGGTTTCGGTTAACGATATTAGAATTTGGGTGTATTGATAACCCTCCTCCCTTATCTTATCATATTTAATAAGTAACTTTCTCTAATGTTGTTTAAATACATTTATATATAATGCATTAGTAGTTAATAAAAGAATAATTATAACTACATATGGATAATGTTATATATATATGGTGGTTATTAAAAGGGTGGTTATTTTCTAATGGTTATAAAACCATCACAACTCTTCAAAAATAAAAGAGTGTGTCGTATGGTTTATGGTTTTTAGAGAGAGAAAATATACACCATTAAAGAGAAAAAATTATTATTGATTCTTAATTCATCCAAAAAATCATTAAAAAGAGATTAAGGAAGAGATCAAAGGGACGAGAAAATCAATCCAGTTCTTCATGGATCAATGTTAGTATTTTCTTCTTCTTCTATAATATTAGATTGAATTAAATCAAATCTAGATGTTCTTGGGATTAAGATTTCATAATCGAAATTATTAAAAAATAAATAAATTAACATTCCTTTCCCCATCACAGAATCCATTTTCTTCCATTCCTCAAGAATCTCAAGATCTCCATTATCCCTGCTTTATTCCCTTCACATATTGGCCAAAACCGTATTACATATCAACATATCCAGTCTCAATGAATTCACCAACATATCATACACAACTTCCACTGATTCATTCAATATCCTTTCCATGGCGAGAGTGTAGATCAAAACCATGTAACAACTCCCACTCGGAACCATACCTTTTCTCTTCATCTCCTTGTAAAACCCTATACCATGTTCAAGCCTTCATCGCTCATAACCATATAGAGCCATCTCACGGTAAAGTATCATCTCGCTCATCAACCTCAAGATAATTTGCCTAAGCTTTGATCATCATGTAAAACGTATTTGGAATCACTCCACTCGCTTTCATCTGCTTAGTGAGCGACCTAAAGGACGTGTTGATATAGCAAACATTCAATTTGTTGAATCTATTGAGCAATTAGCAATTTGCTGAAATTAACAATGAAAAAAGAAGAAGCTGAAATTAAAATTACTCAATGATCAGTCTGTTTTAGGTATATTTTCAAGAATGTATGAGTGCTGAATTATAAATTAGACTTTGCAAATGTCTAGCCATGAATTTTTCTTATACAATATCTCCGGAATGTTTAAATGAAGATCGATTAATAAACCATTTATTTAACTTTTTGGTGTTTGTTTGTAACACTAGATTGTTTACATCACATATATATAGTTATAGGGAGATAGTGTGATGATTATTATACAAAGTCACCAGAAGACCATATTGAAACTAGAGCGTCTAGATTTGCATGGTTTCGGAACCAATGAACTTCGTGAGGCCAAAGGTAAATGCCATAGCCATCCAGCCACCAACCACAACTCTAATGCTTGACTTAACCACACTTGTCTTTCCAAGAACCGCACCGGTCACTCCGAATACCAACAATGCTAGTGTGGCTACAATCGCCACCACCGCCATTCTTATCTTGTGATTCTCTATGAATACTGCAGACAGGAGCGGTACTGCTGCCCCTACTGAAAACGCTAACGCGGATGCCATTGCAGCTTGTCCCGGATTAGGCAATCGTTCCTTTTTCTCATCCTGTCATTACATTTACATATCTTTAAACATATATTCATATAGAAATGTCAAGTCATTAAAAGAAGAAAAGAAAATAATTTTGAATAATGTTAAGATTTATGCACATTTATCTCAAATAAATAGGTAATATGGGAAGAAATAAGTGGTATAATGGTTGTACCACCTCTACATCTATTCCAGAATTATGGAATTCGACTCAACTTTTTTTGTATAAAGATGTTGAGTTATATATACATTACCTCATCTTGTTCATCGATTACTGATAATGATGTCTTACTCTCACTAGCTCTTTTCATCTGCGCAGTTTCAATATCTCTTTGTGTGCACACAGACACAAACTCTCCAATGGCCATACTACAAGCACCAGCTACAAGGCCGGCAAAACCAACAAGCAACATTGCTTTAACATCTTCTTTTATAGAACCAACACCCATCATGAGCGACGCTACAGTGACCAGACCATCGTTGGCTCCAAGCAAAGCTGCTCTTAGCCACTGAGCTCGTTGCATGTAGTCCACTTCTTCCTTCTCTGCTCTTGGATGGTTTTTCTGATGCCTTGGGCTGTTTGTTTCTGAAAGCTCGACGTTGGAAGATAGAGCACAAGCCATTATGTGGAATTCTTGCTGAGTATTGATGTTTAGTACTTAACTTTGATTGATGAGAAAGGCTTGTGGAGAACTCATGCCTTTTATAGAAAAATAAGAGTTAGGAAACTTTGTTTAATAATAGTTATAACATAATATATATAAAAAAGGAAAGAATAGTGGTAGTGGTGGAGACTATAACGTTGGACACTATACTTCTTTAGAGTGGAAATAAGAATCATATAATATTGGATTTAAATAGACACCCAAAATATATATATATATATATATATATATATATATATATATATATAATTCGTGTAGAAATTTATATCATTTAAGAGAATATTTTCGGATTTTATATGTTAAAATAAAATTTCAGTTTTTCTAATTTTATTTTTCATTTAGTTTCATTAATTTTGGTGAAATTTTCTAAAACAAATGAAATCATATTCATTCATAATATATAGTGATAGAATTTTGTGTATAGTGACAACTTTTAAAACATTACAAAATTAGTGTTTTTAAGTTTTGGTCACCAAATTTTTTCGTCGATGTCCAATTAATATCAATTAGTTGGTAATTTGATTATTGTATGCGTCTATAACGTGATTATGTGCATGGCAATCAATTCAAAAACTCAATTTTATTTATCGAAGAATTTGTTAATGATTCCACTCTTAATGTGGATTTAGAAATGTCATTGAGAACATAACACATTTGCCTATCCAAAACCCATTATATAATAAAAAACGCATAAAGTAAAGATTCTATTTACGCAAAACACATATATATGAAATAAATTATCTAATAAATAGCTATACATTTAATGTCTATAATAAAACTTAGACTATTTCACTACCGCTACCGACTTTGGTTATGGTTAAAACTATGATTAGGTCGTTAGATGTTGTTTGTTTTTCTGCTACATGTAATTGTAAAAACGTTGATCATAGATTTTTAATGAAATCCATGTTTTAATCAACAATAAAAAAATTATAATGAATAAACATCGTTTTATCGATGTGACTGATCGTAGGAGACTGTGCCATGTAAATTAAAAATAATATATCATAGTCATATAACTGCAACTTACTCCGACAAATAAACGAACATGATTTTAATCATCGTAACTCTGTGAAAAAGGTAAGAAACTAATAAGTTATTGCCATTAGCTATTTACCCTAACATTATGACACTAACATAAACTGAAGGAGAAATGTTTTCTTTTTTTGTTTTTTTTTTACTTTTATATTGAAAGTGTAGACAAACAATCTCTTTTTGTCTGCGATGTCATTGCTCACATCATTTGGGCTATTATGTCATCGCTAACATCATCTCATGATCTGTTTCATGATCTGTTTGTTTATTTAATGCGATTTGTCTTCTTATTGAAATTTTAGATGTAATCGTTTCGGATAGTGACATTACGCCATAAAAATACACAATATTAAAATACAATTCTATTCACATTAAAACATTACTAAGTATGCAGCTTTGTATCAAAGAAAGTATGTGTCCCAGGACTATCAATATCTATAATTAAGGTCATTAGATGTTCATATAAAATGGTATTATGATACTTTTGATACCATTGATCCCACTGAGCTTCCATCGATAGATTCACATTGTTCCAATTTGTCTATTGCCTTATGTCTATACGTAGTTCTATTCTTTTATAATTTGTTTGTCTCACTTATCTATCCATTTGCACTTTTAGACAATCTCTTCTGATACATCCCATTTTTCAAAGTAATTACAATTCTTCGAATCATCATTTATTACTTTTTGTTGTCTTTTGTAAAGTTAGGTATCGAACTCTCTTGATCTCTTTTAAACATGAACAAAGTATTTATACAAGAAGTTTTACATAAAAGATAAACACAATCACCTTAGGTTTATCAACTAATATCTTATCACGATAGGAGTTGTTAATCTTATCATAACAAACTCATGTTTATCGTCAATACTCTCCCTCACATTAAAACGTGTAAGTCATGAATGCTCAACATAAATAATATATATTGAAACTAAAATCAATCTAAATGTTGTAGTCAAAAGATCTGCCAATTGAAGTTTTGTACCAATGTGTTGTGTTGTGATGATCTCATATATCTCAAACTAGATCTTGAACTGCATGACAATCCGATTCAATATGTTTGATATGTTCATGAAAAACTGGGTTTGCTGCAATATGAATGGCGGCTTACTATCACAGAAGAGACAAGTTGGTGCAGACTGTTCGAAGCCATTTTATCTCTTGTAGAGCAACACCCATTGATTTATACTCTGCTTTTGCAGGAAAAATCTAAAATTGTTTGTTGTTTTTTGTTTTCTAAGCAATTGGTGAACCACCAAGAATAACAACCAATGCACTCAGAGATTTTCTTTTCAAAAGACATAAAACCCAATCTAAATCGCAATAAACCGTTAGAGTGAGATATTTATCAGTTTTGAATAAAATTCTTTGACTTGGTGATGGCTTTTTAAGAAATGGAAAACTCGGATTGCAACATCCCAATGTGCCTCCTTGGGACTTTTCATAAATTGAGATAGCATATGAACCGAGTAATTCAGTTATGGTCGAGTGTGAGTGAGATATGTCAAACGATCCACTAGCAGTTTTGTACTGCTTTAGATCCGAAAGTAGAGGACTATAATCTGTTGTAAGGTAATGATTCTGCTCGAGAAGTGTTGCAGCTGGACGAGATCCAAGATTACTAGTGTCTGCCATGATATCCAAGGCGTATTTATGTTGGGATAGAAAGATACCTTCAGGTCCACTCTACTTACTTCAATGCCAAAAAAAACTTTCAATTTGCTAAGGTCCTTCATTGAGAAATATTTGCTCAAAGACTCTTTAAACTTTCGTAACATGTATATATTATTACCAAAAATCAGAAGATCATCAACGTAGATGAGTACTCGCAATTCAATTCTTTTACGAATGTATAAAAAAAGAAAGTAATCATCGTAAGATTGAATAAAACCAAAGCAAAGAATAGCATTCGACATCTTCTTGAACTAGCAACGGGGTGTTTGTCTGAGCCCATATAAAGAGTTTCAAAGCGAGCATACCTTATTAGGATGTGAGTGATGAAAACCCAAAGGTAACTTCATAAACTTCTTCATTAAATCTTCATGAAAAAAGGCGTTATGCACATCCATATGATACAAGTCCCATTGTTAAGTGGCCACAAGCCTAAGGAGTGTGCGTATTGGTTTTAACTTAACAATCGAGGCAAAATTCTCATGGTAATCTTCACCTTAAAGTTGATTATTTATTTGAATAACTAGTGAAGTTTTGTATTTTTCCATTGTTCCATCAGTGTTAAACTTTTTCTTATACACCCATTGACTCCCAACAATATTTTTATTTGGTGGTAAATCAACAAAAACCTAAGTATTATTGGCTTCAAGGGAAATTATTTCCTTTGTCATCGCATCTTTCACACTTTAACTTGAACCGCCTCCTTGAAATGTTAAGGGTCTACCATGGAGGTTATAGCTACCAAAAATACTATATATCCGAGAGGTAGCATCTGAGACAAAATCTAATAAAAGATATTTCGAGTTATCTTGGACTTAAGATAAAGACAGAGATGTGGAGTGTCTTAATACCGTCCGCAAACCCCTACTAAACACATTGGTATATGTTTGATGTTATACAAAATAAAAAGTCACCTTGTCAGAGGATGAGAAGTTCCATGTATCAAGGATAACATCTTCCAATGTTGTCTTATGAGAGAGCTTGTCAGACCCATTAGTGCTAGATTTTTCTTATATTATTTGAGTTAGCACTTTTCACCGGTCTTGCATGAACTTTAGAAAATGTGACACATTAGAACTTGTAGCATGAGCAGCAGTTACTTGTCTTCTACCACGAGCATTAGAAACTAAGACACAGTCTTGACCACGGTCATTAGAACCACGATCACCAAAATTACGACCTGTTCGTTTATTTCCAACACTTCTTTTTCTCGTGATCATTCCTACCACAATGTAAAAAGGACAGAATGATCTCGTTACTTGATGATTGATGATTCTGATCGAGCACCAAGTGGATATTTGTTGTGCCACAGTCATGTCTTAAATAACAGAAGAGTTTATATGATCTCTTTGAGTCAAGAAACCAACAACATCCTATTGTTTCTCACGCAACCGAGCAGATGACAATCTTTGTTCTTCTCGTATGACCAACATCATGTTGTTTCTTACGTAAACAACCATATGACAATCTTTGTTTTTCTCGTATGACTTGAGAATAAACATCTCCAAGAGACGGCAAAATAAGTAAAATTCTCTTGATCTTTTTATTAACATAAGCAAAATACTTATACACGAAACTTCACGTAAAATATAAACACAATTAGCATTTATCAAGTAAGATCTTATCACACATAGACTTATTGCCTCTAAAACAATGGAGCCCCGAAAGTATCTCCAAAATTCAAGTTTGACATCCTTAACTTAGGATATGACTAAATTTGAAACAAGGATTAGGTAAAACTAGCGTTTTCTATAAACTATATATATACATATTAAGTATCTCAAATTCTTTACCAACGAGAAGAAAGAATCTGAAAGGACATATAAAAATGAAGACATTTATGATAATTTTGTTGGTGATTTGTAGCATCTTGATCGCAGAACAAGTCGTGGAGGCTCAACAAGGCAAAAAATACTTAGACCCAAGCGTGCTTAACCCATGCTCGGGTCCTAAACCACCGCCAGGATGTCATCCTCCGTCGTCCGAAGATAAACCTCGTGAAAAGGCTAACGTCTACAGTCGTGGCTGCACCAAATTCCACCGTTGCGACCGAGCCGCGGGTTAACATTTTCTTCAACATCATTGATTTGATGACATCTTTTATGTATTTTAAAATCTCGAAAACCAAAATAAATTCTTTTGTGTAACTGAATCGAATAGACATTCGTTATATTTTGTATCTATATGCAATCTTATCTATGTCTAAAAACATATAATTATATTATATTCTATATACTAATTATATCGGATTTTCATGCGGATCATTTACAATATGTAGACAAAAAAAAACCTGAATTCTGGAAAGATGACAACTATTATTCATCCAATATATTTTTTGTCGGTTATGCATAGAATTTTCTTCATTTGGAATCTTCATAAAATCTAACCTTTTAAAAATGTATAAATATATACCACCATACCAAAAAATTATATTTCTACAATAGTACGATAAAACAATATCTACATGCTCTAAATTATTTGAAAAGACAACACTTGCACAACAATGGATTTTGGTGATATGATTTCCGATTTATATTCGTAGAAATCTAACTGCAGAATTAGGATGAAAATTTTGAAGAAGTGAGAAAATATAGGGGATAATGGAGGTAAACAGATTTGATTTATTTTTGTTGATCATCAAATAATCTATTTATACATTACATTTAAAATCGTTTATGACAATTTTTTACACTACAAATCTTATTTTTTGTTTTTTACATTTTAGGAATCTAAAATAGAAACATCAGTTTATCATCCACTAATTGAAAGCTTTTAAGAAAATTCTCTTAATATTAAAACATAAGTGAGTTTAAAAAAATGACATATTATTAGAAAAGATGACATGACATTTAGTCAAATGTGACATGACAATTTAAACATAAAATTATTTCCAAAAAATAATTTAATCAAATCAGAAATGATAATTTTAAATATAAATTTATTTTCAAAAAACAAATTAATCAAATATAATATAATACTTTTAAATATAAATTTATTTCCAAAAATAAATTAAATAATATATGTTGAATTAAAAGTGAATTTAGAAAAAATATTTACATATCATTACAAAAAGTGATATGATTAAAAAATTAGTATGACTAAAAATTATTATCTCTTACATTTTAAAAGAGAAGTGAGTTCTGAAAAAAATGTTTACATGTCATTAAAAAGTTAATATAGCAAAAACAATTATGACTTATTATCCTCTCAGTTCTGAAAAAATATTTACAGTTTATTAAAAAGTTAATATAACAAAAAAAGTTATGACTTATTATCCCCTATACATTAAAAGAGAAGTGAGTTATGAAAAAAATAATTACATATCATTAAAAGGATGATATAGCCAAAAACAATTAGGACATGAACTTTAATCAAATGAAATAATAATTTTAAACATAAATTTATCTCTAAAAAATCAAATAAATCGTATATATTAAATTAGAAATGAGTTTAAAAAAATATTTAATACCATTTATATTTTTAATTTTATGGTTTTATTTAGGTTTTATTCATTTATAATTGTTTCAAGTTATTAATTTCGTTTGATAAACTATGATGAATAATTTATATTTTTCAATCATGGTTATTATTTTTACATGTCTATTGAGTTGTTCATATTTTAATCAACATCTAATTATTAAAAAATTAATATTTAAAGATACTTTATTTTCACAAAAATAGCCAAAAACATACAAAAACAATGGTTAAGAAGGTGTATTATATAAAAATCCATATTTTTAATATACAATCATACCAAATATCATTTATTTTACTATTTGATTCTAAAATAAAAATATAAACATATTAAAAATTAAATATATAATTTTAATAGTTTTAAATATATAAAGCACAAATAAAATTCATGTTATATCATAAATATGTAATATAATACATATAACATTTTAATCAAATATAATAATGATTTAAGTTTATAATATGTTATACTCACGCCTCGCGTGGGTATATTATCTAGTCTTTAAAAAAAACAGAGACACTGAATATTTCTTGATTTCATTGATGAATTTCAAACGATTACATTGCGTTCTATTTAAAATGTTTTACATCAAATAGAAAAGTGACAGGTGTCTTCGTTGGTTTAACTCCAAAAGGTTCAAATTTGTTTCCAACGGCAATGATGTGCTTTGATTTGTACGAGCTTGATTGTGTTCTGTTATTTGCAGGTTTGTCTTCTAATGCTGCAGAATGAGGTGAGTTAGACGTGTTACAGACTTTGGTAGAAGAAGATGCTTTGGGTCTGAAGATTGTTCTGGGCTTCGACAATAAGAGATTTGATGAACCTTCCTTTGGAATTAGAGGCTTTGTCCTTTGGTTTACATTCCCCTGCAAACTTGGCGTGGGAGGATCACTGACGCCAAGTTTGAATCTTAACTCAGCAAACATGTCCTGAAGTAGTGATTTCGTGAACACATCTGCAATCTGAAGAGAGGCTGGAACGTGTTTGACCACCAATGCACCGAGGGCCACTCTTTCCCGAACAAAATGAAAATCAACTTGAAAATGTTTGATGTGTGAGTGTAGTGCCGGATTAGCGGAGATATAGATGGCAGATAAGTTATCGCAATAGAGCTCTGGTACAACTGATTGTGAAAGACTAATCTCACGAAGAAGAGAGATCCATACCATTTCAGAGGCAGCTAGATACATCGTTCTATACTCTCTTTTGTGGAGGAATTTGATACAGTAGGATGTCTTTTAGATGATCAGGAGATGATGTTTGATCCCAAAAAGGTGCAAAATCCACCAGTAGGTCGTCTAGTGGTTGGGCATCCTGCCCAATCACTATCGTTGTATCCCCGTAATACTGAATTTGTGTCTGGAGAAAAATTCAATCCCATTTGAGTTGTACCCTTCAAGTACCGCAATATTCTCTTAAGCAAAGTGAAGTATGATTTTGTTGGGCATTGCATTTTTTGACAAATCATATTAAAAGCATATTGGATGTCTAGCCGGGTAAGGGTGAGGTACTGCAATTTTCCAGCTAGAGATCGGAAGTAAGAGGGCTCAGAGAAGTTTTCCGATTCTTCATTCTGTTTTTGCTGCAGAGGTAAAGGTGTAGAAATTGGTATGCAATTTCTCATTTCAGCTGTGTCAAAGATATCCAAAATGTATTTTTCTTAACAGATGAAAAGTTCCTTTGAATAAGAATGAGCCTGAATTCCCAGAAAGTACTACAGCTCACCTAAATCTTTCATCCGAAATTGAGAGCTCATATTTTGAACCAACTGTTGTAGAAGCTCAGTATTGTTTCCTGTCAAAACCATATCGTCTACATAGAGAAGTAATAAGACAATATCAGTTTGATTTCGATATATAAATAGAGAAAGATTGGCGAGACTGCATTTGAAACCAAATTCAAGGAGAAAAGAGCTAAACTTGTCAAACCAATCACGAGGTGCCTGTTTGAGACCGTAGAGTGCTTTGCTCAATTTACAGGCATAATCAGGTTGCGATTTATCCTCAAACCCAGGAGGCTGAATCATATATATTGTTTCTTTGTAGTCTGCATGTAGAAAGACATTGCGAACATCAAGTTTTCTGATATTCCACTGTTAGGTTGTAGCCATATGAATAACCAATCTTATAATAGTTGTTTTGAACACAAGACTATATGTTTGTGTGAAGTCCACTCCTTCTTCTTGAAGATACCTTTTGACGACAAGTCTGGCCTTGATCTTGTCTAAGGATCTATTGGAGTTTAATTTTGTGCGATATACCCACTTACAACCTAAGATGTTTGCATCCGGAGGAGGTAAGACCAAATCCCAAGTGTTGGTGACTTTGAAACAATCGATTTCCTCTTGCATTGCTTGAACCCAGTTTTTATCTTTAAGGGAAACTTTTATTGTTTTTAGCTCTGGATAGGTGCTCTTGATAGTGAGCAATGCGTACCTTAGATTTGGTTTACGAATTCCAAGTTTGTTTCTGGTAACCATCAAATGTGTATGAACAGGGACTTCAGCTTGGGAGTCATTCTGATACAAGCCTTGATTCAAGGATGTATGCGCGTGGGCTGTTTGTAGAAGATTAGGTGAGAAACTCAACCTTAGGCTTCTGGATGGGGGTTTTCTGGTTGGTAAAAGATGGAAGGGTGAAGTGAACCACACGAGGGGTGATGAACCTCGTGATAAATCACAAACTTAGAGCTAGGAGGGCTGGTCTCAACTAGGTTCTAAGCGCACAAGTCTCTTGAGAGAATAACTTGTTGAAAGAAAATTCGATCTTTATTAATATCAAAAAGGTTGTCGAACTACAATGCTAGAAGGAGCCTTATTAATATGCTCGACAGCTTGACCTTCTAGGGTCGACTCAAACAAAGAAAAGGAAAGTTTACAAAAGTGCACAAAAGGAAAAAGATACAAAAGTGTATAACCAAAAAGGACCTATTCCTAAAATGTTCTTGACTCAAAAATGTAAAGCATCTAAATCCTACCCTGCAAAACAGAAAGAGGCATATATTCGAATTGAAACTTACCTCACGGCCAAGAAATGGAAGGTGGTCGTCCTTGTGGCATGCACACGCCTTGCTCCTAGTCTTCGACTTGGAGTAGGGTTAAAAATCTTTGGGCCTTGACCTCTCTTGCCACTAAAGCCCAAGTCCCTGATGTTCCTTGTGTTGTTGAGAAGCCTTTGGACTCTACTTTGCTCTTCTGGCCCATTGTCCTTATCTGATCTTCCTCTAGGAGCTTGTCGACCCATAAGCTGAATTTGTGGAAGAGTGCTCTTGATCTACTTCTTGTCATTGCTCCTTGAGGTACCACTGGTGTAGATACTTCTTCTAGGTGCAGGTCCTGGAGCTGGTAGCTCATTTGGTCCGAGTCCTCTTGTGTGGAAGTGGACATGCGCGTGTACTCGGCTAGATCGGCTGTACCGGCTGGATTGTGCGCGGTATTGGCCGGGATGCCTTCAGGACCGGCCAAGTTGATCCCGGAGTCGGCGGCATCACAAGAGGGACCGGCGGTGTCATCCACGTCCCCACCAAGTGTGCCGGAAGCTTGGGCCTCTCCGCCGGCGATGCTGACCGGTCTGGTCCTATAGGTCGAGGGTCCGGCGGTACTGCCTGGTCTGGCAGACGTGCCTGATGGTCCTGCTGTCTCGGGCAAGCTTCCTGGTCGGCCAGTCTGGTCTCCTGGCTGGATGTACGACCTGATGTCCTCATCATTCCCTCCCTCTTCAGTAGGTTTTGTCCTCAAAACTGGTTCATCTGCATGGAAAGGGGTTAAGTCAGTAACATTGAATGTATTGGACACATTAAACTCACCTGGCAGCTCAATCCGGTAGGCGTTGTTGTTGATTCTCTCGAGCACTCTGAATGGTCCATCTCCTCTTGGTGCTAGCTTGGAACTCCTTAGGTTTGGGAACCTCTCCTGCCGTAGGTGTAGCCACACCCAATCGCCTGGTTGAAAGATCACCTCCTTTCTTCCCTTGTTGGCATGAGTCACGTACTATCCGGTCCTCTTCTCCAAGTTTTCTGCTACCTTCTGGTGTAATCTCCTTATGAACTCTGCCTTGGATGCTCCGTTGAGGTTGGTCATCTCAGCTGGTGGTAGTGTTGTTTGCTCCAATGGGGTGAGAGGGTTGAAGCCGTATACCATTTCAGATGGTGTCTTCTTGGTTGCTGAGTGCACGGCTCGGTTGTAAGCAAACTCTATGAATGGCAGGCACTCCACCCAAGTCTTTAGGTTCTTCCCTAGTGTAGTTCTGAGAAGAGTTGATAGTGTCCTGTTGACAACTTCAGTTTGGCCATCGGTTTGAGGATGGCAGGTGGTAGAGAATAGTAGCTTCGTGCCTAGCTTTCTCCAGAGGGTCCTCCAGAAATGGCTAAGGAACTTGGTGTCCCTGTCTGATACGATGGTCCTTGGCACTCCATGAAGCCGTAATATCTCCCTGAAGAACAGCTCAGTTGTTTGTGTGGCATCATTGACATTGGCACATGGAATGAAGTGTGCCATCTTGGAGAATCTGTCCACCACTACAAAGATTGCATCTTTGTGGTTGATCTTAGGCAGACCTAGAACAAAATCCATCGAGATGTCCACCCATGGATGTGTTGGTATGGGCAGTGGGAGATACAACCCGTAAGGTTGCACTCGGGACTTTGCCTTCTTGCAAGTAATGCATCTTGCACAATGTGCTTCTACTGTCCTCTTGATGTGTGGCCAGTAGAAGTGCTCCTTGACCACTGCTAGAGTCTTGTCGACACCAAAGTGGCCCATGAGTCCTCCTCCATGAGCTTCTCGGATGATAAGCTCCCTTAATGATCCTTGTGGTATGCACAGCCTTCTTTCTCGGAACAAGAACCACTCATGGATGTAGAACTTGCCATGACTCCCTATGCCACACTCCTTGTAGCTCTCAGCAAAGTCAGGATCATCCTTGTATAGGTCCTTGATGTGCTCGAACCCTAGGACCTTTGCCTCCATGGTTGATATCAAGGCAAACCTCCTTGATAGAGCATCGGCTACTACATTATCTTTGCCCTTCTTGTACTTGATGACGTACGGGAAGGTCTCAATGAATTCCATCCACCTGGCATGTCTCCTCTTGAGATTGGTTTGCCCTCTGAGGTGTTTGAGAGTCTCATGATCAGTGTGGATAACAAACTCCTTGGACAGCAAGTAGTGCTGCCAAGCCTCCAATGCTCGGACAAGGGCATAAAGCTCCTTGTCATAAGTGGGGTAGTTCAGTGAGGCACCACCTAGCTTCTCACTGAAGTATGCCACTGGTCTCCCTCCTTGGGTTAGCACTGCTCCTATGCCTATTCCAGAGGCATCACACTCCACTTCAAATGTCTTGTTGAAATCGGGCAGGACTAGCACTGGTGCATGTGTAAGGCTGTCCTTCAAGGCCAGGAATGCCTTCTCCTTAGCTTCTCCCTAGCTGAATCCCACGTTCTTCATCACTACTGCCGTCAATGGTGAGGCAATACTGCTGAAGTTGGGCACGAATCTCCTATAGAAGCTGGTCAGTCCATGGAAGCTCCTCACTTGGCTGATGTTTCCTGGTGTTGGCCATTCTTGTATGGCTCGAATCTTCTCTTCATCAACCTGTAGGCCCTGTGAACTCACAACAAAACCTAAAAAGACAAGTTTATCAGTACAAAAGGTGCACTTCTTGAGATTGGCATAAAGCTCTTCTTGTCGAAGGGTTTTAAGTACCATCTCAAGATGTGTGAGGTGTTCCCGTAGGCACTTACTATAAACTAGTATATCATCAAAGTAAACTACCACAAACTTACTGATGTACGCCCTAAGAACTTGGTTCATAAGGCGCATGAAGGTGCTTGGGGCATTAGTCAAGCCGAATGGCATGACTGTCCACTCGTAGAGCCCTTGCTTTGTCTTAAAAGCAGTCTTTCACTCATCACCTTCCTTCATTCTTACCTGGTGGTATCCACTTTTGAGGTCTATCTTGGAGAAGACCGTGGCTCCACTCAGCTCATCTAGCATGTCATCCAGTCGTGGTATTGGATGCCTGTACTTGACTGTGATGTTGTTGATTGCTCGGCAGTCCACACACATGCGCCAAGTCCCATCCTTCTTGGGCACTAGAAGCACTGGTACGGCACATGGACTGAGGCTCTCTCGAACATATCCTTTCTCTAGGAGCTCCTTGACTTGCTTCTCAAGCTCCTTGGACTCCTCTGGACTCATCCGGTAGGCTGGCCGGTTGGGCAGGGCTGCTCTAGGCACTAGATCAATCTGGTGTTCTATGCCACGTAAAGGAGGCAAGCCTGCTGGTATCTCCTTTGGAAATACATCCTGGAACTTGTTGAGGAGAGTTGCTATTTCAGGAGGTAGCTCTACCTGTCCATGTTCTACACTCAAAACTTCTTTGAAGACCATTAGTAACATTAAATCCTTCGAGGCTAAAGCTCTCCGGACATGGCTTGGTTGAATAAGAAAATTAGACTTGATGAGTTTCTTTTCCTTACTCATTTGGAGTTGTAGCTCGTGTACCTGGGCAGGTGTAAGAGGAGCTAGGCTGACCTTTCTCTTGTCATGCACGAAGGTGTAGAGATTGGTTCGGCCATCATGCCTGGTCTCTTTGTCAAACTGCCATGGTCTTCCTAGTAGAAGATGGCCAGCTTGCATGGGCACCACGTCGCACACGACTTGATCCTGGTACTTGCCCACACTGAGTGGTACAATGACTTGTTCATGGATCTTTAGCTCCACTTTGTCATCGAGCCATCTCAGTCTATATGGTCGAGGATGCCGTGTCCTCTCTAGACCTAGCTTATAAACGATATACGCACTAGCAACGTTAGTGCAAGAACCACCATCTATGATGAGGTTACATACCTTTCCCTTGATGGTGCAACGGCTGTGGAAGATGTTCTCCCTTTGGATGGTCTCTGAAGGATCCACCATTGCACTGAGGATACGTCTAGTGATCAGCACTTCCCCACATCAGGGTACTCAATGTCACCATATTCTCCTTCTGGTTCATAGTCCTCTTCATCTTGGGACTCATATTCTCCTGCCTCCGTAATCAGCATGACTCGGTTGTTTGGGCACTCCCTTGAGATGTGTCCACGTCCTCTGCACTTGAAACAAGTTATGTCACGTGATCTTTGAGGGTTAGAAGACTTACCAGGCTCTCTCTGGTCACGGGTGGGTTCAGGAGGCTTGCTCTTGAACCTTGACTCGATCTCTATGCTCTTGCCTTTGTCTACGGTCTTGGGCATGTTGCTTGGTGCCCAAGGTGTCTTAGGCTTGCTGCGGATGTCTTGGCTCTTACGTTTGATGTGCTGCTTAGCTTGCACAGATAGGTGGAACAAGTCTTTGAAGTCATTGTAGATTTGCCTTTCCACCTTGCGGCTGATCCTTTCTTGGAGTCCATCCAAGAATTGTGCCATCAATACTTCTTCATCATCATTGAGCTCCAATCTGTTCCTTAACTTCTCGAACTCTTCATAGTACTCCTCTACTGATCTGGTACCCTGCTTAAGAGTACGAAAACGACGTTGCAAATCTCTATGAAAGTAAGGTGGAACAAACCTTTGTCGCATGAGGTCTTTCATGTCGACCCATGAGTCTACGGGTCTCATTCTCTTCCTCCTTCTGTCAGATACCTCACGATCCCACCAGATGAGGGCATTGTCCGTGAGTTGTGCTACTGCCATTGAGACTCTCCTAGGTCCTGGTTGGTTGTAGTGATCAAAGATATGATCCATTCTCCTCTCCCAATCTAGGTAAGCCTTGGGGTCTACTTTTCCTGCAAAACTTGGAGCAGTTAGTTTAACATCAGGATGAATTACCCGGTTGTAGGTGCGTTCATCTCCATCCTCATGATGTCTAGGAGGCATCCTTTGTCTCTGGTGAATACCATATAGCTCAAAGCCATCATCTTCTGCCTCTGGTTGCCGTGGAGGTCCTCTCGGCCTATGGTGATAGTTATGAGGATGTGTGTCCTCATCTCCATCTGGCTGGGGTTCCTCCTGTTCGTGCCGTGTCCTTAGGTGCTCAGGACCCTCAGGACGGTCTTGCTCAGCTCTCACGTGCCTTATGGCCTGGAATCTCACCTGTCTTTCCACGCGCTCCAACCTCTCGCCTATGGATGCGAGTTGTGTTTGGAGTGTGGTGAACATGGCCATCATGGCTTCGGTTGCTTCTCTATTTTCTTCTCCCATGGTGTGCTACAAAGAAAGAAGACAAGTTAGGATGCTCCTAAATTGTTAGGAGGGTTTTCTTTTTATAAGGGGTTCGAAAAAATGCAAAAAGGAAAACTCCTAAGGAAAGGAAATTCGAATAAAAGAAAAAAGGAAACTTCCTAGACAACTTGTGCTAGCTGTCCAATTCGAAATCTTTTGGGTATTTTCCTATTTTCTTTTCTTTTCTTTTTGTTTTCTTTTTAATTTAAATTAAAATTAATGGAAATTTGAATTAAACAAAAAGGAAAACGTGAATGGCAATGCAAAAGTGAATCTAAACCCTAGTGATACACGTAGAAGGCTAGATGCACTCGGTTTGGAGTTTCAGGTTATTTTTTTTTTATTTTTCTTGAATGCGACTTAAACTAATGCAAGAAATAAAAACAAAACAAGCAAAAGGATAGAAACAACCTTGTTTAGGAGCTTTAAGCTCTGATACCAAAATGATACAAGCCTTGATTCAAGGATGTATGCGCGTGGGCTGTTTGTAGAAGATTAGGTGAGAAACTCAACCTTAGGCTTCTGGATGGGGGTTTTCTAGTTGGTAAAAGATGGAAGGGTGAAGTGAACCACACGAGGGGTGATGAACCTCGTGATAAATCACAAACTTAGAGCTAGGAGGGCTGGTCTCAACTAGGTTCTAAGCGCACAAGTCTCTTGAGAGAATAACTTGTTGAAAGAAAATTCGATCTTTATTAATATCAAAAAGGTTGTCGAACTACAATGCTGGAAGGAGCCTTATTAATATGCTCAACAGCTTGACCTTCTAGGGTCGACTCAAACAAAGAAAAGGAAAGTTTACAAAAGTGCACAAAAGGAAAAAGATACAAAAGTGTATAACCAAAAAAGGACCTATTCCTAAAATGTTCTTGACTCAAAAATGTAAAGCATCTAGATCCTACCCTGCAAAACAGAAAGAGGCATATATTCGAATTGAAACTTACCTTAACTTACCTCACGGCCAAGAAATGGAAGGTGGCTGTCCTTGTGGCATGCACGCGCCTTGCTCCTAGTCTTCGACTTGGAGTAGGGTTAAAAATCTTTGGGCCTTGACCTCTCTTGCCACTAAAGCCCAAGTCCCTGATGTTCCTTGTGTTGTTGAGAAGCCTTTGGACTCTACTTTGCTCTTCTGGCCCATTGTCCTTATCTGATCTTCCTCTAGGAGCTTGTCGACCCATAAGCTGAATTTGTGGAAGAGTGCTCTTGATCTGCTTCTTGTCATTGCTCCTTGAGGTACCACTGGTGTAGAGACTTCTTCTAGGTGCAGGTCCTGGAGCTGGTAGCTCATTTGGTCCGAGTCCTCTTGTGTGGAAGTGGACATGCGCGTGTACTCGGCTAGATCGGCTGTACCGGCTAGATTGTGCGCGGTACTGGCCGGGATGCCTTCAGGACCGGCCAAGTTGACCCCGGAGTCGGCGGCATCACCAGAGGGACCGGCGATGTCATCCACGTCCCCACCAAGTGTGCCGGAAGCTTGGGCCTCTCCGCCGGCGATGCTAACCGGTCTGGTCCTATAGGTCGAGGGTCCGGCGGTACTGCCTGGTCTGGCAGACGTGCCTGATGGTCCTGCTGTCTCGGGCAAGCTTCCTGGTCGGCCAGTCTGGTCTCCTGGCTGGATGTACGACCTGATGTCCTCATCACATTCGGAGAAGTGTAATTCTCAAATTGTTCTTGTATTTGAGGTGATTGCTGAAGTGAGCTATCTTCTACCAGATCTTGATTACCCAACCTTTTTGGAGAATTTGGTAGGTTGCTGGACAGAACTTCTCTCGGAATCACAACTTATACTCCGTTTTTGGGAAATATTTCTTAAACAGGAATAACAACTTCATTGTTTGATGTTTCAGAAACTGGAAACCCTTTATACCAAGCAGACAACAAGGGAGATGCAAATTTGGGAGACTCATTGTAAACTGAATGGTATGGAAAAACTGATTCTTCAAACAAGACATGTCGACTTATATAAACCTTCTTTGTCGGAGGGTGATAACATCGGTAGCCCTTATATTCTTCATTATATCCAATGAACACGCAATGGATACTTTTGGGATCAAATTTGCTTGTTGCATATGGACGGAGATAACGGAAACATGAACACCCAAAAACTCGTAAAGAAGTGTATGTCGGAGTCTTTCCAGTTAGAGCTTCATAAGGCCTTATGTTGTTCTGTAGGACTAAACTTGGCAGCAAATTACTCAGGAAATTTGCTGTAAAGAAAGCTTCGACCCACATTTGGTGGGGAACTTTGCTCTGAAAGAGCATTGACAATCCAAATTTTGTTAAATGACGATGCTTCCGTTGTGCAAGCCCGTTTTGTTGGGGCATATATGGGCATGTGATCAGCTGTTTTATGCCACAATTTGAGAGATGAGTGACAAATTTCAAGTTGGTAAACTCGCCACCTCCATCGCATTGAAAGGAGGTGATCTTGTTGTTGTATTGAGTCTCGACAAGTTTTTGGAATATCATAAAAACTGAAAGGAAATCAGACTTCATTCGTAGAGGAAACACCCATGAGTATCGTGTAAAATCATCAATAAAAATCACATAATAACGAAATCCTTGCATTGAACAACAAGAGCAGACTCCCATAAATCACAATGCAATTTTTCCTAACCGAGTGGTTGTCTTATTGATAGTGATAGTGTTGCATCTTTGTAATCGTTGGAGAATCTCTTAATGAGGATGACCAAGACGCAAATGCCAAATCGCATCCGAGGTGGACTGTTGCCGTGTGGAGTAGAAGGCAAAAAATTGTGGACTCTCCAAACGATATAGGTTCTTATGGCGGCTTCCTCGTGTCAACAGTTGTTGAGTCCTTTTGTCCTTCACAACAGCACCATTATTGTCGAATTTAAAAACATATGGATAATCTGAGGTGAGTTTCGAGATATATAAAAGATTTTTGGCAATTTTAGGACATACTAAAACATCCTGAAGAGGAAAAGTACCTTGGAGTGAAGGTAGAGCAATGGTTCCAATATGAGTAATAGGTAAAAAATCACCATTACCAACCATTACATATTCATTACCGTTGTAGTGTTCTGATGTGTGAAGCTGATTTGATGTGTTGGTGATGTGGGCAGTGGCTCTAGTGTCTGGATACCATTTCTCTCCAGAGGAGAAGTCCTGTTTTGGTATTTTCATGGCAGTCATGGTATTTGCAAGCTCTTCAGATTGGTAACTATGATCAAATCTCTTGTAACTTTTGTAAGTTGAATGACCAAACTTTCCACAAATTTGGCAGTTTGGCCTTGTCATTGGATCGACTATAGAACTTGAGCCTATTTGCTGGTAGAAACCTCTACCCTGAGTTGTGTATGGTCCTCTGCCACGATAACTTCCAAACCACCCTGTTTCTTTTCCTCTTCCTCGATTAAAATAGCCTCTTCCAATGTTAAAGACAAGATGGGGTTTGACAACAGTTGAGTTTGCATAAGACTGTATTTTGTCATCAAACCCGGTAAGCCTGAAAAACCACATCCTCATAACAAGGACCAGGAAAAGAGTCCATGGAACTTTCTATTTTTGTCACAATGGATTCATATTCCTTTCCTAATCTATTGAAAACCCCATATATCTTTTCCTGATCACTAACAGGATGTCCAATTGAATCAAGTTGATCACAAAGAGTTTTACTTCTTTTAGATACTCATCCATTGTTTTGCCTTGCTTGGAAACAGTTTGTAAGCGTCATTTCAGTTCAAATTTTTGAGACACAGAAACTCTATTGAAGTGTTTGGCTAAGCATTACCATACCTCTTGTGCAGATTTGATTCCATACACAACTCGCAAGGCATCTTCAGACAGAGAGCCAAATAACCAGGCCATGATGAGTTGATCTTGGAGTATCCATTTGATGAACTCTGAGTTTGATTCTTCTGTCACCATGTCGCCATTTCTCACCATAACAGTTGGGGAAGGTCTTGGTGTGAGTCCATTGACAAAACTCAGCAACATTTGGCTAGATAGAAAGGATTCAAACTGAGTTTTCCATAATAGATAGTTTGTTGCCGAGAGTTTAACAGTAACACATTGAGATATACTCAATGCCAAAATAGAGAAGGGATCTTGGTTAGATTTCATGGATCTGATACCATGAAAGATTTTAGGAAAAGCTTTAAGAAAAACAGAGAGACTGAATATTGTTTTTTTTCATTGATGAACTTCAAACGATTACATTGAATTCTATTAAAAGGGTTTTACATCAAATAGAAAAGTGACCAGTGTTTTCGTTGGTAATAACTTCAAAAGGTTCAAATTTGTTTCTAACGTCAATGTTGTGCTATGATTTGTACGAGTTTGATCGTTCTCTGTTATTTACAGGTTTGTCTTCTAATGCTACAGAAGGAGGTGAGTTAGACGTGTTGCAAACTTTGGCAGAAGGAGATGCTTTGCGCCTGAAGATTGTTTTGGGTTTCGACAATAAGAGATTTGTTGAACCTTCCTTTGGAATTAGAGGCTTTCTCCTTTGGTTTACACTAATTACTTCAAAAATAAGTCCAAATTTTCAAGAGGGCGAATGAAACACTATAAAAAATTTTATAGTTATGGATAACAAAAAAAAATAACCAAACACGATAAATGCTATTTGTATTCTATTTCTTGAGAACACAAAAATATCAATTGGTTTTTCCATAAACAAAAACCACTTCATGAGTTTCACAAATTTTAGTGAAATATTTTCTTGGACCATTATTCTATTGGTATTCAAAAAAATACTTAATACTCGTAACTATTTTAAATTTACAAAATATTATACTTTTCTAACATTATTATTTGTTGAATTTATAAAATTTACTAGAGACCATCAACCTCATTCAATGGATAATGATTTGAGAATAAATCAAATCATATTAAATTTCGTCTTAAAGATGAAAAGTATGTTTATATTTGTAATATTTGGAATTTACTGTTTTAAAAAAAAAATCTTTATAGCAATATGCAGGAAAAATGAAGTTAATAAATTGACTATTGCATTCAATGAAAAATGGTAACATAACAACTTATTATTGTGTGCTTTAAATGATTGACGCATTAACAACTATGAAGGTTGGTATTAAGTGTTAAGACTACAAATGATTCAGCCCATTCCGTAGTGCAAACAAGCCCAAGTCATCACCTTTCACTTAAGCCTATTCCTCCTTCTCTCTCTACAGTCGAGGATCAACACACCTGCAAACAAAACAGAGCTACATTCTCCTCTGCTGTATGTACAACAGCTCTGCACAAATCGTATAACCGATTTGATGCTCTTCTTGGATTTGTTGAGATATGATAAGGACACGTGTTTAATCATCATTTGCCTTCTCTTCCTATATAAACCAAAGACTGCCATTGTAATCTTTAAGGAAAATCTAATGAAGAAAGTCGATTTCTAAAACCTATTTCTTCTTCATTCTTCAAGCTTTCATGGTATCAGAGCCATAGCAAGCCTTCATGATCCTTTCACTATTGCGTCTCTAAGCATCACTCAATGTATTAACGTTAAATTAATCGAGAAAAATTACTTACTTTGGAAATCTCAGTTTGAATCTTTTCTTGCTAGAAAACTCTTATTGGGTTATGTTAATGGCTCAGAAATCCGTCCTCCTCCCACAGTTACAACCAGATCTAGTGAGGGTGTTACTGAAACAAGCAACCCGGAGTTTATAAGATGGTGCCGCCAAGATCAAGTAATTCATTCATGGCTACTTGGGTCACTCTCAGAGAATGTTCTAAGTCATGTTTATCACCTCACCATGTCACAAGAGGTATGGTTTGCTCTTGCAAAACACCTTAATCGTGTTTCTACTTCTAGACAGTTTGAGCTTCAATGCAAACTACAAACCATTAAGAAAGGAAATAAGACTATGGAGGTATATCTCAGTGAGTTTAAAAACATATGTGATCAAATGGGTTCAATAGGACTACATGTTACCGAAAACATGAAATTTTTTGGGGTTTTAAATGGACTTGGTAAGGAATATGAAGTTATTATGGCTATCATTGAAAGCTCCATGAAAAATTTTTCGGGTCAGTCCTATGAATCTGTTGTGTCCCAGATTACATGCTTTGATGACAGGTTACAGTCATATATCGCAGTACTAGAGGTTAATCCCCATCTTGCTTTTGCTGTGGAAACTGGATCTTACGGTAATAACCTTTCTCCTTGAGGTAGAGGTCAGTTTGGGTATCCTCGCTTTGGTGGAACTTAGGGGAGAGGAACATACTCCACTTGAGGTCGCGGTTTCTATCAGTAGATCTCCTCTGGTAACTCGCAAACTCAACCAAATGACATTCGTCCAACTTTTCAGATCTGTAACAAGGTGGTTCATATTGCTGTAAAATGTTATAAACGTTTTGATCATAGCTTCCAAGGTGAAGCTTTGCACAATGCCATGACTGCCCTGCGACTCACTGATCAAAACGATGCTTTCTTCGGCAATGAATGGTATCCGGACACCGGAGCAACATCTCACATTACCAGCACAACCAACAATCTGCAACAATCAACTCCCTATTCAGGTTCTGACTCTATAGTTGTCGGTAATGGTGATTTTTTACCAATCACCCATGTCAGCTCTATTGCTCTCCCGGCTATTTCAGGTACTCTTCCTTTAGAGGATGCTCTTGTTTGTCCTGGCTTCACAAAGTCTTTATTATATGTTTCCAAGCTCACTTGCGATTATCCCTGTATTCTGAAATTTGATTCTGATGGCGTTTATGTTAAGGACAAACTCACAAAGAGGATTCTCAGCAAGGGTAGTCGAAGTAATGGCTTGTATGTGCTGGACAATCCCAAGTTTCTTGCCTACTATTCATCACGACAACTTTCAGCAAATGAGGATATTTGGCACAAGAGGCTTGGCCATCCACACTCTTAGGTTATGTAGTCTTTACGCAGCAGTCAAGCAATCACCATCAATAAGAATAATTTCAGTCTTTGCGAGCCTTGTAAGCTCAGTAAGAGTGATCGTCTTCCTTTTCAAAATTTGATTTTCAGTCAACTTCTCCTTTAGAACGCATTCATTGTGATCTCTGGGGCTCTTCTCCCGTCATCTCGGGTCAAGGTTTTCGATATTACGTTGTTCATTGACAACGTTTCTCGGTTTAGCTGGTTATACCCTTTGCGACTTAAATCAGACTTTTACTCTATATTCTGTTTATTTAAGAACCTTGTTGAGAATCAGTTTTCTGCAAAAATTAAATGTTTCAATCAGACGGTGGTGGTGTCATCAGTTTGAAATTCATTTCTCTGTTGGCTAACAGTGGTATCCATCACCTTCTTTCATGTGCATATACCCCTCAGCAAAATGGAATTGCTGAGAGGAAACATAGACAAATTGTGGAACTCGGATTATCGCTGCTATTTGACAGTAAAGTGCCTCAAAAATTCTGGGTTTAGGCTTTTTTTACAGATAATTTTTTGTCCAATTTACTTCCACACTCAGCTCATAAACCGTGCATCAATCCATAGAAAAGATTATGGGAAAGGTGCCGACGTATTCTTTTCTTCGTGTGTTTGGGTGCACCTGTTATCCAATATTACGACAATACTCAAAAAATAAATTTGATCCCCATTCTCTGAAATGTGTGTTTCTCGGATACAATGACAAGTATAAGGGAGACCGATGCTTTTATCCTCCTTCAGGTAAAATATACATCACAAGGCATGTTATTTTTGATGAATTATCATTCCCATTTGCAGATTGTTATAAAAAAATCCATCCCTCAAGTTCCTCTGTTTTAATGGATGCTTGGTTAAGTGGGTTCTTGGATCCTGAATCGCCTTCCTCAGCACCAGTAGCAGATGATTTTACCATTTCTTATATTTGGTTGTCTCCTATTTCTACTCCTACTGCTTCTTCTACAGCTGCTGAACAGCCAACTGGTAAAGTTTTGATACTCTACCTCCTGCTTCTCCGACTTCAAACAACTCTAATTCAGATGAAGCAGTTCACACTTCAACTTCGGAGGCTATTCAAATAATTGACAATCAACATCATATGACTACAAGGTGAAAAGCAGGAATACACAAACCCAATCCAAAGTATGCTCTTTCATCTACTACTGTCAATATTCCACAGGAACCTCGTACTATCTAGCTGCCCTTAAGCATCATGGATGGACTGAGGCAATGCAGGATGAAATAAATTCACTAATTGAAACCAAAACATGGAGTCTTGTTCCTCCCAAGGCTGGAATGCATATCCTTGGATGTAAGTGGGTTTACCGTACAAAATTAAAGGCCGATGGATCGCATGATAAGCTCAAAGCGCGTATTGTTGCAAAGGGTTATGATAAGCTGGAGGGTGTTGACTATGTGGAAAACGTTGTTCGAACTGCAACAGTTCGTTTGGTTCTTCACACAACCACTCTAATGAAATGGAATCTCACACAACTTGATGTGAAGAACGCCTTCCTTCACGGTGAGTTAATTGAGACAGTATACATGCGACAGCCGCCTGGTTTTGTCAGCAAGGATCACCCTGATTATGTTTGCCTCTTACATAAAGGGCTCTATGGTCTTAAACAGTTTGCACGCTCCTTGTTCAATAAATTCAGTTATTATCTCTTGGAATTTGGGTTTGTTTTCTGTACTTCAGACCCTTCTCTTTTCATATATCGGCATAATTCAAATGTTATGCTATTACTTCTCTACGTTGACGACATGGTTCTCACCGGAAACAGTGATTGTCTCATCTCTACTTTTGTAGAACAACTCAAGTTGCGTTTTCGCATGAAAGATCTTGGAAAATTACATTATTTTCTGGGCATACAAGTCACTTATCTTCCCACTGGTACCTTTTTATGTCAACAAAAATATGCAGAGCACATTTTGTCCGTGGTTAGAATGACAGATTGTGCTCCTATTACCACTCCTCTGCCACTTCAGCTTGATCGGACTCCTGCCCAAGATGAATTGTTTGATGATGGAACGTATTTTCGATCGTCGGCTGGCAAATTACAGTACCTTATTTTGACACGTCCTGACATTCAATTTGCCATAAATTATGTTTGTCAGAAAATGCATCTTCCGAAAAAGGCTGACTTTCATCTCTTGAAACGAATTCTCAGGTTTGTTAAAGACACCATAAAAATGGGTCTCACCTTTAATCCTCAGACAGATTTCACACTTCGCTCCTATAGCGATAGTGACTTGGCCGGTTGTAAGGAAACCAGGCGATCTACCGTTCCTTGGCGATAATCTAATATCTTGGTCCGCCAAACATCAACCAACGGTGTCTAAATCCTCCACCGAAACTGAATATCAGAGCTTGTCACTTACTGCATCTGAGCTTACATGGATTACCTCACTCCTGTGCGATATTGGCATTCCCCAACCAGCTCCCACAGTTTTTTACTGCGACAATTTGTCTGCAATGCACTTAACTACAGATCATACACTTCATTCTCGTTCCAAACACTTCGACATCGACTATCATTACGAAGGGAACGTGTCGCACTTGGGCATCTCATCATCAAGCACATACATGCAGCTCTTCAAGTCGCTGTCATTTTCGCAAAGCCATTGTCCTTTGCTGCTCATCATTCCTTGAGGATCAAGCTTGGCGTTAATTTAGCAACCACGCAAACCTTGCGGGGGGATGTTAAGACTACAAATGAATCAGCCCATTCCGCAGTGCAAACAAGCCCAAGTCAGCACCTTTCACTTAAGCCCATTCCTCCTTCTCTCTGCAGTCGACGATCAGCACACCTACAAACAAAACATAACTACATTCTGCTCTTCAGGACGTACAACAGCTTTGCATAAATCGTATAACCGATTTGATGCTCTTCTTGGATTTGCTGAGATATGATAATGACACGTGTTTAATCATCATTTGCTTTCTCTTCCTATATAAACTAAAGACTGCCATTGTAATCTTTAAGGAAGGAAAATCTAATGAAGAAAGTCGATTTCTAAAACATGTTTCTCCTTCTTTCTTCAAGCTTTCATTAAGTAAGTAATCTACTCATATGCTAATTTTTCCTATTTCGTTAAGAATATGAATTTAACCATTTAAAAAAAAATGAAATTAATATGCGATGCATTATATTTTTGCACACTTCACATTATAGATGAAGGAGGTGTTTTGAAATTTATAATGAATCCACAAATTTCAAAAGCCAAAAAACTAAGAAAAAAATAATATTATATGTTTTACATCATTAACGTTTGAATTTTTTTTACATAAATTTTTGATACTTATGATGTAATTTTTCTAGATTCGGTGCAATTAGCATGATGTATCAATTCAAAATTTACGATGTATAAAAACCCAAAAATTTCAATTGGTATTATTTTCTTTTTTGTCTTATAATAAATTTTATCATTTGAATGAAATTTTTTATGTGTACTATACTCATAATTTCATTGTTTTACTAAAAACTTGATAGAAATTAGGGGAAATTGTTAAAAATGACCTAAAACTTGACTTCAAATGCAAGTTTGACAATTTACACTTTTTTTTTGCAAAACTAACCTATGAGGGTGGAGAAATTACTGAACACTCCTTTGGTCTAAAAAATAATATCGAAATATCAATTACGTTTCAGTCCCTGCGTGTTTTTTTGTTATCAAAGCAGACTTCTCGGAGAAGTCTGCTTTGGTAGGAAAAACAGTTTATTCCGGCTGAAGCAGATTTCACAAAGTCTGCGAGGTTTATTCCGACCAAAGCAGACTTCTCCGAGAAGTCTGCTTTGGTGAGAAAAACAGTTTATTCTGGTTGAAGCAGACTTCTCAGAAAATTCTGCTTTGGTGAGAAAAACAGTTTATTCCGGTTAAAGCAGACTTCTCCGAGAAGTCTACTTTGGTGAGAAAAACAGTTTATTCCGGCTGAAGCAGACTTCATGAAGTCTGCTTTGTAAATAAATTACCTAAATCAAATAAAATTTTTGAAATATTTTAAAAAATTAAAATTGCTATTAACATAGTTTATATACATATCAAAAGCACGTAAAAGTTATAATGAATTCAAAAATAAGGAGATTGGATTCGATCTAATGGTATAAAATATTTGCTAGTTTTTGTTGTTATGTGTTGTGGGTTAATAGTTGATGTTTGTGTAGAGAATTCATGCTAGAATTTGAAATATCATGTGATAAATTTGAAAATTTAGATTTACAAATTTTTAAAAGAAAATTGTTTGAGGTTTGTATTTACTTAACTATCTTCAACATATTCATCCAATTTTTAACAAAACTTTTGTACATTTAGTGAATCTTATTATTTAGGGTTTAGAGTTACCCAGACTTCTCGAGATGTTGTCGTAGATTTAACAAAGCAGATTTCTCGAGAAGTCTGCACAAACCAGAAATTAAATGTAACTAAACCGGTTTGTTTCAATTTAGAGTTTAGAGTAATGTAAAAATACGAAGCACACTTCGTGAAGTCTGCTTCAGCCGGAATAAACTATTTTTTTCACCAAAGCAGACTTCTCGAGAAGTCTTCGAGATTTATTCTTATTAAAGCAGACTTCTCCGAGAAGTCTGCTTCAGCGGGAATAAACTTCGAAGACTTCGAGAAGTCTGTGCAAACCGGAAATTGACAGTTTTTAACCTAACTAAATTTAACTCTCCATATATAAAGAAGGTAACCCTAAAATTTTATCATAATTTCATCTCAAAAAAAAAACGTGGGAGCCTCCATCCTCCAAAAATGACTACAAGGTAAATTTTCTCTTCTTCTCGTTTTACCTCCCCTCTTTTCTTTTCTTCTTCTCTTCTCATGTTCTTTGTCATCTTGTTATTTTGTAGATCTAGAAAAAAATCATGAGATATGAAAAGGTAAGTTTTTTTGTTTATATAGTTTTGGGTTTGTGATTTTAGAATATTTTTATTGTTTAGATCTTTTGTTATTTTTATAACACTCTTTCTCGTCTTATAGTGTTGTAGATCTGGAAAAAGAAGTGAATAGATCTAAAAATGTAAGCTTGTTGCTTTTATTAGTTTTTAAGTTTTTCGTAGTTTTTGTGATTTTTGTTGTTTTTGTTATTTTCTTAAGTTTTTTCCTATATTCTTATCTCATTTCTCATCTTGTATTGTTGTAGATCTAAAAATGGAAGTCACGAGATCTAAAGATGTAAGTTTGTTATTTTTACTAGTTGTTACGTTTTTCATGGTTTTGGAGATTTTGTTTTTTTGTTGTTTTCTTAATTTTTTTCTTATATTCTTATCTTATTTTTCATTTTTTATTGTTGTAGATCTAGAAAAAAGATTTACAAAAACTAATTTTGTTGTTTTACTAGATTTTTAAAGTGATTTTTAATAGTTTTTAAATTTTTATATGGTTTTTTTAAGATTTTCAATAGATGTTTGAGATTTATGGTGGTTTTACAGTTTTTTGTTGTTGTTTTTGAGTTTTCTTCTTACGTTTTGAATTTGACACTCATTTTTGAATTAATGGATTTTCGTGTTGTAGACTTCATTACAGGTTTGCAGATTTCAGTTGCAGACTTCAGTTGCAAACTTCAGTTGCGGAGTTCTTATATTCTTATCTTATTTCTCATTTTTTGTTGTTGTTGATCTCGAAAAAGATTCACAAAAAGTAATATTGTTGTTTTAGTTGTTTTTAAAGTGATTTTTAATGGTTTTTAAAATTTTAGATGGTTTTTTTAAGATTTTCAATAGATGTTTGAAAATCTCCTTGAAATTTATGGTGGTTTTACAGTTTTGTGGATGTTTTTGAATTTTTTTCTTACGTTTTGAATTTGACTTTGGTTTTTGAATCAATAGATTTTCGTGTTGCAGACTTCATTACAGATTGCAGACTTCATTAAAGGTTGTAGACTTCAGTTGCAGACTTCACAACACATTTTCATTACAAATGCAGACTTCACTTGCATACTTCATTAATAATTGCAGACTTCGTTTGTATTTTGGGTCATATTTTAAATGAGTTTTTGTCAACTTTATTGTACCTATCACTAGCTCCCATCACTCCACCTTATCAGTCAGTTTTCAATCAACTTTTTCAGAATTATAATAAATTATTAGTTGTATGTCAATCACCTTTCAATCAGTTCAAGTTAAATCATACTTATAAAATTACAAAATGACAACCATTAAAAACACAAATATTAGTATAAATTTTCATAAACACTTTTATACATAGTTAAGGACTTAGTGCATATTTAAGATACTTAATGCATACTTCCTAATAACAAGAAAAAAAAGAACTGAAAGATATGTATAAACAATTCCATCAAAATACTAAGTTAACAGGATAGTGTTGGATGTTTTTGTAAAACAACATCGATAACATTGTGATACAAGCCTTGATTCAAGGATGTATGCGCGTGGGCTGTTTGTAGAAGATTAGGTGAGAAACTCAACCTTAGGCTTCTGGATGGGGGTTTTCTGGTTGGTAAAAGATGGAAGGGTGAAGTGAACCACACGAGGGGGTGATGAACCTCGTGATAAATCACAAACTTAGAGCTAGGAGGGCTGGTCTCAACTAGGTTCTAAGCGCACAAGCTTCTTTGAGAGAATAACTTGTAAAGAAAATTCGATCTTTATTAATTAGCAAAAAGGTTGTCGAACTACAATGCTGGAAGGAGCCTTATTAATATGCTCAACAGCTTGACCTTCTAGGGTCGACTCAAACAAAGAAAAGGAAAGTTTACAAAAGTGCACAAAGGGAAAAAAGATACAAAAGTGTATAACCAAAAAAGGACCTATTCCTAAAATGTTCTTGACTCAAAAATGTAAAGCATCTAAATCCTACCCTGCAAAACAGAAAGAGGCATATATTCGAATTGAAACTTACCTCACGGCCAAGAAATGGAAGGTGGTCGTCCTTGTGGCATGCACACGCCTTGCTCCTAGTCTTCGACTTGTAGTAGGGTTAAAAATCTTTGGGCCTTGACCTCTCTTGCCACTAAAGCCCAAGTCTCTGATGTTCCTTGTGTTGTTGAGAAGCCTTTGGACTATACTTTGCTCTTCTGGCCCATTGTCCTTAGCTGATCTTCCTCTAGGAGCTTGTCGACCCATAAGCTGAATTTGTGGAAGAGTGCTCTTGATCTACTTCTTGTCATTGCTCCTTGAGGTACCACTGGTGTAGATACTTCTTCTAGGTGCATGTCCTGGAGCTGGTAGGTCATTTGGTCCGAGTGCTCTTGTGTGGAAGTGGAAATGCACGTGTACTCGGCTGGATCGGCTGTACCGGCTGGATTATGCGCGGTACTGGCCGGGATGCCTTTAGGACCGGCCAAGTTGATCCCGGAGTCGGTGTCATCACCAGAGGGACCGGCGGTGTCATCCACGCCCCCACCAAGTGTGCCGGAAGCTTGGGCCTCTCCACCGGCGATGTTGACTGGTCTGGTCCTATAGGTCGAGGGTCCGGTGGTACTATCTGGTCCGGCAAACGTGCCAGATGGTCCTGCTGTCTCGGGCAAGCTTCCTGGTCGGCCAGTCTGGTCTCCTGGTTAGATGTACGACCTGATGTCCTCATCACATTGTGTCTTCAAATTAATTGAATTGATTGGTTACATGTTTCAGAAATTACACACTTATATCGACAAACTTTGTTGTATAAATCTCGCGGACTTCTTTGCAGACTTCTCGGCAGGCTTCTTTGCAGACTTCTCAGTAGACTTTGTACTTTTTCCTTACTCGTAACTTAATTTTCCGAGATACTTAACACTAAAACTGAATTTATTCATCTTTTATTTTACCTTAAAGAATGTAATCCTCAGCATTCGAGTAAACTTTATTCTCATCTTCATCAACAAAGTAATCATCATCCTCAATTACAAACATTTTTCCTCCTCCTATATTATCCATAGAAAAATTCCAAGTCTCTGTAATAGTCCACTCCCCACAAACAACAACGATTTGGACCATTATCTGCGGTAAAATATTAATGAATTTGATTAGATCATTGTATACATACTAAATTTTCTCACTGAAGTAGACTTCTCGGAGAAGTCTGCTTTGATCGGAATAAACTGTTTTTCTCATCAAAGCAAACTTCTCGGAGAAGTCTACGACATTTATTCCAATCAAAATAGACTACTCGCAGTCTGCGACATATATTCCTATCAAAGCAGACTTCTCCAAGAAGTCTGCTTTGATCGGAATAAACGTCGCAGACTTCTCGGAGAAGTCTGCTTTGATAGGAATAAAAATGGCTTTGACGAGAAAAGCGGTTTATTCCTATCAGCGGACTTCTCCGAGAAGTCGACATATATTCCTATCAAAGCAGACTTCTAGAAATAAAATGTTTTTCTCGCCAAAGCAGACTTCTCGCAGTCTGCGACGTTTATTCCTATCAAAGCAGACTTCTCCGAGAAGTCTGCTGTGATCGGAATAAATGTCGTAGACTTCTCGAAGAAGTCTGCTTTGATAGGAATAAAAATTGTTTTGGCAAGAAAAACAGTTTATTTCTATCAAAGCAGACTTCTCCGAAAAGTCTGCGACGTTTATTCCGATCAAAGCAAACTTCTCGGAGAAGTCTGCTTTGATAGGAATAAACGTTGCAGACTACGAGAAGTCTTTTTGGCGAGAAAAACATTTTATTCCTATCAAAGCAGACTTCTCTAAGAAGTCTGCAACATTTATTCCGATCAAAGTGGACTTCTCTGAGAAGCCTGATTTGATCGGACTTCTCCGAGAAGTCTGCTTTGATCGTAATAAACGTCGCAGACTTCTCGGAAAAGTCTCCTTTGATAGAAATAAAAATTGCTTTGGCGAGAAAAAAAGTTTATTCCTATCAAAGCATACTTCTCCGAGAAGTCTGCTTTGATCAGAATAAACGTCGCAGACTTCTCGGTGAAGTCTGCTTTGATAGGAATAAACTGTTTTTCTCGCCAAAGCAATTTTTATTCCTATCAAAGCAGACTTCTCCGAGAAGTCTGCTTTGATCGGAATAAACGTTGCAGACTTCTTGGAGAAGTCTGTTTTGATAGGAATAAAATGTTTTTCTCGCCACAGCAGACTTCTCTAAGAAGTCTGCTTTGATAGGAATAAACTGTTTTTCTCGTCAAAGCAATTTTTATTCCTATCAAAGCAGACTTCTCCGAGAAGTCTGCTTTGATCGGAATAAACGTCGCAGACTTCTCCGAGAAGTCTGCTTTGATAGGAATAAAATATTTTTCTCCCAACAACCACGATAATGATGGTTGTATGCATTGAAAAAGATGACATTTTCGTAATATTTTTGAAAAATTTGTTCATAATGGTCTTTGTGTTGTTTTTGTTTTTTTTTAAGTTAATGGCAAAGTTGTAAATAAAGTTATTGTTGAAGGATAAAATTGAGATAGAAAGTTAGTTTTGCAAAAAAAAAGTTTAAATTGTCAAACTTGCAATTGAAGACAAATTTTAGGTCAATTTTGCAAATGCCCTTAAAAATTATTGTTTTTGTTAGAGAAATCCAAATAAAAAGTTATTTAAATAATCAAAATTATGGAAACAACATTTCCACAATCAAATTTAATATTAGAGATAAAAAGTAAGAAATGAATTCAATTGTTACAAAAATATATAATTAATTTTTTAAATTTTAATAATATATTATATTAAACAATTAAAAGATATTGAATATGCTGCCTATGAGAACTTGGCTATTAAATTCAGTGAGTTATGATTACTTAATATATGGTTGTTTGCGTATTAACTAATTGACGTGTTAATTTATCAAAAGATATGTCTATTATTCAATTAGTTACCTCAGTAAGTCCTATATGCACCAAAAATCAACTTTAATATAACAATTATATTTATATAAATAGGTGACATTTAAATAATTTATGGAAGTGGAATGTTAAATACTTGATTATCGTTATACAAGGGAACATGTTGCCTTAGGCATGTTAGAAATTTGACATTTATCTTCTAAATTTCAGGTTTTCGATATCTTTACGAAGTTGTTGGGATATCGTCCTTTTCTTCATTTGCGGTCCAAACTTGGTGTCGGTTTACCCCCGAGCACCAGTTTGAGGGAGACTGTTAGCAAGTTGCAGAAGCTGACTGAGGAAGAAGAGGAAGAAGACGACATTGAAGAAAGACAAGAAGCTGGAAATGGACAAGTTAGGCATATGGAGATCGCGGGCCTGAAGAATGAAGACAGAAAGACGTTGAGCTCGGATAAGTCAACCTGACAAAGCCCAAGACACAATACTGCTCAAGGAAAAACTGGAAGAAATGGCAGGAACCGGTTTCAGACCTGTAGAAGTACGACTGTTGGAGCAGAGGAACAAAGATGCAGTCTGAAATTGTACAATCCCTTTAGCCCATTACGAGAAATGTGTTAACATCTTTATGGAGACATTTGTCAATCGATTAGCTTAGTGTATTAGGGTTTAAAATCGTTGCCTCCAATATATAAAGGCTTCCCCTGTTTTTCTTTGAAACTTATGGTAATAAGAACAAAATTCAAACAAGAAGCATTTTCTATTTCTCTCGATTTCTTTGAGTTCTTCACATGGTATCAGAGCTTCAGTAACCTTCACATGTGCTCTAATGGCCAAGAAAAAATTTCTATCCTTTTCACGTTTCAAACTCAATCACTATTAAACTTAGTGACACAAACTATTTGTTGTAGAAAAACTCAGATAGAATCTCTTTTAAGATTTCAAAAATTGCTAGGTTTCGTAAATGGGCAGATTCCTCAACCACCATTGACGATTGTGAATCAAATGGCAAACCTATGGAGGTGTCGAATCCTACTTTCGAAGTTTGGACCTCCATAGACGAGATAGTAAAGTCATGGATCTTCGGCACTCTCACAAAGCAGGTTCTTGGGTATGTTCACTGCCTAGCTACGTCTCACGATGTGTGGATTTCATTGGTAAACAACTTCAACAAAAGCTCGGTTGCTAGAGAGCTTGATTTGAAAAGAAAATTGTAACTTTACTCACAAAGAAAAGGAATTTCCTGCTTACTGTCGTGAGTTCAGAACCATTTGTGACCAGCTAAGCTATATTGGAAAGCCGGTAGAAGAGACGATGAAGATATTCACGTTCATGAATGGTTTGGGTCGGGATTATGGCCCGATATGCACTACCCTTTAGAGTTCTATGTCACGGCCTCCTGCTCTCTCGTTTAATGATGTTGTGAGTGAGATCACTGGCTATAGTAGCAAGCTTCAATCGTATGAAGCTCCGGCGGATCTCTCTCCCTACATGGCGTTTCAATCACAGACTTCCTACCAAGGACAAAGAGGGAGAGAATGCGACACACAGTTCGGGAATACCAGAGGAAGAGGAGGATATACTACACAAGGAAGAGGGTTCTCGTAGCAAGTTAATAACTCAAGTTGGAATTCATCTCAGAGTCCAGCAAACTCCTTTGGAAGTCGCCCCGTTTGTCAGATTTGCGGGAAGACGGAACACACTGCCCTCAAATGCTGGAGCCATTTTGACAATTCCTTTCAAAGTCAGGACTATCCTCAAGCATTATCTACTCTTCGTGTGGATGATGATAATGGTAAGGAATGGTTTCCAGACTCCGGAGCGACTACTCATATTACGGATAATGTTGCAACTCTCCAAAACTCATAATGAGTCAAAAACCGTAATGGTAGGTAATAGAACAAACCTCCATATTGCACATGTTGGATCAACTGTCATCACAACCTCTTCAAGTATTATTCCTCTGAATGATGTATTGGTTTGCCCGGACATCCAGAAATCTCTTTTATTGATTTCTAAATTGTGTCAAGATTATCCATGTTGTGTGTTTTTAATGCTAATTGGGTATATATTATTGATTTACAAACTCAGAGGGTGGTGACAAAAGGACCACGCTGTAATGATCTATATGTGTTGAGGAATCGGGAGTTTGAAGCATTTTACTCAAATTGACAAGTGCATGCAACATATGCAAACTAACACAAACGACTTGGGCATGCAAATAATAAGATTCTTCAACACTTAAGAAGCAGCAAGGAGATTTTTTTTAATAAGAGCAACACCACCTCCATGCCAGATGGGCAAGAGCCTATGTTTACCTTTTTTGAATCCTCAACTCATGCTTTGGAACTCTTAGATCGTGTGCATTATGATCTTTGGGGATCCTCTCTAATTGTTTCATCACAAGGATTCAGATATTATGTTATGTTTATTGACAACTTTTTCCGGTACTCTTGGTTATTTCCGTAGGCAAAATCTGTTTTTTTCAAGTTTTTGTGGCATTCCAAAAACAAGTGGAAAATCAGTTTACCAAGAAGATAAAAGTTTTTCAAAGTGATGGTGGAGGGAAATTTGTTAGCAAAATTTTTCGCTAACACCTAATAAGTCATGACATTAAACATCTATTGTCATGTCCATACACACTAGAACAAAATGGGATGGTCGAACGTAGACATCGGTTTGTCACTGAACTTATCTTATCAATTTTATACGATAGCAAGACACCTTTTAATATTGGGTGGAGGCCTTCTATACGGCTAATTACATCACTAATCTCCTACCCAATGCTTCCTTGAGCTACAAGACACCGGTTGAGCTTGCACAAAGACAAAAACCAGATTACTCTCACCTTCGAGTATTCGGCTCTGCATGTTATTCGTGTCTTCATGAGTATGCTAGCCATAAGCTGGAGCCACGCTCTTTACAATGTATCTTTATTGTTTATTACACTCAATTCAAGGGTTGTCGCTGTCTATTTCTCCGACCGGCCGAATATATATAACTAGACATGTGCTATTTGATGGATCATGTTTTCTGTTGGCAGATCGTTATGTGGGCTTGGTCACTCCGTATGTTACGTCTCTCCTCCAAGCGTGGCCAAACATACCCCCACAGCAGAAAATGGTACCTCAATTTCTGCCTACGGTTTCTCAGCAACAACAGATTTATCAACCAGTTCTACGGTTATCACCTCCCACTCAACCGGTAGCACATTCCACTCCTCCGGCTGTAGATGTTGAATTTGGACGCGCCATCGTCCCTATTGAAACAGTTATGGTTCAAAATGATGATCCACTGGCCTTTGCCCCACCTACGAGTCGCCACTCAATGACAACTCGATCCTGGACTGGAATACGCAAACCAAGCCCGAGGTATTTACTCTCAGAAGTGGTTATTCCTTCTATTCCTAAGAGTGTTGTCTCGGCTCTCAAACATGATGGGTGGAGGCAAGCTATGCTTGAGGAACTTGAGGCCCAAAATCAGAATGATACATGGACGTTAACAGCACGACAATCTCATAGAAAGTTTTGGGGTGCAGGTGGGTTTTCACAGTAAAATTAAAGGTTTATGGTTCGGTTGACAAGTTGAAGGCTCGTTTAGTTGCAAAAGGGTTTGAACAAGAGGAAGGAATCGATTTTATTGAGACTTATAGTTTGGTGATAAGAACATCAACAGTAAGAATAGTTTTTACTCTCGTCATGTCCAAAAATTGGTTGATTACTCAACTTGATGTTAAAAATGTATTCTTGCACAGAGAAATTCAGGAAGATGTCTTTATTTCTCAACCACCTGGATTTATCAATACCGAGTTCCCCACTCATGTTGATGAATGGACACACCAATTGAGTGGACATTTCTCAGTGAAGAACATGGGTCGGCTTCACTATTTCCTCGATATTCAAGCTGAATTTCATGAGGGGGGTCTCTTCTTAAATCAATCAAAATATGCCGAAGAGTTTTGCAACTCATGGGTATGACGACGTGCATCAACCACTGAAGATGCATTTCCAGATCCAAACTTTTTTAGGCGAATGGTTGGCAAGTTACAGTATTTGACCCTTACTCGCCCAGACATTCAATATGCGGTAAATCTTGTTTGTCAACGAATGCACAAACCAATGAGTTCGGATTTTTCTCTATTGAAAAGATCATTCGATATATCAGAGGGACTACTCATCTTGGTCTACATATTCCCCGGAATGATACTTTTACATTGCAATCTTTCAGCGATAGTGATTGGGCCGGTTGCCCTTATACGCGGAGGTCTACAACGGGATTTTGTGTTTTCTTAGGTTCTAGTCTAATCTCTTGGAGCTCTAAAAGACAACCTACGGTTTCTTGGTACTCAACGGAAGTGGAGTATCGTGCATTGGCACAAACCGCTTCAAAATTGACTTGGATCAACTTTGTTCTCAGTGACTTATGCATTCCTCAATCTCATCTGGCCCTGGTCATGTGTGATAATTTATCGCCGGTGTACTTATCAGCTAATCTTGGATTTCACAACAAATCTAAAGCACATTGATGTTGATTATCATTATACAAGGGAACGGGTTGTCTTAGGCCTGTTGGAAATTCGACATGTCTCTTTTGAATTTTTGGTTACCGATATCTTTACGAAATCGTTGGGATGTTGTCTTTTTCTTCATTTGCGACCAAACTTGGTGTCGGCTTACCCCCGAGCACCAATTTGAGGGGAGCTGTTAGCAAGTTGTAGAAGCTGTTTGAGGAAGAAGAGGAAAAAGACGGCATTGAAGCATGACAAGAAGCTGGAAATGGACAATCTGGGCATATGGGATCGTGGGCCTGAAGAGCGAATAGAGGAGGACGTTGGGCTCGGATAATTCAACCCGAAAAAGCCCAAGACACAACACTGCTCAAGGACAAATGAGAAAAATGGCAGGAAGCTGTTTTACCTGCAGAAGTACGGCTGTCGGATCAGAGGAACAAAGATACAGTCTGAAACTGTACAATCCCTTTATCCTATTAAGAGAAATGTGTTACATCTCTATGAAAACACTTGTCGATCAATTAGTTTAGTGTGTTACGATTTAAAATCGTTGGCTCGAATATATAAAAGTTTCCCCTATTTTTCTCTAAACTTACAATAGTAATAACAAAATTCAAACAAAAAGCATTTCTATTTGTCTCGGTTTCTTTGAGTTCTTCACAAATAGTACCAATCACTTAAAAAATATCTTCATATATCAATTACAATTATAAATAATTTTAATATAATAATAACATTCATGCTGAAAAAAAAAATAGTCCCGCTCTCCTATCCTAGTGTTGTCTTAAAGAGCGAAGAATCCTAATGAAAATCGAAGGACTGAAAACCAGAGAGATTAAACTAACCAAAACCAGTTTTCGTTTCTCCTCATTATTTGGTTCGCACCTAAACCGGAGATTTCTCATACATAAACGTGTCCGCAGATTTAAATAAAAAAAAAAAAAAAGAGAGAGAGAAAAAACATATCCGATCTCCTTAATTACGTTATGCAATTCGATTCGGAGTATCTAAATTTTTAAAAAACCTAAACCTTTTTCTGGCCCACGAATCTGATTTTGCCATTTCTGGCTTCCAAGGTATTACAATAAGGTATTACAATAAATCTTACAAAACAGGCAATAAAATAAATAGTCAAAGAATATTAGTATTTCATAGTAAAAAAGCATTGAGACTTCCAATCAGATTTCAAGACTCACACGTGTCATAATGCTAATCGTTAATCAGACCAGAAAAAAACCAAGTCGCCACGTCATCGGCCGCATGCCCTCGTCGTGTCTCCGCTCACTCACCAAAACGTATGCTTCAATTTTATGAACGTCGCATAAAAGCTCTGAAACACCAAATAAAGAGAAAGAGAAATCTAGAGAGAGAGAGACATTTGACAATTCCGATCATGGGGAAGAGGAGAGGTGTCTCCGCCGTGAACATGGTTTTCGGGTGGCTGAGAAAGCAATCGAACAAGCTTAAGATAGCTTTAGGAATTATCCTCTGTCTGATCCTCGTCGTGTTTCTCAAATTCGCCGTTAAGAATCACAACCACTTTTTTGTTGCCTCTGAGCTTATCCATGCAGCCGGAATTTTAATCCTCATCTACAAACTCACCCGACAAAAGACTTGCTCCGGTAAACATAACCATGATTCTTTCTACTTTCAAAATTTTACCTTGGTAATTTAAAAATCTGTAAGTGTGAATTAGCCTGAACGTTGATGTTTCATACTGTGTAAATGTTGTGGAATCTTATACCGACTTCGTTCATAATTGAAAGTGTTTTGATTTTGATTTTTGTTTGATAAAGATAGATTTGTTTAGGTTTTCGATTTTCTTTTATTAGGTAATAATGATAAATTTTTAAAAAAGTTTAAAAAATTTAAGTTTATTGAATTACTATTAATTTAAAATTATATAAAACTACTAATCATATATATAATTAATTTTTAATTTTTGTTTTTAATATATGTGAAAATTTCAAAAAGATTTATTATTTAAAAGAAGAGGGATTAATAAGCTCATTTAGTTTGTTTGATAAAAGTGATTTCATTTAAAGTCTCATGAAGTAACTACTATTTTCTTAGAAAAATATATTAAAATTAAATTACTTTAAAAATATTATTATTAAACATTTTAAAAAGTTTTTTTAATACTACGAACAGTAAAATGATATTAAGAATTTATCATTTAAATATTTGGGTTTGGACTTAACATTTGAGTTTAAAATTTAGTTTTAAAATATAGGATTTAATTTTTATAGTTTAAGTTTACTTTTGAAGGTTTAAAAAATATTTTTATTATTATCATTTAGAAAAAATCTTTTAATGGTATTTCAGAAAAAAAGATAATATTCTTGAATGAAAATTTTATTTTGAGATACTTATAAAAAAAATTTTAATTACGTAATGTCATAAATAACATTTTTAAATGATTTTTTTGAAAAATCTTAATTTTTGTTTGCCTAATCAAAAAATTGTAAATAATGTAATTAGGTCTTTCTTTAAAGTCTCAAGAAGTGACTGCAACATTTCTTGCTGTGAGACTAATCTGCAGCATAAACATGGAAGGTGATATCCATACAGTTCTCGATTTCGCCACCTTGGTTTCGACTTTATGGGTCATTTATATGATTCGTTACAAGCTGAAATCATCTTACATAAAGACTCTCGACAACTGCCAAAATCGTTATGTGGTAATGTTTAATATATACATAGTATCATTCTCAAGTTGATTACATTAACATTCCACATGTTTGTCTCTCTCTCTCTCTTTGTTTCTTTCTCCACCAGCTTGTTCCATCTGCTATCCTTGCTTTGATTATCAACCCGAGTATGCACTATTCTTACATTCACCGTGTCATGTGGGCGTTTTGCGTTTACTCGGAATCTGTTTCTGTTCTGCCTCAGCTTCGGTTAATGCAAAACGCTCAGGTAAGCCGACTAGTAGTTGATTATTCGTTATATTGGTCGACGGGGAAAAAAACTTTTTGGTTCAATTAATTTATCGAACAATGATTACAGATGATAGAGCCTTTCACAGCTCATTACGTATTTGCACTAGGAATCGCTAGGTTCTTGGCATGCGCTCATTGGCTTATCCAAGTAAAGTTCTTCTTCCTTGTAAATCGTTAAGCTTCCATGATTAAGTTCTAAGAGAGATCTGAAAATCTACGTATAGGTCTATGAGACTCGTGGACATTACCTATGGCTGCTCGGGGCTGGTTACTTTTGGTTCCCGGTGGCTTTATTAGCCGAAATCATTCAAACCTTTATCCTTGCCGATTTTTGCTACTACTATGTCAAAAGGTAATTGTCGATTAGTATGTGAACTCTACTTGGGAACTTTTGGTAATGTGTTTGATTTTATGTTGTAGTGTTATGGAGGGTCAGCTCGTATTGAAGATGCCGGTTTAGGTCGGTAGAGATGAATCGTTACAGTTTGTTTGTTTGTATGTTTTTTTTTATATTTACCAAAGTAAATGCTCAAAACAATGTAATAAAGGATTCTTTCTTTCCTCCCTTTCCTCCTTTTGTTTAACATGTTAATGAGAGTGTTCAAAAATGTTTTTTTCCGGTTAACTATGGAGACCAGAAGATTTAAACAATCGTATTAAATAAGCTTATATTTCATTAATGTACAAATTTTTATATTTCTAATATTGATGAACTGTAGATAATTTTTAATATATTATTTAAAAAATATTTTATTTAAAAATATATAAATAAGTTTAAATCATTATAATAAATTTTTATTAATTTAGTTAAAAAATTAATATATTTTATTAAATTAATCAAAAAATATTATTATATTCATAAAAGTAATTAATTTTCTTTTCTTAATTTATATATACATAAAATTAATATTAAAAATTTTTTAAATAAATAATAAAATTATGTAAATATTTAATTTATATTTATTAATAAATAATATTATATAATTTAAGATTTGAACTATATATCTAAGATTTGATAAAGATAACAAAAATTAAAAATAATTAGTCATATTGATGAACAAACTTACAAACGTAAACCGGAAGTAGTAATGATTCTCATACGTACATGTATATACATTCTACAAAAGGCACTTTTCTCTCCTGTTCCTTTGCTCTCGCGTCCGTCTCTCTCTCGCTTCTATTCGAGATTCAGCTGTAAAACCCTAGCAAGGCGCCATAGCTTTAGCGAAGTTCCTGGGTGAGAGAGAGTGAGAGCACGACAACCGTCGCTTTCTTTTCGATTAATTGTCTTTTTTTTCTTCAGAAAGACTCGAGGTAAGCTCTATTTTGTATCTGTCGTCAATTTCTTTCTCGGAAACCTGTTTGAGCAATCGGTATACTTCTCCACTCTTGTTAGTTTTGTTAACTTACTTGTTCGATTGGATTCTATGACTGTTCTATCGTTTAGATCGGATCTCTGTAACTCGGGATTTGTATTTGCTTTGTTTCTTCGAAAATCTTCGTCGCATTTCGTGTTGTTTTGCCGTTGGTTTTCGTTTTAAATAGTGGCGTACTGATTTCAAGGATGCAGTTAGCTTGTTGTATTGGATTTTCAATTGATCCAGATCAGAGATGTCTCTCGTATCCCCATTTTTGATTTCCGTCTCCAGTTTTATGGGATTTAAATAAGAATTAAGAATCACGAGGCCTAATCCAATTATTGATGCTTGATTTTGTTTCCAGGAGGAAAAGTAGGCTACTATGGCGATGTTAGGGGCACCACAAGTTCCAACAGCAGCGTGTACTCCAGATATTGTATGATTCAGTTTCTAGGAGATGCATTTCTGTTACTTTTTCCTGTTTTTTTAATGAAAGTTTCAGTTTTCTAAAAGTACATTGTCATTTATATGCGTTTACAGGTAGGAAATGCATTCGTGCATCAGTATTATCACATATTGCATCAATCTCCTGAGCATGTTCACAGATTTTACCAAGAGATTAGCAAGTTAGGCAGGCCTGAAGAGAATGGCATCATGAGCATCACTTCTACCTTGCAAGTGAGTATAGTTCTTACTTTGTTTCAACCTACTCTTTCCTTTGCATTTTGAGGCTTATGTAACTCTCACGAAGGAAGCATTAATTGTAATTAATGAAATTTTTGGGAGAGAGAGACCTTTCGCTGAACACGGGTATGAATGTATTTTGAGCAGGCTATTGACAAGAAGATACTAGCACTTGCTTATGGTGTAATCAGTGCGGAAATAGCAACTGTGGATACACAAGAATCTTATGGTGGTGGTGTTCTCGTACTGGTGACTGGGTATTTGTCGGGGAAAGATGGTGTCAGGAGGACGTTTACTCAGTCTTTCTTCCTTGCTCCTCAGGAGACAGGATACTTTGTCCTGAATGATATGTTCCGATACATTGATGAAGCCTCAATCGTGCATGGTACTCAGATTCCGGAAAATAACATCCAAGCTCCTGTCAACATTCACCAGGGTAAGAATCTAGCTTCTGTGTTTGTCTCCTTCAAATTAAGAAATTCTAAGTTGTTCTTTTAAGAAGATCTTGGTTTTTATAAAAACTTTGTAAATCTTTTTGTGCCTTAGATCCAGCTGCTACTCAAGACATTCCAGAAAACCTTGTTCAGGAAAAATATGTCCAAGAGAATCATGCTGTTGAGCAACTTGATCTGTTGTCCAAGAGCGGGCCTGAAGTGTTCACTCCCTCTGAAGATGAACAAGTAACAGCTACAGAAGAAGCTCCAGCGCCTGAACTAGTTCAAGAAGCTCCAATTGATGCGCAGAAAATAGAAGAATCTGATTCTATGAGTGGTGAAGTTCCAAAGAGATCGTATGCATCCATCGTAAGGAATATACATTTGGTTTGTGTAACTTGATGTGAGATGTTTGGCTTCTGTGCTCTCAAGATTTGACGCCATTTGTATACATAATCTTGATATGTAGGTGAAAGTTATGAAAGAGAATGCTGCACCAACATCTGCTGCGAGAACCCCAACAAGGGTGGTGGAACCAAAGAGACAAGAAGAGCAAGCCATTCATGTCCCCCTACCAACACCATTGTCTGAGAAATCGGATTCAGGAGCAAATGTAGCTGTAAATGGGAACGAACAAGATAATGAAAGAGGTTAATCGTTTTTTTTCTCACGTTGTTTCTTTGTCTTAATCCTAATGCATGATCAGCTACAATCTTTCTCAAATTCTTAATTCCGTAACAGCTCCTGGTCCATCCATTTATCTAAAAGGCTTGCCCCTAGACGCAACACCAGCCTTACTTGAGAATGAGTTCCAGAAATTTGGACTTATTAGGATCAACGGAATTCAAGTACGAAGTCAGAAGGTAAAAGAGCCCGTTTTTAGTATTACTAAAACAATTATATTAACAACGAATGTGCACAGTAGTTATTCATTTGTGTATATTGCTCCACAGGGATTCTGTTTTGGTTTTGTTGAGTTTGAATCCGCAAATTCAATGCAAAGCGCAATCGAGGTAATTACCATTGATTTTTTCAACGCTCTGTTCATCTGTGGCGAACTATAACACTGTTGCTAATATGTATTATATTTGGGATCTTTTAGGCATCACCTATCATACTCAATGGGCAGAGAGTAATTGTGGAGGAAAAGCGATCTACCTCAAGAGGCAAGTTTGCTTTTTCCTTTTTTTATACACTCTGATGAACTTAACACATGTGTTTTTATAATTGGTTGTCGAAACAGGGAACTATAGAGGACGATCAGCGTTTGGTGTAGGCGCAGGAAACAGAAACGAAGGGGGAAGGAGTCGTGGAAGCTATGGAGGTGGAAGAGGAGGAGGCTATGGTCGGGCTGACTTCAACGGATATGGTAACAACAGAGGAGGATACCCACACCGAGCAAATGCCGACGGTGGTGGGTTCCCGAGGGTCAACAATAATAACGGACGTGTAAGACGTGGTGGCGGCGGAATTGATGCTAATAAAGCTGCTACGAAACCTGTGGATGCACCACGCGTGTCTGTCACTGCATAAATGTGCACACAAAAAGGTTCGATCTGTTTTAGAGAGTATTTAGGCGTTGTAGATTCGTGACTTCAAAAAAAAAGAAAACCTCTATTCTTCTCTTTTACATGTGTCTCGCCATTTTGCTAATTGGATTTGAAATTAAGAGCCAAGAGGGAATTTCGTTGGTTCTTGCTTTTGTCTATTTTATTTTTACTTGTAATCAAAACCGAACTAGAGTTAGCCGATCTAACCAAGAATCGTTCGTGTCATGGTTAAATTTAAAACTGGAGTCGAACTGAAAAAAGTTGGCAAAAAAAAAGCTGTTAGATCCGGTAATTTGGTTCGAAAATCTATAATTTGGTCATCCAGTAACGATTCTGAGAGCAGTTTAGCTTTTCAAAACATTGCTTCTAGTGGAGTAAAATAATTGGAGCGTCTCTCTTATCTTTCTTCATGTGGATAATTCTAAGCTTTTTGATTCTTAAAGTTTTAAGAGATGCAGCAAATTTTTCCTTTGTCTTTTATTTATTTTCTGGACATAATTCACTTTCCAAGCTTTATTAGAGACACAGCTTAAGAAAACTGTTGAATCATCCCCACGATGTAATGAATCTCATAATATCGATGTCAATCAAGTTAAAATTATACAGTACTGTTAATCTTTTATAAATTAATAATGTTGGGATTTTGAATATTCTAAATTTACAGTTTTTGAATGTTATATCAAGAAATTTATTTGAATTAATATATGAAAATGACATGTTTAAATTTAAAGTTATAATTAATAATCTTATTTGAAGTTTTTATGATATTTTAGTTATAATATTAAAGATAAAGTTCAAAACGATAATACATTATATTTAAAAGATATATGATTATTAATATTGAAGAAAAAATTTAACAATTCTCGTATATAAAAATATTTATATATAAAAATATTATAAATTTAATATGTAATAGGAAAGCTAAAAAAATAATTTAAAAATAAAAATATAGCCATAATTTAATTAATAAATGGACAATTCACAAAAATAACAATATAGTCATAGTATATACATATCATTATTAATTACAAATGGACAATTGACAAAACTAGCACTATTTTAAATTTTTGTTCCAAATATATCATCATTAGTTTAAATTTTCAAAAAAAATATAAATTTAATATTAAAATACTCTAAAATTTATTGTTAATAAAAAAAATTAAAATTAAAATTAGAAAAAAAAACCCAACTATAATGTTTTAATTTTATGTATAATTTTATTTATAATAAATATTTATTTTCAGAAAATAATTTATGTTATTTTTGAAATTTTAAGTTTAAAATACTAAATTTGAAACAAACACTTAAAAATATGATATTTTAAAATATACTTTTTACTACAAATTAGCACCATAAATTTATATATACTTTTTTTTAAAGAGTATTACCCTAAAATAGCACCATTTTAAGTTTATCTTCCAAATTTAACACAATAAAATTAAAATTCCCAAAATAACATAAACTATTATGTAAAAATAATTATTTACCTTAAATAATATATATAGAATTAAAACATAATGTTTGGATTCACTTAATTATTTTAGTATTAAATTTATGCTATTTTTGAAAATTTAAATAACTAGTGCTATATTTGAAACAAAAACTTGAAATGGTGCTATTTTAGTTTGCCTTTTTTTAAATGATTATTTTATAAATTATGTTAAATTTTACATTAATTTAAAAATTTTACATTACTTCCAACTTGGAATCATAATATCGATTTATTAGTTTATAAAATATTAATTATATAAGCTTTCCTGTGAATCTCTCGTAAAAATATAAATACGGACAACAACAATAAAAAACTAAGTTAAAACTTCATAAAACTGAAGTAACAACAAATACTTTGAGATTTTGTAAAAACTCAAATTTCAGAGGCCGAAATTGCAAGCCTGAACAAACTCGAGGTCGTAGTCGACGTGCTTGGTCCAAAGCGGTCGAAACTGGTTCATAGCTATGTCCAACCACGGCTTCATGTTACCGTTGAAGTGTACCACCGCAGCGTTGCGGATCTCATCCATGCCAATGCTCGGATTGTAACCCAATCCAAGCACATGCCACGATTTGTCCAGCGGTTTAGTGGTCGAGTAAAAAGTGATCAGTCCCGGTGGTAATGTTCCCAGTTTCCATAGAGTCCTGTTCTCATTCTGCAATTCAAATCACCACAAACAATAACATATTTGTCTCAACAAATGAATTAAAAATATCACAACGACGAAACGAATTATCAAATGGTTACCAGATTTTGCCAGTAGTGATATTCTTCTGTGCACTTCTCTCTCCTCCAAGCATCCAAATCAAAGAAGTTCATTCCATATGCCCACGCACATGCTTTTGGATTAAACTTCTCTTTGATCAAAGGATGTGAGAAATTCATGTATTGAGCATACCGATGGAATGACCCAAAACAAGTCTCCACAGCTCCATTCACTTTCCCATCCATATCGATCTCCCACAGCCCCGTCAAATCCTTCTGCACAACCACATCATCATCCAAGAAGAGTATCCTGTGTAGTTTCGGGTACATCTCGGGCAAATAGAACCTCAAATGATTCAATATAGACAAATACTTGGGGTTCCTGAACTTCATATTCGTGGTATCCTTTGTTGCATTCTCCAGCTTATTCTCGAAATAGAACTTCTGTAGATTTGCAGATTCCAATTGCTTCAACACGGGCACATACGAAGAGTTCAAAAACGTATAGTCCTCCACAGCTTTCACTTCTACGTGGGCTCCATTATAATCCTTCAGTTTAAACATAACCTGCATCGCTCCAAGATTCATCTTATCAGTCACCACGTGGAAGACGTGCTTCCATGGCTCCTTGGCATTCTTCACAGCAGAGTTCACCACCACTGACGCTGCAATCACATTGTCTGAAAATATAGCGTAATGGTAAAGATGTGGATCCTCGAGTTCCGGTGGTCTAGTTTTCCCTTCATCTGTATACTTCTGGGGGTGAGCGATCCTCTCTTCCATCAGCCTCATCGCAAGGCAATGCAATCCCTTTGGAATCGACTTCGCAGCGATCAAGCTCGAGAACGCACCTTGCTTTTTAGCATTGGTCAACTGTTCGTTAACCGCGAAAATCGTGTCTTTTAGCTTCTGTATCTTCAGCTGATTATCAAACGACTCTTTCGCTTCGGCAATCACTTGTCGTGTCATTTTGATCCGTTCTTTAACTTCTTTCTCAAACTGTCGAAGCACAGACTCTTCAATGGAAGCTCCATCAGAATCAAACAGAGCTGCGTACGATGGTTTGTTGATCAGATCCGTGTAATTTCTGGAAAGATCTGCGAAGATCCTGACGAGTTTTGAATTCTCGAGCTTAAGCTTCCTCGCGTAAGAAGCATAAGCCAGTGCCAATGCCCTGTGGCCATCAGCTTGTTTACGGATCTGGATCAACCGCGGCTTAAGCGGATCCGATTTGATATCCAATATGGATCTCCTGATGGATCCGACTCCATTTGAGTATCCAACACCCTAAAATTCCACAAAAAAAAAAAGATTCGGAAATCTTAGTTTAACGATCCCACTGAAATCAGTAGAAATGCTAACAACTGCTACAATTCAAATCCAAAACCGAAATAAATCGCTTTCTATACGTTTGTTCGGAGAGATCTAATGAGATTCGTGACAAAGTACTTACGGGAACAAGGAGATCAAGTGAACCATTAGACTCTGAAGCGAAGAAAAACGAGAGAGTGAAGAGGAAAAGTGCAATAGTGGCAGCGAAGGCAGTAAGTCTGAATCTGAGACCGAAGCCGCTTATGGCCGGAGATACGCCGCCGCGTAAAAGTCGGTGGTGATTAGCCATTTGCTAGAGCAGTTGGAATTTAGAGTTTCATTCAGTTATAGCTATTAATGGATCTTTCTATCGTGTAGTCGACCAAATTCTTATGTCGGTGACCATTTTAATTCGTTTTTATATTAAAATTAGTGTTTTTATACCAGATCTTAATTCGTTGATGTACTTTGTTAAGGATAAAACTAATTAAAAGAACAGAATTTCAAGTTTTTATTTTAAATATAATATTAATTATTTAAATTTTTAAAATTATTATAAATTTAATATTAAAATAATTAAAATTTTCATATTCATAAAAAATTTAAATTATAAATTGAAAAAAATAAATTTAAATATTATGTTTTAATTTTATATTTATTTTATTTAAAGTAATAACTATTTTTATATAATAGTTTATATTATTTTAAAATTTTTATTTTTAATAAGTTAGATTTAGAAAATAAATATAAAAATTGATATTTTAAAATATTTTTTTTTTTGTTCGGTTAAATTTTTTTCCGTGATTAAATTTTATCCATGTGAAAAAGAAAAGAAAAGAGAGAAAAGGCATTTATATTAATCTACAAAACATTAAAGGTAAGTGAATGGCATGATTCGGTAATAAAACCTAAACGTAAGGGGGGAATCAAACTTACGTGTACTATATAATATACACATATCTGGAGGGAACGAGAACATTTCGAAGCCGCGGCACAGAAAACTTTGATCCGTATTGATAGAGAAAAGGGGAATTTTGCGAATCTCATCTCATCCAAAGGTTTTTTTCTACCTTAATCTCAAGATTTGATCACGTCTTAGTGTTGAGTCCTCGTGTTTTATTTAATTATATTCGTCTCTCAGCTCTAGAATTAGGGTTTCCAGTCGTTAAAATCAGTAATTAAGGCGCCGGTGAAGTCTATTTCGCTGAATCGATCTTTCGTTATCAGAATTTGCTGATCGGAAATTGTTTGTTATGGATGGATTCATGAAAGATTTCTCAACCAGTATTCATATTCGTTTTTTGGATTTGGAAAACCCTAAATGGTATTTTCATTTTCATCATTTGGAAAAGCTAACATTTCCTGCTTTAGCTTTATAGGGTTTCGATTATGAGCTGAGTGAAGATTATGTATCGAATCGTTTTTTGTTCGTGTTATTATTTAATTTAGATTTTTGTTTATGTACCTGCTTTTGCTTTCCTTCTTTGCGTTGGTGTTATAAATTTGACTAACTCTTACAGATCTGATACACTCTTGGATCTCTCTTTATAAACCCTAAAGATTGCAAATCTCACTCAGATATAAAACGACTGAAAGAAAGAAACAACACAAACACGGTTATATAGTTCTCCTTAGAACCCGGTACAATCGTTCTTAGGATCGGAACCTGGAAATTCACTAGATGTTCATAACTTTTTGAGTATTTCTTGAGTTACAACAATGGCGATCAAGAAGAATCGCCTTTCTCTCTGTGCCTCACTCGACAACATAACATGCTTTTATAGGAATCAGAAACCCGGGCCCGAAATGCCAGCGCCTTCCCTAAATCCATCAATAACCCATAGTGAATTTCCCTCTTAACCGGATTTGACCAGCTAGTTTAGAATGCTGAACGAGAGCGCCTGCCACAAATCTCCACTTTGGTTCAGATTCATTCTCCTTCTCACGAGCTTACGCCACGCGAGATGATCCTGGCAACCTTCAGAACCGATAACTATCAGTCTGACTCTTCTTATAACCAAACTGCTTCCTAACCACCAGAAGCAATTAACCCTACTCATGGCACCTGCAGAACTTGCTAAAGATCGGGACAAGGGAATAAACACTCAAACAACTTAATCAACAGCATTTTCTAGTCTCCAAAGGTGTTGCTGCCTGATACTGACTCAGGCTCTTGAGATTTTCAGCCTCTCCAAACAGCCATGAAACTTCTCTCCAGGAATTACTTTGGCTAACATGTCAGTTGGATTTACTTAGGTGTGAATTTTGAGGACTGCTACCTTACCTTGAGCAATGATGTCTCAAATGAAGTGGTATTTCACATCAACATGCTTGGTTCTCTCATGATGCATGCTATTTCTGGCTAGATGGATTGCATTCTGAGAGTCGCAATAAACATCTTCTTCTGGTTGCGGAAACCCCATTTCACTGTAGATTCCCCTTAGCCACAATGCTTCCTTTATGGACTCAGACAAGGACACATATTCAGCCTCTGTCATTGAGAGAGCAACAATCTTTTGAAGGCAGGACTTCCAGCTGATTGTGTTTTCTCCACACATATCCTGAAATGGACCTTCTTTTGTCTAGGTCCGAGGCAAAGTTCGAATCACAATATCTGATTATTTTGAACTCAGAGGTCTTAGAGAACTTAAGAGATAAATCGGTTGCACCCTTTATATAACTCAAGATCCACTTGACAGCATATGCCACTGATCTCTCCCCGGTTTATCCATATAGCGACTGACTAATCCTATACTATATGCAAGGTCGGGTCTTGATACATGAGACTTCCCACAGCGCTGGAATAGGGAACCTTATCCATTTCACTTGCCTGTTCTATTTCCTCACTTTCTGATAGACTGCTTAACTTGAAAGGAAGAGCACGACAACCGTCTTTTTCTTTTTGATTACTCGTCGTGCTTTTTTGCCTTTTGTTTACGTTTTAAATAGTGGCATACTGATTTCAGGGATGCACTTAGCTTGTTGTATTGGATTTTCAATTGATCCAAATGCGAGATCTCTCTCGTGTCCCTGTTTTTGATTTTCGTCTCCAATTTTATGGGATTTAAAATGGAATTAAGAATAACGATAATCCATATTGATGCTTTGCTTTTATTTCCAGGAGGTTGATCAGAAAGATTCACAACTTTCGATTATGAAGAAACATCAAGGAAGTGGCACTAAGAGGAAAATTCCATCTAAGAAGATTCAGAAGAAAAATTCACTAGCGACTAGTTACACCAAAAGCATCGGCGATCTCTACAGTGAAGCCTCAGAACTCTGTCTTCTCTCTGGCGCACAAATGGCCATTTTAGCTACTTCTCCTTCTTCACAATCTAATGTCTCTTGCTGCTCTTTCGGTCACTCCTCTGCCGATTCCATCGTCGCCTCTTTTCTCTCTGGTAAGAATCCTGTTCCTACTCCTATTCCATTGGAAAACAAACAGATGAGAGAGGACATTGGTATATGCTTGGCTCGAAAGGAACTAGGACTAGGATTTTGGTGGGAGGATGAGAGCCTTGAGATATCGAAGAATCCCGAAGAACTCCAAGACGCGATTGACTCTATGTCGATACTACTGAGTAATGCGAAGAAACGGCTTTCAGAGTACTCCATGAAGAATCAAGATTTCGAAGACATTCATGAAGAAAGTTTGAAGAAGGACGAAACTTCTCTACCACAGAATTCAAGCGTAAAAATGTAAGTAATAAATATATTTAGGAATATTTGTGATAACAACGGATTCATGATCCATCGTAGGAGCTTTTTATCTGTTTTTTTTTTTAAAAACAGAGTGTTAGAGATGAAGAAACTTATGCATACAAACTTGCCCAGAACTATGGAAACAAAAAGCATTTTTAAGTATCTGTATATAAAGATCGACATTCATACTAATAAGCCTCCTTAAGTTTACATTCGCAGGAAGAAGAAAGGAATGGATGAAGAGGAGCAGAAAACAGAGAAGGAAGAGTGCTCGAAGGAAAGACAAAGTGGCTGACGTGGTTACTGAGGAATAAACAACGGGAGCAAAGACTATGAAGCATTTAGAGTTTTTGCTGTTACTTTACTGCTTTTAATAAATAGTGGTTTTAGGTCATTTTCAGTCTTTTATGTTGAAACCAGGGGAAATGAGCTGTGGGAGATTATGATCGTGATGAGATCGTAATCGATTTCCAACGGTGTTAGCTACGATCATAAGGATCGGATTAAGAAATATAGTTTGATTCACGAGCCGTTTCTTATCACATACAAAGTTCATTCAAGCTTTCTTAGGATGCTTGGTTGCATTGTATAAGCGTCCGAAGCCTTTGAAAGCCTTAGAGAGCTTTAGAAGGTTAGGCCTCGCAATTCCCAAATGCATCTTCCCTGTTGAGAACTTCAAAGCTTGTAAGCAACATAATTGCTGCTGATCAGTCCCATCTTCATCTTCATCTTCCTCTTCCATTACTATTTCCTTCTTCTCTATGCTCTTTGTCTTCATCATCATTGACTTTTTCGTCTTCTTCTTTTCTACTTTGGTTTGCTTCTTCTCTGTTTCGGTCTCGTAAGTCTCCCAAAGCTGATCCATGCCTTGTCCTACGTCAGCATTGTGTCGTTCCTCGAATAGCTTGCAAGCTAATGTTCTCCTCCATTCTTTCTCTTTCCTCATTGATCCAAAGCTCTTAAGAGAAACATCATCTTCTTCCTTCTCAGTCACTTCATTTTTCATTTCTAATTGTCCGAGAAAATCGCTCAGTTTTGGGAGATCATACCTTTCATCATTACAAGCACCGACAGCATCAACTTTTTGAGCTTCTTTGGATTCTTGTTTTGTCGGTTGTTTCCAATACTGCCCTTCTTCATTATCGAGGACGAGACCACTTTTTGGCTTGACTTTCTGTTCCTCTTCTTCTTCCTTTTCACATTTCTCTGTTTCTTCTTCTTTCTCTAAATCCATCGGATCCTCAAACTTCAACAGTTGGATCTCAACTGGTTCCTCGTGGGTCTCATCTGCCAAAGGTTCCGACACAATGCTCTCATGGCTACAGAATTTGTCAACAAACGTTATCTCCATACTCTCATTCTCGGACGCACATTCCACTGCGCAAGACTCAACGACCATCTTATACGCTTCCAATTCCTCAAAGGACTTGAAGTCCTCATCGTTGACCTCAAATTTGGGTTCCAAGACACTGCCAAGCTTACTACAAAAGGAAAAGAGGAAGCTTGATTGTGTTTCAAGTGATTCAGAGTCAAGACAAATGTTGTGACCATGCAAAGTACTAAGTAAGGCGAGAAGCAAGAGTGTGGTGGTTACGAAGAGTGGTGAAAGAAAAGATAGAATCTTGAAGATGTAAGGTGAGAGGAAGAGTATGTAAGAAAAATAAAAAGGGTGAGAGAGGATAAACGAGCAAAAGAGGTGAAAGTCAGCAAGAAGACGAGAAGAGAAACCGATCTTCTTCCCATTGGGATATTCTTCTGAAGATGACAATGAAAATTCAGACATGTTTGGAGATAAAAACGTCTGAGAAGTGATTACTAATGATATAATGTTAATGGCGACAAAGAAGCATAGCCAAGTTTTTGGTCTTTTGCTTTGCTCTGTAACAGCACCAAGAGTGAGTATTTGGAGGCAAGAGTGGCGTGAATATAAGAAAGAGACCAGAGAGAGAGAGAGAAAGAAAACAACTTTCGAAAGTTACCTTTCTTTTCACCCTTTGGGTCATTTCAGTAACCACCACCATTGGCTTTTTCTTTTCTTTTGCTCAGTCTAAATGTTCCTCACCATGACAAAGAAGCAGATTTATCAGAATAATTACAACAATTTGTGTAAAACAGATCAACAAAATCATTTTGTGAATTTGGGATACGCCTTTAAGAATCATAGACCATCAAATTTTCGAGCATAATCTTGAGTTCAACTGATAATTTCATATGTACACCCTGAAACAATTACATTATTTGACTTACTCTCCTAATTCCAGTTATGAGTGTTATCCTAAAACACCTTCAATCACGGAGATGGTTGGTTCATACATAGTTATAACTAACCAAAGAGACTAGACTCTTAGTGGTTGCATATGGGAAACACATCATATCTACTCAAGTGTAATTCATTATTAGCTCTTTTGTCTCTTCACTTTTTCTTTTCTACTTCTTATAAATGGACCCATAATGGGTCTTATTTTTCAATCTCTTGTCCTTCAATTTACTTTTTACTAGCCGAGAGGTATCTTGAGGACTTGTCTCCACCATTCCTTTCTCTGTCTCTCACCAATTATTCACTGGGGATCACAATTTGGTAAAAGTAAAATGGTTAAAGAGAGTGAGTAAAACTAAAGCAATATTGGAATATCTCATGGTCTCAATGAGACAGTAGTGCATAGTGAATGCAGCAGCAAAAAGATTCTTGTCTTAATTTTCATGCTTAACCAACAATATTCATACAACTAAGCGGATGAAGCCAAGTAAGAATCCATGTAATACTGTATAACAAGCAATAGTAGAGAGAGAAGCCTTCATCAAAGATAGCAAAAAGAAGAAGATGATATACATACATTACATTACGTGACATACAGTCACTACTCGACCATCCAATTGACAAATCTTTGATCTGAAGCTTCTCATTGCTCGATAATCACACAATGGTATTCTTAAGCTAATCATTATACAACCAGACCCAAAGCTGATCCAATAAATGGAGGCAAGACAGAAACATAGTGAAGAAAGAAGGTTCTACATTGGTTACATCAGTAATTTGAACAAAGATGTAAAATCTTATTGAATATCAATTCACCAAGAAGCTGCAGAGATTTGATTTTAGAGCGTCTAGGTCACTCTCTGACAACAACCAGAATACCAAGTCGATAAACTTTCTATAGCAGATAATACTTCTAACTGAGAAACATGAACACATCAAATCCCTGAAGATAGAATTTCAAATTCATAGACATAAGCCGATACCAAACCTACATGTGTCAAAGCAAATAATTGCAGAAGATAGAGAAGTTTCTCTTGAATCAACTCATATATTATTTGAGAAATTTTTTAATAAAATAACCTTATTTTGACGTGTTAATAACAAAAATATTATGTCGACGTGTGAAAACTAAAATGAGTTTCAAATTAAATATATAAAATTTTTATTATAATGTTTAATTTTCGCCTCTGGATAATGTTTAGTTTTTTTCCTTTTTATGTAATTTGAATTTTATAATTAATAAATTTTATTACTTTTCTTTTAATAATTTAATTATATTTTAATTTAATTCATAATTACTAATTTAATTTATAATTATAATTATTTATTAAATAAAAAATATTAAAAACATATATACAATTTAATAATTAATATTTATTAAATATTACAAATAAATTATATATTAATAACTATTTAAATTATAGAATAGTTTTAGCAATAAAAATAATTAATACAAATATTTTTAATTTTAAAATATTTTAATAAATTATTAATTTTTAAATAAAAAAATCTATTATGGTCACAAATTGGTCATAATATATTAAAAAAACTTATATTATTTGTGACCAATTTACGACCATAGTTAATTTCGAAAATATGTTGGTTGCAAATCATTCACAAATTCTTGTGACCAATTTGCGACCATATTTAGTTGTAGTCGTAAATTGATCACAAGTTTTTGTGATCACAACCATTTTTCAAAATAGGTGCAGTCGTAAATCGATCATAAAATTTTGTGACTGATTTGCAACTACGGGGTAAGAGTAGTCGTAAATTGGTCACATAATTTTTTGATCGATTTACGATCACGGTGGAAAACGTGGTGACAAATTGATCATAAACTTTTTGTGACTGATTTGCGACCACTACTTTTATGACCATAATTGTAGTGGCAAAGTGATCGCGGTTTTTGTAACTATAGTGAAGTGGAAAATTCTATGACAACGACGTGATTGGTAATTGGTCGCAAAATGTATAACTATTATTGTGGTCATAAATTGGTCGTAAATTAGCGATCAATTTGCAATCATAAAAATTTGTGACAAAAGATTTGCGAACACGGATTGTGATTGCAAATCACATGTTTTCTTGTAGTGATTAGAAACTAAAATAAAATTTAAGCAAATAAACAACTTTATTTCATTTGATTCTATCATTTATTATCGACTTTCTTGAAAACTGTTGAAATAGGTTGGATTCTCAAATTACAAGATAAAATTATAAATATTTTTGATATGCACGGTAGGTGTATTCCCTGTGCATATGGAAATTCATAACCTTATTTGAACTATGGTCTATTTACAAAAGATGTAAAGATTTTGGATCCATTTTATTACGAACTCTAGAGATTTGCTTTATCTGACTGAGAATTCAAAAGATTGGTCTATTTTTTACGCTGAGATCAAAGATTTTGAAAAACTACGTCAGTATTTCTTGAATTTTACGTTTATTTATCAATTGTGAGAGTATAACTCACATGTAGATATTCTTGTTATACAAACTTGACGGATGAATTCTATTTTCTTTTCATCAACACTTTTATTTGATATTAGTTTGAGGATACATTAATTTTTTTAATCGGTATTTGAAGTATGTTTCAATCCCCAAAAAAATTTATGGATTCCATCGTTGAAAACTTCAAAATATTGATTTGCAAACGGAAACGTAATTGGAAGTTGTGTTTGAAGACATAATTTATAAATAGTTTAGAAATGTAAAGATATAATTGATAGAGAAATACCCTATATTAGTACTAAATGAAGTTTTAGTGTCAATAATAGCACTCAACTCAAAAACTCAACTGAATAGCATTTTAATAAATAAAAAGACTAAAATATCCTTAATTTTCTTTTGAAGACAATTGCACATTATCTGGATCTTGGCGCTTAACCTGTACGATCTCGTCTTCATCTCCGGCGGAGGCGCGCTCGTCGCCTTCTCCATCTCCGTCTCAGAAAGCATCCTCTCCATCTCCACGAAGAAATCGTTGTCGTCTCCTTCTCCATGATTTCGATGTTGATGAACGCGATCTTCATTGTCTTTTCACCATTTTTGTTTATTCTCGTCTGATCCGTCAATACCATCACTGTTTTACTTTCGATTAAGAGTTTCCACACTCTAGTTGTTTCATCATCTAGTTCTACCCTCAATTGTTGCTTTTCTCTCTTGTACTGCACCATTGTCTTTTGCTCTCGATGTCATTTTGTGTAGGGTAGGAACATTTTCCTTACTTTCTGGAAAGCAAAAATTTTCTCTATTCATGTCGAGTTCCTTAAATTACTTAGTGATGACATCTATTGAAAATCTATATTCCCGTATTTCTTCTGGATATGTATCTGAATTTTATAACAATAGTATTTATTTAGATAAAAAAAATAGAGATGAAAGTGCATTTGTATGTTCTCTTTTTGTGTGTTGACTAACCTGTTGAATTTTGGCGTCGCCACTGCATGTATAACACCTTTGCATTGAGTTGGCTTCCTATAGCGTCTCTCTTATTTTGTTTTTTTCTTCGCCCATATAATTGCATCTTTTATACTATGGCTTTAAGCTGGTCAGGTCTGTGTGGAGTCCTATATCCTTCTATATCACGTTTGATAGATATAATAATACTGTATAAAACTCTCTTCACTGACCTGAAGTTTTTGGGTTAGGTAAATCTTGCTATGATTATTTTGAGAAATGTGAGAATCACTTGGAAATTTCTGGTTCCATAAAAGGTTTTGGTATTGTGTTACCAGAGACAGCGTAAAATAAATTCTTTATTTTTTGGATGATGTTCTTTATTGGTGTGACAGATGTTGATGGATTACATATCGCATAAATGATGCCATTTGTTCTCTGTTTTGTTTGCATATAATGTGTTTTTATTTCACTTCAGATACAACTTTATTATTTATGGTGCCATATGTTCGCATAATTGTTGTCATTATTCTTTGTTTTACTAAATTACAGAGGGTTTAATGTTTGTGAATTTTCTTTTGATTGATGCTTTTATTTGCATTTTTTCAGAAAAATATGATAGAGATTTATTGTGTTTGTGGAGAGTTGAAATAAAATAAAATGTTTAAATAAGAATTTTTGGTGGAAATGAACATAGGAACCTCTGTTTTTGTAGTAGATGAAAATGTCAAATATGATGCTTTAATAGATATGGTTTCTGAAGATTTTAGAATCGCTCGATAAAAAATAGGACAATTACCCTCAGCTATGCATTTCCACTTAGCACAAAGGTGATGATAAATTATGCTCCACCCGTGTATTTGCGAAATGATTGTCAACTGCGAACTTTCATCAATAAACTAAAACAAGATGTTGAATTGATTCGTCTCTATGTAACGGTGCGTAAAAATGCAACTCATTTTTATATGTTTTATTTTGATTTCGTGCATAGCTTCCTAAATTGTTAGAAAAACTTCCTAAAAATTAAAAATACCTTCTTAAATGTTACAGTACAATAACTTGTATTCTGTTATAGTTTAATTTCCACACTTTTGCGTATAATTAATTCTATTCTATTTTAGGTGAGTGAAAAATGCAGCATCATTTCTCTTGAGTCCGTAAACGATGAAACAAATTATGATGTGGATAACACTCAATACAAACAAATGTTGCAAAATCTAGATGGTGATTCATGTGTTGATCTAACAATTTTGTGTGAAAAACAACTAGTAAAATGTTTATATATCGATTAGATATAACAGCGTATTGGTTACACACTCTTCTCACACAATTGTTTTCAAGGTTCGATATCCCACCAAAGCATAAACAACAACGTATTGGTTACACACTCTTTATATTAATAGAAGGTTCGATCCATTTGAGCTGATATAATTTTTCTATTTTAATTGAATGGAAAGATATATATTAAAAAATATGATTTCTGCTAATTGACTACTGCATCATACTGGTTACACATCCTTGTTAGAATTAATTGTGAATGGTTCGTTCTCTCTAATTAATTTTTTTCTTTTAATTTAATTATTTTATTTACATAAGATTTCCTTAATATTAAGAACTCTTTACTGAATTAGGTGAGTAGTTACATTTTATGCATAATTTAGAAAGATTTTATGCAAATTTAGGTTTTAATTTTTTTTCTTTTAATTTAATTATTTTATTTAGATAAGATTTATTTAATATCAAGAACTCTTTACTAAATTTAGGTTGGTAGTCATATTTTATACATAATTTAGAAAGATTTTATACAAATTTAGGAATTATCTATTATGTTTTAGGAATTTTTTCCTAAAACGTGAAATTGCATATGATAAATTAACACCAGCAAGAAATATTTATCCAAAAAACATTAGCAAAAGTGTTTATCAAAAATCACAAATACAAATTATAAACGAAAGCATGAAAATATCCAACACAATTAGATATAAGTTTATGTACTCTTCCCGCTCAAAGAAGACTGAAAAGGTATGTGTTGTGTCTTCCATTAGCTATCAAAGATGGCTTTGTTAATCCATCCGAAGCATTAAAGAAAGAACGCATGTCTCCCTATTAAAATGTATCATAGTCTTCAATAAAAAAAAAGTTTTTTCAAATGGTAAGAAAAAAACGAAGAAGCAAAATAACATGATGTGTAGATCTTAATTGGTAACGCTCTGCCATCAGTTCTTGATTTTTCGCCTCGTATGCATCCACCTAACAAAACCGTATTGCACCAACTACATAAGTAACGTTTAAGTAATGGAATTTAAGGCATGAGAAGATGTTTGTTGTCAAGGTGGTTACAATCTTTTTGTAGAAATCTGAGTCAGCTTTCTTCCCGCTCCATGTTCCTCGTTGTCTCCCTTCTTTCTGTTGTACATATACATATTCAAGCAACCATTGTATTAGGCAAAGGGAATAATTTCGATAATCTAACTAGTACCTGGAGTAGATTCATAATCTCCATGTCTGATCTCGTTTCCTTCTTTTTCTCCATCAACACTTGGTTTAACCTCTTCGAAAGCAAGATTAATATTTCATTTACTAAAATTACACCTCTATTATAAATACTGAAAGCTTGCAGTTTGAATCCATACCTTTAGCTTTATATATTCCTTTACCTTTTTTTATTTCATATAATTGTTGGGTCTTGACTTGCTTTCATACCAAACAGAATATTCAAAAGGCATTGCATCAGCATTCACAAATTCTTTGAAAACATAGCTGGTATAAAGCTATTGATCATACCTGGTTAGTAATCACCATTTGTTGAAACTCATCTCTCTCTTTCTAAAGCTTCTCATTCTGCGTCTTTAAAGCCACTGTATTTTTGGCTTCTTGACCAAAAGAGTATGTCATGACTATGAACTCTAAAACTTGATTCAGATTTCGACAAACAGATTTCGAAGCCATACCTTTACTTCCGGCAGAGGCGTACCGAGGTGAAGACGACGAAGACGATTATGGCGAAGGTGACGGAGAGTCGACGGGAGTCGACAAGCATATCCACGGAGGTAGATGACGACGAAGAGTGTGAGAAAGCGTGAGAGGAGGAATGTGTGACGCGAGATCGACGGAAATAAGGGAAAAAATTCTGGCGAAAAGTGTTTACTCATATAGATGAGGTGGATGCATGAGATCGAGAATATTTTGAAGGTGCCAACAGTTGTAAAAATGAAGGAGATGACGTTGATTGACAGTTGTGAAAAATAAAAGAGATGAATTAGGTTAAAAATAGAAAAAGATAGTTTAGTCTTTTATCCATTAAAAATGTTATATTTGAGAATTTAGGATTATGATGCTGTTTTAGTCATTAAAACTTGATTTAGTGTTAAATCAGTCAATTGCCCTAATTGATATTTTGTAGTTTGTAGTTTGTTTTAAAAAAATCTAATTACTGTTCTCAATCTTTAAGTATGTCATAGAAAATTACTAAAAACATACAGAAAATGAAACTTATCGAATATTTTTCTCTGGCTAAATTTAATTATTATGTAAAATTAAGTGAAATGATTGTAAAATATAATAAGATGTTTTTTCATGTTGCTTATGAGAACGAAAATGAAGACAATGGATTTTGCATACTCTGATATTCAAATTTAATTAAACTATTGAAATTTTAATGCTTGATTTTTATAATATATATATATATATATATATTTATATATTCGTATCTTTTATTAAAAAGAATTGTTTTCAAAACGTTTTATTACAATTAACCTTAGACCATTAATTGTAATGCCATTAAGTTTAGAATAGAGTAATGATTCGAAATAATAAATATACTATAAAAAGAGAAAGAATAAATGAAAATGTTAACAACACTATTAAGTATATTAACATTTGATGATTAAAAGTCAACACGACTTTTGTGTTACCAAAAGAAAGAGTAAATAAATTATTAATTGCACCTTCGTAGAATTATGTTAAATATTTGTATAAAAATATTGAATTATTTGATTGGAAAAAAACAAAAAAATTCAATGCCTGACTCTTTAAACCAATAGACTCTTTTGAGAATCTGCGTCACAGCTCTTTTTTTCCAAGACAGAAATAGCAGAATGTCTTGTTGGCATCTTCTCCTTTTTTTCCGACTACCTTATTTAACTAATAAAAATTAGATGTTCATTACAAAATAAGACTGTAAAACTATTTTCTTAAGATAATGTTGAAAATTGGGATTGTTGAGTAATATTCAAAAATAATATTTTTAAAAGTTTTTATTTTAAATCTACCACTTTAATTTTTTTTTTAAAAATAATACAAATAATTATATAAAAATAATTATCTACTCTAAATAAATTAGATATAAAATTAAAATATTATATTTAGATTTTTTTTCAATTTAAGATTTTTTTCTATTAAAATGAAGTGTTAATGTATTTTAATTTTAAATTTGTAGTATTATTAAAAATTAAACTAATTATACTATTTTAAAATAATTTTTTTTAAATGTGCTATTTTATAAAGTCAATAACTACACAAGATAAAAATGGAAGTGTTGTGCTATTTTTACCTATGCATAATTGTTATAGGAAAATCAATATTTGACATGTAATTAAAACGTTTTAGTAGATTAAGTCCTGATTTATTTTGATATTTATATTTTTATAAAGAGAAAATGATTATTAAAATACTGAACTTTTATGTTTGAGTCATTTAAATAACGAAATTTTTAATAAGTCATTTAAATAACGATTTATAGTTAAACACGCCGATTTAGATATACAATTAGTCAATATTAATACCAAAGATAAAATCTTTAATTCTATTACTTATTTTAACCAACTAAAAGTAGATACTCATAAATAAAAAATAAATAACAAAGTTAATAATATTATTTTTGGTATTAATGTTGACTAATTATATATCTAAATCGGCACATTTAACTATAGATCGTTATTTAAATGACTCATTAAAAAGTTTGATTTTTAAATGGCCCAAACACAAAAGTTCGATATTTTAATGACTATTTTCCCTTTTTATAAATAAAAAAGTACATGTATATTGATTACCTATAAGAAACTTCAATTGTTTGTTTATAAAAGGATATTGAAAAAAAGCCGTGGACATTTATATAATAACATTATGTTATTTCAATAACATTCTGTAGGAGGAGTTTGGTACTTAGAACGATCAATACAATAGTCATAGTTCATGTACTTGCTTCTAACATGCTCATAGATGTTGTGTTCGTATCCGCTTAATCTTTGATACTTGTCTCCATTCCACCAGTAGTTGGAGGATTCACAAGGTGCAACATTGTTACTCTGAGCATCTATGTTGCATCCGGAGAGGGAGAAGTTTTGGAAATGTGCAATGAAAGGAGAGTATGACCAGTTAATTTTGGTCTGACCACCATCCGTCGCCCAACTATCACCGTTCCAAAGACTGGCCTCGACTTGCATAGGCTTTGATGGATAGCTTACTCCTTTTTCGTTTTTGTACACTCTTATTGGGATGTTGTCCACGTAAAACCTATCATTCATCATCATCACCATTTCGTTTCTTACATACTTCGTCCTTTGTTTAGTTGCAAGAGACGATAAAAGTAGGTGATGTAACGTACACAATTTGGTAAAGGTTCCAAAGAATCCCATAAGTATGGTAGTGTTTGATGGGGTTGAACCAAAGTAGAAACCTTTCTTCTCTATTTCCTTCTCCATTCGCATACACATTTGTTTGTAACGTTATTGGTTTTCCATCGTTGTTACCTAAGAACTCGAAGTCAACCTCATCGTGACTATCTCCCTTCGAAGTCAACTGTAATCATTTAGAAAAGTTATCAATGAATTCTCGAATTAGTCTCTATGCATGCATCGAAGGATGTTAAAATATGGGTTGAACTTGCTCATTTATACCCTGCTTATTTATATTCTGCTCATTTATATCCTGCTCATTTATATCTTACTCATTTATATCCTACACATTTAATTTATATCCGTTTAAACTCGTTTAAATTTAAATCCGTTTATAACCATTTAGATTTGAGTGTGCATGGACTTGTTATACCCGTTGTACCCATTTAGTTACAAAAAATAAATCTATATTAATCCGTTAGATCTGTTGGGCACACATTAACCCGTTAGACCCGTTTAAATCCTATATATACTTAATGTATTTTTTATAAAATTTGTACAAAGAATCATTGCAAAACATGAAAAACCCGTAGATTAGAATAAGAAAAAAAGATAGACTTAATATACGAAAAGAGAGAAAACCAGAAAATTCGAAAACCGTAGAAACAAAATCCGTGGAAAGAGAAAAGACTAAAATCAATTTTCTGAAACGTCTTCGCCGCCATACCATGATACGCTTTCCGTTTAGCAATATTCATGGAGGTGTGGCTTTGTGAGAAGAAAATAGAAGACAACCGCCAATGAATAATGGCATGACATTTTAAAAAAAACCCTAATGGTTAAACAGGTCAGCACGTTTAATATCTGATATGCCCATTAAACCCGCAGATCATAATGGGCCAGTTTATAAAAACCCGTTTAATTTTTTATATAATTGGACGGGTCACGGATTGAAATATTTATAACCGATTCATTTAGGCCCGGGGTTTCTAACCCATTATAAGATCCCTACATGCATGCATGCATATAATCAAATATTAATATACGAATTCGAACGTAAAAAGCGGTAACGACTCCGGCAGAATTTCCTCCGGGCACTTTGATTCTCATTTCAAAGAGACCTGATCCATAACTGTTCTTGGATTCGAACCCACCACCTAGAAGAAGCCAAATCAATGTCACTTAATTAGTGTTTAATTTTTATATAAGAAATAGATACTAATTAATTAACCTGAAGATTGATCCATGTAGAGATTAACTTCTTGCCCAGAATGGAGAGTGGAAACATGACTTTGACCCCACGTAACAACGTAATTCTCACCAAAACTAACATATTTTTTGTTTCTTCTTCCTCCACGAAGAACCCTAGCATCAACCACTATGATCCATAAACATAAAGCTACTGCAAATATTCTCATACCTAATTGATTTTTTTTTCCTTTTTCTGAGGTCACTATAGTGTTGAGCTGATTTAATATATTGGAAAGTGGAAAGCATGAAAGATATGTAAGGAGACAAAGAGATTAGAGTCACATCAAATTTCTCTATACATCTCGTACACGTCATTATTATTATCCCATGCACATCACCATTTTCTTTTTCTTTTAAAAAAAAAGATGTAGTAGTCCATTAGAAACTCTCTACTGCAATTTGATTCCATCGACCATTGGTAAAATGTAATTGTATATGAGAAAAGTTTAGATTAATTGTGCTTAAACAACATTTGTGTTTTTTATAGTAATATCTTAAAATAATATTTTTTAAAGTTTTTTTTCTAAATTTATCATACAAAAATTAAATTTTCAAAAATAATACAAATAATTATGTAAAAATATTTATTTATTTTAAATAAATTATATATAAACTTAAATTATTATATTTGGATTTATTTTTTCCAATTTAAAATTTAATTTTTTCTATTATAATATAGTTTTAATACATTTTAATTTTAAATTTATATTATTATTAAAAATTTAAACTAATAATAATAATTTTGAAAAAAATAAATATACTATTTTAAATAATTGCCTTTTTTCTTAAATAATTTGATTTGACGAAAGAACAAAATCAATTGTTTGACTCTTTCTGACATTGAATTATTTTAGATGTTTGCCTTGCATAGTTATATTACATATAAAAACACCTCTAATTATAATTTTTGTCACATTACCCCCAATTGAGAAATAGTTCGCATCTTAACTCCAACAAAAACACTGAGATCCCAAAAAGTCTATAAAAGAAGTGTACATATATATTTATGTCTCGTATTATATATCAACAACCAACATAGTAAATTTGGAAACTTTCCAGCAGATATTGTGTAGAGTAACACAAAGGATTCCTAAGGTTTCTAGAAAATTAGGAATTAAGCTGGCAATTGGAGCTTCTTGTTGTTCTTCCAGCTGCAAACATAAAACCCAACAAAAAGTGTCAAAAGGAGGAATAAAATTGGGAACTAGAGGAGAAGATGTGGTAATCGTTACCTTAGGATATAATAATAGAAGAAGTCAGCATAGAGCAATGTTTGAACAAGTCCGGCGATCCATGCTGCATCATCATTATCACGCATTTTTGAAATTTCAGATCATGAACAATAAATCAAGACGACAAAAATATTGAAAAATGTGAATCATGAGAGGCAATGACGCAGTAGGAGTCTGAGAACCAACATGCATTTTACAACTTGACAAACTTATTCAGCTGGCTGGAATATAAACAGATGCTCAAAAGCTCAAGTGTGCTACATGCTAATGGTGAGAAAGTTTGAGAGAGAGAGAGAGACAGAGTCATACTTATCCAATGAACAAAGTGTGGTTCAGTGAAGTAACGGTAGATCCAGTTGAAGATATACAATCCCCTGTACCCCCTGCAAGAAGAGAGCGATGTTGGTATAAACTCAGGGAGTAAGTCAATCATAAAGTTTGGCAGGATAACAGTCAATGATGTAAATAGGGCACGATGTTATTCAAGAAAAAGACAGATAGCAATATAGCATTGATCCATTGCACGTTAGTAGAACAGAACACAAAGTGCACAAAATCCAAATTTGTGAAGTACCCAGACAGAATGAAATGTTAAAATTGAATTTGGATTCAGTCAAGAGAAGTTTCAGGCGAATCATACCCAAGGAGAAATACATATTGCCCTGTCAAGTTGTCGATATTTCTAGTCCTTTGCAGCAAGACAAGCTGAGGTAATATGGCAACAGCCTCCAAGTACAATGAAAACGTCCACAGTACCTAATATGGTAAAGCAGATACCAATTGTAGAAAAAATAGATCAGCCTGGGATTCCCTGGAAAACAAATTGCAGTTTCTTTCAGAAACAAACCTCAAGAAAGGTAAATTTTTCGTGTATTAGAAGAGCTAAGAGTAGGCATGGAAGCACAAGGAACCAATGACGAAACGTATCTTGCTCCCTGTCATAAGTCCTTTGGACAGCCTTATGATACCTCATGTACCAAACAATCGAAAATGAGCTTCCTAAGAATACCAACTTCATAGAGGTGTTGTAGACAGACACGAAATTCGTGAAAATATCCAAATAGCGTGTTGCAAAGACAATGGCATAGAGCTCTTGAGTCTTCAACGAGACACCTGCAAATAACCAAACGCAATTGAAATTCTCATAAATGGGTGTTTCTGAAACACACAGATTTTATAACTGATTTCTAAAATTTAAAACATAGAGATGGCAACATATGAAAACTACGCATTTGCCATTTCTTTGACGACATAAAAAACTGATTGTAACCCAAACAATCGATATTCAAATTTCTTCAATTCCTACAGATCCATTGATGAAACTTTCACCATTTGAATTTCTTTTGATCAACGCGGCAACCAAATTACAACGAAAATCGAAATCAGATCCGTCATTTCTAGAATCGAACAGACCGTTGAAAATCCCAAAATGACACAATCATATTGCGTAAGAATCAAATGATCAACGTCAAACTTTAAGAGGCAAAATCGAACAAACATCGAGAAATATACTCTAACAATAATCGCACTCCGATGTAAACCCACAAATTATCAGCTAAAATTTCAAGAAAAAAGAGAGGAAATGTACATACCGGCGCAGGATTTGATGGTGTGGATCTTGAGAAGCAAGACCAGAACACTGGCAAGGTGAGTTAAATCACCTGCTAATCTGAAAATGTTCATCTTCGAGCGTGGCTAAATACTGACCTTAAACGTCTCGTCTAGTGAAATTAAGAGAAAAGATCTCTAGGGTTTTATAAAGCTCGTTCTTGTGTTTCTCTAGATCTCGTCGTGTGGCGTTTCCACGAATTCGTCTCTGTGTTTTTCTTGTTTTTTTTCTCAGAAAAACAAATGGTAAGAAAATAAATGCAGTTTTGACTAATGAAGAAAGGAGAGAAAATGAAAGCCCAGGACTTCTCGTTGTGGGCCTCGTTTTGGGTAACAAGATCTTCGAGTTTCGTTTAAGGAAACAACGCAGTCACTAACTCTGTTTCCGTTGAAAATCAACTTCTTAGTTTTGAATTTAACACAAAGTAAGATGATTTTTTGGGTTAATCAATCCAAATTTATCCAATCTATTTCAGGCAGAGTTTTGTACCTCACGATATCGAATATTCCTCTTAATCCAAATGAAATTATTGAGGCCATATTGTTTATTTCTTTGGATGAGCATAACTTATAATCACTAGCTCAACTTTTAGTTGGTTTTAACAAAAGTGTACTATGTTTTTTCAAAAAAACTAGATTTATATCATGAAGAAAAATATTCATAAATTATATAATATTTTTTTATTAATAAATATATATCAAAATATTTATATACTTTTAACTTTTATTTAAAATTATTTTTAATATTAATATTTGTATATGTAAATTAAATAAAGAAAAATAATTACTTTTTATAAATTTAATAATATTTTTCTTTAGTTTAATAAAATATATTAATTATCTAACCAAATTAATAAAAATGATATATATTATAATTATTTTAATAATTAATTTTATTTATATATTTATTTTGAAACACATTGTAGTGATGACATGTTCGCATGACATTTTTGTTAATAACACGTCGTTATAAGATTATTTTTAAAAAATATTTTTCAAATAATATATTAAAGATGCATTTTTTTAATGATTATTATAGTATAAATGTGGTTTATGCCGTACATTTATTTTAAATTTTGTGAGTTTGATTGCTAGTATAATGCTTTTATGAAGATCACGAGACAATATAGTTGTCAAATTGTTAAAACGATATAGTATTTATAATAGATAAATATCTTAAAATAACATGTTTTTAGTTTTTGTTTTTAAAATAATAGAATAATATTTTAAAATAACAACTTTTAAGTTTATGTTCCAAATTTAACAGATCAAAAATAAAATTTATAAATTATTATGTAAAAATAATTATTTACTTCAAATAAACTATATATAAAATTGAAACGTAATGTTTGAATTCATTCTTTCTAATTTACAGTTTAAATTTTTTTTATTAGAATGTGATTTTTAATTATTTTATTATTAAATAATAGAATAATACTTTAAACACAATGTTTCAAAAAAATAGAATAATACTTTAAAATAATAACTTTTTAAGTTTATCTTCTAAATTTAACACATTAAAAATAAAACTCATTAATTATTATGTAAAAATAATTATTTACCTCAAATAAACTATATATAAAATTGAAACATAATGTTTGAGTTCATTCTTTCCAATTTAGGGTTTAAATTTTTTTATTAGGATGTGATTTTTAATTATTTTGTTATTAAATTTGGCTATTTTTCGAAATTTAAATGATTAATGTTATATTTGGAACAAAAATTTGAAATGGTGATATTTTAGACAATTGCCCAAAATAATAGCATTAGTTAAATTTCCAATAATAGCACAAATTTAATTTAAAATACATTAAAATTTTAAAAAATTAAACCATAAATTAAAAAAAAAAATCCTATATAATGTTTTAAGTTTATGTATAATTTATTTAGAGTAAATAAATATTTTTCACATAAATATTTGTGATATTTTTGGAATTTTAATTTTATAATGCTAGATTTAGAAAAAGACTTTAAAAATGCTAATTTAGGGTTTTACTCTAAAAATTAAAAATTATGTGACAACTTCTCAAATTATATAAATAAACGTTCCTTTTCATGTATTTTTTATTATTAAATTAATCAATTACATGTTTTTCATTCATTTTATATACATTTGATTTGGAAATGCAATTAGTAAAAATAATTAATGTTTTAATTTAATTTTGATTAATACCATAAAATAACACTTTTCTAAGTTTATTTTCTAAATCTAACATATTAAAATTCTTAAAATAACACAAATTAGTATGTAAAAATAATTATTTACATTAAATAAGCTATATATAAAATTAAAACATAATGTTTGGGTTCACTTTTTCCAATTTAGGGTTTAAATTTTTTTATTGAGAAGAGATTTTTTAATTATTTTAGTATTAAATTTGTATTATTTTTAAAAATTTAAATGATTAATACTATATTTGAAACAAAAATATGAAATAGTGTTTACACCATTACTCTTTAATTTTCATCTCTAATATTAATTGGAAAGTGTAATTATTAAAACATTGGATGTCATATTTTCTTTTTTACTTAATGTTCATATGTTAATTTCATGTATAATTTCAACTTAGAAGTTAAAATCTATAAATAATAATATGTGTTACACACATTATTACAATATATGTAATATATTCATCTATCACTCTATATATATATATATATATATATATATTTTCAATTAAATAGAAATTACAACAAATACTTAAGTTATTTTAAATAATATGACTTATAATGTGTGCATCATATATAATTAGTTAAATAAAAAAGATTTTAAACTTAGGGCAATTAATTAAAATAGCACTATTTCAAATTTTTGTTCCAAATATAACACTAATCATTTAAATTTCCAAAATATCACAAATTTAATACTAAAATAATTAAAAAAAAATTTCCTAATGAAAAAAAAATTTAAACCCTAAATTAGAAAAATTGAACACAAACATTATGTTTTAATTTTTTATATATTTTATTTAAGGTAAATAATTATTTTCACATAATAGTTTGTAATATTTTTGAAATTTTATTTTTAGTTTGCTAAATTTAGAATATAAAATTAAAATAATGTTATTTTAAGAGTAATACCTTAAAATAACACTTTTTAAAGTTTTTCTTCCAAATCTAGCATCATAAAATTAAATTTCCAAAAATAGCACAAATACTTATTTGAAAATAATTATTTATTCTAAATAAATTATACATAAACTTAGAGTATTGTATTTGGGTTGATTATTTCTAATTTAGAGTTTAATTTTTTTTATTAAAATATAGTTTTAATGTATTTTAATTTTAAATTTGTGCTATTATTAGAAATTTCAACTAATGATGCTATTTTTGGAACAAAAACTTAGAAATGTGCTATTTTAGAAATTTGCCCTTATTTTAAAGTATTACTCTTAAACTTATAATAAAACTAATAATTTATTTTGTATTCGGAAGATCTAAGATTACGGTTTTACCAATCATTCACTAAATAACAATTAAGCTAAAACAATCTACATATGTCGTTACTACAAAGAAGGCCGGAAGAGGACCAAACACATAAAAAGGCCTTATTTTGTCTCCGTCAAGGCAAAAACTTCCAGGCCCAGAACTAGGAGTGAGAGAGAGAGTGTCGCATAGTGCGTCGAGGAGAGAGAGAACGAAACATCACCGAGAACATTTTTTTCTCCCGAGAGGGAAACCAAAATTGAAAAGAAGAAATTACGGAATTAGGAATCTCGTTAAGAAGAAAATTCATGGATTTCATGTAGTAAGAGCCCTTTTGTTTCCCAGAGAAACTAGTTTCGTCTTTGATTTGAAGCTCAAAGAGGGGTTTGTTGTTCATTCTTTGGAAACCCTAGGAGAGAGAAACTAATTTTTTAGATTGGTGATTACCCGAGTTGTGTGCCCGAGCGTTGCGTTTGCTTTGTTTATACGTCCAATTCAGGTACTCTAGCTTGGGTTTCTTCTCATTTACTCTTCTTTTGAAACCCTGGAGTCCAGCTTTGCTGGAGTTTCTGTAATTTTTGAATGTTACGTTGAGTCTTTGGAGGGTTGAGAGTGCCAGTGCTTCTGATTCTGCTATTCTAATGAAGAATGTGAATTAAATGGTGAAATTTCTTCTCTGTAATTCGTGGTTCCTGCTCGTTTAACTTTTAAATGTGCAATTCTTGATGGAAGAGTTTATTGGCACGCCCATAAGTAGCTTAGCTGATAGCTGATCATTTCAACTTTGGATCCTCAAATCGTTTTTAGTGTCAGATTGTTTTCGATTTAAGCTTCGAGAACCTCACATTTCTTGAGGCAACATTTCATTTCGTTAGTCTCTTTGAGTTTTATCTACCACCTCTGACTTGAAGATCTTTGTTATGCTGGAATGCGTAGTTGTAATTTCTTTTGGCTAAAGCCAACTAAGGCTTTATCTTTATCTGATCTTCTGGTTGATCAGAATGAGAGCAACGTTAGAGATAAGGATTCTCTGTCATATACTAGAACCTGGGGAGTTATCTTCACTTCGATCTTCCTTTGGATAGTGGCTTGAGCATATGACTGATTTTTGTTTCTCTTGACAATTGCTGAGAAATTATTTTTTATCTACTAAGCTACTCTATAATTTGTAATCATATCACACTGCCATGAATTTGTGTAAAAATTATATAGTCTCTCAGGAGAACACGTTTACAATTGTTATTTGCAGGTCAACATTTAGCTGTTGCTGATTCTAATTTCTGCAATATGGTCATTCAAAATCCTGTAAATACTGAAAGCTTCTTTATAGATTTTCCATTTAGAACTCGAATTCATGGGGCATCCAAGGTGGTGATGCATGGAAGCGTCTCAGGATATCTTCTTGTAAATGCTGAGGTTGGTTCCATGGGAGGAGTTATCGATTGTGGAGGTGGTATTAGTGTCAAAACATCTCCGCGCCGAACAGCAATTGAGAAGGCTCAAGCGAAGCTTAGGTACTTCAGACTGAGACCTCCTCATCTTCTCTGACGTGTTTAAGCACACTACATCTTCTACTGCTATCAGTCACTTCCAATGTTTAACAAAGATGTTTGTTTCAACAGGCAAGAGTATGATGTCCGTGAGGAAAGGAGGAGAGAATTGGAGTTTCTGGAGAAAGTATTAATACATATTTCCCTGTTCTCTTTCCCTTGAAAACTTTATTATGACAAGCTTTACCCTTCTATCTGCTTCAGGGCGGAAATCCATTGGATTTCAAGTTTGGTATTGCAACTTCACATAGTGTCCAATCTACATCACTCACAGATCAGCAAGCAGAGCATTTTGTAAGGTACGCTCGTTTTTGTTGTAGATTCCCATTAATTTTCATAGACTAACTCATCATTCTTTACCCATAACCCCCACAGTGAAGTCAAGGATAGTTTTGCTCAGACTGCCTCACCACATGGAGACTCTGTGGAGAGTAGTGGTAGACTTGGAGTTCCGACAATTTCTGAACCCAATACAGCCGATAATCTTTTACTGTTTGATTCTGAAAATAAGTCACTTGAAGGAGAGAGAAACTTTAGATATCCTAACAAGCAACACAAAACTTCTGAGTCAGAACGGTCTTCCAAAGCGAACACCAACCAGAATACCAAAGAAACTGAAGATTCTGCTATCTTTCGCCCATATGCTCGTAGGAACAGATCAAAGATAAATCGAGATCCAGCACGATCAAGTTCTACGGAATTAGGTCAGAATCGTGGTGGTCTTGCGACGTCTATCTCTATTCACAGAGGATCAGTGGATGGAAAGGGTTGCGTTTCTGAAGCAGCCAATCAAAAGGATAGGCATACACCCTCTGTATCTTGTCCGATATTTGCAAATTCAAATGGTAATACTGTTCCGACAAATGTAGCTCTCAACAATCTGTTGGGTACTGAGGTAGACGGTGGACCTTCTTTACGAGGGAGTACTGCTGGATCCAAGACTAGTCAACTGAAAGATGAAGCAGACATTACATATACAAAAAGCTCTGCATATTTGCCTTTTGAAGAGACTGACCTTGCTGGGGAGAAGGCACAACTAGTTTTGAGTAGTACACAGATTGGTTCTCCCAAAGCTGATACAATAGCTAGCCAGAACAATAATTCTACTCAATTGAATGGCCTAAGAGATTCTACGAGAGAGAAAGTAAGCTTATCATATAGAGGAGCTGCAGGGACAAAAGAGTTAGAGTCAGAGTCTTCTCATGCTAACAACTTAGGAGTAGATGTACCTACTGAAAGAGATATTTATAGAGTGGACAGACTCGACTCAGATGAAATCTCTGTGCAGAAGGTTTCAAGAGTAGAAGGGTTGCTGAATCAAACAGTTGATGAACAGACGAAAACTAAGATTGAGAATGAAACAGCTCGATCTAGCACCATAATTGGTGAGTGCAGTCTTGCGCGTGAAATGCAGATGAATCCGGTCAAAATTGAAAATCAAAGTTACAAAAGTGCAGGGCTGCAAAATGAAGAGAATTGTTCTTACACTGATGGGTTGATTGTACTCGAAAATGAAAGGAAAGTTAGTAGTGTTTTAGCTGATAATCCTAATAGCTCTTTGCACCGTGGAATTCCTCAGCCATCTGCAGACGCAAGTTCCTGCATTGTTGGTGATAATGTATTTTTAGTTACTGATGTTGAAGCATTAAAGCATCAGGCTAGCTCAGATGGTGGCTCAAAAGTGTTAGATACTGTGAAGGAGGACTCTATCCTTGAGGAGGCGCGGATTATACAGGTTTTCTTTTTCAACTTTGCTTGATGGTATTGAGCTGTCAAGCTTTTGAAGTAAGTAATATACCTAGACATCATTTTATGTATGACATAATATACTAACAGGCAAAGAGAAAAAGAATTGCCGAGTTATCTTGTGGTACCCCATCAGTGGAGGTTCGTGAGAAATTTCAATGGGATTTTGTCCTCCAAGAAATGGCATGGCTGGCAAATGATTTTGCGCAGGTCTGGTCTAGCTGAATCAGCTTTCTGATTTGCATTCTATATATCTAATATCTCCATGGGAATTGCAGCATTTTATGAACCGTTATTCTGTTTATTTCCAGTAGCATCTGGACAGTCCTCTGCAGAAATGAGCTTGTCCACTTCTATGTTGCTGGAAAATATTTTATTGAGTGTTCAGATTGCATGTTGTTTATTCTCACCTTTTTTTCTTTCATCTTCCAGGAGCGGCTTTGGAAGATGACAGCTGCCGCGCAAATTTGCCATCGAGTTGCTTTGACTTCTCAATTGAGATCTGAGGAACAGATTCAGCACAGAAAGCTGAAAAATGTAGCTTCAATCTTATCTAATGCTATCTTGCAATTCTGGAGTTCTGTGGAAGTTCCTGGGGAGCTGGAGGAGACAAGCTTGGGAATTGATAAGGTATTTGACTGACAGACCTTTTCTATGGTTTTTAGTGAAAACAGTGATTATATGATTCTTTCCTTTTCTTTTGAATCAGAATAATGCATATGTATATGTACACAGTTGTTGAATTAAGGTATTGACAACACTGATGTCCTGGAACCATATTTTTACGTTGTGACTGGAGTTTAAGCACACTATTCTGCGGACATTTTCGTCTTATGATAGGCTGGATCTTTCTTATTTTCTTGAATTGTCTCCTATTTTTACCTCCAGGTGTCTCTGGTTCTGTTGCTCTTTATGTTACAATTTTTGTAAAGTTAATGGTATCTTGCTACATAATACCGTGGCCGTATACAGGAGAATTTCCAAGAATGTAATTATGAGGATGGCAGAAAATGTTTAGATGCGGGTGTCAGGGAGTATGCAAGTAGATTTTTGAAGTATAACAACACTTCTATCCCCTATCATTCAGCTGCGCCATCAACACCCGACTGTATGTGCGACCCAGAAATATTGGATGTATCTGTGGTTGATCAGCTGACAGAAGTATGAATTTTAAACATTTTTTCCGTAGCCTCAGTTGAATACTATTGCTGTGGATAGCTCTACAATATTACTAATGAGCTTTGTTTATGCAGGAAAGCTTATTTTATTCAGTTCCATCAGGTGCAATGAAGATGTACCAAAAGTCCATTGAAACTCACCTTGCACACTGTGAGGTATGTGAGATTTTGTGTTCTAGGAGCTGTCATATTGTAGTCACACATATTTCCTGAGAATTTATATCTATTATCCAAAGATATTTAACAGCATTTCTCTGTTCCCAGAAGTCTGGAATTGGCATGCAGGAGGAGGTTGATACATCAGCGTATGATGCTGCTGGAGGTATGCACATTTCTTGGTTGTTTGATCTCTGCATGCTGGTTAAGTATTTGCTGATCTTTTATCTCCATCGTAGATATAATATACGATGCCACTGTGTTCGATGAAGATGAAGGGGAAACAAGTACCTATTATCTTGCTGGAGTTTTCAAATGTAGCAAGTCATTTAATCTCAACCACAAGAAAAAGAGGAATTTGATGAAGTCTCATTCTTCCCGGTCATATGATCTTGGAGCTGATTTACCATATGTTAACTACACAGGTGGATCTAACTTATCAAATTTTATGGCGAAAAGGCCTGCCAGTAATATCAATGTCTACTCAGTTCCGACGAGGCGCATGCGCACTGCTTCCAGGCAGAGGATTGTGAGTCCTTTTAGCTGTGCTACTGTTGGGAGTTTATCAGTACCCTCAAAGACAGATGCCTCTAGTGGGGATACTAGCTCTTTTCAGGATGAACAAAGTAGTTTGCATGGTGGATCAGCAGTTCAGAAAGGCACAGAGGTTGAATCAAGTGGTAATTTTGACAAGCAGTTACCTTATGACATTGGTGAAACGTCAGGAAAACCTAAAAAGAAGAAGAAGAAGAAAACTCATATGGTAGTTTGCAATATGAGCATATCTCTTACTTGCTAAAAAGTAGTTGCTATTAGTTTTATTTTGCACTGCCTTGTAATGTGCAATTTCATATGTTGTAGGGATCTACATATGACCAAACCTGGCATCTTGATTTGTCAGTCCATGCTGAACAGGTGATTTAATTGCTAAAATCTTAAGAATCAATTTGAAAAAGTTTTTAGGGAAAGCAGGCTAGGAGTTCAGGTGGTGTGTTCTAATCAATGTTAATGCTTGACTAGCTTGGTAAAATAAAACATTTTGTTACATTTTGAAGTGCTTTGATGTTTGAGTTCTACTCTTGGGATTGATATACTTAACAAATTTATTTTTTTATTTCCGGTTTTCATTTTTCAGAAGTGGCTGTTGACAGTGTCATATCTCGTGAAATGAGAACTTTAAGTTATAGAGTTGCACTGTACTGGTAATTGACTTCCCAGAAAGGATTCTAATTCGTCCTTATGTTGGCAGGACCACTGGAAGAAGCGAGCAGAGAATCATTTCGATATGAATGGTATTATTTGCAAAGAAATTTTACTCTTTCGTGCATTGTAGTTCTTCAGCGGTTAGGGGGGTGGGGTGGGTTTGGGAAGCCTCAGCCTCACTCTTCAAACAAAGTTTGCGACGAGGAGCCATTGTAGCTGATATCATGCCTTAAGCAGCATTTTGCATACATCTTATCATTAACCACCAATTATTAAACTAAATTAATGGTTAGTTTGGAGTTATTAAAGCCTAGAGTGGAAGGTTTTGGATTTATTCAATGACATATTTCCTCTTATGTCTCCATGCTGCTTTATATTGAGTTTATGATTGTCTCCATGCTGCTTTATATTGAGTTTATGATTCTGTCATGTTTTAATTGTATTTTACAAGGTCTGTATGGTCCTCATACTGCAAAGAAGCAAAAGACCACCAAGCAATTGGTAGAGAATCATTTTGATAGTGCTATTCCCGTCACTGGATCAATTCCTTCTCCGGCAGCTTCCCAGATGAGCAATATGTCCAACCCCAACAAATCTATCAAATTGATTGGAGGTCGTGATAGGGGCAGAAAAATAAAAGGCCTGATGAAGGTATATGCTGTTGAAGATTTTGCTAACCCCGCGAGTTGCTTTATATTAAGTGATTTGTTCTAAACTATAAATTTAATCTACGTAGATTTCTCCTGGCCAGCATGGTTCTGAAAATCTATGGTCACTATTTGAGGATCAGGTTTTTTATACGCCATCTTTTTGACATCAATATACTGTAGCCTCCTGTGTGAATATCTAATTGTGTTCCACCATTTAGGCACTTGTTGTCCTCGTCCATGACATGGGCCCTAACTGGGAGCTCATTAGTGATGCAATAAACAGCATTCTTAAAATTAAGGTAAGTGCCTGTTCTTTGCGATTCTTTCTTTGGTACATTTCCAACCGAGGTGGCAGAGCTACACTTCAATAGATTATGTTTGTTTCTATTCTAGTGAACTGTTATGCTGGATATTGTTGTCCTCCATATTGCGTTCTCATACCAGTGAACGATTTGGGATATGTTACTGGGTGATTAATTTTTCCTTTATTTGATCCACATGTTTTAATTTTCCAGTGTATATACCGTAATCCGAGTGAGTGCAAGGAGCGGCATAAGATTCTGATAGATAAGACGGCTGGTGATGGCGCCGATAGTGCTGAAGACTCAGGGACTTCTCAGTCTTATCCATCCACTTTGCCTGGCATCCCAAAGGTTGTTCTTTAGCTCTGAGGCGCTGAATAAAAGTTTCCTTTATATTTAGACTAATTGATAAGCTCGGGATATGTTTGTTAATTTAGGGAAGTGCGAGACAATTGTTTCAGCGGCTACAAGGGCCAATGGAAGAAGATACCCTTAAGTCCCATTTTGAGAAGATTTGTTTGATTGGGAAAAAAATACATTGTAGAAAAATACAGGTTTGTGCACCTAGTGCTTTGTTTTTGTTTCCAAGCTTGTAACTAAAACTAGTAGATATTGTCTTTCTGCATATTTTTCCAGTCGTAAATCAACCATTGGCTGGCAATATTGATAGTTCTTTGTGTATGCTGGGTGTAGAGATGATTCAGTGGGTGCTGTAGTCCAGGTTTTAGTTTAACGTAATGCTGGAGGGGTCTTAACTTATAGTTCTGGAGTGTTTCAGGGTTTCTGTGGTTTCTTGTTCATGGAATAAGTTCTCAATCTGGTAAATGATTTTGCTTAATAGACATCCAAGATCCAAAATTTGAGAATATAGGCTTCCTTGGCTAGTTATAATAGTCGGAGTTTGTTTTGGTCAAGAGTTAAAGTAAGAGTTTATGATGAGAAAGGCATATCTCAATCAATCTTATTAGACTTAACGGGTCTGCATGATTTAACATGCAAATCTTGGCTAACATTTGCGGAAGTCATTAGCAGCCTCGATTGTAGTTTGACGTGTAAATTTTGTAAGACCCTAATTCTGTTTTCTTGTTACTTCTTCTGTATGTTTGCCACTGTTTCATCTATCTTCAAGAATGATGGTCGGGATCCCAAGCAGATAGTACCAGTTCACAATTCACAAGTCATGGCTCTTTCTCAAGTATTCCCTAATAATCTGAATGGAGGTGTTCTAACGTAAGTTTCACTGTTTCCTTAGATTCATATAATTCTTGATTAGTACTTCTACAATCCTAATATTTTGCTACTCTCCGGATGAAGGCCCCTTGATGTCTGTGATGCGTCAACTTCAGGTCAAGATGTATTTTCACTTGAAAATTCAGGTTCACATCCAGGTATTCCAATGTTGAATCAGGGGACGCCAGTGCTTCCTGCTTCTGGAGCAAATCCATCCACTCCTGGATCATCTGGTGCGGTTCTCGGCAACAGTTTACCAACCACATCTGGCCTACACACTGCTTCTGTCAGGTAGAGCTATAATGAATGGCTTGTCTTGGTGAATGCACACATTTGTGTGTCTCCGCTCAATTTGCTGAAGGGTTAATATTTTTTTTGTTGAGTTAATACGAGGATCAATACTTCTTTTGGTTGGTGATATACTTTTTCCTTTCAGGGATGGTAGATTCAATGTTCCTAGAGGGTCTTTGCCACTTGATGAACAACACGGACTCCAACAAAATAATCAGATGCCATCTGGTAGAAATCTGCAGCAGCCTTCTTTATCAACTTCTGGAGCTGTCTCAGGATCTCGACATCGCATGGTCCCTGGTGGAAATGCTATGGGTGTAGGTGGAATGAACAGGAGCGCACCTATGTCAAGGCCTGTTTTTCAAGGAATGGGCTCATCAGCAATGCCAAATACTAGTAGCATGCTTTCCTCTGGTATGGTGGGAATTCCAAACACTGGAAATATTCACTCTAGTGGAGAAGCTTCTCAAGGAAACTCGATGCTCAGGCCTCGTGAAGCTGTGCAGCATATGATGCGGGTAAGCTATTGCCTTTTGTTTGCTGCTATGTTGTGATTATTGCACTTAGTTTTTAATTCTCATGTACTTAGCGTAATTACCTATTTTCTTACTTCACCACCCGGACTAATCATCTGACTCCTTGTTTAAGTTTGTAGACATCCAGTGCTTCTGATTTTTGTGTACCGCTGGTCGGTTGTCATTTTGAACCTGTTTGACAACATTACGAACAATTCAGTGAAGGTAAAAACTGTTTTGCGTGATTTTCAGATGCAGGCTGCTCAAGGGAACAATCAGGGGATCTCTGGTTTCAGCAGTTTGAGTTCTGGATTTACCAACCAGACAACTGCTGTTCAGGCGTACCCAGGCCATCTTTCCCAGCAGCATCAGATGTCACAGCAGTCAAACGTGCTTGGCATCTCGCATCATTCTCATCTCCAGAGCCCAAATCATGCCACTGGCGCACAGAAGGACGCATTTGCCCTCCGTCAAAGGCAAATGCACCAGAGGTATGTCCAGCAGCAACAGCAGCTACAACAGCAGCAGCTCCCAGCATCTGGTACAATGATGCCACATGGACAACAACAACCTCAGGGGACTTCTGTTTCTTCTTCTCCACAAAACAGTCCTCAGACTCAGCCACCCGTTTCGCCCCAGCCATTATCGATGCCACCAGTGTCGACTTCTCCTTCTATTAGTGCTATGGCACAGCAGACCCCTCAACAATCTCAGTTGCCACTTCATGGTATGAGTAGGAATCCTCAGTCTGGTGCTTCTGGAGTGAACAATCAAGCTGGAAAACAACGGCAGCGTCAATACCAGCAGCAGTTGCAGCAGTCTGGAAGACAACATCCACACCAGCGGCAGCCAACACAAGGTCAACAGCAGAATAAACAATTGAAGGGGATGGCTAGGGGAAATTTGATCCATCAGAACATCACTGTGGATCAGTCACACCTGAATGGTCTCTCTGTGCCCCCAGGAAATCATACTACCGAAAAAGGAGAGGCAGTGGTTCCAGTTAGGCCTGATCAGCGGTCTAATGCAGGGAGTGTTGTTCCTTCACAATCTTCAAATCATTCACAGCAACTGCTAAAAGTATTTCCAGGTACGTCATCTCCGTTTCAACAACAACAAATGCACGCACATTCAGACAATAGCATCCAAGGCCAGAGCTCACCTATGGCCTCATGTAACATCCTATCCACCTCTAGCCCGTCAATTTCACCAGCAGTTGGATCTTCCAACCATCAGCATCTGTTGCAACACCAAAAGCAGCGCAATCAAGTGCAACTAACATCTCAGCGAGTTGTTCATCAGAATCATTTAGGGAACTCTGACATATTGAGGAAGTCCCAAGGTGAACGTATGCCACGTGTTCCGCAGTCTGTGACCAATACCACCCAAACAGCTAGTATGAGTACGACCAAGGGTATGGCTCAAGCAAGTAACGATTCAAAAAACATAAAAGCAGTTGGGTCTACTGCTGTGCCTTCTCCAAATGCATTGGAACCTCCATACTCTGTGCAAAACACTGCTCCTACAGTAGTAAACAGTTTCAATACAGATTCTGCTGGGAGTGATCCAGTAACAACCCCGAACCAAGGAGTAGCTCAGAAGCATTTGCCTAGTGGCTTGCCTAGTCATGGGCTGAAGGGCGTGCCACAGAGACAACAGTCTCTACCTTCAGTAGAAAAGAGACCGAAGTTGTCAGAGCAGCTGAGTGTACAAAATCAGAAACATCTTGCTTCTGATCAGCAGCCCCAATTGGAAGAAGCACAAGGACTATCATCTCCCAAGCTTCCTGATACAAAAGTGGAATGAGAGGCACGATAGAAGAACCTAGAACCTTGAATAGCTGTAGATCCTGCAAAGGATTATTACTGGCCCTTACACGGCAAACCTGTACAGGTACTCAAATCTGGTTTGTACAGAGACAGGGTCACTAGGTGGATGGTATTTTGATTTGGCTGAGATGCTGTATAACATAACATTTGGTTAGGTCCAGCCGAAGTAATCTGCATTTGTGGATTTGAGGAGGGCAGAGGAAGGTGGATTGAGAGAAAATCATGATGGTCTATTTTTTTGCCTCTCTTGAACACAGAGAGAGAAGGCATATCATATGTAAATTACCACTGCATCATAGAGAAAAGTCCTTCACATCTTTTGCTTTAGGAGAGTGGAAACAATTTATAATGTTTTGTATAGAAGTCTTATCCTCCATCACCACCACTTCCTCATCTTGTGGCATATATTTAGGGCCTTAGTAGTCTTTAGTTTACCTTCTACTATTTTGTTCTCTTTGTGGATTTAGGTTAGTTTAATCTGAATGTATGTTTTTTCACCTTTCTTATGTAAGTGGGGGGAAAGAGGATCATATACTTCCCATAACATTTTGTGTACATAAAAAATGTGTTTAGACATTCAATTACATGTGCATTACTAGAATTGCTAACTATATTACAAGTCTGAAATGAAAAGATGAAGGAGAGGGGAAGAACAATGCCATTTTTTTATTGGTTGCTCTCTGGGAAAAATGGTGTTTAGAAGGAATCAAAGGCAGTGTTGAGAAACTGAAGAAGCTGAGTTTGAGAATTCTGAATCAAATGTAGGCGTTGGATCTCCATCTCCTTACGCAGCTTCACTGTCTCCTTCGCGAGCTCCAATTTCTTCTTCTCCATTACCATTACTCTCTCAGCAAATGCCCTAATTTCAGCAGCCACTGCTCTCGCTCCTTTCCTCCTCTCACCACTTCCTCCACCTTTCCTCTTCCTCTCCGATCTCTCTCCTTGTCCCCACGACAACAATCCTCCACCAACTCCAGCGAATCTATTAACCGTTCCTGGTCTTCTCAGTATGTGATTAATGCTCCTCGATTTCCACTGTCTCTCATCATCCTCTTCGTAATTTTCTTCTTCATAGTGATTACTCGATGTCGGAGGTAGTCGTGTGAGAGGACGAGCGGAGATTGGGGCGGGATTGCTATCTAATTCCTCCATTTGTGAATAGAAAGGCCATATGGAGATTGGTCCCATGCTCTGTCTCTCAGCTCGGAATCTTTTCCGCATCTTCTCGATCTTGTGCCGACACTGTGTTGATGACCGTTCAACGCCGGAACGAGCGGAGACGGCGACGGCGATCTCTTCCCAGTGGATGGATTTTAGAGGTCCGCGACCGATGGCGTACCATTTCTCCTTGTAGGAATCGATTAGGAGGATAGTCTCGTCGTGAGTCCAGAGAACCGGTTGGGTTTTTCTAGCACCGGCGGAGGTCGAAGCGGCCAAGGCCACGACGGTGATATGCGGTGGCGCAGGAATAGATAAGGGAGATTGCTCCAGATGCGGCGGAGAAGCGGCGGAATTAGGGTTTGAATCAGAGGGAGGAGAGGTCGGCGAAGGCGTCGCCATGGTTTTAAGTGTGATAATGGCATTGGCTTCGGCTTTTGGGAGTATAACTCCAACTGGGATCATTGGGCTTTCTCTTCATTTAATTCTTTTTTGGCCCAACAAAAATGTGTATATATTTTTTTTTTTTGCCAACAATAATTTATTTATTCACCAATATCATTGTTTACAACCGAATATAAAAACATAGGACAACTTGAATAAATATTCCAATCCAAAGGAGAAGATAAGGATGTTGAAGCCAATGTGTCTGCAGCATAGTTACCAGATCGTGATTGGTATGAAAAACGGATGCCGTCAAAGAAACGTAACCATAATTTGATAGTCTGGAGATAATGTTGATACTTTAAATTAATTTCTTCATTATTAATGAGATTATTAAGATATTGGTTATCTCCTTCAAAAATAGCATAACGATATCCCATTGCCCAAGTAGATTGAATAGCCCATATAAGCGCGGTGAATTCTGATTCGATGACGTTAGTTCGACCTTGGAATTTACCTCTCCCTGCGTTTATAAACTGACCGCGATTGTTGCGAATAATCCATCCTAGGCCTGAATGTGTGTTATTGCTTCTGTGAGCTGCATCGTAATTGCACTTAATCCAATTTTCTGGAGGCGCACTCCATCGACCATCGTTATTATGAGCATTACCACTGAATTGTTGAGTCTCCGTGTTGATGACATTGTATATCCACTCATGCGCATCATCGTAACATGAGCTGAGAAGAAGATCTTCAGGAATATTTTTGTTGTTGAAGGATAGCTTGTTCCTCGATTTCCATATTCGCCATAGAAGGTAGAAGGGTAAGTACTTGAGTTGTGAGTCATGACGATGAGAGTTGTAACTTGCTAACAGATAATGGAGATTCCCATAAATATCAGCATCATTGTTACATAAAGTTGTTGTCGAAATACCCAATTTTCTCCAAAGCCTTAATGCATAAGGACAAAGGAAAAAAGCGTGAATTTCTGTTTCTTCCGAATTGCAACATCTGTTGCATAAGTTGTCTGGTAGTATATTCTGATGGTGTAGGTGAGATTTCAAGGGTAGTGCCTTTGATAATAGTCTCCATAAGAAGTGCTTGATCTTTGGTTGGATTTTTAATCTCCATAAGGCTTTAGTAAGTTCAGGATGAGATCCCAATATTGGTTGAGAAGAAATTGGATCTGAACGTTGTGTTTGAATTGCATGTCGGTATCCTGATTTTACTGAATAATTTCCATTATTAGTAAACTTCCAAAACCATCCATCTTCACATCTATGAGCTGGAAGAAAGATCTTAGAGATGAGTTGATGATCATCTTTTGCAATCAGATCATTCAGGACGTCATAATTCCATTGTCATGTTTCCTTATCAATTAGTATTTCTACTTTGAGTAAGGGATTTGTGTATGGTAATAACTGGGGAGGACGTGGAGGTGAAACAGGAAGCCAAGTAGGATCGCCAATTGATATGGATGATCCATCTCCAATGATGTTATGTAAACCAGATTCTAGTAGTTTACGACCATATAAAATAGATTGCCATCCGAGAGATGGTTGAACACCCCTTGTAGCCGATAATAACTCTCCATTCTTGAAGTAACGACATTTCAGATTTCGAGAAAGAAGACATTGCGGTCTTTGTAGATTTTTCCAACACATATTTGCTAGTAATGCCTGATTAAAATACTGGAAATCGCGGAAACCCATACCGCCGCTCAATTTTGGAGTACTCAGTTTCTTCCATGATACCCATGCAGTTTTTCTATTTGCGCCAGAAGAACCCCACCAAAATCGTGAGAGAGTTTGATCCATTTTGTGGCAGATGTCTTTTGGGAGCTTGAAAACATTCATTGAATAAACAGGCATAACATAAGCGATTGCCTTGATTAGTATTTCTTTACCCCCTGGAGATAAGAATTTAGATTGCCATCCTGTTAATCTGGAAGAGACTTTATCAGTGATATATCTGAACAACTACCGTCGGTTTCTTTTAAATTGTTCAGGTAACCCTAGGTATTTTCCTCCGCCACCAATGGTATAGATACCCAATTGTTGTAAAATAGCTGAGCGTGTATGATTGTAAACTTTCCTCCCAAAAATGACGGAGGACTTATCTTTGTTGATTAGCTGACCCGAAGCAGTACCATATTCCTGAAAAATCTTTTGCATGCAGGAAACATTCTGCCTATCCGCTCTGATGAAAAAAAGGGAATCATCTGCAAAGAGTAGATGTGACAGGGAAGGTCCATTTTGCTGAATTCTCAGTGGTTGAATCATTTTGTTCTTTTCTGCATTTGTAAGCATCAAGCTCAAAACATCAGCGTAAAGAATAAACAAATAAGGTGATAAGGGATCACCCTGTCTGAGCCCACGAGATGGTTTGAAAGAGCCATATGGGCTCCCGTTAATCAAAACCGAGAAAGAGGTTGTTGATATGCACTGCATAATCCACTGTACCCATAGGGAAGAGAACCCTTTTTTGGTCAAAACTGCTTCGATGAAGTCCCATTCAATACGGTCATATGCTTTACTCATGTCTGTTTTAATGGCCATAAACGATTTTGCACAAGACCGTTGGACTTGTAGGGAATGGAGTGCTTCATGTGCGATCAAAACGTTATCAGATATAAAACGCCCGGGTATAAAAGCTGCTTGATTCTCAGAAACCAACTGACTGATAACCTTTTTCATCCGGATGACAAGGATCTTCGAGATGATTTTATAGAACACATTACATAGCGAGATAGGGCGAAAATCAGACAGTGTTCTTGGGCATTCCGTCTTTGGTATAAGACAAATGTTTGTGTGATTAAAGGTTTGTACCATTCGACCAGAGTTAAAAAACCGAGCTACCTCTTCAAACACTGCAGGACCCACAATCTCCCAATTCTGCTGATAGAACGCGGCAGAGAAACCATCAGGACCAGGAGCATTATTAGCACCAATAGAAGAAATTGCTTGAAAGACCTCTTGCATAGAAACTGGTCGAGTTAAGTCTGAATTCGTAGAATCTGAAACCACTAAAGGAATCACTGATAGGACTGAGTCCAAAGACCGCGGGGGTGAACACTAGAACAAGTTGGAGAAGTAAGAAAGAGCATGATTTGCAATATTTGCATTGCCAAATATCTCATTCCCTTCCGCAGATGTGATAGAGATAATGTTATTCTTGGACCGACGATTTTTTGTCGTTGCATGAAAAAACTTAGTGTTCCTATCCCCCTCTTTCAGCCACTGATTTCGGCTTTTAAGTTTCCAATATGTTTCTTCCTCAACATAAGCCTGAGTTAAATCTCTTTTCAGATTTGAGATTTCTGTAGACGAACATCGTCGAGTGATCTGGGCATCATTAAGAGCAGTGCTGAGTTCTTTTATACGTCGTTCAGAACTAACATATGACGTCCTTTTCCATGAGGACAGTCTTCTCCGACATAGCTGAAGTCTAGAAGACAGATATAAGGTGTGGTTGCCCGGCGACATGGTTGTGTTCCAAGAATTGGCAAGCGTTTGTTTAAAAGTGTCATGACTATTCCAACGTGGGTCATATCGGAAAAGACGTTTTCAAGATTCTAACTATCTCCGGATTGATATAATTCCTGGTCTGTGGTCAAAACCGACCATGTCTAGATATTCCACATATGGAGCAGGGTAGATAGCTTTCCATTCGCTATTCCCAAAAGCTCTATCTAACCAACACTGAACTAAATGATTATTCCGATTTCCCGCCCATGTTAGGTTATTTCTTTTAAAAGGCAAATCTTCCATATCGCAGTTAGAAATCATTGATTGAAAATCATAAAGTTCCCATGGTTTTTTAAGTGCCCCCCCTACTTTATCATGTGCATGGAGAATTGCATTAAAATCTCCACACATAAGCCATGGTTCATCACGAGAAGTGGCAATTCTTTTCAATCTTTTCCAAAGATTTGATCTATACTTTCGTATAGGATGTCCGTATACACATGATAAGTAGAAAGCATAACCATTACTTGAGATTTTACAATCAATAAGTCTAGCATCGTCACTTACAACGTTTAACATAACAGACTTTTTCCATAACAAAACTAATCCACCTCCAATTCCATATGGGGGGACGTAGAACACACATTCATTGTTGAGTATTGCAGCTACATCATGAACGACATTATTACTATTCTTCATTTCAATGAGGAAGATGATGTCCGGAGAATAAATCTTATTTATTCCCTTGAGGCATCGAACTGTCAGAGATCCTCCTAAACCCCGACAGTTCCAGAATGCGATATTCATGCTGGACTAGATGGAGTATGGCCCACCAAACCATCACCTAAGAGACTCATAAAGAGACCAGCAAAATTATAAAATCCATATGCAATGATGGCAGTTATAGTAAATTCATGTATTGCAATGGTTTTATAATTTCTAGAATATGTCCATATTCCCATCCTATTAAATGGACTCCAACCAGGAATATGTAATTCAGCAAAATATTTAGGACGACACCATCCCAAATTAATTGAGACAAAATCACACCCAATGATTTGACCAAAAGTCAACCGGTAATAACACTTACCGGTTAATAATAGATTTTCGGTTATGGAGTGAAAAGTTGTGGTTATTGCTAATTTCCGGTTCAATCCCAAATCACTGAATGCCGAGAACTTAACCATTCTAAATTCCGGTTTACCTGGAATTGGTATGCCGGAGGAGCTCGCACCGGAAGAAGAAAACACCGTAAGATCGGGATTACCCCTTCGACGTTTGGGATCCGGGCAATCGACATCAACCGGAGAGGCCGAGACAGAAGATTCAGCCCGTGGAGGAGCCGAAACCCTAGAGTTCGGAGAAGACTCAGTCTGGGTCAGAACATCGCCGGCAGAGGATCCGCGGTTGATGATTTCCTCGGGTGGGTTTTCGCCGATTAGCGCCGGAAAGTTCATGCCGGAGCACTCGGATTCCTCGTGGGTAATTAAACCACAACGAGTGCAAAAAATTTTCAATTTTTCGTAACGAAATCGGAGGATTACTTCGGTATCTTGAAATAGATACTTGCGTTGGAATTGCAGAGGCCGGTGAACATCAAGGAGGACGCGCACCCTGACGAATTCAACTTTGAGAGATCCTTCTGCGTTAAAATCGGAGTCTAGGATTTCGCCTAGGGTTCCTCCTACATAGATCACCATCGGGTAATTTAGGAAATTGATCGGGATACCCCGGATTTGAATCCAAAACGGGATGCTGTGAAGATCATCATCGAAAAGAGTCGGCGACCATTTCTGGAGTAAGCACATCCAGTCGTTGAAAGACCAGGGCCCTCGCCGGAGAACAGATATTAATGCCTCCTCCGTCTGGAATAAAAATTGTGCCTGATTGTTGCCGATGATCCGTGAAACGATCACTTCTCCGGCACTCCAAAACCTTGGCAAAGTTGTCATCATCGCACGCAAATTCTGTTTGCGTGGGTTAGTAGGTTTCCCGATTAAAGAGTATCGGGTTTCAGATATAGCTTGGAGACAAAGCGCCTCCGGGAGAGAAATTGGGGGATTGTCAATGCCCAAATTAATTTCTTGCATTTGTTTTGTGATGAAATCGGACATGGTGAGAGTGGATTCGATGATTTTCAGAAACAGAGGAATAGAAGCAAGTTTGAAGAGAAGAAATAAATAGGCGACATAGAGGGCGAGATGGGAAACTATAAGAGAACAACAAACCGTCAAATCGATGACACACACTCCTCGGAAGGAAGAGAAGAAACGCATCGACGGCAGCGAAGAAACAACTGTCGCCGATGAAAGAGCCGGAAAACACGCCGAAAAGAAGGCAGAGAAAACGAGAGAGAAAACGGTTATTACATATACATGATCACTAGAAAAGAAAACTATTACAAAAATGTGTATATATATTCGTTCAAAAATGACTACTTTTCTTCTTAATATTTGGTGGTACTTTAAAATTCAAAACTGCCAGTGCACATTCATAAATATGCAATATTTATAAAATATGTGTATGTATTTGATACACATCGTATTATAAAATTGACATAAAGTCGACCCAAGTGAAAGACATCAGTTAGTATAGTAAAATTTTCTCACTTTCCGTTCCAAAATTTTAGAATTTGGAAAAGTCAAATAAAATATTATCTTATTTATTTTATGATAATTGACAAAAATAATATTATTTTAAATTTTTTAAAATATATTATTATTAATTTAAAGTTGTAAAAATAATAAAAATTTAATATTAAAATATGTTAAAAAATTTTAAATAAAATAAAATAAAATTTTAAATTGGAAAAATGAATACAAATATAATATTTTAATTATATTTGTAATTTATTAATAGTAAAAATTAAATCCTAAATTGAAAAGAATTAATTCAAATATAAATACCTTATATTACCATTAAATTAGGTTTTATTGACAAATATAGCACTCAATATAAAAATTCACTAGTATATCATTTTTAACAATCAAAACACTTTACTAATCTACAATTAAAACAAAGATGAAAACATAATTTAGCTACAATAAAATGAGTATATGTCAATTAGCTACCATAACTTATTGGTAACACAATCCTTGTTTTACACATGTATCCAAGGTTCAATCTCATTGAATTGATATATTTTGTTCTATTTTAATTGAACATAAGGATATATATTAAACAAAGGGATTTATGCTGATTGACTATTGTACCGTATTTGTTATACATCTTTTTTTGTTAGAATTAATAGTGCATGGTTTGATTTCCTTCATTATATTTTTCAATTTTTTTCTTTTAATTTAATTATTTTATTTAGATAATATTTCCTTAATATTAATAACTCTTTACTGAATTTAAGTTAGTAGTCACATTTATGCATAATTTAGTAATACCTTATACAACTTTAGGAATTAACTCTTATGTTTTAGGAATTCCTTCATAAAATGTGAAATTGCATAGAATTAGTTAACACTAGCAAGAAGTGTTTAAAATATCAGCAATAGTGTTTATCAACATTCAACAATCCCAAATGCAAGTTATAAATGAAAACATGAAAATGTCCAACACAATTAGATATAAGATTTATTATGAAACTTGAATCTAACACAATTAGATCTAAGATTGAGTATTGAGGTTTTTTCTGCAACAGTGTTCAGTTCTTAAATTTTGCTATTTAAACTAAAGACATATATATATATATATAATAACTAAGAGAAAGAGTGTGTAACCAATACATTATTGTACATATTGTGTTTTTAGTTTAAATAGCAAAATTTAGGAACTAAACGCTATTGCAGAAAAACCCTAAAGATTCAATCTTAGATCTAATTGTGTTGGATTCAAGTTTCATAATAAATCTTATATCTAATTGTGTTGAACATTTTCATGTTTTCATTTATAACTTGTATTTGGGATTGTTGAATGTTGATAAACATTCTTCTTAATGTTTTTTTGGATAAACACTTCTTGATGTTGTTAATTAATTCTATGCAATTTCACGTTTTAGAAGTTAATTCCTAAAACATAAGAGATAATTCCTAAATTTGCATAAGTTATTCCTAAATCATGCATAATATGTGACTACTAACCTAAATTCAATAAATAGTTTTTAATATTAAGGAAATCTTATCTAAATAAAATAATTAAATTAAAGGAAAAAAGTGAAAAAAATAATGAGGGAGATCGAACCATGTACTATTAATTCTAACAAAAAAATATGTAACCAATACGTTACAGTAGTGAATAAGCATAAATCATCTTGTTTAATATATATTCTTATGTTCAATTAAAATATAAAAAATTATATCAACTTAAGGGGATCGAACCTTAGACATATTAGTAAAACAATGAGTGTGTTATCAATATGTTGTGGTAACTAGTCAATATATAAACATTTTATTTTAGATAAATGAGGTTTTCAGTTTTGTTTTAATTGGATGATAGTAAAGTTTTTTTTATTGGTCAAAATGCTATATTAGTAAATTTTTATATTGAGTGATATATTTGTCACTAAAATCTAATTTAGTGCTAATATGGTATTTTTCATATTTTAATTATATTTATAATTTATTAATGGTAATATGTATTTTAAAAAAATAATTTATGATATTTTTGGATTTAAATTTTAAATTTTAAATTTAAAATAAAACTTGAAAAATACTATTTAGTATTACTCGTTTATCAATCACAATTATTAATTAACGAAATAATCCCAAACAATTTTATTTGCTTTGACTAGATTTAATTTTACAGAAAAAAACGTTAACAAAATTTCAATTTTTTTTTTTATAAAAGTTAAATTTGACTATCGATTGAACAAATTTAACCAATATTGCTGAAAAAATCTATCCTTTCGGTTTGATATTAATTATATTTATAATTTATTTAAATAAATAAGTACTTTTATTTTGAATGGAAAAAGTTAATAATAAAATTTTTGAAAGAAAAACATAAAAATGTTATATTTTAAATAATTTCTCATGAAAACAATGTTTCGTGTTTATAACAACTCTCTACCACGAAATATAATTATAATTGTAAATTGTAAGTGTATGAAGAATTACACAATAGTGTGTAAAAAACTATTTTTCTGGTTTAGAAATTTTTTCAAAACTAAATCTCTGTTGAGTTTTACGGAAGATCTCTCCATAATCTTTTATTTATATAGAGTCATAAATCTAATTTGGATAAGTAATACACAAATTCTAATATATCTAAACTTTTATTTGTGTTTATCATTATCTATAAATAACCATATTTTTATTAACATATAATATTCTTTTAATGTTTGAATTATCCAACATTGTTCCCCTTAATTCCAACTTGAATTTTGGGTGACTTGATCTCTTGGAATCTAATCAAACTTTTCATTTCCTTAAACTTGACCTTTGTTAATGGCTTGGTGAGTATGTCAGCCTTCTGCTCAACTACTGGTACATGCTCAACCTCGATTTGACCATTCTCCACACATTCACGAATGAAGTGATAATTAGAAAAAATGTTTTTACTCCTCCCATGAAACACCGGATTCATAGTAAGAGCTATGGCCGATTTGTTGTCGATTCTTAGTATGACCTTCTCTCCTTCCATACTTAGTATCTCCCTCAACAATTCCTTAAGCCATATAGCTTGTTTCGTGGCTTCTGTAGCTGCCATGAACTCAGCTTCACATGAACACAATGCGACGGTGGGCTGCTTTTGTGACGTCCAAGTGATCGGTGATGAGCCATAATAGAAGACATGTCTAGAGATACTTCTTCCATCATCCACGTCAATATTATGACTACTATCACTATAGCCGATAATCTTACTTGACCCATCCCTTTTAAAGAATAGACCTAGATTAGTAGTTCCTTTTACATACCTCAATATGTGTTTGATAGCTTGTCCGTGGAACTCTCTCGGACATTGCATATATTGGTTTAGGACTCCAACCGCAAAGGATAGATCATGTCTTGTATGAAGTAGATACCTCAAACATCCTATGGTTCGTCTGTATTTGGTAGCATCAATCTCTGCTTCGTGTTCGGATTTTGAGATCTTTAAATTTGACTCCATTGGCAGATGAGTCCTTACAAGTATCCATCTTAGTATCACTAAGTATTCCTTGAGCGTATCCTTGTTTTGTTATCTTGATCCCATCCTCTCCTTGAATCACTTCTACGCCAAGATAGTACGTAAGTTTCCCAAGGTCTGACATCTCAAATCTGATTGACATATCTTCTTTGAATTGTTCAATAACCTTACGCAAGGTTCCTGTTACGAACAAATCATCAACATAGATAGCCACAATCAAGAAGTCATTCTTGTCATTCTTTAGGTGTACAAAAGACTGTTTCACACATCTTTTAAACTTCATCTCCTTTAGAACATGATCAAGCTTCACATTCCAAACTCTAGGGGCTTGTCGTAGACCATATAAGACCTTATAGAGTCTGTATACTCGGTTTTCTTCCCCCTTCTTTTCAAAACCTTCAGGTTGGCTAACATAAACCAGCTCGTTGAGATCACCGTTTAAGAAAGCAGTCTTTATATCTAGGTGATGTATCTCTCATCCTTTTGTTACAGCAATAGCTATTAATAGTCGTATAGTTTTGATCCGTGCTACTGGTGCAAACACTTCATCGAAATCTATACCTTGTTGTTGTACATAGCCTTTTGTTACAAGTCTCGCTTTATACTTGTTCACCGAGCCATCTCCTTTTCTCTTAATCTTTTAGATCCACTTTAGTCCTATTGTTTTAACACCAACCGGTTTTTCAACGAGCTCCCAAGTCTTGTTTCTTGAGATGGAATCTAACTCAGCTTTCATTGCATCTATCTATTCATGCAACTTCTGTGTTTCAAGAAAGTTTTCCGGTTCTCCATCTACTGTAAACAATAGTTTTTCATTTTCTTGATCAGCAAGTAATACATAATCATCAAGATATATGGACTGAGATATGGTGCGGCCATATCTTGTTACTACTTGTTGAGTTTCCTGTCCTTGATTCACGTCGTGTTCCATGTTTTCCTCTTTTTCCTCATTTTGGTTTATAGGTTCTTGATCATGATGATCATTGTTCTGATCACCCTCATCTCCTCCTTCTTCTATAGAACCAAAATAAGGATGCCCAATTCTCCATCACTTTTGTTTGTCATAGATGTCCAATCCCAAGCTTTCTTCTCATCAAAAACTACATCTTTACTGAAAATTACTTTTCTTACCACTGGATCATATAGTCTATAAGCTTTATAACCTGGCTCAGTCCCAAGATTTATCACACTCTTTGATATCTCATCTAGCTTTTAAGATACTGCCCATTGATTTTGGTGTTCAATGTTGGGTTTCTTGGATCTCAAGCTTTCATAAGGAGTTTGATTCTTCAAAGCTTTCTTAGATACTCTATTAATGAGATAAGTGGAGTGACAAACAACTTCACCCCATAAGTAATTTGGAATCTTCATTGCTTTGAGCATACTCCTTGTCATCTCCATTAAAGTTCGATTCCTTCTTTCCACCACACTGTTTTGTTGCGGTGTGTATGGTGCAGTTAGATGTCTTGTTATTCCATTCTCTTCACAGAACAAATTAAATTCAGCTGAGGTAAACTCTCCTCCTCTATCGGTGCGAAAGGTTTTAATGCTTGAACCCGTTTGCTGCTTGACGAATTTCTTGAACTTTTTAAACCGATCGAATGCCTCACTCTTCTCCTTTAGTAACATGGTCCACATGAGCATGAAGACATATTGATTGTTTGCACGCGTTATTGGGGATATTGGTCCACACAAGTCTCCATGAATCAATTCTAGTGGTTTTGATGCACGATATGTGGTTGAGATTGGAAAGGACCTCTTTGCTTGTTTCCCTACCGAACACGCCTCACATATGTTTTTTTCATAGGAAACTCTGGGCATTTCTATGACCATCTCTTTCTTCACCATGTTTTTCATCACACCAAGATTTACATATCCTAGCCTAGCGTGCCATGTCCATGTAGTATCATCTTCTTGTGTGTGAAAACACTTGGGATAGCTAATCTCCATTGGTGTCTTGTAGAGCCGGTTTGAAGATTTTTTTATTTGAACAAGTAATCTTCCTTGTTGATCTCTTAGTGTCAATGAATCTCCTTTCATGTACACCTCACACCCATTCTCGGTTGCTTGTCCAAGGCTTAGGATGTTGTTTTTTAGGTCGGATATGTAATAGATTTCTTTGATTGCCTTTTGTTCTCATGTCTTACACACAAAGACAATGGTTCCCTTCCCAACAATATCAACAAACGATCCATCACCAAACTTCACTTTTCCTTTAACACTTTCATCTAAGCTTGAGAAGAAATCTTTGCTTCCTATCATATGATTGCTCGCTCCATTGTCTAGATACCAAATACTTTCATTGCTATTGTTGGTATCAAATTTCTGCGGAAACACTTTATCTTCATTCAATAACGCAACCTCATAAACATAGAGCGCATCAACTTCTTGTGTCTTATTCATTTTTGTATCTTGTCGTTGTGTTAGTCATGTAGGACGCGTAGATGCAAAGTGATCTTGTTTATCACACCTCCAACATATCACTTTAAAATGATCTTTCTTTGGTTTGTGATTGTTTTTAGCAGCTTCTGGTCCATGGTTTTGGCCATTGGCTCTACCTCTGCCTCTGCCTCTACCACCGCCTCTAGGTTTTTCTTGACCTCCATAACCTCCGTGGTTATGTTGATCCTGATTCTTCTATGACTTGTTCCAAAAAAGCCAATTTTGATGCTATGCCTGACATCTTTCCTACAAAGTCATCAATAGAATCAGTGTCATCCATATTTAATTTATCAAAATCATTCATCAAGGTTTGAAGCCTTGCTTTTCACACATGATCCGCTCCAAGATGTCGTGATTTGATAGCTTCCCAAAGATCTTTCGAAATTTACTGCTCTTCTACTTGTAAAATCAGTGTATCGGGGATTGATTGAAACAATAATGCAATCGTAATATCGTTTTTCTTTGGATTTATCGGTCCTAGATCGTTTTTCTTTGGATCCCACACTTCGTTTACTCGCAACATAACATTCATTGACCAAACCGTATAGTTTGTTGATGTCAACATAGGATATTGAATATCTCTGTTAATCGATGATGTTTCAACACCTCTTGCTCGTGCTTCTCTATCGTATGCCATGATCGAATCTCCTATTTGATCGTTTTGATACCAAATGAAAGAACTTAATAAATAAAAAACTACTCTTCTTTATTGATTTAGAAACTCTTTCAAAACTAAATCTCTCTCGAGTTTTATGAAATATCTCTACATATTTTTTTATTTATATAGGGTACTAAACCTAATTTAGATAACTAATATACAAATTCTAATATATACAAACTTTTATTTGTGTTTATCTGTAAATAAATATATTTTTATTAAAAGATAATATTTTTTTAATGTTGCAATTATCAAAATGTAATTATAATTGTAAATTATAAGTGTATGAAGAATTACACAATAGTGTGTAAGCATTTAAGTTGTGGCAATATAATTCCCCCACCAATAATGAATTTATTATACTATAACAATGATGTGCATTAGAATCGTTATGTAAAAGGTAAATCCCCAAATAGTTCCACTGTTTTCTACCCTAAACAAGAAACTGGTACAATTGTAGTATTCCCCTCTTTAATGTCACTTTCCTATTTACCATTTCACCTTTTCATAAACCATCTGAAAATTAAAAACAGACCATCAAATGAAGACGAAAAGAAGTTCCAAATTGAACAAGCGAAGAAACCACACATAAATATAAATGATGAGCGTGTGTTGTATCTCTCTCACCTATAATCATATGGTTGGAAGGTGAAGAAGAAGTAGCAAGGCAAACTTTGGATATGAAGAGAGATTCAAAGATATATTTATTCAACTGAGTAATGTCTGCAGTTTCTTGGCCAGCAAGAACGCATTACCTGCGTTTAGCAAAAAGAACAACGTTTTCTATTTTGATGCACACACAGAAATATCCAAAGTGTTTTCACATTGGAGAATACTTACCGTTGAGCTGCTCTCCTTCAAGCTTTCTAAAGACTCAGCAAGTTCAGTTTGTTTGGTAGCGGTCAAAAGAAGTGCCTGGCCACAACATTTTTAAATCAATAGTTAAATCTAATGCTTCTTGAAAACAGATGTTTCTTTTGAGGGGAGCAGAGAAAAACTGGTCTCGATATTGTTACCTTCTTTGTCTTCTGTAAATCTTGCTCAATGCTTTTGATGCGGTCTAACGAATCAAGAAGTATATCTTCTTTCTCTTGAGGAATGTTTGTGGGTTTATCAAACAAAACTGTGACCATAGTCTCCAGATTCTGCAACCTTAACCAATATGGATGGAGAGACTCTCTTCCTTGCACCTGAGGAGTAGGGGAGACCGGAACCTGTCTCATTTGGTTCTCTGGCTGCTTATTTACAAGTCTTCCCAAAATCCGAAACATGAGACACACAGATGCAAATAGTTGGAGGATGAAACGAGCCAACGAACTTGCAACTTTCTGAAGAGAATTCTTAAAACTCCTTTCCACTGTCAGATTACCATGTAATTGAACTGCAGATATGTGTGTAGAGATTATTAGCATTTTATCTAAAATAGATAATGACATGAGAACACAGAATTAGATTTCACCTACTTGTTGAATCAGACTGTACAATTCTCCCAATACCAACTGCTTCAGCTTGATTACTCAGCTGAGCACGTTTTTCCTGGTAATCATTCAAAGAAAAAATATTAGACCAGGAACAAAACAACCAGACTATATTTAGGATGTAAACTAACATGTTTAGGTTGCAGTTCTCCCTCTCTAACTTGTTCTCCATCAAGTGATGATATTTCTGTGTGCGGCTGCTGCAAGTATATGGAAAGGGATATAGACAGTATTAACCAACCGCTGTTACAAGTTAACTAGAAGAGTTAATACTTACCGGTAAGGAAAATAATTTAGCTACTTTCCCATTCTCCTGGAGCTCGATTTCTTTTGTTTTGTATGTTGCATCCATCGAGCGCACTAGCTACAACGTATGATGCAAAACAGAGATTCTATCATATGATTCTATCAGTTTACACTACACAAAGAGTTGAGCTGAATAAGGGATCGTACTTTCATTATCTCCGTGTCATTCCATGGCCCCTTGTTGAATCGCATACATCCACCCTCATTTGCACACAAACAACTTCCTCCCAGAAAATCAGGAAGCTCACTGTGTAAAGAAATAACAGAAGCTATCTTTATCAGCCTCCAAAAACTTAGAAACAAACTGGAATATACGGTAAAAAATTTTGACCTTGGATCTATAATCTCTACAAGGTGACTGCGGAATTTGTTTCCCAAAACCTGTGCAACAGCCAATTTAAATTGTTGGAACACCTTAAAGGTCCTGTATAAGGCTTATTATATATGTGGAAGATTTAATACATGTATCTTAGAGGTAGTTTTAGGGTCGAGAAAGCCTTTCACTGTGTTCCAAACAAGCTTGAATCCGCTTCCAGCATTAATGATGTACATCCGATTCAATGTCTGTCTTCAACGAAACCAAAACCCATGTTAGTGTTCTTCAATGGTGAAAAGTTTTTAGTTTGACATTCAATGAACTTTCACACACACACACCTCAGGATAGTTGTCACCATCAATTTTCTGCATGCGCATTACAAGGTCCTGAGCTAATTTTCTAAAGCTCATCCAGCTCTGCATCGAAAGAAGCATTAATAAACTCAGGATGTGACAGCAATTCCGGTATTACTAAAGTTGAGAAATGAATATGAAGGCACCAACCACTCCTAGCACATCTATAATAGTTGTTGAAGAATTTATGTGCCTCTTTGCTGCAATCGAACAGGCTGGAAATTTCTCGGCAAAGGTCTTTTCAAAACCTTGTACATGATATCTCAAGAAACGCTCCAATGTGGTAACCTTCATGAGCTTGCAAGGATCAATTTTACCAAGCCGTTCGATGTAGACAGGCCTGCCTTCTCTGTCTACACCATGGTAACCATGTGGATAGTATTGTTGTACTTCTTCGTATTCATCATAAACAAAATCCTGAAGGAAATTAAGTCAAAATGCCAGTTATGAAACACCGAACCCCATGTAGAAAGAATCATAGAAAAACAAAATCTAAAAGCTTTAAAGGGTTTTTGTAGCAGCTCATAAACAACAATGTATTTACCAACTCCAAGGAAGGTTCTTATCCTTCACCTGCATTATGGTATCAACTCTATTCTCTTTCCTCCACTTTAGCATTTCTTCCCACATCTCAACAGCTTTGTCAAGATCAAACCGCCTCGCCTTTAAGAATCTGCGACACACCCAAACCTGAAACTGCTCAATGACAAAATCTATATGTACGTTTCTTCACCTAAGATATCTAACAACATCCTGCAAAGTTATCCTAATTACCTCAACATGGTATGATAATCATCGTGCCGCAGTGGAAGCAAATCTAGAGAAATCAAAGCATTTCTAAAGACATTCACTGTTTTTTCCTCTTCTGCATCCCTCACATCCTCAATCACAATCGCTGCATATTGATCGGCTACACGCTTCCCTCGTTTCCTTAAACTATGCGTCAATTTCGTCGAAGCTTTGATAGCTTTCTTCTTTAAGGATCTAGAACGAGCTCTTGTAATCTTTTCATCTTCCGAGTTCTCAGTAATGTCCTTATTTTTTCCCGTATTAGTTTCTGGAGCCAAAATGATCTCACCTAAAGCTGTGAAAGCATTTCAACAATAGGTGCTTTAAATCATATGAATACAATCAGTTTTTTTTTATTGCAAAATTATAGCTGAAATTACCTGGCATTTGGTTTTATCAAGAAACAGATGATTGTGAAGAGAAACAAAAAAAACGTCTGTATCTGATCTGCAGAGAACAAAACTCAGAAGCTTATGAAAACATAAATGTAGAATTATCGTAGATTCCTCATCTTAGATTTATACGGAAAACTAATTGAAAATCGACGAGGAAGACCGAATCAACAAATCAAAAACGGAATGAAATCAAATCCAAAACCAAAAAGATCAAGAAACGAGAATCATGATCCCCACAAAAGCAAAGCTTTCATCCCCAGAAAAAAGATAGAGAAATCCAGAGATGATTTAACAGCATTATCATCCAAAATTTTCTTCCTTACCTAATAAGCGATCTCAAAAAATCGCGGAGTATCAAATCTTAGACACTCTTTTAATTTCCAGATTTAGGTAAAGAAAAAAAAGCGCTCTCTTTCTCTCTCTCGAAACAAAAAAAAAAGCGTTGCTTTCAGATTACGAAGTCAAATCTCTTTATATACACGACAAAATACATATACACGTATACAGTTTTCCTCGGAGAAAGAAGAAGAAGCGTCGTTTTCAGACTAAGAAGAAGAAGAAGACGAGGAAGAGAGCTACACACCAGTGGTTATATTCGCGGTTTATAGCGAAAATAAAACCGGAAACAAGTCGACGGATAAACCGGGTTGAACCGGAAATTCGTCAATGTTAATTAACGTCCGTTTGGTTGGTGTAGCGGGGTGGTTACGGTCCGCGTAGGCGCTAAGCTAAACGAACCATAATTTTGCGTTTAACTGTTTGTTATCTTTATTTTTAATATTTTAATAATTAAAGAAGTGGGCCCACCGACAGAATAGTTTACTCCATGTTATAACCAATAAGAATTAGTCACGTGGTAACAGCTGACGAAGATTCTAAATTCGATGAGAGAGAAGTGCCACGTTTCTAACTTTATGTCCAAAAGGAGAGGGACAGGTAAGACCACGTGAATGTTAATCAATTCTTTTTTTTTTTTGTCGCGGAGTTTTACGAAAAAAAATATACTGAGGGATTTCGATTAGGAGTAGGCATTTTAAGCGAGATGATATATAGTATTGGCACCACCTCCGACTCTATGATCCGGATCCATTTAAAAAAGTTCGAAAAAGCCAATCGGTTTGGACGAAATTGGAGATCCGAAATTTGAGTTTGGGTCGAAATATGAAATCCGATTTGGAGGGGAGAAACACACAATCGAGAGATACAAAATAATGGCAAACACTAAATACAGACCGGATTAATACAGCGATTCTAATGTAAAGAAATCAGTTACGATTCAAATAGTTTAAATAAGACTAAAGGAATTTAAAATAAAGGATCTTTCTCTATTTCTAGACAAGAAACAAAGAAATTAAGAACAAAAGAAAGAATTCTGAACAAAAGAAGTAATTAGAAATAAAAGAAGAAAGATTGTAATTTTTTTTTGTTGAGAACTCGACTTTTATATTTAGTTTTTACATATAGGTTGAGATAGTTCGGAAAGAACATGTTTATATCAAAGAACAATTTGTATATGTTTTCACTAAAACATTTGAAATAACATTGATTCCAAATAATTTTGTCTAAATTAAGTATTCGAATTCTTCATGTTTCAATTCAAAGGAAGATAACAAAAGATATATATATATATATCTTTAAATTTATTAGATTTTTAGGATTTTGTAAAGTTTTGATTATTATTTGTATAAAGAGTTTTGTGTTTTTTCTTAGAACCCTAATAAAAAATTCTAGGAAATTTCAAAAAAAATTCATTCTTTCATATTCCCCTAATTTGATTAACCAAATCGTTGACATGTATAAAAAATTACTATAAAATTTTAGTAATTGAATTGAAAATATTATTTGAATTAGCAAAAGGAATGAGCTATGGTATTGAGAACAATGGAAAAGAAATTTGGGTAGACTTTTTTCATCACTGTCAAAAAATGAAATTGTTGACAGATGCTATGACAAAAAAATGAAGGTATGACAGCAAATGTACATATATGTCATGAATGTTACGAATCTAAGAAGTAGATAGAAATAATCAAATATACCATAAATTTTCTCTGATAAAAAGAAATACAAAATTGCTGCGAATCATAACTTTTTCTGACAAACAGATATCAAATTGCATTGCGAATCATAAATTTATCTGAGAAACAAATACAAAATCGCATTGCAAATTTTTAATATATATATATATAATAAAGTTTAAAATATGTCTTTTAATGTTATAAATATGTTTTACATGAAAGCATTTTTCCTAAATAAAAATAGCTAATTGAGACTAGTAAGGTTATCCACATAAGCAAAAACAATTATTTTATCATGATGGCACGTGGAATTATTAAAATAAGATGGAAAAATATATGTTTAACGGAAAAGTAAATTTATTATTAAAAGAATTTCAAAAGTAACCGGTTACTATCATTAATGTATTTATCAACAATCAATATAATTCAATGTATACTATCTGGTGGTTAAAAAATAGACAATATAAATTCAATAGGTAACTCCCCCCAAAAAAATATCAATAGTTAACAAATGAGTATAATATGAACACACATAAGCCACCAATTATAGAAGACGAAAAATAAAAGAAACGCAAACAAATGAAAACGGAAAAATAAGAGAAATACAAACAAATGAGAAAATGATATTTTTTAATTATCTATTCAACAATTATAATGATCTATTCAACATTTTCCCTTCAAATTATTAAAAACTTCAACATATTTTCGATTAGATTTACACTCATCTAAACAATTAAAAAATTAATAATCATTTTTTTCCCCACTAACTCACATATGATTGGTCACTACCATCATAATACTGACATTCAATTACCAACATTATAATTATTTATTCACCGACTAAACTTTCAAATTATTAAATTTTCAAGTAATTTTAGTCGATTAGACTTACACTCATTTAGAAAATTAAAATTTAATAACCGTTACATTCACACCACTAACTCACTTATTATTGGTTAGTATCCTCATAATAATGATCTTCAGTTACCAATATTATAAAACACCAACTATCATATTGTTAATCACAAATCTTGCACACAATCCCTTAACAACAAATCATGACATAAAAAAAAATCTTACTCCTACTTCTCACTCTCATATTTTCATATTTTTCTACGACTTTGATGGAGATTTTACAAAAAAAAATGGGTCAAATTTTTTCAATTTTGGGAAGCCAAATTTTTTAACAAAAGCAACACACTCATAGGTTTAGAAATGCTATTCCCCGACAAAAAGATATGTTTAATAAGATTTGAAATACTTTTTTTTACCTCGATTTTTTCTTTATATTTTCTTATTTTATTTTTAATCTCCATTATTATATTTTTATTCTACTATGTACAAAATAGATATATGACACATATTATTTGTCTTTTGTTTAATTTCTGTTTTAATTACTTACAAATATTATATATAAATTATATAATAAATAACTTCCAAAATCAGTTTTTTCCCCAAAGTGCTATTTTATTTAAACAATTGCTCTTTTAATATTAAATTTATGCTATTTTAAAAATTTATATTAATGATGTTACATTTGAAACAAACATTTAAAAGAGTTTTATTTTTGTCAATTACCCCAAAATTAATATGTTTTTAATTTTTTAAATATATGTTATGCATCTATTTGATACGTTTAAGATTTCTAAGATCAAATTATTTTGGTTTTACTTATCTCGTATCACTCAAAATCAAGAGCTAACATATTAATTAATATGTTGTACTATTAAACTCTAAAACAAAAGAAAATACGATTTTTGGAATGAGAAGAAAATGGTTTGGTTTTAGTGCACAAAAAGCCAAAGTAGAAGCAAAAGAAATAAAGATGGGCACTGGCAATTCATTGTCATAGTAAAGTTATGATTGAATTTTTTATTCAGTCATAACTATATATGCTGTTGTTCACAAAATATAAATGAACAAAAATGATTAATTTTCTTGTCCCGTTTGTCAAATTCCGAAGCTTGAAGTTCAATACCGGTTTGGGTATATTCATTTCATATTCAAGGTGATTTTCATTTGGTTTGTAGTTTTAAAAATATCTTAAAATATTTCACATATCTTGCTATTAAATTATTAAAATTATACTTTTATATATATATATATATATATATATATAAGAGTATTTGCATCACATGAATCAAACTAATCCCAAAATTTGCGAAATATCCAAACATTGTTTGGTACACTGACAATTGTTTAATCCGATATTATTCATATTTACCTAAACGAGTAGCGGTGTTAGACAAAATACTTTTTATAGATTTTAGCAAAAATGTTTTATACCCATTTCACTTCGTTTAATGATGGGAGAGCAACAACAACAGGTTTTCGTGAAAATGAGGTTCAAAGCTTTTTTCTCTGATTTTTTTTCCCATTCACTTTCAGAAACATGTTGTATTGTATTATTTTGCGCACCAATTTCCCGTTTTTCACACACCCAATTTTGTTACCGACCCAATTTTCCGGTAAGCCTCGTCTTTCTCGATATCATGTATTGTTTATGTGAACAGTACAACTCGCATTTATTACGGTATGTGTTCTAATTTCGACCTAACTTTTGAACAATCGCAATTTTTTCGTGAATCTCGCACCTCTGAACTTTGTAACCGTCGATTTTGTAGGATAAAAACTCATTCTTCACAACTGTTGCACTATTCATTTGAATAGTAAAAAAGCTCCGTAAAGAAGAAGAAAAATGAGTATGAAGGATTACGAGATAGTAAGTTTTGTTACTTTTTTGCCTTTTTCAATACAAAAGGGAATGTCTGCATGCAATTCATTCCCCAATCTTGCATGTTTAGGATTCACTTCCTCCACTTTCGGAGAGGATGTTTGCCGCCCGTGAAAAACTCTCTGGGGAGCGTGTTACTCATACCACAAGACCAACATGATAAATGTTATTTTGAATGCTCTCGAAGAACTTGAGGTTGAATTTTTTTAGAAATTCCTCTTTTGGGAAAATCATTGCAACAACCGAGAAACCATCATATTGTGGAAGTTTTGGACACTTCTTGATAACCAGACAACTTAAAACTTCGAAACCACATGAGTTATGGTTTCTGTTTGCGGGTAAACCGGTGAGATTCTCGTTAAGAGAGTTTGCAATTATAACCGGTCTTCCATGTGAAAAATTTCTAAGTCGTAGCAAGGGAAAGAAGAAGCATCCAATAAAAGAGAAGCCGTATTGGCATACTGTATTTGGTAACCTCCAAACATGCTCAGTTGATCTCGCCATAAAGATGCTGGAAAAGAAAACTATAACCGATAAAGATGAAAAGACCAAGTTTGCTTGTCTTGCTTTCAGTGCATCTGTTGGTTCCTACATCCCACATCTCCGAGATTGACAAGAATCATGTTGAACTCATTACCTAACCAATATAAAATATATATACATAAATTATATAGAAACAGAAAGATAGATGATAATAATATTACTGCAAAATTCAAATGAGAAATAAGTAGAATCGAGATTAATGTTTAATATCTTAAAATAGTATTTTTTAAGTTTTTGTTCTAAATTTAACAATCTAAACGTAAAATTCTAAAAATAACACAAATTATTTTCGAAAAATACATATTTACCATAAATAAATTACATATATAATTAAAATATTATATTTGGGTTCTTTTTTAATTAGACTTTAGTTTTTTCTTATTAAAAATAAAGTTTTAAAATATTTTAATATTAATTTGTTCTATTTTTACAAAATTTAAACTAATAGTGCTACATTTGAAATAAAAATTTAAAAATGGCTATTTTTGTCAATCACTCCGAAATTAATATCTTGTTTTTTTTAATTCTTTAAATATATCTTTTGCATCTGTTTGATACGTTTAAAATTTGTAGGATTAAATTATTTCGGTTTTACTTGTCTCGTATCGCTTGAAATCAAGAGCTAACATATTAATTAATACGTTGTAATCTTAAACTCTAAAACAAAATAAAATATGAGAGATATGAGAGGATTTGATTTGTTTTGGGATGTTTGGAATGAGAAGAAAATGGTTTGGTTTTATAGCACAAAAAGGCAAAGTAGAAGCAAAAGAAATAAAGATGAGCAATGACAACTCATTTTCATAAGTAAATTTATGACTGAATTTTATTCTGTGTTCACTGCCTTTCAAAAGATAAGATGTATGAAAATCAATTAAATGCAAAAATCAAGATCTTTCATAGTGATGGAGGAGGGAAATTTATGAACAACTTAAAAAGTTTATTTACTGAAAAAGGAATTGTACACACGATCTCATGCCCCTACACCCTTGAGCATAATGGAACTGATGAAAGGAAGCATAAACATTTAGTGGAATTGGGATTGTCTATGATATTTCACTCTCATATACCCTTAAAGTATTGGGTCGATGTTTTTTTTTCAGCCAACTACATTATCAACATGCTCCCTTCTTCAGCTCTGAAAAACTGCAGCCCTCTTGAGAAACTATTTAAACAAAAACCGGAATATCAAATGTTGAGAGTACTCGGGTCAGCCTGCTACCCCTGCTTAAGACCTCTGTTGAGAGTACTCACAAACTCAAACCAATGTCACTTCAGTGTGTCTTCATCGGTTATAGCTCACATCACAAAGGTTATAGATGCCTTTACCCACCCACAAGTGGAGTATATGTCTAGAGACATGTGATCTTTGATGAGGAAACACTCCCCTTCAAACAACAATATCAATCTCTTGTGCCAAAATACAACTCTACTCTATTGCACGCCTGGTAGCTTAATAATCATTATGTTGAAGATCCTACAGATTCACAAGACCACAACAATGCTCCCCTGAATCATTCGTTTCCCACGAACTCATCAACAACAACAGCTGAAAATCAGCCTGCTTTTGTGGAGGAAAATCAACCTGCTATTGTAGAGGAAAATCAACCTGCTATTGTAGAGGAAAATCAAAATTTACAACAAGGAAACAGTGAGGCTGCTACTACCACACATTCTCACCATATGACAACACGCTCTAAGGATGGAATTCGCAAACCCAACTCACGGTATGTTCTCCTCACCTTTCAACAGTCCACAACTGAGCCTAAAACAATAACTCAGGCTATGAAACATCCGGATTGGAATCAGGCTGTGCTAGAAGAGATAAGAACCATTCACATGCTCAAAACTTGGATACTGGTTCCTCCAACAGCATATATGAACATTCTCGACTGTAAATGGATGTTTAAAACAAAGTTAAATACTGATGGACTCAAAGCTCGCTTTGTGGCCAAGGGATTTCTTTAGGAGGAGGGAGTTGATTATCTGGAGACTTTCAGTCCAGTGGTTAGGACTGTCGCGATCCGAATAGTCTTAACCATTGCTACTTCAAAACATTGGCTCATCAAGCAATTAGATGTCACCAATGCCTTCCTCTACGACGAGTTAAAAGAGCCAGTCTTTATGGTTCAACCACCTGGATTCGAGGATAAAAACAAACTTGATCATGTTTGTTGATTAACCAAATCTCTGTACTATTTGAAGTAGGCTCCATGCGCCTGGTTTGACACCTTCAACAACTTCCTTATTGACTTTGGCTTTTTCTGCAGCAAGTCGGACCCCTCCCTGTTCACATTTCATAAAAATGGCAGAAGCTTGGTTCTCCTGCTATACGTTGACGACATACTTTTCACGGGTAATGATCCATTAACCTTGGCTCAGTTAATCAACACTCTCAACATCAAATTCTCGATGAAGGATCTCGGCCCTCCTAGCTACTTTCTCGGAATTTAGCTAGAGTCACATTCAGGGGGAATGTTTATCCATCAAACCTCCTATGCCAGAGATATTCTACACCAAGATGCAATGACTGATTGTAACTCCATGCCCACTCCCCTACCACAACGGTTGGATCATCTACATTCAGAACCTTTTCAAGACCCAACCTACTTTTGAAGTTTGGCAGGCAAACTCCAGTATCTCATCATTACCAGGCCAGACATCCAGTATGCAGTGAACTTCGTCTGCCAAAGAATGCACTCTCCAACTGCTTCAGACTTCACACTTCTTAAACGCATCCTCAGATACATCGAAGGGACCATATCAATGGGGTTACACATTCTGAAGAACTCAAACTTGTCACTCACAGTCTTCAACGAAAATGACTGGGCTGGATGCAAAGAAACTAGGAGATCAACTACCGGTTTTTGTGTTTTTTTTTGCAACAATCTCATCTCTTGGTCGGCTAAGAGGCAATCAACGATTTCAAAATCTTCAATAGAGGCAGAATACAGGGCTCTTGCTTCAACACCTCAAATAATCAACTGGGTTTCTTTTCTGCTCAGAGACTTAGGCCTCTCACAATGTCAACCAACCTTACTGCAATGCGACAATCTCTTTACCGTGTACTTGAGTGCGAATCCTGCTCTGCATAATCGCTCTAAGCACTTCAATACTGACTTTCACTACATCAGGGAACAAGTGGCTTTAGGTCTCATTGAAACAAAACACATTCTAGCTCACCTACAGTTCGCTGACATCTTCACGAAGTCACTCCCTAAGACAACCTTCTTTGATCTACGTAGCAAATTGGGAGTAAAGGAATTTACTTAAAGTTTGAGGGGGAATGTAAGTGAGAGGCTGCACCCAAATGGAGAACCTCATAAGTCATACCCATCACAATTCACCAAATAAAAGCCCAGACGACAAGCCTATTCCACATGAAACAAAATTGCAGGAAGTACCTCGTCCTTCTCCTGTAAACAAGAATAGCAAGATTGCAATTCTGCAAAACCTGCACAACCGTTTCTCTGCACTCATGTCCTTGAAGCAAGATGTTCATTTGTCTTTATAATTAACTTGTCTGTTTGTATTAGCTTTAGAAATCTCTTCTATCTCTATAAAAACCAAGTTGTATTGTCGTTCAAAACTAAGAGTGAAGTAATATTATTCAGCTCAAAACTCTCTCTTCTTCAGTTTCTACACTATATGTCTTCAATTCGATTTTCTATCAAAATTGAATAGGAGAAATTGGTGATTCAATGTATGTTTACGTTAAGATTATCAGAAAACAGTCAAATCTACTATGAAATAATGTATTTGGGATGATATATTCACTAATTCTAATCACTGTTCGAACTGTAATATGCTAATACTATATATGCATGTACTATGGTGATTAAGATATTTTCATCTGGTGGTGGAGTGAAGAATGAGATAGTTGGAATGCTTGTTGGGAATATTGAACGGGAATATTGAACGGGAAGTTGTTTGGGATAGAATTTGCGAAATAAGGGATATTAATGGGTTGTATTGCGTTAGGCAAAGAAGGTATCTGTGTGATTGGCAATGGTGTAAACGTTGTGGGTTGAGGAAAAGATGAAGAAGGCAATGGGGGCATTGTGGTTTTGCGAAGGAATGTTGTTGTAGTAATTTAGTGATTTAAGGTTTTGGTTTTTCTTGAGAGAGAGATAAGTTTGTGTTTTTGAGTTTACTTGCGAGTGATGATGAAGTAAACATGGAGTTTGTGTGTGTTTATAGAAGAATTAGGGTTTAAAGTTTATCGTTCTTGCAATTTATTTGATTGTTAACTTGTTTTACAAGAAAAGTGGTCCTCTATTGTCAAACCTCAGACTGCAAATCAATGTGTTATGTAGCTCATTTGTTCAATATATATAATACATTATTTTTTAAAAGAAGAATCCAAATCCATGACTCACAACAAATTCACAGATTTGGTTCTAATTTCCAAATTGAATTAAATTTTTCGAATATGAATTGAATTATAATATAATCTAATTGAAGTAAAAGTTTTTACTGTGAATTAACTGTTTCTAAACCGAACGAATCTAAAGTTAAAAAAAACTGAATTAATATAAGTTTATTAAAATAATATATAATTTGAATTAATTATTAAAAAACATATTAACATATATTAAACTCTATTGTATTAGTTAAATAAAATTTTATTCTTTGTTTAAAAATATATTGAATCAAGATATAATACAAAATCTGAAAAAATATTCTCAAATATTCTTAACTTATCTCTAATTGATTAAACGTTGATTAAACGTTTGTTATTCCTCAAAAATCACAATTGATTAAACGTTGAGAAAAACAACAAAGCCATCGGAAGAGTATTCTACTTTTTTCTTTGTTTCTCCGATCAAATTTCATCGAAGCTCTGATCAAAGATATGTTGATGATTTTAACGGAACTGATTTTAACTCAATGTTATTGTTAGAGTGGAAAACATATCAAGATCACACAATTAATTATCCAAAACAAACTATTTTATTTCTTTCAATCAATCAAGTTAATTCACCCTAGAATTACATTTGTAGGTTTTACACAAACTCAACTTAATTGATTTGCTATCTATTGATTGCAAAAGACAACAAAACCTTAACCTAAATTTCGCAATTTCTTGTTGTTCTTCGATCAATTCTTCGCAAATCGTCTTCTTGTTGTTCTTCGATCAATTCTTCGCAAATCGTCTTCTTGTTCTGATCTTCGATCTTATTCAAAAACTTGATTTATGATCTTCTCTTTGTCTGGTTTTATACTACGAGAAAATCTTTAGCCAACAAAAACTTTCCTGATTTTCTTTTAGGAAACTTTCAGTTTGTCTTTACCACTTTTCTGTTTTCATTTTTTCCAACTTTCTGTTTTGTGATTCAGCAACTTCCTGTTTTGCGATTCACCTCTTCTGTCATTGGCCCATGCCTCTTCTGTTTGGGCCTTCATGCCCATCAAATAATCCTACATCTTCAGTTACATCGTCAACAACGTTTCTGCTGTTTTGTTTCAAACAAAACATTGAATTGATTTCCATTACTTTTCTAGTGTCTCCATCTTACATGTTCATTGCTTTGGTGCAAAACGTTTCTTTACACCGCAAGAAAGTTCTTTGAAGCCTTCAAAACCGTTGCAATCTGAACTGAAATCGAAACCAGTTCGAGTGACAGTAAAAGTCAAGACTCCGCCGACATATAATCAAAAGCAAAAATTGTTTGAACCGAAACAGAAACCAGTTCATGCGATAGTAAAAATCGAGACTCCACCGACACAGAATCAAAAACAAGAACTGTTTGAATCGAAACCGAAACAGAAACTAGTTGAAACGACAGTAAAAGTTAAGATTTCACCGTCACAGAAACAAAAGAATAGAATTGTTTGCTGGTTCGGTCACAATGAATGCTGCTCCATCGCCAAGGCATTTGCCGATTCCCACGTTTTGCGTTAGAGAGATGATGAAATAATTAAGGAGTTATTCTTCATTTTTTATAACTGTTTCATTTGTTAAAAGCAATTATTATCTTTGTTTGTGGAAAATATTTGTTGTACGTTAAGTGTAGTAAGTACTGTCTACTATTATGCAATGTAACATATTTATATTCACAATATGTATAATGATATTTTTAATTTTTAATTTTCGTTTATTTAGCCCGATAATGTTAATTTGTTATCTTTTCAGTATTTTTTGGATCATCAATATATGTGTTCTTACATAAAATTTAGATTCAAAACTAAATTGATTTATAGACTTTAATCATAACTAATGTTCATAATTGATTCATTAAAATTACCATAGTTTCAAAACCAAAAAAAAATGTTTACTTTCGTCAATTACACAAACTTATGTGACTAAATATATTTCCACCCGTATTTTTTGGGTATTTCTTTAACTACATAAATTATATTTTTTCGTAAATTACACAAATTTAATAAATTATTCTAATTACAGAAATTCTATTAACTTTTACGCGTTAAATAGCTATTAAATCTGGTTATAACTCGAAAATATGTCTTTAACTTGGTTTTATTTTGATTTAAAACCAGATGTTCGAAGTAAAACAAGGTTTAATAACAATTTAATGTATAAACATTAATGGAATTTTTTTAATTAGAATAATTTGTGAAGTTTATGTAGTTTACGAAAAAGAACACAGTTTATGTAACTAATAAAAGACTCAAAAGGTATGGGTGAAAATAGGTTTATTCGCATAAATTTGTGTAGTTGACAGAAGTAAACAAAAAAAAACAAATTCAAAACATATATAAAGCAGATCTTGAATAACTTCTGGGGAGGGAGTATTTATCAGAAGAGATGTTGATTTTAAGTCTTGATGCTATTAGCTAGTCCAATATGTTTTTGTTTTCAGAAATGTATGTTGTCATGATCCTAAGAAATTCAAGGAATCTGATGTAACTGGATTATTAACATCATCAATGTTAACTTAATTATGTCGTCTGTTTGAATACAAGAATGGTTTGGCTTGTATTTTGTTGTCTCTATTGATTACAAGAACCAATAAAGCCTAGTGAGTGTTTGAGGTTTGAGTATCACATTAAACTAAAAAGGGGAAATTGTAAGAACAATAGAGAGAGAACGATTTTAGCTGAGGATGAAAAACATTTTTTATTAGTTCACACTTTTAATGTTTTTACAAAACACGATGACTTAAATAGACACACATATCAGCAATTTTACACAACACATACTTAACGTCTATTGGCTTTCATCTTCTTCTAGGGATTGAAGAAATTCAAACTTGTTCTGAAAAAGACAATGTCCTTGATGTCCTTGGTTCAGTTTGTGTCTGTCCTTGACTTGATTCAGTCTATCGTTGTCCTTTTGTTTCAGTCTGTCCATTTCTCGTACGATGCACTTTCTTGGTCCAAGAGAGAGAAGAGTCGTTGAATCTTTGGGAGAGCAATCTTTGGGCTTCGTGGCTGACATGGGCTTAGTGTGAAAGGCTGGTTGAGCTGGATCTGAAGCGGTGGTGGTGGAGTTGTGATGCTCTGTTATGTTGACAGAAAACAGAGCATGATGAGCTGCTCCATTAGGTGAGCTAATATCCCCCCTCGAACTGATGGTGGGTGAATACCCAACACCCAGTTTGTTGCGTAACATGACGAAGGCACCTCGTGACAAAGACTTAGTAAAAATGTCGGCAATTTGCAAGACGGCCGGAACATGATGTGTTTCAATTACGCCAAGAGCAACTCTTTCTCTAATGTAATGGTAATCTGTCTCGAAGTGTTTAGACCTGTTATGAAAAGCAGGATTCGTCGTTAGATGAACTGCAGACAAGTTGTCGCAAAGTAATTTTGCTGGACTTGGCTGTGAGACACCCAAATCTCGGAGGATTGACGTGATCCATGTGAGCTCAGCTGCTGTGTCTGCCAGAGCTTTATACTCTGCCTCAGTGGAAGAGCGCGACACTGATTTCTATCGTTTGGCAGACCAAGAAACGATGCTAGACCCAAGAAATGTACAAAATCCAGTTGTTGATCGACGCGTGTCTTTACAACCTGCCCAGTCGCTATCGCTTTAGGCGAGGAGGGAAAGATCTGATGTTCTCTTAAGAGATATGCAAAAGGAAGTAGTACCTCTCAAGTATCGCATGATCCTTTTGAGTAGTGTGAAATCATAGCATGACGGGTTGTACATCCTTTGGCAAATGAAGTTAACAGCAAATTGTATATCAGGGCGTGTGAGCGTAAGATATTGCAATTTTCCGGCAAGACTTTGAAAGTAGGATGGATCAGAAAAGGGTTCTTCACCAACCGAGTTGTTCTCCAGGCGTGATGGTTGTCGGAGGCCTTTTTAAGCTACCATTGACGAACCCTAAGAGTTTTTGACTACTTAAAAGAGATTTGAATTGTGTTTTCCACATTAAATAGTTGCAGTCGTTCAGTTTAAGAGTTACTGAACTTGCAACATGAATATTAGAAGGAAAAGGATAAATATCTGGGTTTCCCTCCATTGAAAAGCTTGTTAAAGCTTAGAAAGCTCTGATACCATAAGAACAATAGAGAGAGAGAACGATTTTAGCTGAGGATGAAAAACATTTTTTATTAGTTCACACTTTTAATGTTTTTACAAAACACGATGACTTAAATAGACACACATATCAACAATTTTACACAACACATACTTAACGTCTATTGGCTTTCATCTTCTTCTAGGGATTGAAGAAATTCAAACTTGTTATGAAGAAGACAGTGTCCTTGATGTCCTTGGTTCAGTTTGTGTCTGTCCTTGACTTGATTCAGTCTGTCGTTGTCCTTTTGTTTCAGTGTGTCCATTTCTCGTACGATGCACTTTCTTGGTCCAAGAGAGAGAAGAGCCGTTGAATCTTTGGGAGAGCAATCTTTGGGCTTCGTGGCTGACATGGGCTTAGTGTGAAAGGCTGGTTGAGCTGGACCTGAAGCGGTGGTGGTGGAGTTGTGATGCTCTGTTATGTTGACAGAAAACAGAGCATGATGAGCTGCACCATTAGGTGAGCTAATATCCCCCCTCGAACTGATGGTGGGTGAATGCCCAACACCCAGTTTGTTGCGTAACATGACGAAGGCACCTCGTGACAAAGACTTAGTAAAAATGTCGGCAATTTGCAAGACGGCCGGAACATGATGTGTTTCAATTACGCCAAGAGCAACTCTTTCTCTAATGTAATGGTAATCTGTCTCGAAGTGTTTAGACATGTTATGAAAAGCAGGATTCGTCGTTAGATGAACTGCAGACAAGTTGTCGCAAAGTAATTTTGCTGGACTTGGCTGTGAGACACCCAAATCTCGGAGGATTGACGTGATCCATGTGAGCTCAGCTGCTGTGTCTGCCAGAGCTCTATACTCTGCCTCAGTGGAAGAGCGCGACACTGATTTCTGTCGTTTGGCAGACCAAGAAACGATGCTAGACCCAAGAAATGTACAAAATCCAGTTGTTGATCGACGCGTGTCTTTACAACCTGCCCAGTCGCTATCGCTATAGGCGAGGAGGGAAAGATCTGATGTTCTCTTAAGAGATATGCCAAAGGAAGTAGTACCTCTCAAGTATCGCATGATCCTTTTGAGTAGTGTGAAATCATAGCATGACGGGTTGTGCATCCTTTGGCAAATGAAGTTAACAGCAAATTATATATCAGGGCGTGTGAGCGTAAGATATTGCAATTTTCTGGCAAGACTTCGAAAGTAGGATGGATCAGAAAAGGGTTCTTCACAAACCGGGTTGTTCTCCAGGCGTGATGGTTGTCGGAGGCCTTTTTTGGCTGCCATTGACGAAACCTAAAGAGTTTTTGACTGCTTAAAAGAGATTCGAATTGTGTTATCCACATTAAATAGTTGCGGTCGTTCAGTTTAAGAGTTACTGAACTTGCAACATGAATATTAGAAGGAAAAGGATAAATATTTGGGTTTCCCTCCATTGAAAAGCTTGTTAAAGCTTAGAAAGCTCTGATACCATAAGAACAATAGAGAGAGAGAACGATTTTAGCTGAGGATGAAAAACATTTTTTATTAGTTCACACTTTTAATGTTTTTACAAAACACGATGACTTAAATAGACACACATATCAGCAATTTTACACAACACATACTTAACGTCTATTGGCTTTCATCTTCTTCTAGAGATTGAAGAAATTCAAACTTGTTCTGAAGAAGACAATGTCCTTGATGTCCTTGGTTCAGTTTGTGTCTGTCTTTGACTTGATTCAGTCTGTCGTTGTCCTTTTGTTTCAGTGTGTTCATTTCTCGTACGATGCACTTTCTTGGTCCAAGAGAGAGAAGAGCCGTTGAATCTTTGGGAGAGCAATCTTTGGGCTTCGTGGCTGACATGGGCTTAGTGTGAAAGGCTGGTTGAGCTGGATCTGAAGCGGTGGTGGTGGAGTTGTGATGCTCTGTTATGTTGACAGAAAACAGAGCATGATGAGCTGCTCCATTAGGTGAGCTAATAAATTGAAGATATTTGGAAATATGTAAAGTTTTCCTTAATGAAGAAAATGGTAAATTTTGTTGATGATAAGAAATTTTTTATTAATCAAGAAAATATGTAAAATTTTCAATAATATTTTTTGGGTCTTCTCTTATTTAAACAAAGATCGATTAGAACAAGGATTATCGAAAAATAGAGAAAGCAAGAAAGGTGTGCATTTTCATATTTTTCGAGAGATTCTTTATTTATAGACTTCAATCGTAAATAATGTCCATAATTGATTAAAATTATCATAGTTTCAAAACAAAAAATATAAACTAATTCAATACATATATAAAGCAGATATTGGATAAGCTAATTATAACATAAATTCAAAATAAATAAGAGTTTTATTGTTTAATATTTGTGCAAAATCTACTCTTTATGTATCAATTTGTTGCGTACAAATTCTCAAAACAAAATTTGTTTGTCTTATTTCATGCAAAGTTTTAATTTAGGAAAATTTTCTAAATTAGCATATTTTAAATTTTTTATTCTAAATATATCATCATTAGTTTAAAATTCCAATAATAACATAATTTAAAATTAAAATGCATTAAAATTACATTTTAATAGAAAAAAATTAAACCCTAAATTAGAAAAAATGAAACTAAATATAATAATTTAAGTTTATATATAATTTATTTAGATTAAATAAATATGTATTGAGTAATACCATAAAATAGTGCTATTTTAAGTTTATCTTCCAAATTTATCACATTAAAACTAAAATTCCAAAAATAGTACAAATTATTATGTGAAAATAATTATTTATCTTAAATAAACTATATATAAAATTAAAACATAATGTTTGGATTCAATTTTTCCAATTTAGGATTTAAATTGTTTTCAATATGAAGAAGTTTTTAATTATTTTAGTATTAAATTTGTGTTATTTTGGAAATTTAAATGATTAGTGTTATATTTGGAACAAAAACTTGAAATAGTGTTATTTTAGTCAATTGCCAATAAGTATTTTTATATAATTATTTGTGCTATTTTTTGGAATGTAATTTTATGATATTATATTTGAAAAAACTTTAAAATATGATATTTTATGGTATTACTCATTAATTTAATTATAACAACGGAGCTAAACTGTGTTGAGATAAAATATGAGAAAGAAAACCATAAAATATTCAACTATTATTATTAATATACTAATTATTTTCCATTTCGAATAAAGAAAAACATAAAGATTAAGGCAAAAAAGCAAGGCAACAATTATAAATAAAGTTTTAATCTTGCTAAAGATAAAAGGAAACATATCCTTTTTGTTTTAAGATAATCAAGAATACACATTTTTTCTTTTTTTTTTGTTTTAAGATAATTCAGAATACACCTTTTTCTTTTTTGTATATTTTGAAATTAATATAAAAAACTAAATAAAAGTAATTTTATCCTTACTTGGATTCCACAAAAACCCTATAAATAACATTGAACCCTCTCGTTTTCATTCCTCACAAATCACTTTTGATTAAAATTAAGCAAAAACAAAGAAGCCATCAAAGTGTGCTCCATCAAATTTCATCGAAGTTTTGATCAAGAGATGTCGATGATTTTAACCCAACGTTACATTGTCAAAAACGTTTTTGTCGTTCCGTTTCATACCGAACACGGAATCGGTTTCCATTACTTTTCTCGTATTTCGTTGTTACATGTTCCTATTTCTGTCTCACAACCTGTTGATGCTGTTGAGACTATGGAGCTGGAATCTAATCCCGAAGTTGATGATAAGCCGATTCAAGATCCGACCATGATCAATATGGAAAATTCAGATGGAGAATTGTTTGATGGTTCCTTCACAGAAGATGATTCTCCTTCACCAAGAGATGTGCCAATTCCATTGTTTTAAGTGAGAGAGGATCAATCAGTCTTCAAATTAAAGAACCAATCTTTTTAGAAGCTTTTGGTTTTTGTGTTTAGTTTTGTTAAAACAATTTCTTTATTCAATAAAATTTTGTATTTACAACAGTCTCTTTGTCCCATATTGTTTCATATTGTTTCATTATCTTATTAAATCATGAGTTTAATAAGATTATACTTTTATAATATTATATTCTTTAGTAAAAAAAATAACATTAAAATTCGCATTCTGTATTTTATAGTTAAAAATATAAGTCAAAAAAATCTATAAAAATACGGTTTGTGTATTCCCATTGTATTTAATATTTGTGCAAAATCTATGCTTTATGTATGAGTTTGTTGCTTACAGATTATCAAAACAAAACCTTTATTTCATGTAAGTCATCTGTATAAAAATTGTCTTATATGAAAACTAATGTTGGGAGAGTGTAAAAGTGATGGTTGCATGAGATATTAAACTGAGAATTCTACAAACTTATTAAGAAACTTTGGTGTGGAAAGAAAAAAGGAACAAAAATTTTGAAACTATGTTAAATATGATTGTTGTCAAGAAACTCTTCATAAGCAGAAGATCCACTAGAAGAGTCGGATTCTTCTTCCTTAGGGGACAAAGTAGGCGAGAGTTGGGCCTTCTTAGAACCTGAAACACAAGACAAAAGTAGAGTTGATTTCTCATCATCTTTGTTTTGCAAATTTGACATCAAGATATCGAAAACCCAAACCTTTACTAGTCAGATTCTCTTACAAATAACTTACAAATCTAGACAATATTATCCAAAGTGAAACACGTGTGTGTGAATAGCATTGTTGTAGAATTTTTCTTTTGATTAGAATTGTTTTTTTCGTCGAAAAGTAGTATTTTATTTATCTAGTCATTTAGAGAAATATATTTGTAATTACTTACATTTGTTGACAAATGTTGATAACTATACATATAGCATTGAAACAGAGCATCAAAGCTATTGATAGTGATCGAGTGTAGCAATTTACAGAGTAAAAAACAATATATTGCTAAGAAAATTGTAGCTGTGATAGCAAGTAAAAATGATTACAATGATCATCTAAGCAACAATAAAAAGGATAAACCTAAGGCACAATCTAATTGAAAAGAGAGGATACTTATACTCTTTAACAGCACGACTTTACAAACTAAACCCAAACCATATACTGATGTCGAAAAAAAAGAACACAATTCTCTACCTTTCTTCTGAGTTGAACCTGTTCCAAGCTTCCTGGAATTTTAAGACATTAACACAATTCTAAATTTCAGTATGCTTTATTTTTAGAGATTGCGTGGAAAGAGTGTTAAGAACATGAAGTACCTTAAGAAGATCGAAGACCTTTTCACATATATATTTCTGATGAATGTTTGCACCACGTTGTTGTAATTTGTCTGGATGAACACAAAGTGTTGCTTTCCTGTAAGCTCGTTTCACAGCTGCTGAAGTTATGACTTCTGTTAAAGGTAATGGTTGCCAACCGCTCTCGGGACCAAGGATCTGATTCAAAACACACATACAAACTCGATTTTGAGAAATAAGTCTTACTTTTTTTTAACTTTGATCTCTATGTTGTTCATTAGGAAACGTACGTATTGTAATGTTGAGAGTAATGCTCTTATATTTCCTTCTTTTCCACTAGACCATCTCTTTACTTCGGCGTCTAAGGTTTCAGCGATTCTCTGTAGGAAACAGAAACAACATATGATCATTGGAAAAGGCTTTATCTAAAAATTTGAATAAGAGATTCGGTTTGATGTGTGTACAATTCTCTCTGCTTGTTCTCTCTGAGCCACGAGATCACGCATATTCTTCTCTGCTAAAGCTTTAGCCTGTTAAAGAATTCAATATGATGGTAAATTAATTATCATCAACCGTGTGGAGAGTATTGGGTAATTAGAAGCATTAGATTACCACACGATCAGCTGTTCTTCGATGCCTTTCTAATCTTGATGTATATCTTTGAGGTGATTCACCATCAGTACCTTAAGAGACAAAAGAAAAGAAAAGAAAAAGAGTTTAAGCTAAATGGAAAAAAAAAACGCACAGAACTAGAGAGTTTTCAGAGTATTTTTACCAGAAGAATTTGGATATCTTGAAGCACCAAAAGAGGCTGAATTTTGAAATTGCTTATCAGAAACCGATCTTTCCATTCGCTCTCTTGCCTCAAAAGCAGCCTTTTCAGCTGCATGTTCACGAGCTTCAGCAGTTGCTCTCTCCACAGCTGCCCGTTCCGCTCTAAGTCTTGCCTCTATTGACAACTTATCAGGCAAGGACTTCTCTCTGGCCTCAGCGCATGCTTTCTCTAATCTTTCACGTGCATTATCAGATATATTCGGTTCACGATAGTCTTAGTGCACATTAGCAATATATAAGATGTATGTTAGCATTATCTATAAACTGTATAAATAGTGAGATGATGTAATTCGGTAACAATACAAGAAATAAAGATTCATTTTCTCCAGCTCGTTCATTTGCATGTTCACGGAGATTCTTCAGGTTTGATCTTAAACTTGATATGGTATCAGAGCTATCACGATCGAGTAGAAATGAGTAATTCATCTCTTGATCTGTTCATTGCTCAATTTCTTTCGAGTATTGTATTCATCGTATATTTTACGAAGATCGCGATACTCGAATCTGTTCTTTTCGTTCTGTTATTGACCTAATCGTGAGTGATTTTGCTTCTTACATTACTCTTCACGATTTCTTTCTTCGTAAATCATCCTTTGTTGACCTCGTTTGTGTTCGATTTTACTTTTTCCTCTATATCGGCACAATCTTGTTTTTAGAAAATTTTCTTGATTGCTTGATATCATGGAATCGCATTCAGCTAGCAGTACGCATGACACACATGGTAATCCTAGACAGAATATGGATCTTTATGAGAATCCATATTTCCTCCATAGTGCTGATCATGCTGGATTGCAACTAGTGACAAATAGGTTGACTTCTGGAACTGATTTTCATGCCTGGAAACGATCTGTCAAGATGGCATTGAATGTTAGAAATAAGTTGGGATTTATTGATGGTAGTATAAGGAAGCCGCCTGAAAATCATCGAGATTCTGGTTCTTGGTCCCGTTGCAATGACATTGTTGCAACTTGGCTAATGAACTCGGTCTCTAAGAAAATTGGACAGAGTCTTCTGTATATGTCTACTGCTGAGGCAATTTGGAATAATCTTCTAGCTCGGTTCAAGCAAGATGATGCACCAAGAGTGTATGAAATTGAGCAAAGACTGAGCACGCTTCAGCAAGGTTCAATGGATGTTAGTACATATTATACTGAGTTGATTACACTATGGGAAGAACTTAAGAATTATCTAGATCTTCCTGTATGTACATGTGGTCGTTGCGAGTGTAATGCATCAATTCTATGGGAAAAACTTCAACAGAGAAGTCGAGTTACAAAGTTTTTGATGGGTCTCAATGAAGGGTATGAGCAGACTAGACGACACATTCTGATGCTCAAACCTATCCCGACGATTGAAGAGGCCTTCAATATTGTTGCTCAAGATGAAAGACAAAAGATGATCAAACCAGATATCAAAGTTGATAATCCGGTTTTTCAAACTACAACCACTACTAATCCTCCTACTGGTGAATATGTGGTTGCATACAATACTTATAGACCTCGCAACAACAATAGGCCATTGTGTACATATTGTGGACAGCTTGGACATACCATTCAAAAGTGTTTTCGAGTTCATGGATATCCACCTGGATACAAATCCAATTCAGCTAAACCCAACTTTACGCCTCGAGGTCAGAACACATATGGTCCAAGACCTGTTTTTCGACCCAGAGCATTCCTCCTCAACAGAAGACGATTGCTAATGTTTTTGGTGGCATGAGTTCTGGATCCTCTGATTCGACAACTTCTTTGGATGTCAATATGTTGTCTCCTGCACAGGTTCAATCTTTAATTCAACAATTAACTACTCATTCTCAGTTTTCAAAACCTGCAGATTCTAGTTCAGGTGGTTCTTCTGTTACTGATCAGAATGTCATGGCAAGTCAACCTCCTTCTGGTACAGTTCTCAACCTTTTTCCTACTTCAATCATAACCACACATTCTATCCTTTCATCTCTTAATTCACCCATTTCTATCCCTTCTGCTTTCATTTCACTGAATTCCTGGATAATTGATAGTGGTGCTACAAGTCACGTTTGTTCTGATCTCTCTCTGTTTCATGAAGTTTCTGTCACATCTGGCATAACAGTATCTTTGCCTGATGGTTCTCGTATTCCAATTACTCATACAGGCACAATTCACCTTTCTGCATCATTGATTCTCTATGATGTTCTTCATGTCCCTTCTTTTCATTTCAATTTGATTAGTCTCACTAGTCTTTTGCGAGATAATCTTTGTTTTGCCTATTTCACAGCTGATTTTTGTTATCTACAGGATCCTTCACAGGACCAGATGATTGGGAGGGGTGATCTTATCCAAAATCTATATGTCCTTGATCTTTCCACCCTGTCTTCATCCTCGGGTCCTGCTGAATTCTGTGGATCCTTGGTTGCTGATGGCACTCTTTGGCATCAACGACTCGGGCATCCTTCTTATACCAAATTACGACTTCTTTCTGAACTTCTTTCCATTCCTAAAACAGTTTCATTCAAAGACAATGATTGTACTGTTTGTCCTTTAGCTAAACAAAAACGCATCTCCTTTCCATTTCATAATCATATATCAGATAATCCTTTTGACTTGGTTCATCTTGATATTTGGGGTCCATTTTATGTTGAGTCAGTTGAAGGGTACAAATATTTTCTCACATTGGTCGATGATTGCACTCGAGTGACTTGGGTTTATATGATGAAAAATAAAAGTGATGTTTTGCATATTTTTCCTACTTTTTTGAAACACATTTCTACCCAACATCAGAGGAGTATTAAGTCAATTCGAAGTGATAATGCTCTTGAACTTCGGTTCTCTGATTTGATGCAAAACCATGGGAATTTTCATTATTTTTCATGTGCTTATACTCCTCAACAAAACTCCGTTGTTGAGCGTAAGCACCAACATCTTCTAAGTGTAGCTCGGGCTTTGTTGTTTCAATCTAACATTCCATTGTCTTACTGGAGTGATTGTGTGCTTACAACCACTTTTCTAATCAATCGTATCCCCTCTCCTTTATTGCAAAACATCACACCTTTTGAAAAACTTTTACAAAAGAAACCTGACTATACTCACTTACGATCTTTTGGGTGCTTATGTTATGTTTCTACTCTTCCAAAAGATAGAAATAAATTTTCTCCTCGTGCTCGACCATGTGTATTTTTGGGGTACCCTTCTGGCTATAAAGGTTTTAAGGTCCTTGATATTGAAACTCATCTTGTTTCGATTTCAAGAAATGTCATTTTTCATGAACATATATTTCCTTTCAAAAATGCCTCTGTCCAGAATCGTGATTTCTTTTCCTCTCATATTCTTCCTTCTTTGTCTTCTTCTTCTTCTTCTTTCGATTCTCCTGATTTTGCTTATCCTTCTGGACATCGCATTCTTTCTTCTCCTCCTGTGTCTATTTCATCTCCTCGTTCTGTTTCTGACTTACATTCTGAGTCTGATGAGTCTTTATCTTTGGCACCTCTAGCATCTGATAATGTTGTTCCACCTGAGACTTTGATTTCATTACCCAAAGAGAGACCAAAACGGACCACTAAGGCACCTAGTTACTTATCCGATTATCATTGTTCTCTCCTCAATGATTCTGTTTCTTCTCCTGCCTTCCCTTATTCCATCTCCTCAGTTTTGACCTATGACCGCCTATCTCCTCCTTATAAGAAATACATTTTAACATCTTCTCTTGAGACAGAACCAAAATCTTTTAGACAGGCCATGACTTCTGTCAAATGGAAGGCTGCTATGGATGATGAACTTCGGGCAATGGAACAAAATCAGACTTGGAGTGTTGTATCTCTTCCTACTGGTAAGAATGTGGTAGGTTGTAAATGGGTCTATACCATCAAATATCAGTCGGATGGTTCAATAGAAAGGTATAAGGCTCGGTTGGTGGCTAAAGGGTTCACACAACAAGAAGGAGTGGATTTTATTGAAACGTTTTCTCCTGTGGCAAAGTTAACTAGTGTGAAGTTACTCTTGGCTTTGGCATCTATTAAAGGTTGGGAATTAACACAAATGGATGTGTCGAATGCTTTCTTGCAAAGTGATCTTGATGAAGAAATATACATGCGACTTCCACAAGGTTATACTTCGGCTTCATCCTCATCTTTACCTCCTAACCCTGTATGCAAGCTTCATAAATCACTCTATGGCTTACGGCAAGCATCTCGCCAGTGGAATCAACGTTTGACTTCTGTTCTTCTTGATGCTGGTTTTACACAATCAGTGGCTGACACAACTCTCTTCATCAAGCATACTCAATGTGGTTTTCTGGCTGTCTTAGTTTATGTTGATGACATTGCTATTGCAAGCAATAATGTTGTTGAGTTGTCCTCTCTTAAAGCCATTCTTCATCAGGAATTCAAGATTAAGGACTTAGGTCCTTTACGGTTTTTTCTGGGTTTGGAAATTGCTCGGTCCTCCAAGGGCATTTCACTTTGTCAACGGAAATATACTTTAGATCTTCTTGCAGATGCTGGTTTACTTGCTTGCAAGCCTAGCTCAGTTCCTATGGATCCATATGTCCAGTTGCGCAAAGATACAGGAACTGTTTTGCCTTCTGCTACTCCTTATCGTGAACTTATAGGACGTTTATTGTATCTTACAATCACGCGTCCTAATATTACGTTTGCAGTTCACAAATTGAGTCAGTTTCTTCAGGCACCTACTGATGTTCATCTTGCTGCAGCTCACAGAATCTTGAGGTATCTCAAGGGTAATCCAGGACAGGGTCTTTTCTATTCTTCATCATCCACCATATGCTTTAATGCCTTTGCTGATGCTGACTGGGCTTCCTGTCCTGATTCACGCCGATCGACTACTGGTTATTGTGTATACTTGGGTACTTCTCTTATTACTTGGAAATCGAAGAAGCAGTCTACGGTAAGCCGTAGCAGCACTGAGTCGGAGTATCGTAGTCTTGCTGATGTAACTAGAGAAGTTCTTTGGTTACAACAATTGCTCCGCAATTTTCAGATTCCCGTGGTCACTTCTGCCAAGTTATTTTGTGACAACAAGTCGGCTATCTACCTTGCATCTAATCCGGTTTTCCATGAGCGCACTAAACACATCAAAATTGATTGTCATATTGTTCGTAATCAGTTGAAGAGTGGTAATTTCAAAGCTCTACATGTATCTAGTGACAATCAGCTTGCGGATATTCTGACAAAGCCTCTTCATTCTGGTCCTTTTCATTCTTTCCTTGGTCGAATGTCATTGTCAAGCCTTTTCACTCCATGTCCGGATTGAAAGGCTTGCGGGGGCGTATCAGATATATTCGGTTCACGATAGTCTTAGTGCACATTAGCAATATATAAGATGTATGTTAGCATTATCTATAAACTGTATAAATAGTGAGATGATGTAATTCGGTAACAATACAAGAAATAAAGATTCATTTTCTCCAGCTCGCTCATTTGCATGTTCACGGAGATTCTTCAGGTTTGATCTTAAACTTGATATGCATCAGCTAAGGCTCTATGATCGAAAGCCATTCGATCCTTCTCCCTTTCTTCTTCTATCTTTCTTAAGCGCTCTGTTTCAATGTCTCTTTCTCGCTTTAGTCTCTCTGCTTTAGTCTTTCTGCTTCTTTCTCACGTTGCATGAATACTCGAGAAGGCAAGGGTCTTTCTAATTTTGCATCTTGATTTCCCACTTGGGTGTCATAGATATTTCCTCTTTCTTGTTGATGGGTGAATTTCTCTTTATAGTTTCTGAAAACATAGGATGTTTTGGGAGCGCACTTACTTTCCTCTGGATTACAAACACCTGCTTCTCTAACACTTCCGTCTTCAACTACAACGCCTTCTGATCTTTCTTCAACTTCAGTTTTCACCCCAATGTCCCTTTTCAGAACTGAGGCATTTTTGAAGCTTTCAAATTTGCTCTTCTGTTTGAGCTTTCCTTCTTGAATATTGTCAGTGACAGAAGCGGACTCCTTACCTGCTTGTCCACTTTCATCTAGCTGAGGTGCCTCTTCATTCCTCTCAATTCTCAATTCAGCATCCAGCTCATTGGTTCCTTCCTTTTGACTAGCATCTTTGATGTTCTTCTCAAAAACCTTCCAAGGACATGCTTCTTCAGACGTAGACTGTCTCTGGCTTTTTCCTTCTTCTTCCTTCTGTTTGTTCACAGATTCATGGTTGTCTATTCTCTCATCCTCCTCTCGAGTGTCGCTACGACTTTCATTCAACCATTGCTCTCCATGAGCCTCTCTGGGTGTTTCACAGGTTTTCTCCATTCCACAAGCATCTCTTTGTTCCTCGTCGCTTTCTTCTCCTGTATATTCATGTTGCTCCACTTCATTTTCCTGATGCTCTGGATTTTCTCTATGTATTCCTTCCTTGGCCTCTTGTAGTTTCATCCTCGTCTCTTCCTGCTCAACATCTTCTTTCAGTCTGCTCTCAGTTTCTGCCTGCTCAAAAGCTTCAATCAGCCTTTTTTCCCCATCATACTATTGGAATTTTTTCCCCATCATCTCTAACCTCCGCCGCGTGCTACTCCTGTTGATTCCGTTGCTGAATCTCACATTTTCCTCACTTCTTCATCTGTTGGAACTCGGTTTTACGAAAGTGGCTGTCGATCAATTTCCGATGAGTTTTCTAAAGAAAACGCTAAAACCTAAGTTCATTTGAATGAGAAAAGAATATTTAAAGTGGGTTGCTTGATAAGCATAAAATGAATAAATGTAATTTGTCCCATATTATAATTTATAGGTGAAATCTCTCTTGTATATCAAGCGGAGAAACTGTTACAAAACTCAAAATTTTGGATACACTTTGGTGTATTATTAGTGGAAGTAGATAACTGAACTCGAGTTTCGAGTTTTCGGAATTTACCAAATGAACCAATGGTCGGTACAATTTTATTGTGATTTGGTTCAAACCTCATTTGTTATTTGTTGACTAAGTCAAATTCAACATCTCCTTTATTGAGTTAAGTTACAAATTACAACCAAATTAATTTGGTTTATTGTTTTGTAATATTTGTAGCATAAAAATCATAATAATTTTTAGTGGAGAATAATTCTCATTAAAAATGGAGTAGGCTCTTTATAAACTCATATATTGATCATTAAGAAAAATGGTTGAAAAAGATGAAAATGAAAAGAGAAAAAGAAAAACAAACCTTTGGTTTTCTCATTCTAAGAAGTGTAAAAATACACATAAAAAATCCCTCACATGTTGAGTCTGAGAGTGCAATATGAAAAGCATTCGTTCGATTCTGTTCTTGGATTGTGCAAGAATGTACAGAATAGTTGTAGTTGTATCCTGAGATTCCGAACGCCATGCAACCATCACACTACGGGATGTTTTCAGAATTAAAGAAAGAGTGTCTTGCCTCTGTAAATCCAGTCTATCCAAAATTCTTGTATCGGTATTTTTATATTTTATTATATGTAATTTGTTTCACAATTATCAGTTTCCCACATTGTAGAAAATCGTGTTATATCAATCTTAATTCTGAAAAATTCGATCGTTATGTTTATTAGACTAACGAAAACTGATAATTTTGTGAAGTGTTTATGTTATAAGAACAGGAATTTGGATGTACAATAATTCTTCGTTCACTCTCAATATATTTTTTTGGGTTTGCAATTGTACAAAACGAAAAAAAAGTATCAATAAAATAAAACGTTAACAATAATGTTTTATTATGGCAACAAGTATAGTGAGTCGATACCCCAAATTGGAAGCGGTTTACCACTAATGACTTTGTTAGCAATACGGATGGAATTTTGATTTTTGTCTTAATGTCTAAATCCTATTGATTTAGAGCTAATATTGACCATGAGTCTTGTGAGTTTTGATTTTTGTCTTAATGTCTAAATCCTATTGATTTAGAGCTAATATTGATCATGAGTCTTGTGAGTCGACGCACCAATTTCGTATTGGTAGTGGTCTGCCACATGTGAATATGTCAATAATGTTTAAAACGATATTTTTAAAAATCATCACTTACTTCAAAAGCAAAATACTTAAAAGAAGTTTAGTGGAAAATATCACAAGTGTGATATGTCAAAAAATTGATGCATGTCTAGCAAAATTGATATCTATTTTAATAGATGTATAGATTTAATGAGACGCATGAATATGGCTTTAAAAAAAATTAAAGAGGAAAAAAGTTGGAAAATAAAACCAACTTGAGAAAACTATGAAAATAGTTATTTTTGATAAAGGAAAATATTTTTTTTGATGACAAATAATGCCTTATAACATTATTTATCAAAAAAAAATTTCATGATCACTCGAATCCAATGGAGTTGTGGGATAAATAAATATATATATATAAAAATCTCAAACTCATAAAAAAGGATGGTGAATGCAAAATTGCATTACTTTGAGTTATCTCAAAAAAATGTGGGGGAAACGTTGTTTACCACATAAAGTTGTTGACAAGATGTCATATGAAATTTAGAAGGTAAATTACATTTGTACAAATACCAAAAAGTGTGGGATGTCTACAAAAATTATAGTACAACCTTCTAAATAGTTATAATCTAACTAAAAAGTAGATTGTATATAGTGGTTTAATCATTTTTTAAGAAAAATAAATAATTATAAAATTAATCTCAAATGGTGTAATCTTAATAGATTATATCCAATTGAATGACAACCTAAGATTCATATATTAAAGGTGTCATGAGATTAAATTATAAAATCATCAAGAGCAATAAGTTTAAAATCTATGATTTAAGATGAAGTTTGATGGTAACCCTACCTACGTGACTGGAGATCCCAAGATCTAGGTTCAAAGGGACAACTAAGTCAAACGGAATCTGATAGAGCACGGTGAGACTTACGTCTCTACCCAGTTCTTAGAATGATGCACAATACTTCCTGTATGTGTGTAGGATAAGCGTTGCATTTAATGATTTGAGACCATAGCTTTGAGATATAATTGGAGTATTACATGATGCTCCTTAACAAAGCTAATGGCGAATCACCTTGTGAGTGTGAAATGGGGCCGTTTCTAAGAGAATGAAGGAAAAGCTATATTCTCCAAGTTCACTCATGATTAACCAGGCATGTTCACGGCCAAAATGAACACAATAGAGAACCTAGTTCTATGAGAAAATAAACTGTGTTATAGTTATTGTCTTCGTTTACATAAAAGCCCGGAGGGTTCAAGATATCATGTTCACCTTCTGGTTGAGTAAATCCGGTAGTTATTAACAATGATTGGTTCAAGGCTGAAAAATGCTACCAACTCATATACAGTGGACTTTTCGTTTGTACTCTCGAAAGTCTTTATGTATAGTGTTGTCGAGTCTTGTCTAGATAGTTAGTTAAGTCTATCGAGTCGTCACGTGTTTAGAGTCATTTCTATTCATGTGGGGGATTGTTGGAACTCGGTTTTACGGAAGTGGCTGTCGATCATTTTCCGGTGAGTTTTCTAAAGAAAACGCTAAAACCTAAGTTCGTTTGAATGAGAAATGAGTATTTAAAGTGGGTTGCTTGATAAGCATAAAATGAACAAATGTAATTTGTCCCACATTATAATTTAGAGGTGAAATCTCTCTTGTATATCAAACGGAGAAACTGTTACAAAACTCAAAATTTTGGATACACTTTGGTGTATTAGTGGAAGGAGATAACCGAACTCAAGTTTCGAGTTTTTGGAATTTACCAAATGAACCAATGGTCGGTACAATTTTTATTGTGGTTTGGTTCAAAACTCATTTGTTATTTGTTGACTAAGTCAAATTCAACATCTCATTTATTGAGTTAAGTTACAAATTACAACCAAATTAATTTGGTTTATTGTTTTGTAACATTTGTAACATAAAAATCATAATGATTTTTAGTGGACAATAATTCTCATTAAAAATAGAGTAACCTCTTTATAAACTCATATATTGATCATTAAGAAAAATGGTTGAAAAAGATGAAAATGAATGATGGAAAATGAAAAGACAAAAAGGAAAACAAAACTTTTGTTTTCTCATTTTAAGAAGTATAAAAATACACATAAAAAAATCTCTCACATGTTGAATTTGAGAGTGCAATATATAAAAACGTTCGTTGGATTCTGTTCTTGGGTTGTGCAAGACAGAATAGTTGCAGTTGTATCCTGTGATTCAGAACGCCATGCAACCATCACACTACGGGCGTTTTCAGAATTAAGGAAAAAGTATATCGCCTCTGCAAATCCGGTCTATCCAAAATTCTTGTATCTGTATTTTTTATATTTTATTATATGTAATTTGTTTTACAATTATCAGTTGCCCACATTGTAAAAAATTGCGGTATAACATCACCTTCCCTCAGTCACGATACACACATCTTCTCTCCTTCTCTTTCTGTCAACTCCTTCGGCGAAATCAATTGTCGTTGTCGAAAAAGACTGAAATCAGAAATCAATTGTCGTTGTCGAATGAGAAGTCACTGAAATCAGAGCAATTTCTGTGATGAAAAAGACTGCATCGAGAGGAGATCTTGCCGGATGTGACGAGCATCCCGGGAGATCTTGGCAGAGATCTCGCACAAGTCGCGTACCCTTACGACATTTTCTTATTGCATCTGTTTTTTTCAAAAAAAAATTATAGTAAACGTAAAAAAATGATAAAAGAGTTTTGGTGATATTTATATTCTATTTATTGCATTTTTTTTAACCCTAGTGCTATATTTGTCCACGAACATAATTTAGTGTCATTATAGGGTATTAACTAATTTAGCATTAAATCTTATTGACTAAATTAGTATCAATTACCCTAAACTTTCTCTATTAACATTTTAATATATATATATATATATAAAAGATTAAATTATCCTATTTTAATGTAACCTAATAGCTCCTCAACCTCTCCCCTCACCTTTCATCTTCCCTCACAACCGCGATACGCACATCTTGCCGTCGGAATTTTTTTTCTGTCATCCCTAACCTCCGTCGACTGCTACTCCCGTTGGCGCTTCCATTGCTGAATCTCACCTTCTGCTCACCTCTTCATCTTCCCTCACAGCCACGATACACACATCTCGCCGTCAGAATTTTTTTCTGTCATCCCTAACCTCCTTCGAGCCATCGATGCTACTTTCGTCGATGCTTCCGTTGCCGAATTTCGCTTTCTCCTCACCTCTTCATCTTTCCTCACAGCCGCGATACACACATTTCCTCTCCTCATTTTCCCGTCGACTCCCTCTACGAATCAATTGTCGTCGCCTCCGCCGGAATTTGAAGCAAAGGTATGACTTCAAAATCTCTTTATTTTTCTTTGTCTTTCTCTCTGTTAGGTAAAGAATCTCCCTCTCGTTTGGTTGCTGCTTGTTTGCTTGTGAAAAAACTGGTTTTCATATTTGGTTTAAGTCAAAAATGTTCTAAATTAAGCAACGAAAATTGCCTTTAACAGTTACGAATTTGATTCATAAATCTCCTAGTAATGTGTTCTTCAATTCTCCCATGACAACAATTCAAGCTTCCTATAAACATTTCGGTAGTGGAAATGAAATTTTGATTCAACTTAGTAAAATAGTTTTTTCCAACTTACAAATCATTTTAACAATAAATTATGAAGATGAAATAGAGAGATAATCCTGCACATCAACAAAGAGGATGGAGAGGAAAAAAGGATACAAAATCAAAAATTGAAGAAACGTGTAGAATTCGCCGAAATCACTGAAATTGAAGACTGCGTCGAGAGAAGATCTCGCTGAAGATGACAAACGTCGCCAGAGATCTTACCACAGGTCGCGTTCTCTTACGCTGTTCTCTTATTGCATCTGTTTTTCTAATATAAAATCATAGTAAACGTAAAAAGAGGGTAAAACAATTTTATTGTAATGTTTATAATGCTATATACTGACTTTTAACCATAATATTATATTGAGTAATACTCTGAAATAATCCATTTGTAAGTTTTTTTTCCAAATTTAGTGATTTAAAATTAAAATTTTTAAAATAATATAAAATATTTTACAAAATACATATTTACTTTAAATAAATTAAAAATATAATTAAAATATTATATTTGAATTTTTTTCTAATTTAGGATTTATTTTTTTTTAATTTAGGATTTATTTTTTCTAATTTAGGATTTATTTTTTTCTTATTAAAAACTTTTTAAAAATATTTTAATATTAAATTTATATTATTTTAAAAAATTAAACTAGTGATATATTTGAGATAAAAACTTTTTAAAATTCTATTTTCTCAGTTGTTCTATTATATTTGCAGAGGAGATTTAGTTTAATGCCGGTATTTCTCTTTTATTTGCCGAGATTTAGTTTAATGCCGGTATTTCTCTTTTATTTGCCAGAAAAAAAGTTGATCTTCTTTTATTTCACGTATTCGATGGAATGTGGTGGTGTGTAGACTCTATACAGAGTAAAAAAAGTTAAAATCTTTTTTTTTATGTATTGCATGTATGATTTGGATAATATATCTTTATAATGTATGATTTCATAAACATTTTGTTATCTATTTCAGTTTTGAAACAGGTTTTATGAATATTTTTTTATCATTTAATTTATTTTTACTGTGGTTGACTTCAGCATTGATCAAAACCAGATTCGATTAAAATAGTAACCATAAGAGAACGTACAGAACAATAAAAAGAAACAAAATGTTTAATCTTTTCAATCTTTATGTCTAAAATGCTACCAAAATCAAAACTCAAATTAATAAAATCAAGACGAGCTCCAAAGCGAGAGTTAAACCAAAAAGATAGATTTTCAGTATTTAACCGGGGCAAGAATATCGAGCTGGGATCCAAGTTTCTCCTCTGCAACTTTCTCAGCCTTAGTCCTGAGCTTGATGAGTTGTTTCTTACGTTCATACACAGCCTGTGACCTCTCCTTTCTTTTGATCTCAAGCTCCTGCAAAATCAATATACCAAAGGTAAATCTCAATTTCTTTCTCACATTTAGTGAGATCATGGCATTGTAACAATTATGATTGCATCAATGATATGAAGATCTAAAGTTTTGCCATAAAGCATTAGCATTCAACACAATCAAAAAAATGTTTCAGTGGATGCAACTTTCAGAACAAACTACACTCTGATCTATAACTAGTTTGCTACAGCTCAAAAGACCAAAAGATCTACATGAAGCAACTCTTGTTCCATAAACTTTCACATCGAAAAAAAAGAAAGAAAGACATGATCTCCTCTCGACGAACAAAACAGACATACCTTAATGGTATCGTAATGATTCCAGCCAACCTCAGAAGACAGACGGCCCAATAAGCAGTACTTGTGACCAGCCTGGAGCCTCAAAACCCTAAACAACAAAGGAAATAATGAAATCAGTTGATTGCCAACACATTGATAGAAGCATAAATCACAATAGAAGAGAGTGTCGAAGAATTGTACTTGAGAGCATCAGGAACAACCATTCTCTTGACCTTGTCGTAAGGAGGTGGAACTCCTTCAAAAACCTTCAAACGGGCAAGAGCAGCTGCACCACGCTTGGTCTTGTGTGGAATCATCCTGCGACCACAACACAAACACTTTGAAAAAAACATTCACATAATCTATCACTCACATAAATACATTTTCTGGCACAGACAAATTCACAAAAGAGGAGAAGACAAACAATCTCCTCGTACTTGGGGAAACAAACTCTAAAGAGCTACACAAAAGATCGAAACTTGGGTACCTATAAGTGAAATTTGTTATGCTTTGAACTAAAAATCACACATTTACTTACTTTTAAGGTATATAAATCAGTTTACCCGTATCCAAAACCTCCCCAAAGTCTAATTATGATCTTCATTTTCTAGATTCACCACAGAAGAACACTAAACAAGTGTGGAAATCTAAGATAAAGTAGAGGTTAGCTAACGAACCCACGAACAGTGCGCCAGAAGATTTTAGAAGGAGCACGGAAATGAATGGGACCGTGAGAAGGTTTAGTGTTCATGCGTTTCCTGAGAAATCTCATGTACTTCATCTTCTGACGAACCAAACCACCTGAGAGACAGATCTCCTCGCATCGGACTACAACAATTTTCTGTCCATTGAGCAAATCCTTGGCGACGACTGAAGCAAGACGGCCAAGCATGTGGTGCCTTGCGTCAACCACGACACGCTTCGCGCATATCCCTGACCCAGACACCATCTCCTCCGATTGATTTTTTGATGATTCTCTCACTGCTTCCACTCGTAGTTGCGTCTCAACTTCAATTGTAATTTATATATGAGGCGGCGAGTAGAGAAATATTAGGGTTCCTTCTAGAGAGGGTTTAGGGCTTCTTTAAATTCAATTCTTTTGGGCCTTTGGTATTATTTCAGGCCCAATATAGTCTAATCTTGAAATTTTATTTTCTTCTACTTTCCTTTGTTCGAGGGATTCGAGTTCTTCAACGAATCGCAATGAATATAGCTTCGAGGATTCGACGCAGTTTTTTCAAAGAGATGAAGAAACCTATGAATGGATCAGCGAGCAGTAACGGAGAAGGCAAAGATCAATTTTTAGGAGTAACTGATGAATTAATCGATCACGTCCGATCTTTCACCATTGACACCTTTATGAACTTTTCTCTTGACGGTAACTTCCGAATACGGTTCCCGATTTTCTAGGGCTTGTTAAAATTTCTTTGATTTTTATCTCTTGTGGAACAAGCATAAACTTAACTTTAGTAATCCGTTTGAAAATTCTGAAAGAAGATGTAGAAGAAGCGTCAGTGAATCCTTTTAAAGATGAAGATAATGAAGTGATCTCTTCTGCAAATGTGAATAAGGATTTATCTGATTGGCAGGAGAAACATGCAGTTTCCGTGTTATCGAAATCAAAGGTTGTTCCTCAAAATTTAAATCTGTTTTGGGTGATCGACCTCTGCTTCCAAGTGAATGGGATCTCTTGGACCCATTATAAATTTAGACTAGGTTCAAATCACAATCTATGTCGAAGCTGCTCTATTCTTGATTAGCTTGTAATCTGCTGAGGCTTTTGTTACTGAAAATGGCAAGCTTTCTCATGTTTCACAGTTCAATAGGATTTGGTTTAACCGTTGGTAGCACTGAATTTGGTTGATTAGGAACATTGTGGGGTCGACTCCTAAAGAAGAGAATTTTTCAAAGCTGAGCTCTAAACAAGATTGGTTTTGATGTTGCAGGAACTCTCACAGCTGAGATTCAAGTTATGCCCGCGTCTCTTAAAGGAACAGCAGTTTTGGAAGATATATTTCCAACTTGTGAGGAAACTTGTGGCAAAGTAAGTACTTTCTTATATCAAGTTTTGTTTTTTCAGATGGTTTCATCTGTAAATGCGCTTATGAAGTGTGAAATGTACTTTATTGTGTTGATATTTGTATGATTCTACCTTCACATAGAGTTAGCAAACAGATGAGCAAAGGAACATGGAAATGCGAGTTTGAGCATGAAAATTATGATAGTATTTGGAAATCATTTTGTTGTAGATATGAAGTGCTAGCTATCCAACAAGCTGAAATCAGGAGGATGACCGTGGGAGACAGTGAAACTTCTGAAGCCAAGATTTTATATGAAGTTGAAATGTCAGAAACAAGACAAAAGTTGAATACTGGATCTGCAACTCCATGAAGCTTAATCAGGTGTGTACTTGTTTGGCAAAGTTAGGAAATGAACTTGACAGGTATAGTAAATTCTTGTTGTAATTTGTTACCGATCAGGATGAAATCACTCTAAGCATGTAGAAGTTTTTTCTCCTATAATATTGTTCATGTGTTTTAAGGGTGACTAAACGAAGAAGGTTACACATCTTCAGAGGTGTAAATGATCATGTGATTTTAGACATGTTACAGTGGTGTGAACGAGTATTAGTAATAAGAATCGCATCATTATACAATGTTTTGGTTCTTCCGATGAGCAAAAGATCCAAAGAGGTGAAATGTTTACATAAACCAAGCAACCCAACATGGACTTTTGAAGAAAATGTCCAGAAAGTGAAACAGTGTGTGCAGTGCCAATAAAGAAGAGAGAAGAGAGGAAATCTAGAAGAAGCACAGCCTGTGACTAACGTTTTTGTTCAGAGGAGTTTGCCTACTTTTGCAGTTTGAATCCAAAGTTCATGACTTTGTAAAGTAACTCAGACGCAAAACCACAAAGAAAGTCGCTAATTTAAAACAATAAGCTGATTTATTAGCTTCAAACAAACTATGAGAAATGAATCAGAAAAGAGACTTCGATGGCCAGTAAAAGTTAGACTTTTATTTTCTTGCAACTAAAAGAGAATAAAAAAATTACATTACCTTAACTAAAAAGTTATCCACACCACAATCCTTTAAAACCCTCACATCTTACAGTTTCTGTTTAGTCTTTGTTAGTCTGTGTGCAATTTCATCGCCTCTGTTACTTAAAATCACACAACTTTACATGTTATACAACCCATTCATAGCACCACTTTGGTCCATTCGTAACGTCCTGGCAATGGATTTTTCGACACAATGTCAAAATTGTACCTGCAAAGTGCAAACCGTAACTCTTCAAATTCAAAAATGATCAATTCAAGAGGAAATACAAATAAGGTTTTACTGTACTTTTCATTGAAGAATCTATGCTGTTGTTCCTCTGCGTACGCAAAGAACTCTTCGATCTCACGAGACGAAGGAATACTTTGTATAGCTTCTGAGTCTCCTCTCAAGCTACATGTTAGAACAAACTCAATATCATAAATATTGCAAATGTTTTAGGGATTTGAGATTAAAACAGAGTATATGATTCCACTAAAATACCTGTCTCTTGATTCGAAATCGAAACCTGTCTCTCCAAAATTACAATCAAACTCAGATTTCCCCACGTTGTTACCACAATCTTCATCCTTCTCCGTGACCACAACCGTCGTCTCCGACTCATATCTCTCCAATTTAGCCCTACGGCTTCGCGTTTGAGATTTATGGATACCGTGTACGAGCTGTTTCAGCTGCTGTTTTTTCGTATCAGCTAGTAATGGAAGCTTCACGAGACGACGACTCCGTAGCTGGAGGTAGTGAAAGGAGTCTACGTCATCGACTGATGGAGAAACCGAATGAGATCGGAGACGCTGGAGGGTGAGGTTTTTGGCGGCTCTGGTGCGGAAATTGTAAGTGGTTGGGTGAGAGATATCTTTCAGAGAAACGTCTCCGGCGAGCTTTGACTTCTTAATGTATCTTCCCATCTCCGAGAAGTTAATTAACCGAATCTCTGGTCGAGAGTGAAAGAACGGAAACGATGAAGAAGATTTTTTTTTCTTTCTGAAAAGTGAAACCTCAAAAGAACAATGGAAAGATTTATGGAAAACATTTAAAAGGAAATGTTTAAGGGTTTTGATGGAAATCGTATTTTTGAAGTTATTGGTTCGTATACTTTAGTAAATTACAATTTTCATTCTAAAGCTAATGTTGTTAAATCAGTGATTTTAAAATTTATAATCTTGCATTACTTTTTTATTATTTTAAAAAATCTACTATGTTTATATCCGCGTTATACGCATAATAAAATAATTATTAAATAAATATAATATAGTTTTAGTTATAATATTTATTTACGAAATATTATTGTTTAGGATTTAAAATCCGATTATATACCTAAAATTTTGATTAATATTTTCAATATCATAATAATTTTTACTATATTTTAATAATTAGTTATTTATATCACTTATAAATATTATAAATAATAATTTTTTTTACTTAAATAACAAATAGTCATGTTTTAAAATATCAAATATATAATCTGCTAACACTACGATGGAGTATTAATTATTTATAAATTTTTGTATGTGTAATTTATGGAAACAAAAAAGATTATTTTTTCGAAATAAATAGTTGTTTTTGTTAGTTTAATAAAACATATTGATTCTCTATCTAATTTATCAGTGACACATATTGTAATTATTATAATAATTTAAACATATTTATATGTTTATTTGAAATTCACTATAGTGATAACACGGGACAATCTTGTAAATAACATATATGGATAAAGTTATTTTCTAAAAATATTTTTCAATTAATATATTAGGAATATTAAAATCAATCTTATTTAATAATTAAGATTTGCACCAAAAAAATTTCAGTTGAACTATTTTACTTTGGGTTTGGGTTTGGGTTTGGGTTCAGATTTAGGTTCGGATATATCCAAAATCCGAAGTAGAAACGAATTTGATTTAAATAGATAAAAATTAGATATTTTACATTTTGTTAATTGATTAATTATAAATTTGAATTTGTTATTTGTATATTTAGCAAATCTATATTATTAATTTTTTGTTAATTAGAGATTTTCATTTGATTTTTTAAAATATTTAAATTTTTTAAATAAAATATATTAATTAAAATTTCATATTTATCCAAAAATATATACAGATGTGGATGGCCTGTACATATCACACATCCAAGTGAATGAGGCAGCAAAACAAAGGAGAAGGACTCCCTCTGCTCACGAAGAATCAACAGTAAATTGAGTTATCATTACTGGCTTATGTGGTCATCTTTTGTTTTGATTTTAATTGTATCAGATGTTTTCAATAGTTATAATAGTGATTCTGATTTTTATTTATTTGCGATAATTTGATGCAGGAAAATTCACAATCCTTTAAACAATTAAACAAAAAAGATTTATGTTCATAAAACACAAATCATGTTCTCATATGCAGAGAATCTGATTGAAAAAAAGATTCTCAATCTAAAAATGAGCAAAAAAACATAGGAAAAAAGAGATAAAGAAGAAGAATTTTTTTTTTGATTTCTGAATATCTTTTACTATCGTTAAATCTCCACCTTACACGTATCATATTTCCTATATCAAATCCTCTTTGTTTGAGAAAATTTTGACCTCAAGATTTAAACTTGAAAATTTCTTCAACACTTCTGAAAAAAAACTTTTCCCGTTGCTGGACTGAAATCTCATCAATTCCAACATCAAAAGTACCGAAACTTTTCTGCTTTTGAATTTAAAATGCCAAGTCTTTGAACATTTCAGTTTCTTTTTCTTTGGCTGGTGGGATTTTTGTTTTCTTTGGAGCATTTTGTCAAACACTTGGCGTGCATCTTGTTTGTTATTGATAGTTTCCACCTCAAATTGTGAGCATAACCAAGTCGTCTTCCATATTACATATGGTAGTTCATCACAAAAATCTCTTGATCTATTACGAAATCTAAGGCAAGGTTCCAAGCGAGAAACTAATACCTGAAGATGTGCCATATAATCGATTGTCAAGTTAAAATCAACAGTATTTCTCGATTCGTGTTCTGAAACCAAATCAGTTACAGCAAATGATTTTGATACACAAGGGATTCATAGCTCCTCGGTATATGTTTCCAAATCAGATTTCTTGTTTTAAATATGTTCTGCTAGTTGCAATGAAACCGAATATTGACTTGTTTCTTGTACCACCGGAATTGAATCTATGTGGTGATTCTCTCTTTGTTGTAGAATCGTTTCTACCGAATCTTCACAAGTGAGTTTTGAATTTCTCCAAGCTGTAGAGACTGTTTTTCTAGGATGAGCTTGCTCGTAAAGCTGTCCCACTAACAAACATTGTTTAATAGACTAAGGCTGAAACATGCGAACATTCGTTTGCATATCTTCTCTCAATCCATCAAGATATGCATTGACCAAATAATTTTCAGGTAGCTTCGTTCTTCTTCGTATAAGCTCAAACCGTTCATGATAATCTTCAATGCCTACTGTTTCTTGAAGTTTATTCAGTTCAACAACTGGATCATACACTTTGTGCACCGTTGATTCTTTCTGTAACCATAGATCTCGTGATTCCACCATTGATTCCGAGGTCGGTTGAGCTCTGATACCATTGATGCAGGAAAACTCACAATCCTTTAAGCAATTAAACAAAAAAGATTTATGTTCATAAAACACAAATCATATTCCCATCTGCAGAGAATCTGATTGAAGAAAAGATTTTCAAACTAAAAATGAGCAAGAAAACATAGGAAAAAAGAGATAAAGAAAAAGAATTTTTTTTTTAATTTCTGGATGCTTTTTACAAAGTGTGATAATAGCTTTGTTACCGTACAAAACAAAGTATTGTTAACCATTGATTACTAACAACTTTCTATCGTTAAATCTCCACCTTACATATATCATATTTCCTATATCATAATTATACTCCAGAGATTTGGATTGTTTGTTTGTGATAATTATACCCAGAGATTCAGTTGGCATCCAAATCAAAGAAATCAACCGTTTAAGTCATTCTCGTCTTCTTCTTTTTTTTTTAAATCCCTTTTTGTGTTCTTGAAAATTTTGTTGTCTGTCATTTTTGTGTTTTTTTCTAACAAATCGTTTTAACAAAGTTTTTCATGTTGGAACTCGGTTTTACGAAAGTGGCTATCGATAATTTTCCGGTGAGTTTTCTAACAAAAACGTTAAAACCAAAATTCGTTTGAATGAAAAATGAATATCTAAATTGGGTTGCTTGATAAACATAAAAATGAACAAATGTAATTTGTCTCACATTAAAAGTTAGAGGTGAAATCTCTCTTGTATATCAAGCGGAGAATCAATAACAAAACTCAAAACTTTGGATACACTTTGGTGTATTAGTGGAAGAAGATAACCGAACTCAAATTTTGAGTTTTCGAAATTTAGCAAATGAACCAATGGTCGGTATAATTTTTATTGTGGTGTGGTTTAAATCTTATTTGTTATTTGTTGAGTAAGTCCACTAGTCAATATCTTTTTTAATTGAGTTAAATTACAATAAACAACCAAATTAATTTGGTTTATTGTTTTGTAACATAAAAATCATAATGATTTTAGTAGAGAATCAATTCTCATTAAAAATGGAGTAACCTGTTTGTAAACTCATATGGTGAATCATTAAAAAAATAATGAAAGATGAAAAGATAAAGAAAAAAAAAAGAAAAGGAATCTTTGGATTTCTTCTTCTAAAAGTGTAAAAATACACATAAAAATTCTTCACATGTTGAGTATGAGAGTGCAACATAGAAAAACGTTCGTTAGATTTTGTTATTAGGTTGTGCAATACAGAATAGTTGCAATTGTATCCTGGCATTCAGAACGTCATGCAACTATCACACTACGTGATATTTTCAAAATTAAAGAAATATTATCTCGGCTCTGCAAATCCGTCTTTTTTAATTCTTATATCGATACTTTACATTTCATTTTATATAATTCTTGCCCAAATTATATAAAATCGGGTTTTTACATTTCATAATGTTTATAAACCGCATACAGTTTGCTATTACAATCGATTTATACTCCTTTCAAAGTTGGTCTCTAAAAAAGAAACTCAGTTTTTAATGGAAATGAGAGAAAACATAAAAGGTAGAGATGTCAGCATGGTTTGTCTATTTAGAAAAAGATAAATAAAAAGAGTGTGTTCTCGTTTTGGAGAAACAAAGATGGTTTAATTCTAATGGTTCAATTTTGTTGTATCTGAACCCTTAGGTTTTTTGTTTGTTTTAGTTATGGTAAATTAGTTTTACTGACTATCTTTTTCTCTTTTATCTTGTTTAAGTTGGTATGGTCCATTCGGTCTAAGCCATGTTCTCTCTTTTTATAATTTATATAAGTTTGAGAGAAGTAAATTTTATTTTCTTATATTCTATATTATTTCTTTTTTCTTTGTATAACAATATATTTATATTTATTTTTTACATGAATTCGCCAATAATGGAAGAAAAATAAATAAATTCAATCAAATATTATATGTTTTGAATGAAAACAAAATTACCATTTTATTTTTTTTCTTCTATGAAAATATTATGGTTTTATTTTGTTTTGAAAATGTTTAGAACATAAAATGTGCGACAAAAGTTAGTAGATATATAATTTGATTTTTACTTTTATATATTTAATATTTTTATTTTATTTTTGAATCATCGCATTTTTGAGTTATTTTGAGTAACATATACCAATTTTAGATAAAACTATAAACTAACCCGAGCTCACATGTATGATTATTTTGGGTATAAAATTCGAACCAATCCGAACTCGTATTCAAAATCCAAACCAACTTGAATCCGAATTCAAAATCCAAATCGAACTCGAATACAAAGAGATCCGAACCGAATCCGATCCGGAGATTTATAAATATTCGAATAGGTCTTACATTTCTGACCAAAAAATCCAAAAACCCAAAAAATCCGAACCGAATCCGACAGATATCCGAACGCTCGATCCTATGTGTGGTATTTTATTTAATAATTTTTGAAAGTTAGTACTATTATCTGATATTTTATTTTTGAGTATGCATTTCGTATTTTTCATATATTTTTCCATTGTAATAATGATTTGGTCAAAATTGATTGGAACACTACCACTTTTCAAGTAAAGCTTTTATGATTTTTATGGTTAATTAAAAAAATTAAAAAAATTTGATAAACTTTTTGACAAATAATTTCTGACATAATTTGGTTAATCAAGGGCTGCTGGAAAACATATTTGTAAAAGAGTATAGAATATGTATATTTATATATATGTGGGGATATCATTTGACAACTGACAGTCTTGAAAACTATTATTTGGATATATTTTCTAAAATCCAAAAACAGAAGTATTTCAAAAATTTAATGATTGGGAAACGGTTATTGAAAATTAGATAGAAAAGCGAATCAAATGTCAAAATTTATAATGGATTATAATTATGTAATTAGCATATGGATAATTTATGTTTTGAGAATCTAGAATCAGACGCATAGCACTTGCACATATGCTACAGAACATAATGAAACATCTGAAAGGATAGAATAGGACAATAATGGACAAAGACAATAATGGACAAAGACAGTAGTGGACAAGAACTTTCAACTCTTTGTAAATTAGTTTTGCAAAATATTTTTGCACACACTGAATTACGACACAAAATCTTTGTTTAAAAATGATTTAAATCATTGATTTGATCGAAAGGTATAAAACAAAGGTAAACACAAACACTAACCAAAACCAGATTGACTAACAACAACACGCTGTTATTTCATCCTCTGTTAAATCATTCATTTATATCTTTTTAATTTGGTCGTTTTGTCATCTGTCCTATCATTAAACTTGCAGTTTTTCATAAAAAGGAGTGTAAGCACACACACACGCACACTGTAAAGGAATCCAATATACTTGGACAATTATTTTCATGCTGAGCTTGATGACGACTCATTAGAATCAAGACCTTCCTCGCTCTCATCAAGATCATCTGTAGCCAAGCTTACTTCTGAGCTAACCGTCGGTCCAAGAAGGAAACCGATAGAATTGAAATTGATCATAAGCTCAAACCTATGTTCTGGAGTGTGTTTCTGGTTGAATCTCCCTGGAACTTTCGAAGAAGTCTCGTAACAGTATTTGCAAAGGTCATACCCAATTTGCTCCTTGCAGTCTTTGCATCTGTATCGGTCCCCTATGATTGGATAAACCTGCCAACACATCAAATGTCCCATTACGATTCAGATTCTTCACATGTTTTGGTTTTTCGTACTGACAATGGGTTTAGATAATGTACTAACTCCGCAAGAATCACAACCAGCTCCAATGTGAACATTAGATTCAGGTAGATCATTGTTGTTGTCGTCTGATAAGGATGGGCCTTCTTTGTGATAACTTTGAAAATCTAGATATCATTATAAAATGAACATAAATTTTGAGTCACTGTGTCCAGATGGGTCATAATTCCTCGCATTTCTTTATGTAACACTAACAAGAACTAAGCTTTGAGAGCAGAAGGACATGATGGGTGAAGAACTTACTTCCTTTGCTATTCTGGGCGAGCGTTTTCTGAATACCACTTCTTAAATTGTATTCTTCAGGAAAATTTTCCTCCAAAAGCTGCTCAAAAACCAAACAAACTTTCGGAAATCTTCTTGGGTCACAAACGAGACACTCTTGACATTTGATCTTTTCGTTTTCTTCAGCCATATCTACTACACATCCTTCGCAATACACTGGAACAAGATAATAAATTAGAACATGACAAAAGTTAAGGAAAGTTTCTCAAGCACAAAAAAGTTAAAAACTTGTTCAGAAAATTAAGCATGTAAGATGATACCATGTCCACAATTGAGTACTACGGGTCGTACAAGCAGTTCGTTACATGCTGAACAGAGTAAATCATCTTTTGAAATTTTCTTAATGACTTTGTTATTCTTAGCTAAGTCATTCTCGAGAACAGTTTTTGCATCTTTGGGTTCTTCATTGCTGGATAATATCCTCGCTGAATCAGAGCACTCTTCCATCTTCCGCCCATCTAAATACATAGAATTACAAAAAATCAATTTCTTAGAAAGGAAAAGTTTTAAACTCAGCAAAAATGAGAATCTACTGAAGTATACTCACCGGAGACACTTAGAGAATTTCCACTACATACAGACTCATCCCTAGCCTTTTGTTCATTTAAAAAAACATCAATTTGAGGAGAAAAAACATCTCGTTCTTGTTCATCCTCTGAAACATGACATTAGCAGACTATAATCAACAAAAGTTACATCTGAGAAACCACAGTTGCATAGGGTAATCTAAGAAAATAAACCCAACATAGAAAAGGCATAGGAATCTGTATGAAAATAACTCACTTAAAACTTGTTCTTCTCTCTTCTTATGTGCAAGAGGGTATATCTTTTTTAGCAGGAAATGAAGCTTTTGGCAGACAGACGGAAAGTGATCATACTGGTCCCTACACATGGGACAATAGGACTCGCAAAAGCCATCCATAGACTTATAGACGCACCAAAAACATGATAGATGACCACACGCTGCATTGCGATCCAAAATATGCATTAGAAACTACACTATCAAACACAAAGAAAGAAAGAAATGGATGACAACTTGTCTTGCAACTTAGAAAACTTACATAGCACAACTGGTTTGTAAAGAAGTTCCCTGCACAAAGAAGCAAAACAAAGGTCCATTTTAGTGTCATCTAAGAAAAAAAACGTATTTTCCATCTAGCGGACAACATAATCAATGAAAAAAATCATGATCAACAGACAGATTTGGTCTTAAGGAACTAACCAGTTGATCTTTCAATTGGAAACGATGAATGAAGATATAATTGAGTCAAGGAAATAGAGATAAAGAAATCAATTACAGAACAAGACTAGGAATCCACAATCCACGACGTTTTCAAAGCAACGCAAACAATAGTATCATGAAATTTTCGAATTAGCTGCTATAATTCTCCAATGTTAAAGAAAAATACGAAAACCTTATTCGATCCCATCAAAAACGTATTTTACAGAGATTTCTCAATTTTCAGATTGTTTTAGCAAAAAAAAGTCACCGAAAACGGATTGAAATAGAAACGCTTACAGGCAGACGCAGCAGAGAAACTCGTCGGAGATTTCTTCCTGTAGTTCATCCTCCTTCACCGTACTGTCCTCCATATGTACAGATGAGAAAAGGACTCGACCGAACTTTTTTTCTGCAAAATTATCAAAAGAACGAAAAAGGAGAGAGAGAGATAGAGAGAGATAGAGAGAGAGAGATCTGACCTGTGAAGCGGTTCCTTGGCGGACAAGAACATTAATACTATATATAATTTTTGTGTGTTAAAAGTATATATATTAAACTAAGACTCCGATTTATATATATTATAGACTTAGTAATTTTTAATTTAATATTTTTAAAATCGATTAACAAATTAAAATATCATAAAAAAATTAAATTATTTTTGAAATTTAATAATACCTGACTTCACTGATCCGAAACTTCTTATAGAAAACTTAACCATTATTTATTTATTTAGATTTCACATTTTAATATTATTTAGTTTTTAATTAAAATTATCCTCTGTTTTCAAATAATTTTTTCTATTCTTATTTAATTTTATTATTTAGACATTCATAAATGGGTAATTATATAAAATAGCATATTTTTAAGTTTTTATTACAGAAATAACATTATTAGTTTACATTTTTAATAATATCACAAATTTAAAATTAAAATACATTAAAACTATATTTTAAAATTATATTTTAATTACAAAAATTGGAAAAAATAAACTCAAATAATGTTTTGTGTTTATGTATAATTTATTTAAAATAAATAAGTATTTTTACATAATTATTTATAATATTTTTGAGATTTTAATTTTATGATGTTACATTTGAAAAAAATTAAAAAATGCCATTTAAAAATATTGCTCTTCGTAAATCTATTTTTTTCTTTTATTTTTTATTTTTTATTTTTTATTTTTTATTTTTAATGACAATATATGCTAGGCTAATAATTCTACAAAAGACAATGTCAAAGACATCTTTTATCACTATACTTTAATATGGAAGTTTTAATTGCGAATATTCATAAAACAAAATAAAACAAAAGATATGGGATTTTAAAATTGTAAGGACCAAGTCCATGGATAACTCATCTATTATTCACAGATGATAGTCTTTTTTATATAAAAAAAATTATACACAATGTACAATATTTTATGATATTTTAACAATATATGAGAAGGTTTGGGAACCATTCATAGATGACTCAAAGTGTTCAATCCAATTTGGACATACAGTTGAGAACAACACCAATGAGGAATTAAAGGAAGATAATTCCGTAGAACTACTTCGATAGATGTAATGAAATCATACAAATGGCGACGTATAATCTATATTAGGTGTTTAGTTATAAAAAGACTAATCAAACAAACGGGTGGAAACAGGACAAATCAAATTAGTATGGAACAAATATTTAGAACTAGGCTCATTTCGTTATATTGTTACAAGAGAGTGTAAGAATATTTACAGGCTTCGCTATACCACATACAGTAACAGCAGGTAGCAGGGGTCCACGAGGACGAAATTGACTATATTCATCGTATATTTTTATACGTAATTTATATGTATTTCGATTTAATTATACAGATCAAGTTCGTATTAATGTTTATAATTTTAATATAAAATACGATACCGTGATGGATCCGTTTTGGATAACGATATTAGAATTTGAGTGTATTGATAACCCTGTTCTTTTACCTAATTAAATTTTATAAACACTTTTCTATTTGTTAGTATATATGTGTATTTATTATATATAAGATGGTTAATTAATAACTAATTAATTAATGGATGAAAAAGTAAAATAATATGGATATATGGTGGTTAATAAAGGTGTGACAGTTTTTTTCTTCCCATTTTTAGTAATTTCTTCTTTTAATCATAAAAGAGATTTATTTTAATAACTTCTCATTTTAATAAAGAAGAAAAACAAAAACACACACATAAGAAAACAATCACCATTAAAAATAAACAAAAAAAAGTGTTAAAATCATTTATTTCTTATCCATCAAATAGATCATTAAAGATAAAGGTTCAAAGGAGTACAAAATCAATTTGTCTAATTTTTTATGGATCAAAAATAGTAGTTTCTTCTTCCTTAAGAAAAATATTAGATTGAATTAATTCAAATCTAAATATTTTTGTGATTAAAATTTTATAATCGAAATCATTGAAAATAAATTAACAATTGGTATCGGAGCCAAAACTAGATTTATTTAATTCACCATAAAATTAGTGACTCATTTTCATGATAAAAATCATGTAGATTAGGTTTTGATGTTAAGTGTGATTGTCTTATGATTTTATAACCATTTTCATAAAAAAAAAATTAAAGAAACAAGTTAAATAATAAAAAATGAAAACATAATTAAAAGACATGCAAGGATGATTAAGTAAAAAAATTTTAAAGTGCATTAAAGAACATCAAGCGCATGAAGTGCATTAAGTGCACCAAGTGCATTAAGAGCATGAAGTGCATTAATGGTGCATGAAGTTTTAAAATTTTAAAGATTATATTTCTTTTCTCAAAATATTAAATTATTTATTTAATCATTATAAATGATTAGTTATTTTCATAAATAGGTGTATATTATGAACCGATTTTCTCTCTTGAATCATAACAAATGACATTAATTGATTAACATAAAATCATAAAATATGTGGAATAAATATAGAGTAAATATATATATATATATATATATGATTAAATAAATTTGTTTATGTACATAAAAACTTATATATATATATATAAGTGTACAATAAAGTTTTTGCTGGTTTAATAGAAATAGTTAATTGTATTTTGAAATATTAATACAATATAAATATATTTTATCTATTAAAATTTTAATGTTTATATTTTATATAACATGTAAGTCACCAAAGTGACCTTGTTATAATAGATATAAATATTAAAATAGTAAAGTTTATCAATTGATCATGATTAAAGTGATGTTATAAATGACATTAAAGTTTTAATTGATCAATTGTTTTAATATGTATATTCTAGGAGATTACCTAGATATAGATCATATGATATAGTTATTAATATGAAAAGAATTAATCATTTCACTATAGTCGATATTATGTATACCCAAAGTTAGCATAATTATTTGATTTTATGTGATATGATTAATTGTTAAAGAATAAATTTAACATCACTAAAAGTTCTGGTATTTAAAGTATTACCCAAAGGTTGGTTGAATACATGTTTTTTTTTTAAGTTTATGATTAGATCTTCGAATCTGTAATAAAGTATCAAAGTAATAATGAGTAAGTACGTATAAATGTTTTGCAACTTCATCAAATTTGTATGCATCTGCTAACTCTGTCGTAAAGTTTAATGGACTCAATTATGAATAGTGGTCAGAACATATCCGGTTCACACTGGGTATTATGGCACTCAATTTTGCAATCCTTACAGATGAGGAACCCTCATCCATTACAAATGATAGCTCCCAAACTGAAAAGACTTAGTATGAAACTTGGGAGCGATCTAACAGGCTGAGTTTGAACCTTATGAGGATGACGATGGCGGAAAGTATTAAGCCATCTATGCCTAAGACAGATAAAGCAAGGGAATTCATACAGAAAATTAAGAAGTATTCACAATCGGATTTGGCTGATAAGTCGATTGGCAGTTTTCTTGTAGTGGGAAGCCTAATGAGTGAACTAACTACGAAAAAGTTTGACTGGTCTCAACCAATCCATGATCATGTCACGCATATGTCTAACTTGGTAGCAAAGTTAACATCCATGGGAATGGAAGTTCATAAGCAGTTTTTGGTTCAATTCATTATGAACTCCCTACCTTTTGAATTAGACACTCGATGTCATGTAGATCTTGAAGGATGTCTCTATGTACGTGAATGTGCTAGAAATCTTATTTCCGTAAGTAGACTAGATAATTTAGGATTTGTTTTTAAGGTTGGACATGGTGTTTTCTTTTTGTACCGAAATGATTACTTTTATGATAGTGGTACTTTGTTTGATTCACTTTATAAATTCAATCTTGATGCAAAATTTTCTGAATCCCTATTTAATATTGAAAGTCGAGGCATTAAATGAAAATTTTGCTTTATTGTGCCATCAAAGATTAGGTCATATTTCCAAAGAAAGAATTATGAGGTTGGTAAAGAATGAAATTCTTCCTCCATTGGATTTTGGTGATCTAAATGTATGTCTAGACTGCATTAAAGGAAAGCAGACTAAACATATAACAAAGAAATCAGTCACAAGAAGCACTCAACTTCTTGAGTTAATACATACCGATATTTGTGGTCCTTTAGATGCTCCTTCTTGGAGTGGTGAAAAATACTTTATCACCTTCATCGATGATTACTCACGTTATGGATATACATATCTGCTGCATGAAAAGTCCAAATCTATGAATGTTCTAGAGCTGTTCATTGACGAGGTGGAAAGACAGTTAGATAAAAAGGTAAAAGTTGTGAGATGTGATAGAGGTGGTGAGTTTTATGGAAAATTCAACGAAAATGAACAATGTCCAGGTCTATTTGCAAAGTTACTTAAAAGTAAAGGTATTTGTGCACAATATACAATGTCTGGTACTCCTCAGCAGAATGATGTAGCTGAGAGGCGGAATCGTACTTTAATGGATATGGTTAGGAGCATGTTAAGTAATTGTTCTTTACCCCTTTTGTTGTGGGTATATGCATTAAAAACTGTAACGTATTTGGTGAACCGAGTTCCTAGTAAGGCTGTTCCTAAGACCCCTTATGAACTATGGACGGGAAGGAAACCTAGTTTAAGACATCTACGTGTTTGGGGTTGTCCAGCAGAAGTAAGGTTGTATAACCCACATGAAAAGAAACTTGATTTTAGGACTATTAGTGGATATTTCATTGGTTATCTTGAAAAACCAAAGGGGTATATATTTTATTATCCTAACCATAGTACGAGATTAGTGGAGACTGGTAATGCTAGGTTCATTGAAAATGGTGAAACTAGTGGGAGTGGTGAACAACGAAAAGTGAACATTCAAGAAGTCCATAATGATGTTCCTTCACCTATTGTTGCACATGAGGTTGTTGTTCCTATTGTTGCATCACAGTTAAACGACGTAATAGAACAACATAATGATGTGTCAATCCCGCTAGCAGAAAATGTAATTAATGAATTGGTTACAATTCAAGAAGAGAATAGTGTGCCACAAGAACCATTAAGGTGATCTAAAAGAGAAAGAAGATCTGCTATTTCAGATGACTATGTGGTTTATGCTATTGAAAGTGAATATGACTAAAGCATTGATGAAGATCCGATCTCATTCCAAAAAGCCATGAAAAGTGAAAATTCTGAAAAATGGTTAATTGTTTCGAAAGAAGAAATAAAATCTATGGTTTCAAAACCATTGGTTCTAAATGGGTCTTTAAGACTAAACGCGACTCGAAAAGTAATATTGAAAGATGCAAAGCTCGTCTTGTTGCTAAAGGTTTCACCCAAAAAGATGGTATTGACTATAAAGAGACCTTCTCTCCGGTTTCAAAGAAGGATTCTCTAAGGATTGTTTTGGCTTTGGTGGCTCATTATGATCTAGAGCTTCACCAGATGGATGTGAAAATCGCCTTTCTAAATGGAGAGCTTGAGGAAGAAGTATATATGGACCAACCTGAAGGTTTCATGGTCACAGGAAAAGAACATATGGTATGTAAGCTGAGAAAGTCGATATATGGAGTAAAACAAGCTTGTAGACAATGGTATTTAAAGTTTAATGATATCATCTTATCATACGGTTTTGTAGAGGTCATCGTTGATCGATGTATCTACATTAAAGTTAGTGGGAGCAAGTTTGTGATTTTAGTCTTATATGTTGATGATATTTTGATTGCTTCAAACGACATGGGCATGTTACATGATATAAAGACGTATCTCTCTAAAAACTTTGAAATGAAAGATATGGGTGAGGCATCATATGTGATCAGAATAGAAATATTTCGAAAAGAGCACAAGGATTGTTAAGATTGTCTCAGAAAGGATATATCAATAAGATTTTAGAGAGATTAAAATGGATAAAATGCTTCGCAGAGATAGCTCCAATTTAGAAAGGGGACAAATTCAGTAAAATACAATGTCCTAAAAATGAATTAGAGCGTAAAGAAATGGAAAGAATTCCATATGCATCAGTGGTTGGGAGTTTGAACTATGTTCAAACATGTACTCGGCCAGATATCAGCTTTTCGGTTGGTATGTTGGGTCGATATCAAAGTAATCCCGGAATGGACCACTGGAGAGCTACAAAGAAGGTTCTCAGGTACTTGTAAGGCACCAAAGAGCACATGCTTACATACAAGAAATCTGATCACCTTGAGGTCATTGGATATTCAGATTCAGATTATGCTGGATGCGTTGACAGTAGAAAATCGACGTTTGGCTATTTGTTCCTATTAGCTGGGGGAGCAATATCATGGAAAAGTGGAAAATAGTCCGTCATTGTTACTTCCACTATGGAGGCCGAATTTGTGGCATGCTTTGAGGCCACAATTCACGCATTGTGGTTGCGGAACTTTATCTCGGGACTTCGTATTGTCGATACTATAGTGAGGCCGCTGAGAATCTATTGTGATAATTTTGCAACTATCTTCTTTTCAAAGAATGACAAGTACTCTAAAGGTGCTAAGCACATGGAGTTAAAGTAGTTAGCTGTCAAAGAAGGAGTACAGAAACATAGAATGTCATTTGAACATATAAGAACCGATATGATGGTAGCGGATCCGTTAAGTAAGGGATTACCATCCAAAATATTTATTGGTCATGTAGAGCATATGGGTATTATAGACAAAGCATTGCTATTATGATTGTGATATGTTCATTATGTGTATGACACTATGAATTCACTTTAAATTATGTTTTTGGTTTTAATAAATATGTTATCATTAAAATATGTGTGTACCACTTATAGTTCTATGATATCATATGATTAGATTGAGAATTAAGGTTATTCTCAATATAAAGAAACTATATATGAAGTTGGGATTATTTGTGATACATGGAAGGGATCATGTCGTCTAATGATGTGTGACCGCCATGATCCGATCAATTCTAATTTTATTATGATAGTTTAAATTGAAATGAACTTGATGTAAAGTAAACATTAAGATTGTTGAATCATCAAGTCGACACAAGGTAGAGTGGGAGAATGTAAGAATATTTATATTCTTATATGTGACTTATGTGTATTTCGTTTTAATTATACGGATCGAGTTCGTATTAATGTTTATAATTCTAATATAAAAGACGACATCGTGATGGATCGGTTTCGAATAACGACATTAAAATCTGAGTGTATTGATAACCCTTCTCCTTTACTTAATTAAATTGTATAAACACCTTTCTATTTGTTAGTATATATATGTATTAATTATATATAAGATGGTTAATTAATAACCAATTAATTAATGGATGAAAAGACACAATAATGTGGATATGTGGTGCTTAGTAAAGGTGTGACAGTTTTTTTCTTCCCATTTTTAGTAACTTCTTTTAACCATAAAAGAGATTTAGTTTAATAACTTCTCATTTTAATACCTTAAGAAGAAGAAAAACAAAAACACACACACACATAAGAAAACAATCGCCATTAAGAGTAAACAAAAGAAAGGGTTACAAACATTGATTTCTTATCCATCAAAGAGATCATTAAAGAGAAAGGTTCAAAAGAAGAGAAAATCAATTTGTCCAATTTTTCATGGATCAATGTTAGTAGTTTATTCTTCTCTAAAAAAAATATTAGGTTGAATTAATTCAAATCTAAATGTTTTTGGAATTAAGATTTCATAATCGAAATTATTGAAAATAAATTAACAGAGAGACCCACTAATACTAATCAAAAATATACTTTATTTAATTTTTATGCATATTATTATCAAAACCATATCTTTGTTTTAATTTTTTTATCTCTTCCTTTTTGTATCTCTCAAAATATGATAAGTAGTATTTTTTCTATAATTTTCCAAAGAAGAAAGAAGAAAAATTATGTGGAATTTATATCTTTCATATATTATCTTTAAATGGTGTAATTAGGGCTGGGTTTTCAGTTTTTCGGGTCAATCGGTTCGGGTTTTTCAGTTTTAGATTAATTCGGTTTTGAAAAAAATCAACCAAAATAAAACAAAAACAAATTCGGTTCGGTTTGGGTTTTTTACCAGTTTAATCGGTTCAGTTTTGAGCATATAAAACCATTCCGAATTAAATCGAACTATCACTAAATTTTCGGTTTAATTTTTTAAAATCTAAATTTAATCGGTTTAACGGTTTGTACTTCAGTTTTTTGGTTAATTTAGTTCAATTTTTTGGTTAAATTCGGTTCATTCTGTTTTTCAAACTAATTCGGAAGAGTTCGGTCTATTTCGGTTTAATCGGTCTAATTCGGTTCAAATTGGTCAAAATAAAAAACCAGATAACTAAAACTCTTCTTCTAGGAGATCTCATCTCACACTACCGCAAATCACAAATTTTCACAATATTCATATTTTTAGTAAATCCATTTCGAATAGGGTATCTTTATCCCGAAAACCGGATATAGCAATTTTTTCATAAAAATTAGGGTTTCGATTTTTGGTTTTTAACTTATAAAGGGTTGTATTTTCGGTTAAATAAAACTGATCGGTTTGGTATTCCCAAATCGAACCAAAATAGAAACTAAATAAAATTAATTATTTAGCCGATCGGTTTAATGATATTATTTAAATTAAAATCAAAACCAAAAATTTTGATTCGGTCGGTTTGGTTTTTTTGGTTTTTATAGAAAACCCAGCTCTAGGAAATAGGTTGGATATGAGACAGTAGATCAAAACAATTTTGTAGTTTTCCAATTTTTCTAAAGATTTTCAAAACCTATGTGGATATGTTAAAAATTATCCGACGATAAAAAACTATTTGGAAATGAGTAATTACCTCAATCACGTTCTTCCCGGATTCTGATTTTTTTTCTTTTTGCCGGAAGGGCTTTTTAAGAAGTAGAGATTTTCTAAGACTTAGATTTGTGTTTTCGATTTCTTCAGGTCAATCGGATCAAATTTTTTGAGTTTCAGTTAATTCGATTTTAGGAACAGTCGACTGAAAAAAAAATTGATTCAGTTCAAATTTTACATCGGTTTAATCAATTCTATTTTTAATATATAAAACTGATCTAAATTAAACTGAATTATAAATAGATTTTCACTTTAGTTGTTTAAAATTTTAGGGTTAATCGGTTTAATGTTTTATATTTAAAATTGTAATTTATAAAGGCTGTGTTTTCGCTTTTGGAAACCGTCGGTTTAGAGTCTTTGTGATTGACAAGGTTTTATAGAAAGCCGAGTCTTTCACTGAGAAAGTCTGAAACCCAGCAAATAAGTTTCTCTTTGATTTTGAAACAAATTACAAATGGATGTGCTCACTTTCGGAGTCATAGTCGGAATTATCATTCTCTTCTTCTGCATCGTCTGCTTCATCACCATTGAAGGCACCTGCACAAACCGCCGCTCTTCTTAGCTCACGCCCTCTCTCTATATCTCTCCCTTCTTCATCACTATTTGACGGAAACTCTTCATAGATCAGAAGTTGTCTTTCTCTCTGAGAATCTTCGTGGTTCCATTTCTGGATTTGGGGCTGTGTCTGGATCTCTGCGTAGAAACCGGATTTGCTCACTTTACGCCGGCGCGCGAGGACTACGCGCATCATCACGGAGGTGGATGTAGTCATTCGCATATGAAGACGGAGGCGGTAAAGATGAAGTTGTCAGAGGCGCTGGCCGAGGCAAAGGATATGAGGTTGTGTGGGTTTGGGCCCTGTCTTCATCATGATCACCATCACGAATCCAATTCTAGTCTTTCCGGATCTGGTAATTTGGTTAATCTATAGCTACATTCGACTTTACAAATTCGTGGAGGAATTATGATTTTAGAACATTGTTACAGGATTCCGTAGAAGATGATTTGTCTCCTTTTTTAAATGCACTGAAAAATCTTTGGTTATGATTAGAATTATCTTCCTTATTGTTTTTATTTTTTCTTTTGCAGGTCTGTGGCTCAATTCCTTGGGATGCTCACTTTTGGTTAGATTGGCCTCACTCATCTGCCTGATTTTGCTGCCCATTGTGTTTGGTAAGAAATCTCTGCGGATACATGTAACGTTTGTATCTCTATAAACTATAAAACCTTGGTGTTTATTGTCCTGGAGAAAATTATCTCTGTCGATTAGTCATGTGCTATTATGTGTTCATAAAAATAGCTGTCCTGATACCAATTCTTACTTAAAAATTCTTTTCTGGGAAAGGTCTTTCCTTCTTTTACCAGTTATGTTTCAATTGCAGCTCAAGTAAAGCCATCAAAATGGTTTGTTGATGCCTTGGCTCTTTTTGGGGTAAGTCATTTTGGTTTTCTGCTGTTGTAGCTTTTATTTGCCGATCACGGTTCTAAATTCCTAATAATGTGATTTACAATGTCTATGCATAGTGTTTAATAACAATTTTATCGATTAGAATAGGTTAATTCTGTTTATTTGGTGACCAGGCAGGACCTTTGTTGGGGGATGCTTTTCTTCACCAACTGCCCCATGCTTTTGGTACTGTAATGGACACTTCTGTCTGATCTCTTTCTAGTATTTGCATCGTGCCATGAATTGGCTTTTAAGCACTTCTCGTTTCCTGTTTCTCTTTTTTTTCCTTGTTGGTGTAGCAGGTGATGGTCACTCTCACTCGATTTATCACCATGAGATCCATGGCCATTATGATCATTCTCATTTGGATTCGCCTTCATACTCATATTCTTTACAAAATCTATCTGTTGGGTTGTCTGCTCTCGGCAAGTATCACAACACTTGCTCTTGTGTACATTGAAAAGAAAAGTTTGTCAGGTCTTACACTTTTAACTCAAACATCATTCTTGATTATCCAGCTGGAGTCGTGGTCTTCCTTCTTTTGGAGAACTTGATTCGATATGCTGAGGCAAAGTTGTCTGGATCCAATACGTGGGGCCACCACCACCATGCAGGTACTAAGAAACTGAAGGATGAAGTCAATCATAACAATATGGACCAACAATCGTATTCCGATGCAGTTGTAAATTCATCAGAGAAAATCGTGAGCGGCTCTGTGGATGGATCTCTCCGTATGGTAAGAACCTGCACTTCTATGTAAATATTTTCCATCTGCAGTAGACGAGTTTTACTTGAATTCAAAAAGCAAGCATGTAACACGTTACTTAATTTTACATCTTTTCAACTACGAGCTTTTGTTTCTTCTGTTATGTGCAAACACTAGGCCCAAAGTAGAATTCATATGTTACATAGTTACCGAGTTCGGGCGCCCTCCATATATTATGTCTTGCTTGTTTACTGCAGAGAAAAACTTCTGCTAGTGATGTTACTAATACATCAGATACAAAATCAGGCTCAGAAATTACTTCCGATGGAAAATTGGACAAACCAGAACAGGTGGGGACGCATTCAAGCCTAGTCTTTGGTTACTCTGAACAAAAGGTTTCTGTTTGACTTCCTGTATTGCAGATAATATACACACAAAAAAATTATATTAAATGTGGAAAAGTTAGCTTTTTCTCTTGTTTGGATTGACGTTGTGCTTCTTCCACCTGAGTTCATATCATAGCTAACCCAAGAGAGGAAAGAGAGTAAGCCCAAAGACAACAATGTCCGGAGAATGCAAAGAGAGAGAAGTCCTTTTAAGAGTAGTATAGAGATGGTGATAAATGGGGTTTCTATAGATATCGGGTGTTTACCAGTCCCGGTCTGCTCATGTACAGGTATGCCTCAACCGTGCTAAAGGTGGGGTTGTGGAGGATGGCAATTTGCATGCTGTACTACTAATGTTTTGATGTATCTTTTGCCAATGAATACCAAAAAAATGGTGCTCGGATCGCTGGAAGAAAAATGAGCCAAGGTGCTTTTAGGAAAGTTCTTGAGAAACTCTCTAGTGATGGTTTCGACTTTTCAAATTTTATCGATTTGAAATCTCATTGGGCAAAACATGGAACCAATAAGTTTGTCACCATGAGATTCGATCACTTTTCTTTGTTTACATTGGTAATTAGCGCTCTGACTAGGATTGCCAGAAGAATTATTGGATTTTTTTTTGGTATTTTGACCTTTCACACAAGCTATATAAGCGGGTTAAGCGATGGCCGTTGACGCAGGAGATCGGTATTTGGGTTCTCAAGACTCTAAAGGATCTCATATCTGGATTTTATCATGTAGACTTCCGCCTTTGAGAAGTGCCAATAATATTTGCTTTCGACACTCTTCGGGTTTGGTTTTAGAGAGGTGATCAGACTTATATCTTTCATTGTGAACCATCTTTTCAATTTTGGACGTTCCAGCCACCATGATCCGGATGAATGAGTTCACATATCCTGAGATCAGGAGGTCGACCTTGGTTTAACCCTCTCGGAGGTCTTGGATATAAATCTGGGATCCATGGATATTCCCATATCTAGTCATTGGAACTAGAATCAATAAGTTTTCTAGATCCTTTGTCTAAATTTTGAAATTTTAAAGTTCTGAATTTTGAAATTCTAAAGTTTTGAATTCTAAGTGATCCCACTAACATTAACATTTAAAAACGATATAGATAAAGAACTATGTGATTATCCTACCAATACATCCAATCTAACAATTCATTTTCAACCTTTGAAATATGTGAATATAACATACAAACTACATACATGGTGATTAAAAAAATATCATGAATGAATGAAAACGAATGCATAAAAGAAATCAATAAAAAAATACAAAAAGATTTGAATTCTTCTTTCTCAAACTAACATAGTCTCATAATTATTTTTCCAAAAGCCCTAGAATCAATTTTTTTCTCAGTCTCCAATGAAAAAACGTAACTACTCCCGACAGCTAAAATAAACCTAAATATAGTCTAAAACACATATTGAAGCAATTTACAATTCTCGATAAATATGAGCCAAAAATGCAATATCTGAAAACTTGAAGAGCAGATTCGCAGGAGATGTCGACCAACACCCAAACGTAGTGTCGATCAACACTAGTGAAAAATCATGTGTAAAATTCTGGTTAATATGTTTTTTATTTCCTCTTCATTCATTTTTATTCCAAAACACACCTCAAATTATCCAAATTAGCGAAACTCATACAAAAACATGCAAAAACTCCAAAAGACTAAAAAAAACTAGACTCGATAAACGATATATACACCATAGTTAAAAACCGATAAAAACTATGATATATCAAAAAGCTAAACCTTCGTAATGTTATTTTTTTTTCATTTTTCATGAATCCAATTAAAACTACCAAAACCATAATATCGTCCACATTCATACATTCATTTGGAATATTAAAATAAAAATAAATAATTATTAATAAATATATAGAAAAAACAATTATAAACTGAATATATAATTAAGTGAAAGACTCATTCAATTGATATGGGTAAGTGGGTAATGCTAAAAAGTATTATAAGATAACTCAAACTTTAGGCGGAGCAAATCCATTACACAATGAATTTGAAAGTACGTTACAATACTTATCCAAATTTGAACCTTTTTATTAGTCTAATGAGGTCATTTGTTCAAACTTTGGCCGAAGGACAAGTCCAATCGATCCGAGGAGCGCAAAAGCGGCGAAACACGAGCCAAAAGAGCTACTTAACCTAAATCATAACCATGTATTAGAGGTTTACTGACCAACATCACACCATGAGCATAATGTCAAGAGACCTTGCCCTTGGAACATATTAAACAAAAAGGTCGACCACGCACACAACCCCTCACCGACCAAGAAGACATATCGGCATATTCTCATGAATTTCAGTCCAGCCAAAAGAGGGCAACCAAATCCTAACATCACCTATGTTCTTGACTCATAAAAGATACATGCGCGATATAGGCCTCACTCCAAATCAGAGCGGATCAAATCATGCACCATTTATCAATTTGGTGTTGTCGAAACTTACCATATTTGAAACTTTTCTTATATGAAAGTTTTCAAACATTTTTTTGTTGACCAAAAGAATGCTACTTCTGTGAGCTCCGCACAAAAATCATAGGAACAAAAACATGTCTTGGACTAGGAGGATCCATTTGTGCTTTCAATTGATATGATTGGAACCATTTATGGCACTTGCCGGTTTAATCACTTGAAAAATTAGACATGACATCCATGAGAAAATCTTAGACTTATAAAAAAGTCCACAATTAATTTCTTATGCATCAAAAACCATAGGATCAAACGGATAATGTTTCTCCAAAATTTTCTATAGTTGAGTTTGAGATCACTAAAGTTCCAACTGCCTCTCCGTAATATTGCTACATTTTGGACACTTGTGCAATGACCCTACACCCCTCGATGAGGCGCCACTTCCTACTCAAGTTGTCAAGATACAATACCTTATTACTTTCCATATTTGGTCGAACATTTAAAACTGCAACGGTCATACTGTTTAAATGCAAACGCGACCCTTTTTTATAGCTTCTCAAACCTTTTGTAAGAACTCTATATAAAATTCATGCGACCCTTGTGAAAAAACAACCATTAAATATATAAAAAGTTAACTAGAAACTTTTGAATTTATTCATCAAATCTTTCGGTAGAGAGTTTAGTGTGAGAGATAATCAAACTTTTGTGAAGCCACAAACTAGTTAGTTTGAGAGATTCATATGGTTTAGTTTGTTTTTTGATCTTGAGATTTGAAAAAATTCTGTCTTATCATTGCTCTTGCCTACCTAAATTAAAAGATATTTTCGATCCATTGCGAGTCACAATCATATCATTTAGGATTATATTCAATCTTATATCAGCTAATAATGAGACATTATCTTCCATATTGTCTCGCTAATGCATTTAGATCGTTTGCCTTTTGCATTGATAACGCTAACAATTCCTTTCATTCTCCAAAGACCAACATCATCAAATTCTCCCAAACAATAGAAATAAGCAAAGGATCCCATGTATAAGATTGTTAGGAACAAATGAATCAATGTTAAAAGTGATAATGAGAATAACTCAATAAATATTTAAATTTAATTAACTACTATTTAATAGTGTAATAAAATTTTATCACAAATTAATCTTCATATACATATTTAAGATAAACATTTCAAAATTCATTGGAAAACCGAGAATGTACCCGTCTTTTCCTTCTTTGATTCGTGCTCATTGCCATCTCATTCTGGTTCTCGTTTTTCTTTGTGATATTGTTTCTTTAATTTGTTAGAAGAACTACGATTCCGTGGACAATATGGTTTATACCAATAAATTAGCCATTAAATATCATTTGGAAAAACAGTTGTAAATTAATTATACTATTAATTTGCGATGATTTTTATTTTAAGAATATCTCGATTATAGTTTTACGACAAAAGTAAGAGAATTTATAGCATTGTCACAGGTGTTTTAGATAAATACAACAATATATATAGCAACTACTCTTTTGGTCACTAATTTACAACGATTTTGCAATTGTCTAAATCTAGTTATAAAGTAGTAGCAAATAAACTACAATATCGTTGTAAATTTTTTTGAAAAAATCTAGTTTTATTTTTATTATTTGATATTTTTTGTAAGAAAAAAGCTTTTTTTATTTTATTAATAAAAAGGTAAAATAGATTTTTTATGAAACATATAAAGTATATATATATATATATATATGGCAATTAGCAGCTATTAATTTTTTTGTTATAAATATTCAGATGCTTTTTTGGGAAGAGATCAATACCATTGATTTGGATTAAACTATGTAGGTATAGTAACTAAATTTTTCGGTTTCTTTAAATCATTTTATCCGGGTTTTGAGTTTTTGATTTTGAAAAAAATTCTGAATCGAACTGAAAACAATTTGGACCATTTCAAAACTCGGCTCTTTCGATTTTGGTTTTACGTGTTAAAAATTTTTTGAGTTAAAACGAATCAAAAAAATATATCTTAATTTAAAAACTATGTTTCATTTGGTAAATTTTGATCCATTCGAATATTTTTATTTTTCAGCTGTAAAAATGAAGTTTAGACTATAATTTTTATTTTCTGAAACCAATCAATATATAATTTACAAACCTAAGCGAATCGAAAACCAATTGCGTGCAGCCAATTAAAGTAGGTCTAAAACTGATTCGAAACTAAATATATATTAGATTTAGATCCGCGCTCTGTGCGGGAAAAAAATATTCGTATATTATATTAATTATTTAATAAATAAAATTACATATTGACATAATTTTTTTAACGTACGTAAAATTTTTAGTTCGTTAAATATAATTATATTGAAATAATTTATTTATATATAATTTAATTTATTTTATTTTGTAGTTATATATTTAAATATTTATATATATATATATAACATTAATAATCATATATTATATTATTTAATATAAAAATTCTAGATTAAATTCCAACAGAATGGGTCAAAGAAAAATTGATAAAGATCCTTGAACCACGTTCTTGAAGATATGATTCAAACTGTTTCACAAGTTTTTTTTTCACGGATGTTTGAATTTTAGTACCCTAAATTAAAATTTTAACTAATTAATTTGCGGTTTAATAAAAATATAAAACTTCAAAGTAATCCAAAAGTTTGGATTAAATATTTTGGTATGTAAAAAATGTATAAAAATTTAAAAAAAATATTATTTTATTCAAAACTCGCTATAAAAATATTTTTGTTAATTAAATTTTATTTTAAACAGAAAAATAAGATTATTGATTATTCTTTTTAATTTTTATTACGATTTTTGAAAAATATGAAATATTGAAAATAAAAAAATTTCAAAATTTGGATTACATATTTCGGCATTGAATAAAAATGTCTAAAAATAATAAGAATAATAAATTAAAATATTCTTTATCACCAATATTTCAATATTGTATGGCGAAATAATTTTTTAAACAAAACAATAGAATTAACAATTCTATGAAATTAGTTTTTGCTTTACAAACAATAAAATAATATGTAAAAATAGTAAAAGTCAAACTTACTGTTGAATCAATAAGAACCATTTCAATAGTCAATCCAGCACCAGTTGAGTATTGCTTCCATAATCTTATAATTTTGATCTTTATTTTTCACATATTATTGAATAGTTTTAAATCAGACACTAGGCTGAAAGAAGCCATGAAAAATAAAGATCAGAAAGTTTGGAGATATTACTCGTTCTGAAAAAAAAAGTGAGAGAGATTGTGGATGAATGTATGATTTATATAGTGTAAGAATGATTAGTAAACCCTAGTTTTTTAAATTTAATCGTAGGAACAATGATTAGGGCTCATAAATATTTTTTTGAAAATGAAACAAAAAGGAAAGACAATTTTAATCAATAAAGGGAATTGTTTACGGTAAATATGATTACCAAAAATAAAGTATAATATTTTATGGAGGTGTCTTAGAATTAGTAAACCCTAGTTTATAATAGGAACAATGATTAGTGCTCATAAATTTTTTTGGAAAATAAAACAAAAAGGAAAGGCAATTTTATGAAAAATAAAGTGTAATAAATTGTATGGAGGTACATTGATATTATGAGGTATTGATGGAGCGAATATTTGATGATAACTATAAATTAAATTTCATATATTTAATATATATTTTCATATAAATTTTCATATATTTTCCAATTTTCTATTCTATCTTTTTTGGTAAGTGTTGTTTTCCATTTCTTGATCATAGACTAATATTGTGTATATAAGAATATATAAACCATTAGTCTTCTAGCATGAAATAGTACAATAGATTAGTTCTAATAATTTAAAATTGATTACTCGGGTCTAATTATATTTATATTTAAAATCTAATATATTAAAACTATTGTAAGCATATTTACAGTAACAGTTTAAATAATATATTTAAATTTTTATAAAAATTTTAGAAAATATATATGCAATTAATGAGATATAATTTTGAACTTGTAATAGTTTATATATGATTAAAAGAAAATATAACTTTTTGGGAATTAGTAATAATTTATGGTTAATATAATAAAATATACTGATTATGTAACCAAATTAATAGTAGTAGAGTAATTATAATTATGGTAGTAACTTAAATATATTTATATTTATTTGAAAAAAAATTATTTGACGTATAAAAAATTTATTATTTTTGTAAATGTAACAATATTTTTTGGTTAGTTGAATAAAATACATTGAATTATATAACCAAATTAATATGAGTAGCATGTTTTGTAATTATTATAGTAATTTAAACCCTTTTATATATTTAAGCCGAAAATCGATGTGGTGTTGACAACTCAGCATGATATTTTTGTTATTAACACGTGAGGGTAAGATTACTATGTTAAAAAGATTTTCAAATAATATATTACGGATACGAGTTGGGTCAGTTGGATTTTGTTCGGTTATCACCAAAGCATATGCCTAAAATTATATCCCCAGGGTTTAGGGGAAAAAGACAACAAGGTCATATGTTTGAGCCCACATAACGTCTCCAAGGCTAATAGTTGTCTTAAGCATCCGAGTCTTTGTTGTCTCCTTGCGATTTATTTATTTTTAATTTAACTAGTAATTCTGTAATATGTAAAACATTGTAATTATAACCATTTTACTTTATGGAAAATCAAAGTGTTTAAATAAAATTGTAATGTATATACACTAAAAAAATTCAAATAAAACTAAACCACATATTGCTCAAAAATCACAATCATCCAATCTAAATGAATAAGGAAAAATCCTCAGTATTCAAATGATTTGGGTTAGTATAGCTCCAAGCCTTCCAACTACACAGGACTCTTGTTCTTAGGAAAATATCTGCCTGGAATTTCACTTTGACTTCACAACACCATTGATCGACCTGATTGAGTATGATCCACAATGTCGACTTTTTTCTTAATTTAACCGCAAAATAATCATCATAGAGGAAGAAAAGTGACACATCTCTCCAGATGATGCATATATGCTCAGAGATTGTAAATTAGTGATAAATAATTTACGCAAAGAAAGTAGTAACAATGTTAAAATGATTTCTTCTCCTTTTGACATTATTGTACATTCCAATCGTAATATATAGGGTTGACGATATACTTTTCTTTCAGAACTATACTAAATAGTTGTAGAACTAATGTCATGGTTTGTATATTTATGTTGGAAAAGTAGAAAATATATTTCTCTTTCAATTGAAAATTCAAAACTAATTTCCTCCGATTAGTTGAGTTATTTGGTTTATGACACAAATCACGTTTATGTGTAATTAGATTTCGAAATTTAAATAGAGGAAAAAATATATTTTCAATTTTTAACTGAACGAGAAATATGTTTTCAACTTCTCCAGTATAGATATATAAACCATAACATTAGTTGCATGAGTATTTGATACTATACGATAGTTTTGAAATAGAAATAGATAGTGAATCCTAATATATATGTAGAAATGTTTTTAGTTCTAAATTTCAAAATATGAAATAGTATGTACTGTCTACTCTGTTCTTTAAAGTTGTAGGCTTGTAATAGGTGTAAGAAAATTACAATATACAAGAAATAAAGAAAGAAAGAGAAGAAAACATGTACACATCATAAAGTAAATGATTGATTGCATAAAATTCAACAACAATGAAATGATACGATTATAATTATCAAATCATTACTTTTTTTCTTATTCAGTATTTTTGTTTTTCTAGAGAACACTGTGCTTTGAGAAGACAAAAAGCTAATTAATGTAGTAGGATGGATTCTTCACTAATAATTTTGCCTCTCTTGTCGTTCAACCCAACCTAACAAAAGAAAAAGCTGGTCCACATTTTCTTTTATATATAATTTATTTTACGGATAGTGAAAACCAATTCATAGAAATATTTATTACTATTTTTTTCGATAGAGAAGACAATTTGCTTAGATATTTGATATCAGATATATATATAGCTGTTTTGCATTATCTTTTCAAGATTATATTCAGAAAGGAAAAAGTTTTTGTCTGGATAAAAGAGATCTAACAATTATTTTGTGAAATGCCTCGAGATCTTCACTATCCTTTACAAATATGATATTTTCTGTTCATGATTCAAGTTTTATAATAATTAAAACTTATCATTAGATCAATCTAGTGATATATATATGATTCAAATATTTTGTGAATGAAGTATAGAGATGGCTGGAAACATACACATGTGAACAAATAATAGTATCTCTTCTTTACAACTTTAACTTCAAAACTTAAAGGAAGCAATATTAAAAACGAACAAAAGATTAATAAGCAAAAAGGGTACCAAATCGGTAGATCCAAAGATAATATATATACTAAATCCATAATAGTTTTGTTCTCCTCTAATCTTCATTCGATCAGAAGCTTCTCCCATTATACATATATTATATATCATCTCAAACTCACCAGTATCTAGTTGGAAATAGGGTTTGGTCCACTAGGAACCTCATGAGCATCATTACCAAACTCTCTCCTCCTAGAAGTTTGGCTGTGTCGTCGTGTTCGAGCCTTTGGTCGCAGATCCATTGTGGATGAAGCTGGAGTCGATGATTCGAGAAGAACCCTCTTGAAGGGAGCAACAGTGGATGAAGATTGATGATGAGCCATGGGGATTATAAGGCCAATGAAGAGAAGGGAAGATAAGAAGATAAAGAGACGAAGAAGAGTATGAGAATGTGATGATGGTTTGGTGTTGATTAGGTCATTTGATGTTGCCATGCAATTTAGCAAAAGAAATAAAAACCCCCCCAAGATCCCAAGAGGGTTCAATATCCATTAACCAGAAACGAACAACTCGAGAGCTGGTCAGAGCCGCGAGATAAAAAGAAAACAAAGAAGAGAAGAAGATGAACCAAAAGAAAGAGCTAGTGACTAAGAAGAAGGAGGAGAATAAGCGATAAAGGGAAAAAAGGAATAGATAGAGAGAGAGATTTTCAAATTTTCACACTCTTGATTAAGTAAAATTACCAAAGCACCCTTTATGGACATATATGGTGAATTCATACTTAGGGTTTGTATAAATCCAGACAAGACTTGTTCGAAATTTACTTCGGCTAAGATTACGAATTTGCCCCTACAAAAATTTAGAATTGTCGGTAGGCATGCCACTGTACTAGACAGGACCGATCCTAAGTTTAAAAAAGCCGTAAGCAAAAAAAAACCGTTTTACATTATTTTATCATAATATTTCTAAAATAAGAGTCGATTATTTTAAAAAAATATGAAAAAATACAAACACGAACTTGTTCCGATTGGTTCGAGACCCGCCTCTAGTACTACTAGGAACAATATAAAGGAAGAGAACAAAGCTTGTGATGGTAATTGAGTCATTTAACGATTATTATTATTATTTTGTTTTTTTTTTAATTAATATCAACGAATCTTATAAAAGGTTAAGCAAAAGGAAAAGGTGATAAAAGAAATGAAAGGAGGGGAGGTGGAAGAAAGCAGGGTTCTTGCTTTTGTTTCTTTTTTAATTTTCTGTTTTTCTTTTTATATTCTCTTTTCATAAGAAAAATAATTATTTGACTAACTTGACCAACCACCAATTGTATACCAACGTGTATCAATACTAGTCAAAGAGAAGAAAATTAATAGTAATTATGCTTAGATATGCATTATTTAATTTCTCATTATGTATGAAAGTCAAATTATACCATTTATATATATATATATATATGATATTTATTTAAAAACTCCGAATATATCCTTTCTACAATTCCATCACGTCACTGAAATCAAATCATCGAAATATATAAAGGAAAAAATGAGAAAAATAATATAGTAATACATGAAGAAAGTAATATAGTAATACATGAAGAAAGTAATATAGTAATACATGAAGAAAGTAATATAGTAATACATTAAAATAATATTTATCGTAACTTCATTTGCGACTTTTTTTATAATTTTCATCAAAGTTTGGATCATATTTGTAAAAAAATTTTGATGTGTTTAAAATTTTAATATATTTTAATGTTAAATTTATGTTATTATTAAAAATTTAAAAATAATTCTATTTTTGCAACAAAAACTTATTATTTTAGACAATTTTTCAAAGTAATATAGGAGAAGAAATTGAACTTTGGCCTAATTTTTTTTTAAAATGAAAAATTATAATCCTAGATATCAATTGGTTCAACATCAAGATTTTTCTGATTGAAGATAGACAGATAAAGAAGACATGATTGAATTGTAGATAGATATGTAGGATCTATAATGAATTGACAGAATTAGGAAAAAACGAGGAGTAATGTAGGAGAAAAAACTAAACTTAACTTTCAAATTTTAATGGAAAATTGTAATAGGAAACAATCCCCAAAATTATTATTTGGTACCACATGATTGAAATTTTTATTAAAGCAACAATAAATATAAAAGAAAACAAATCCCTAATTGGTCCAACGGCTTTATGCATGGTGTTAAACAGTACATAACATATTACATGTACGCTATTTAAAAATTAGGAAAGCATATATTATATCATAGATGTATATTCTCGTACATTTTCTTAATTGGTAAAAGTGTGTTATTATACATTACATATATAAATATTTAAATACGTCTGTTACACGGGAAGAATATGTGTATGCGCAAATTACGACGGTGGGGTGGCTTTAGTGCATGGCAAAAGTCATCCTGTGATATCTTTTTGTTCTATTATTTTTTATAACCCAAGTTATTTTTAGGTCAAAACCTTAAATATATTTTGAAGTTTATAAGAGTTGCTGTTTAATCTTTTAAGAACGAGAGAAATAAACGGACTACTAGTTGTACCACATTTACGTTCATTATAGAGATGTGAAGTTCGTCTTTTTTCTCGTATGAATTTATTAAATTTTTATATGAAAATATTGAAATATTGGAATATTGGATCGGTTTCTGTCATCTAATGATAAAAAAAAAAGAAAAAAATCTTTTATATGAAGGTTAAACGTGTATATACTATTTAACGTGATAAAATAATTTATATATTTATATTACTTAAATATTTTTCAACTTTTTGATATGGGATAATATTCTCTAATACATCTCTATGACTATTTTTGACAATTAATCTCAGTATGTTAAACATAGATCGATGTATCGGATTGAACAACGTAAATGAAGATCTGATATCATGTTAAGATTTATGGACTTAAAGCAATTAAAAATAAATAAATTGATTCATATCCGTTATATATTACATAAATTTCTTTCTAACTTCTCATAATATTACATTCTCATAATATTTCCTATCTATCTCGGTCGATTAGATTATATTACTATGACTATCTATTGTTCGAGTATTTAGTTTTAAAGTTTGTTTTTATTGTTTCATCATGTTTTTTCGGGTTGGGGCTGTTGTCTGTCGGAGTTTTATGAACTGGTCTGCTTTGTCTCGGAGGGATTTCGATATGTCTATATATTATATATAAAAGGATTTCGATCATTGCCTGATTTGTGTAACCCAAATCTTAATATTTGAATGAAATTTCATAGATGAAAAAAGAGAGAGTAATTGGAATAAGGAGAGAGTGTGCATATCTCCGTTACGTGGATTGCATGGGTCCCTCTCTTTCTGAGAACGATTTTACGTCGTCGTCATTTACGCTTCTTTTTGCTTTTTTATTTTTATTTTTTCATATATATACTTTTTATCTTTTCTTCTTCCTCAATTGTGAATTTTTATGCCATTCACATTGACAGCTGACAAGATATGAAGATACCAATATACACCGTAGGTTGATTATATTGTAAAACACACAAAAATATTTGTAGAAATAGAAATTAAAATAATACTTATTTAAGAAATCAGCAAAAGTAAAGTATTCGGAATGAATGCCTCGACTTTTCTAGATCAGAGTAATTCTGAATAGTCGATGAAGTTTTTCCGGTGACTATAGTTTTGCATATCCAAATTTCGGTTTATTCTAATAACCAAACGAATATTATTTTGAAAAACTATTATTATTGTTTTCAAAATCAAACCAAAAACCAAAATAATATTCAAAAAATCAAATTATTTTCGATTATTTTTGGTTATCCAAAAATATTTCAGATATTTTACTTATTTTTGATTAATTTTTATTTATTTTTTAGTTATTTTTTGATTATTTTTTTTTTATTATTTTCAGTTATTTCGGTTATTTCGATTAATTGAATTATTATTGGTTTTTAAATTTAATAACTGAACCAATTAAAACCAATGTATAACTAAACCGAAACCGAATCAAAATATAAAAATAATCGAATGAATTTTTAATATTACCAACAAAAAAAATATAAAAAAATAAATGATCGAAACTAAATCAAATATCCGAATGTTCATACCTAAATGAAATCCATAATATGTAGCGATCTTGGCTATCGATACTCTTTCCAATAGTAGAGCCATGAAAAAAAGGTTAAATGATTTTTTTCGTAATTGTGTATAGGAAATTCGATAACCAAATGGTGAGTTAGGATTTTCTTTAATTTGCAAAGAACTGGAGAAAGAGAAGATTCTTTTGATGAGTGACAAGAGAATTTCCTAATTTTTCAGATGGTGTAGTGATGTAAGCCTAAAACACCATATTTACGAAACATTTAAGTTTAGAAATAATATAGGATATTAAAATGGACCAATGATTCAAGATAGTATTTTTTTAAAAATATAACATTACTCATTTAAATTTTTGTTCAAAATTAATTTGTTAATTTTATTTAATAATTTATTTAAAATAAATAAATATTATTTTAATATATTATTTTAAATTTTTATTAAATATTGTACTTCTAGTTCAATTACTGATGATATATGGTTGATTTCATGTTATAAGATATTAGTATTGTTTGTTTGCTTGCCATTGGTGACTACGGTTGTAGCTTCAATCAATATTGCGACTATCACTGTGGTATATGTTATTCGTTTATTTACCGTCGGTAGTTGCGGTTACGATTGATCGTAAATTTTTAATCGCATTGTTGTTTTAATCAATGGTCAGAAAAATTATGATGTAAAATGAAGCACGGTTGATCGAAAATAGATGCGACATCTAAACGAACAATAATATATCGCTACCACAACCGCAGCTGCAAGAAGCTACACGTGACAAACGAAAAACAAAAACATGGCCGAGATTATTATGAAGAGAGGCTAAGGGTCTTGTCCTCAATTTCTTGTAGTTAACAAATCTCTTCTAGTTAACAAAAAAAAATGCAACAAATCAGAATTTGATGTTAACAAATTGGTAAACAAAAGTTACACCTTCAACCATTCGAACATCTCTTAAATTTTTGGACTTCTGGATACTCATTCATATCATCTTTTTGGATTTCCTCAAGAAAATCATATTTTCAAGAATATCTCTTGCATTTCAATAAAAGTTGCATGCACAATCTTTAAAAAAATATTATTTCGGTTGTAACACAATAGAATGTCTTGTTTTGATCATCTCCCTCTCATGGGTTTTAATATTCTATAAAAGTATAAACTAATTAAGATTTATTATTCACTAATAGTAAAGGATTAAACAGAATTAGTAACCTATACGTTAGTTATCAAGTTGAAGATATGTATATATAGAGAGAGAGATCTATATATATATATATATATATATGTATAAATGTAAAGGTTGTTTGTATGGACGGCACCAAATTGGTGATATCGATAAGTCATAAGTTGGTTCAACATTTAGCTAAAAGCATTGAGAGCTGAAAGATTGGTCCCGTCGCAATCTCCCATTTTTAGATTTAACTTTTTATTTTTCACAGTTTGTAATGCATCTTCCATTTTCATTGTAAATTAATACCTTAAAAAAATATCATTTTTAAAATTTGTTTCAAATCTAATACATTAACATTAAAATTTTAAAATAACACAAATTACTATACGAAAATACTTAATTACCAATTAAAACATTATATTTTATTTTTAATTAAAAGATTAAATTTTGTCTATTATAACGAAATTTTAAAATAAATTTATGTTTTTATTAAAAATTTAAACTAATATGATTATATTATAACAAAAAAATTTTAAAAATATTATTTTAAAGATTACATTTCGCTATAATCAAATCACTTTTACATCATTAAGGTTTGGCTCCTTGCAAAAAATTATCTACAATTTTGTTCATTTATCCATTGTCGCCAGTTGCAATTATGACATATATTAAATATTTTTTTAACATCAACGGTTACGGTTATGATTGCTGTTAATCGTATATTTTTAATCCTCTGCTGTTTTAATCAGCGATAAAAAAAATTGCAATACATACACAACATCTAACCGCTGCGAGTGATCGCAAATAATATAACAGATAAATAACCAATAAATTATCACAACCGCAATCGCAAAAAATTACGTTTGCAAACGATGATGACTACTAGACATTAGAAAATCTTCAGGATCATCAAATGGCTCCGAACAAAAAACTACGACTATATATCTAAAGAGGTAAATGTAAAGAGATTTTTTATAACTAAATGAAATATATATTAATGATGAAAATATGAATTAAATTTACAGCGATATATATACATATATATTTCTCTCCACTAAAGAACTTTTTTGTCGTAAATAAAAGGACATTTAAAAAGCTTTGTAGTGTAGCTTTCATCAGTCAAATTGAAAGAAAGAAAAAAACGTTAAGGAAATTATGAGGGACCATTTGGCCTCCACTACACTACAAACCAAAACGATTTCATGACAATTATTTTACAATGATGGCATGTGACGTGAAACACAATGTAATTTCTTCATGGAAAATTAAATAATATCATACCATTTTTCAACGTTAATTTTTTTATAGATTATATAGTCTTGGCTTTATGCTTGACAATGATGCTTCACCAAATTATTTTCGTTGGTTTTTAATTTGAAGTTAGATAGATAATAATGGTGGGTTTGAACTTTGAAGTAACATGAAAATTGTATTCCCATTTTTTTCTATGAAGTCATTTGAATATTGAAAGATATCAATAGGACAACTGCAAGAAATAAATTAAAAAAATTCACGATTACATATATTTGGGAGGTTTGGGAATTATAAACCATTTTTTTCTTTTCAGAAGAGGGAGAATGAGTAATTGAAAAAGATGGACAGCTTTTTCTTTTTTTTTTTCTTTCTTTTTCTCTTTATTTATTGCTTTATCTTTCTGTAAAGTTTTACATGATTGGTTAATCTTATAGGATTTCAAGCACAAATTTGGACAAAAATGCAAAAACACAATTATACAGATAGATGATTTTTAAATTGTAGCGACGAATAGTTTAACGAGCTTAAATATATGTTAGACACTATAAAAAGGATCATTTTATAGTAAAAATCGTCAGAAATCTATTGCAAATCTTTTCCAACAAAGATTATTCATAAAATTTTAATCTACAAAAATATATAAATATATATATATATATATATGTATATATATATTTATTTATATATTTGTCAGAAATTTTTCGAATATTTTTAGTTGATTTGTGAAAAATAAAATATAGATAAATTTTTGACGGATAACTAATTTTATTATCGATAAATAAAAGCAACTTATCAAAAATATTTATTAAAAAATTTTGTTGGTGTTCTGACGATACTATTAACCAAAAATAAAATTGTCAAACAATATTTCGACAGTATTTTGAAAGTATGAACCGTCGAAATAATCCGATGGTTTCCGACATATGTTTTTGAATGTTTTCTTAAGAGATATTTTCAACAGAATTCCAACAAATTTCTTTTTATTAATTCGGTCAATTTTCTAATGGCTGAATTTTTTTAAATGTATAAATTATAATTTATAAAACATATAATTTATAATTTTGAATTAAAATTATAATATTGAAAATAATTTTTTTAAATAAAAAGAGATTGTGTAAAAAGTAAATTACATAAATATATAAAAGATATTAAAAGTATTACCGAAGGGAAATTTGGTCTTGAAACTGTTTTCATCAAGAAGTCTTGCAGTGAAGCTCTTAGTGGATATTCATTATTTTATTTCTCTATTCTTTATTGCATTGTGTCAACTCTTGAAATTAGATGTCATTCTCCCAACTCCTCACTCTATTTCTCAACCTCTTTAACGAGTTTTGAGTCGCATTTATAAGAGAAAAAAAAATGAACCAGGAAATAGCATCGTTTTGTGTTGCAAGACTTTCTAAACCGAACTGATGCCCATTACTCATAGTGGGAATGTGCTTCTTAAAAACAATTAGATTTATACGCACGTCATACGTAGAGAAAAATATTTATAAATTATATTTTATTAGTAAATATAAATTAAATATTTAAATAATTTTAAATTTTATTTAAAATTACTTTTAACATTAATTTTTGTATATATAAATTAAAAAGGAAAAATAATTATTTTTTATGAATTTAATAGTATTTTTTGTTATTTTAATAAAATCTATTAATTATATAATCAAATTATATACTTGTAATTATTCTAATAAGTTAAACTCATTTATATATTTATTTGAAATTTACTTTAATGATGATACGTCAGCATGATATTTCTGTTAATAACACGTCAAAATAAAATTATTTTATTAAAATGTTTCTCAAATAATATATTAGGGATTATGGTAGTAATTTAAATCTATTTATATTTATTTGAAATTATTTATAAATTAACATATAAAAAATTTAAAGAAATAAAATTATTGTTTTGCAAATATAATAGTAATTTTTGGTTACTTGAATAAATTATATTTATTTTATAACTAAATTAATATTAGTGGCATGTATTGTAATTATTCTAGTAAGTTAAACTCTTTTTATATATTTAATATAAAACTCGCTGTAGTGTTGACACATCAGCATGATATTTTTGTTATTAACACGTTAGGATAAAGTTACTTTGTTAAAAAGTTTCCTAAATAATATATTAGGGATTATAAATATATCTTATTCATATAATATTACTATAGAAATTAAATAAGTATAAAAGATTTACTTCACAGACCAATTGATTGATCTTTTCCCTAGTCAAAGCATTTTTAATATATTTATTGAGAAATAGTTTAGCAAATAAACTTTATTTTTACACGTGATTTATAATGTCATATTGACGTGTTATAGTATGAGAATATTTTAAGGTAAATATTGTATAAAATATAATTTACTATATTATTTATAAAAATTATATTAGATAAATATTTAATATTATACTATATATAAATTTGTAATATTTCGATATAAAAAGCAAACATAATATAAAACAAAATATTAAAATTTTTTAAAAAATATTCAAACAAAATATAAAACAAAATTTTGTCTAAATTAAATATTTATCACATCTACATTTTCTTACATATTTAATAATATTGTCTATCCGAAATATATATAATTTAAATTATTTTTTTATCCGATTTTATTGAATATTTTATTTGTATAATTAATAGTAAATTTTAAAAAAAACTATTTTAAATAAGAGATAAGTTATATATATACTGTGTATAAATCTAGTTAATAGTGGAAAAACTATTTTAAATGTTAGAAAGTTAAAAAAAGCAATCCAAATTTATTTTCTTGAAGGTTATGAGTTATCCCGCAAAGGAATCTTGGATTTTTTTTTATGTATTCTTTAATATTATTGATATTATTGTTACAAAATTCAAACGTACAAGATGGAATTAGATTGCTTGTAAAAGTATTTATTTAGTAGATAAAATAGTAATATTTAGAGGTTCGTTCAGTGGTTGGTAACTCCCAATACGCCACCCTTCTTAGGCGGTTGAGTTCACGTTTTTTTGGTTTGTCTTTGATTTTTCTTAACTCTTTCTTCCATTGGTTCATGTGTGAGTAGGAAATAGCATCCTTTTTGTGGAATCTCTCACCAAATTAGTTTGAATGCTATGTAGGAGTCCGTTAAAATCTTGATGCACATCACACAAAAAATAAATCAATTGGTGCAAACACACGTCAATTGATTTTTTAGGATGCTTTTATTTGAGACAAGAATTTATGTTTTTTTTTAATTTTTCTACTAAATGCATATTTTTCTACTTTTCTACTAAACATTAAACATATTTTTTTTACTTTATTTTATAATGTCACGTGTTATCATAGTATAACAATTTTTTTATTATATGGATACTAGCAGAGGTTTCAAAAAAAAATTTATTTTTATTTTAGCAATACCACGTATTATCCTAGTAGAACAATTTTTTTACTTATATAGATATTCCTAAAATGTTTCAAATTTCTAATTAATAAGAAATTTGTGTAGTTGTGTTTTGTCAAAGATTTCTAATTAATCAAAAATGCGTATATGAAATATGTTGACTAATTAAGAAATAAATTAATGAAATACTTAGAATGTGTGTTTTGCAATAAAATAGTATTAATTAAATTAGAAATTTAAAAAAAAAACTAAAAATTTTGATTTTGATATGCAATGTTTGTTCTTAATATATAGAAGACCAGTTCATCAAATTACATAACAAATAAATTAATATGTAAAAAAATATATCTACTTTAACTTATACATAAACATATGAACTTCTACTTTTAGTTTTTTTTACCAAAAAATTCTATTAAGATGAAATATCTGAATTTACAAGATGACGAATAAAAAAAGATAAACATTAAAAATAGTACAATCTACTTGTGATAATGTAGAAGATCAAGCCAAAATATCCGCTACTTTGATTACATAGTGTTGAACTAATGTTGGAAGATAATCGCATCGAATTGAGAAATCCATTGTTGAAATGTTCGCAAATATTGATACACTTGTAAATTGATATGCTAATGATTAATGATGTTATTCAAACAGAGTTTATTTCCCTCAAAAATGATTGACTGGAATTCCAAGGACCATGTAGCTTGTAAAACCCAGGTAATGCTGAAAATTTTCAGATTCAATAATTGTATGCCGACCTTAAAATTTACCTCTTCAAACGAAAACAAAAGATGCATAATTATTACGAATAATTCATCCTAATCCAGAGGTATGAGAATTTTCATTATGTGCAGCATCATAATTATATTTAACCTATGATTGAGAAAAAACTGTATATTGAGAAAGTTGTAAGGTTGGATAATTATGATATAAAAATGTTGTTCTCCAACTAGCAATCCATTCTTGTATATCCTCCAACCCTTTCAAATAGAGTATCTACTCGTGTATCTTTGTTACTAAAATAAGATCATTTCTCGTATTTCATAAACGTCATAAAATATAAAATAGTAGATATCATAAAATATAAAATAGTAGATATTTTTGGATTGACTCTTCATCAAATTGATGATATTTGTATTTGGATCACAAATATAGGTAGTAGAAATACTTATTTTTTTCCAAACCATTTGATCATAAAGACAAAAGAAAAAATTGTGTATCTCATTTTCCCATCCTCACATGGAACATTTATTTTCAGAAATAATTTTTCTATGAAATAAATGTGATTTGAGGGGTAGCGATTTAGATAATAATTTCTACTTATAATTTCTACTTTTAGTTGTTTTGTACGTTGATATATCATACTATATTTGTCCAATTACTTTATCTTATTTATAAAACAAAATAAAGTAGAAACAATTAACATAACATATAAACGAAGAATTACAAATCAATTTTCAATAATATCACCATGACATATAAAATTGATTACCATGACATATTAAACTGATTACCATGACATATAAATTGATTACCATGACATATAAATTGATTACCATGATTATACAATTTCCATTATTTCTCTTCTCCCTTCATCTCCACTTTACATTATCACTGCCAAGTCACAAGAAGCGAAAGCCTATTAGTGATTAGTAGTCAGAGAAGCCACACAAATACATAAATGGACGAAGCAACAAGAACCCTGAGTTAGTTAGCACGAATGTAATCGGTTTATGAAACTAGTTTCTGAGCCCTAGTAGAAGTGAAAAACAACTGTGTTTCAGAGTTTTACAATCCCCAAATCAACAAAGCCTGAACGAGACACAATGCAAATGACGTTTTCATCTAAATACAAGTGAAAACTCTCCTAACAAGCAACATTACAACAATTCGATTAAATAAAGTTGTGAGAGATAAGGTGTGAATGATAATACCAGTGGAAATAAGTAAGCAAACTCAAGTGTGGGTGGAACCAATCTGAGTCTCCTCGGAGTGGAAAATGTCGCTAACCGATACAGTTGAACAGAAACTAACAAGTTTATGAAACTTATTGACAGGATAAGGCAACTTAGGCACTCTTCTCCATCTGCACTTCGCTTTCTCACCACCAATCTCACAGATACAAGCTGGATATTTCTTATGGCAATCTTCATTAAAAACATAGATAAGATTCCCTGAGCCAACACATTTCAAAGTCCTAAATTTGTCTCTATCTTCCTCATCCTCATTATCAACTAATCCAGACAACAAAGCTTCAGGCATTATAGCAATTTCGCTGAATTCCATTGACCCTTCTTCGATTCTCCAGAGATTAAACGAGAACCCACGAGTCGAATTACACATTCCACCAAGAACAAGCATATCAGCACATGAATTGAGGAAAGCAAACGATAGTCCAGGTGGTCGAAGCGTTTGAACATTGCTCCATGTATACGTATCCAAGCAAAAAGAAGATATAAAGTATGAATTGATACCGAAAACATAGAATTTCCGTTTAAACAAAGCAGAAGTTAGGGTTTGATGAGCGTCCGATCGAAAAGCGGCAGGGAGTGGTGGACAAAGCTCCCAGGAATCGAGATTCGGATCGTAGACCTGAACAGCTAGACGATCCTCGATATCGACTAATCCGCCGATGAATTCATCTCCACCAACGAGGATGAGCCTGAAAGAGCCAGAGCGAGTCGAGAAAACGCTCAAAAGAGGACTAATCCGGGGAAAACGAACAGGGGAAGTGAATCGCCAACGAGGTTTGAGGATCGGTGAGAAGGAGAATCTAGGAGCGGTGGTGAAGAGGAATCTATCGGATCCGACGAGGTGAAAGGAAGGGAAAGAGGCGGCGGGAAGACGAAGCCAAGCGTCAGAGAGAGGATCGAAGGCGAAGGATTGGTTGTGGAAGGAGGAGGTGTTGTGGATACCGAAGAGGAATAGCCAAGGGGAAGAGGAAGAAGAAGGAGAAGGAGGAAAAGAGATGATGATGGAGCGCCATAACTTGGAGACGGAAGAGAAGCGGACGAGGGAAGGGATTGGGAGGAGAGAAAGAATTGATTCAGTAACATCAATGTTTAAAGCATTGAAGGTTGAAGATTGAGGATTCGTATCTGACATTTTTGTGCATTGATGCGTTCTCTATTTTTTGTTGATTTTTGGAAGACGAAGAGAAGAAGACAGAGAGAGAGAGACTTTAGCTCTGAGTGAAAAGTGCAACGATGGAGAACGTGTGACGGGAAATTCGCAAGTTTTTCTTTTTGGAGATTACTGATTTTTTAATAATATTATTATATGATTGATTTTCTTTCTTTTTCCAAACAAGAACCATTTTAATTAAAAACATCTTTTTAATTTGAATTATTTGATAAATAGTAACACAAAATAAACTGTGTATCTTTTTAATATTTTTGTAGTTTCAAACATGTGTTTTGCAATTACCTATTGAAATTTTATTTTTATAAAAAATAGATGTAATTAAAACAGCATACTAAAATAATTAACTTATGTGTTATATTACTCAATAGGTAATTGGAATTATTAAAATTTAATAATTTATTAGTGGTATAAAGTTCTCTAATATAGTTCTTACTAATCATGTATTCAATAATCTATAATTACTATTTTTGGCAAACACATTTATATTTCATAACTTCTTATCTTATATATACTAAATCAGAAACATTAAAAAGTAAAATTCGCCCAGATCTCATCTCCATATTTTATTATTTAATTTAAATAAAAAATATAAATTAATTATTGTATTAGATAAGTATTCTAATTAGTTAACCTAATTATTTAGTTTAATAGCACATTAGTTTATAAACAGTCAAAATATATTATGAATCTAAAATTTTTAAATTTGAAACTCTTATTTATTATTTGCTTCGTATAATAATAGCCGATTAAAATATAGAAATTGTATCAATATATTAAATATTTGTATGAATTCAAAAAATTCAATATTTTCACATTAAATTACTATCCAAAAATTTAGAAACTGTTTAACTTATTTAATATTTCAAAATTTAAATTGTAAAAATATAAATTGTATCCCTTATTTATTATTTTTAATATCGCCTATTATAAATAGAAATTAGATCACTATTTTGATGTTGTATATATTTAGAAAATTCAATATTTATGTACATAATACATGTATTATCCTAATCCTTTATTAATATAGAACAATCTTTTTAAAAAATTTCAAAAAAATTTAGAAATTTAATTTAAAAATTCTCGTTTTTAATAAATAAATAATAAGTTTTAAGCAAAATAATAATAAATTAAGTTCAAGTTAATTTAATATATAAACACAGAAAATAATACAAATATAACAAATGTTATACATAATATCATTAACATATATAAATAGTTTAAATTAAATAATAAATATAATGAAATATAACTGATATATCAAATATTTATATAAAATAAATAAATAAATAATAACACCTTATATGGAAAAAATATATTTTCAAAAATATATAATTTTTAAGGGTTTACTTACATATAATACACGAATTAATGAGAATAATCCTATTTGCACATGTATTCTTTAGATTTTCTTTTACTAACATAAACTATATTTTTCTTTCGTACACTAAATAAAATTCATAAATTATTGATATTACACAAATTTTGATAATTTTTACACGTTAAATCGCTATTAAACTTTATTTTAATTTATAAATATAGTGATAACTTCGAAATAAACGCAAGTTAAAATCATATTTTTGAATTAAAATTAAGTTTAATAGCGATTTAACATGTAAATATTGATGAAATTTGTGTAATTACAATAATTTATGAAGCTTGTGTATTTTACGGAAGAAAAAAACAGTTTATGTAGCTAAAAGAAAAACTAAAAAGTAAAGGTGAAAATAGTTTTATTCAAATAAATTCGTGTAGTTAACAAAAGTAAACCCAATTTTTAATTAGTACAAGATTGTTAATAAATAACATTTTACAATCTAATTAGTTTTAATATCAAATAAACATATAAAAATCTGAGTAATTACATTTAAATTTATTAATAATTTTTCCAAATTTAATTAGTCTAAAATCAAATGAATATAAAATTTAAAAATTAAGCGAACCATTTATTTGTCATTGAAACTACACAAACATTTCCGGACCAACAACAACAATTTTTCAGCCAATCAACTAAATCTCCTTCTTTCCAAGAATCATGAATGACTTACAAGAGGTTCCCCGTCACTCTCGATTTTAAGGACTTCGCTTTCATGCTTATGTGGTGGATACGAGAGTCGAACTATTAAGCATGTTTTTTGCCCACCTTGGAACTTTTGAAACACTTTTGTTTTATGTATCCCTGAAGAGTATTTCATTTCAAAATATAATTTTTTATAGAGCCATTAACATTAATATTGTCAAGCTAATATGATACAGAGTTAACCAATAATAAATATTTATTGGATGACAAATAGTCAATATACAGTATAAATTAATTTTAATATAATTTTAATGTAAAAACTAAAATAATAAAAGATATAATAAATATTTCTCGCGGACTTCTCGTAGAATTCTATTTTGATGAGAAAAACATTTTATTCTGGCTGAACCACACTTCGCGAAATCGTGAAATATTTATTCCTATCAAAGCAGACTTCTCGGAGAAGTCTGTTTTGATAGGAATAAACGTCGCAGACTACGAGAAATCTGCTTTGGCGAGAAAAACATTTTATTTCTATCAAAGCAGACTTTTCAGAGAAGTCTGCGACGTTTATTTTGATCAAAGCAGATTTCTCGGAGAAATCTGATTTGATAGGAATAAAATTGCTTTGGCGAGAAAAACAGTTTATTCCTATCAAAACAGACTTCTCAGAGAAGTCTGCTTTGGCGAGAAAAACATTTTATTCCTATCAAAGCAGACTTCTCGGAGAATTCTGCTTTGATAGGAATAAAAATTGCTTTGGCGAGAAAAACAATTTATTCCTATCAAAGTAGACTTCTCAGAGAAGTCTACGACATTTATTCCGATCAAAACAGACTTCTCGGAAAAGTCTGCTTTGATAGGAATAAACGTCGCAGACTACGAGAAGTCTGCTTTGGCGAGAAAAACATTTTATTCCTATCAAAGCAGACTTCTCAGAGAAGTCTGCGGCGTTTATTCGATCAGCGACTTCGAGAAGTCGCTGATAGAATAAAAGTTGTTTTCTTTATTCGATCAGCGAGAGAAGTCCGCTGATAGAATAACGCCGAGAAGTCGCTTTGATCGGAATAAAGCTTCTGAGAAGTCCGCTTTGGTGAATTTATTCCGGCTTTCTCCGAAAAGTCTACGATGTTTATTCCGATCAAAGCAACTTCTCGAGAAGTCTGCTGATAGGAATAAAAGTTGTTTTGGCGGGAAAAGTTTATTCGATCAGTTCTCATATAAACGCGATTTCGAAAGTATCGAATAACGTTTCTCGGAGAAGTTCAGTTTAATTTCTTATCGCCGCAGACTTCGAGAAGTCTACTTCAGTGAGAAAATTTAGTATGTGTACAATGATCTAATCAAATTCATTAATTTTTACCGCAGATAATGGTCTAAAACGTTGTTGTTTGCGGGGAGTGGACTATTACAAAGACTTGGAATTTTTCTGTGGATAATATAAGAGGAGGAAAAATGTTTGTAATTGAGGATGATGATTACGTTGTTGATGAAGATGAGAATAAAGTTTACTCGAATACTGAGAATTACATTCTTTACGGTAAAGTAAAAGATGAATAAATTCAGTTTTAGTGTTGAGTATCTCAGAAAATTAAGTTACGAATAAGGACAAAGTACAAAGTCTGCTGAGAAGTCTGCAAAGAAACCTGCCGAGAAGTCTGCAAAGAAGTCTACGAGATTTATACAACAAATTTTACCGATATAAGTGTGTAGTTTCTGAAACATGTAACCAATCAATTCAATTAATTTGAAGGCACAATGTTATCGATGGTGTGTTACAAAAACATCCAACACTATCATGTTAACTTAGTATTTTGATGGAATTGTTTATACATATCTTTAGATTTTGCAAATCGATTTATTGTTTTTCATTAAGTTCTTGTTCTTTCTTGTTATTAGGAAGTATGCATTAAGTATCTTAAATATGCACTCAGTCCTTAACTATGTATAAAAGTGTTTATGAAAATTATACTAATATTTGTGTTTTTAATGGTTGTCATTTTGTAATTTTATAAGTATAATTTGACTTGAGCTGATTGAAAGTTGATTGACATACAACTAATAGTTTATTATAATTCTGAAAAAGTTGATTGAAAACTGACTGACAAGGTGGAGTGATGGGAGCTAGTTATAGGTACAATAAAGTTGACAAAAACTCATTTAAAATATGATCAAAAATACAAACGAAATCTGCAATTATTAATGAAGTCTGCATTTGTAATGAAAACGTGTTGTGAAGTCTGCAACCTGTAATGAAGTCTGCAACCTATAATGAAGTCTACAACACGAAAATCTATTGATTCAAAAACCAAAATCAAATTCAAAACGTAAGAAAAAAACTCAAAAATATCCACAAAAACTGTAAAACCACCATAAATTTCAAGGGAAATTTCAAACATCTATTAAAAATCTTAAAAAACCATCTAAAATTTTAAAAACCATTAAAAATCACTTTAAAAACTACTAAAACAACAATATTACTTTTTGTGAATCTTTTTCCAGATCTACAACAAAAGAAAATGAGAAATAAGATAAGAATATAAGAATTCTACAACTGAAGTCTGCAACTGAAGTCTGCAACTGAAGTCTACAACTGAAATCTGCAAACCTGTAATGAAGTCTGCAACACGAAAATCTATTAATTCAAAAATCAGTGTCAAATTCAAAACGTAAAAATAAAACTCAAAAACAACAACAAAAAACTGTAAAACCACCATAAATCTCAAACATCTATTGAAAATCTTAAAAAAAACCATATAAAATTTAAAAAACTATTAAAAATCTAGTAAAACAACAAAATTAGTTTTTGTAAATCTTTTTTCTAGATCTACAACAATTAGAAAATAAAAAATAAGATAAGAATATAAGAAAAAAATTAAGAAAACAACAAAAAATAACAAAATCTCCAAAACCATGAAAAACGTAACAACTAGTAAAAATAACAAACTTACATCTTTAGATCTCGTGACTTCCTTTTCCAGATCTACAACAATACAAGATGAGAAATGAGATAAGAATATAGGAAAAAACTTAAGAAAACAACAAAAACAACAAAAATCACAAAAACTACGAAAAACTTAAAAACTAATAAAAGCAACAAGCTTACGTTTTTAGATCTCTTCACTTCTTTTTCCAGATCTACAACACTATAAGACGAGAAAGAGTGTTATAAAAATAACAAAAGATCTGAACAATAAAAATATTCTAAAATTACAAACCCAAAATCATATAAACAAAAAAAAAACTTACCTTTTTCATATCTCATGATTTTTTTCCAGATCTACAAAATAACAAGATGACAAAGAACATGAGAAGAGAAGAAAAAAAGAAAAGAAGAGAGGGTGAAACGAGAAGAAGAAAAAATTTACCTTGTAGTCATTTTTGGAGGATGGAGGCTCCCACGTTTTCTTTTTTTGGAAATGAAATTATGATAAAATTTTAGGGTTACCTTCTTTATATATGGAGAGTTAAATTTGGTTAGGTTAAAAATTGTCAATTTCCGGTTTGGGCAGACTTCTTGAAGTCTTCGAAGTTTATTCCGGCCGAAACAGACTTCTCGAGAAGTCTACTTTAATAGGAAAAAATCTCGAAGACTTCTCGAGAAGTCTGCTTTGGTGAAAAAAACAGTTTATTCCGGCTGAAGCAGACTTTTCGAAGTCTGCTTCGTATTTTTACATTACCCTAAACTCTAAATTGAAAAAAAAACCGGTTTAATTACATTTAATTTCCGGTTTGTGCAGACTTCTCAAGAAATCTGCTTTGTTAAATCTACGACAACATCTCGAGAAGTCTGCGTAACCCTAAACCCTAAATAATAAGATTCACTAAATGTGCAAAAGATTTGTTAAAAATTGGATGAATATGTTGAAGATAGTTAAGTAAATGCAAAACTCAAACAATTTTCTTTTAAAAATTTATAAATCTAAATTTTCAAATTTATCACATGATATTTCAAATTCTAGCATGAATTCTCTACACAAACATCAACTATTAACCCACAACACATAACAACAAAAACTAGCAAATATTTTATACCATTAGATCAAATCCAATCTCTTTATTTTTGAATTTATTATAAATTTTACGTGCTTTTGATATATATATAAATTATGTTAATAGCAATTTTAATTTTTTTTTAAATATTTCAAAATTTTTATTTGATTTAGGTAGTTTATTTACAAAGCAGACTTCGTGAAGTTTGCTTCAGCCGGAATAAACTGTTTTTCTTACCAAAGCAGATTTCTCTGAGAAGTTTGCTTCAGCCGAAATAAACTGTTTTTCTCACCAAAGCAGACTTCTCCGAGAAGTCTGCTTCAGCCAGAATAAACTGTTTTTCCTACCAAAGCAGACTTCTCGGAGAAGTCTAATTTGATAACAAAAAAACACGCAGGGACTGAAACGTAATTGACATTTTGACATTATTTTTTAGACAAAAGGAGTGTTCAGTAATTTCTCCACCCTCATAGGTTAGTTTTGCAAAAATATTTTCATGTGGGTTAGACTTGCATTTAGAGTCAAGTTTTAGGTTATTTTTAGCAATTCCCCCAACCCATTGCCTTTTTTTGGGTAAATTATGAGGCTCGACTCTGTTCAAAAGTACAAGTTTATTTTTTTCTAAAAATGCAATAAAGAGTTTATTTTTACAAAATAGTACAATCATTAAAATTGATTTTCAAATGTTTATAGTTTAAATATTTAGTTTTGGATTAATATTTTAGGATTAATATTTAAGATATAATTTTAGGATTTATGATATAGTTACTTGTATTTCGAGGTAGATTTTAAGATTTAAAGATTAATTTTATTTTTTGGTATTTTAGAAAAAAAATATTTTAATGGTATTTTAAAAAAAATAAAAAAATTGATGATATTTTTAAATAAAATTGTTTTATGATGTTTTAAGAATTACCTTGATTAAAAATGCAGTCTCACAAAGAAATGTAGGAAAAAATTTAAATAATAGTAGATCACTTTTCAAAAATTTGAGGGTTTTGCATAAAAGTGCAAAACACAATTTTTTTTAACTAATATGTTGATTGGTTTTCGTTACTACCCGTAAATTTCATATTTGTGGACTATTGAGATTGTTAGCATTTGACAACAATCATATAAACTGTTTGTACCATTGTTTTTAAAATCATTCTAAATCCAAACTCATTTTTGTAAATAATTGTGGTGGATGACAATTACGGATGACTAAAAGTTTTTCAAAATATAATAGTTTAAATAATAAAAATCCAAAGAAAAAAAATATAATTATTTATCCTTTATCAAAGATTATGATATCAAGTTCTTATATTTAATAGATATATAATATTAATAAAATATATTTTGATTTTTAAAATAAGTATATTTTGTAAGAACGTGATTTTCTACAATGTGGGTAAGTGATAATTGTAAATAAAATTCCATATAATAAAATGTAAAATATCGATAAAAGAATTTTGGAAATATTGTATTTGCATAGACGAGACACTTTTTACTTAATTCTGAAAACGATCCGTATTGTGACAGTTGCATGACGTTCCGAATCCCAAGATACAATTGCAACTATTCTCTCTTGCACAAACCAAGAACAGAATCAAACAAACGATTTTTTATGTTGCAGTCTTATACTCAACATGTAAGGGATTTTTATGTATATTTTTTACACTATTAAAATGAGAAAACCAAATGTTTGTTTTCCTTTTTCTCTTTGCATTTTTCATCCATCATTTTTTTAATGATTCACCAAATAAGTTTATAAAAAGTTTATTCCATTTTTAATGATAATTATTCTCCAATCAAAATCATTATGATTTTTATGTTACAAATGTTACAAAACAATAAACCAAATTAATTTGGTTGTAAATTGTAACTTAACTCAATTAAGGAAAAATTGACTATTAATTTATTCAACAAATAACAAATGGAGTTTGAACCAAACCACAATAATAATTGTACCAACCATTGGTCTATTTGCTAAACTCCGAAAACTCTAAACTCGAGTTCGATTATCTCCTTCCACTAATACACCAAAGTGTATATAAAATTTTGAGTTTTGTAACAGTTTTTCTGCTAGATATACAAAAGAGATTTCACTTCTAATTTCTAATTTGGTACAAATTACATTTGTTCATTTTATGCTTATCAAGCAACCCACTTTAAATACTCAATTTTGATTCAAACGAACTTAGGTTTTAACGTTTTCGTTAGAAAACTCACCAGAAAGTGATCGACAGCCACTTCCGTAAAACCGAGTTCCAACAATCCCCCACATGAATAAAAATGACTTTAAACACGTGACGACTCGATAGATTTAACAAAATATCTAGACAAAACTCGACAAGACTAGACAAAAAGACTTTCGAGAGTACAAACGAAAAATCCATTGTATATGAGTTGGTAGCATTTTTCAGACTTGAACCAATCATTGTTAATAGGTATCAGATTTACTCGACCAAACGGTAAACATGATGTCTTGAACCCTCTAGGCTTTTATGTAAACCGAGATAATAACTATAACACAATTTTTTTTCTCATATAACTAGGTTCTCTGTTGTGTTCATTTTGGCCGTGAACATGCCTGGTTAATCATGAGTGAATTTGAAGAATATATTCATTCCTTCATTCTCCTATAAACGGCCCCATTTCACAATCACAAGGTGATTCGCCATTAGCTTTGTTTTAAAAAACATCCTATAATATTCCAATTATATCTCAAAATAATGATCTCAAATCATTAAAATCATCACTTATCCTACACACATACAAGAAACAACACTGTTTAATATTAAAATAATAATAAAATCACTCTTGACAGTAATATATGTTGTATACGTAAATCCTAGATATGACAATATGCGGAATTCATCCACGAAAATGAAAAAAAGGGGGGGATATGCTAAAATAAAAATACGAAAAAGGGCTGATGAGATCGAAATAATGAATCATAAATAGAGTTCCGTTTCGAATTCGCTAGATAAAGTCTTGCCTATTATGATAAATAAATCAACGACTTTCGGCAAAAAAAAATTTATTCATATATTTTTTATTTTAAAACTAGGTTTCACTTAGTTCAGCTTGAAAATGACTATTCCTTCATTGAAATTGAATAAGTAAAAAATTGAATTGCACATTCGCTTGGGTGGTACCAACGAAATTGAGTGTTTACTCCCATTTATTATTGTATTATTGAATTAACCGATCAATTTGCTATCGAAGATTTTTTCTGTATTCGAAAAATTTCGCAACAAAATTTAACATATTTTTTTATTATGAGAATAAATCCTACTACTTCGGATCCAGAGGTTTTGATACGTGAAAAAAAAAACCTGGGACGTATTGCCAAAATCATTGGTCCGGTACTGGATGTAGCCTTTCCCCCGGACAAGATGCCTAATATTTACAATGCTCTGGTGGTTAAGGGTCGAGATACTCTTGGTCAAGAAATTAATGTGACTTGTGAAGTACAGCAATTATTAGGAAATAATCAAGTTAGAGCTATAGCTATGAGTGCGACAGAGGGTTTAAAGAGAGGAATGGATGTGGTTGATATGGGAAATCCTCTAAGTGTTCCAGTTGGCGGAGCGACTCTATGATGAATTTTCAACGTGCAAATCAGTGGCAAATTTGCGACTAGGGTTAATTTATTCGGAAAAAAAACTTGTCATCGCAAATCAGTGGCAAATTTGCCATTGATTTGCGACCACGATTAATTTATTCGAAAAAAACATGTGGTCGTAAATCATTGGCAAATTTGCCACTGATTTGCGACCACGTTTAATTTATTCGAGAAAAAAAAACATGTGGTCGCAAAGTAGTGACAAATTTGCCACTGATTTGCGACCACAGTTAATTTATTCAAAAAAACATTGTGGTCGCAAATTAGTGACAAATTTGTCGCTGATTTGCGACCACAACTAATAATTATAACTGATTTGTCATCACATTCTCAATACGGTGACAAAGTGGTGGTAAATCAGTCACAAATAATATTTTAAACCCTAAATTTTTTGATTTTGGTAAATAAATTGAATTATATAAGATTGATAACTTGATTATAAGTTGTACAAACTTCAATTAATAAGAAAACAACAATATTTACCAAATTTACAAATCATTTACCTAAAACATTTAACAAATTTTCTTAACCTTATCTCTCTTATATACATTTCAAATGTTCTCTAAAATTTAAATGAATACAAATATGATTTTGTATATATGTGGTCACTTATAATGGTTATTACTTACATAAAAATGTAAATAGAAGTTGTAAATATGAAAAATACTTAAGGAAAATGTGAATTTATCCTATGTGGTCGCAAATCAGTCGCTATTTTATGACTGATTTGTGACTGCAGTTCAAATTTTGATCATGTGATCACAAATCAGTGGCAAATTTGCCACTGATTTGCGACTACAAACACCAGTCGCAATTTAGTCTTTTAATGGTTGCGTATTACGACCAATATACGACTACAAGTTTTAGTCACACTTTTGCGACCACTTTGATACTACATCTCCGTAGTCACAAATTAATCGCAAAATCGTAGCAAATATGGTCGCAAATTTTGCGACTACGTATGTGGTCGCAAAATGCAGTGTCATTTTAGCAATTTTCTTGTAGTGATTTAGACGTCTGGGGAGCAGTAAATGGGTTAATGGTTACACTATCTTTACGTCTATCCTAAAGTTATGGAGTTGACTCTATCTTCTCTCGTATACGGGTGTTAAATTTTCGTACAAAAATGTTAGGTTACTGGATCAGCCCATTGTGATCTACTGACAAAAAAAATTGTTTAGACATTTACTTAGACGCTAAACACTATCTAACCGTGGTAATTTTATTCTATTCAGCCAAAAAATCGATTGTCTAATTTTTATCCGCATAACTCATTTATACGGACGCCTAACCGCCTAGGCGACCACCTAACTTTTTTTTATATTAAAAAAAATCTGATCAAAAATTAATTTAACTTATATTGATAATATAAATAAAAATTATAATATATTATATAGAAAATTAATTTAATATTTTTTATGTAATCTTAAACGTAAAATTATATAAAACAATAAATAGGTCGAAAACTAAATTCCGCGTATTCACCAAATAATCTCTTATTCTTTTGTTAGATGCTAGACCCATCTCAATTGTTTGATTAACACGTAACGCATATTTAAATATGGCTAGATTTTAATCTATCTGTGTATATAATTCTTGATTGTTTAGAGATGTTTAAGGTGAATAGCATAAACAAATTGATATCATTGATATTTTGTCTATTGGACATACGGATTTTAGATATTTTGTATAATTTGATAGTTTGGTTTTTTTGTAGTTTGTGATTTGGTACCGAGATACAATTTTTTTTACTAATTTAGCTATTACATTTACTATTAATATGAATCAAGAACAGTAAAAATTAATAATATTTAAAGTAATAATTAAAACACATATAATAGTCACATGTAGGAGGAGACAAGCACTTGATTAATATCCAAAAACACATTCAAAATTGAGAAACATAAAAAACTGGTCAAAGCCGAGTAAAGCAAACGGGAAAGTACTTAAATCAAATATTCTTCCAATAACAAAACAAAGTTCTTTCATAGATAATTGAATACATTAGTCGACATTAAGTTGGTAACGTTGTTTCATTTTACAAAAGATAAACTTAAACAACAACAAAAATTGATTTAAGAAATTGCACGAACAATGTATATTTAAACACTTAAGAATTCCATATAGTTTAAATAATAAGAAAATAGTCATTAAAATACTAAATTTTTGTGTTTCTACCATTTAAATACCAAATTTTTTAATGATCTATTTAAATAATGATCTTTAGTTAATTGTACCGATTTATACATGCGATTAGTCAACATTAATACTAAAAGTAATATTGTTAATTATATTATTTATTTTAACCAAGTAAATCTAGAAATCAATAAATAAAAAATAAATAACGACAGTATTACTTTTAGTATTAATGTTGATTAATTGTATACTTAAATCGATATATTTAACTATAGATAATTATTTAAATGGCTCATTAAAAAGTTTGTTATTTAAATATACCAAACATAAAAATTCAATATTTTAATAAATATTTTACCTTTAAATAATATAAAAATATTAAAAATTAAATTAATATTGTATATACCGTGTGTAAAATATTTTTTTTTCGAAATTGTAACACAACAAACTGAAAAATGAATGTTGTAATTCTTTTGTGTTTCACCGTTGGATAAATATGATCAAAAGAAATTAAATTAATATTATATTTTTATCCAATACAACGTAAAAAAGGTTTAAATGTGTAAATTTTGTATAAATATAATATTCAAATGATTCATCTTTAATAGTCTTGAGTCTTGAGCAGCAATGACCAAACTCATCAAGTCTTGCAAAGGCAGAAACTCCTAAATTTCATATTTATATAATGAAGATTTATATTTGAATAATTAAAAAACATTGTGGCATAAACATTAAATCCAAAGAAAGATCATTATATCAGCTTTTGCCACCAAGAACATCGCTATTAGCAACACATAGCCAAATAATATTTCAATATCAGATTATATTTGTAAATTCAGTAGAATGTTGTATTGTTAAATATTTCTAATAAATTGTAGTAATAAACTCTTATAGATCTAAAATAATAGCCACGAGATTCATAAAGTAATTAAACATAACCGTAAATCAACTGGGCATTTTAAAACAGAGGAGCATTAAAACCATACTAAAATATTAAGTAATAAGAAATAAGTACAAGATTAAGATGACATTGTTTTGAAATTAGAAAGAAGAGCAAGTTAGTTGATAAATAAAGAAATTAATTCTTATCAACTAACGATTTACATCCATATCCGAGAAAAAAAATTTCATACATTATAATTAATTATTTATTCAGTAAATTTATATTAGATACGTCTATAATTTATTTTTTAAAATAATTTTTAAATTTTTTTAATATTGATCATACAAATAAAATAGATAATAAAATCGATTATACAAATAAATGGTTTCTATTTTGTACATATAATATTATTAAATAGTTAAATAATTGTAAATATGATACATATTTAATTAATCCAAACTTTTGTTTTATATTTTTATTTGACTAATTTTTTTAAATTCCTAATATGTTTTAATACTTGTTTGCCTTTTATGTTAAAATGCTTTTTATATCGAAATATTAGAAATTTACCTATAGTATATTGTTAAATATTCATATAATATCATTTTTGTAAATATTGTAGTAGATTATATTTTATGTAATATTCGCTTTAAAATATTCTGATTGTGTGACATATCAACGTGACATATTTATAAATCACACATAAAAGTAAAGTTTTTTTTGTTAAAATGTTTCTCGGTTAATATAGTAGAGATTATCGATCCACCATTTTTGTAGAGTAAAAACCTGTTGAACAACATATAATCATAACTTCATGTTAATATAATAAAAAATAAAAACATGTTTTTTAAAAAAAAAAGTTGAATTGGTTTTGAAATCTTGGACTTTTGTAATGGTGGTCGGTCGATTTAATATAAACTGTGAACACCACAAAACTGATTGTGCATGTCATTGTCGTCATCCACATCTATCTTCTCTTCATAACTCTAACTGCAAAAATGAGTTTTTTAAATTGTTCAATAATGGTGGTGATGTCACGTTGCCTTTCCTGGATGGCGTAGGATCCAAGGAAACTAAGATTGCTGGTGAAGAAACTATAGAGATGTGATCAGAGGAAGAAGAGAGTGTTGTGCAACTCTCACTACTCTCCCATCTCAAACTTATCTTTGTATATTCACTACTCATTCTTTTTGATTCTTCATTAACCTCTCTCTTCATTCTCAACTTTCTTCGGTTTCTCAACTCTATTATCTGCAATATTATGTTTTCATCAAAACCAATGGTTACTAATCAATCTTGAGGACGAAGGAGCTTATTAGATGGGCTGCAGCAGCCAAATTCTTTACCCCTAAAGAAGACCGATGAATGTTTGGATACTTACTTGTTATAATGGTGGTGGGTTCATGAACAGTATAATAGATTGAACATGAGTGTGATCTCCTTGGAGCCTTTCCTAACTTGAATAGCCATTGAAGGATCTGGTCAAAACCCATAAGATAAGAGTCTTTATTACAAATATATGGTGAATTGTGTTACTGTTATGGACATATGTAAATGATATAGAACACGTGACGGACTAACTTCCATGTTCCGGCTGCTGGGTCAAACATATATAGAAGTAATGTCAACGTTGGTCCAAACAGAACAAACATAATTTGCGGTCTAATTTTTATATTTTTAAAAAACATTGTTTTTATAAAAAAAACTCTAGACTTTTAATAATAATCTAATATTTTTATAATTTATCCATAATATATTTTATTAAACCAATAAAAACTACTATTAATTTCGTAAAAAAATATATTTTTCTTTTTAATTTATATATATATAATAATATTAAAATTTATTTTAAATAATAATAAAAATTATATAAATATGTAATTTATATTTAATAATAAATAATATTATATAATTTATAAATATTTTTTTTCCTTGCCGTGTAGATTTAGTAGTATTGGAATGATGGAATACATTAACATACTAAAAGTTGAAAGTATCTGACAAGATAATTGAAAGGAGTGCGACGAAAGTAACGTGGCACCTGAAAATGCAATGAAATGATTACAAGTTTAGAGTTAAGGAATTAAGAGTTGGATAAGGATAATTAGTACATACCAATCATGTATAGCTGTTTAAAGTTCAGTTGCAAGAGACAGAACACAAGCTTTACTCAAAAGAAACACAACTTATGTGTCATTCAAAGACTTTCTTTCTGCTAAAACATAAAGTTCTGTGTCTGTCTCTTAGTGTCAAATTATTAGACTAAATCTAACCGTAGCTAATACTTAAATTTCTTCAGTGAAATTGATTAGCTTTTTGTGGTTTAGAGGTTTCAAATTTTGTGAAAACTGTGTGAGGTTTTGGTTCTTGTTTTTACAAAATATTTTTTTTAAACAATTCTTTAAAATAATATATTTTAAATTTTTTTAAAATTACTATCAGTAATTTAAATTTTTAATAATAACAGTAATTTAAAATTCAAATATATTACAAAAATAATTTTAATAAAAAAATTAAATCCTAAATTATAAAAATAAACCTAAATATAATATTTTAAATTTATGTAAAATAGAATAAATTTTTGATCATACTTACAAATATCCAAATTTATTTAGAATAAATAAATATTTTTTACATAATTATTTGTGTTATTTTTAAAATTTTAATTTTAAATATTATATTTAAAACAAAAGTTTTAAAATAATCTATTTAAAAAATACTCTACTTTTTTGAAACAGGCAGTCTACATTTCAGTTTCGAGTTTTTTAAATAAAATCTGAAAATATTATGTTTTTTAATGTAAAAAAAAAGGCAGTAATGTGTTAAAACTTCTTGAGATAGTTTATAAAATCTACCCAACTAAAAAAGTTATATTATCTATTGCAAAATAATATGCAATAATTTCGACATTTTATTTGAAGGAAAACACCTAATTTTATATAAGAAACTTCATATAAATAAAACCAAACCAAAAAAAAAAAAAAAGATTTTTCCATGTGTAACAATTAATAAAAGACATTGCATAGAATGAGCGACTTAACGAAGCTTATAAAATGACATTTACATGACAGCAACAAATCCTACGGCTCTCAGCAAAACCTTTCCCTTTGCATCGGTACGGTTCTGACCAGAGAGAGATCGATTTCACCTAGACAGAAAACTAGTTTCTCAGTAATCACAAAAGGTTTCTTACAAGCAAACACACCTAATCATTCTTTCATATTGAATTTTTACCAGACAACTTACCGCGGATTATTTCCGCTTGATCTAGGACGCCCAAACCTCCTTCTTCTTCTTGGAATTGGATTCGAATCATCACCTGTTTCGTTTTGTAAACGCAACTCTTCATTGTCATTGCTATTATGTTCATCTTGTAGACCCAATAGATTCTCTCCCCAAAGATATCGCCTATCTGAAGAAGAACGCCGATGATTCCTCCATGCCCTTGACCTGTGAGATCTTGACCCACCACCACTGCCACTCCCACTAGAACCTCCATTATCGTCAAGAGACCCAATCATCTGAAACAATACTAAAGTGGTCCAAAGGTCGCTGCTTCCATTTCTGGTTTCCCTCTCACCTGGGAATCTATCTCCGTTTTCTATTACATAGTCTCCTACTACAAGAGCACCCGGCATGGCAGAACGTATTGCACTTACTATATCTCCATATTCCCTCTGGTTCTCAAGGCGTCTCCAAGCTCTCTCTCTTGTTGGATCAGTGTCTGAAGGACGAGTTGTTGGGTGTATCCTTCTAGCATGGCGGCGCAGATCCTGGTAGTTACCAGCAAATGAGCATGATTCTCGAGAGCAACTTCGGTTCTTCATATCAAGATAAGTTCTAACTTCTTCTACGACCTTCCATCCTAAAACAGTACCTCGACATAGAGGACATTTCAATTTTGTGTTTTCCTCTGACTGTTCTTCTACTCTCCTCCTACTTAGTGATGCAGAATCCCCAACAGAGACTCGGTTTCCAGACACACGGTGTAAACTGCTTTGGGATTCATTATTTGATCTTAAGGCTACATTCGTCTCGGGAGTAGGGTCATTTGGGGAATCGGAGTGCAATTTCTTAAACCTATCGAGGCAATTGGAGTGTCGGTAACTGGTATCACAGATGTAAGACCTGCAACCTTTGTCATGAGAACTGCACAGCAGTAGAACAGCATTATGTGGGTGATCCATGCAAACAGGACATGAAACCTCATCCAGTTCTTTGTGAAGAGCATGAACATCTGACTCTGTACTTAATTTTCGCTTTACACCAGCCATCTTGTAAAAACACTGTGTAAGCTACTCACGCATAAAGTTAGAAATATTAAACGAGCTTAAAACTACTATGTAGCAAAGAACTGCAAGAAAAGAAGTCATTTCCTTATTTCAATCAATCATGTAACAGCAAAAACCACTCGAGAACAGATGAAAATAACACGGACATAGACACCAAATATAATTATAAATGATCACATCACCAAAAACAGAATAGATAGATATCTATGCTGAATTATGGTTTAGAATACCAGAAGAATCTTTATACATCAAAAGAAGCAAGTTAACTTCACTAAGAGAGATACTTCTCTGAAATAAACTTACCGGAAGCGAACAACCTTATTAGCAGCCTGTTGAAAATCTACTTTCTTACTATTTGAGCGCTGAACTTTACTTTCAGATCAGTTGTTAAATTGCTGACCAAATGCAACCACCAATGAAGTAAACAGTATCTAATAGAAATCCTTGTGGCACCTTAAGGACACCAAATTTGGCATAAATAACTAAAAGGCTACTCGATAAGCCTTAACCACAGGGCAACCAAAGTGTCCTGAAACCTGCAGTGACATCCCACAAACAGAAGCCGCAATCAAATTTAAAGAATCAAAACCCATTATCCATCAACACAATATATATATATTCATCCAAACGACTGTCAAGTTAGTAATCAAGCAACTAGTAGCATCATCGTGGAAGATAGACATAGGGGCAAAGAAAACTTGAATCCAAAAGCCATGACAAGTTTTTCACCTTGAGACATTGAGTTCGTAAAAAACCAGAATAAAAAAAAACAATCCTCCCCTACAATACCAAAGCAGAGAATTGGAAAAAATTATGTCAACAGTTTAATTCAAAACCATTTGAGATTTTTGCTTAAATTAGAAACTTTCAACTTTAATTCCCTAAGTCCAAACAACAACCCTGGAAAAAAAGAAAGCACCCAAATCCAAAGTTAAATCATAAGTACCAATTTGGAATCTAATCAGAATTCAAATTCTTTAATCCTGTCCAGAGATAAATTACCCTAAACCCAAATCACAACTTCCAAATCTCCTCGTCAAATTCACAAATTTTCAACGAAAATCGGCGGCAAATATACCAAATAAGCAATAACATATCTATAAAATTTGAAAAAGGGTTAACACAAACAAAATAATCCATCGATCCATCTCCGATCAAACAGAACAAAAGAGGACGTGCAATAAATCATACAAAAAGTAAAAGATGAGTTATTACAAATTGGAAATTCAGGAGTTTTTCATCTCCAAGGATACGATTTCGAAGATGTTAATCTCGATTCTCTCTCCCTCTCTCTCTATTTGGGTGATGAAGATGCTGAGATTTAGGAATTTGGGATTAAGCGAAACAAAGGACAATCGATGATTTCACTTATTATTATATCAGAAACAATCGCACTTGCATTTACATTTATTTTTATTTATTTATTATTTCACACTAGATATATTTTTTTCCCGACTATTTCGATATATTATTTAAAAATATTTTTATGTTAATCAATTTTTAAAAAAATATAAAAATAAATTTAAATTAATAAAATAATTATAATATATATCATTATTATTAATTTATTTAAAAAATCAATATATTTTATTAAATTAATCGAAATAATATTATTAAATTTATAAAACATTATTTTATTTTTTAATTTAAATATATAAAATTAATATTAAAAATAAATTAAAATAATTAAAATTATAAAATATTTAATTTATGTTTAATAATAAAAAATATTATATAATTTATAAATATTTTTTTTCGGTAATATAAATCTAATTTAAATTCTCAAAACAAATAAATAAAAGTTTGCACACTGTTTCATTACCAAACGACGACGTATAAAAGTGCTTCTGTTAAGCCCATTTTTCATCATCGCTTCGCTAGAGACGGAGGAGAATAAGAGAGATAGAGGCGAGGAGAGCGATGAATTATTTGCTTAAGACGCTAACGAAGAAGGAAGAGATTGATCGGATCATCAGAGACACAATCGATAAAGTGCTTGTGCTGCGATTCGGAAATAGCTCCGACGACGATTGTCGTCAGCTTGATGAGATCGTATTGAGTTTGCTTTCAATTTCTCTGAACAAATTGTTTTGGTTTTTCTTCCCTCTTCACTAATTTGCGATTTTTCAGCTTGAGAAATCAGCGAGAGATATATCGAAATTCGCTACGGTAGCTTTGGTGGACATTGATTCGGAGGAAGTTCAAGTTTATGTGAAGTACTTCGACATTACCTTAATCCCTTCAACGGTCTTCTTCTTCAATGCGCATCACATGAAACTGGATTCTGGGTAAATGATCCTTTTTTCTTTCCAGAAGTTTTTTTAGTTTGGCATAGACTTACAGATTACATTGTAAGCTTAGGTTTGTTAACCTTACAGAACTCCGGATCATACGAAATGGGTTGGTAAATTCCACGAAAAACAAGACTTTGTTGATGTTGTTGAGGTAAACAAAACCCAATTTCATTTCCGTAATATATTTGCAGAGAAATTCAATTTTTTTCTTTTCAATAACGAAGTCAAGAATTCAAATCTCTGTTTTCTTTCGTATAGGTAATATTCCGAGGAGCGATGAAAGGGAAGATGATTGTTAATTGCCCAATTCCGCCGGAGAGGATACCAAAGTACCAGCTCTTGTACAAGGATGTGTAGAAACTAAGAAATTGGACTTCTTAAAATGCAAAATATGTTTCTCATCCGTTATATTTACATAACATTTTGAGATTTACATATAAGTTTTTGTACACAGTGGAAGAATGAGATAAATAATGTGGATTTTGGATTAGTTGAAGAATAGAAACCGGATGTGGTAATATTGATGAACTAACCTGTCTCCTTACACTGATGTTGTAAGTCAGGGCTTGTTTTCTCTTTTCTTGGTTTTAGTGACGAGTTCCATCGACATGGATCGAAGCCGGCTTGTTATCTCGGTAAATGGAGGACGGGAATCCGGGTCTATAGACCAGCATTCTTCCATCAGCTTTTTCCAATCCGGAGAACAGTTTTTTGGTATGGGAGGCCGAAGTGTGTTCTTCACAATCCCACCTTAGTGTTTAAAAGTGGAAATAGATTAGCAACGAATGGATGCTATTTTGAGGTAAGTGAAACTGAGTGATTTTTTTTACTTACCAATGATTGCTCCACAATGCATATCTGCATAGGGTTCTTCTCCGGTTAGAATCTCCCATAGCGATATCCCATAAGAAAAAACATCAACCTGTTTAGGCCGAAAGAATATAAGTTGTGATTCGTGAATTCTGATGGAAGACAAAAATCAAGGTCATAAAACTAAATAGATATTGGCTAGAGTAGCTTTTGTTTACTTTCTCAGAAACCCGGGTGCTACTCCCATTTAAGAGTTCTGGGGCCATCCATGGAAGTGTTCCTCTCACTCCCCCGGATATCAAAGTGTTACGTTTGATTCTAGATAAGCCAAGATCTCCCACCTGCAGAAAACAGGATTTCATGGTTAATAGTGGATATGGGAATGAGATTTTCATCTATATGTTACCTTGCATATAGGACGTTGTGGATCCCTTAGATTGACAAGTAAGTTCTCGCATTTGATATCAAAGTGGACAATGTTTTTCGAGTGCAAATACTCCATGCCGAAAGCAGCATCCATTGCAATTATTATCTTTTTTCGAGAATCAAGTCTGCGTTGGCAGTCTGGCTTATTAAGCGTCTTATCAGATTCACAATGCTAAAGGAAATGCAGAGACAAATTAAGTTACCTGTCTTTCTTAAGAAGAGCATGCCTGAGTGACCCATTCACCATGAATTCCGTAACAGTTGCCAATGTTCCCCCAGTTCCATCAGGGACTATACCATAGAATGCAACAACATTTGGGTGATGAAGATTTGAAAGTATCTGTGCTTCCCTCCAGAAATCTTTGGTCTGATGAATCAAAATTAGTTAATTTCATATGGGAGAAGTGATCCAGAGGAGATGACACATCTTGTGTACTTAATACCAATACATCAGTGATGTTAAGTTCTTAACCCTCATTTGTGTTTCAATTTCTTTTTTCTTAATTTTTTTATCCACAACAGTACAGCATAAAGCTAGAGCATGAATGCATGGAATATGGATTTGACTGAGAACCTTGTCAGTTTGTGCTCTATGAGTTTTCTCAGCTCTTAAAATGAGTTCTACTGGACAAGCATAATTCTATGTGTCCATATTAGGACTTCAGCAGTAGGAGAGAAGCAAAAGATTGAGAACTAACCAAGCGTTCTTGTTCAGATGATCTCCCTGCAAAGCAGCTTTTCCGTATTCTCTTTATTGCGACATCTGTTCCGCGCCATTTGCCATGGTAAACCGTTCCGTATGTCCCGGATCCCAATTCAGTTAGGTCTTCAAGATCAGCGTTCTTTATCATCTGAAGGTTTAGAATGCATAAAAATTCAATTTCTAAGCATGTCAAATAAGAGTATTGTCTATAAAAGAAGCAACAGTGAGCTTGGTCAAATACAAGCTGAAAGAGGCAGAATGCCTCAGATTAGCATTTCCAATTTTCCAGTCATGTGATTACGGATTACTCAATTTCTTAAGTAACAAGCCGGAGTACCTGCAAACCATAAACACTGGCCTCCATTTCAGCAATGAGTGTGTCTTTTATGCTATTCTCTTTCTCACCAGAATTGGCTTCAGCTTCCTGTCAACAGATGACGTTAATGAGGACAAGACCGTTCCTTAGCTTAGATTATAAGTTTACAAATAAGTACCTCAGACAGGAACACACTATCACTGCTGTTCATCTTCGTGTGTGGACTGGTTTGTGGTGAGTCTTGCCTTTCGATAGATGGAATCTTCAAATTGTACGTTTCATTGACTGTGGCTGGCGCTGGCTGATTCAAATCCATGCTTGGGATTCTCACGTGCCCTAAACCACCTTCCCTTTGTGTTCTCTGCTGGTCAGTCATTATTGTTGGTATCTCATAAGAGGATTTCATGAATTGGGACGAATATAAATTAGAAACTGGATTTTGTCAATACTCACGTTCTTTTGTGTCTCAGAAACAAGTTTTTTGTTTGCTGATTCTGAGGAGACGTTGAACAAAAAATCCTCATCAGAGCGTCTTCTCGTATTTAACGATATCCCTGAAACTTCCAAATTCCTTGCCCGCGTAGGAGCAGCTCCAAGTTCCTGAATTCGATCAGAAGGTTTTTGGATGACTCTTTTTACGTTTCCCATGTGGTACAGAAACCCCGGTGTTTCCTCATTTGGAGCATTAGCTGCAATGCCTTCATCTAAGGAAATTAGACTAGCGGATAAGGTTCCAGCTATCAAATGCTCATTATCTTGCTTCATTTGCTTCCATGGGTCAACACTAAACACTGACGTCTGGTTTCCATAGGCAGGCAACTTCCTGCATTCCATGTCAATCGGGGTTTCTCTTCTCCCCAGCACTTTCCCACCTATATGAAAAATTGTGTCATTGTTTGCTTCTTGATTCTTGGTTTCCTGATTTAGATAAATTTCATCATAATGATTGCTAGCAGAAGAAATGTCTATATGCATTGTCTTGTTTTCACTGGATGGTCCCGGCCCTCCTGGACTTGGGGAAAATATGAAAAAAGGCTCTCTCCCGTCAGTGGATTTAAAATCGAGTATATTACTTTGGGTACGACGGTCAGCTAGATCATTGTTCCTATGCACCTGAACTGGCTTTTCGTTTGGTCGTTCCTTTGTAAAATTCAATGGTGAAGATGGGCTTTGTCTCTCTTGTGAAAAGTAACTACCATGTCCACCATTAATGTGCAGTGTAGAGTCTGAGTACGAGTGTGGGATTCCCAAGTAAGAATCATTTGAATTTGTAGACCCAGAAAAGGAGACCTTAGATTCTTCAGGTATGCACACTTTATCGCAGTAGACTTTTCCATTATTTGCAGACCTCTCAGGGTTAAAGCAAACAGTATCAACATGACTGATACTAGGAGTTTCAACGTTTTTGTTGAAGCCACTCTGGAATTGAATCCCGTATGGTTGTTCTGCTTCCTGCTTGTAAGATTGACAGCTTACTGAAGGTAGTTGCCGCTGGTGATGATATTTACAATCAGTCATCTCAACGCTAGAGGAATCTGGTTGAGCTGGACTGAATGATTTGTTACTCTCAGAGCTGGAGTTGTTGCCATGGAATTGCGAGTATGCACTGTTTGAATCCTTATGCCGGAATGGTGAAGGAGATATAGGAGGTGATGGATAAGAAGACATGTTATACGGAACTCCATTGAAAAGTTGATTCGGGTGCATTGCAGTTGTGTCCAGTCGGAGCATCTGACCTGGTGGTCTTTTACAGAAACTTGGACTGCGATCCACATGCTTTACTTGATAACTTGTATCATCACCCAAATTCGGACCACCAACAATTTTTCTGGGATTAGGATCAGTATTATAATTTATAGCTGCACCATATTGGCAATCAGGAGTGCTTTGATTCACCTTGTTTTCAGGCTCCCCAATAGGAATCAGGAACAGCCGTGGCTTTTGGGAACCCTCGAGCCTTTCTAGCCCATTGTATTCTTCAATCATATTCTGAAGATCCTCGTCCGAAGATACCGATATTAAAGAGTCAAGCTCATCCCCAGGAAGCTGATACTTAACTGAATGCAATTGTTGGCATATAGCTGAGGTCTTCTTCTTGAGTTCTTCCCATGAAAGGTTCTTGCGGATCGAAACAATATGCGTCTCTCCCCCTACATATTTTAGTTTTTCATCAGTTGATCTTGGCATAATCTTCCCACCAAAGCTGCAAAGAAATTTTACTTTTCCAAATCTATCAAATTCTCCTCCTCCAGTATAGTTGTTGGACTGAGCACGCTCTGGTAAGTATGCAGAAGACGCAGACCTCCCTGTGACACACCCTTGGTTGGAATTTATTTCACCAAAAGCTTTCCTGGTGATAACTTCTTTGTCACCACCTGCATTGCGGCTTGCAGTAAATTGAGGCAAATAACTACCATTCTCAGCCCGTATAGAAGCCCTCGGGTCGCGTCCAAAATCATATGCATCAGAAGGACATTCTGATTCTATCCTCCTCAGTTCATGAAATCGAGCAGCACAGTCATATCCCAGTGGGCGATTATGATAGTAAAGGTCCCCAAATCTATGCCCATCATTATGAGTTTTCCCTGAAAGGATAGGAGTATGATCCTTCAGAAACTCCATGGAAAACTCTTCGCCAGTCTGAAGTGAAACGTTTTTATTCACATTTCCTCTCTCAGCCAAGACAGCTGGTTCTGCGTTTTGCCGAGCCCATATATCTGACATAGTTGAAGTAACTCAAACGAGGTTATGAGTTTGTGAGTTGAATCTTTGAGCTGCCATTAAATAAAGAACAGACGGAAAGAAGCCTTGAAAGGGGATGTTCACTTTCTATATAACTCATATATAGAAAGTAAGCCAGACAGTCAAGATCTTCAATTTAAAGATATCTTGGCACCTGAAACATCTTACGAAAGAATCAATCGTCAGAATCAGTCGTGACCCTGTCCATAGACATCTAGAAGTGAGCTATGAGATCAGCATACAAAACCATAGTTGCAAGTGGCATTCCCAGAAAAAAAACACTTGAAATGTTCCTAAAAAACATGCATCAGTTATGGCCAGCCTAAAAGCTAAAACGGCCAGCTCAAAACTTCATGTGTAGGACCTGGAAAGCTTACTAGTATATCTCGCCTCGTTAAATTTTTTTATACGAAAATATATAATCATAAAGTATCACAAGAATCGCCCATTAGCCACAACTCTTTTGTCATGTTAAACCAAACCTAAAGGTGAAAAATGAATCATGAAAGCAACAACTGAAATTCATATAAGAATCGCATTTGTAATCTTACCATAAAGTTGCACCATCTAAAAAATTTCTACTACTTAGAGAATCTCGGAGACATGTAATAGCAATATGGAAATCGCCTAGATAAAATATGGAATCTGATTTCTCATGTTGAACCCGATTTGTAAAGAAAAAAAATCAACGAAAGCGATCGGAATTTTCCCTTGTTCATGTTCAATTTGAGGAAGGAACATATATACATTCTCTACAACCAAATTATACCATGCAAAAATCAGTCGTTTGGAATTTGGCAATAAGTGACAACACAATTAATCAAACACGATCACCAGATTTCGATCAACATACGTTCTTGCAACAAATTTGAATTTTGAGACGATCGGGCGAAGACAAAATTACCTTCACATTGAACATTCAAACTAAGAAAAGCGGAGAATCGAATCAGAGAAAGAAAAAAAAAAGGGAATCGATGAATAGAGAAGAAAACGGAAGACGAGAAGGAGGAAGAGCGGTGTTTACATTTGCATTGCGAGACTGAAAAAGATCAACATTTCCGAGAATTAAGCGCCATCGAACCTTACCGGAACTTACGCTGATTTAAAATTCGCATTTCAGGAAAAAGAAAAAGCTTTGGAGACACAAAAGACAAAGATGAATTAAACTACGTCGTTTCAATTAATTTTTGATATCACATGATCCGGCCCATATTTTAGTTTGAGGATTTCTAGCCCATATTTTAGTTTAAGGCTTTCCAGCCCATAGTGGTTTTTTTTCTTTTTGTTTCTACGTTTGTCCTCAATTACAGAAAGTATTAGATTACATGTATATAATATTCTCTGTTTATATCAGTATACAAGGCAACTCTCTGCTCTCTCCAACCAATAATTTCTCCAAGTTCCTACTATTTATTTGACATATTAGTAATTGAAATCATTCGCAAACACATCTAAAAATACAAAATATATCATATAATATTCAACATGAAAATATATTTATAAAAATACAAGAAAATTAATGGTTAAATGCAATGTGAACATTGTAAAAATTAGGTTTGGGCATTCGGATATTCGGATATTTGTTTCGGTTTCATTCGGTTATGTTTGATTTCGTTTTTTTTAGTTGGTAAGATTAAACATCCATTCGGTTATTTTTATAGTTTGGTTCGGTTTCGGTTCGGTTATACATCGGTTTCGCTCGGTTCGGTTATTAAATTTTAAATCTAAAAATAATTTAGCTAACCAAAAATAACCGAAATAACCGAAATTTTTTGGTTTTTTGGATATTATTTTGGTTTTGGTCGGTTTTGGTTAGTAACCAATAATCATAATTTTTAAAATAATATCCGTTCAATTATTTATTTATAACTGAATATAACTAAAAGTTATTTTCCTGTTTGGTTCATTGATTATGTGCCGAGAACTAGTAAAAATCATGAAATCATAATTGTATTATTGTCACTTTTTGGGTTTAAAATATATATTTTATTTACTTTTTAAAACATTACTATAATATTATTTCTAATCAGCTTAGATACTATTTCTATAGTCAGCTTAGATACTAATTCTTATGTAAAAAATTTCTTCGACTTGAGTTTCCAACCAAAGTTTTTTTCATCAAATAGAAATTTAAAATAAAATAAAGTTATAATTGGCTACTATAAACAAAATAAATGTTAAGAATCGTTTTTCATACCTCTGGGGATTACTATAGATTTTCCTTCAAAAAATATAATTATCAGAATCTCGTCGGAATATTTTCCTTCAAAAAATCGTTGGAAATCATTCTTTCGAGAATACAATCGATATATTTTCTATCAGAAAGTCTTCGGAATTGCACGAGTCAGAAACCTTTGGAAATATGTGTATCGAAAAGCGGTTGGGAATTAACGAGAGTTTGATCATAAAAACGCTTTCTTAATGGATTACTCAAAATTTTAGCAGTTGGAAATGCCGTGATTTATTTGTAGAATTGTATTATCTTTGTGAAATAAAAATGAAAACTTTTATTAAATCGGAATGAGTATTAAACAAAGAAGAAAGCTAAAATTAACAAAAAAAAAATATAGCTAAGGCAATAAATTTAATAGAAGTAATGTTCATGTGTCTTGATTAACGATAATAACCGGCCGGCCATGTGGCTTGTCCTATGTGCCAAAGTCAATGCTTAAACAAATGTGCTTTGGGTAATGCCCTCCTTCAATTTACCACTATTTCCATATATATTATTGAACTTTTCTCTAATGTATTCTATTTTTTTCGTTAAAGTTTATAAGAAAAACATTCTCCTATTTGTTCTTCACATTAATAAGATTTCAGTCAAATCGAAATTTCAGTTTCAGGTGTCCATGTAATTTATGTAATTGTAACCATCACATTTTTCCATTACAAATCATAATTTGATATAAAAAATTCGTTGAGAAAAACACTCATAAGTATCAATAAGTTTAACTGCACATGGTACACAAAATAATATGCTTACAACACATATATATGTCCATGTTATATTAATATTATAACTACGTTTATATAAATTTATTCATAATGAGATGTATTTTCTTAATTAATATGAGCTACAAAAATGCTTCTTAGCTGGTAAAACTCGTATGGCATATGTATTTATAGTTTCATACTATAACTAGAAGAATACCTGTGCTATTCATAGAAAAAAAATTTAATATTTAAATTTTATTAATTAAATGAAATTGTATTAATATCTCAATCCTTATCATTCAATATATATATATAAGATATAAGTTATTAATAGGGATATTAAAAAATAATAAATATGAGATAAAAATTTTATTTTTTGCAGTTTAAATTTTTATTATGGGAATATTGAATTTTCGAATATATACAAATATTTAATAGATTGATATAATTTTTATATTTTAATCAGTTATAATTATACTAAATAATTTAGTTTGTTTTTCAAATAATAAATGAGAGTTTCAAATTTCAAATTTTAGATTCACACCATATTTTGACTGTTTGGAAACTCATGTACTATTAAACTAAATAATTTGGTTATTAATTTAAATTTAAATTACTAAAATAATTACGATACATATCATTGTTATTAATTTGGTTAAAAAATCAATATATTTTATTAAATTAACCAAAAAAATATTATTAAATTCGTAAAACAATTATTTTTTAATTTACCTATACAAAAATTATTATTAAAAATAATTTAAATAAAAATTAAAACTATATAAATATTTAATTTATATTTAACAATAAGCAATATTATATAATTTGCGAATATTTTTCTCAAATTATATATCTAGTAACATTTTAAACTGGAGAGTCATTACACTTTTACGTTCTGATCAATATATAATGTCATTTTATAATGTATAATATACGGGTTTTTTTTCACTAGGTCACAACGGACCGACCCAATAGCTCAATATCTTCATACGAAGATTTAGCATCCTTCTACGAGGGACGGTGGAATTGAACTCCACACCTCTGGGATGGACGTAGAGGTGGTACAACCTAGATCACTTAGCCACTAGATCACTTGCTCCTCCCCATACGGTTTTATAAATACATTGTACTAACTAATCATGCAAATACATTAATTTATGCATGGCATATTATCCATAACAACGAGGTCCTCTTATTATCAAACGTTACATAGTCTTAGATTTATTTCAAGTCGGCGTTTTAATTAAAACTAAGCGAATATTATATTTCTTTTCAACGTATAATATAGATATCCAAGGTATGAAATTTAGACGTGGCTGCCATGCATTATGCAGTACCCGAAACGACGGCTACATGCATGAAACTTATAATTGTAAACTATTTATTTATCATGACTATTCATGATCAATAGATGATAGTCCAATAATTAAAAGATTAATCTTTGGGTAGGACAATTTAGGGTTCGAAGTTCTTTACTATAATTCATCATATAACTGGTTATTTAAAAAATTTAAATGACAATAATTTTCAAGTTTTTCATAGATTGACATTAACTTTAGGCTCATGATCTCAAGGTTAATTATAAATTTTGACTATTTATCTTATTAAAACACACTTTTGTCAAATACGTTTTGTTTAAAACAATGCCATTAGTTAACCCTAAACATTAATAAAATATAAAATTTGTTTGACTATGAATTAATGAATATATAACGATATATTCAAAATCTAAATGATATGAGTATTTCCTACCTGTTCAAAATCGTTTTATTGGTACATATATATTATTCAAAAAGATATTAGTTAATTATATATCAAAAGTAGTTAATTTAAACAAAATTGAAAGATATTTAGATGGTTTAATGTTTTCCAATACATGTACACCTCTTCAACATTAACAAAACGATGTAAAATACAAAAATGTGCTCTAACAAAAACAGCATTTTTTAAAGATTTCGAGAAGTATTTAGAAAATTTGGTAAGAAAGAACAAACTGCAATGTGGTTATTTACCTGCTAAATAATTTAAAGCTGTAAATAAAGTTTCATACAAACAATGATTCAACCTAATATCACGGAAAACAACAGTTAAAAGACGCCGTTAAAGAAACTGATCCCCACCGTATAAGAAATCTTAAACTCGAGTTGAACAATAGTTAACGGAGTTAGGCAGCTTCTTCCCACCTTCTTTGCTTGCATATATATATATATATAAACAGGCTTACTTCAGCTTCTCCAAGTTACATCTCTCTCTATTTCTCTCTCACCTCCTCCATTTTTCTTCATTATATATAAAGAAGAAAGAGACACAGAGAGAGAGAGAGAGATAATTAAGCTTCAATATATACAACTATGGCGGTCTGTAGAAGTATACTAGCTCTCTCAGGAACTCTAATCATTTTATCTTTTTTTCTCTATGTAAATGCATCGACAATGTAAGCTCAGAGATTCCCGAATCTTTGTACTAATTATATTGTAATGGAACCCAAGACGTAACTTTTGTCTCTTCCTTTTGTTTTTTGTGTAACAGAGCTCACGAAGCAGAGGAGTTAAAGTCTCAGAGCTCCAGTAATTCATCAACGGTTGCTAAGTAAGCAGTTTTTACTCCCTCGTTACTTTCTCAGCCGTCCAGATTTGATCGAACAGTAATGCTAATACGGTGTCGTTTTTTGTATGCTATTTCTCAGGTTAGATAATGGTGCATGGAATGAACACGCCGTTAAAAATCCTGAAGAAGTAGCTGCAATGGTCGATATGTAAGATTCTAACATTAATATCCAAACCATTTTTTCAAAAGTAATATTTTCTGCAAAAATGAAAAATACTGTAAGTTTGATTTCCACTGGAAACATCCATTTGATCGATCAAAATGGTGTTTAGGTTTATTAAACAATTCGGTTCTAACACTATTCAACGGCTAGATGCTCCATTAAAAATTAGTTGTGTCTCGGTTTGACAGAAACTTTTAATTCTAAATTATGTTAAAAACAAAAAAAAAAAGTATTACTAGAATGGATTTGGACATTTTTAATTGATTTTTCGTCGTTCTGTCCATCTCACTTTCAAAATTAATGAAGTTTCAGATAGTCAAACATAGTGATTCCTTAAATTTTAATTTACATGATATACGCATAATTTCCTGTAACAAATGTTTAGTTTTGAAAACCTCTTAATGGGTGAGAAGGTTCTTACACAGCTATATATGTGACACAGACACGCCGTGATAGCCATTTAAGGCGCCTCTGTCGTCGCTATTTTCCACCGACGCAAATGTAATAAATGCATACACATATTTGTGTATATATAAATACACCTAATTTGTTTTTAGGTTCGACATTTACTCAACGCATCATAAAAACAGAAGAAAAATTATCTAAAGGTTTCCGTATAGTCCGTATCACAAGAAATATGATTCCGTATATTATTATCACACAGTCATAATTATTACACCACGTGGTGTGTCCTTCTCCTTCTCTTTTGGTCCTCCCCACGTGATTTTCTTGAATCCATGGGCTTCTCGTTATATAAAATACTTTATGGGTCAGACTGATAGTAATATATAATTACGGGTCTCTCCTTTGTTAAATAACCGTTTCTCTTTGGTCCTCCCACGTGATGTTGTTGAATCTAAGGGGGCTTATCTGACAAATCAAAACTTTTATTAGTCAATTTAAGAATATTTTTCAACTTAACTATTTTTTTTTTAATTTTAAATTAATTGATTTTCACGTGCAGGACCATAAGGAACAGTACGGAGCGGAGGAAGTTGGGATTTTTCTCTTGCGCCACCGGAAATCCAATCGACGATTGTTGGCGATGTGATCAGAATTGGCATCTTCGGAGAAAGCGTCTTGCGAATTGCGCCATTGGTTTTGGTCGTAATGCTATCGGAGGTCGTGATGGTCGTTACTACGTCGTCACCGATCCATCGGATAATGACGTGGTTAATCCGCGTCCCGGGACGCTTCGACACGCTGTGATTCAAGATCGTCCGTTATGGATCGTATTCAAACGCGATATGGTGATCACTCTGAAGCAAGAATTAATCATGAACAGCTTCAAGACTATCGACGGAAGAGGCGTGAACGTTGCGATCGCAGGAGGCGCGTGTATCACGATCCAGTATATAACGAACATCATCATCCATGGGATTACTATTCATGATTGTAGGCGGACGGGTAATGCCATGGTGAGAAGCTCACCGTCGCATTACGGGTGGAGGACTATGGCAGACGGTGACGCGATCTCGATTTTCGGGTCGAGTCATATTTGGATTGATCACAATTCTTTGTCAAATTGTGCTGATGGCTTGATTGATGCGATTATGGGATCTACCGCCATTACCATCTCCAATAACTATCTCACTCATCACAACGAAGTTAGTTCTCCTTGCTCATTTTACTGCCTTACATTACCAAATTGCCTGATTCTAAATTGAAAGAACGGTGGGCAAGTGCGGAATATGTAGTGGAATCATATTTTTGTGATTTTTTCGAACCTTTTTGAAGTGGATTGGAGCCAAATTTCATACATAGCTGCCAATAGTGCACTAAATTGCGCAGGTCTCTCAAATAGATTGTGTTTATGGGGATATTGTTTTTGGTTTGATCTTAGCCTAATCACTACAAACAGAGATAATCAGCTTTGATAAACCTCAAAAGTTGAGAAGAATTTTTATTGATGACGAATGCAGGTTATGTTGATGGGACACAGTGATTCCTACACTAGAGACAAAATGATGCAAGTGACCATAGCATACAACCATTTTGGGGAGGGGCTTATACAAAGAATGCCCAGGTTCTTCATCCGTTTTCTATTTTCCACTGATTGTTTGCCACAGAAACTAGGAACGTTAACTCTTTTGCTATTACTTCAGGTGTAGGCATGGTTATTTTCATGTGGTAAACAACGATTACACTCATTGGGTAATGTATGCAATTGGTGGAAGTGCTAACCCTACAATCAACAGCCAAGGCAATCGGTTCCTTGCCCCAGGAAACCCTTTTGCCAAAGAGGTATATTATATACCATAAGCTCTCTTTTTGATCAATTCTACTTTCCGATTTTTCAAATCTTTTCAAACACACAAGTACAACTAAGCTAGCACGTTTTTATCACATTACACACCTATGTGATTTGAATTATGGCATATTGAGAGAAATATGGATCTGAATTTTATATTGGTTTGGCAGGTGACAAAGAGAGTAGGTTCATGGCAAGGAGAATGGAAGCAATGGAATTGGAGATCGCAAGGAGACCTAATGCTCAACGGTGCCTACTTCACTAAATCTGGAGCTGCTGCTCCTGTAAGCTATGCCAGAGCCTCTAGCTTGGGAGCTAAACCATCTTCCGTTGTAAGTATGCTTACCTACAGTTCGGGTGCTCTTAAATGCAGAATGGGTATGCGGTGTTAGCTAATTGCATAATCCCCATAATCAAGACCGAAAAAGATAACTGAATAGCTAAAGAAAAAAAAAAAGAAAAATAACTCGTTTTCTTCGTTCTCATATTTTACATTTTCAATATCTCCGTTTTTTCTTTTCTCTTCCGTCGCTTTCACCATCTTAGTCTCCTCTCTGTTTCGAGTCGTCAACCTGAACCTGGGCCAGCTTTTGTGAGCCACAGTGTTGTTCGACTCCAAATTGTAGTACAGTTCATTCTTCTTCTTCTTCCTTATTACTCTTTTGGTGTATCATCATTGTATCATATATCATATATTCTTCTATCAACGTAATGCTTTTAACTCCTTCAGTTAACACTGGTTGTCAATATGGGTAATAATCCGCGGTTTCCGCTCCTTTTGATCCGCCGTAAATCGGATGTGGGTTGAAAAAATTTGCCCACAAAAAAGCGCGGATGTGGGTTTAAAACTTTTAACTTTTTTGGGGCCTCGAGTTTACTGTAATTTTTAGAAATACAGTTAACAAAAATTTTGCTTCAATGTCATCTGCACAATTTTTCTCAATCTTTTTATTTTTATTTATTTAATTCTTTGATATTACATTGTTTTTTAAATAATTATCAAATATTAATTCCAAGAACTAGTAAGATAATTCAATTAATGTTTTTTATATTAAAAACACAATTTTTATAAATATAAATATTTAATAAATCAAATTCAATTAAAACATACATTAACATTAGTAAACAAATAAAGTTTTTAGTAACTCACTTTAAATAAACTATACATTTACATTAAAAAAATCATAGATATTGAAATTTGTTAATTCCAATATTATTTTAGTATAACAGTTTTAGAAAATTGCATAATCATAATATTCAGCACTAACATCTTTAGTATTAACATTAAAAAATAATTTTCTTTTTATTTCTCTTTAGTGATAGGAATATGAATTACTAACGCTTTAAAATGTATTTGAATTTACATCATAATCTACTTAATACTGAAGTATTGAGTGATTTTTATCATTTTAATATGTATTTTCACATTACTTAAAAAAAAAAAATGTAATCATATATTATAATCTCAACTATTAATTCATATAGTAAGTATTTGATAAGCTGTTAGAAAGATTTTATATAATTTCTTAAAATCATAATGTTTTTTATTTTTTCACTATAACAAATATTATATTCAATATAATATTTGATAGTCCATTTGAAAAACTAATAAATAATTTACGACAAATATAGTCATATAGAGAAAAATAAAATCAGAATGGTTTCTCTTGCATGTGAAACAAATCAATATGGCCAACTAAAGTAAGGAATTACAAAAAGCTTGTATCACATAAAGTCATAAACTAACTCAGAATGGAGTTTCGGCGTCACTCCTGGTTTCTGTTGGGCTGTACAATGCGGATCTATTCCTCGGCCGGTTTTCCTCCAACTGCTTCACTACTTCTTCCATGGTGGGTCTGACTGTAGTAACCGGAGCACAACATCCCATTGCTAGTTTCAATGCATGAACCAAGCCTTCTTCCATTGGGTTCCTAATTCCTTTCAGTGCCTCCAAATCGAATATCTCCATTGTCGTCTCCTCCAACACCGCAGCTTTCACCAAAGAAGGAAGATCCACTAACTCACTATTGTTCCTTCCATTCTTTCCCGGTTTCTTACCCATCAGTATCTCCAAGAGAAGGATCCCAAAGGCGTAAACATCACTCCTTGGATTGCACTTCTTCATCTTATGGAGTTCAGGTGCTTTGTACCCATCAGATTTTGCTTGCGAGACGATCTCATCGGCTACTGCCTGTACCATTAACTTGTCAAGCCCAAACTCAGTTAGCCTTGCAAAGAAAAAGTCATCCACGAGCACATTCTTTGATCTTATATTTCCATGGATGATAGGAACTTCTTGTCCAGTATGAAGATAAGAAAGTCCTCTTGCTATTCCTAGTGCAATCTTGTGTCTTCTGGCCCAATTAAGAGCTGGCTTTCCAGGTTTACTTTCTGCACATCATCCCAACAACATATTACAAAACACATGAATACTAAAATCGAGATGAGGACTTGTAACAGGAAAGATCAATGGGAAGAAGATGAATGACAAAAGCAAATACCGTGCAACAAATCGTATAAGCTTATGTTGGGAATATAGTCATAGATGAGAAGCTTTTCGCCTCTCTTTCCCTGATAGAAAGCTCTCAAAGGAACCAAATTCTCATGTCGAATGCGTCCCAATTGCTTTATAACAGGCAAACAAGAGCTTCTATCCTTGCAAGTACCTTCTCTTAATAGCCTCAATGCAATATTCCCTCCATCACTAAGCTTAGCCTTATAGACTGTACCATAGCTCGTCTTCTCCATAACCTGCCCCGTTGCATTCAAAACTTCTTCCAATGTCAGATTCTCACCACCTTGAAACACAACTAACTTCCCTTCACCACCACCATCAATTTCATTTTCTTCATCACCTTCTTCCAAATCATCTTCACTCTCTATGCTATTATTTCTTTTCTTGTTCTGCAAATACCCTATTAACAACGAGGCCACAACAACAGCCCCAGACATTAGACCAATCACCAGACCAGCAACACCACCAGGACTCAACCTAGAGGAGCCTAGACAAGGTTTCAAAGGTAAACCACAAAGGCTAGGACTATTCCCTTCAAAAGATTCGACCCCAAACTTCGATTCACCAAAATTTGGTAACATCCCACTGAAGTTATTGTGAGAAAGATTGAGGCTTTCTAGTTGCAATACAGCCAAACCCTCAGGAACAAGGCCTTCAAAGACATTATTTGAAAGATCGAGTGATTTCAGACCTTTAAACCTGGTTATATATTCAGGGAACTCACCTGAGAACTTATTACCACCCAAATCAAGAACTTGAAGATTACTGCAAGTTGAATTTGGTAAAGCAGGCTCAGGCAAAGGCCCAAACAAGGAATTACCATGCATCTTGATGGAGACAAGCTTATCACAGAGGTTCCAAATCGATGGTGGTAAAACCCCTGTGAGCGCATTAGCACTCAAATCAAGATCAGAGAGAGAAGAAGTGTAACCAAGCTCAAGAGGGATTGACCCACTTAAGGAATTGATGTTGAGGAACACACTTTGAAGCATAGAAAATCCACCAAGTTCTCTAGGGAGTGAGCCAGTGAGATTAGCAGAAGGGAGTTGGAGAGAGAGAAGGCGTAGAGACGAGTCGTTGAAGAGAGAAATGTTCGTCCATTGCGGTGAAGAGAGATCGGTACATTGAAGAAGAGACCCATCTGAAAATACCCATTTCACCCCTCTCCATTGACAAACCGGAACAGACGAGTTCCAAGAAGACAAAAGTAAGTTCTCACTGTTTCCTTGCAGTGAGGACTTGATCTTTCCCAAAAGAAGCTTTACATCAGAAGAGCCAGAGATAGATGTTCCGCAATGACAATGGAGAATAAGTTCAAAGAAGAAGAAAATATGAAGAAATCTCAAAGCATCCATACCCATTTCTCAGAGAGAGTGAGAGTGAGAGAAAGGAAAAGGTAATGAATTTAGAGTTTCAAGGCTGCTACTTAGAGGAAAGAGTTTATTGACCATTTTGTAAGCACTATGGTCAAACACGTCAACGGCTATGATCTAACTCAAACAAGGTTGGGTGGGTTACCGTCCGATGTAAATAATTTCTTTAGCAGAAAGCGATGGACAAGAATGGTATAAATCTACTGATTACTACAGATTTAAAAAAGTAAGCTTTTTCTTTATACCTTTAATTGATTAAACTATCAGCACGCTCAAATTTGAAATTAAGATGTTTATTATATAAATTAAGTGGAGTCTTTTCTGTATTTTGTTTATTCACGCGATGTTCCCTACTCTTTGAACCTTTGTCCGTAAATGAGACAACGAAGAGAAAGAGATATGTGAATCAACGGTGGATGCCGAAGGTGGAGAAGTTTTGGACTATTAGAGGATGTTTTTTCTATGTCCATGTCCCTTTCTGTATTTGCCCATTTAGATATTTCAAATCTCAGTCCAAAACCTAATGGTCAATCATCTAAAACAACACTATTTTTTTTACGAATAGTAAGTGGACTAGTTGTTGCACTAGTTTCATTCCGAAGTTCGACTTTACTTTTATTCGTACAAAGATGTTAAATCTTTGTATGAATATGTTGGACTATTGGGTCGGTTTGTTGTGGTCCATGAAAAAAAACATTATTTTAAGTTTTTAATTTAAATTTATTATTATAAGTTTCTTTTTTTAATAATAACATAAATTTAAAAATATATTTTTAATAGAAAAAATAAATCACAAATTAAAAAAGAATTCATAAATATTTTTTTAATTTTATTTGTAACTAATTTAGGATAAATAAATATTTTCACATAAAAATTATGCAATTTTTAAAATTTTAGTTTATGTGTTAATTTAAAAATTATAAAAAATATATAGTATTTTATGATATTACTCAAAAGTAATTAGTTTGTTTTTTATTGATAGATTTAATTGTTTTATTTTTGGAAAAAATAGTATTTTTCCTAATTAAATTCATTACAATCAACCAATACTTATGACTAGTGGAAAAAGTGATTATCATCAACCATCATTCAAATGCATTTTGAGTCTCACAAAGGTTTGAATATATTTTGTGGGAAAAAATTTTGTTATGATTTTGGCTTTTAGTAATTAAGAAATCCGGTTCAATTTTTGTTGATAGACATAAGTTTCAAACAAATCGTTGATTAAATTTACTTTTGGCTTAATCTGATTGGTTTGATGACACTTGACCCGAAAAATCTGAGTTTCTCAAAGGTGGCCACATCATTATCGAATCTCGATACTGTTGGAAATGAAATAAATAAAAAACTTGGTTTTGATTTTGGTAGAAAAAGGCATATTTTGGTGATAATAAGACCAACATAAAAAAGATCAATTTATGTTTTCTAGATATTAATCTCTTGCTACTTTATAGAAGAAGAAAAAAAAAAACATGAGGAATCTCTGATTAGATTACGACACAACTATGTCACGTCTTTATCAACATCTAAAACTGTTCCACTCCCACGCTGCTCTTTTTGTAATCAACTTCACTTTCATGACTTATAAACTCAGATTCTTCACCAATTTCCAACTTATTTCTCATTGTCGTATGTTTTCATTTTTCAACCCTATGGATGAGTCATGACTTAGAATAAGTCATGGAGCAAAGTCAATTATCAATAATAAAAGAAAATTAGATTTATATTCCATGTGAAATAAAATAATTACTAAATAAATATAAAATAATTTTAGTTATAAAATATACTATAATTATTTACGAAATATTATTATTTAGAATTTAAAATCTGATTATATCTATCAAAAATATTGTTTTATTATTTTTAATATAATGATAGTTTTTATTCTGTTTAAATATTTGATAATTTATATGTAAAATATATTTTATTCGTAAAATATTAAAAACGATAATTTATTTTCTTATTTAAATCAAATACTTAAGTTTCAAAATATCAAATTTATAACATAGGTTAATATGTTATGATTGAATATTAATTATTTATAATTTTTGCATGTGTAACTTAAAAAAATAAAAAAGATTATTTTTCTAAATAAATAATTATTTTTGATCAGTTTAATAAAAGATATTTATTATCTAACGAAGTTAGTATGAATAGTATATATTATAATTATTGTATTAATTGAAATCTATTATATATTTATTTGAAATTTAGTGATAATATATCATCATGGCATTATTATAAATAATAAAGTTGTTTTTAAAAAATATTTTTCAATTAATATATTAAAAAATTTATATCGTAAGCGCTACACATTGATTACTAAAATTATAAAATTAGCCACTTTTCTTATTTCGTGGCTAGTAAAATAGCCACATTTATACTTCGTGATTATAATTCGAATATTGTAAGAACAAGTTGTGGTCTGGGCAAAACATAGCCCAAACCACAACATGAAGAGAGAGCAATCTCACATAAGCTGGAGATGGACGTTGCGCAAGCCCATAAACAAATGAGATTAGGATGCTTAAGATTCATGCTTATCTCCTTATTGATTTATGCTTATCAACATTAGGTTAGCATATTATGTTTGTACGCTATATAAAAATCAAAATCAGAAAACAAAAATTGGTTTGCAATTATAGATCCAATTAATGTCAAATTTGATGTAGAAAAATTTGATGACAAAAGTGAATTTGGATTATAGAAATACAAGTTTCTAGTTCTAGGATTCGGTGATCCTTTACAGGAAATTCAACCAACTAGATGCACATGGGCATGAAATTCAATTTGTAGCAAATCCATCACGAGAAGTAAAGGATAAAAGAGTTAAAAATCTAATAGGAGCAAATTTATTTTTAGAAAAGTCATGGATCAACTTATAGTTATGAGAATGTGAAAACCACCAGAGAATGAGTATCAAATCTGTAATAGTTTTAGAATAGATGAATCTAAAACTATAAAAGAAAACTTGTATCTTTTCATAAAGATGATACGGGATCTTGCGAATTTGAATGTCAAAATTTCATCTTATCAAAACAATATGAATTGTTTGTGGATACTCTTAATTGTGGAAGTAAAAATATTCATTAACTGTTAGAGATATCACAACATCAATATATTCAAAATAAGTTGAATTGAAATAAAAAGGATTACTAAACAGAAACAAGAACAATTCTGAAGGTTTATTCGTGAGTTCAAGATGCTGAACTCAGAACAGGCAAGAAAATAAATAGTGGAGAAATATATCAAAAAGCAAAAAACTACAAGTCAAATTCAAAACCTAAAAATCCCAAAAATTATTGGATTTATGGTAAAGATGGACATTGGAAACGTGATTTTCCAAAAATAAGAAATCAAGATCAGTCCAATAATGTAATAGAATCATCTAATGTGGTCTTATAAGGAACCACTGATCCTAACAACAACCCTAGAGCGAGCTAACAAGAAATGAGTTTTAGATTCTGGGTTTACATTCCATATTACACCGCATCAAGACCTATTATTTGATCTTGGAGAATTTGAAGGGAGCGATGTTTTCATAGGAAAAGATAGAATCACAAATCCAGATGGCTCACAAGTGATTCTATCTCAAGTAAGATATATGTCCATAGTTGGAAAAAATTTGATTTCTTATGGGCTGTTAGAAAAGTCAAAATGTCGATATAAAGAAAAATATTTTGCAATCACATTTTATAAAGATAACAAGAAGATTATCTCAGGAAAATATAAAGATTGACTATATTATCGATAAGGAAGGGTCACTAACACTACAAGAAAACATTAACATTTTCGACGGCGTTTTCGACAAAAATAAAATCATCGGAATATTCCAATGCCTAAGCGACGGCTTTCCAACGGTTTACCGAGCAAAAACATATCGTCGGTGTTCCATCGGCAAATCCTGATGTTTGCACCACCATCGAGAAATCGATAGAAAACCTGACGACATTCATCCGGTTTCCGATGACAACGTGGGTATCGGAATATCCTCTCAAAACCATCAGAAATTGCCGATGAAATCGAAACCGTCGGTTTTTTACCAACTACTTCCCAACGGATTGTGGTTTTTCCTATCCGTCTGGAATCCATCGGAAATATATCGGTTGGCTGATTCCACTTAATTATTTTTTTACATAAATAAATCTAAACGTCGTCGGAAATCCATCGGTAGTTCCGACGAAATTTTATTTTTTTGGCAATTGTTAGTTTGGCTGATCTGTAAACGTAGAGGATCGTCGATTGGTCATCGAAAATATCCGACAGTGGTCCGCAACCATCGGAATTCCATCGGAAATGGAAATATTTTTAAGAATAATCTGTTAAAAATTTGTTATTATCTGATAAAAATTCATAATAATCTGTTAAAAATTTGTAATAATCTGATAAAAATTCGTGATAATCTTCTAATTTTCAATATAAATATGCTATGATCCTTCACAATTTCACCAGAACAAAAAATCTTAGCAATTGTCTTCTTCAGGTTTTTATGATTATTTTCGATATTGGATGGATAAACCTCGGTATGATTCAACAACGGAGGAATTTTTGGATGAATTTGTGCAAGGTATTGAAGAGTTCATGACATTTGCATCAAACAATAGCATGCCATCGGAATACGGTAAAATGTATTGTTCGTGTATTAAATGTCGAAATCATAGATTATCTCTGTTAGAGAAGTACGTAATCATTTGTATAGGACTGGATTTATGTCGGGTTACAAAATTTGGTATTCACATGGAGAAACTGATGCAACGATACAATATTATGGTAGTAATTCAAAAATGTTCAATAGTACTAATGTTAGGGTAGAGGAACTGTCATCCGAAGTTGATATAAATGGAGCTACTGTTCAGATGGTGAATAATGCTTTTCGTGAACAAAGAGCATCGTACATTGAAGATAAGAATATAATAAAGGAGCCTAATTTGCGCAAGGTATTGAAGAGTTCATGACATTTGCATCAAAAAATAGCATGCCATCGAAATACGGTAAAATGTATTGTCCGTGTATTAAATATCGAAATCATAGATTAATCTCTGTTGGAGAAGTACGTAATCATTTGTATAGGACTAGATTTATGTCGGGTTACAAAATTTGGTATTCACATAGAGAAACTGATGCAACGATACAATATTATTGTAGTAATTCAAAAAGGTTTAATAGTACTAATGTTAGGGTAGAGGAACTGTCATCCGAAGTTGATATAAACGGAGCTACTCTTCAGATGGTGAATAATGCTTTTCGTGAACAAAGAGCATCGTACATTGAAGATAGGAATATAATAAAGGAACCTAATTTGGAAGACCGAATTTTTTTTGATATATTAGATGCATCCAAGCAGCCTTTGTATAAAAGATTTAGAGATGGATTATCGCTTTTATCTGCTGCAAGCAGGTTGATGACGATAAAAATATATTTCAACTTGACTGAAAATTGTATGAATGCGATAGCTGATTTTGTTAGAGATATATTATTTGAAGATAATATTGCACCTACTTCATATTACGAGGTTCAAAAATTTGTAGTTGATTTTGGATTACCGTATAAGATAATCGATGTATGTATTGACAACTGCATGATCTATTGGAGAAATGATGAAAACCGCATGAAGTGCCGATTTTTTCACAAACCTTGATTTTAAGAGACAAGCGACAGAGTACCTATTCCGCATAAACGGATGTGGTATTTGCCATTAAGAGAGAGGTTAAAGAGGTTACATCAATCTGAACACAAGACAAAGCCTATGAGATGACATGGAGAATATAATTCGAATGGAAAAATTTTGCATCACTCGGATGCACAAGTATGGAAACATTTTAAAAAGGTTTATCTTAGTTTTGTATATGAGCCTAGGAACGTATACCCCGGGTTATCTACATATGGATTCAACCCTTTTGGGAAGCATGGGAGGCAATACTCGTTGTGAGCAGTTATCGTGACACCTTATAATTTGCCTCCTTCGTTGTGCATAAAACGAGAGTTTTTGTTTTTAACAATTCTCGTCCCCGGTCCAGAGCATCCTAAGCGATCGCTTGATATTTTTTTGTAGCCACTAATTCATGAGTTAAAAATGTTGTGGGAAAATGCTGTCGAAACATTCAATGTTTCCAACCAACAGAAATTCTTGATGCGAGCAGTACTTATGTGGATCATAAGTGATTTTCCAGTATATGGTATGTTATCAGGATGGTCGACGCATGTAAGATTAGCATGCTCATATTATCAAGATAATACTGATGCATTCTAACTGAAACAGAAACGAAAGAATAGTTGGTTTGATTGTCATTGTCGATTTCTACCACAAGATCATCCATATCGTCTGAGCATGACTTTTTTTAGGAAAAACAAAAACAAATTTGATGGTTTACCTCCGATGCTTGACGGGAATTATATGATGAATTAACTTAGAGATTTTGTTGTTGAGAGAACGGGTTCATGTGAAGTTAACAGACATTACCCTATTGATGATTGCGGCGAATACCATAATTGGCACAAGAAAAGCATTTTTTGGGATTTACCATATTAGAAGAACCATTTGTTGTGTCATAATATAGATGTTATACACATTGAGAAGAATTTATTCGAAAACATAATGAATACCGTTGTAAATGTGCAAGGAAAAACGAAAAATAATTTGAAACATAGATTAGATTTACCAGATATTTGTTCCCGTAAAGAACTACATGTAATGTCAAATGGAAAATCATTGTCTCCCGAATTCCGGTTGGATGCGCATGAAAAAGATGAGTTGTTTGACTGGATCAATCATAGTGTCAAATTTCCAAATAGATACGTATCTAATCTTCGTAATTGTGTCGACACTATTGAAGATAAATTTTCATGGATGAAAAGTAATGATTTTCATGTTGTCATGCAAAGACTATTTCCATTTGCTTTTAGCGATCTTCTGCCTAAAAACGTTCACAGAGTAATTGTAGGTACGTTTACATTATTTTATATATAAATAATCATAATTTTATATATTATATGATATTAAAATTTTTTATATAGGGATTGATGTATTTTTTCTGAGATTGATGTAAAAGATCACTTACTTGAGACGATATCCAAAATTTGGAGGAAAAAATACAGATTCTCATTTGTAAACTGGAGAAAATATTTCCACCATCGTTTTTTGATGTTATAGAACATCTTCGTATTCACCTCACTAGAGAAGCAGCCTTATAGTACATGTTCAGTACCGATGGATGTATCATTTTGAGAGATATATGTTCCACCTAAAGAAAAAAGTTAAAAATCTTGTCACGGTCGAAGTTTCAATCGTCGCACAAAGTATTAATGAAAAACATCTAACTTTGCCAACTACTATTTTCCATCGCAAGTTCAAACAAAAAATAAACGACATGCACGACATGATGATAGAGGAGAAAAACCAAGCTATTCAGCGTATGTGCCAGAAGTATTTGCACAAATTGGACGTTTAAGTGGAAAAGGAAATACGCGATGGCTATCAAAGTAAGAACAAAATCAATTGCATATGTATATTTTGAAAAATTACGATGACGTTTTGGAATATAAAATGTACATTCAATTAAATTTTGTTTTTAATTGTTATTATAATTTATTTTAATTATTTTTTCATAATTAACAGGATATACATAGAATAAATACGTGTTCATTATTCAAATTATACAGAGAATGAGTTGGTCGAAATTAAAAGCAGCGAATTTGCAAAATGGTTGCACTTTTATGTCAGTATTACCACAATTATTTAATTTTCAATAATAGTTTCCTATATATATAAATATATAGTTGAGTGTATTCAATTATTTTGTAGTTTACTATAGGTCATTCTATGGGGATAATGTTTTCCAAGTGGTTAGTTGACTTGGTGAGTGGTCATACATTTAATTCCAAAATCTTATCCAATGTACTGCACTCGTATATATGCTTTTAAGAGTCATCGCGAAAGAAACTCACAAACAATTTGTAATTATGGTATATCATCTCAATCTGGAGAAATTGTATACAACGGTGTTTTCCGTGAAATATTAGAAGTTCACTATTTAGGAATGATTGATTTGAGGTGTATTGTGTTCTACTATGAATGATATGATCGTGTCATGGGTCAACGTCAAGACGAATTTGATGTTACATTTGTCTATTCTCGTAATCGATATCGAAAATATGATTCTTTTATACTTACATCACAAGCGGACCAGGTTTGTTTTATTCGATATCTTCGTGTGAGGAACAAACAAGATCATTGGATTATATTGACCTCAATACATCCTAAAGGAATGATATGTGGTTTTACCGAGTAAGACTTTATGCATCAAATCACAATTGGTAACTTAAGTTCCATAAAGACTTCTCTTGAACTTAACCTTGTTGTTGATGACCCCACGAACGGAGATTACAACGTGTTTCAAGATTCAAAAGAAGAGATTGACGAGTTTGATGACGAAAATTCAGCTACTTCGGAATGTTCATCAGTTTCAGATTAAATATGTGGCAATAATGTTTTATTTTTTTGCCATAGTTTAATTTTAAAGATAAATTATATTTTCTAAAATTTTAAATGTTCGTCCGGCGGATTTTCGACGGCGTCCAGACCATTATGATGGATTTTTGACGGAACTGAAAAATCCATCGCTATTCCGTTGGTTAATACAGACAAATTTTCGATGACTTAGGATATTGATGTTATACCCTATCTTGTCACAAATTTTTTCAAAATATCGGATTCTTCATCTCACGGATTTCCGACGGTGTTGTTATATTCGTCGCTATTCCATCGGTAAATACAGTTAGATTCCCGACGACTTAGGGTATTGATGCTATACCATATCTTCTCGTAAATTTTTCGATATCGGTTTCTTATTCCGACGGAGTTCTAACGGCATTGTTATATCCTTCGGAATTCCATCTGTAATTGCCGACGGTATTGCGACGAACAATAATTATTAATATAAAATTTAAAAGATTTAAATTTCTAAAAAAATATATGGGTTGCCAACTACTATTTTCCATCGCATATAAGTCCAAACCAAGCTATCCAATGTATATGTCAAAAATATTTACACAAATCGGACATTTAATTAAATTATAATATATTCCTATCACTTAAAATTAAAATAAATAAATAATAAATATATGTTATAAATACAGATAAATAATAAATAAATCATGATGGTGTTACATGTGAGATGTTACTAACAAAGTATTAGTAAGTGAACTATATAAAATCAAATTCATAGTTTTATTTATTGTATTAAATAGCTAAACTTTATTATTTATCTTTTTTAAAAAATACGTAAAATACCTTAAATTGATACAAATCATATAATAATTAAAAATTTAAGTCTACAATTTTTTGTGTCACAATTTGCTAATACCGACGGATTTCCGACGACGTTTGTCGGAAATCCATCGAAAAAGTATTTGCAATGCGGCCAGAATATTTGGCGAACATGCACGATTTTTTAGCAGTCCGTCGGAAATCCATCGGCTCTTACTGATGGATTTCTGACGCTTTTAAATTATACGCGAAAAACATAATTACCAATGCGGGATTTCAAAAAAATATTTATTTGTAAGTTGAGGGATTCCAAACCGATATTACCGTCGAAAGTATCAAATATAACCTATAACCCCATTTATAATTAATCTCTCGTGTTTCCTCTTCCTCTCTGCCTTTTCCCCTCTCATCGCTGTCGTCACCAGAAACCGACGCTCTCTGTAAATTTAGTTGCGAGAAATATAAATTTTCCCTCTCTAGTATTTTTATTTAGCTAGGTTATATTTCTACATTTCAGTTTTTGATGTAGAGAAACCACTATCTAGATTTCAGTTTTTGATTTCTAGATTTCAAGTGTACATTGAAACACAAACAGTTTTTATAGCTCAGATTTTGTAGATTTAGTTTCATTTGGAAAAAAGGATCTAACTTCTTTTAAGATATTCTCTTGTTTGCCATGTCCCTTAACGTGGAGAATGATTTGAAATATGGCCAATACTGAATAGTGGTTATAGTTTTTTAATTTGTAGGTTTTTGGTTTTCAATCGGTTTATGTTATCCGGTTACTCACTTGTCGATCTGTCTACAGTAACAATCAGTTTTGATCTCCGTTGCTTAGCTTAACCAAGCTGTATCAGAGAGGGTTTTCTTTCTTAAAATCTTATTGGTCATTTTACATCAAAATGTAAAATTGTTTAAAGATTTCACCAAAAATAAAAATATGGCCGTGAAAATTAGAAACTAAAGTTAAGTATTTAATATTTCACAATTTAGTTTTGTGAATATTGTAACATAATATTGTCTTAAACGAATTGGACGATGGTAAATTTTTTTAATTTTTTTTAAATTCTTTTTAAAATTTTTTGAGAATATATTTGGTACTGACACCTCAGCAATTTTTATCTTTAGTGCTTCTGCTTTAATATATAGTAGATTAAACTATAATTTTTTTTTACTAAAATTATACTGTAGTTAATGTTGACGGAAATGCACAATGTAATTATTAACAGTTTTTAAAATTTCTCTTATCTCAATCAGTTTTTAGTTTTTTAAAATCCCACTAAAATATTTTTTTTCAAAATTAAATTTGAGATTTTAAAAATTTGGGTTTAGATTAATATTAGGTCAAATATGTGAAAAAAATAATTTAAAAAACACTAAATCCTAACCAAGTCTGCACATAACAAGTTTCCGAAACCTATTATTTGGAGACATTTTTTCGATATTTTAAAATTGGATTTCGAATAGAAAATGTCAAATAGTAAATGTAGATACACTAATAAAATATCACAATCATAATGTTTTAATGTCGTATCAAGATTATCAAATACGTGGTGAGTCGTCTATTTCGAGTTTTATCTCAATCAAGTTTTAGAATCTGAAAATAATTCTTTTCGACCAATGACAATTGAAGAATTGGTTTAGCAGTGTGGTCGTGAACTTTTTACTTTTCTCGATCCGAGGTATCAAGGGAATTTGACATGGTAAATTAAATTTTTTATAATTATATTTAAAATAATTATTTTAACGTTATTCTAAAAAATTTCATAGGTTTGGTATTTCAAACAACGAAATAAGCAAATCTACATTAAAAATGTTTCATTACCTTTTGAACAAATCATATACAAAATTTAGAGATATTATGTACAAAAAACGTTAGATTTGGTTCATGACGTTTGCGGTACGTTAATTTATTTTTAAATATGTAATTATTTTAAATCGTTTTTAGTAATATATAAGTAAATTTCGCAGCAAAAATTTACATGTGATCACATGAACACAAAGTTGGTAGAAAAAAAGTTTTTCAAAAAGAGGCCGTGGAAGAATTTTCTCGCCACATAGACGAGTGGAAACAAAAGTGTAAAAGTAAGAACACAAACCAAAAAGGTTGAATGAGTCGGTTTAGAACGACTTTATTTGTTACTGGAAATCTTCTATCGTTGAAGCCATCTCGAAGACTAATTTGAAAAACCGTAAGAGCGACCGAGGAGGCAAAGGCATTTACATTCACAATGTTGGATGACTAGTTTTTTTAGACGATCAATTGGTAAATTTATTATTATATTAATTTTATTTATTATTATTTGAAAATTTTTTAAATACTAATTTAATATTTACTTTTATGCACAAGAATTTGGAGCGGTTATAGATCATTTGCAACTTCTCGAGGCAGTTCATACGAACAAAAAGACTAGTCGCATCCAAGATAGTTTCGTTAGTGAGATCATCGAAAAAGTAAAAAAGAAAAAAAGTGATATTTTGTCTGAGTATTCTCAAATTGGTTTTTAATATTCGGTCGCTGAATTGCCTCGTTCTAAGATTTACCGTCTGGTTATTGATGTAAGTTTGATTTCTTTTTTTATTTATTTTTATATTTAATATTATAATATTTTTTAATAATATTTTTTTTGTTTTTACAGGAAATAATATTTTCTAATGGTCATCATCCAGGACTTAGGAGAGCTGCAGATACCGGTGGTACAATATCTACGGCTGAAAATGAGGAGAATGCACAACTATAACAAAAAAATGGCGGCTATAAAGATAGAGATGACGAAGATTAAATATTTTGTAGATTTTATGAAAACCAAATTCCCATATGATTTTTTTCTTCCTTTTACTTCTTCTCTGATATAATTTATAGATTTTAAAACAATTAAAATTTAAATATTATTATATTTATAATTTGAAATATTATTTTTATTTAATGTTTTTAATATTTTATTAAATATTTAAAAAATATTAATTAAATTTAATAATTAAAAATTTTATTTTCAAAATAAATATATTTTCTAAATATTTAATGAATATTTTTTAAAAATAATTATTCAAAAAAATTTTCAATTGTTTGGTTATTTCCGACTTATGTTGTCGTCCGAAATTACCGACAGAATCGTATCCTTCAGGAAGCTTATTTCATCGCAATGTTGTTGGTTCACTCCCAACAGATGAAAACCATCGGGATATACCATCAGTTGTCATTCCCGACGACACTGGTCATCGAAAGTCGTCGACGGTCCAACTGACTAAATTCATCGCAAATACGTCGGTAATTGCCGACAACTACTTTTATCGTAAATCCGTCGGTAATTTCTGACGGACCGGATCCATCGAATATCTGTCGGCATTTGCCGATGGCTACTTTTATCGAAAACCCGTTAGTAATTGCTGACAATTTCCACATGGAAATTGGTTTCCAATGAAATAGTTTCAACGGATATCTTTTTCAGAAAGTCAATGGGAATTGCTCTTTTTGACTGATTGCCGACAAATTTTGTTTGTTGTCGGGAAATCGATGTTTTCTTGTAGTGTAAGTACGAAATAATGTTGCAAAAGCCGTCAATAACATGACAAAGTTATGACATTCACGATTAGGGCACATGAGTATTAAGAGTCTAAATATTTTGGTCAAAAGAGAGTATATACCAGAAGTTGAATAGAAGACCTTGGCCTTTTATGAGATTTTGTGTTGCGAAAATCATACAACATATTCAGAAAAGAGGAACACATAGCTCAAAAGAAATTTTGGAATACATTCATTTAGATTTATAGAATTTTTCCTCAACCCTGCTAAGTCTTGGAGAGCGTCAGTATTTCATCACATTTATTGATGATTATTGAAGAAATACATGGATTTACTTCCTTAAATCCAAAGGACAAGTTTTCGCAAAGTTCAAAAAATGAAAAACTGGGGTTGAAAATCAAACAAAAAAGAAGATTGGATGTTTGAGAACAAAAAATGGATTAGAATATTGCAACAATCAGTTTGATGAGCTATACAAACAGAGTGGTATCAGAAGACACACAATATGCCTTTATATCCCCAACAAAATGGGATTTCAGATAATGAAACACCAAAATCATCAAAATCAAGAGCAGAATTGATAGATAATGAAACACCAAAATCATCAAAATCAAGAGCAGAATTGATAGACAATGAAGCACCAAAATTGTACTTTGAAGCTAGAAAAGATAAAAATTAGAAGGATTGGCAAGGGGCAATGGAAGAAGAGATTGTATCTCCAAAAAAGAATGGAACTTGGAAACTTGTCAATAAAGTAGAAAATAAGAAAATCAGTGGATGCAAATGGATCTATAAGGATTCTAGGAGTTGAGCAACCTGGATTTAAAACGAAACTAGTTGCTAAAGGGTTTTCTCAAGTGGAATGAGTTGATTACAAATAAATATTCGTACCATGTGTTAAACATGTGTCAATAAGGATAGTATTTTCGAAGGTGGTGAATCAATACTTTGATCTAGAATAGTTAGATGTAAAGACAACTTTCCTACATGAAATTTTGGAAGAAGAAATCTATATAAATCAATCTAAAAGATTCAAAATAAAAGAAAAGGAAGACCTAGTTTGCAAGTTGCACAAATCGCTATACAGTCGAAAGAAGAATCCTAGATAATGAAATAAAAGATTTGATGAGTTCATGATAAAACAAGCTTTTCACAAAAAGTTTATATGATTCGTGTGTTTACGTGAAAAGAACAAATTTTTTTTACAAAATCTATCTATTGATTTACTTAAATGATATGTAATTGCGTCTAAAGATTCAGTAGCAATAAATAAATTGAAGCAGAACCTGAAAAAGGAATTTGAGATGAAAGATATAAAAGGTGGCAGTAGAATCCTAAGAATGGAGATTTTAAGGGATAAAAAGGTGACAATCTTACGATTGTTTTAAACAAGGTAATTAAATCAAGTTTTGCGAACATTCAACATGCTGGATTAATAACCCCCATTGGTACTCAATTCAAACTTAGAAGTTTAAGTGAAAAAGAGCTTCAGTCTCAATCAGTTCTAATGAATCAAACATCCTATCCAAGTGCAGTAAGATCACTGATGTATGTTATAGTAGGGCAATGTTTCAAATTTGTGGGTATTATAATGGAGATTTTGCTGCTAACTTGGATATGAGAAGATCCAAATTTAACTAATTAGATTTAACTGAATAAGTTTTTTATAGTTGACAAAAACGGTGTTTTTTGACATCTGGGATAACTACGGATATTTCGTGGCTTAATTGTGCCAATTTTGTTACGATTTAATCAGATAACATGTTTGTAGCAGAATAACAACATATATTGTGATATTCTCGAATATACAACGATTTTGTCACAAATAAACTTCGTAGCTTTTTATCCACGAATATGTTGTGAAAAATTGTGGTAACACTAACCACATACGATTCATGATTCGTAGCTAGATTTGTCACAAATAAACCATGAAAAGGTCATGTTTTTTTCTGTTTTTGTTTTACTAACTTTTAATAGTTAATTTGTTGTAGTTATGTGTGGGAGATGAAATCCACACCCAACATTTATTTTAATGAAAAAGTTTTTTAGAGTTCAACTCTCGTTAATCTAGTCTAAATCACACTTGAATCTAAGAGAAATAGTAGAAATGTTATTGATTGAATAATGTGTGTTCCAGTCAAGTATGAATCGAACTGAATTCGCTCTAATACATAACTGTTACACTCTTTCCTATTTATGAAGATATCGAGCACATATATATCTTCCAGAATTCACGCAACGACTTCTCCACGACTTCTGTATATCTTGCCGACTCCTTTACCTCTTTAACTGGCCATTCGACCATCACGGCCTGCTGGGAGTGATCGAGCTCAACTACTTCTTTCTGATGGACTTATAGGTCTTGTCATTCGTCTTTGATATGGGTTAGGTTTGGTACAAATCCAGCTCCAACACTATGCTTAAAATTTATATTAACCATAAATTCTTATTACGTTCGTTGTACACTGAAATGAAGATAACAATGACGATAAATAATTACGATGAAAATATGGAACAATATTAATTGGACACACTAATATCCATTAATTATCTGTTTAATACGTTTGTTGATGTAAGTATACTCATCTCGAAAAATAGTGACAATAAATAGTACCCACATGATTTTCATATATGAGGATCACACGAATATAACATGTAAAAATAATTCAATTGTATATAAAAGGTGAAGCAGATAAAATGTGTTTCAATTTTGATTTTCACTAAGGAAACTCTATTTGTGGTAGCTTTGGAATTTTAAACGTTTGAGATTCTTGTTTTCTATATTTTTGTCTTGTCTGTAGTACCATTGTAGCAATGATTTAAGTTATGGGTGTAATTCATAGATAACTCAACATGTAACAATCATGAGTTATTCTATATCTTGCGAATTTGAGTCCAAGTTATATTGTGTTATATTTTGTTTACAACTTTAACTAACTTGTTTTTGTAGAATTGTTAAATCAGGATTTAGTTAATAAATTCCTAAAAGCATTGGGTTATAACAAAACTCCGAACTAGGCTTTGGTTTCTTTTTTTTCCTTTTACTCTGCATTAATATACCAAATTAAGCGTTTACCTTCAAACAAAAACCCTAATCAAACTTTCCTCTAAACCAATTTGAGATTCAAAATTCCCAGCCCTGTAAACGTACATTAATCATATTACCATATATTATCATTATCGATAAGATCACGATCTATTTTTATATCTATTTTTTCAATTTATTTTGGTTATGTTCGACAGCCATAGGAACTGTGGTTATGGCAGATTATTGTTCGTTTACCTGTCGCAAGTACCTGCCACAACGTAGCAGGTAGACACTACATTATACATTAATATTTTTTCGACTGTTGATTAAAACAGCAGTGCGACTAAAAATTTGCGATCAACCGTAACCATAATCAATGGTGACAAACAAACAAACAAAATCTACCACAATCACAACCGCCTGCGATGACCAAACGAACAATATTTTTCCATCTATTTTTGCATCTGAAATATTATATATTAACATAAACTCTTCCAATCTTTACCCTCATTTTAAATACTCTCCAATCGAAAGTTAAAAATCAATTTTCAGTCTTTTACACTCGTTCTAAATATTCTCGATTCAAAAATTAAAAACCAATTTCCACCCAAATTAAAAATTCAAACTATATGTAATAAATATTGATTTCTAACAATTTAAACTTTCGATTTAAAAATAAATTAATTTTAACTTTCGATTTAAAAATATTTAAAATGAGAACAAAAATTAGACTACTTATCTTGCTATATCGTGAGAAAATAGATCATCTACCATTATCCATACAAAATACTACTCACACATCATTCACAACCTACGATGATGTTTTTAATTAAGCTTAGCTCAAGACGTAAAATAAAATAACAACTACAAAACTGTAATCATTTCACCTGAAATATAAACACAAAACACCATTTCCAGAATTAATCATCTCTACATTAATATCCTGGAGGTAAATAAAAAAAAAAAAGAGAAACGGTTAAAAAGAAAAAATGGAGTAAAAACCGAGAGACCCCGACAAAACTGTTTTAGTGTCTACGAGATCTCATGCATGAACGAGAAGTGGCACACTCAGGTACGCTGCCATTTTTTATATACCTTTTACCTCTTTTTTTATTATTTGCTACATATTTTATATTGTTTCTTTGCTTTTGTTTCTCTTTTCATTTAACAGTTTGAGAAGTTGGTGAAGCGACCATATTCGCCGACGGAGAGCTGTTGTTAATGTTCCTTTGCGACTTGCTTTGTCTCTTCGTAACAGCTACTGACGTCGGCGGAGCCTCCTGCTTTTGTCCCGCCGGTTGTCTTACTTTAACCCCTCGTATCAACTGTCGTAAAATAGCTTATTAGTTATATTGAGATTAAAATATATTATTACGAAGAATGGATAAGAAAATGTGATGTTTGTCTTACATATTTTCCGCACTTGACATCGGAATATATCACTATGAAATCACCTTCTTGGAGCCCATTTGTTTTCACAAAATCCCCTGTAAAACGTAACGAAATTAAATTAGGTAATGATATAAAAAAAAATAATTAAAGAAAGGGAATTTATTAATGGGTGTTATATTTTCAAGATCGTACCGGTGTTCTCGAGGAGATACATCCTGCTTTTGTTGTTAGGCCAAAATCTGCAACTCGTTTGAAGAATAAATTTTAAATAACCAAAGATTGGTGGAATTCCAGTACTTGAAAAATATATACACGACCAATTCAATAATTAATTATCGTAACCATGAAACTATTTTGATGTTTTGTATTATATCAAAATACAGTTTTTCAGAAATTTTTGTAATCATTTTGCTTGATGGAAAAAGAGCAATGAACACTATTATCGTAGTTTACCTATAGCGCATGTTCCAAACACGAGAGGTTCCGATGTCTTCCATGGCTAGAGAAATGCCGTCTCTTGCTTCTAGCTCCGGCAAATGCGTCTCAGCTTCTTTCTGGTAAGTATACAATTATATATATATAGAGAAATTCAGTAAAATACAAATTAAGCTAAAGAGGTGAAAGAAAACACAATTATACACAAACATAGAAAGTACTTAAAATAGAAAAGTAAAACAAAATCGAAAAGCAATTAGAAGTAAATATTTTACTTTTGGCAAGACGATCCTTCCGAGGTTACCCACGTCGCTTTGCTTCAAGACTTTCTGCAAGAGAAACCGCAAGTTCTTTTCTGGTTTCCATCCCTAAAATTAGACAAAACCCAACAAAAAATCAAATAAAGTCATTTCAGTTCCATTGCAATAATCAAACGTTGTCGTCTTCTTCATCAACCATAAGGGTTTACTTAGCTTAGCTAACTGCAATTAGACAACTATTCGCATGTTGCTAAAAGCTAAACAACGAGGATTGTTTTGCATGTGTACCTGCCGACGATCTGGTACCACCACCTGCTGACGTGGTATAGCAGAAGCAGAGCCAGCTCGGTCCATGGGTGGTAACTGAGTCTCCATAGCCGGTAGTTGAGCTGATCCAGGCGGTGGTACGGCTGGTACAGTAGGCGGCCAATACATCCAAGTCCCGCCAGTGGGAGTTGTAGCTACGGTGTTAAGTTGTGGAGCCACCGTGGCACAGCTCTCACCGATCTGAACCTGGTTTTGTTGATTGTTGTTGTGTCTATGGTGGTGAGACAAGAACCTCCTCTGTCTCGCCATCCGTTTCTTTCTTGCCTCTTTAGTAGCTGAGGAACACAAACGTAGCAATCTCTGATCTTTCATTTCTCCAGTAGGAAGATAAGGATATTGATATGGATTCATGTTGTATCCTGTGAAACCACCTCCAGGGTCTTGAAATGGACTATACTGCGAGTTTGGCATAGCGAATTGCTGATGTGGCATGGGACCGGTCTGTGCTGGTGGCCATGACGGCGGCGGAGTTTCAAGTAAAGGAAGAAATTCTGGCGGCGGTTGATAACTGGGAGCAGGCATGTATCCAAAACCCGGATCCGATACAAAAGCTGGTTGTGGTGGTGGCTGTGGGGGAGGGACCCATGTGGAAGGTGAGAAACACGTTTGATCCGAGGGAGGGATTAGGCTGTTGTTGTTATTAGGGTTAGGGTTTTGGAAAGAGTCTTGTTGATATGATTGTTGATAAGAGAGATTGTTGTTGTTGTTGTTCGTGCGTCTTCTTTGTAGATGATTAGTTTGGACCCATTCAAGAATCAGCTTCAAAAGCTGCTTCATCGCTTCTTTCCCACCGCCCAACCTCCTCGCCGCTGACTCAATCGTAGCTTTCTTTATCTTCACTTTCCTCAAATCCTCAGCGGAAACTGTTTCTTTGTTGTTCTTTAGCCACTCAAGAAACACTGTCGCCAGATCGTCGTCTTGCTCCAACGACGAATTCATCATTTGCATGTCTCCTCCACTGTTATTGTTCTCCGTCATTGGGAGAACGACCTGGTCTTGTCTCTCAAGTGTTTGGTCCATCAAGTTAGGGTTTAGCGTGTCATCATCTTGGCTGAATATGGCTGAGGTATCGAAAAAGTCGTTGCTATCGAGTAGATCCATGTAACCAAAAGTCTCCATCATATCAATGCAATCACCACCGCCTTCACCACAACCGAAACCTTGGCTATTATCTAACGTAATCTTCATCGAACCCGTGGATTGCAATGCAGCTGAAGAGTCGACATCACAGTTTCCTGATCCGTATTGGTTTTGGTTATGAGTCGGATCTTCTCCATCTGATCTCAGTATAGCCCAAGAAGCAGCAGAGGAAGTAGAGGAAGACGCTGCGGAAGAAGAAGATGCTGAGGAGACGATTGCGTTGACAGGAGCTGGAGATGTTGAAGACGATGACGATGACGACATGCATGGGAAATCAGGAAGCGTTGGGAGATCTCCGTAGAAGATTGAAGGGTCATGATGAACAATCAAATCATCATCTTCATGACCATGAACGTGACCATGATGATGATTACGGTCAACTCCATGGTCATCTAGCCAGATCTCTGTTCCAACATCATCCATTCCATCCATCAGAACAGCCTCGTCAGCGTCTCCAGCGAATATTCCACAATCCTCCGCCAGATCTCCGCCGTTCACCGCGACATGCAAGCTTTTCATCGGTGCAATAGATCCGTGAATTTATCTTTTCTCGTGGAAGTGGAAAATGATCTCTTCCGGTGAGAGAGAGAGAAAGTGAAAGTTAGGGGTTTTAGTATTTTGTACGGACAGATAGGGTTTGTATGCGAGTAAGGAGGCAAAGAAAAAGGAAATATTAACCCAACTTGGCTAAAAATCTATCCTCAAACAACATAAACTATCTGGCTATCCATCTCCATACATGTACATATATATAATCTTATATACTAGTACACAAACCTTATGAGAATCTGAAAGAGCTTGATGATGTTAATATTAAACAAAGAGGATCTAAAACATAGGAAGAGATCCGACCAAAACTAATCCCATCAACTTCAGATGAACGTATACCAACTTTTGATATGGTCCAAACTTTGCTTCTAGCTAGCTAGCTAGATCTGAAATACAAGAGATGTAATATGTTTAGAAATATTAGTCTCTTGTTCTAGTGAAACATAGGAAGAGGTTTAGGTTTTTAGAGAGGAAGAACATATGAACAAGCCAATATCTAATCAAAAACCGTTTAGGTTACTCGGAGGAAGGATAAGTACAAGAAGACTCTCTCTTCTTTTATTTTTCTCAACTATGGAGAGAATAGTAAAAACAAAGAGTAATATATCAATATAAAAAAACTATATATATATATATATATAATAAACTTGGTTAAAAAATCGCCCGAAGAAGAAAATAACTTAAATAAGAGAGACCCATGTGTGTTCCAGTTTGTTCCATGATATATATGGAAGTTTTTTTTACTACTATAATTATAAAATATCTCACCATGAACTGAACCCTTTTTCTGGCGATAAGTGTAAATTTGGTTTTAAGTTATTCTGTTTCTATTTTGCAGCATTCAATTAGTAACTCAGCATTCAAAATAAAAGGAGAGAGACAAGAGCTTTTAAAGAAAAAGAGAGATGTAACAGTTTTTCTACATTTGATTTTTCAAAGAAGACAAAAAGCTAGCAAACGTTTAAATTGGTGACAATATTGACAAAAAATGTTGTCCTCACAAAACATTTAAAGCTCTATTTTACAAGTTCAATTTCTCTAAGTAAATAAATATATACTAGATTTATCCACACATCAAAAAAAATATTTATAAATTATATAATATTATTTTCAATAAATATAAATTAAATATTTATATAATTTTAAATTTTATTTAAAATTATTTTTAATACTAATTTTTATATATAATATAAATTAAAGAAAAAATAAGAATTATTTTATATTTTTAATAGTATTTTTAATTAATTTAATAAAATATATTGATTGTATATATAAATTAATAACAATGATATATTTATAATTATTTTAATAAATTAAACTTATTTATATATTTAACTGAAATTTATTATGACGATGATATATCGATTAATAATATGTTAAAATAAAATTATTTTTAAAAAATTTTGTCAATAATATATTAGAAAATGGTTTTAGAATTAAACGGTGCCGAAACAAAAAAAAATGAAATTAAAAAAAATTGATGAGAATTTTGTATGAGAAAAGAGAACTCCGGTCGTGCCGCTAGTATCTAAAGGTTGGTACAGGAGTTTGTGCCCACGCGCCATACGTTCGAACTTAAGTGGTGAGACAAAGCGGTGATTCTTAACCCTTTTTTCTTATTATAAAAAATTATAAAAATATCCAATTATCAACTTTCTAGTTCCTATGTACAATCTCACTTTTACAAAAGTAAGTTTCCTTAGTCGGTTTTAAATTTATCTGCTAAAAGATTCGAACAAAAAACATGCACTTTCCTATTGAAGTGGAACAAGTAGATTCGGATTTCGTTAACCTCCTATAATTACTTTTTTAACATATAGTTTTTTTTGTTTGCCATGGAAAAAAGGCTATTTTTAATGGAAATTAAAAATGTATTCCCCGGTAAACTTTACCTTTAAAATAAAAACGTCATGTAAAACCTATTGTAGAAAAAAAATTAGAAAATTTATTGTTTTTTTTCATTCAAGTTTATTAATTTCAAATCAAATTATATTACACAAACGTCCAAATACGAGATTAATATTAAAAATCTATGTCATGTATTAAGAAAAATATAACAAAAAGTTAATTTATACCTTTTGTGTATAATTTATAATTTATAACAAAATATTTGTCATATATTAAGAAAAATTCACTAAAACTCATTTGTTTCAATAAAAACTAATGCAAAATAATTTTATAGGAAGCATGTCCCAATGGATTTGAATTAAATTAGAAAATAGGAACTCAAATATAATGTTTTAATTTAATTTTGTAATTTATTTATTAAAAAATAGTTATTTTTACATAAAAATTTATGCTATTTATGCTATTTTATTTTTAATATGTTAAATTTGGAACAAAAATTTTAAAATATGTTATTTTAGAATATTACTCAAATAAATTAATTAAACTATAAACTTTAAAACTACATCTCATAACTTTTAAAAATTAAACTCTAAATCCAAATATTAAATACAAACCTAAATATTTAAATTACAAATCTTTAAATTCATTTTAATGTTTATAATATTATAATAATGATTAAAAAAAATCAAACTATTGATAATGTTTTTACAAAAAACTTATAATATTTTGTAATATTTCTCTTAGTTTAAACCCACGTGTAGTTTGATGGACTCTTAATTTCCTTGGTGGTATATCAGTTTTTTTCATCCTCACTTAACCATTTCCTACAATCTTTCTCTAGATCTCTGAGTTTAAAAAGACCGCAAATAAATAAAAAAAAGTATCGTTTTATATTATTTTATCATAATATTTTTAGAATAAAATCCGGTTTTTGTATAAAAATATGAAGGGTCGCAAATAAGAACTTATCCCGTTTGATTCCAAAATGAGTTCTACTTTTCTCATGGATCGAACAGAACCATATCTTTTACATAAAATACTTCTCGACCTTTATAAATAATTATCCACTAATTTGTTGCCACTTTGTAATTGTTTTCTTTTCTTACGAGGACAGGTTATTTTTGAAGAATATTACCCACATTTATCCTCTCTTTTTTTTCACTTTATTAACATTTTTCTACGACTACTTTATCTACATTTTATGTATTCTTATTTGATTTCTATATGAACAACTAAATTTAGTAAAGACAGAGAGGATTGGTTGCACATGCAAACAAGAAGCCTTTCGTCACCATTCGTGGTTTAAGCGGCGGGTTGTCTTCATATACAGCCACGTGTCGAAGTCTCTGACTTCAAAGCAACTTCTTTGATCTTTTCCGCCAATAACTACGCTTCACCTCTTCTTTTGTGTTTTGTTTTCCTTGGTGGATCTTTCTCTGTCACCATATTCGTTTCTGACTTCTTCTTAGTTTTAAATTTCGAATTTTTATCAACATGTTTACCATTTTTTTAACTAATCGGTGTAACCTAATTGTTAACAAAGAAAACATGTTGCTGGGCTGTTCCTTATCTGGCCAGATTATGTTGTATTATTTACTATTGTTGTTAGTATTACAAATTATGTGTACAATGGTGCCTAATCATAAGTATTATGTGCCTAGTTTGAAAAAATCATAAAAGCAATAGAAAAATTCTGAAAAATTAAGATAGCTATGGATAAAAATTAATCACACGTAATTTTTGTTATTATAGTCTTGTTCGTTTCGTCGCCGTAGATAATTGCGGTCAACACAGCGGATACAACTACAAAATATGTTGTTCGTTTGTCTACCGTCCGTGGTTGCGATTGCGGTTGATTGTAGATTTTTAATCGCAACACTATTTTGATCAACAGTCGAAAAAATTGTAATGTATGACACATCGTTTGATCGCTGTGTCTAACCGCAAGTAGCTGCAGCAAATAAATAAACAACAATCTGCTACAACCGTAACCCCAAGAGACAAACGAAAATAACCTATTATATTTACGTGGTGCTTTATAACTTTATGGATTTTATAATTTTTATGGTTTTTTGTAGTGTTTTTTAATAGTTTTTTTAGCTTAGTAATAGCTTTTCGTGATTTTTTATGGATTTCAAATTAACATAAAAATTATATTTATGGTTATACATTAAATTTTAATAGCGTCATATATTATTTTATTAACGTTATATTTATATTATTAAAAATGGTAATTTTGTTATATAATAAAACGATGGAGATAATCTACAAAGGGTAGCGGTAGTTGATTGATAGCAAGCTGTAAAATTGTTGATTTTTTATAAAGGGAAGCTGTAAAATTGTGTCTTCCTCAGTTTGTAATAAAAAACTTTGATTATATTTGGTCAAGTGGCTTTAAGCTTTGGTCCCCATGATTTTTCCTCCTTCGAATAAATCAGAATCTGGTCCAGATTACCAGATTATTATAATTTTTTGATGAACAACAAATTTGAATCACAAGACCTAATTGACAATATTATTGAAGAACGCAAATTTAGATTAGTACAATATATATAATACTTTTGGAATAAACAATTGAAAATGGTTATAACTCAAAATTAATAACGTTTTTGTTAATTGAAAAAGTTCATTGCCGAAACCTATAAAACTTATTTCTAGAGATTTATAAAAATCTGGATTATTTGTCATTAAAAATACTAATAAAGAAAAACATTCAGAATATTTATCAATTAACCAATACTTAGTTTAATAAATAAAAAACATACGAAGCTAAATTAAATAGACCAAATCAGGGTCAATCATAGGGTAAACCTCATAAAATAAAATATTTTCACATCGAATAATATACAACTTTAAAGATAATATTTAGTTAAGTTTCTTAACTGTATAATTAAAATCAAAAGATAAAAAATAATTTTTGTAACAATTAAATAACATCATTTTTATGTGGTTTAGCTATCATATGATTTTTGGTTTTCTATTAAATTTTATTTCAAAAAATCAGTTATGAAAAAGCTATTAGTTATATTTAGTTAAGTTTCTTAGATATATAGTTAAAATGAAGAAATGAAAAAAATTGTAACAATTAAAGAACATCATTTTTTGTGTCCAAAATATATTTGAAAACATCATTTATAAAAAGGTTGGTAATTATAACAACTAGCAAATTTTTATTTTATTTCCAAGAAAACTATAATAAAAATCCAAAATAGTTTTTTTATATTGTTAGAAAATAGGAAGAGAAACAAACCTACACGTACATAGACGTACACAAACCCGTATATACAAATAGTACATCAACTGACCACTGATATAGCGACACGTAGCCCTTCAGTTAGCTTTGCGTATGCTTCTGCTCTTAGCCTAGCCTTCCGTTTCGTCCAATTAGAAGCTGCCACGTTTACATTCACCACAATCCCTTATGTCACCATATTTTGATAATATAGTTGCATTAAAAATAATATCGTCATCCATTGCTTCAATACTTCTCTTCGTTTATTAACTCATCTTGGTTATACATAAAAATATTTATAAGGATACGTGAGGATTTTATTAAAATATTGTGAATGAATACTTGTGTCAGGAAAAGTTAAGTTCTTTAAGATTGTATAATCATTTTTTGTATGGTGAAGTGATAAGATAGTTTAACGAGAAGATGCTACGGTGCTACCAACATAAGAACTTGTAGGATAAGGTATTCTGTTTAATTTTTTCAAATAAATCGAATAGTGTAATGGCTACTCGATCACCAAATCGAAAACATCAACATTTAACAAAAAAATATATTCTTTTTGTTTCAAAAATAAATACGAATGTCGACATGTGATGGGTATATATACAAATAATATTTCAAAGGAATTCTATTGGACTTTAGTTTAAGTTTACATGATGAGCTAATCTCAAATTTATTATTTGCATCTAAATAAATACCACTTGTGTAACATTTCACATGATTCCATTTTGCCCCCTTGCATCTTTTGATCTATCTTGCATGTTGCCATTTGCCATTATAGTGGTTTGACAACTAAATTGTTTCTTTTAATAATCAACGACAAAAATTTGTAAATTATTGACGAGCCATACTAAAAAGAATAAATGAACTTAGAGACGAGCATGAATGAAGCAGTGTTGAATATGATCCAAACAGTTTTTAAGTCGCTCGTGCAAATGAGAGAATGGATTTTTAAAGATGTATATCTTAAATATGAAATCATATTAAACTATCAAAATTCTTAATAGAAATAACTAATAAAAATTATAGCTATCCACGATGACTAATATTTTAAAATACGATACTTTTAATTATTTCAAATTTAATACTGTAAACTAAAAATTTCAAAATACCATAAATTATTTTGTGAAAATATTTATTTACTATAAATTAAAATATTATATTTGAGTTTTTAATATAAATTTTATTTTTTATTAATTTTTTAAAATATTTTAATACTAAATTTATACTATTTTAAAAATTTTAAATTAATAATTTTATATTTGAAACAAAAAACTCAAAAATACTATTTTATTAATTGTCTATCCACAGTGAACAAACTCCATCTGATTAATTTGTAATATATAAGTAATTTGGTAATCATAATAAAAATATAATAAAAACTAAATAATAGAAAACACAAACAAAATCAATTTCTTCTATTCTATTTTACAAATTTTACAATTATAAAATATTTAATTTGGTATAAAAACTATAATAAAATCAATCAAGAAATTAATTATATAGAAAAGAAGGAAAAAAAATAATTAATAAAAAAGTGGAAGTGTTTTGTGGTGACAGGGAAACGAAGTCTGAAGAGTTGCACCTGTGAAGAGTTCATTGTTACGAAGGAAAGCTGCAATGGATAAACTTGCCAGTTGCCATTTTGGGATTCTATTTTGTCATCTTCTGTCTTTGGTAATTAAAATTTGTGATTAGTTTCTTAATTATGTAAATGGCAAAGGAGATGAGAAAGACACGTCATGATTTTGGAGAGAGACGTGGCGACATTGACTCGATGCAGCCATTCTCACATTTTCCAATTATGCTTTGTTATTTTTACAGCTGTGTCACCAATTTCTTTGCGGCTCTTTTTTTTTTCTTTCTCAATTTCATATTTGTTTATTTGTTACTCGCAAACAATAATATATTTCCATGGATGCAAATAAACACAGCAATCAAATCTCATTGAATATGGATCATGAAGGCCGCGTTTGGGTCCAAACCAAGCAAGTCTGTGTTTGCGACTCTCACTATTAATATAAAAAATCAGCCCTTATTTCAAAAATATTCTTAGCACAAATGGTAAATAAAAATAAATTGATTCTTAGAGTTCTTTGGTTCGAGTCCTTATAACAACAATAATATTATGATCCAAAACTAGTTTTGAATCATAATATTAAAGACTTTTGGTATGTAAAACGTTAGATTGATCTTTATTTTACTGAATAATATTCATATATATTAAGAAATTTGAGAGAATGCTTAATGGAATCTCTCCCCTCCCTTTACAATCTTTCTTTTTACTTTTCTCGATACCCTCTCTCCAAGCTGACTCTCCCCTTTTAAAACAGTTCCCCCCTTACAACTTACTAGTCATAGTTATTTACTACTTAGCCCTACCTTGACCGGTCATGATCCTTCAAGTGTTGGGTTGCTTCTTCCTCTTAAACCGGCTCATTTGCTGTTTTGGTTCTCCTTTTGTATGTGTACAGAACCGGTGGTCGAGCTCTTCTCGTATCAATACCCCCCCTCCCCATTAACATTCACCTTGTCCTCAAGGTGAAAGTGTGGGAATTGTCCTTATATGACGCTATTCCACTCCCATGAGCTCTCGTACTCTGGTTGTCCCCTCCATTTAACCAGAACCTCCTCCTGACCAGAATTGGGGTTGATCCTTGAGCCTGTAATTGCTTTCAGTTCTGCTTTGAGGTACCCATCGGCCGTGAGCTGGCTGGAAATCGATGTGGTTGTCGATGTATCCCCTATTGCACGCTTCAGCTGAGAGACATGAAAGGTGGGGTGGATTTTCGCCTCTGGTGGAAGGAGCAAGCGATATGCCACTGGACCTACCCGAGCTGTCACTTCAAAGGGTCCATAAAAACGAGCTGCAAGCTTCTCATTGGTGCGCCTAGCTAGTGAGCGACAGCGGAAGGGTCGCATTTTGAGGTAAACCTTGTCACCAACTTCAAAACTCACTTCGCGTCGATGGAAATCCGCCCTTGCTTTCATTCTTTGTTGAGCTTTAAGGAGATGAGTCTTGAGTAGAGCCAATTCTGCATCACGCTCCTTTAGTTTTTGATCCAAGTCGGCTATATTAGTGGCACCTGATTCGTATTTCAGAAGAGTTGGAGGATCACGACCGTAGAGAGCCCGAAAGGGAGTGGTGTTGAGAGAGGAGTGGTGTGATGTGTTGTAGCAGAGTTCAGCCCATTGTAGGTAATTCGCCCAGGTCTTCGGTTTTTCCCCTGCAAAACAGCGAAGGTATGTTTCCAGACCTTGATTAGTAACCTCCGTTTGTCCATCGGACTACGGGTGATAAGCCGTGCTTAGACACAGCTTAGTCCCTGCCAATCGAAACAGTTCCCTCCAGAATTGGCTTGTAAACACCTTGTCTCGATCTGATACAATCGTCCGTGGGAATCCGTGGAGGTACACGATTTCTTTAGCAAAGAGCGAGGCAACTTCGGCAGCGGTATAAGGATGCTTGAGTCCCAAGAAGTGGGCGTACTTGGTAAGGTGATCAACGATGACCAGAATTGCATCTACTCCATTTGACCAGGGTAACTCTTCCACGAAATCTATGGAAATATCGTCCCATACTTGATCTGGAAGAGGAAGAGGCTGGAGAAGACCACTCGGTGCCAAAGTCGAGTATTTATACTGCTGACACGTCGTGCAAGCAGCTACAAAACGACGGATATCTGTCAACATTCCTGGCCAGTAAAACTATTCTACAATACGTTTCTGGGTCTTGAGAACTCCCCCATGTCCCCCGAGTTTACCACTATGAAATTCAGACAAGATGATCGGAATAAAACACGACTGTTTGGAGACTACCAGCCTGCCACGCTTGAGCAATCTACCATTCACGAGTGTATAATCTGTTTGCTTCCCATCCTGCTCCTTAATTCCCTGGATTATTTCCTGCAACGCCGGGTCGCGATCTACCTCACTGCATATCTCCTCTAGCTGAATTGCCATAGGTACCGAAAGCGCGCACAATTCCTTGGTCTCATGTTTCCTGGATAACGCATCTACAGCACGATTTTCAGAATCTGGTTTGTACTGAATTTCGAACCCAAAGCCCAGCAGCTTCGTTAGCCACTGTTGATAATCTAAGTTCACCTCCCTCTGCTCCAGCAAAAACCGTAGGCTTTTTTGATCAGTACGGATAACAAAACGCCGACCCAATAGATAATGATGCCATTTCTGAACCGCAAGCACAATTGCCATGAGCTCTCTCTCGTAAATAGACTTGAGACGCTAACGATCCGAGAGGGATGACTGAAATACGCTAGTGGATGCCGATGTTGCATTAACACGGCACCCAGTCAATGCACGCAGCTGAGTCTTCGGAGGAGGAGGGAGAAACGGGAAGGTTCTAGCACCTGCTATAGGACTTTCACCACGTATTCGTGGAACCAGTGAGACTACCTCCATCGCGCAACAAAGAACATTCCATCACATTAGTGGCACCTGATTCGTATTTCAGAAGAGTTGGAGGATCACGACCGTAGAGAGCCCGAAAGGGCGTGGTGTTGAGAGAGGAGTGGTGCGATGTGTTGTAGCAAAGTTCAGCCCATTGTAGGTGATTCGCCCAGGTCTTTGGTTTTTCCTCTGCAAAACAGCGAAGGTATGTTTCCAGACCTTGATTAGTAACCTCCGTTTGTCCATCGGACTGCGGGTGATAAGTCGTGCTTAAACACAGCTTAGTCCCTGCCAATCGAAACAGTTCCCTCTAGAATTGGCTTGTAAACACCTTGTCTCGATCTGATACAATCGTCCGTGGGAATCCGTGGAGGTACATGATTTCTTTAGCAAAGAGCGAGGCAACTTCGGCAGCGGTATAAGGATGCTTGAGTCCCAAGAAGTGGGCGTACTTGGTAAGGCGATCAACGATGACCAGAATTGCATCTACTCCATTTGACCGGGGTAACCCTTCCACGAAATCTATGGAAATATCGTCCCATACTTGATCTGGAAGAGGAAGAGGCTGGAGAAGACCATTCGGTGCCAAGGTCGAGTATTTATACTGCTGACACGTCGTGCAAGCAGCTACAAAATGGCGGATATCTGTCAACATTCCTGGCCAATAAAACTATTCTGCAATACGTTTCTGGGTCTTGAGAACTCCCCCATGTCCCACGAGTTTACCACTGTGAAATTCAGACAAGATGATCGGAATAAAACGCGACTGTTTGGAGACTACCAGCCTGCCACGCCTGAGCAATCTATCATTCACGAGTGTATAATCCGTTTGCTTCCCACCCTGCTCCTTAATTCCCTGGATTATTTCCTGCAACGCCGGGTCGCGATCTACCTCACTACATATCTCCTCTAGCTGAATTTCCATAGGTACCGAAAGCGCGCACAATTCCTTGGTCTCATGTTTCTTGGATAACGCATTTGCAGCACGATTTTCAGACTTTGGTTTGTACTGAATTTCAAACTCAAAGCCCAGCAGCTTCGTTAGCCACCGTTGATAATCTAAGTTCACCTCCCTCTGCTCCAGCAAAAACCGTAGGCTTTTCTGATCAGTACGGATAACAAAACGCCGACCCAACAGATAATGATGCCATTTCTGAACCGCAAGCACAATTGCCATGAGCTCTCTCTTGTAAATAGACTTGAGACGCTAACGATCCGAGAGGGCGTGACTAAAATACGCCAGTGGATGTTGATGTTGCATTAACACGGCACCCAGTCCACTACCCGAAGCATCTGCCTCTACTACGAACATGCTCTCGAAATCTAGAAGAGCTAACATCGGCACCGTCGTCATTGCTGTCTTTAACTTGTTGAAGGCGTCTGTGGCTGCTGTGGTCCATTGAAACTGATCCTTGCGTAGTAAGTCCGTCAATGGTTAAGCGATAATGCCGTAATTACGCACAAACCGCCGGTAATATCCTGTCGAGCCCAAACAACCACAGAGACCCCTCACTGAATTGGGCAAAGGCCACTCGATCATAGCGCTTACCTTTGTCGGATCAGCTGCTACACCTTGTTCAGAGATAACATGACACAGATACTCAATGCGTTGACTTCCAAAATGACATTTCTTGCGGTTTGTGAACAGTTGGTGCTTCCGCAACAGCTATAATACCACCCGTAATTGGCTGTCATGGTCATCCTCCCTCCTGCTATACACCAGAATATCATCGAAAAAGACCAGTACAAACTTACAGAGATAAGGTCGGAAGATGTTGTTCATCACTGACTGAAACGTTACCGGCGCATTCGTGAGCCCGAAGGGTATCACCAGAAACTCGTAGTGCCCCTCGTGCGTTCTAAATGCCGTTTTTGAGACGTCTCCAGCTCTGACTCTGATCTGATGGTAGCCTGAACGTAAGTCGAGTTTGGATAAGATCACCGATCCTAGGAGTTCGTCTAGTAACTGGTCTATCATCGAAATTGGAAAGCTGTCAGGGACAGTTGCCTTATTCAGGGCTCGATAATCCACACAGAATCTCCAGATGCCGTCCTTTTTCTTAACGAGAAGCACCGGACTGGAAAACGGGTTGCTGCTTTCCTGTATAATTCCTACCGCCATCATCATCGTTACTTGTCTCTCGATCTCCGTTTTTTGAACATGGGGATACCAAAAAGGGCGAACACTGATCGGCTCCGTGTCTGGCTTTAATGTGATGGAATGTTCTTTGTTGCGCGATGGAGGTAGTCCCACTGGTTCCACGAATACGTCGTGAAAGTCCTATAGCAATTGCTAGAACCTTCCCGTTTCTCCCTCCTCCTCCGAAGACTCAGCTGCGTGCATTGACTTGAGCTCCACTAGAATGCATGTCCCTTCCTTGTGCAGCGTTTTGAGGAAAACTCTCAGTGAAGCTGGTGCGCTACACAAGCTTGGATCGCCCTCTAGCTGTATCTGTTTCCCGTCCTAACAAAAACTCAATCGTTGCTCCCTCTAGTTCACCCGCATATCGCCCAATGTTTCAAGCCACTGGATGCCCAAAATCACGTCCGCCGATCCCAATTCGAGTGGTAGGAAACTTGCGCGAACAGTGTATCCTTCAAGCTCGATTTTCACCCCATTACAGATGCCCTTGCTCCTCACTGTCATCCATGTTCCTGTTACCACCTTGTAATTCTCTGTTAGCGAGATAGGAAGTCACAAGTGGTTCACCAATAACTCCGAGATGAAGTTATGGGTCGCCCCACTGTCACTGCTTCTTCGCCAGCTTCCGTTGTTAAGATCTCCTCCTCTTGGATCTCCTTCTCGCCTCCTTCGTCTTCTACCAACAACACCCTCAACTCCTTGGCGCGACATTGGTGATTCGCGGTCCAACGATTGTCGCATTTGAAGCATATTCCCCGGGCTCGCTTGTCACATAGCTCTGCTTCAGAAAGTCAAGGGTACGTAGGACGGCGATTCTCCTCTCGGTTCGACGCCGCTATGCCTCTTGTTTATCGATTAGGGTTGTTGGGATACACTGTCGTTTTGTTAAAATTTGGGTCATAGCTTTTGGGCCTCTGATTGTTTAGCCCATATCCACCTCCAGCTGTAGAATATGATTGGGCCCGTTGCCCTGGCAGCCCTATAGCATGAGTCGACCCACTTGGAACGAAGTGGTCCCCCTTTCCAATGGACTGGAAGAATCTCGCGCCGCCTGTACGAGGTGTCCTTCCTGCAGTACTCTGCGTTAATCCCGAGACAAGATCCTCCATTTCTAACCATTCCTCCACACAACGCGCGAGGCTAATCATTTTCTTCAGTGATTTTGGCTCAAAAATGCGTACTCCTGCTCGTGTCTTCGGCTTCAGACCTATCATGAAGGCCATCTCCAGGACGCTCTCAGAGAGCTCCGGTACACTTGCTGCCAATGCCATAAAGTCTTGACAATACTGTCTCGCGGTGTCTTCTTCCCGGAAAGTGAGTAATCACTCCCCCGGCGAGCAGTCGGGAGCTTCTGAAAAACTCTCCAAAAGCCTCTGTTTCAGCTGCTCCCAACTCGTGAAAGGCAAGCGGTCCTTCTCCCACCTGTACCAGATTAGGGCCTCATCACAGAACCCCATCTTCACCACCCGTAGCTTGTCTTCCTCGGAGAAGGAACACAGCTCGAAATACTGCTCCATTCGAACTATCCACTACTCTGCGTTCATTCCATCGAATGACGACATTTCCACGCGTTTGATGAAGGATTCCTTGACTGTTTCTGTAGTGAGGTTCGCATTCGGTGCGGCGACAGGACATGAGCGAGAGGAGCCGGGGAATAACTTGGGTTGGGTTTCTTCTCTAAAGCTAACTCCCCCCGAGATCTGCGATTCCTCTCTAGCCTTTTCTGCCCGAGCCGCCTGCAACTCCTGCTCTCAAAACCTCGCCTCCATTTTCTCCAGAAAACCCAACTTGTCCAGCTGCGCTTTCATCTCCAAAACCACTGGTTCTAGGGACGAGAGCTTCTCGACGTCACGTTGAAGTTCAGCTACCGCCTTCTCCAGTGAATTGTCATCTTTTTTGGGTGGCATTTTCTCCTTCTGATCAAAACTGCTCTGATAAGGATTGATCCTTATCTTACTGAATAATACTCATATATATTAAGAAACTTGAGAGAATGCTTAATGGAGTCTCTCCCTTCCCTTTACAATCTTTTTTCTACTTTTTTCGATACCCTCTCTCCAAGCTGTCTCTCTCCTTTTAAAACTACCAAAATGTTATGTAAAACGTTAGATTGATCCTTATCTTACTGAATAATACTCATATATATTAAGAAACTTGAGAGAATGTTTAATGGAGTCTCTCCCCTCTCTTTACAATCTTTCTTTCTACTTTTCTCGATACCCTCTCTCCAAGCTGTCTCTCTCCTTTTAAAATGGTTCCCCCCTTACAACTTACTAGTCATGGTTATTTACTACTTAGCCCTACCTTGACAGGCCATGATCCTTCAAGTGTTGGGTTGCTTCTTCCTCTTAAACCGGTCCATTTACTGTCTTGGTTCTCCTTTTGTATGTCTACAGAACTGGTGGTCGAGCTCCTCTCGTATCAATTTTCAAAATCAGAAACTTTATATTCAAATTTGTGAAAATACATTTATATTAAGAAGAAATTAGCTAATTACGATCTCCAATCATTATATCTTGAAATAGAATTTTAATAAGGGTAATTGACAAAATAACATTATTTTAAAATTTTGTTTCAAATGTAGTATCACTAATTTAAGTTTTTAAAAAGATCACAAATTTACTATTAAAATACGTTAAAAGATTTTTTAATAAGGGAAAACTAAACCTTAAATTGGAAAAAAATTCAAATATATATTTTAGTTATATTTATAATTTATTTACGGTAAATATGTATTTTTATATAATAATTTATGTTATTTTGGAATTTTGATTTAAATTAATAAATTTGGAACAAAAACTTAAAAAGATGTTATTTAGAGTATTAGTAAAATGAATTGTATTTTTCAATAATATTTTGAGTTAACTTTAACTGAAATCTACAATTTGAATTTTAACAAAAATACTATTTTGACAATTTTCCATAGATTAATTATAATATGAAAATCATTTATAGTTCCTAAATGATAAACATGAAATGAAAGAAATTTTATGAAATAAAAGTGAAGTAGATATGAAACATAAATGAATAAATGTATTCCATTCATTCATCTTCATAATTGCTTAGAGTCACAGAGGTATTTTTTTACTTTCCAATTTGATTTTTTGTGTGGATATTCATTCCATTCTATAAATGGTAGGTTTAATTTTAGCAAATTATTGATGAATGTTTTATTCCATTTATAGACATCTATCTGTTTTGACGACAACATTAATGAAAACAAATTAGGCTACCTTTGATTCGAGAATTAAGGCAAAACAAGTTTCTCATGATTGACTCACTATAATTAGTCTAAGTGGTAATAATGGTGATTCCAACATTTTTCAGATTGTGTTAAGCTTTTATAAGTTCGTTAATTCAACTTAATTAGTCTAAAATTATTACTTTAGGCGATGTGATGTTCAATTATGGATCATAAAGTTCATTTTATAGGTGTTTTATAATTTTCAAGATATGAAATTTGATATCATTCTTAAGATTGGATTCTAAAAATCTCTGCAATATATATCATAGATTTTGTTTTTAATAATTTACTCAGGAAACTATATAGAATTCATTTCAAATAATTAAATATACAAAAAAAAAAATTTTAAGAACAATGGTCTAAAATAACACTTTTAAGTTTTTGTTTCAAAAATAGCATCATTAGTTTAAATTTACAATAATAACACAAATTTAATAATAAAATATACTAAAATTTCATTTTAATTGAAAAATTAAATCCTAAATTGGAAAAACGAACCCAAATATAATATTTTAAGTTTATGTATAATTTATTTAGAGTAAATAAGTATTTTTATATAATTATTTATGCTATTTTTGGAGTTTTAATTTTAGGATTCTAGATTTAGAATAAATTTTTTAAAAGATGTTATTTTAGTATATTACTCTAAAAATTAAATATTAAAGTACTTTAATTCATTTTAATATAAAAATTAAATCCTAAATTAAAAAAAAAGAAACCAAATATAATATTTTAAGTTTATGTATAATTTATTTAGAGTAAATAAGTATTTTCACATAATTATTTGTGGTATTTTTGAAATTTTAATTTTACACTGTTAGATTTGGAGTAAAAACTTTAAAATGTGCTTTTTTAGAATATTACTCAAAATTTAAAATCATTTAATTAAAAAATGACACTGAATTTATGTAGTATTTGAAATCTTAAGTGAATACTTTAAAATATTTTAACAATCATTTACAAATATAAGATCCAAATAGCACTCGAATTTAAGATATAGTTTAAAATCCTTAATTGAATAACATCATATTATAGTTGAATATAAATTCTATTAAATTCCATTATTGAATAACACCATTTTAAACTTTGGTGTTTAATTGGTTACACTACATAAGTTAAACTAAGAGATACAATAAGAGGAAAACATTTGTGTTTGGTGCCTCAAGAGATAATTTCTTGAATCAAACCAGACAAAATGAGTTTCTCTAAGTCAACTACAGCTAGTTGAGTTTCATCGATCTGAAACTCACTTCTCCAACCCAAATCCCAAAGTCCACTTGTCATCTCTGTCTTCTTACTCTTTAAATCCTTCTCCAACAACATGTGAATGTTCTCTTTAACAAAGCTGTTCTGTCCTAAAAACGTATCTCTATAACTTCTCAGAGACTCAAACTCATCACAGACTTCCATGAACAACTCATCAATGTCCACAGAGCTTCTTTCAGGACATGTTTGTTCCGCAATTAGAAGAAGGCTTCTGCGTCTGGCTACTTCTTTGGCAAAGTCTAGTGCAAGTCTCTGGTCTGAGATTCCAACACTATCCCTATTTTGAAAGACTGATTCTTGGCTTCTTTTGGTATTGGTGTTGAAGTCGAAGAGATTCTCTGCGTAGCTGATAAAATCTGGGGAGCTAGATAGGAATGATTTAAGAGAGATTTGGGATGTTTCTGGCTCATGAGAATGCTGAATTTTGGCAACACAAGAAGTAACTTCTCCTTTGTTGCAATGGCCTTTACAAGAACAAAAGTAACATAGTTTATATATATGGGGAAATGCTTAAAAGATTTAAACATTGAAAACATCCTGAGCGTCTAGAATTGTAGTAATAACCTTGAAAGTTCAACTCTGAAGAACTGGTTTCCTCTGCAGAAAGTTGGTTAAGTGATCTGTGCGTGTCCTGTGAAGAACCTGAATTATTCTCTGAAGCGAGGTCATTGTCTCGTTTATGGAGTTTCTTCTTGGCCTAGATGGGAAGACAGAGTTAATGAAAGCATGTACATTTAGAAATGAAAACTATGCATTGAGAAAGGGAGAATTATTGCTCACATTTGGTCTATTAGCCTCACCGGACTTCTTTAACGGACTAACACTTTTCTGCTCATCACTACTAAATCTTGAGCTCAACCTGGAACGTTGACTCTTGGTTCTTGACATGTCTGAAGAATTGTTTGATTTCTTGTGAGTTACAGGATTTTTGGCTGGCTTAAGAGCTCCGTCATGAGGTCTATATCTGTCTTTACGTTCAACAATATTCTCCTTCTTGACAAAAAGCTTTTTATTGGTTTCAATCGGTTTTCGTACTCTGGTTACAGCTTCGGCATTGCTCGAAGACATTAGCTTGATCACCTTACCTTCATTCTCTTCTACTTTCCGCACCATTTCTCTCGGTTTACTGTCTTTCTTTGTCAGACTTAATGGCAATTTCATTTTGTTGCTGCTCGTTTTACTCGCTTCCGTGGCTTGATGATCTTTCCTCAGGTTAATCATTCTTGGATGAACCTCCCCTTGCATTCTCGGTTTCCCGATTAACACCGGCCTTTTGTTTCCCGGTTTTACCTCCATCTCCGGTTGTACAAAACGCATAGGTCTTATGAGTACTATATTTGAAGGATTTTCATCCTGAATTTCTTCAGGAAGAGATTGTAGAACAGATTCTCTTGCAGAGTTGCATTTCACAGTTTCAGGATTCTTTTTCTTCTTAGGCTGATCTTGCCTTTCTGATGATAGCTTTATGACATTTGGCTTCACGGTGCTTTTGCTCGGTTCTTGAGGAGATATATCCAAACCCATAAGCCTAGCAATCAAACTTGGAGCTCTCTGAGGAATATCAGACGATGCAGATGACTTTGTAGAGCCAGAAACCATAGAAGATTGACCAGAGCTCGTTGACGATGATGCAGCTGCAGAAGATGAAGCAAAATCACTTCTAGCATCCCGAGTCTTAGTCCCTGTATTTGTTGTTTGTTGAAGAAGATTCTGCCTAAGAAAGCTCTCTCTAATCACTTTTCTTAGCTCTTCATAACAATCCCTTGGAGCTACATTCTCTTGAATCATCATCCGCTTCTCAATCCGCTCTCCAAATCTCTCAGACAACGATCTCTGAAACCGCAAATCGCTTCTTCCATCTTTACTAATCCTCGGTTTCTGCTTAATATCATCTTCTTGTATACTAGTAAGCATAGCTAAAGACTCTTCCAAGTCAAGTGCTCCTCTTAACAAATCTTTTGCTATATCCTCAGGCCTCGTCGCCTCATAGCTCAATCCTTTAGACCATGACTCAATCGCAACGTTTAGTTTCTGAATCCCATTTGATACTCTTAAGAGCTGCAAAGAAGGAGGAGCATCCACTGTGCACTTCCTAGGCGCCATTTCGGGTCTCTCTTTCGATTTCAAAGGATGATTACATCTCTGGTTAGTACTACAAAAGCTACTACGGCTCTTATTCTGTTTCTTAATAGCTCCACTTTCGACAACTCCTCTTGGATCATCACACATTATGAATGATCTGTAAACTCCTGATCTCAGTTTCCCTTCACGCATTGTTTTTTTTCCGTCTGCAACACAGTTCCAACATGTGAGTCAAACTGAATCAGATCTAAGACATAATTGTTTCCAGGATCTTCAAGAAAGATCAAACCCTAGTTATGTATTTTCGATCTGGTCTCATATTGGACAAGAAGAGAGGAAGAAGAATAAAACATTGATTCCTTTTTTCTTGAGGTTGGATTTGATACAAAGACAAACAAAATATGATTCTTCAAAATTTTCCTACAATTAGAATTAACTGAACGCAATTAGAGACACAAAATTACAAATGAAGATTCTTGAAAACTAACCAAAATTCAAACCTTTTTTTCCTGTGTTCCTCTTCCTCAGAACAACTTGTCAAAATTTCCCAAGAAAGTCTATAAAAATTACGTGGAGGAGGAAAATGTGAAACTCAAATGAGAAAACTCCGATCAAAACTCAAAGAATAGCCTTAATTCCAACATTGCCTGCAAGTGACAAAAAGATTAGATAGAGAGAGAGAGAGAGAGCTAAGCAAGCGAGTCAAACTCAAGATCCAGTTTGTGACTTCGTGGAGGTTTCGTGATTTGCACCGATAAAATCCTCTGGGGACAAGCGGATTCAATGTTCGCAGAGAAATTGTCTTAATGAATTGAAATCTAAAATATTTCTTTATAATGTTTTTTTTCCAAGATAGGAAGATGAAGCGAAGGTCCACGTCACCGGAAGAACGGTGTTTAGTTTACAGTTTCTAAAAAGGACAAAACTACCTTCCGTTATTCTCTGAACGGTGTTCACATTTTATTGTAATTAAATTATGAATTTACCACTCAACCTTTCGAATTCGTACTAAAATCGGTTCAATAAAATTACAGTGACCACTGCCATTTGCTGGATAGAGCATCAAATGTGAGTAGAAAATTCATAAAATGAAGAGAATATTCTCTCTAAAATATATATAATATTTGTGGGAACAACTCGTGTTGGTTTGTTTAATTGATGTAAAAAAAAGAATATACAGAAAACAAAGCGAATGTGCGAATTAATAATTGCAAAACCCAAAACGTGTAATGTAATCATTGATCTAAAACCAGAGAGTAAACAACACAATTCGATTTAACGAGTTTCCTTTTTTAAGAATACATCTCGTTGAAAATCAATGCTTCCAAATTTCACTAGATCAAGAAAATATACATTTACTACTCATTTTGTATGGATCTCAATCTCTATTTATCAAGTGTTTCTTTAAAACATGTTGTAATAAATTACATGATGTTCCTTTATACTTGTAAAAATAGACTAATGGGCAGAAACCGATAAGCTTAATCTTTTCAATATAATTGTGAAACGTTGCAAGATCTAAACTTGCTCCTAGACGTGTTAGAGATCTCCTTCGTCTTGTCTTGTATATATTTTCTTAGATACTCCACCTAAAACAAAGTATAGTGCACTGTACAAATCATGTTCGTTTGTAATTCGTAACTTCGTACAATTGCGGCTATAACAGATTATTGTTCATTTATTTGTCGCATATAATTGCGATCAATCGTAACGGTTAGACGCTTTATATCCATTGTAATTTTTTTATCGTTGATTAAAACAATAGTACGATTAAAAATTTACGATCAACTATAATCGCAACCACTGACGGTAAATAAACGAATAACCATATGTTGTAATTGCAGTCGAATTGTTGACCGCAACCACAACCGCAGCTACGACAACGAGCAAACAAACAAGACTACATTTAATTTGGCTCATGCGATCAACATGTCGCAACGCTTATAGCGGCTGCTTGGCAATGAGTGTGGTTGTAGACTTTTGTTGTAAATGTATGAATATAGCGATGTTCATTTGTTTATCGCAGAAAGTTGTGATTGCGACTTGCGACCAAATGGTATTTGTTTGTCTGTTACAGCTTGCTCCAATCAAACGTAACGATCAATCATAGTAACCTACGATAGAAAATTTTTAACATCGCCGAATTTTCAGCAATGAGATCAAAAATTTGTGATTGGTCTTGTAAAAAACTGAAATACGTTTATAGTTATTTGTAAATTACATCAAAATATCATTAACCCTAGCCACATTATCACAACGACAATAAAATAAACAAATTTACGGCCAAACATTACAAATCACTGCACGAATGACAAACGAATAAACATGCGATTGTGACCTAGGATCAGACGTTATGCCTAAAAAACAAATAATAATTTATCGTATTTTATCATAGTGTTTGATCATAGGTCGGAGTCAAAACCTTTTGCAATAAGCAAACGAACTATACATATATAAATTTTATCTATTATTTTAAAAATTAATTAGAGTCTGATTGGTAAGAGAATCTACATAAACTATGGAACTTTAAAAGTTATTTGTAAAATTGTAAACAAAATTTTTGTTAAGAATAGTAATTGTGACATATTTGGCAATACATAGTCAAAATCAACCAAATAGATTTCATCATATTTTTGTCTTTTTTATATCTTGCTTAACCTTTCAAAATTACAATCTAAAATTTAATCTCATGTTTTTCATATTCATAGTCTGATAATATAAAATAACTTTCATCATATTTCTATTTCTTTATATTGTATGGTTGGATCGGACCATAATAAAGTAAAACCAGAAAAAATTTCCAACGACGTATTTTAAATTGTATGCTTATATGATTGCATGAATGTATAATAACTAATTAAAGTCATTTTACGGTGGCTTTAAAAACAATCATGACAAGAATAAAAGTAGTTATTTTGGCTTGAGAAGAGTTAGGAAAGCTTTAAAGAAATTATAATGTGATTGGGAAATAAATGACTTTAAGATACTTAAAAATTAAAGCCCTCATAATCCATACATTCAGCAATCCATTCGCAACTATATGATATATCTATCATGTGCTTAACCTTTGACCTTTTTCCTCTGAATGTAGCTCTTAGTTTGAAGTGAAAGACATTTGGTGTACATCACTTTTTCTTCAAGTATTCTAAATGTTTTGAAAGCTTTCTCTAAATACTTCTCTTGTGAAAGTATTAGGTAGCCTTTCTCGTTGTTTGTGATGATATCCATACTCTAGAGTATGAATAAGGAAAACAATTTGATCTTAACAAGGTACATTTATTTTGAGACTGCCCATATTTACAATTAACTTGAGAAAGACTCTAGGTTCCTTTATATTGATTTCGTCCTTCGTATAACTTGCCACAATACCTTTGCATATCGCTGGTGTACCTGCTCACATGCTACCTTGACCTTTGTGTGATTATGCGGTGAGCTACACCAGAGAAACGCACTACAAAAGTTTTCAGTCGTATATAAACAACACGTCGGATAAACAATATCGAACAATAAAATTAGTGATATTCATGATTATCGAACGAATTAGTTACATCCAACCCACAAATAAAAGACTATTGGTCAACCATGAGAGAAGGCTACTGATATGTTGTGTTTTTGACAAATCGTAACCATTGTTTTTTTATTTTTTTTTAGTTTTTTTTATAGAGTGTTTTATTTGCAAGTGTTTAATAGTCAATCCAACGATTCGATCAAAAGTTGTTTTACTTTTTGTAAAAGCAGTTCAAGTCTGGCAAACATAATAACAAACACAAGAATTTTGTCGTGAGGTTTAAAGATCGATCCATCTAGTATTATATCGATCAATATAAGTGAATATTGACCATTTCGAGGCCAATTCGATCAATCTAAGCTCGTAGCAAAAAGAAAATTTTGAGTTTTCTTTGTTTCCAAATCATCTCTAATCACATCTAGGCATATAAATACTTATTTCTTTCTTCTCATTATTAATTTAGTTTTATCATTTAAATTATTAATTTTATGATTAATTAGACAAATTAAAAATGTAGTTTAATTTTCTAAAAAGAACTTACATGGGCAAAATGTCATGTATAATGTTTATAGCATGTATATATGTTATTATAAAGAAATTATAAAATGGAAAATTTATAAATGTATTGTAAACTAATTTACAAAATGGAGGAGTTTTTAATTTTTAATTTAAAAAAAATTAATTTAATTTTGACGAAGGAACACGGTAACTAGTTGGATCGTGGATACTGAATGAATTTCACCCCAACAATGACTATAATTCAGTTGTTAACATATAATAATTGATAAATTTTCTTAACTTTAATTTGTAAAAGTGTTTCAGAAGAAAATTGTTTGAGACTAATTTAAATAGTGATTAAAAATTGATTTTTTTAACTGAGAGCAATTTAAATAGTAATTGAGGAATGACAAAATTTGGAGGATAAATAAATACTCTATTTTGATGAATGGTAGGTTTTCCATGAGAAAGTCGAATCAGTTGTGGTATTTTTATTGTATTTTCCGTGCTTCGTGGAATCTCACTTTTACCACAAACCATCAATTTATTTTATAACACAAAAGAGAAGAAAACAAATCCTAAAAAAGCTAACTTCCTAAATTATACTATTTTCTTATTTCAAATGTTTCTATTCCTTGTTTTTTTTTTTTTTAAATGTTTTGTAACAAAAATCTTACACCACTTTTGTAAAAGTTTGTATCCTTCTTTTAGATCAACTGGATTCTAAAGGAATAAAAGGTTTTAACTTGCGGGGCAAGAAAACAAGCGAACGTTATCGTACCATGGTTGCAGCGTTGGAACGAGGACTAAGCGTTTCCAAATCGTTCAATTTCAAAAGAATGTTTGATTCATCCTCCACAAAGCTGCAATCTCAATCCCTTGACGTCGTAGAGAATGAAGATTCTCATCTTACAGAATCCAACACGCCTGAAAGCCAAAACTCTGACAATTTAGCAGAAAGTCCCGTGGAGAGCATTCGTCCCATGATTTCTCCTCTTACTCGACCTGGAAAACGACTCGAACAAGCAGGTTAGTCGATGAGTTTTGAGCCGAAAGACATATGTCTTTCAATAACTTGTTTCCTTCAAGAAAACCCTAAGAATGACATAAAGTATTTCAGATACAGAGATGATGAAAGACAGGTTCGTGAAATTACTTCTTGGAGAAGATATGTCTGGTGGCGGAAAAGGCGTATCTTCGGCCTTAGCTCTTTCCAATGCTATCACAAATCTTGCTGGTAATCTTTCTCATTTTGACTTTCCTTGTTAACTTCCTTCGCAAGTAATTATAAGTTTTCTCAATAGAGATTTCTCACTATTCTAATGATGTACGTTCGATTTTGCAGCGTCTATATTCGGAGAACAAACAAAGCTGCAACCTATGCCGCAAGATAGACAAGCAAGGTGGAAGAAAGAGATCGATTGGTTGTTGTCTGTGACTGATCACATCGTAGAGTTTGTTCCTTCTCAGCAAATGAGCAAAGATGGAGTTTGCACTGAGGTTCAAATTTTTCCCAAAGAAATTCTTCTACCTCTTTATACAGAATTATAATGTCTAATGAGTTTTTGTGTAGATTATGGTGACAAGACAAAGAGGTGATCTTCTCATGAACATCCCAGCCCTTCGAAAACTCGACGCCATGCTCATTGTAAATTTTTCCATTTGTGTAGTCGATGTTAAAATTACTTATAAACGCTGATAATTACTAGGACTTTTACAATTTATAGTTTCATAATTTTAGTAGTGTAAGAGCTAGAATATGATGAAGTTTATGGTGATGAAAACATGTTCAGGACACACTTGACAATTTCAGAGGTCACAATGAGTTTTGGTATGTGTCTAGAGATTCAGAAGAAGGGAAGCAAGCGAGGAATGCTCGGACAAACGACAAGTGGTGGCTCCCTCCTGTTAAAGTTCCTCCTGGCTGTTTATCCGAACCGGCTAGGAGAATGCTTTACTTTCAAAAAGATTCAGTCACACAAGTCCAGAAAGCTGCAATGGCCATTAATGCTCAAGTCCTCTCAGAAATGGAAATACCCGAGAGCTACATCGACTCTCTCCCTAAGGTAAATCAATACATGCATTCAACATTCTATTATTGTTAGGTCTTTTAAGATTTGATTTCTGTGGACAGAACGGAAGAGCCAGCCTCGGGGATTCGATCTACAAGAGCATAACAGAAGAATGGTTTGATCCAGAGCAGTTCTTGTCTATGTTGGACTTGTCGACAGAACACAAAGTGTTGGATTTAAAGAACAGGATTGAGGCATCTGTTGTGATTTGGAAGAGAAAGCTTCACTTAAAGGACAACAAATCTTCTTGGGGCTCAGCAGTTAGCTTGGAGAAAAGAGAATTGTTCGGAGAGAGAGCAGAAACGATCTTAATCTTTCTCAAACAAAAATTTCCGGGTCTTCCTCAATCTTCTCTTGACATCTCCAAGATTCAGTTTAACAAGGTATAAATTAGCTCATCACAAAGCCCTAACCTACTGTAGATGCCTTAAATGGCAAGAAAACATCTGAACTATTGATTTGTTTAATGGATACAGGACGTTGGACAAGCGGTGTTGGAGAGTTACTCGAGGATACTTGAGAGTTTGGCTTACACAGTTATGTCGAGGATCGAAGATGTTCTTTATACAGATACTTTGGCACTAAAGCAAACTATATTAGCTGAAGAAAGATCAGATGGTGGAAGAACAACAGAGACGGATTCAGAATCTGCGGAATCTTCTAACTCGGGAGAAGAAACCGAAAAGCTTGACCCACCCTGCTCCAAGACATTGTTGGATTTCATGGGTTGGAACGAAAATAGTTCCAAAGGCGGCGATAAACCTACCAAATCGCCAAGTGTAACGCCGAAAAAGTTCACCTACTTGGAGAAGTTAGAGAATTTGAACGGGTTTAAAAGCCCCAAAAATAGACATTAAACATGAAAAATCCATGTGTGAAGAGGACATAACTAAAGTGTGTGTAGCTAAGGGAAAAGAAATGAAAGCTAGTGAGCAAATGAACTAACCATCACATACTCTTCCTTCCTCGGATAGAGAAGTCTTTAGCTTTAAGGGGTTTAAACTCTTAAAAAGAAGATAACTATATTTGTATATGGTGTTCCATAATCTTAATGTTGTCAATGCTGCAAAATAGTGGTTATTTAATACGTTTAATTATGGGTATTAATCATAGACATAACATGGTAAACAAGATGTGTTTGGTCTAAATTTTGGACAGCAAAATTTATTTCTCTTTTTCTAGCAAAATGTTACTATCTCCACTTTTGCAGTGGAGAAAGCTTCGAGCTTTGGCTTCTCAAGATACAAACCAATTTGGTTAACTAAAGAGAGTTTATGGTTTAGTCTCCCGAAACGGAAGTGTTAGTAATTATGTTCTATTTTCCCTGTCGTATGTGCTAGTTTGAGAATTTCCTGTTTGTTGGATTAATTGGTTATAACTCAATTTTCACTTAAAGTTTATTTGATGGTAAAAAGACAGGTGAAAGACCAAAAAAAGTATATTGTTTTATTGAAGACAAGAATGTTCTGCCTAAAACAAATAAGGCACGAATCACTATTTGAAGACAATCTTATAGTCGACAAGCGCAAAATCAATATGTGAGAGTAAGTTAACTTTCACAGTTGATTAAGCCACAACAAAAGTCACAGATTTGGGAAAGATACAAACCCTAATCATACTTATTCATGCAAATACATCTAATGTTGTAATCGCATATAAATAGGAAAGCAAACAACTTAAAACAATAAGGCGAGAGTGAGGTCTAAAATCTAGAGAGATTTGTGAGAACTCTTGTAAGAAAACTTGTGTACTAAGGGCTCGGTTTGAGCCAAGTTATCTAGTGGATTTTTGGGGACTTACCTCGGCGAGACGTAGGGATTCCGATTTGGAATCCTGAACTCGTTAAACTCCAGTGTGCATCCTTCTTCTCTCCTCTCCTTCATCTCCCTTTTTCCCTGCGATCCCCCCCCCTTTTCTCTCTCTCTCTCTCTCTCTCTCTCTCTCTCTCTCTCTCTCTCTCGTGAACAAAGTGTTTTACGGCTGAAAACCCTAATAGGTTAAGAAGTCAGCCTTTTATACTCAAATCGCAAACCAAACTAAACCGAAAATAACCATTAAATCTATTATCGGTTCAACAAATTTGTTCAAAGCTTTTGGTGAAACAGAATGACTACTGGGAGAACTGATATGGAGAAGTTTGATGGTGATGGAGAGTACATACTGTGGAAAGAAAAGCTTCTAGCTCACCTGGAGATGCTGGGTTTGTTAGAAGGATTGGAAGGAGATGAAAACTCTGGAGTGGAAGAGTCAACGGCAGGAACTGGTGAGCAAACATCAGCTACAATGCAGCCTGAAGATCCCTCTTCCAGCAGACCAGTGGACAAAGCTCACAAAGAAAAACAAGGAAAAGCAAGGTCAACAATCATTCTAAGTGTCACGGACAATGTGCTCAGAAAAATCATAAAAGAGAAGACTACAGCAAATATGATTAAAGTTCTTGATCAACTCTACATGGCAAAGTCACTGTCTAACAGAATCTATTTGAACTAAAGACTCTATAGCTATAAAATGAGTGATGCCATGACCATAGAAGAAAACACAGATGATTTCTCCAAACTGATTATAGATCTAGAGAATGTTAAAGTCTCTGTCTCAGAAGAAGACCAGGAAATTATTCTACTGATGTATCTGCCGAAACAGTTTGATCAAGTAAAGGAGACTATAAAATATTGCAAGACGACTTTATCACTAGAGGAGATTCATGTTGCAATACGGTCTAAGGTTCTTGAGCTTGGAGCAAGTGGAAAGTTGACCAAGAATAACTCTGAGGGATTATTTGTTCAAGACAGAGAAAGAACAGACAAAAGAGGAAAGAGTACTGAAAGAGGGAAAAGTAAGGGAAGATCAAAGTCACGAGGAGAAAACAAAGTGTGCTGGATTTGTGGCAAGGAAGGGCACTACAAAAAGGAATGTTCTCTTTGGAAAGAAAGAAACAAATCAAGGCTAGAAAGAAGAGAGTCATCAAACATCACTTCAGAGACTACTGACATAGCAGCATTGGTTGCATCAGATGCTCTCATTATCTATCCAAAAATAACAACAGAATCTTAGACACCGGGTGTTCTTTTCATATGACATGTAAAAGGGAATGGCTGCTGGACTATCAAGAAACGAACAATGGTAAGGTCAGAATGGGTAATGATACATTCTCTTTGGTGAAAGGCATGGGTAATGTAAGAATCAGAAATGAAGGTATGTGCCTGAAATATCTAAGAAACTTATTTCCGTAGGAACTCTAGAGGATAAAGGTTGTTGGTTTCAATCAATCAAAAGGAGGAGTCTTAGAAGTAGTAAAAGAAAACAAAGTTCTTTTGGTTGGAAAGAAAATGGACACTTTGTATTTCTTGCAAGGAACAACAGTTATGGGGAATCATATTCAGTTGAATCATCTTGTGATGAAACCAAACTGTGGCATAGTCGTTTAGGTTATATTGGTTCAAAAGGGCTGGAAGTTTTGGTGAAAAAGGGTTTTCTGGAAAGAGTTAAAGCACATGAGCTCAAGTGTTTTGTGAAGATTGTATCTTTGGAAAAACACATCGAGTGAGTTTTGGAACTGCTCAACATGTTACCAAATAAAAGTTGGACTACATTCACTCGGATCTTTGAGGCTCTCCATCAGTTCCATTGTCTTTAGGAAAATGCTAGTACTTTCTAACTTTGATAGATGATTTTACTAGAAAAACATGGATCTACTTCATCAAGACTAAAGATGAAGCTTTCAACCAGTTCAAAGAATGGAAGTTATTGACTGAAAATCAGCATAACAAAAGGTTAAAGGCATTGAGGACAGACAATGGACTTGAGTTTTGCAACTCAGAGTTTGACTCATTCTGCAAACAGGAAAGAATGATAAGGCATAGGACTTGTGCCTACACTGCACAACAAAATGGAGTTGCCGAGAGAATGAATAGGACCATACTTAATAAGGTAAGATGCATGCTCAGTGAATCTGGAATGGGAAAGTAGTTTTGGACTGAAGCTGTTGCAACAGTCATGGTTCTAATAAATAAGAGTCCAAGTTCTGCAATAGAATTCATGATCCCAGACGAAAAATGGACTGGACATTCACCGGATTACAAAAATCTGAGAAGATTTGGATTAGTAGTATTTGTACATTCAGATCAAGGCAAGCTGAATCCAAGAGCCAAAAAGGAAGTGTTTCTAGGATATCCTACCGGAATAAAGGGATTCAAGATTTGGTTATTAGAATACAGAAAATGCATAGTATCTAAGGATGTGATTTTTCAGGAGAATCTCATGTTCAAGGACATTAAGATACAGAACTCAGTTACGGACAGTCAAAACAAAAATAAAAAGGAAAGTCTAAGCATTCAGTTAAGAGGACTAACTGAAGGATCAAACCAACCTGTTGATGAAGAAGAAAGTGAACAACATCAGGAAGGAACACAAGACACTCAAAACAACTCAAGAACATCAGAACATGAAGCTTCAAAAGACGAATCTGATAATGATGATTTGGGTGATTATCAATTAGCAAGAGATAGGTCACGAAGGAATATCAAAGCTCCTAGAAGATTTGATGAGGAAGTTAACCTAGTGGGATTGGCCTTGGTAACTACTGGGGATGGAGATATGATTGAGCTTGGATCTTATCAGGAAGCTACTAGTTCTGACAGAAAAGAGTGGCAGAGGGCAATGGATGAAGAAATGCGATCCCTTATCAAAAACAACACTTTGGTTTTAGAGGATAAACCAGCCAGTGCAAGAACCATAGGATGCAAGTGGATCTACAAAAGGAAAGCTAGAATATCAAGTGTTGAGCCATCACGATACAACGCAAGACTTGTGGCTAAAGGGTATTCGCAAAAGGAAGGTATAGATTACCAAAAAATTTTTCACCGGTGGTAAAACACACATCAATCAAACTCCTACTGTCAATGGTTGTTCACCAAGACCTAGAACTTGAGCAGTTAGACGTAAAGACTGCATTTCTGCATGGGGATTTAAAGGAACGTATACTAATGGATCAACCAGAAGGTTACAGAGAAGAGAAATCCAAGCATAAGGTATGTGTGCTTAAAAGGTCACTCTACTGGTTAAAACAATGTCTTCGACAATAGAATTTGAGATTTGACTTGTTCATGACATCTTCAAATTACAAAAGGAGCATGTACGATCCTTGTGTCTATTTCAAACTTCTTACTAATCAAACATATATCTATCTACTATTATATGTAGACGATATGTTAATTGCCTCAAAGGATAAGGAGGAGATTCAAACCCTCAAAAATCAGTTGAATAAGGAGTTTGAAATGAAGGATCTTGGGCCAGCAAAGAAAATTATGGGGATTGAGATAGCAAGAGACAGATTAAATGGGATTTTGGAACTGTCTCAGAAGGAATATGTCAAGAAAGTGCTGAGGAATTTTAAAATGGATCAATGCAAGAGTGTAAAGACACCTCTTGGGGCACATTTCAGATTGAAAGCAGTAATAGAAGAAGAGATAGCAGACCAGACAGAGTTTATGAGGACTGTTCCTTAAGAAGAGATAGCAGACCAAAGGTTGACATCATGTGTGACTCTCAAAGTGCAATTGCATTGTCAAAAAATATAGTTTTCCACGAGAGAACCAAACACATTGATGTTAAGGTTTATTTCATAAGGGATAAGGTCTTAGAAGGGGAAATAGCAGTGATAAAAGTTTCAACAGTATGGAATCCTGCGGATATTCTAACTAAGATCGTTCTAGTGAGCAAGCTTCATGATGCATTGAAGCTGCTCAGAGTATCCAGTTACTAAAGATGCATCACATCCGAGGTTGGAAATCAGTAAACACTAAGGAAAGGGTCAAGGAGTTAAAACCAAGGAGGAGTTTTGTTGGATTAATTGGTTATAACTCAAGTTTCACTTAAAGTTTACTTCAGGATAAAAGGACAGGTGAAAGACCAAAAGAAGTATACTGTTTTATTGAAGACAAGAATGTTCTGCCTAAGACAAATAAGGTAAGAATCACTATCTCTTAAATACAACCTTACAGTCGACAAGCAGCAGAATCAATCTGTGAGAGGAAGTCAACTCTCACAGTTGATTAAGCCACATCAAAAGTCACAGATTTGGGGAAGATACAAACTCTAATCGTACCTATTCATGCAAATACATCTAATGTTGTAATCGCATATAAATAGGGAAGCAAACAACTTAAAACAGTAAGGCAAGAGTGAGGTCTAAAATCTAGAGAGATTGTGAGAACTCTTGTAAGAAAACTTACTAAGGGTTCGGTTTGAGCCAAGTTATCTAGTGGATTTTCGGGAAGTTACCTCGGCGAGACGTAGGGATTCCGGTTTGGAATCCTAAACTCGTTAAACTCCGGTGTGCACCCTTCTTTTCTCCTCTCTTTCATCTCCCTTCTTCTATGCGATTTCCCCCCCCCCCTTTTTCTCTCTCTCTCTTGCGAACAAAGTGTTTTACGGCTGAAAACTCTAACAGGTTAAGAAGTCAGCCTTTTATACTCAAATCGCAAACCAAACCAAACCGGAAATAACCATTAAATCTATTATCGGTTCAACACTGTTGTTCGGGATTAAAATATTTAAATGGATATCAGTTACAACTTTCCTATAAAAATGAGATTTAGATAGATGATTGAGTTTTCAATGGGATAAGAAAAAGGTATATTCGTTCCCCTTCCTGCAGTGAAAGCGTTGGAACTTATGACGGTTAAACTAGTACGAAACTGATTGAACAGTGAAGTGGACAATCTTTTGCGAAGATGTCTACATATTGCATGGATGAGGGAACATGTAACATCTTAACCTCTCCAATTTGAATTTTTTTTCACGTACAAAATGAAGGTATATCTTTACATGCTTCGTCTTTTGATATTGAACCGAGTTGTTAGACATATAGACAGAGTTTATGTTATCACAGAAAACGAAAGTCGCCGACTGAGACAATGAAGCTCAAGAAATAAGTTTCGTAGCCAACATGTTTCAGCAACTTTGTTAGTTACATCCTTATATTTAGCTTTTGCGTTCGATCTTGTAATAGTAAATTGTCCTTTAGAAAACCAAAAAATCAAATTTTCACCCAAATAAATATAATAACTTGATTTTGAACGTCTTGTATCCGGACAAACTTACCTAATCCGGACAATTTACCTAATCAACATCTGAATAAGTCGTTAATTTACCTAGACCGGACTGAAATAGTTGCAATCCAAGATGCAATGTTTGTTGTACATATCTTTATTGCACTGCGTACTGGGTTGAGTAAAGGTCAGTAATGCTCCAGCTAAATTTCTGTATTCAGTCGGATTTGGTATGGGATCACAAACTCGAGACAAATTTGTAATGATCTAACTAAAGCACATACGTTTCCATATGAGTACAAAAGCGAATCTTTTTGAGGATGGACATAACGTGTTGAGGCATAGCCATGACACATCGATCATTATTCAAGCTATTCATTAGAACCATGCATTGTAAATTTTCTTTGATGTCATCTGGATATATTGAAAAGGAACTTTTTGGTTACCAAATTTACAAAGGTTACAATCTATACCGAAAACAGAGAATACCAATCTCTCTATCAATGTTCAAGAAATTGCTAATGTGCTAACGGGGCGATGACCTAACGCTTAGCACGAAGAGAGCCCAGTCGATGCCTAAAAAAATTTAGATGACTTATGCTTTTAAGAGAAATTGATTTCGGATAAAGCCATTTCAGTGGAGAAATTGACAATATGCTCTATGATTATGATTCATATGATGATGATCAGGAACAACTTTTGACTCGTCTAATGGATGATTTACATTTAACATCATTCCTAGTTAGATGTTTTTTCTATAGGATAATTCATATGTGAAAGATGTTAATCAACGACCTCTTGTGATTTTTTAAACTTGGCGCAATCAATTTCCAACAAAAATCTCAAAAACATATTCAAATTTCAAAATGAAATCAAAGAGGTGATGCATTTTTTTATGTTAGATTGGTTGATGCAACTTTCAAAACTTTGACAGGACTAACATTGTTAAGAAAAACGTTTAGACTAACAATTTGATGATAAAAAAGCATCCCTAATTAATAAAAAAAAAATTCATTTGATTTGCAATGCTCTGGTCAGTTTATTCTCGTGAGGATTTGAAAGAACTAATCTTGTTTATTTTCTCTCAAGTATACTTTGGAAAATAACGTTAGATGCCATCGACGAAAAAAAAACTTAAGAATATATGATTTTGTGAAGAGTATCACACATCATAAATTTATATGAGAAATTGACTAATATATAAAGAATATAGAATAATCCATTTATCTTTGGAAAGTATATTTCAAAAATGACATTAGATTTGTAAAATATTATTTTAAATATATAGGAAGGTTAAAATATACATAAGTATTATGAAATTTAATAATTAAAATCCATATTTTTGTTCATAATTTTTATCTAAAACTAACTAAATTAAATATTTTAAAAAATTTAACAACTTAAAAAATTATAAACATTTAATTTACATTCATATTTATATTATAAATATTTCATTAAGCAAATATTATTTATAAACATATCTATAGTGATTTAACATTTATCAAAAATATAAAAACTAAAATATTTAATTAAACTGACAAAAATTAATATATTATAAATATATAACTTCTCACATGTTTCAGGTTAAAATTTAACAACTTCATAAACTTAAAATATTAAACTTCATATTTTGTATTTATATTATTATTTGAGAAGTATATTACAAAATAACATTAAAATAATAAAATATTAATTCAAATGTCATTATAAATAAATAAATCACACAACAAATATCATACCAAATACATAAAAATGATAAAATATGCATGAATATTATGAAATTCAAAATTTAAATTTCAAATCTTTCTTAATATATTTGAAATATTTTTTATCCGAAAAAAATAAATTAATTATAGTATTACACCTAACAACTTAAAGTTTTACATTTGTATTTATATTATAAAATATTCTATAAAAATATCATTTAGAATAATACCCTAAAATAGCAGTTTTAAAGTTTTTTTTTGAAATATAACATCCTAAAATTAAAATTCTCAAAATAGCATCAATAATTATATAAAAATACTTATTTACTCTAAATAAATTATTCATAAACTTAAAACATTATATTTGGGTTCATTTTTTCCAATTTACGGTTTAATTTTTGTATTAAAATAAAGTTTTAATGTATTTTAATCTTAAATTTATGTTATTATTAGAAATTTAAATTAATGACGATATTTTTGGAACAAAACTTAAAAAGATATTATTTTAGAGAATTATCATATCATTTATAAACACACTAATAATGATTTAACATTCACTAAAAATTTATAAATTATAAAATATTTGATTAAATTTACACAAAAAAATATAACCAAATATTATAATTAAATAACATTTTGCATAGCGCATATCAATTTCTAGTTGGTAATTAATTTTGCATTGAAAATCTATAAATGTTAACATATTTTTAAAGATTTTTCTATTAATATCAAAGAAAAAACAACTTCTTGCAGACTAAATCTTAGACATAACGTGATAAATAAAATTATAGAATAAAAACAATAGTTCCGTTGAATTTATATAGAAAAAAAGAAGATCAACCTGAAGAAGCAAGAATATTTTTTGCCTTTTCTTTGTTTTTTTCTTCACGAATGAGAGAGGCTTATTGGGAACTAGGGCTGAGGTTTCAGTGAAAACCGAAAAAATCGAACCGACCGAACCGAAATATTTCGGTTTCGGTTTTAATTTAATTATAACCACTAAACCGATCGATTAAATAATTAATTTTATTCGGTTTATATTTCGGTTCGGTTCGGGAACACTAAACTGATCGGTTTTCTTAAACCGAAAATCGGCTGCCCTATATAAAGTGCAACCCTAATTTTTTCAGAAACATTTCGAGTTTCTCTTCTCTGTTTGCGGCTGGCCGATTTGGAGAATTTTCAGAAAAATTTTCACTTGTTGTTTTTCTTCTTCTTGTTGCTCTTCTTCTTCTTGTTCTTCTTCTTCTTGTTCGTTCTTCGTCTTTTTCTTGTTCGTTCTTGGTCTTCTTCTTGTTCGTTCTTCGTCTTCTTCTTGTTCGTACTTCGTCTTCTTCTTGTTTGTTCTTCGTCTTCTTCTTAATTTTCATCTTCTCCTTACTTTATCCTGCGACCTAAAAAATCTCGTTTTTCTGTTGTCTTATCTTCCTCTTATGCGACCGAATTCGAAAGGAATTTGAATGCATGTAAGATTCTCGTTCTTAACCTTTAATTAATAGATTTTTATGATTTTTTTCTTTTCTCTTTTTTCCATTGCCAAATTTCTAGATCTCTTTTTTAATTTGCATTGTAATTTTTTTGGGTTATTCTGATGCATTTGCTTAGAATTAAGATTTTTATTTAAGAAAATTGTGGTTTGTGTGAATTTTAAACCAGATATTGTCTTAGGATTCTTGAGTTTACGGTGAATTTTTGTTGTTGCTCTCACTCTTATTCGATTTAACAATATTTGTTGTTACTCGTACTGATTTGGACCAAAATCCGAAAGAACCAGATTTAAACCGAATTTAAATTAAATTAAACCGAATAAACCGAATAAACCGAATAAACCGAATAAACTCAATTAAACCGAATTAAACCGAATTAAACCTTTAAATTGAATCAGAAAACTCAAAATACCAAACGAAAAACCGATTAAACCAAAACTTAATTATATTTCGGTTTAATTCGGAATAGTTTTATATACTAAAAACTGAACCGATTAAACCGACAAAAAACCTAAACCGAACCGATTTCTTATATGTTTTTTTTCGGATGACTTTTTCCCAAACCGAAAAAACCAAAAATCGTATAAACCGACCTGTTTAACCCGAATAAACCGAAAACCCAGGCCTATTGGGAACTAACGAATTCATGTCTCAATTGTAAGTTGTAGTTTTGTGTGAATATATATATATATATATATATGTATCAACTATAGCATTTTTCAAGTTTCATACCCACATTAACAAAAAACTAAAATTAAAGGTAGCTACCGACAAATAACAATAATTAAGGGGGATTATTGATAATTAATCATTTGCTTTCCGATAATAATTTAAATTATTATATGTGGGTTTTCTCTTTCTTTTTTTTTTTTTTTCACTGATGTGGGTTTTCTCTTATGTAACCAATAATTTAAAAAAAAAATTAATAACAAATTTCCGAAACAGATTGGAAACCGATACTCTCTCCCTTTCTCTTTCTCTGACCATCGAATTAGAGTCAGCTTGGGGATTTTACATCGTCGTTGAATCTTTGACCCCTTCTTCCATTGTTGATTTCCTTGCTTCTCCATCTTCTTTGTCTCCATTTCTGCCTCTCATTTCCTTTTCTTCATCGCTGTTTATGGGCGACGCGAAACCGGGGATTGTGATGGCTAACAGAGATCGGGAGCTTCTGATCCCAGTTGCTCATTCCGGCGAAGATGATAACGATGTTACACCCAAACCATCGTCTTCTTCCTCTTCGTCTTCTCATCCGGCTGGCCACGAGGTAATTACTTCTTTTATCGATTCAGAAATACGGCTTTTGATTTTATAGGTTGTGCTGATAGTTTTCTACGATTTAGGGTTTCGATTCGTCAAAATCAATTGAATCTTTTTTAATCGTAAGTGGTCGATTGCAGTTGCTGGGTGGGCATTTATTTCGAGAATTCAAAAGTTGCTTAGCATAATCTGACCAAAATTTTATAAACAATGATCTGCTTTCGGTTTCTAATTACCCCAACTCAGAAATTTGCTCAAAGATGTATGAAGTTCTGAGCATATTGAGTTTCCTTAAACGTGTAGTTATATTTTCCTGAATCATTAGTGATACCAGTGAACATGTGCAATACCAAAAGCGAAAATCTGTTCTCTGTTGTTTTGTTTATCTGCTATTCAAAAAAGGTTTTATCTCTTTTCCTGACTGAAAATTGCTATCTTTAGACATTTTACAAGTTGATCAGAAGCTGGGCATCAAAGAAGTTCATGACTGGATGGTAGGATTCATCTTTCTTGCTTACTATAATGGAGGATTAAGTTTTGAGATTTTACCCTAGTCTATTGCTTTGTTTTGCTTGTTCTTTTTACTAGTTCTGTTATAGCATCAAGTTCTGCCAATATACTCTGACTCCTAAATCACCCTGCAGCGTTATCTTGCTTCCAATGGCGATCACTTTCTATGTGACGTGGTGGTTTATTCATTTCGTGGATGGATTTTTCTCCCCAATATATGCTCAACTGGGAATTAATATTTTTGGTTAGCTTCTTCTTTTGACTGTAGTAATTAATTATGTGGTTATTTGCAATCACGAAAGTAAGTCTTTGTCATCTAGAAAAGTTACTAGAGGGGGCTATGCATATCAAAACCAAATTTTGATGTCAATCTCGTTGCAAATTTGTTTTCCAGGACTTGGGTTTATCACGTCCATTACATTTATCTTCCTGGTTGGGGTGTTCATGTCCTCATGGTTGGGTACTTCGGTTCTAAATTTGGGAGAGTGGTTTATCAAGCGAATGCCATTTGTTCGCCACATCTACAATGCGTCCAAGCAAATCAGTACTGCCATATCACCAGGTATTGTTGGATTTCTCTTCTTGAATCTCTGATTTGGTCGATTTTGGTGGAATATTTGACTAAATGACATGTCACCATTATATTACAGATCAAAACACCCAAGCTTTCAAAGAAGTTGCTATTATAAGGCATCCACGTATTGGTGAATACGCTATTGGGTTCATAACATCGACTGTTGTTCTCCAGGTCTGTTACAAGAAACCCCTAACGTTCTTTCTGTAAATGCAGATGTTATCTCAAAAACTAAGTGTGGTAAAATCATTGCAGACTTATGCAGATGAAGAGGAACTTTGTTGTGTGTATGTTCCTACAAATCATCTTTACATTGGAGATGTATTCCTTGTAAGTACAAAGGATGTAATCAGACCAAATCTCTCAGTAAGAGAAGGCATAGGTGAGGAAAAGATCCATTGATTTCATTTTGAAAATGTTGGAGATGTGATCTTCTGATCTTCGGGTGTGTTTTGTTTTTATGCAGAGATTGTTGTATCGGGAGGAATGTCGATGCCTCAAGTTCTGTCTACACTTGATATGAGAATGGCTCCAGAAAGAAGTAGAAATAGTAGAATTGAGAGAAACTGAAAATTACTTCTTTGCAGAAAGAAAGGATTCTCAAATCTTTATTACATGTGTTCGTCTTTTAAATTTGGATTCGGTTAATTTCACATTTGATGTTTTAGCATTAGACAGCAATGATAATTTAGAGAGACGAGTCCATTTGTTTTAACACTGTGTGTGTGTCTAGCTCTCCTACTCCCAACTAAGTTGTAAAATATACTTTATTTAGTTCCATTTTTATTTCCTTTATAAGTAATACTTTCATCAACTATTTATACTCAATTTCGTTGACAAAAAAATCATTTTTTAAATGGATGTTTTTTTTACTGTTATCATAATCGTCTTTTACGGTCGCAAAATAAATTTAGAATTGTGAAACTTCTATACTACAAGAAAATACAAAGATTTCCATTGAAAAATCGAAACGAAAAAACAATATGGAATGATGACTACAAAGATTTCCAAGGAAGCACTTGCGCGAATCTGGGAGTTAACTACCTGATTTTACTTGCCTAAAAAAAGATGCCTCATTGGTATCAAACTTTATGTAACCCGAACTCATTATATGGAAAAACGGTCGATTCCCACACAAATTATCTTCTATTGGATTATGTATATATGAATTAGTAAACAATGCTAAAATCTACAATAACTAATCTTAAATTTGAAATCACTACACAAACTATTGTTAAACAGCTAAAACCTACAAATTAACAGAATCCGTTTGTTTTGCCGTCTAACCATGCTGACTCAGATTCCACGTAGGCGAGATTAGTAAAACGACGCCGTTTTACATTAAAACCGAAACACAGTAAAACGGCGTCGTTTTGCATTGGGATAAATGCACACCATGGCGTTTTAGATAGAAAAACGACAACCATGTTTCTCAAATCGTGGGCTAACACATGTAAACAACAGCAACAAGAGGAAACGGCAGCAAAGGTTTCTTTACCGGAGGATCTAATCCCTATTTACGATCGTACGGTCATAAAAACTCCGCCGGGTCTCGAAACGGAGATTTTGAACGCTTGGCGTTCTTTACTGAAATTGTTTTCCGGTGGTAAAGAACGAGAAAACCAAAAGAGTTTGAAACTTCTTCCGTCGCTGGAGATTAGCCCCGACGTTTTCCGATTCACTCTTGACCTCACTCGTGAAGATATCCAAACGCTACGAGAGCGACTCAAGAGAGAATCATCATCCAAGGAGCTTCGATTGTCGACTTTTGTGATTACGTATTCCTACGCTTTCACGTGCTTAATCAGAGCTCGAGGAGGAGATCCGAACAGACCAGTTGGGTACGGATTCGCTGTGGATTGTCGAAGCCTCTTAGATCCATCGGTTCCGTCGAATTACTTCGGAAATTGCGTTTCGGCTTCGTTTAGACTGCCATTAAAGGCGGAAACGTTTATGGGTGAAGAAGGGTTTTTGGCTGCTGTGAAAATGGTTAGTGATTCGGTGGAGGAATTAGACGAGAGTGTGGCGAGGAAGATCCCGGAGGTTTTGGGAGCGTTTACGAATCTTCCACCAGGATCACAAGTTCTGTCTGTTGCCGGGTCAACCCGATTTGGAGTATACGGGTTGGATTTTGGGTGGGGAAGACCAGAGAGAGTGGTGATTGTGTCAATTGATCAAGGCGAAGCAATTTCAATGGCGGAGAGTGGTGATTGTGTCAATTGTGTCAATGGATTCTTCCAAAACGACGTCGTTTCACTGTGTTTTGGTTTTAATGTAAAACGGTGTCGTTTTACTAATCTCGCCTACGTGGAATCTGAGTCAGCATGGTTAGACGGCAAAACAAACGGATTCTGTTAATTTGTAGGTTTTAGCTGCTTAACAATAGTTTGTGTAGTGATTTCAAATTTAAGATTAGTTATTGTAGATTTTAACATTGTTTACTAATTCGTATATACATAATCCAATAGAAGATAGTTTGTGTGGGAATCGGCCGTTTTTCCCTCATTATATAGTCAAAACAATATGGAATGATGATCCATTTCTTTTTCACAACTATCGTATAACGCTAGATATCCCTACAAGTGATGATACGATTGATTTATTCATGCAAGTGAAATTGAAAACGTATTTCCTCCTAATTTGAAAGTTTGAAACCAAATTACCCATTGATGCTGAGTTAGTTGGTTTGAACGCGAACCAGTACCAAATCGCACCCGGGTTCGAATGCCACGATCCGATCCAATTGTTCTCCCCAAACACCTAGTTCACGAAAAATCCCCAAATGAAATCCCTAAAAACCCTAAAACAAAAAAAAATAGATTTTAGTGGCATTTGAAAGATTTGTAAGGTTCGAAATTGATAATTATACACATGGGTTAAAACGAAATCAATGCAAAATGGACAAAACCAATGCAAAATCAAAGGAAAATTGAAACAAAAAAGGGGATTCGAATTCAATAATGAAATGAAAAGAGGTTTGAATGCGAAATGAGAAATCGAAATGGCAAATTGTGTTTGTCATTGTGTTCCTAAATGAGCTTGATATCATATATCCATGATGCGACGACTGTGTTCTTCCTGGAAGCTGATTTCAGTGTTGGAGAGATTAGGGTTTGCTGATTGGAGAATAGGGTTCGTCGATTAGAAATTTTTCTTCGTCGATTAGGGATTTTTCTTTATCGATTTGGAGATTTTTCGGGAATGGTGTGTTAGTTTTGTTTTCAGTGGGTAATTGGATTTAAATTGGGTTGTAATTGGTTTAATTTTGATTAAATATTTTTTAATTCAATAGTAATCCAACCTTAAGTACAGTTATGTTTAATTTGATTTCGAATTTTCAATTTAAAAATACTTTGGTTTCGAATTTTCAAATTAAAGATACTTTGGTTTCGAATTTTCAAATGAAAGATACTTTGGTTTCGAATTTTCAAATTGTGGAAAAATATATTATCAACTTTATTGATATAGATAAATCAATTGTGATATGAGTTATATGAATATCTAATATTATAGGATAGTTTCAAAAGAAAAATAGATCCTGAGCCCATATAATATTTTTTTCTTCTTATTTTCTGGAGATCTAATCGAAACCATTTCAAAGGTTTAGACGAGGGTCGAATCCTTTATCCTCCTCGATTAATATAAAATTAAGTGTGGATTTCGTTATCTCCAGTGTCCCTCCTAAGATACGTTTCAAAATCAGAAAACTCGCAGCAAAATAAAAATCGAGCATGAGTTTAAACACAAAGACATCGATGACTTGTCTATTGTTTCTCCAATTTGTTTTGGTGTTTAGCCTCATCATCATGGGTGATGAGTAACAACACAGTCTTGTCGTACACAGGAACCGTGTACTCGGAGAGAGTTTATTTTCCTAGATTGATTTTGTATATCTTAGATTGATTTTGTATTATTTTGACCCAAAAAAAGAGAGGGTAAATATAGGATTTTGTTGGTTTCAAATGTGTATCCAGTTCGAAGTCATCTCAACTACAAAATTCACCGAATATATAACTACGGTGATGAAATGCTATACAACTTTTATATGTTTTCACACTTTTTTAAAATCTGCTAATGTTTAACAACTTTTTTCGTTTTTTGGTTTCTAGAAAATGATTTTATATATTATGAACAAGTAAAAAAAATGGTTCATGATTATCATCAAAAGTTATATCCATGATTTTATGTAGGCATTGACATAAAAAGTTCAACCCAAATCTCCATGTGGGTACTACATCGGGCCAATGGGCCAATAATTTTGTTTTGTTTTCGAGACTCTAAACATAGCGTGTAGGTTTTATTTTTTTTCCATGAAACAGCGTATAGTTTAGAGGAATTTGTCTGAACTACACGTTGGTTTATTTCCAACTATACGCTGTTTTATTTCTCCGAAAACCCTAGGTCCCAATTTATTTGTGTATAAAAACGCGTGAGAAAGATCGGACTGAGAAACATCATCAAATGGTTTTTTCAATCGCCGACGATTTTTAGCATTTCTCTTTCTCAAATTTCTTTTCAATTTATGGTTCTATCGATTTTTATGGACAGTGACGATTGATATTGAAAGGTCTCGTTCGTCGTAATATCGGCCGTAAAGGCTTATTTGCCGACCATTCTGTTATATCACCACCCATATTCTGAGTCCATCATCTTCTCTTTTCAATTTTTCTTTTCGATTTCGCCCTATGATTTTGACATTCGTATGTCTGAATTAATGCTTTGTCGAGACTTTCTGTGTTTGAATCTGTTTTTGGTAGCATTGGCCTATGATTTAATTGATATTGACAAGCATATGTCTGAATTACAATTGTTGATAAATCTAATCTTCTCTATGAGGCCTACTTTATGATCAATTCAAATCGATTTTATTCTCCTTTAACTCGTTTTTAAATTATTTGATGAAAAGAGAAAGAAAGTGAAGGGGTCAAGTGAGGATTGATAACGCATAGTTCAGATGATAAAATCTAAATGATTACATCTCTTCAGCATAGTCTTTCGCTCCTATCTGATGACCCTTTATTTCTCTTTTCTCTCATTTATTTATTTATTATTATTATCTCTTCAAAGATACGTTTTAAGTAAATGTATCTGTAATAACAATTAATATGTAGTAAGAGTTTTTCTTTGTAACTTGTTTACAATGTTTTAAGTTCTTCAACTTGATTATCAAATCTCGAACAACAATTGAACCGGGAATTCCTTGTTTTGTTGGAAGCCAATAGGAATTGTCGTTTGAGGCCAAGAAGCTTTACAAGAGCTATTTGTTTACTCTTTTTTGGATAGTAATAATTTTTAAGCTTTACAATCATAACGAAATATCGGATTACAATGATAATATAACAATTGAAGAAGCAGAAGCAAGGAAGCACAGTCATGAACCGAAGAGATCTGACTCCGTTTAGATAATGTAGTGTGGACTCTGAATTCAATGATCCAGAAGAAAAGATATATCACCATTTCTTATTGGGATACATACGCCTGAGTGGCTGTACAAGTAATATGATTGTGCTGGTGGGATGAAGTAAAAAATTTCCAGCCTTGTTCCGCCCAAACTTTTTTTGTCAATAGAATATTAAAGCAACAAGAGTGTTCTGTATTAGTAGTCTTCTTGGAGGCAAGAGACCTCATCTTAAGTGAAATTTGTGTCTCATTGTCTTTGTGCTATTGCTACTCCCCCAGAATCATTCTTTGTCACTGGTCCAATCAGTTTTCACTCTACCGATGCTATAACTATTTACCGGTGTTGCCTCAGCTGTTAACATCTCAGAAGCTATTCCACAAGTAGAGATACTTAAGCTCGAGCTTCTTGGAGTTATACTTGTGATTAAAGTTATGCTTAATATCTCCGCTACTATAATGGAGTCTCACTTTGTCTTTAGTTGCTGCATTAAATGAAGACGTCACTACCACTGATACTATGATTTGTTCTGAGCTAACAACTGTGCAGAACAAGAGTATGGAAGCAATGGGATAACCTTTACTCTTTTGGAGCAAAACGATTCATCTCATAAGAATTCATCTGCTGAGAAGCCAAGGAAGGCATATCAAACCAACTCAAAGTTCACAAAAATTATGTTGTACGATGTTACCTAGGTTGATGAGATCGTGGAGTTCGTGTCTAAAAATCAATTGTAGGATCATGAGTTGGTGCTTACATATTCGCATTGTATTTTTTCTTTGACTTCTAATATATCTTCTAGTTTGATTTTAAAATTAGATGGGCTACAAGTATAGGACTACTAGCATTTTATGAAGTTTCAAAGCCATTAAATATTTGTTTTATGATAATAATTAAATTTTTAGTATCGTCAAATTTATATTTATTTCAGTATTATTGTTTAATACTATTTTAATAAAATTTTAAAAAAATTTAATATTGAATAAAAGACTAACGGCCATTGTTTTCATTACACCGATCCTCATTCTAGTTGAACATAATGGTTAGTTTCTCATCTAAACCGTATGATTAAAAAGTCAGCTAATTTCTTCTTTCATTTAAATAGAATAATGTGTAACAAAAATAAAACTTGGTAGTACTGAATTAAACATACGAATCTGTCTTCGTTTTCCTTTTCTTTTTCTTTACCCTCCCACTCAACATCGTATCTGAACTTTAACCATTTCTTCCCTTCTAAAGAGAGTCAAAACTCTTCGGTTACAATGTGAAAACTTACAGAATCGAGAACGTACTATTTTGTAACTGACACTCAAAACAGGCGACAAATGGTCACCAAATCTACGCTTGTATCCATTTCCTTATTTTGTTCCCATGCATACATTAATACAATATTTATGAACAGGAAAACAAAACAACACATAGACATAGGTTACACACACAAAAATATGAAGATGTACCCAAAATCTGACTCAGACGTGACAAGTTTCGACCTATCATCATCACCGAAACGTCCCACTTACTACGTTCAAAGCCCATCACGTGACTCCGACAAGTCTTTCTCGGCGGCATTAACTCATCAGACCACTCCCACGGAGTCTCCGTCCCACCCATCTTTTGCTAGCCGCGTATCAAACGGTGGTGGCGGAGGATTCCGGTGGAAGGGACGGAGGAAATATAACGGCGGAAGATGGTCGCCGGGTGATAAAGAGGAATGTGGTGGTGATGGACGGTACGAGGATATTTATGGAGACAATAGAGGAATCTCCATCGCTACTTGTAGACTTATTTTGGGAGTTGTTGCGACTTTGACACTCTTTTTTCTTTTCTGTTCTGTTCTCTTTGCGGCTTCTCAACCCTTCTCTCCGATCGTCTATGTTAAGGTACTTCAATCTTATTACATATATATATATAGATAATATAGCAAGCTACTTATATCTTCGTATTGACATGCATGGTATTAAATAGGGTGTGAATGTTCATACTTTTTACTACTGGGAAGGTTTAGACAATACAGGAGTTCCGACAAAGATCATGAACATCAAATGTTCAATGGTGATCACAACACACAATCCTTCGACATTCTTCGGCATCCACATCAGCTCCTCTGCTTTCAAACTCATCTACTCTCGTCAATTCACACTTGCCATTGCTAAGCTCGAGAATTATTACCAACCAAAACAGAGTAACCACACCTCTAGGATCAATCTTGTTGGTTCCAAGGTTCCACTATATGGTGCAGGAGCGGACTTGGCTGCTTCAGACCATGATGGTGGTGGAGTCCCCGTGAAGTTGAAGTTCGAGATTCGATCACGAGCCAACGTTGTCGGAAACTTAGTCAAGTCCAGGCATCGAAAACATCTCTCTTGCTTCTTCTTCATCTCTTCCCACAACAACACATTCGTAAAATTCACCAACAAGACTTGTAGTTAATAGAAGTTTCTTCATTTTCTTTTCTTTATCCATCGCTTTTTTTTTTCAAAGAACAAAACACAAACTAGTTTAACTATTTTTTTTTTTTTTTTTGGGTTTATCAAATAGTGAAACGGAATGTCCAAGTTACATTCTTTTTCGGATCTAATAAGAAATTCGAAAAACTATTTTTAGAAAACAAGTGAAAATAACACGTGGAAACAACCAATTGGTGGAGTAGATCAAGGAGTAAAAAATTGAGAGAACATTTCTTACTTGTAACTCTGCATCTTCATTATTCGCTAGTAAAAACAAATTAAAGGAAAAACAGAGTTTGTTACCGAGCAGAACCAGTGAGAAAAAAGATGATGGACGCGACGTCCGAATCAGAAAGGACAAGCCTGGACCTGTCTATTTCATCACCAAAACAAGCTTACTATGTCGAGAGCCCCTCAAGCGTGTCCCAAGTATACGATGGTGATAAATCCTCTTCCTCTGCTTCTCTGATTCAGATTCAGACCCCAAACTACACTATCCTCACCGAGTCACGTCTCTCTTCTTCAAGCCGCACTTCCAATGGGACCAGCGGTGTGGGATTCCGGTGGAAGGGAAGCTCAAGGAGGAGAGAAATGTATTGGCCGGAGAGGTATTACACGATTGATGAAGAGGATGTGTATGAAGAGAACCAAGGATTATCGGTGGGACAATGCAGAGCCATATTGGTAATTTTAGGGACTGTTGTTGTGTTCTCTGTTTTCTGCTCTGTTTTGTGGGGAGCTTCTCATCCTTTCTCTCCCATTGTTTCCATCGCGAGCTTCGATCTCCATAGCTTTTATTATGGAGAAGGATTAGACAGAACAGGAGTTGCCACCAAGATTTTGAGCTTTAACAGCTCAGTGAAAGTGACAATAGACAGTCCTGCTCCTTACTTTGGTATCCATGTCTCTTCTTCTACCTTCAATCTCACCTTCTCTGCTCTCACCCTCGCGACTGGTCAGGTACTCTCTGTTTCAGATTGGCACTCATTTCTACTATATCATCAATCTGATTTTCATATTTTGGTTGTGAAGCTGAAGAGTTATTACCAACCAAGAAAGAGCAAGCACACAAGTATTGTGAAGCTCCATGCCTCCGAGGTTCCTTTGTATGGAGCAGGACCACACTTAGCGGCTTCCGACAAGAAGGGAAGAGTTCCAGTTAAGTTGGAGTTTGAGATTAGATCGCAAGGTAATCTTTTGGGGAAGCTGGTCAAGTCTAAGCACTTGAATCACATCTCCTGCTCCTTCTTCATCTCTTCCAAGACCTCAAAACCCATAAAGTTCAGTCATAAGACCTGTATACTAGTTACCAAGTAAAAACTATATATTTTTTTTTTAATTTCTCCACTTTGCAAATAAGAATTTCTTGTCTTTTGTGATCTGCAATCCAATCTTTTACTTCATAAGTAAGGTATGTGGATTTCATTTCTATCTGCACAACTGTTTCAGACGAAAATATGCTAAATCAAAATGTTTTAATGCTCTATTGCTTATCCACAGCACAACCACCTTCTAGCACTGTCCCGCTTACTCTGTTTGGTGGCCAATATCGAAAAACTGACCGTCCTATAATATTCTTCAAAGGCAGAGGACCCCTGGAGACAAAACGAGTTTTTCAGAGTAAGGAACAATCTAAGAAAAAGCTAAGTTTCATGATAGATATCTAAAAACAGATTGAAAATAGGTCTCTCACCATACGTGTGAATCATAACTGTTATTCCGGTTGTCACCCATCACAAACACCGAATTTTCTGGTACACGCTACAATGAAAAAGTAACTAAGATCAGAAATGAACAAAACCAGTGGGTCTAGGTTTTTAGCATTTGACTGAAAGACATTGATGATACTTACAACTGGTGTCATTTCATAACCCGGAGGCTCTAAGATGAAATTTTCATTTCGAACAACACCGTTAACCATCAGTTTCCCATCATGAACCTGTACATTTCTCCCAAACCAATAACCATCGGCTTCACTATTATAACTCTATTCACTAATAATGCATGCTATGATTCAGAGTATGACCATACCTCCACAAGGTCGCCTTCTTTTGCAACGATACGTTTAATGAATACGTCTGCATCGGTGTACCCAACTTCCTGAAGAACTGGTGGACTTTTGAAGATTACAATATCGTTTGCACAAGGCTTCCTGAAATAATAAGTCATCTGAAACACAGACATCCCCCCCACATCTTAGTAACAAGTCACCAAAACTCATCAATGAATCTCTTTATCTCATACTAAACCTCATAACTCTTAAGATGTAAAAGCTTGAACATTTAACCAAAACACAAAACCTTAAACAGCATTCCATAGGTTCCTAATCCCTTAACTACAGCTCAGAAGTTCCAAAATTTAGTGTTCACTAAGAAAGGTAATCTAAAGCATGTAAATTTAAACAGAGAATAGCACCTTCTCCGCAACCAATCTGTCTCCGACATCAAATGTAGGATACATGGACAAGGAAGGAATGTATCTTGGTTCTGCAATAAAATATCGAAACGCAAGCGATACAGCCACAGCCAATATCACAGTCTTTGCATCGTCCGACGTGAAATCTAGCCACTCCGGAAACAGCCTGTTTTTACCCTCCACTTCACCGTCACCGTCAACGTTATCTTCACTCTCGCCTTCTCCGCCGCTGCTCCTACCTCCCCCGGAGTCTAACGGCGGCGCAGACTTTGTTGTATCACCTGAATCCTTAACCCCATAGCAACTCAAACTCCGCCGGGAGGTTTCACGGTTTAAATTTGTTCCTCGGGTATTGAAAACCAGACGAAGGCAAGAAACAAATTGAGATCTCTGGGTGAAATTGACATGAATTGGGTAATTAGGGTTCTTGAAAAATCTGGAATTGAAATCAGATGTGAAAAAAGTTAGCGAGGGGGTGGAGAAGTGAAGCGATATCATCATCAACGGATCAGCTTCAGAAACAATTTTTTTTTTCTGTTCAAATAGGCTATTTGTCAAACAGGGGATGACTGTAGATTACCTTTCTTAGTGAACACTAAATTTTGGAACTTTTGAGCTGTCTGGTTATTTCATCTTCCTTCTTTAATTTGACAAATTTTTAAACTATATAAAAATAGATATTATTTGAAAAATATATTTCAAAAAATAATATTTAATTTTTAGAATATTATTTCAAATTTTATTATAAATAATAAATTTAAAAAATATATACGAAATATATAAGAAGGTTAAAACATATATTATTATTATAAAATCTAAATATTTATAATTTAAATGTTTATTAATCCATTTAAATAATTTTTATCTAAAAATAAATAAAATAACTATATCTAGTAATTTAATAAATTATAAAAAAAAAATTTTATTTTTATATTTTAAAAATATATTTATAACTATTATATAATCTAATATTTAAAATTTAAATTTTTATTAATATATTTAAATAATTTTTATCTAAAAAATAAACTATAATAAATTTTATATTTATATTTGTATTATGAATATTATATAAAATAATTTAACATTCAATTAAAATTTGTAAACTATAAATATTTGATTAAATTTATAAAAATAAAACAAAATATTATATAGGTCAATTTCTATTTACGAAGTAACAATCTGACGGCCATTCACTTTTACTTTCAACTTTATAAACCCGAATATTTGGCGTCAGCAAGTTTTCAAATTTAACAAAAAAATATAACTCTAATTCTTTTTTGTGAAAAGATATTTAAATTGTATAACCCTAATCCTAGAAGCTTCTTAAATATCAAATCTATAGTCACCATGTTGGCCATGCAAATCCAATATTATACATTTATTCTCTATTTTTATTCTTTTTTTTATAGTATGTTTTTTTTGTAAGATCTCTTCGTATGTATTGGAAAACATTTTTTGTTAGTTGATGTTTTCTATGGGATTTTACTAACCCTAGCTAGATCGATACCTGCATGAGTTAGTTTCACATTTGAATTCATATAATTCTAAATAATTATAAAATTTGAGTGAGATTAGTGAGACAATTTTAATAAATTATTTGGAAAACATTTAAAAAAAATAATTTTACTATGACGTGTTATTAACAGAAATGTCATGATAACGTATCATCACTACAATGAATTTCAAATAAATATATAAATAAGTTTAAGTTATTAGAATAATTACGATATATGTCCTTGTTATTAATTTGATTATCGAATCAATATATTTTATTAAACTAACCAAAAATATTATTAAATTCGTAAAAAAATATTCTTTTTTCCTTAATTAACATATACAAAAATTATTATTAAAAATTATTTTAAATAAAATTTAAAATTATATAAATATTTAGTTTATATTTAGTAATAAATAATATTATATAATTTGCAAATATTTTTCCTATATAAGGCGTGAATATAAATCTAGTTAAGATATAATAGTGAAATTAATGAGAAAATGATACATGTTAATGAAAAATGACATCAAATAGTTTTAGTAATTACGTTTCCTGTTTAATATTAGAGAGATATTAATATTAGAGAGATTATCTTTAAAACAATGAAGACTGTTTCAGTATAATTTCAAATGATCATGGGCCGTGTCAGAAAATTATATTGGGCCGAGTCAAAATATGATCATGGGCCGTTTACAGTCAGAGATTATGAAATTACGACGAAACCAAAACTATGTAATTTCCTGGAAAACTGGTTTGTAATGAAAAATTGTTCGTGGGCTGAAGCCCATTTAACAAGCTATATGATATTCTCATTGTAAAAATCTTTTTGAGTGTTGACTCGTAAAAAAATGAAGGATTGAACAGGAGACGTTCAGGAAGAACTTAAAACTGTGTGTTGTTTCTTCCAACCAAGACCAAAATCGCCTTCTCCCGCGGCGGTTCTCCGCTCCCAATCTCTCGCGACGACGACGACATCGACGACGACGGCGAAAATACGACTGGTCAAATATGTTAAAGCTTTGGAGATGGTACCAGCGATGCCTGGCCGTTCATCCTGTGAAAACTCAGGTCATCAGTTCCGGTTTTCTTTGGGGATTTGGCGATGTCACTGCTCAATACATCACGCATTCCACTGCGAAGCCTCGTCTTCTTCGTCTCACCGTTAGTCATTTTCGATCTCCTTCTATTCGATTCTCTCTCTCTCCTGTTCCAGAGCTCATTACCTCTATTGAAGTTTCATATTGGGATTCTCTCCGATTCTGGGTTTTTTCATTGTTATTTTGGAGCGGATTTTCTTAAACATAATTTAGATTCTTGAGCTCTGGATTTCATGATGTTTTTGGTTCAAGTTCGTATCAATTGGTTCCTGTGCATCAGTATATATGGGACATTTCATTGAATGGGTAAATGCTTGACAAATGCGTTGATTTATGCAGTTCTTCTGTACACTGAATGGTATATTTCTGGAGTTTTCTTCGATATCCAAGAAAATGCTACATCCCGGCTCCATCTTTCAAGTATTCAGGGTTGTTTTGTTTTGTTTTCTCCATTAACAGTTCTCTGTTAGCTTAGGGGTTTCAAGTCGTGGGTCTTCTTTCATGGTACAGATACATTGGAACGTATTGTGTTACCTAAGTAGCATCTCCTTCAAATCTGCCAAGGAATTTAGGTCATTCGTATTGCACAATAGATTTATTTCTTAGTTGATGGTTAGAAACATTTCTCAAATTCTCTTGTAGTATACGACGTGCAGTTACGTGTTCACTGAGATTCCATGGTCATATACTGTTAACACTCTTACATACGTAATAACATTTTTCCAAGAATCAGGATATGTTTCAGGCCAGAATTTTGTGCACTACTGCTTTTCGGTTTTATTTTTGCAAGCTGTATTAGTTGAGTAGAGGTCTTCTATACTTGCAAGATAATCACAGAACCAATGTGTTAGTTTTCACTTTTCTAGCTGGTGGTGTAATACTTTCATGTTAACATTGCATCACAACTCACCCTTTTGGTCCATTGGTAATACAAGTTCATCCTGCTATATATAGTTCTGGGGATTAGCAACTTTTATGTATTGCTTCTATGGAAGAATGAGATGCTTTTTCAACTTATGAAGTCTTTTGCTGCAAAACAATCCTTAGATTTAAAGACACCAACAAAGCTCAGAGTCATTTGGTACTTTTCTATGTGATTTTGGCTCCATTTGCCTCTAAGGTCTATGGTATATAGGTTGCTAGAAGAAGAAATTTATTTGAGATCTGTTATATATTGCTTCGAGTATTGGCTAAATATCGAGACTTCGTTGACCTACATTTGGTCAGGCACCAAACTATGGTTAGTATAACATGACAAAAACAAAAATGTTGACATAGATGCCATATTTATATATAGGTTGCCAGAGAGACATATCTATGAACTTTTGCTAATGTATATGTTTTAGCTATGTATTGAGGCCATATATTGGGTCGAGCACTAATCTATATTCAATGTAACAGGAAACAAATAAAGATGTAGACAGAGATGCAGAATTCAAGGTTAACTGGAAGCGAGTAGCTATCACAAGCATGTTTGGCTTTGGGTTTGTCGGACCTGTTGGCCACTTCTGGTTTGTTTCCTTCGTAGTTTAGCTTTTGTATGGATACTGATCCAGCTACACTGAATCAGATACTGAGAAAGAATGGTTTATGAATAGATTGATAAATCTGATATTGTTGGGTTCACAGGTATGAAGGCCTTGATAAATTCATAAAAGTGAAGCTTCGATATGCACCAAAATCAACACGGTTTGTGGCTGCCAAAGTTGCAATGGATGGTCTTATCTTTGGCCCCATAGATCTACTGGTGTTCTTCACATACATGGGATACGCCACAGGCAAAAACACAACTGAAGTGAAAGAAGGACTCAAGAGGGATTTTCTTCCAGCTCTTGCGCTTGAAGGCGGAGCATGGCCTCTTCTTCAGATCGCAAACTTCAGATACGTTCCCGTGCAGTACCAATTGCTTTACGTCAACATATTTTGCCTAATAGACAGTGCTTTTCTCTCATGGGTCGAGCAACAGAAGGATGCAGCTTGGAAGCAATGGTTTACTACTTCATTTCAAACGCTGAAAGAACGAGGTGGCACAGGCGGAGTATGATCGTTTTCCCGTCATGAACTATAATTTGAAAACAAAAAGAGTGTAATTGGTGATTTTCAATAACAAAAGTTGCCTATGATACAGATTCTTTATCAAATATTATTTCGTTTTCGCAAGAATTCCATGAATAAAAATGGTTGCATTAGGCTTAAAGAAATGAGCAAAGGCCGCCTCCAAGTGGTACTCTTGGTAGAAACAGTGCAGATGCCTCAAGGCATGAACAATAACTGAAGCCAATAGCCTGAAAACAAGTACACAGAAGAGAATGAGAGTCATGGTTTTGTAGTTGTCAAATCCAAAACACAAGTGCGTAAGTATTGTCGTAAAATGGAAATTTCACATACAGGAACACTGAGTAGTAATCCGGAGTGATTGATCAAGACAGGTAGGCTTCTTCTTGCAGCGGCTGGGATAAACTTTAAGGACTTTAGAGCTTTTTGTGAAGATGAAGTAGAGTGATTTGTATTCGAGCATCTTGAAAGCTCGGCTAGATATAGCCAGTCGGATTCAACCATGTGCCGAACCTCTATTAATGTAGCTGTACGCACTGGACAATTTTTGCAACCTGCTTCATCACATTGGTTGTCACTCAAGTTCCACCTGATGAGAAACCTGTTCATGAAGTAGAGATTTTGCCCTGACCAAAGATGTACTTTATCCGAGGAAGATGCAATGTTGGTTCTATGCTCTGTTTCATCCACCGATTTGTCTTCTGTTTTATTTATAAACCGATTGGTCTCATCCCTCTGTAGTAGCTCGATGGTTGTATAGGTCGATTCACTCAGAAGATTGAGCTCTCTGGCTTTACTTAATACGGATTCAGATGCAACATCCAAAAACCGGACTTCAAACAATCTGCTCGGGGCCGCATGGTCTGAAAAAGATTTTGCATCTGATGTGATTCGAAAGTCATCAAATGTTGGTTTTCTTTGAGCTTCACTGAAGCAAATGTTCAAGAGTTCCATCTTTGACGCTAAAGGGCAATCAACAAAACAGGAGACTATAATTTTGGTACCCTTCGACCCAGGAGCCGGACTAAGGTAGCAACCAGCAGCTGTTAGAGATGTCTGTGAATCCATATGGTGGAAATGTTACTTAAAAGTAGCACATATCAAAATCTAGAGACAGAACAGCATGAAAAATGATTACCTTGCACGGAACTGTGCGAAGGTAGTTCAAAAGCAGCTTTGAAGTGTTACCTCTGATTGGTCTCTGCCGTTGAGAGATAAACTGGAGATTCGAGAGATCAATAAGAGTCAACAAAATACTCAAAGGCGATAACTTTACCTTTACCAAAGCAAAAAATTCAAGATGTAACACCTGCAGGACTGCAGCGAGATACTTTGAGAGGCAAATGTCTTTAACTTCTGTAGGGTTTAGTCTCTTTAGATCAAGAACAGCATATCCCTTCTGCCAATTCCAACATCAAACAGAATTGGCTTTTCACTCTTACAATATCAGAAACAGATTACACATGTGGACTTAAACCGTAAAATGCTATTACATCTGTCACTATTACAGTCTGTTTGATTAAGTCTGTGCAAACTTTATCAACATACGAACGTGTTCTCCGACATTCAGAAATGACTGCTTGTAGCTCTGACTTGAATATACCTGAAATGAGAAACTATATTAGTCAGACATCACCTTCAAGCTTTATAACAAGTCAGGTTTGATGTTTGATAGACTTGCCTGACTGTAGATTTCCTATTGATGTTCGGATCCTATTCCGAACAAACAGCTGACTACGATTAGTCGGATCTTCAACCCACTCTTGTCTACCCCATTGACATATCTGCTTGTTACCACTATAGAGTTGATTACAGCAACCATAATACTATAATCAAATTTGAGTTGCTAGATTCAATTGAACCTTGTACATGTCTTCTTTCCGTAAATCCAGCAGCGGCCGCACTAAGAGAATAGATCGGTTCTTCATATGTTTTGCATCTAACTCCAAACTGCGGGAGAAAATCTCAGAAACAAATGCTGTACCCGCAAGCCCAAGAACTCCGCTACCGCGAGATAACCTGAGAATGAACAACTCAGCCTGCATCCAATTCAACATTCCAATCAATATAAAACATTTTACTTTCCTAAATTCTCAAGCGTCTTTACCTGGTCATCCGCATGATGTGCTATAAGCAAAACCTCAATCTGTTTTCTGAAGCAAACATTTGAAATCATCTGATACCTGTAAAGAGGAAAACCACGTAAACAGAGAATTTAACATTTGATGATTCAAATCAGTAGGAAAAATAAAAGCAAACCTCATTTCACGAGCTGCTTCTTGCAAGTGACCGTGCTTTGGTCTACCATTCACCCAATCACAACGAGCAATCTCACATCTGATTCCTGTAAATTTCCCCAAAAGTTACTAAAACATTAACTGCAGAATCAAATTGGTCATAGCTTTTAAAAAAATTGTACCCATTTCAGAAACTCTGCAACATACAACTTCAGCTTCTTCTTTACTCTCTTGTCGTAATCCATGATCCACAACTATAGCAACAAGTCCATCGATGAAACCATCTGTCTTGTTAAGACCACTTAACCCTTGAGTTTTCCATTTTGCAGTTAGGATACAAAGCGCCATACTATCAGGCCCACCTGAAACTCCCAAAGCTGAAGGCACAAACGCAATTTCTCAAAAAACACTGTTTCTGGTTATGTAAGTAAACAAAAAAAAAAGCATCAAACTTTCAATTTAATTAGTACACTTACCAATCCGGTGGTGAGGTTTAAGTCCTGCCATGGCCATTCGTCTATTGAAAAGCTCCATATATCTCGTTTCATCGACCGTTTCGGGAACAAAGGCGAGCTTACAGAACAATCTTGAGAAATATGGGTGACGGGACTGAATCGGATACGGAGAGAAAAGGGTTTTAGGAGAGAAGGAAAGTGAAACCTTAGGGATGGAGCTCGAGAGCAAAGTCGATGGTTTTCTTCCATTGGAGCATAGGGATAAACCTCGCGCCATTCGCGAACGAGAGAATTTGACGAGTTGTGCCGCTTCAAAATTAGTGTTCACTTTCAAAATTTAATCCTTTTTGTAACTCACCATTTTGCATCATAATGCTTTTCTTTTATGACATCATGCAAACCTATATTTCTGGACCGGAAAATCTAAGATTGAGTTAATTCTAAAGTATATTAGTATCGAAGTAAAAACAAAACTTGAAATCACACAAATGTTTTGTATACACGAGAGGTTATGTGATTAATGATTGTTGGTACATTTGTATAAAGAACGGTTTGTTGGAACCAAAGCCACAACAAACAACCTACATCACACGATCAAATCTAAGGGAAAACCATCAATTTTAATCTGAACAATCTTCCTCGTGTGTTTTTATATTGTGCAAATTTCAACATTTATCTTTTAATAATTAAAATTTTATACGTGACTTAATAAATACATAGCTTTTTTGATATTTTCATTAACGAAATCTGATTTTTGTTAATATTAACTGACATGATATAAAATTGGGTGACGTGACAGCGCATGTGCAGTAAATCGATATCGTTTTTCATAACACATGTTTTCCCATTTTTTCTTCCTTCCTCAATCACGATTAAGATTTAGTATTGGAGATTTTTCGAAAACAAAACCATGTGTTATGAAAAATGAAAAAAAAAATCAGAAAACATGTGTTATGAAAAACGATGTCGTTATAATCGATTAAATCAACGTCGTTTTATTGCACACACATTACCACGTCACCTAATTCGTCTATGTCATATACCACGTCGCATTTATTAAATCATATTTAAAATTTAAATTATTAAAAGATAAATATTAAACCCAAGAAAAAAATGAAAGAATAATATTCAATCCTCAATCTAAGTATCAATATCACAACTTCTAAATAAGAAACCAAAAATTGAAAAGGTATCATACTTATATCGTTTTTACTTTCAATTAGAGTAAGGCAATTTTCTCAAATCTTTACAGTTAAAAAGAATGAATCCCAAAAAAAAATTAACCTGCAAATTTCTCCCCTCTTATAATGGTTTAAAGAGAAGGTCCACCATAAGCTTGACCGGTTCTTTTAACCTTTCCCATCTCCAATTCACGTGTGGTTTGACCCTCGCTGCTCGAACCAGACGGGTACAGTCCATAGTCACTGGTTGGATTACTGTATTGGGCGGTCACGTTGTACTCTTGAGTTCCAAGTGCCATTTTCCTAAACTTGTTCATGTCCTCATTGTATTGGCTCGAGTCATAATCCGTGCTTCCTCCATATGAGCTGTAAACGTTGCTGTGACCCGGTCTCATCCCTTCGTTGAGATCTGACAGCGATACGTTTCCTTCTAACGCACGCACAATCTGCTCGTTTTCACTCACTCTTTTAACATATTACTTCGACTATGAATACTCACCCAAGAGGAAATGATATGAGTAAGTTACCTGACTCATGCGAGGTCTGCGGCGAGCTGAATGACGAACACATGCTGCAGCACAAGCAACCATGCGAGCCATCTCCTCTCTGTCATATTCATTATTCAGTTTTGTATCGGCCAAACCCTCAAAGTTTCCTTCCTCAGATGCTCGGTTAAGCAAGGGTCGCGCCTGTTTGCATTATTCACACATAGCTTTTGCATCATTCAACAGTCAAATTGTAAGACAAATCCATGTCAAGTTTAGATTATTTGCAGTCAATAGTAAGTACCCAGTCAACTAAGCTGTCATCAACATAGACATTGTTTGCATCAACAGGGCCACGTCCGGTTATTAGCTCCAAAAGTACAACACCAAATGAGAAAACGTCAGACTTTTCTGTGAGCTTTCCACTTGCAGCGTATTCCGGAGCCAAATACCTAAAATCCCAACACCAAAAAGTTTCAGAATTTGTAAAAAAATAAAAGATAAAGCTCCAAAGAAACTTTACAAACTACATCAATGTACATATTTAGCTTCACGATTGTTTTTACCCAAAGGTTCCCATCACGCGTGTGGATACATGAGTGTTTGTATCCGAAGCAATCTTGGCAAGACCAAAATCAGCAACCTGAACGATATAATAGCTTCAGTGACACAAATTACAAAATCACATGACGAACATGTCGAATCAAGATAAATCATACCTTTGCTTCAAACTTGAAATCCACCAGTATGTTTGCTGCCTTGATATCCCGGTGAATGATTTTAGGATTGCCTGCAAAAACACGAGTGCCTCATAAACAAACACAGACTATATTTATCGAGCATCTATACATAAATTTCCCGATTTTAGGCATACAATCTTCGTGAAGATACGAAAGTCCTTTAGCAGATCCAAGAGCAATCTTTAATCTTGTGCTCCATTCCATCGTAGGCCGTCCCTTCCCTATAACAAATTTTCCTTAAAATACAATGCTAAATGGCACAACAAAGCAGATTTTATCACAAGAAAGAGTTTAGTTTTGTCTAACCATGGAGGTGAAACTCAAGGTTGTTGTTAGGAACAAACTCATAGACAAGCATCCTTTGAGCACCAGCGATACAATAACCGACAAGAGAAACCAAATGCTTGTGGTGGACTCGGCTAATGATCTCAACTTCTGCTTGAAACTCTCTCTCTCCCTGACCACTCCCAGCTTTCAACTGTTTCACAGCAACTTCTTTCCCACTAGGCAATATACCTTTGTGCACGTAACCAAACCCGCCTTGTCCTAACAAATTAGCGTCAGAAAAGCCATTGGTGGCTCTAGCTAGCTCCTCGTAAGTGAAAGTGCTTTTGGAGAAGCCTAAAACAAGCCCTGGAGGTGGTGGAGGAAGAATTGGAAGATCTGAGTAGTTCGAGTCAGAGCCGCCGCTGCTGCTTATAAAAGCCGGTGGTGGAGGCGGCGGAGGTGGTGGAGATGGAGGCTTAGGTGGTGGTGGTAGTGACGTCACCGCGTGATCTGACGGTCGTGATGCGTTTTGTTGCTGCCAGTATTGTTGTTGTCCACCGTAAGGTCCTCCAGCTGAGAAACACAGGAACATCAAATCTCAAAATCGGATTCTACATTGCAAAGATTGAAATTTTCTAAACAATTAAGATCTTTTCCACAAATGATAACGTAACAAATCTGAATAGGATAATTAGCATGCAAATTTTGAGGGTAATTGCAGAAAATGAGGAACAATTTTGGTTCAAGATTTGATTTTGATTATACCTTTGGGACCAGAAGGAGGTGGAGGAGGAACATAGTAAGCAGCTTCATCGTCGTCTCTTCTTCGTTTCTTCTTACAAAGGAGACAAATCAGAGTCAGTACCACAAGTACAACGACTCCTCCGACGGCGATTCCAACCACCACTTCTGTTGATAATCCGCCGGAAGAAGAAGACGGCGAAGATGGCGAAGAGCTTGATGGAGTTCGAGGAGATCCTCCTCCGCCTGAGGGATTCGATGGTGGTCCCGAAGTTGGAGATGGAGGGCTTCGAGTGATGGATCCAGGAGGAGTTGGTACGGAGGGAGACGGCGGAGATGGGGTGACTGGTGAGGAGGGAGATAGCTGAGGAAGAGGAGGAGTTGAAGGTGTGGTTGGAGAAGGAGGAGGAAGAGAAGGCGTTAAAGGAGAAGACGGAGGCGGAGAGGTTGAATTAGTTGATAGCGGGGGAGGAGAAGAAGGGGTCGTAGTGGGAGGAGGAGAAGAGGCTGGCGGAGGAGTTGTGGTAGTGGAATTTGTGGGAGGAGAAGGTGGAGATTCTGACGGAGTAGTCCCCGGAGACGGCGCCGAGGACATTTTTGCTTCGATCTAATCAAAAAGGGAGAAGAAGGGGTAGAGAGAGACAGAGGTAACTGATGGAATGTTACAAAAAGCAGACGGGAGGAGGGATCCGGTGGCACCGAGACTTGAGTTTTAACGGAATTTGGACAAAGGAAGCTGTTTTGGGTCCCACACGATTCCTCCGCGTTAATATTTTTTTTTTACGTTCTTTCTGTCTCTTTTTAACCCCTCCGGAGGTTTTTCGACAATTTTTGGAACTACAAATTTCAGTTTGGAAACTAAAATATAATTATATTTCCTTTTTATAACCCGAGTGTCCTGTTATGAATATGTGAAATTATTACAAATATATTACACTATTTTTAAATTAAATAATGTAAATTTGACCAGCAGATTGATAAATATCTACACTCACTCTTATAATACTTTCAAAAAAATTATTAAGTATTTTATATGAAAATTTTGTCATGTTAAAAGACAAAAATGTTGCCATTTTGGATAACTCGTACCGGCGTATGTGCTAGTTTACCAATTTACCTTTTTCTAATTCGTTGAAAATGTTAAACCCAATTCGAAAAAGTAATGACGATAAACTCACATCTCTGACGCCCATCGTGAAATGTTTTACGAAAATGTTAACTTGGAAAAGCTTTTTGCTTAATGGTCCATCAAAAATAGAAATTTCTATGCATTATATATCGTCAGAAAATGTTAGAAGAGAAAATACTTTATATATCAATTTTCTCCCAATATCATTCACTCACTGAAGAATTTTTCTTTACTAAAATACTTTTTTGGCTCAAAGTTCCTGATCGAGTTGGGGAATTGTATATATTCCTTTAACAAAAAAAAAGAGAGAGAATTGAATAAATTCGAAATGTAGGTTTTTCCTTCTTTTTAAGAAATAAGTGTGGTATATGACAAATTGACTATGCCAAGTGGGATGTGAACTAAATTATGCATTTGATGAGAACACTGAATAATTCGATTGTTTAAGGACCAGAAATATAAGGTATGTTAGATCGTCTCGACGTCTACCATTTTTTGTTTTGGCCATCGATTATCTAAAATATTAACATTCATGAATCTTGAATTAGTAACAGAACAAATAACTTATATTGAAATCGTAACCATCATTTTCAGAAAAAGTTAAGAGGCTAAAGCTCATAAAATAAAGGTTTTATACGTCAAATAATAAAAAAACTAGAAGTGTTATATTTAATTAAATTTCTTATATTTAGTGATTAAAACGGTTATGTATTTTCTATAGTTATTAAATTTGAACCTCCACTATTTATTTTTATATTTTTTAATTTTAAATATAGGAGAAAAATTATACAATTAAAAAACATCAACTTTATGTATTTTAGATATTAAATGATATGGGGCAAGTCCTGTATATCATAGAGAAACATTGCAGTCAAATTTTGTTTATATGTCATTTCCATAAAATTTCTCAATTTTTTATTTATATTTATTTATTTCTTTGATATTATATTCTTTCCTAAACTAATTATCAATTAATTCCGAAAAACTAAGAAGGTATCTTAATTAAGGTTATTTATATTGACAAACACAATTTAGGTAAGTATAAACATTTAAGAAATCAAATTCAATAAAGACATACATCGACATAATTTTAGTAATTCAATATACATTGACATTAGAAAATTATAGAAAATGAAATTTGTTACTTCCAATATTTTTTAGAATAACAATTTTAGAAACTGGCATAATTATAATACTCAGTTACTAACGTTATTTATTATTTCTTATTTCTCTTTAGTGATAATAATACAACCCCATAAAATTCAACATATATTTGAATTTACATCATACTATATTTAATACTAAAATATAATAATCATTATAATATGTATTTTCACATTATTTTCAAAATAAGTAAAATTACATTATTATTAAATTATATTTCAATTATTTGTTGATATTGAAATCGATTGGCAAACTCATATTTGATGGCTGTATTTTTTCTCTCTTTTTAAAAATGTTTTTCGGTGCTTGTGTTGCAAATTAAGATGGCTTTAGTTTAGACAGGTGATAAGGTTAATATCCTTTTCCCTTAATTCTTGATGTGGCCACGATTAAACCTCCTCTTCGGTGTCTTTTTAGTCGACCTTTCTATTGACCTAGAAATATTGAAATCGACTGGCAAAGTCAAGTTTTTTGAGTTTTTGACTCACTTGTTGTTATTAAGGGATGGGTCAAAGAACTATGAATTTGCGTTACAATATGCATAGATTTCATGAATGTGGAAGTTGAGTTTGAATTGTGTGGTTTGGATTATTGAATAATAGAAATGGAATAATTACACTGAATGAATTACAATTACATATATACAAGTTCTAAGAAATTATTTTAATAAAAACAATGTATTATATTCACTAGGATAAAATAAAATTTTGTAACGAATTTTTTCAACGAATTATTTCATCGCAATCTTATTATGACTCAGACAAAAAAATTGGAGAGTCTAATCTATTCACCACCATTATCAGAGTATAAAGTTTATGAGATTTTTATTTTAAAAAATATAACCAAGTGTAACGTATGTAGTGATGTACAAAAACGACATAAGTCAATGTTCATTTGTCAGTCATTGTTTCATACGGATGTGATCGATTGTTGTTTGTTTACCTACTACAGCTATCTATGATCAATTGAAGCGGTAATGATCAATTGAAGCGGTAAGATGTTACGTTTTCTGCTATAATTTTTTTGATACGTTGATTAAAACAAAAGTACGACTAAAAACATACTATCAACCGCAATTGCAACTGTTAACGGTAAACAAACAAATAACATATGTTGTACCAATAACCGCAAACAATAAATACAGCCGCAATCACCATCGACGGGCAAACGAACAAAACTATTATATATAAAGTCATCGATTGAATAGGAGAAGTAAATTTTGAAAATACAACATGATGTTTAGATTGAAAGAGTAGAGTCTTTGAAAGGTAATTTGTGCAACATTTTGATAGAACAAGCATGAAAAAGTTGATCCACTAAAACACTTGAAGAAATAGATAAATGAAACGTGAAACAATAGTTTTTAAAATAAGATAATAAAGGATGTTCTGAATGAGAGTGTCAATCCCACATAGTTGTTTTTATTGAAAAAGCAATGGCAAGTGATGGAGAAGTTGAAAAACGTGTAGTTGGGTGTTCGTATGTGTCATCTTTAGGTTTGTCTTCTACGCGAATAACCCACTAGTCTACAAATCTCACTTGAAAATACATTTCATCTTTATATTATTATTTAGTAAATACATTTCAAAAAATAATATTTAATTTTTAGAATATTACTTTAACTATCATTATAAATAATTAATTTAAAGAATAAATACCAAATATATTAGAAGGTTAAAATAGGCATTACTATTATAAAATCTAATATTTAACATTTATATTTTTATTAATCTAATTAAATAATTTTTATTAGAAAATAAATAAATTAACTAAAATTAATACATCTAACAATTTAACAATTTCTAAAAATTTAATTTACATTCATATTTTATAAACTATATTCATAAATATTATAAAATTTAAAATTCAGATTATTATTAATATATTTGAATAACTTTTTAGCTGAAAAAATTAACTATAATATTATATGTAACCATTTTAAATTTTGATTTATATTTATATTATTAATATTTTATAAAATAATTTAGTATTCATTAAAAATTATAATTTACAAAATATTTGACTAGACTAATAAAAATATTATAATAATTATTATTATTATATAATCCCACGCATTTTATGGATCAATTTCTAGTTAATTATTATTGGTGTATAGTTGAAAAACCGAAATAAAACATTGTTTAAGAAAAAAAGGACGAGTATATGAAGGTATATGAAGGTATGTGACATGCAAAGCTAATCATTTCCGAAAGAAAGAAAAAGAAGTAGAAAACGGTTCCAATTTTTTTCTACATTTAGGAGTGTTTACTGTTGTGATAACATATTGAATAATGATAATTAAATAATTACAATAAATGAATTATAGTTACATATATACATGTTCTAAAAAATACTTCTAAGCAAAAATAATATATTATTAGATTTATATTCATGTCTTACATAGAAAAAATATTCGTATATTATAATTAATTATTTATTTAATAAATATAGATTAGATATCTACATAATTTATTTTTTATTTATAATAATTTTTTGAAAATAATATTGATTATACAAATGATATAAACAATAAAATTGGATTATAAAAATAAATTTAAATTATTTGTATTTTAGATATACAATATTATTAAATAGATAAAGTTACAAATGTGATAAATGATTAATTAAACCAAATTTTTATTCTACATTTTGTTTGACTAATTTTTTAAAATATCTAATATTTTATTTTAAAGAAACGTTTAAATTATTTTAATTTTGGATATACAATATTATTAAATAGATAAAAAGTTATAAATGTGATAAATGATTAATTAAACTAAAATTTTATGGAGAAATTGTTAAAAATGACCTAAAACTTGAATCAAAATGCAAGTGTAACCCATATGAAAATATTTTTGCAAAACTAACCTATGAGGGTAGAGAAATTACTAAACACTCATTTTGACTAAAAAATAATGTCTAAATGTCAATTACGTTTTAGTTCCTGCGTGTTTTTTTGTTATCAAAGCAACTTCAGTGAGAAAAACAGTTTATTCCGGTTAAATAGATATTTATTCTGATTAAAGCAGATTTCAAAAAGTTTGTTTTGTATTTTATTTGCAAAGCATACTTCCAGAAGTGTGTTAGAGAAGTCTACTTTGTAAATATATTACAAAACAGATTTCTCGTAATTTTATGAACTGGAAAAATATAATCGAAACTAAAACACGAAAACTAACATTCGATCTTGATTTTTTAGCTATGTGATTTAAACGATGACTGATATAAATTTATAAAAGCTTGTTTTAACGGATAATGATAAATTTTACAAAATTGGAAGTTTTTGAATGTAATGTGAAGAAAAAAATTGGAAAAAAATATGAGAGAAAATGAAATAGATTGAGATGAATAAGATTTGATGAAATAGTAGATATAAATGGTGGGTGTGTCGATGGAATTAAGAGTTCCCAACAACCAAGACAAAGGTGCTTGTGTGCAATGAAAAAGATGAAATTTTCGTAATATTTTTAAAAAATTTATTCATAATGGTATTTGTGTTGTTTACTTTAAGGTAATAGCAAAGTTGTAATAAAATTATTGTTGAAATATAAAAAAGAGATAAAAAAGTTAGTTTTGTAAAAATAAATTTAAAGGAGTTAGATTTGCAATTGAAGCCAAATTTTAGATCAATTTTGCAAATGCTCCAAATTTTATTGTATATTTTGTTTGAATAATTTTTTAAAATTTTTTAATATTTTGTTTTAAATAAAAGAACATGTGTGAAAAAAAGTTGCTACAAACGTAAAAAGTTAAATGTTTGCTGTAAAGATATATATACAGTTTTTGGAAATTAGCAGATTGCATTAGAAGAGAAAGCGTAATATTAATTTTTGAATTTGAAAAATAATTGGGATTCTTGCTCCAAAGCAAAAGACACAAGTGGACTGTACCAACCACAAGTTCAAAGCCACCTATTACTTTGACTTTTCCCCTAAAATATTATTGTTATCTAAAATCAAGTTTACACCAAAATAATCCATTAAACCTTAAACTGACACTAAATAATTATTTTGTTAATCAAATAGGATTAAGGTTTTTAATATCACGTCAATTATATATGGGAGCCGTCCATAAAATTAAAATTATATTATAAGTGGATGCCCAATCATTTGATTTATATAGTTTAAAATTAACCGACCACACGCCATAAATCTAAGAAACAGAGATTCAACACGTCGTAATTGCGATGATAATTTGTCGATTTTGATTTGGTCAAATTTTGTTTTGTTTTCTCCAATTCTCGCTGATTTCTAATGACATTTTAGCTACAATTAAAATCATTTTTTTCTACAGAAAATTTGGAAGGAAATCGAGGAAAAGAAGAAAATTTCTCCTATATTTTATTACCAGAATTCTATGAGAAATCGATTGTAAAAAAAATCACAGATTTTTAAAGGATAAAAATAGTAATAATTTTCCACATATATATCTTACCATTTTCTATGTTTTTTCCACATATATCTTATTATTTTCCATGTTTTTTCACGATATTTGTTCGGTTGAAAATCTATTAGTAAAATATCTATAGATTTCCAATAAAATTTTAATAGAAAATTTTCTACGTTTTTGTAACCGTATTTAATATCCGTGAGTAATCGATCAAAAATATGTGAGAAAATAGTCTCCCAAAAATTTTGTGAGAATGTGTGAGAATAATATGTTTTATTAGTTTCCTTTATAAATTTTAATCTTTTTCGAATATTTTGTTCATAAACAAATTTGTGTTTTGAATTAAATAAATTATCATGAGCATAATTTGTCAAATTTGTTGAATACACTTAATCTAAATAAAAACAGGGACCATTAGGTTATGATCAAAAGCTCTAATACTATGATAAATTAATGAGAATAAAAACATAATTTTTTTATTATAAAATAACTAATTTTGATGTTTATAAAAATAAATTAACATAATTTATTGGTTTATATATAGTTTTGAGAAATCTAATTTACTAACCTATTATGTAAAAAGTGTATTAAAGGTAATTGTTAAATTATATATATATATTAATAATTCTTTTAATCATTTTAATGATTTGTATATTCTTAATCATTGGATCTCGTCAATCTCCTTTTGTTTTTTCAGAGACCGTAAAGACGAAAGTGAAGTAACACCGGGTGTAGATTGGATCTTGGGTTGTGCTTTTTGTGTGGTATGAATATAGTTGTTGAGTAGTATATTTATCAAAGTTTCGAACAAGTATAAGAACATTTGAGGAAACGATCTATAACTTATTTTATCAACATATAACAACTATTTGTAATATTTTCTGACCATAGTTAAGATTAACTCACTTTGCTAGCATGGTTTTGCAACAAACTAAATTTTAATTAGCATCTAATCCGCCAAGATGATATCTGTAAATAATGATTCACTAGATATTGATTCACATTTTACGTAAGAAAAAATATTTACGTATAATAATTAATTATTTATTTTGTTAATATAAATCAAATATATATAATTGATTTTATATTTAAAATATTTTTTTAAAAATCTTTTAATATTGATTACGAAAATGAAATAGATAATGAAATCATATTATTCAAATAGATTTAAATTATATCTATTTTAGATAAATTTTATATGTGATAAATATTCAATTAAACTAAATTTTTGTTTTATATTTTGTTGGACTAATTTTTCAAAATTTATATTTTGTTTATTTGCATTTTATAACAAAATACATTATATGTCAAAATATTAAAAATTTACAAATATATTGTGTAATTGCAGTTTTCGTAAATATTTTAATAAATTATATGTTATTTAATATTTATCTTAAAATTTTATATTAATGTGACATATTAACGTGATATATTTGTAAATCATACGTCATCATAAAATTATTTTGTTAAAATAATTATCCCTAATATATTTCTCATAGTCTTGTAAGATTTGTGTATAGGAAAAAAAAAGTGAAAGCTTTTTATTTTAATCTCAAAACAACTTATATTTGAGTTGTGTGAAAAATCTTCGAAAACGTAATATTGAAAAGTGGGCGTCGCATTGGGACACTATGATTATTTGGTATAACATTAGGCACGTGATTAGTGGCATCACATTCGCTGGCCTCACCTTCTAATATTCCCTTTATTTTTTTAGTAATTTTTTCTTTAAATTAAAGCTGCCAATACCCTAAATTAAACACTGTTTCTACTTTGGCCACACTGCTCCCATTTTCCTTAGCTTCAGTTCAGTCAATTTTGCCGTTTCAATATTAATATTATTATATAAAAATGGTAATAATTAAAAATAACATAAATAATTATATGAATATATTTATTTATTTTAAATATATTTAAAAGAAATTTAAAATAGTGTATTTTCTTTTTTAATTTAAAATTATTCTTTATTAACAAAAATTTAATGTATTTAAAATTTAAATTTAAGTTAAACATTTAAACTAATAATATTAATTTTGGAATAAAACATTAAAATATATTATTTCAAACAATTACCCTATAAAAATTTATAGTTCTTATTATTATTATAAATATATATGTCCTGTTAAAATAATAGAAATTTCGGATCTTTGAACTATAATTTTATCCGATAACTAGATGGTTAAATATCTATACGGCCTTTCCTTCTTCCCTCTGGTTTCAGCGGGCCAAAGTTTGGAATTTGGACATATCAATGGTTCTGATACCATTACAAATTAGATTAAGAAAAGAAAAAAACAATTTATATTGCTTTGAATCAATTGCCCAATACATATACATGTTTACGTAGACTAAACACACAAAAAATATTAATATAAATTTATGAATAAAGATAAATAGAAAATATCTTAAATATATCTCAATAGAACGGAAACAAATATGTTTTGGTAATTTTATTCTACTTATTTGTTCCACGTAGTTTTTCATAATTTTATTATTCAAAATCAATTATAATACAAGAATTTGTCATCTAATAATTTGTGATAGTGTCGTCACTGTATTACCGTCCAGATTAAAATTTAATGTATTGCATTCGATATGTTTACAAAAAAAAAATCAATTATAAAATGTATAGTATTGTAATTCAATCTATCTACGCGGAAATCAGAAGTTCTCTAATTCTGTCTTAATCATTATAAAAGAATTTTTCCATAATCAACTCTATAGGGAAAATGTTTGGAGTTAGACTCTGAAGCATTGCCGACGTTGGAAAAATTTAATCAAATTTGGGCTTTGTCTTTTTAATAGAAGGCTTAGTAAAAAATAATAACTATGGACTGATTCGTTAGAGTAGTGGCTGTACTTTTTTAAAGAAAATTGTAATTATAAAAGGAGTCTAAATAATAGATTTAATGGGTGGATAATTTACAAAATAGCATTTTAAAATTTTTTATTTTAAATATACCATTATTAATTTAAATTTTCAAAATAACATAAATTTTAATTTTATTTTATTTTCAAAATATCAAAATTTTATTTTCAAGATTTAATGGGTGGATATTTTATTTTCAAAATATCAAAATTTAATTTTAAAAGAAAAAATTAAACCATAAATTAGAAAACTGAATCCAAATATAATATTTTAAGTTTATTTATAATTTATTTAAAATAAATAAATATTTTTACATAATTATTTGTGTTATTTTAAAATTTTAATTTTAAGATGTTATATTTGGAACAAAAATTTTAAAAAACGTTATTTTATAGTATTAGTTTTTAAAACTTGTCAATCATGAAAAACACCTAAATAAAAATTTTGGGACAAAATTGTAGGAAAATGGTTAGGAATTTTGAGATTTTTTTTTGTCATTGCGCGACAACGGGCCAGACCGATATCCCAACATTTTCACACGAAAATTTAACATTTTCATAAAAGAAAAAATGGAATCAAATTTCACACATTTGGGATGAACGTAAAAGTATTGCAACCATTAACCAACTTATTTCTTCCATAAGTTTTAAGATTTTAAAACTGTTAAAACATTGATCAGAAAATATATAAATTAAAATACTTTAATACAAATAAAGTTATTTTACATGTGAATTCCACTCTTACTTAATTTATACGAGAGTGTTGAGGTATTTGAATCAGCAATCTAAAATGAATCTTAAATTTTTATAAGTTAATTTAACAATTAGTCTCTAATTATGGCATAACAAATGTGAGGTATTTGAATCTCTTGGTAAGATAATTTTCTTTTTGAGTCATCAATGGGCCGAATTTTATTTTGATTTTACCTTAAAATCAAGTTTTTGGTATCTAATTTTCTTTTAGAGAAAAACAGTATTTTCAAGATCTTTTATACTTTTTTTAAAAAAAGATGTAATCTTTATGATCTAAGTACAATTTGGCATCAAAATCTCTTGAATCGTGAATGAAAAGGTGTCTAATGTGGTTTCTCCATTTTTTGCAGTTATAGATTTACAACGCATAGCACAATAGATCACTTAATTTGTAACTAATTACATATGATTAGGCTAATAACAGTTTGATTGGGATAGTATCTTAGCTGTTTAGGAAGGCGCCAGGAGGTCACATATAAGGGCAAAACCGTCTTTTGAAAAATAAAGAAGAAGAAGAAGGAGAAGAAGAGACGCCAAAGAAAGACGAGTGATGAAAGAGGAAGACGCGGAGGTACTCTCATTGTAATTATTCTATTCTTTCTTTCTTTCTTCTCCGCCGTAAGAGTCACTGAATCTCTGAAGACACATTTTCTCCGGAAAATCCTCTGAAAAGAATCTCCCCAAAAGATCAATTTTGGGGCAAATTTATTGTAATCGAGGCGGTGGAGGATTGGGAAAATAATGAACGGACATGTCGGTGGAGGTGGAGTACAGCGGCTGAGATCCGCTAGACCCACCACAATTCACGATTGCGCTCACTCCGGAGACCTCATTTCATTGCAGAGGCTTCTCAAAGACAATCCTTCTCTTCTCAATGAGCGCAATCCCGTCGTATGATCTTTCTTCCTTCCTGTGTTTTCTGAATCTAAATCTGTCGAAATGCGATTTCACCTTTAGATTTTAGTTTGAATGTTGGCATATGTGGCGAATCTATTTAAGAGAACTCGTGATCTTCTTGCGTATATGCCCGAACCTTGAATCTTAAACGTTTTTCGTGGCGCAAAAAAATTCAAAATTTGGACTGGTTTTGATTGGAATGCAGATGTATCACACGCCACTTCATGTTTCTGCTGGTAATGGCAATGTTGACATAGTCAAGTATCTCCTCGATTGGACAGGATCTGAGAAAGTTGAATTGGAAGCAGTGAATACTGTAAGCTTGATTTTGTTTTTTTCCCCCTCTGATTCTTCTTTTTTGGATCTATTTACTTTGCATGAATTTTTATCACTCCCTGTGCTGCTCTTCAGTATGGTGAAACTCCATTGCACATGGCAGCCAAGAACGGCTGCAATGAAGCTGCAAAGCTACTCCTTGACCGTGGTGCTTTTATCGAAGCCAAAGCCAGCGTAATTATTTCTCTCTCTCTCTCGGGCTTGTTACCTGCCTTCTCATTGTTATGTGGCTCTACTAAGACAACAGCTTGGGGACTGATTTGGTTTGGTTTAAGCAGAATGGTATGACACCATTACATCTTGCGGTATGGTACTCAATTACCTCGAAAGACATCTCAACTGTTAAGACATTGCTCGACAATAATGCAGATTGCAGCGCAAAAGATAATGTATGATCCTTTGTTGAATTCATTTTCCTTTTTTCTGTAGTGATGGTATTACTCGTGTAATCGCTGTGGGATTTTTGCTTTTCCAGGAAGGCATGACTCCTTCGGACCATCTACCTCAAGGACAGGGCAGTGAGAAGTTACGGGAATTATTGCGCTGGTTTCTTCAACAGCAGAGGAAAAGAATCGCATTGGAGGCATGTGGTAAGACAAAAGCCAAGATGGATCTACTTGAGGACGAATTGTCAAATATTGTTGGACTAAGCGAGCTGAAGACACAATTGAGGAAATGGGCAAAAGGAATGCTTTTAGATGAGAGGCGAAGGGCTCTTGGGATAAACATCGGAACTCGAAGACCTCCGCATATGGCATTTCTTGGAAATCCTGGCACAGGTGGGAGAAGAAGATTTATATTTATTGTTCTCTGTCTTTATATCAAACCAATGCATGACTGTTTTAGTTTGTTTTGAACAGGTAAAACCATGGTAGCTCGAGTTCTTGGGAAGTTGCTTCACACAGTTGGCATATTACCAACCGACAAGGTAACAGAAGTACAGCGCACAGACTTGGTTGGCGAGTTTGTTGGTCATACAGGGCCAAAGACCAGGAGAAAGGTGAGAATGATCATTCAGAGTATTCTGATTTTACTTGCGGGTTTGGTTCAGGGAATCTAAATCTTTCAATTCCATGACAGATCCAAGAAGCTGAGGGAGGAATCCTGTTTGTGGATGAAGCATACAGGTTGATCCCAATGCAAAAAGCGGACGACAAGGACTATGGTCTGGAAGCTCTGGAAGAAATAATGTCGGTCATGGAAACAGGAAAAGTCGTGGTGATATTTGCGGGTTACAGCGAGCCCATGAAACGGGTGATTTCATCGAATGAAGGGTTTTGCAGAAGGGTCACAAAGTTTTTCAATTTCAGCGACTTCAGTGCAAAGGAACTGGCGCAGATACTGCAGATCAAGATGAACAGCCAGGGAGAGGACAGTCTGTTATATGGTTTTAGATTGCATGAGTCGTGCACTCTGCAGGAGATAGCGTCAGTGATTGAGAGGGAAACAACCGAGAAGCAGAGGAAGGGGATGAACGGAGGATTGGTGGACACATTGCTTGTGAACGCGAGGGAGAATCTCGACCTCCGGCTTAGCTTTGAATGTGTTGACACTAAAGAGATTTGTACAATCAGATTGGAAGATTTAGAGGCAGGGCTTCAAGTTTTCTCGCAGTGAACAGATTCATGATTCTGATGGCTGATAATTGGTTAGTGTTACAAAATTGTATTGATTCAATTCTTTTATGTTGTCATCCTTCAGATTTTGTAGGAGGGAGAGAAGGCTATGGTTTCAACAACTTCCATTTTGTGTTGTATAACCAATTTGCTGATCGATCTATTTGTGTTTTATAACAATATTGCTGTTTTTTTGATTTTTATTACTTTTCCAAACTTTTTTTCGTGAGATGTTTTTCAAACCTTAAACTCTTTACAATAGTTTGTAATTCTCTGCAAAAGCGTATACGTATATATTTTATTTGTCTAACACACTAAGTTAATTAACTCTCATCAGTATAGTATTATTGTACTTTGTAATATCTCAAAGGTTAAAGCTTTTATTAACTCTCGGCCTCCATTCTTGCTTCGAATCTAATTCTCTGATACCTTTTATATATAAGAATATTATAATCGATTTTGTGGATTTGGAATCATAATGCTAACACACACTTACGATTTAAGGAAAAAAGTACAAACAGAAAACAGAGAAATATATAAGCTGAGAAAAAAGTGTGAAGTAAAAAAAGAAAAGAAAAAGCAATGCACATTGCACTGATACGACACGAGTAATCTTTCATCACACTAGTCAAAGATCCTTCACCGCTGTATAAGGTCTATGGTAGGATGAAGTTCCGGTGGGACGAAAATCCGAAGGTAATAATTTTTTTTAAATATTCATCATTAATATTAATTTAGATATCTTTTCTATAATATTAATGTATTTCGTATTGATTTTTAATAATTATTTATACTTTTTTTTGTAAAATCTATTTGATATTTATCAGTTATAATAATTGTAAAAAAAATTTTAATATATATATATATATATAATATTGTAATAGTTTTATTAGTTGTACAAACTGAATTTTATCACTTATCTTCGATTATAATAGTTGTACAGTTGTTAGTTATATTTGTTGAACTTGGTTATATTAGCTATACTTGACTTACTCAATTATTCTTATTATCTTTGGTTGTATTTGGTTGTATTTGGTTATATTAGTTATAATCGGTTGTATATATGTATAAAATACTTGGATCCAAAAATTCAAACAAGAAGCCACCCGTAAAAAGTGGTTCGAATTGGTTTCGGTTCCTCATATATATCCAATTGTATTTTGTCTTTGACTATTTTGGGTAATGGTTTGGATCGGATATTATAGGAATACCGAATAAGTACCCAAAGTTACCGAATCGTGTTAAAAAATATTTTCTCCATTTTTACCTAGTAGTACACCAATTTTTTTAGTCAATAAAATAGAAATTTAAAACCGAAATCCCTAAAAATCTTAAAATCTTAGTTTTTTACTATTTCTCGTCTTTTCTGTGTGAAACTTCGAAAAATCACTTTTATATATGTATTAATCTTCTGTTTTTTTAATGTTCTGTTTTTTAATCTTCTTTTATCTTTTATCTTCTTCTATTTTTCTCTTGTTTTTTTTTCTATCTTTTGCTTCTGTTCTTTTTATCTTTTATTTTCTTCTTTCTTTTCCTTCTTTTTTTTTTCTTCTCTACTACTATTATAAGATTGGACCGCCTACTATAAATGACTAGAATACAGCAGAAAAGTTAGTAAGGTTTCTAATTATTTTCTAAAATTCTACTTTGGTTGTCTCTACATCTATTTCTATTTATTCCTACAAATGCTACGGTGAAATAGTGACTATAGAAAGAAATTTGATATCATTACATAAAACTGAGGTCAAAGGCTAAAAATATAACAAAATAATTTGACAAGTATTAGGATGGATTGAAATAAATAAATAAGTTTTTGATTGTTGCTAGTGTATTCGATCCAAAGAAAAAATGCAGTTTGCTAAAATGTGCTTTTAGAAACTGTATGGAAAAGAGAGTAAAGATGCTAAAAAATGTATGATTTACTCTTTGATGTTTTATATTCTCTGTTTAATGATTATGGTAGTGTTTACAGCAAAATATCTAATGCACCAACATCTCAATTAAATCAAACACCATCTTTTAGTGGACAAGATCATGTTATATGTGATATCACTGAATTAGTTGATGATGAATCAGGGTATTAAAAGATGGATTTCGGTTATGAGGAGATCGTTGATGATATAAGAACTGAAATGCAAGTGATAAGTTAGAGATCTATGAAAAAAAAATGGAAAATCCTAAAATTATGTTTGGATTAGAATAGGATGTTTTATCTTGGTGGAAACTCAGTATTCTTAAGTATTCATTTTTATCAAAAATAGCTAGAGATGTACTTGCAATACAAGTATTCTCTATTGCATCTGAAAATATTTTTAGCATTAGTGATCGTATCATAGAACCTCTATTGCATCTAAAAATATTTTTAGCATTAGTGATTGTATCATAGAACCTCTATTGCATCTAAAAATATTTTTAGCACTAGTGATCGTATCATAGAACCACATACGAATTGTTCAACCTATTATATGATGAAAGTGTTGTTGTGCACATAAGAGTGGATAAATTGTGAGATTCAATTAAGTGAAAAAACAGTTGTTACAAATGCACAATTGCTTATCAAATTTGAATTTTTAGATAATTTTGAGAAATGTATCTTTTTTCTTATATTTTTTTTAAATAATTTTTAGTTTAACATTATGTTTTTGATTGTTTTCAGAGTTTGATACTCAAATAAGCTTGAATTAGATAACTGTAGTGTGTATAAGGAAGGTAAATTGCTCTTTGTCACTTTGGTTTTGATAGATTATTTTGGTTTTGATAGATTGATATGTATTACTATAATCTCATGGTTTTGGTTTTCTTGTTAATATACTTAGTTTTTATCTCATCTTCTGATGAAACATATGGATATGGGGTGTTTGTTTTAGATGCTTTTTAGTAAATGTTTATCTATTTTGGGATGTTTTTTTTTGTAACTTGTTTTGATGTTTGTAATATGTTTTTGATTTGATTTTAATGGTGTTTTTGCATTATAAAAATGAAATTTGAGTTAGTTTTGCCTTTTATGGGTATTTTGAATACATCATATATTTTTGAATATTTTGGATACGTTCGGGTAAAAAATATCCAAACCAAAAAATATGAAAAAAATTCAGTTCTTCAATTAATTATCTGAACCGATCCAAATCTAAAAAATACCGAATCGAATTCGATCTAAATTTATAAATACCCGGATGATTACATATTTATAAAATACTTAAAATCTAAAATATCTGAACCGAACCCGATTCGAATAACCATATGCCCATGCCTACTCGGTGTACCTATTTTTTCTAATTGATGATTGTTCAAGATTAATTGTGTCACGATCTTTACAAAATTATCTCATAAATATTTCTACAATAAATTTCTCCACGGAATATAATTTTATATAGATGCGAACAGATAAAAACGAAAAAATCAAATAAGAAAAATAAGTAAAAACAAAAAAGAAAAAAGAAAAAAAAAATCTAAAAATAGATTAAAAAAAAGATTTAAAAGAAAATACAAAAATAAGAGAATGAAATATCTGAAATGAGCCATTACAAATAAGAAGACAAAGAGAAAAATTGATTGTTATGTGAATTTGAGAAAAGTAAAATAAAAAGAAGATGAAAAGATTTGAAAAATAAAATAAAAAAAACGATAGAAAAGAAAATGAAAAAATAGAAAAACGGCTAAAAATGAAGAAATAGATAAATTACATAATAAAAATAAATTAAATAAAATATTTAAAAATAGTTTTTTATATTAAAATAATTAAAATTAAAATATTATTATAACAAGAGGCAAATATCACTGTTTTTAAAAAATAAGAAGTTAATGTGTATTTTGGTTGCATTAAGATACTTCAAGTTTTATATGATTTTTTTTATAAAAATCAGGTAATATTAGATGAGTTTTAGTATGTTTTTGGTTGATGTATATTTTGAGTTGGAAAACTTAATTAAACCAAACAGTTTCATTTATTAAGTTTTGCATCTTCAAACATTGGTTTTTCTGGTTCACCGGTTACACACATACAAGAACCAAAACATAACAAAACTTATCTATTTTTCACTCGATTCAAAAAATATCATTTATAAATCTTGAAGTATTATAAAATCGTCAAAACTGTGAATTTCTTCTAAAATTCTAAAATATGATAATTAAGCTGATTTTATAATTTAAACTCTGATAAAATCAATATTATTATGAGATTTAATAAAAATAAGCGATATAATAATATTAACTTTTTGGAGGTTTAAATTGTAAAGACAAGGACTTTATGAACTTTAGAAGTAATCATCACTTTGTTTTTGGAGTGAGAAAAAAAATCAAATATATTATTGATGATTTCATTATAATTCAAAATTTAAATGATTTTTTTCATTACTTTTGATCCTTTCTTGCTATTTTGATATTATATGCTAAAAGAAATATACTGTTATATACTTTTATGTCCACAATGGGACCAATAATTTGGAAATGGTTTAAAAGTAAAGCAAGAAGAAATATATTTGGATACAGTCAACAACCTATTTAATGTCTTTTCTCTTACTTTTTTGCTATCGATTTGATAAGACATTTAATATAAACAAATGAATTACCATTAGCTGTCACAATATATAGAAACTAATATTTTTATAAAAGAAAGCACTTTTAAGGGACAAAGATTGCTTGGTTAAGAATTGAAACCTTTAATCCAATCAAAACCACACACATCAAATATTCAAATGTACTAATTATATTGTTTAAACCGTAACCAAGAAACCCTCAATATCTTAATGAAAAAATATAATAATTAAGTAATGCAAAAAGTACGTAGATCTAATTTAAGAGGACGTGGGTCAAACGCTAACCACATATGATATGCATTTTTAAAGTTTATATATTCTTTGAATAAACTATAATTTATGGCATCAAAGCATGGTCCTTAGTTCGCCAAATCGTAGGAGACAATGATCTTTTTTATTTTATTTAGTTTTCGAATATTCTCTACTTTCTTTTTTTTATATTATATGAAATTAACGCCTTTCATGTGAACAAGAAATGCTACTCTCATTACTCTAAATCAAGTTAGCTTATCCCGAAGAAATACTATATATAGTCATTCATAAGACGTACATCGTTCAATCTTTACAACTTCAAAACAATATTAACAAAATGAAAAATAATTGTAGATCATATTCGTTTATCGTTTGAATGAAATGATGGTTGTGTATATGGTAAAATTGTTATTTGTTTATATGGTACAGTCATCTACAACTAGTCGTATTGATCAAATTATTTGTTATACGTATCAGTTTTTTAACCGTTAATTAAAATATCAATATGATTAAAAACTAATGATAAAGTGCAATAATAACTGTCGACGATAGATAAACAAACAATATATGTCACAATCACAATAATAATACATCCGTAGTCAGGGTCAAACCTCAACCCAAGCGACACAAATCCGTGTTTGTGGTCATTTGTATTTATATAAAAAAATCAATATTTATTTTGAAAATATTATAATAAAACAGTTCTTTTTCTCTTTTTGTTTGTGACTTTGTTAAATTCAAAACCGATTCTGACCGTAGTTATAGTCATATGTAGTAAACAAACGAATATAATCATAATTAATTAATTTAATCATGAATCACAATACATCCAAAACAAAAATCATTATCTAATACTATGTTTTGGAGATGGAGGAGGAGATTGCTTTTCACCCCCAAATTTCAATTACAATCATATTATTTTCTATATGTAAGTATCATTTTCATCTTGATAATTCTATTTCATTCTAGGTTATCATTTACCTCATATATTTCTTTCAAAGTTTTCTAGATTTTTGTTATAATTAGTTTCTTAGTAGGTTTTGGTTCTATTCTATGTATCGAAAAATAGTATAAAATTTACCAAAAAAAACAATAAAAATTGTTATGGTTTGAATTACTTTTGATTACATGATGTATGGGAATCGTAGGACCGACAATGAAATTATGGGACCAGCACATCTACAAGAGAGATTGACAGTATCAGGTTTTGACACGCGTCCATGTGTAAGACATCAGGTGGTCCATGTCGTCCTTTTAATTATATCAATCGTTGTTTAAGACTCTCACTAACCCAATAAGTGTTCGAAACGTTATGGGCCGACCAAAGTCCCGTGGCTAACTGTCACTTTCTGAAAATTTAACAACGCATCTATCATTTTAGAGGATAGTGAAGTTGGGAGGATCGTGTTAGGGATATGCTTGAATCAATCTCAGTGCCCGTTTCGTTGACTTCTTTATTAACTCGCCTTCAAGTACATACGCTGGCGATGTTTCTCCTTTCTACTGCCTTTTTATAATCATCTCTAAACTCTTTTTTTTTTCTTCAGTTTAACTCACAACGAACTGATTCTATAAAGATACAATCGAAATTCGTATAATTTAAAATTGTAGTAGATTTAGTCCAATATAATTTAATTTCTTTTGTACAAAAATATCATTTTAAAATATTTTACACATATTAAAAATTATGTAAAACTATCTTTATATTTTATTAACATCTTAAATAAATTTCTCTTTTTAACTAATAGAGATAACACTAAAATTTTGCTTTTGTATTGGAAATACAAAATAATTAGATTTATATCCAGGGAATTTTTTTCCAAAATTATATAATATTATTTATTTAATAAATATAATTATATACTTATTATTTAAAGTAATTTAAAATTAATTTTCATATATGTAAATTAAAGAAAAAAAATAGTTATTTTCAAAGTTAATAGTAATCTCTGTTTAATTTAATAAAATATATTAATTTTTTAATCAAATTAATAGAAGTGATATATATTGTAATTATTGTAATAACTTAAATTCATTTATATATTTATCTGAAATTTATCGTGGTAATGACATATTATCACGATATTTCTATTAATAACATGTTAAGTTACAATAATTTTTTAAAAATATTTCTCAATCAATATATTAGGTATACTTTTTGTTAAACAAAAATCTTAAAATGATATTATTTAAGAAATGTTTTTATAAAATTAGTATACATACCATTTTTGGATTATCCGTTTATGTATTATTTCCTTTTTGAATAACGTTGTTTCTAAAGATTTTTTTATAGACAAACATGGCTCAAAATCTTGACGAATAGTATTTTTTTAGTTGTTTGAAGCTAACCCTTTTAAAAAAATGAATAGTATCAAGAGCGGATATGTGAAAGAAAAACATTTGAAAAGGATTATAACGTTTAGGTCAATTTTTATACTTTGAAAAATAATGATCTAAATAATTTTTAATTACAACAATAAAGTAGGGTTTAGGGTTTTGTCTCCAAAATCAAAATTCAGATTTAGGAATTCGTAAATCTTTTTTACTTAAACTTGGGGAAAAAAGAAAAAAAATATAAAGTAACGTCGATAACACTAAGTGGAAATTTTAATTAAAGTTTTCCAAAAACATTTTCCCTATTTTCTTATAAACATATTAAAGTGGTTGTTTATACTAATAATTTTCCCAAATTATTAATGAAGTGTATATGTATGCAATTTATATTTTATAGAACTATGAGAATTAAAAAAAAGTAAAAACCATTTGGTTATTTAATTTCAAGTAATATTATTATAAAAGAAACTAAAGTAGAAAAAAGTGAAGCCTATTTTGTTGTTATTACAAAAAAAGAAATAGCTCTAATACCTAATTCAAACATAAAAAAACAATGAAAGAAGATCAAAATTGTTGTTATTACAAAGTGTGAATAAAATTACAAATCCCCTTAGGAAAAACTTAAAAAAACAAAGTCAACATATAAACTTTTTAACAATATAACCGGAAAATATATACTGTCAACTTTCTATAAAACGATATGACTAAGGCCTCTGGCTCCCTGTCCTAATACTCACGTAACTAACAACTATCGATCTGTCTTTTTTTTTTTTACTTGTTATAAATTTAATAATTTTAAGAAACAAGAAACAAATAAATAATAACAAGATCCAAGATCATATATCATGTGAAGCTAAAAGTCTAAAAGCCACCTCGAAACAAAGAAAACGGATAAGGCGGTGTTTGTGGATTTGACTCTACCACTCCTCCAAACGTCACCGTTTCGTTAAACCTTGTTTTTCCCTGTATACTTCCGCATCCTCCGCCTCCGTTTACACTCTCTGCCAACGATAACGTCGACGTTAATGATGATGATGTTGATGAAGATGAAGTCGAGATCAAAGCGTGCGCCACCATACCTGTCTCGTTGTAATTACTAAACTGCCCCTGTTTCTGCATCGGAACAACCCATCCAATCGAATTCTCCGGCGACTGAGTTCGGTAAAGATTCTCTGGCGAAGGGGATAGTGAAATCAACCCGAAAACCTTCCCGTTTTCCTCCTCTTCCTCTGATTTCACCGCGACACGACGCTTCTTCTTCTCGGTGACTTGCTTTGTTCGTTCTTTCTCGAGCATCATCCTCGGGAGAAGATCGGGATCTTCCACGACCTTGTAGAGAAACGCCATCATTTGCTCCGGTCTCTTCTCCGTCGCCTCTATCCTTTGGTTCATCCTCTGAATCTCCAACTCAAGCTCCCTCTGCTCATCTTTCAACCGATCGATCTCCCTCACGATCTCACCGTCCTCCAAATCGGGACCGTACATCATCCCCCGCGCGTGCTTCCTACGCGCTATGTTCTTCAGCAGGTGCTTCTGTCCCCTCAGAAAATGCTCGTTCGCGAACTCCCACCTGTCGGGATCAATTTTCCGAAACCCCTGAAAAAATTCAGTCAACAGAGTAAATTAAAACCTATTAAGTGTTGTAGATGTTTGAAATGATAAAGAATAGAGAGTAGAAAAGACATTGATTTGTGTCGGAAATAATTAATTGAGATTAGATAGTAATTACATAGGTGTTGAGTTGGCGAACGAAGCTGCTGAAATTGTTGTGTTTGAAATAAGCAGGCAAGATCCGTTGAGAGAAGTCGAGAGGGTCAACGACGATGAAGCTATTGTGTGCAGGTCCCCAGGTGATGAGCCAATCGGTCGAGGGATCGTTGACCATCTGATATGTCTTCACAACAAAAGGTGCGATCACGTTGTTATTAGTATTGTCATCCTCCATCTTTTTTTTTCTCTCTCTCTCTCTTTTGATTCTAGCTTTATATGTTTGCTGTTGGTAAAGAAATTAAGGAGCAAGGTTGAGGTTTATATAAACAAAAAAGATCATATATTTAGGAAAGTGAAATGAGAAATAGTATAGTAGTAAGTGTGACAGTGAGATGGTATGACGTGGCTTGCTTTTGTGGTAACGTGGCAACTTCGTGTTTTGCTTTTACGGTGTCACGGGCAACCTGTGGGGTCCATACAGGTGCCCGAAAGCCTCAGGTCTTGCCGTTTTCTAAAAAGTTTTTTTTTCTTAGGTGACAAGTTATCTGATGGTTTAAGATATATGCATTTTCAAAGCAAATTTTAAATACTATTGTGTACATGGTGGTGCTCTAATGTTTTTTTTACTGTATTTTAAATGTTAAATTTTATATTCTTAAAAAAATTTCGATGGTGGTTACAAAAATACAACAAAAAGTATATAACATAATACTGAACGAGCAAATAGACAAAGAAATACAAAATTTTAGCCTCGGAACGATACTAGTTGAAAGCACAGCAATCGCAAGTCAAAACGCAAACCATTTTGTTGTTCCTACAATTTGGAAAAACCAGCGAATTCGTCGTAGTTATCGCAAATTCATCTCGAGATTAGTTGTTGAACCTTTTCGGAAGAGATGCCTACAACTTTATGTGATAACTAACGCATAATTGGTGTTAGTGTTCTGATGACTCTATGTGTTGAGCTGGTGAAACAAATCATAATATATGATGATTCAGATGCTGAAAGATGAGATAAAGTATGATATGTCAGTTTTGATACAACAGATATTAAGATAGTGTTTGTAAAGCTCAATTGGTACCGACAAACGGACCACCTTGTAACCGGCGCACGGGAGTCTTAGTAGGCAGTAGGGAAAATCGCTTTTGGCCATCATTCCCGGGATTGTAGGAGCATCCACAAGAACCGTTTCCCACGGTGACAAGACAATCCCTAGAACAGAACCACCGCCTCTACTTAACGCCCCACATCCCTTTTCACCATCATATCTTCACCGGAGCCAAGCCCACCGAATCTTGAATCGCTTTGAATTCGATCAGCCCTAGTAGAATAACAGAAAAAAACACAAACGCAAGCGCAAACCTAAGAGTCAGTGAGTCACCTGGTGAGCAACAAGACGACGACACACTCCACCACCAAAGCAAAGGAGAAAACACACCGAGCCACCACCTAAGGCCACCATCAAAGAACAGTAGTCTCCCAAAACACCGAGAAGACCCCGATAGTCAGATTCAAGCCGGCGAGCATGATCAAGCCCATTCCAGCCTCCCACTGTCTAGGAGAAAAGTGTGTGAATCGGCCGAGAAACCCAACCGAATTATCGAAGATTGAAAAGCCAACATACTGTTGGAGAGGCAGTACTGCTGGAATGACGAGAAGGATTCGACCACCACCTGGAGAGCAACTAAGACCCGGAGCTGGTGAAGAGCGTTGGGCGCTAGAAAGGTGCGGTGGTGCCAAAGTTTTAAAGAAACTAGGGCGAATGCCTTTTTGAGAGAGGGAGATAGGAGGAGAAAATAGTCACTTTTCCAACTTTACAGTTTGTATTTTTTATTCAAAAACGTAAATAATAAAAGGGTTTTCACAATGTTAAAACTTTTCTTCAGACTTTACAAGAAAATATTATTTACAAGATGAAATAGAGAAAAAATAGTTGAGTTTTGATTTATACCCACAACGAAACAAGAACAACATTTTTGTCTTGGTTGCTCCGATCTTTCAAAGGAATTTCGATTTCTTTTTAAAGAAAGTTTTTGTTATACACTTTAGTTCGAACCCTCTTGATAACTGCAATCCGAATTCAAACACTTACATACTTTTACTCTTTTTTATAGCTCCGAACTGTACTCGTTAATGATTGTATTCAAATTCAATAATACAACTATCAATCTTTTTATTCATATTCTTACTTTACATTATACCATCAATTTAAACATACTATGATATTATTTTAATACTTTCTTTAAGAAATTACTATAAAAATTTAAAGAAGCTTATTACTTGTCGGCGATGAGGAATTAATATGACACAAAAGAGCAGACATATAGTTTGATCAAACTACTTAGACGTCATCATATATGTTATCCTTTTAGAAAGATATACATATATGTTATATTTTATAGAGTATTATTGAAAATATTCTTAGATAATATATAACTATTAGGATTTGTTCCTATCTACAAAATTTGTCTTCATCTCTTATATTATAGGAAATTGAGGTGTCTATATATAGTTGTTGCCTAATGAAAACAAAAATAAAAATTCAGAACAATGTGACAAAAGAATCCCATTTTCCTATTCATATCCAAACACTCTCGTAGCCACAAGTCTTGCAACTTGCAAAGGGATATTTGATTATACGGTTCACAAAGTTTTATAAACATAAACAACTTTAATGAACAAAGATTACTTGGTTAAGAATCCAAACCCTTAGTTCCAATCAAAATCACGTGCAACCACGAATCCAATAGCCATCTTTGGAGAATAATTCCCAGTAAATTAATGTTTACTTTACTAAGATTACGTGGTCAAATACTAACCACACATTACGTGTGTTATAATAATATATTTTGTGTGAAGAAAAACAACAATTATATTTGCATCAACGTATTGTCATTAATTAGGCATAACCTAAGAGACAACGACTTCCTCGAATCAGTGAGAGACAGTGCTTCTCTTTTCAATTTTAAAATGTTATAGGTTTTCTTTTTTTTAGTATATCTTTCCTTTTTGATCGAATCTTACAAACTTTTAGTTGGACAATGAATATAATTAAGATTACTAAATTTTTAGCTAATCCATAATATGTTGGTTTATTTAATAGCATATAATTTCATAAGCTAGCGACGGTTTTGTCTTTAATGAACACTGAAAATAACAAATTGTTAGGCAGGGATTGATTCATTGCTTATTTCTCCATTAGTACTACTACTGTATGAAATTTAGCATATTATTAGACAAATTAAAAATGGTAGCAATTGTGATTAGTGATACAAAATATGGAAACTTAAACGAAAAAAAATACAAAATAGGGAAAAGGAAAGAGTGAGGATAATAACAAATTTTAATATATGTAAATTTATTGATAGAACCAAAGCGAAAAGTAAATTCTGTAAATGTGAAAGAATTTAATACACTTATTTTATTTAGAAATGGTTAAATCCGTTGTGTACTATATTTTATATAATTTATTTTTTATAATGATTATATTTACTTGGAATGTATACATAATTAAATTTTACACTTAGCTAAAATATTATCTAATCATATTTTTTATTCTATTTACTTAAATGTGAAACATAAAAGAAATTATGAATAATTTTCAAATTCTTAGTTTGTTGTTTTAAAAAACTTCAAAGTCACAATTTTCCATAAATCTATTAAACTAGATTTATACGTACGCCCATGGGGAAAAATATTCCCAAATTATATAATATTATTTATTATTAAATATTTATATAATTTTAAATTTTATTTAAAATTATTTTAATATTAATTATATATATATATATATAAATTAAATAAAGAAAATAATTCTTTGTTTACTAATTTAATATTTTTTGATTAGTTTAATAAAATATATTAATTGTTTAATCAAATTAATAATAATGACATATATTGTAATTATTGTAGTAACTTAATTACATTTATATATTTATGTGAAACATGTGAAACTCAAATTGTTCATGACACGTTAACATAATATTTTTGTTAATAACACAGTTAAAATAAAATTATTTTTTAAAATATTCATCAAATAAGGGCAAATGTCTAAAATAGCACTTTTCTAAGTTTTTGTTCCAAAAATAGCATCATTAGTTTAAATTTCTAATAATAGCACAAATTTAAGATTAAAATGTATTAAAACTATATTTTAATAGAAAAAAATTAAACCCTAAATTGGAAATAATGAACCCAAATACAATACTTTAAGTTTATGTATAATTTATTTAAAATAAATAAGTATTTTCACATAAGTATTTGTGCTATTTTTGAGAATTTACTTTTATAATATTAGATTTGGAAGAAAAACTTTAAAAAAAAACTATTTTAGGATATTACTCATCAAATAATATATTAAATATGTTATCGACAATCCTCTTATACTATATATACTATACGAGATCATAAGTTCTACCATGTTTTAGTATTTCCGTGTAATTTCCAACGAATAGATTTTATGTTAAAGTTTTTACTTTCAAAACATGCTCAAATAAATATCATACATATATTCAAACAACCACATCAACATCTCTTGACCAAATATCATTTACTTGCGTCAGTCACCTACAAACCTCTTGATGTTTCCAAATCTAATCATGCTTTCACTTCACCAAAAATACTTCTAATACGATTTGTGATACAAATTTTTTTCTTCGTGTTTGCTCTCGAATCTACATCTTCCATCTTCAACTTTGAGACTTATTTTAACAAAAGCATCATGGTCTTCTTAACATGTAATCACTCAAAATTCCAAATAGAGAGGAAGAATCACTAGTATATTATTTGATAAACTTTTTATCAAAATAACGTTACTATGACGTATTAATAACAAAAATTTCATGCTAACGTCTCAACATGACAACGAGTTTCAGTTTAAATATATAAAATGATTTAAGTTAATAGAATAATTACAATACATTCCACTGATATTAATTTGATTAGAAAATCAATATATTTTATTCAATTAACCAAAAAATAGTATTACATTTGCAAAAACAATAATTTTTAATTTTTAAAATTTTTAATACGTTAATTTATAAATAATTTCACATAAATATAATAGATTTAAGTTATTACCTAATCGCTAATGTATTATTTGATAAACAATTTAAGAAAATAATTTTACTCTCACGTGTTATTAACAGAAATACAATGCTTACGTTTCATCATTACAGTAGATTTCAAATAAATAAATAAATAGGTTTAAGTTATTCGAATAATTACAATATATGTCATTGTTATTAATTTGGTTAGAGTATTAATATATTTTATTAAACTAACCAAAAAATACTATTAAATTCATAAAAAATAATTTTTTTCTTTCTTAATTTATATATATGTATATATAAAATAATTTTAAAAATAGTTTTAAATAAAATTTAAATTATATAAATATTTAATGTATATTTACTAATAAAATATAATTTAGGAATATTTTTCCTCGTGCATGGCGTGAGTATAAATCTAGTATATATTTATAATGAAAAATAATCTAATATAATTAATCACAATTTTGTTCCTGCAAATACCATGTTCATCAAAATATAGATCTAAACGCACAAATGGCTAATGAACAACCAAGTTATCAAATGTTCAAATGAAAACAAAAATACATAATTCGGAGATGTATTAATCAAAACTATAAAAAAAACATGTCCCCAACTTGTACCCTACGTACATTAATTCTCATCAAAACTAGGAGATCTCCTCCTCCTTAAGTTGATAAATAATTTAAAAATAATTTGTTATGAAAGCACTCAAGAGAGAAATATCAAAATATTTACTTACTACTATGACGTCCCCTAAAGAATATTGATAGCTTGCATCATTACCTTTCGATCTCTAGACGATGTATCCTTGATGATGAAGCTTTCTATCACTTAATTTGAACAGTATGTTAATTCTTAAGTAGTTGATAAAAAGATCTAGAAAGGGGAGGTAGAATTTGGACTCCGATGACATCGCCAAGTGCAGTATGTGTCCAAATACCAATTTCCCAAAACTGAAGAGAATACGGTGAACAATCTTTTTATAGAATATGAGCTTTGGTCGGCTGGGGATATAGGATATATGTCATCTAATTTAAACTTAATTATCGTTTACCATATATAGCGGTAAAAGATTATCAATGAAATGAAATCCAACTGAATCTACATGTTTTATTATTGCTAATAATATAATTGAAAGTGGTTTAAAGTATAGTTAAAGAAATGGTTTGGAGACACATTCCCCCACTACAAATATTTGTCGTCAGTAACGAAAACACAGGAGAGGACCATGAGAGTAGCATAGCAGTAGCGTAATAAGTGTGAGAAGGTGACTTGGTATGCTTTTGTGATAACGTGGCAAGTTCGTATTTTGATTTGTGAGCTCCATACAAATGTCCCAAATAATGTTCTAAATTCTTGTTACTTAGTATATAAATAAACGTCTAACAACTATTTCTATATGTAGACGTGATATTAGCGAATGACAATTTTTTATATTTATATAATAAACATATTTATTAATAATAACAGTTTTGAAAAGTATTTATTTTACCGTTGTAAAAAAGTATGTATTTTGCAGCATGAAATGATGAATAAAAAATAAATTATAGACAAATTTAGAGCAATTTAATTTATTATAATATTTTAAAATTGGAAATAGATTAGAAATTATGAAGATATTATTTAAAAACAGAATTTATAGTAGAAAATAGAATAAGATTGAAAATGTTTTTTTACTTGAATAGAATTAATTGATTTGATTTTCATTATTATTTTCGTTTAAATCAAACTGAAATAAAATTTGATATAATATTTATTAAAAAATCAGAATCTTAAAAAATTAGAACCGAACTAAAACAAAATTATGTTTTAATCGTAAATAAAACTTACTTTCTAAAATCCAAAAAAAAAATCGAAAAAATCGAAAACAGATGGAATATAATAAACGAATGGTCTTCCTAATATCTTCGTTTATTTGTATAATGTAGACCATACGAAATGATTTAGTACGAATGATTTAAATATACTAAGCGATTATACATCATTTCATACGTCATAGGGAGAAAAGCGCACCCCATAGAGAGGCAGGATCTTTAGTTTCTGTAAAATCACTACAATCATTTCTCCAAGTTGGTACTTCCTTTGTTTAGACACATCACCCATAGTACATCTAGATATTACATTAATTAGTGTTTTATCATTACACCATCTTCTCGCATTTCAGGGTATGTCTTTTGTCACTAATTACTGTAATATCACTTAGATTTTAAACCGGTGAGAGAGAATCTCAATTTAAGATTGATATTACTTGGAAAAAAAAAATATCTTATGCAAGTAAAATGTAAGCACATAGAAACACATATGTTGAGTAATATGAATGTTTTCTGGTATTTATCCCATAAATTTGCACATTCATTTATTCAAATTACATCTAAAAATACCTTTTTTACCAATCAACCCATAATTCTTAGATCGTTAAAATATGAAGTAATGGAAAATGGTCAAAAGGATCACTAATTTTCATCCTATTAATAATTAAGAAAAGTAGAATCAAAAGTTGATATGGCCGAGTTGGTCTAAGGCGCCAGATTAAGGTTCTGGTCCGAAAGGGCGTGGGTTCAAATCCCACTGTCAACAAATATTTTTTTTGCACCTTCAAAAATCACAAATCCAAAATTTCCAGCCTCCTTCCAAGGTTTTATATAACTTCTGTGATAAAAATTTGGCTCTATGAGATATCCAAAAATAATCCTGAGATTAAGGTGTATATTTAATAATTCAATGAGATTTAAAAAGTGTTGATTTTGTATGTTGAGAAAAGTCCAGCCAACGTTTGTAAAAGGAAAAATGGTAAGTTACTAAGTTGTATCATTGTGAGATATAATTTGAGTTATAGTACAAATGGGCTTTATGATTTCTATCACTATGTGCCTGACGAGAGAATTGACTGAGAACAACAAAAAGTCAGCCCGGAAGAATTCAATACAACTTGTGGTTCTGCGTTTCGTGAGGATCACACTTTTTTTTTCATGAAACTGTAATGTAACATACATTATTTTTAATATATTAATTTAGAAAAAGTTTTTAACAATAAAATGTTACAGTAATGTGTGATTTATAATTGTATTAAGTTTGAGGTATCATATTATCAGAGTATTTTAAAATAAATATTATATAAAACATAATTTACTATAATATTTACGAAATAACATTAGAGAAATATTATCACAAATTTAATATTAAAATGCTTTAAAATTATTTTTAATAAAAAAACTAAAACTTAAATTAAAAAAATACAAATATAATATTTTAATTATATTTGTAATTTATTTATTATAAATATGTATTTTCATAAAATAATATGTGATATTTTTAGAATTTTAAGTTTAGAACGCTAAATTTAAAATAAAAACTTAAAAATGTGCTATTTTAATATACTATTCTTTATTTTATAATTTATTTAAAGTAAATAATTATTTTCACATAAGAATTTATACAATAAAATATTTAAATATGTTGTTTTAAAGTATTATTCATCATTGTTAATTTACCTTAATCAATAAAATAAAACATCATCTATAGCATTTTGTTTGGCTAATTCATCATATTATAATTTAGATTAATATCCTAAAACAACATATTTTAAAGTTTTTGTTACAAATTTAATATATTAAAACTAAAATTTCAAAAATAGCATAAATTATTATATAAAATATTTCATCTCTATAAATACATTATAAAGAAAATTAAAACACATGTTTGATTTTCTTTTTCCAATTTAATGTTTAATTTTTTCCGTTTAATGTATTTTAATATTTATTATAATATTTTTGAAAATTTAAAATAATGATATCTTGAAGTTAAATTAAAGTAATACTATTTTGAAGATTTTCCATATAACTTATCTAGAATTAGATTTATAGATGTACATATTCTTTCATTATATTAATTTTGGTATGTACATCCATTCATTTAAGATAATAAATATTATGGTAAAGAATGAATGAAAGCGTACTTTCCATTTCTCATGATTCAACATTTATGGATATCTTTGTAATTCTTCCAAAAAATCCTATGTTGAAAACATTTTAAATATTAGTCTATCACAATTTCGTAGATTTGTGTTTTCTCTAAATTTTTTTTGTAGATTTACAAAAGTCTATCACAATATATAATGTTTTTGTGGTTAACTGGATTGATCATCCAGTCAAATTCCACATCTTGTTGTTATGAACTGATTCACATTCTTTCTCATTGTGAAGTCGTTGTTGCATTTCTAATTGGTACACCTCCCATGTCCATTGTATAGCAATGCTAGATTCAGCTTCAGCGAAAGTATAAACCTTATGTTCCTCCAAATTAAAGATCAACCAATTTAGGTGGTTTTGACTGGATTAAAGATAAACCTTATGGGTCGACAAGCTCCTAGAGGAAGATCGACTAAGGACAATGGACTAGAAGTGCAAAGAAGAGTCCAAAAGCTTCTCAACAATGCAAAGGACTTCGGAGACTTTTTAGTGGAAAGAGAGGTCAAGGCCTAAAGATTCTTAACCCTACTCCAAGTCGAAGATTATGAGCAAGGTGCGTGCATGCCACAAGGACGGCCACCTTCCATTTCTTGGTCGTGAAGTAAGAAAGGTAAGTTTTCAATTCGAATATATACCTCTTTCTGTTTTGCAAGGTAAGATCTAGATTGTTTACATTTTTGAGTCAAAGACATTTTAGGAATATGACATTTTTCGGTTATGCACTTTTGTACATTTTTCATTTGTTTATATTTGTAATCTTTCCTTTTCTTTGTTTGATCGATCCTAGAAGTATCTCCAAATTCGCTTTTGGCCAACAATTTTATTAGCAAATCGAATGTAATTTCTATAACTTGCCAAGTTTTGCTTTAATTTAGGTGGTTTTGGGCAACTGATTTACTTATGGACGTGAAATATTAATGAAGTTTGGGTTATTGTCCAGTGGAAAAATGTAAATGTTTGAGTGTGATTATTGTGAGGGTTTTCTTTTCTTCTATTTCTTGTAGCAGTTCGAGGCGAATCTTATGTCGTCTCCAATCTTCCATCTTCTCTGGTCTCTCTTGGGCTGTTTCGTGGACTCTTTTGCGCTGTTTAGGCATTTCGGTTTGACTCGGCTTGGTCTTTGTGTTTGAATTGGTCTTTGTGTTTGAATGGACTGGCTGATGTCCATGTTTGGTTCGCATATATAATTTTTTTGTCTTTCAGTTGTTTGTTCTTTCTTCTTTTTCAATTTTACTATTGTTGTTTTTATTTTGTATATTCTCTGGTCGGTAGCATTTCAATTCGCATTCAATAGCAAATTTTTTAACATAAAAAAAAGCAAAGTATCACACGATCCTACACAAGATATTTAGTGTTTTTCCAACCGAACTAGCAGCTTTTTTTTTGCAAAAAATAAACATAAAATTAGTTTAAATTTTGAAAAAACTTTAAAGTTTATAAACTAATATCCTAAAATAGTACATTTAAAATTTTTATTTCAAATCTAGTATCGTAAATATAAAATTCTAAAAATATTATAAATAATTTTGTAAAAATATTTATTTATTCAAAATAAATTATAAATAAATTTAAACATTATATTTGGGTTCATTTTCTAATTTAAGATTTAATTTTTTATTAAAATAAAGTTTTAATATATTTTAATATTAAATTTGTGTTATTATTTAAAATTTAATCTAATGATGCTATTTTGAAATAAAAATTTAAAAAATTATTATTTTATATATTTGTCCAAAATTATATTCTTAACCTTAAACTAAGTCCCAAATATTTAAATTTCAAACTCTAAAAGTTATATTTAATATTTTGATATTTTTTGAAAAATTGTAATAATATTTGTAGAAAAATAAAGCTATTATGGTATTGTTAGGAATGAAATTTTTAATATTTTAAAGTATTTCTGTTTATTTTACACTGGAAACTGGATTATTGGGCTGCATGCATTGGTTGGTCGACAGGACAGTAGCTGTGTATTCGTTTTCCACATTTTCTGTCACACTTTGTATTTTATAACTATGCCTTGAGTTGACCGCCGTTAGGTTTGATTAGTATCGAGTCTAATTCCATTAAATCAACGCAAATTTGAGAATTATTTAACCAAAACGAATAGATCAATAATTTTTATAAATAAGGGTCTAATCATGAGCTGTAATCTGCTTTTTCATGTGGTTTTCTAATATATTTTTTTCTATTTTATGAACCAAATAGACTTTGAAATTAAATAAATAAAATAAATCATGAAGGAGTTTGTTATATTTCTATAACATGTCATTCATAGAATTAACGTATTATGTTTTTCATTAGTCATGAGATCGATTAGAACTTACTTTTTACGAAAACTAAAACATATAATGTAGTACACACCTAGATTCATTATCTAACAATATTTATAATTAAAAAATATTTTAACAAACAGATTTTATTTTTTGTGTTATGCAAGTGTCATATTATCATAATACATTAAAACAAATATTACATAAAATATAATTGATTAAAAAATTTAGAAATGATAGTAGACAAATATTTTGACATAAAAGATATTTTTGACATAAAAGATATTTTGACATAAAATACAAACATAATATCAAATAAATTATTAGAAATTTTTTAAAAATTAGTCAAACAAAAAAATTAATTTAATTAATATTTACATTAATATCATAAAATAGCATTTTTTAAGTTTTTGTTTCAACTTTAATATTTTAAACTTAAAATTCTAAAAATAGCACAAATTATTTTTGAAAATACATATTTACTATAAATAAATTATACATAAATTTAAAACATTAGATTTGGATTCCTTTTTTCTAATTTAGAGTTTAATTTTTTATTAAAAATAAATTTCAGTGTATTTTAATATTAAATTTATATTATTTTTAGAATTAATAATATTATATTTGGAACCAAAACTTAAAAGAATGATATTTTATCAATTACCATAATATTTATTACATTTACAATTATTTACCTATTTAATGATATTTTTATTCAAAATAAAGAAAAATTTAAATTTATTTATATAATCCGATTTTACTGTGTATTTCGTTTACATAATCAAAATTAAAAATTAAAAAAAATTACGTACGTATACAATTTAGATTTACTAAATATACAATTAATTATAATGTATAGTTTGTTTTCTAGTGCGTCTAAATATGGTTTTTCATAATTTTTAACATAAAATTGGGACTAATCTACTGTTAGAGCATCAAGCTCGGAAGACAAAAACGATGGCGTTTTGCGAATTGAAACGGATAAAGAAATACGATTGGGCTTTGTCGAAAGCAAAACCAAGAGTAAGCAAAACGACATCGCACGAGACGTAAGAAGAAATAATGAAAACGTCGTCGGTTCAAGGTTGTCGTCAACCTTAGGAGAGGACAAAAACAGAGGATCTACAGTGGTGAAAAACACGAAATGCGAAGGGAGTACGAAAGATTCGATTACAACGGCAAATCGGTTTCAGACTCTCGAATCTCTAGAGGCATAGTCAAGATAGACGTAGAAATGGACATGTGTCACTAGGGATCAAAATAAACTAGTATAAATACAAAGTTGTAGCTCATTTGCAAAATATACAATAAGAAATGAAATCGTTTTAAGAGAAAGGAATCCTGCTTAACCCTTCCTTCTTCTTCTTTCATGGTATCAGAGCCATGGATAACAGATCCATGGAACTCAGCAACTTTTCTATTCCTCCTCTAAACATCACAAATTGTGTCACTGTAACGTTAACTGAGAAGAACTATATTTTATGGAAAACCCACTTTGAAAGTTTTCTCTCTGGGCAAGGGCTTCTCGGTTTCGTTACAGGAAGAATCATTCCTCCGTCACAAACTATCCCAGTTCCAAATATCAATGGCGTCACAACAGAGACGCCAAATCCATACTTTCAACAGCAACATCAAATATGGTTCAAAACCGATCAAGTGGTCAAGTCCTGGCTCCTGGGCTCATTCTCAGAAGACATCCTAAGTGTGGTTGTAGCCTGCAACACCTCACATGAAGTCTGGTGCTCTCTTGCAAATCATTTTAACCGGGTAACATCCTCACGGCTCTTTGAAATGCAAAGAAAGCTTCAAACTTTAGTCAAAAATGAGAAACCTATGACTGAATATCTCAAAGAAATAAAATTGATATGTGATGTCTTGGAATCAATGGGAAACCCTGTACCTGAAAAAATGAAAATTTATGCTGCTATCTATGGTCTGGGTCGTGAGTATGAACCAATAAAAACCAGTATCGAAGGCACCATGGATTCAACTCCTGCCTTAAGCTTTGATGATATAACTCCTCGTTTAATAAGCTATGCTGACCGTCTGCAAACCTACACTACAGAAACTAAAGTTTCTCCTCATTTGGCTTTTAACGTCACTAGAACAGAGGGTAACTATTACAGTGGAAATAGAGGCAGAGGAGGAAGATATGGCAGGTTTGGAAACAGGGGTAGATGAGCTTTCTTTACTACAAAAGGAAGAGGTTTTCACCAACAAATTACACCCTCTCTGTCTGCAGCAAACCCATGTACCACTTTCGACTCATCTCCTAAAACAACATGTCAGATTTGTGGGAAGATAGGTCATCAAGCCTTGAAGTGTTGGCATCGTTTCAATAATGCTTATCAACACGATGATGTACCTCATGCACTAGCTACAATGAGAATACAAGATGTCACAGATCACTCAGGAATTGAGTGGTATTTGGATACAGATGCATCATCTCATGTGACAAATTCCACACTCAATCTTCAACATTCACAACCGTACATTGGTGCTGCACAAGTTATGGTTGGTAATGGGGAATTTTTGCCTATTACACACACAAGATCAACGTCTATTTCTACGAACTCATGTACAATTCCTTTAAAAGACGTTTTTGTATGTCCTAACATTGCTAAATCATTGCTTTCAGTGTCTAAACTCACGGCAGATTACCCATGCTCATTTGAATTCGATGCTAATAATGTCCGTATACATGATAAGGCAACCAAGAAAATGCTAATGCTGGGACGAACGTGTAATGGGATGTATATGTTAGATGATGCCAGCTTTCCAGTTTTCTACACACATCAAAATACTGTTAGTGCAGATTTATGGCATCAAAGGCTCGGTCATCCAAGTGGGCAAGTTCTACAGCCCTTATCTTTATCAGGAGCTATTTCTATGAATAAATTTCTCAGTCTTCAATGTGAATCTTGTCGACTAGGGAAGAATGTTAGACTTCCATTTTCTGTTTCGTTAAACCGTGCTTCTCAACCTCTTGAAAGGCTTCACTGTGACCTTTGGGGCCCTGCTCCTGTGACATCAGTTCAAGGATTTCTTTATTATGTTGTTCTTGTTGACAATTACTCTAGATTTAGCTGGTTTTATCCGCTAAAATTAAAGTTAGATTTCTGTGACATCTTCATTGGGTTTCAGAAAATGGTTGAAAACCAATTCAATACAAAAATCAAAATTCTTCAATGTGATGGAGGAGGCGAGTTTATTAACCATCGATTTCTGAATCACCTTCGTGATTGTGGTATTAAGCAGTACATATCTTGTCCTCACACTCCACAACAGAACGGCATAGCTAAACGCAAACATCGACATATTAGTGAGCTTGGAATGACCATGATGTTTCAGTCCAAAGTGCCACAAAAGTATTGGCTGGAAGCATTTTTTACAGCAAACTTCTTAATCAACTTATTGCTTGCAACCAGAGCCGACCCTGAATTTAATAGTTTGCTGACTTTTTGTTGTTAGAAGGACTCGAACTGAAGAACTCAATGAAGTAGTTTACTTTTATTTACCATTTGTGCTAAGAATACTTTTGATATAAGGGCTAATTTTTTTATATTAACATTGAGGGCCGCAAGCACGGGCTTGCTTTGCTTGGACCCAGGCCCGGCCCTGCCTGCAACTACATTACCAAATGACAAGACTCCCTTTGAGACTCTCCACGGGAAACCAGTAGACTATTCTGCTCTTCGAGTCTTTCTATGTAGTTGCTTCCTAACATTAAGAGATTATCCGACAAACAAGTTTGACCCAAAATCACTAAGCTGCGTCTTTCTTGGATATAATGAAAAATATCACGGTTACAGATGTTTGTATCCACCTACAGGAAGAATTTACATTAGTCGTCACGTAGTGTTCTATGAACAAAGCTTTCCTTTTTATGATGTTTATCGACATCTTCAAGAAGGCGACAAGAACTCTCTGTTTACAACTTGGCAGAAAGGGTTTACACCATTGTCTTCAGAACCAGTTTCCTCTGATGACACTTCAGCTCAACGCAGAACATCGAGTACAGATGACTTACCACCTGCAAGAAATTTTTATCAGCAACCTGAGCAGTTTTGCCCGGAAGAACAGAACATACCTTAGTCTGATTCTTCTCAGAATAGTACAAGTTCTACTACTGATGTCTTGCCTGTTGTGAATGAAAGGTGTACTGGGCATACGGCAAGCTCCGATCTTGTTCCTATAGGCGACAGCGTTTCTTCATCCACAACTAGCAATGGCACCTCAGTAACTGCAGCTAATACACACTCTATGATTACAAGATCAAAAGTGGGAATTGTAAAGCCAAATCCCAAATACGTTCTTCTTACACAGAAAGTGGCATATCCGGAGCTTAAAACAGTTCGTGAAGCTTTAAAAAATCCAGGCTGGACAAAGGCAATGCAAGAAGAAATTGCAAATTGCCATGAAACAGGCACATGGACTCTAGTACCTCCGATTGCAGGTATGCATATTCTTGGTTCAAAATGGGTATTTAGAACTAAACTGAATGCAGATGGCACTCTCAACAAGCTCAAAGCTCGCTTGGTAGCTCAAGGTTTCAAACAAGAAGAGGGTATAGATTACCTTGAGACGTATAGTCCGGTTGTAAGAACTGCCACTGTTCGTACAGTTCTTCACGTTGCTACAATTATGCAATGGAATATCAAACAAATGGATGTTCAAAATGCATTTTTACATGGAGATCTCTCTAAAAAGGTGTTCATGGCACATCCTGCTGGTTTTACTGATCCAACCAAACCAGAATACGTGTGTCAACTCCACAAGTCACTTTACGGACTCAAGCAGTCCCCGCGAGCATGCATGAAGTTCTGTTGGTTGGAAATATCGAATGCTTCGACACCATTTTCCCATAATATTTTTAACTCATGAATTAGTGGCTGTAAGAAAATATCAAGCGATCGCTTAGGATGCTCTGGGCCAGGGACGAGAATTGTTAGAAATAAAAACTCTCGTTTCATGCACAAAGAAGGAGGCAAATTATAAGGTGTAACGATAACTGGCCACAACGAGTATTGCCTCCCATGCTTCCCAAAAGGATTGAATCCATCTGTAGATAACCCGAGGTATACGTTTCTAGGCTCATTTGCAAAACTAGGATAAACCTGTTGAAAATGTTTCCATGCTTCTGCATCCGAGGGATGCACAATTTCTCCATTCGAATTATGTTCTGCATGCCATCTCATAGGTTTTGCCGTGTGTTCAGATTGATATAACCTCTTTAACCTCTCTGTTAATGGCAAATACCACATCCGTTTATGCGGAATAGGTACTCTATCGCTTGTCTCTTGAAATCGAGGTTTGTGACAAAATCGACACTTCATGCGGTTTTCATCATTTCTCCAATAGATCATGCAATTGTCAATACATACATCAATCATCTGATATGGCAATCCTAGACCAGATACAAGTTTTTGAACCTCGTAATATGAAGCATGTGCAATATTATCTTCAGGTAATATATCTCTAACAAAATCAGCTATCGCATTCACACAATCTTCAGGTAAGTTGAAATCCGTCTTTATCGTCATCAACCTGCTTGCAGCAGATAAAGGCGATAATCCATCTCTACATCCTTTATACAAAGGCTGCTTGGATGCATCTAATATATCAAAAAATTCCGGGCTTCCATATTAGGTTCCTCTATTCTGCTAATATCTTCGATGTACGATTCTCTTTGTTCACGAAATGCATCATTCACCATCTGAACAGTACCTCCGTTTATATCAACTTCTGATGTCGGTTCCTCTACCCTAACATTAGTATTATCTATCCTTTTTGAAGTACTACCATAATATTGCATCGTTGCATCAGTTTCTCCATGTAAATACCAAATTTTGTAACCTGGCATAAATCCATTCCTATACAAATGATTACGTACTTCTCTAACAGAGATTAATCTATGATTTCGACATTTAATACACAGACAATACATTTTACCGTATTCCGATGTCATGCTATTCTTTGATGCAAATGTCATGAACTCTTCAACACCTTGCGCAAATTCATCAGTCAATTCCCCTGTGGTTGAATCATATCGAGGTTTATCCATCCACGATCGAAAATACTCAAAAGAACCCGAAGAACACATTTTTTAAAAATTTTTGGTTATGTTAAAATTTTGAAAGATCATAGCTTATTTATACTGAAAAATAGATATTATCACGATTTTTTAACAGATTATTAAGAATTATTAACAGATTATTAAGAATTATTAACAGATAATTACGAACTGTAAAAAGATTATTCTTCAGAATATTCTCTATTTCCGACGGAATTCCGACGGTTACCGACCACAACCGGATATTCACGTATTTCGAATAAATCTTATCAAAATAAACCGACGGGTTTCCGACGGATGTCCGACCATCGACGGATAAACACAAAATTTTAAAAAGGTATGTATATTTCCGACGGATTTCCGACTGTATCCGACAATGGTCGGATTGTTCCGATGGGTTTTCGACGACGTCTGCCGACGGATTCCCGACGGATTGTAAAAAACATAATCCGTCACGAACTCGTCGGAATATTACCGACGTATCTGAAGCCGTCGGTAATATTCCGACGATTTAAAGAGGATATCCCGACGATTAGGATATCGTCGGAAACGCAATGGGTTACCGTCAGTTTTCACCATCGATATACCGACGATCTCTACGGCGTCGGAAATTACCGACGGACCTCCGACGGTTTCAAATCCCTTGGTTATTTGTCGCTTATCCGTCGTAATGTCGTCGGAAAAGGCCGACGGTTTTTTGTCCGTCGGAAATGCCGTCGGAAATGTTAATGTTTTCTTGTAGTGATGGTTTGACAAATTTACTACCTTTCTGCTTGAATTCGGCTTTATTTGTAGTAAATCAGACCCTTCCTTATTCGTTTACAAAAAGAATAAGGATATCATCGTGTTATTACTCTATTTCGACGATATGGTAATAACCGGAAATGAATCTAATGCGTTTAATGAGTTAATTGCAGAACTGCACAAACAATTCAGAATGAAGGATCTCGGGTAATTGGCATATTTCTTGGGAATTCATGCTCACTTCCATTCTAAAGGACTTTTTCTCTCTCAACAGAAGTATGCGGAAGACCTTCTCGCAGTAGCTTCTATGTCAGAATGCTCCCCAGTTGCAACGCCATTGCCGTTATAGCTTGATAGAGTGCCATATCAGGATGAACTTTTTGAAAATCCGACTTATTTCAGAAGACTGGCGGGTAAACTTCAGTACCTTACTCTTACGCGACCAGACATACAGTTTTCTGTTAACTATGTTTGTCAGAAAATGCACAGTCTTACTCTGTCTGATTTCCATCTTCTGAAACGTATTCTACGCTATATCAAGGGTACTATCACAATGGGCATTTCTTTCAACAAAGATACTGATTGTACTCTTCGAGCATACAGTGATGCAGACTGGGCAGGTTGTAAAATTACACGCCGATCAGTTGGTGGCTATTATACTTTCTTGGGTACAAATATAATCTCATGGTCTTCGAAGAAACATCCTACTGGACAGAAGCCGAGTATCAAACCCTGTCTGAGACTGTTTCCGAGTTAAAATGGTTAAGTTCGGTTCTAAAAGATTTGGCAATTCCAATCACTCGAACACCGGATCTCTACTGTGACAATTTGTCTTTAGTGTTCCTTACGGCTAATCCTATGTTTCACTCAAGAACCAAGCACTTTGACTTGGATCATCACTTTATCCGAGAACAAGTTGCCTTGGGTGCTTTAGTTGTCAAACACATTCCGGTAGTGCATCAACTTGCTGACATTTTCACAAAAGCTTTGCCATCACCAGCTTTCTCCTCTCTTAGATTCAAACTTGGTGTGGACTTCCCTCCCACACCAAGTTTGAGGGGGGATGTTAGAGCATCAAGCTCGGAAGAAAAAAACGATGGCGTTTTACGAATTGAAACGGATAAAGAAATACGATTGGGCTTTGTCGAAAGCAAAACCAAGAGTAAGCAAAACGACATCGCACGAGACGTAAGAAGAAATAATGAAAACATCGTCGGTTCAAGGTTGTCGTCAACCTTAGGAGAGGACAAAAACAGAGGATCTACGGTGGTGAAAAACACGAAATGCGAAAGGAGTACGAAAGATTCGATTACAACGGCAAATCGGTTTCAGACTCTCGAATCTCTAGAGACATAGTCAAGATAGACGTAGAAATCGACATGTGCCACTAGAGATCAAAATAAACCAGTATAAATACAAAGTTGTAGCTCATTTGCAAAATATACAGTAAGAAATGAAATCGTTTTAAGAGAAAGAAATCCTGCTTAACCCTTCCTTCTTCTTCTTTCATCTACTATATTGTGGAGACAATAAAGGAATTTTCACATGTAATATAAGCTAAGTCTCGTATCCATAGCATATACATAAATCATAACAACACTGAGAGTTAACTAAATAAGATTTAGTAACATTGAAAGTGAATCATAATGTCTACTTCTTGAATAAGGAATAAGTTTCGTAAACGCACACACTTTTGCTACTGTCATCGTCTGATCTCACAATGTCTGGACCCTTTTGGTGTTTGTGTTTGGTTTGCCTTTTGCGATGCTTCAAGCTACGCTTGCAATATACTACGATCCTGATTGTACCACGTGTCATCGTTTTAAGCTGTACACATGTTTCTAACCAGACACACATACATATCTCTTTCTAGAAGGTTTGCTCAATTTAAGCTCTATTATTTATGGCTTTGACTCGTTCTTTTGGCAATTTGCATTTTATGATCCTCAGGTAAGCCACATCCTACATGATCTATGCTTCGAACCATAAATGTTTTATTTAAAATATATTTTTGTGTCTCAAATGTTACAAAATCTGTCTCAGATATTTGGTACTAAAACTCCTAAAGTCCAAATCTAAATACTTTTTTTTGCTGGAAAAATATTTTAAAATCATGATCTATAAGGATATATATTTCTTTTTCTGGGCACTTCTTCGCGATAATATCTCTATATATTACGAATAAACAATTGATATCTGTAATTGATACCTTTGCGACGTCACTTTCGTTTACTTTCTTTTAAAACTGCAATTATTCGTCGACAAAAAAATGCAATTATTCTTCGGTTGAAAATAAAAACCAATACAATTATGATAAACAGGATAGAATATTCAGACACGCCACGATGGGAAAAATAATAGATAGACTCAGAGTTATTGAAAATAATACACATATCACGCATTTACTAACATGATAACTAATCATTTTTTTGTTGTTTTATAAAATAATCATTTATTTTTAAATCTTAAAAATCAATTCGAAACCTTAAAACTATAGAGTAATATTCTAAGTATCATATTTTTATTTTTATTTTCTAAATTTATCATTGTAAATTTAAAATTTCAAAAATCTTACAAATTATGAAAATATATATTTATTATAAATATAATTAAAAATAATATCATAAAATAACACTATTTTAATTTTATCTTCCAAATTTAACATAATAAAACTAAACTTTAAAAAATATCATAAAATATTATGTGAAAATAATTATTTATTTTAAATAAAATATATATACAATTAAAAAATAATGTTTGGATTCATTTTTTCCAATTTAGGATTTAAATTTTTTTTATAAGAAATAAATTTTTAATTATTATTTTTATTAAATTTGTGTTATTTTTGAAAATTTAAATGACTAATACTATATTTAGAACAAAATTTGAAATAATGCTATTTTAATCAATTGCTCTATAATCAACAGATTAGATTGAGTTCTTTTTTCTAATTTATGGTTTAATTTTTTTATAAAAAATAAGTTTTAAAATATTTTAATATTAAATTGTGTTATTTTTAAAAATTTAAACTAATCTCAATATATTATTTGGAGAATATTTTAAGAAAATAATTTTATTCTGACGTGTTATTAACAGAAATATCATACTGAGTTGTCATTACCAAAATCAATTTCAAATAAATATATAAACTGGCTTAAGTTAATAGAATAATTATGATATATTCTATTGTTATTATTTAGAGAATTAATATATTTTATTAAGTTAACTAAAAAATATTATTAAATTCATAAAAATAATTATTTTTCTTTTTTTTTAATTTATATATACAAAAATTATTATTAAATATAATTTTAAATAAAATTTAAAATTATATAAATATTTAATTTATATTTACTAATAAATAATATTATATAATTTGTGAATATTTTTCCCTAAAAATTTAGTGATGCTATTAAAATTTTTCCCTAAAAATTTAAAATTTGTAAATATTAAATTCAAAATAATATTTTTATACGCAAAAAATTAAAATATTTTAAAGTAAGTAGTTATTTAAATAGTATAAATTTAGGTAAAATATAAAAATATTTATTTTAAAAGTTTTGATGATATAACAGATGATGTGATAGTTCATTAAACAATTTTAAGTATTTGACTCATCATAGTTAAGAGTTAAATATATATATTTTGGAGAATCTAACTCAGTTTACCTAAAAGTTTCGTTCGAAAAGTTAATTAAATCGTGAATATACCGATTTATACTAGTTTATATATGAAATTTTAAAATAATAATATTTTAAGTTCTTAATATAACCAAATCGCATAACATGAAATAACCAATTTTTCATGAGAATACACTGCAATTATAATATTAAATATAATGTATTTAGGAAAATAACTTAAAATAATAAAAGTAACAAAAGTAGCAATGAATTATGTAAGATTCTTAAAGGAAAATAAAATATAATTTTATGGAATTCTTTTTGTTAAAGAAATGAATACCAAAAATAAGACCAAGACTAATTTAACCAAAAGTAATATTTAAAATAGTATTTTTAAATTTTTGTTTCAAAATTAGCACTTTAAACTTAAAATTATAAAAATAGTATAAATTATTTTATGAAAATACATATTTACCATAACTAAATTAAAAATATAATTAAAATATTAGATTTAGATTTTTTTTAATTTAAGGTTTGATTTTTTTATTAAAAAATGTTTTAAATTATTTTAATATTAAATTTGTGTTATTTTTGAAAATTTAATCTAATGATACTATATTTAAAATAAAATTTTTTAAAAATATTATTTTGTGAATTGTCATTAAACCAATTCTCTTAACATTAAAATAGAATTGAATTTTTTTTTAAATAATGACATATAATTAGAAAAGTCCACATGATTACAAAATTTATGATATGATTTAGTCAAATGTGATATGTTATTTTAAATATTAGTTTATTTCCAAAAAATCAAATTAATCAGATGTGAATAAAAATATTTTATTTCTAAAAAATAAATTAATCAAATATAATATAATAATTTTAAACATAAATTTATTTTTAAAAAGTAAAATAAATTATATATACACATATATAAAACTAGAAATAAGTTTAGAAAAGCTTTTCAATTTTTTTGATTTTATTTAAATTTTATGCATTATAATTGTTTGACGTGCATGCAGGCTACTAGCTACATAACAAAAACACCACTTGCCTCGCTGACGTAAGAAGCGAGATGCTTGGATATATAAATAAATTCGTAAATGTGTTCTGCTGCGATATTTCGAGCAAAGAGAAAGAGAGATCTAGAGATGGAGAACGGTAAATGCAACGGAAGTGCGGCGGCGAAGTTACCGGAGATCAAGTTCACAAAACTTTTCATTAACGGCCAATTCGTCGATGCTGCCTCAGGTTTTTTTTTTTAACTTATTTTCACAACTTCAAACGTTGACCTTGGCAAAAGAAAAAATTTATCAAGATTTTTCATTTTACAACCTATCATGTTCTACTTTCTGCAATCACCAAAATTATAATTTTCCTTCACTATTTTTTGCCCTCTCTTTCTAGAAGTCATAACGATATTTATCAATGAAAAAGAAGAGGAAGAAAACCCGTAAGTGATGTGAAGATTTTGGCATATATATTGATAATTTAGTATTTGGTTTAATGTGCTTAATAAAGGAAAAACGTTTGAGACGATAGACCCAAGGAACGGTGAAGTGATCGCAAAAATAGCAGAAGGAGACAAAGAAGACGTTGACTTGGCCGTTCAAGCTGCACGTCACGCCTTCGATAATGGTCCTTGGCCTCGCATGACTGGCTTCGTACGTTCCTTTTTATTTTCCTCGTGTTTTTTATTTTATTTAACAAATTATTGACATTTTCGTTATTACAACAAAATTATTGATTGATGTTGTTATTGATTGATGTTGATATTGATTATGTATTAGTAGAACTCCATAGTAATTTATTGGATCCCGGATTGATAAAACGGTACTTACCGTTCACTTTTGTTCAATTTTGAATAGTATAATCTTAGACTTTTGGATTTAATCCTAACAGGAAAGGGCGAAGATTATCAACAAATTCACAGATTTAATAGAGCAAAACATTGAAGAATTGGCTGCACTTGATGCGGTTGACGGCGGAAAACTATTCCAATTTGGAAAATTATCCGACATTCCGGCCGCGGCCGGACATTTTCGTTACTATGCGGGTGCTGCGGATAAAATCCATGGCGAGACTCTTAAAATGACACGTCCATCTTTGTTCGGATACACACTTAAAGAACCAATTGGAGTGGTTGGTCACATCATTCCTTGGAATTTTCCAAGTATTATGTTTGCCATGAAAGTGGCTCCAGCTTTAGCTGCTGGCTGCACCATGGTGGTCAAGCCTGCAGAGCAAACACCACTCTCTTCTCTGTTCTATGCCCATCTCTCAAAACAAGTAAGTTTCATGATGCTTTTCCTATATACATATTGGAGTAATACCTTATAATTATATTTTTGAAAATTTTATTTTAAATTTATCACAATAAAACTAAAATTACAAAAATATCACAAATTTTTATGTGAAATTTTTTATTTATTGTAATTAATTACAAATAAAACTAAAACATTATGTTTAAATTTCTTTTTTTTTAGTTTAGGATTTATTTTTTATATTAAAAATGTTTTAAAATATTTTTAATATTAAAATTTGTTTTATTATTGAAAAAATAAATTAATGATGGTAAATTTGTAATAAAAATTTAAAACAATGCTATTTTGGAAAATTGCTATTAATTTTGTTTAGTTAATGATTTTGATTATCTGAAATGAAAGCTATAAGGTTTAAGTTAACATTAATTTATTTTGATAAGATCGCATTTCCTTAAATAATATATAGTTTTTTCATGAAATGCTTTTTGTAAATTATCAACGTATATTATCAACGTATATCAACAAAACTTTTCATGAAAACATCTCTCTAACAAACAAAAGCTAATATTTCTGGTCTCATTTTAAAAGTAAAGACACAATTATAACATGCAAGAGAAAACGTAAACGCAAACAAACAACAAAATTAGACATTTTTGGTGTGAACAAACAGGCGGGATTCCCTGATGGTGTGATCAACGTGGTGAATGGATTTGGATCAACTGCTGGAGCTGCTATTGCTTCCCATATGGACATAGACAAAGTAACTAACTCTTAATTAATGTCTTAATTATGAGTTGGAATTAATATGTATGTGAAATTATATATGAATCTTCTATTGTGCATGTGTCTATGATCTGCAGGTTAGTTTCACAGGATCAACAGATGTTGGGAGAAAAATAATGCAGGCCGCAGCAACAAGTAATCTTAAAAAAGTGTCTCTAGAATTAGGCGGAAAATCGCCTCTTCTCATATTTGACGACGCAAATGTTGACAAAGCAGCTGATCTTGCGCTCCTCGGTTGCTTCTACAACAAGGTATATCAATGGTCAATGTTGACAACATACTGGTAATGTTGATATCATCAATATATTAACATATTTGGTGTATCTGCAGGGTGAAATCTGCGTGGCGAGCTCTCGTGTGTTTGTCCAAGAAGGTATATACGATAAGGTTGTGGAGAAGTTACTGGAGAAGGCTAAAGATTGGATCGTTGGTGACCCTTTTGATTCCACTTCTCGTCAAGGACCTCAAGTAAAAGAGAATAGTTAATTAATACATTCTTGATTTTAGTAGATTAATTAACGGTTGAGTATTTGGGTTTTCTCCAGGTGGATAGAAAACAATTTGAGAAAATTCTCTCTTACATTGAGCATGGCAAAAACGAAGGAGCAACGTTATTAACCGGAGGGAAAGCCATTGGAGACAAAGGATATTACATCGAACCAACGATATTCGCAGATGTCACGGTAACTATCACATTTCTTGATTCGTTTTTGTTCCATATATATGATGTTGCCAAGATTAAGATTCGAACTTGTGACCTTGAAGTTTAGAAGATCGCGTAAACTTTTGATTTTGTTGATCACAGGAAGATATGAAGATATACAAAGATGAGATCTTTGGACCAGTCATGTCTTTGATGAAATTCAAGTAAAGAAAACAAAAAAGCAAACCTATTTCTCATCTTTTGCTAGTTTCTATAACACTTAAAGATCTTGGAAAATTGCTTTCACAGGACGGTAGAGGAAGGGATCAAATGCGCAAATAACACAAAATACGGTCTTGCAGCAGGAATAGTGAGCCAAAACGTAGACTTGATCAACACGGTTTCGAGATCAATTAAAGCCGGAATCATTTGGGTTAACTGCTACTTCGCCTTTGATCTTGATTCTCCTTACGGTGGCTACAAAATGAGTGGCAATTGTCGTGAAAGCGGCATGGACGCTCTCCACAGCTATCTACAAGTCAAATCCATCGCTATGCCTCTCCACGATTCCCCTTGGATGTGAAATTGCTCATTTCATATACCAAAATAGAATCAAAACAATAAAACACTTCAAAGAGGCTTGTACTTTTGTAACTTTTCTTCTTTTATTCCACTTTTCAATACGTGTTCTTGTCCGTTGATGAACATCGTTTTTAATTACCTTCCAAATTCTCTCAAACCATAAGAATTCACCTTTATACTATCGTTGATCGTTATTGATAATACGGGAAAATACACAACATCGTTATCAATCATTTTACAATTTTGCCCCTGAGTTTAACACCTAGAACCTTCTCCATCTTCGCGAGCACGGCTTGGTTAGGAGCGGCTTTTCCGTTTTCATATTCCTGAACCACCTGTGTACGCTCGTTGATCTGTTTCGCTAGATCTGCTTGCGACATCTTCTTCTCCAATCGCGCCTTTTGTATCGCTAGTCTTACCTCAGCCTTTACGCGATCAATCGCCGATGGTTCCGTCTCTTCCTCAAGCTTCTTCGTGTTTATAACCGGCACCGTCGTCGACGATTTCCCCCTTTTGTTCGAACCCGCGTCGAATTTCTTCACCGTCTGAACTGCGACGCCGTTCCTTAGCGCCGCGTTAACCGCCTTTGGATCGCGTAGGTCTTGACTCTTTTGCTTAGATTTGTGCAGCACCACTGGTTCCCAATCTTGCGTCACTGCTCCTGGGTATCTGCTCGGCATCTTCGTGCTTAACGAGAGGTAGAGAGAACGTACAACGTTATCCAAGAGATGAGTTCTTGAAAATGTAAACAATGGAAACGATGATAAAATTAACCGATAAGGACTGAGAATTTATAGAAGAAGATCGGTTTCTGGAGAGTTCCATCATTTTTTACCCCCACTTTCGTCTCTGGAGAGTTCTTATAACTAGATTGAGGTGTCATTAACTTATTTGATATCAGTCGATGACGTGGCATTAAGAAAAGTTTACCTAAAATTGTCTCGTTGCCTCGATATATCCAACGGTACACAGTAATAGAAAAGAATCGGACGGTCATAAGGTCAACCAAAATATCCCTGAAGAGTTTAGGCGCCAATCTTTCCCCCTCTTGATTTCTCAGATCAAAACATCTTCTGTCTTTCTCTCTCTTTACACTCGAAAATGCAGCGCCAGAAATCGATTCTGTCTTTCTTTCAAAGGCCTTCGCCGGCGTCTAAGGGTTTAATTTCCGGTGATGCTACAAGCGACGGAGGAGGATTGCGATTTGCTGTGAAGGAAGGTAATGTTAACAGCGTCGATTCGATACAATCTGCTGAACGAAATGTATCGAAATCTGTGGATGAGGTCAGAGGAGTGGATACTCCGCCAGAGAAGGTTCCGCGTCGTGTCCTGCCGTCTAGCTTCAAGACGGCTGAAGCCGCTGGAGGTGTTTCATCTCTTTTCTCCGATATCATGCATAAATTTGTAAAAGTCGACGACCGAGAATGTTCTGGAGAGAGGTACTACTTTCGTTTCTCTTATTTTTTTGAATAATTAGCTAGAGAGATTTCTTTCCTAGGTTTTGATTGCTCTGTAAACATTAGGTCTAGGCTCGAAGGAGTCGCTCCACATCCCATTAATAGCACTACTTTAATAATACCACATTAAATGAAATATTGTTTAATTCTTGTGAAGGTTCTGAATACTGCCTGGATCATTGTTTGAAAATTTTCAGGACCCGAGAACATGTTGTTCCGCTTCATGAGTCGTCCGTATGTATGAAGGCTGATAATGTTTTTCCTGAATGTCATTCCAATAATGGTCAACCTCAAGAAAGAAACCACCATATGTTTAGAGTCAGTGAGACAGCTAATCTAAGATCAGTTGAAGATGTAGGGGTAGATAAAGATGTACTTGGCCCAGAAACACCAGGGATGCGGCCAAGTGTTCCTCGTTTGAAGCGAGTTCTGGAGGATGGAATGATTTTTAAAGAGAATGAGCTCCCTATACTGGATTCTAACAAAAGGCTGAAAATGCTCCAGAATCCGATTTGCAGAGAGAATAAAGAAGTAAACAACGGAACCAAATTTGAATGGCTTGACCCTTCTCGAATCAGGGACGCCAATAGAAGACGGCCTGATGATCCCCTTTATGACAGAAAGACCCTATACATACCACCTGATATTCTCAAAAAAATGTCTGCATCGCAGAAGCAATATTGGAGTGTCAAGAGTGAATATATGGATGTTGTGCTTTTCTTTAAAGTGGTTAGTGAATATCAATCTAGTGGTCAATCCATTTCTTCAATGCGGTTGGTTCAGTTATATATCTGCTTTCATTATGTTCTTCTCAGGGCAAATTTTATGAGCTGTATGAGCTAGACGCAGAAGTAGGTCACAAGGAGCTTGACTGGAAGATGACCATGAGCGGTGTGGGAAAATGCAGACAGGTAAATTAGTGGAAACAACTGAACTGGTTTATTCATTGCTTTTACTATGTCTATAGCATTGACGACTCCTATTTCATCAGGTCGGTATATCTGAAAGTGGGATAGATGATGCAGTGCAAAAACTAGTAGCTCGTGGGTAAGGAAACTATCATACTTTGTGGAATGCCTTTTCTGCCACTTTGATTAGGATTACCAAGAAGTGCACTTCAGCCAACATCAGCTAGGATTATGATAATCTAGGATATGTTTTCGTCTTGGTTCCCAGTCAAATTTGTTAGTTTACTATAGCAACTGTTACGAATAATTACGTTTAGTTATAGGCACACTCTTTTTTTTCTTTCATGGAGCGTTTCACTTTATTACTCATATATGTTTCCAACAGGAACTAATAGGCAGGTTCATATGTTTCTTCCTCCAAGACTTTTGTATTGACACATTCTTGGTTTCTTATGGAAGATATAAAGTTGGACGTATTGAGCAGCTAGAAACATCTGACCAAGCAAAAGCCAGAGGTGCAAATACCGTAAGTTGTATTGGGCACATATCAAGGAGGGTGCAGACTGTTCTTGATCATTATTTTCTTTCAAAGTAGTTTCATACTGTAGTTAATTCCATGGCTGTTATGATCTGATTATCAGATCATTCCGAGGAAGCTAGTTCAGGTATTGACTCCATCAACAGCAAACGAGGGTAACATTGGGCCTGATGCTGTCCATCTTCTTGCTATAAAAGAGGTTTGTTAATTGTTTTATTGAAGTGAAATTTATCCTGAGTCCTTGAAACTTAAACTCTTCTTTAGCAATCTTCCTTACCGCAGTGAGGAGTTTGGAGTTTGGAGTTTAGACTTCTAGATTTTCTGTTTTATTCAATTTGGAAAAGTTACCTTCAAATAAATTTTAATGCAACTGCAGAATAAACTGTGTTCTCTGAATTTTTAAGCTTACCAGTCTTGTAACTGGATCCCCTTTTTACAATGACTATTCCAAGGAGACTCAGACCTTGTTACCATTGTTTTCTTGTGTTTGTCTCGTGTGCTGGAGAAAATGATAGCTGATTTTTAAGTTAGTGCAAAGCATTGATTTAGATAATTTTTTAGGAGTAGCTCAGGAATGGGCGTTGGAATTTACACTGCATAATGAATTGATGTCTATTTTTATTCTGAATCTTCTTGCTATAAAAGAGGTTTGTTAATTGTTTTATTGAAGTGAAATTTATCCTGAGTCCTTGAAACTTAAACTCTTCTTTAGCAATCTTCCTTACCGCAGTGAGGAGTTTGGAGTTTGGAGTTTAGACTTCTAGATTTTCTGTTTTATTCAATTTGGAAAAGTTACCTTCAAATAAATTTTAATGCAACTGCAGAATAAACTGTGTTCTCTGAATTTTTAAGCTTACCAGTCTTGTAACTGGATCCCCTTTTTACAATGACTATTCCAAGGAGACTCAGACCTTGTTGCCATTGTTTTCTTGTGTTTGTCTAGTGTGCTGGAGAAAATGATAGCTGATTTTTAAGTTAGTGCAAAGCATTGATTTAGAGAATTTTTTAGGAGTAGCTCAGGAATGGGCGTTGGAATTTACACTGCATAATGAATTGATGTCAATTTTTATTCTGAATCTTCTTGCTGTAAAAGAGGTTTGTTAATTGTTTTATTGAAGTGAAATTTATCCTGAGTCCTTGAAACTTAAACTCTTCTTTAGCAATCTTCCTTACCGCAGTGAGGAGTTTGGAGTTTAGACTTCTAGATTTTCTGTTTTATTCAATTTGGGAAAGTTACCTTCAAATAAATTTTAATGCAACTGCAGAATAAACTGTGTTCTCTGAATTTTTAAGCTTACCAGTCTTGTAACTGGATCCCCTTTTTACAATGACTATTTCAAGGAGACTCAGACCTTGTTACCATTGTTTTCTTGTGTTTGTCTCGTGTGCTGGAGAAAATGATAGCTGATTTTTAAGTTAGTGCAAAGCATTGATTTAGAGAATTTTTTTGGAGTAGCTTAGGAATGGGCGTTGGAATTTACACTGCATAATGAATTGATGTCAATTTTTATTCTGAATCTTGAACTTAGATCAAAATGGAGCTAGAAACTAGTTCAACTGTATATGGATTTGCCTTCGTTGACTGTGCTGCCTTGAGATTTTGGGTCGGGTCCATCAGTGATGATGCTTCATGTGCTGCTCTTGGAGCTTTATTGATGCAGGTATGCAAGTTTGTTGTATTCTGTCTGCTATGTGACTTCGTGCGCATATTTTTGATTTGCTGGAATTCATCCTGAATCACCTTTTGGTATTGTTCTCCAGGTTTCTCCAAAAGAAATGGTATATGAAAGTAAAGGTAAACTGCTAGTACACCCAGTTATTTTTCAAACAAAATTTAAGGTAGTTGTGACCGCTTAAGTTTAAGTGTGTAAACGTTTAAATATTACAGGGCTATCAAGAGAAGCCCAAAAGGCTCTGAGGAAATATACATTGACAGGTACCATTTTAGTAGGCAACCTGAGTCAAAGTTTAGGAATATATTGTTACGATGTCATCATGCACACTAGATGGGCAGATTCATGCATCAAAATATGTCGTCTTTTATGCTCACTAAATGATAGATCTATTCAACATTTCTACTGAAGATTATGTTGGTATTTCACTTTATAGGGTCTACGTCGGTACAATTGTCTCCAATACCACAAGTGATGGGGAATACAGATGCTTGTGGAGTTAGAAATATGATAGAATCTAACGGATACTTTAGAGGTTCTTCTGAGTCATGGAACAGCGCTGTTGATGGTCTGTCTGAATCTGATATTGCCCTTAGTGCTCTTGGACAACTAATCAATCATCTGTCTAGGCTAAAGGTGGGTTTGCTTTGTTAGTTTTCGGTTTTCACAAGTTAAGCAAAGGAATCTTCATAAATTGTGTGTTTAATCTTCTTGCAGCTAGAAGATGTACTTAAGAATGGGGATATTTATCCATACCAAGTTTACAGGGGTTGTCTCAGAATTGATGGCCAGACAATGGTAAATCTTGAGATATTCAACAATAGCTGTGATGGTGGTCCTTCAGGCATGTGCATGCTTCTTTTCTTTATAGCTTCAAATAGCGGTAGACACATGAGTGGCTATTCATATTCTAATACTTTGTACATATCTAGTAAGCACTATTTACTTTTTGTTTGCTCTACAGGGACCTTGTATAAATATCTTGATAACTGTGTCAGTCCAACTGGTAAACGGCTCTTAAGGAATTGGATCTGCCATCCACTCAAAGATGCAAGAAACATCAATAAAAGACTCGATGTAGTTGAAGAATTCATGAAAAACTCAGAAATTATGCAAATCACTGGCCAGTATCTCCATAAACTTCCAGACTTGGAAAGACTGCTTGGACGCATCAAGTCTAGCGTTCAATCATCAGCCTCTTTATTGCCTGCTCTCCTTGGGAAAAAAATGCTGAAACAACGAGTAAGTGTCAAACACGTATTTTCTGAGTAATGCATGATTTCTGCAGGGTTTAAACATTACGGGTCTACCTAACAATTGCTCACCTTCTTTTTCAATATGTCTGGTTATCCATTAGACGTCTCTAAACTTATTGCATTGCAGGTTAAAGCATTTGGGCAAATTGTGAAAGGGTTCAGAAGTGGAATTGATCTGTTGTTGGCTCTACAAAAGGAATTAAATATCATGAGATTGCTTTGTAAACTCTGTCGGCTTCCTATATTAGTTGGAAAAAGCGGGCTAGAATTATTCCTTTCTCAATTTGAAGCAGCCATAGATAGCGACTTTCCAAATTATCAGGTGTGTAATTGCTCAGAGACATGTTGCCATGCTCTATAGCTACCTTGATCTACGTTCATTTATTCTTAAAATTTGCAAAAGCATGTGCTTTTATCAGCAGACAAAGTCAACTAGCTTGTTATACGTTCATACTGTTGATATCATCTTCGTATGGCTTAGATGTGAACTCTACACCCAAGGGATACTAAATTATTTGCTTTCTGTTCCTGAAGTTTTTTGGTATACTAATTTGGTTTGGTTTATTGTTTGATATGTATCTAACTTAAAACGATTTAATCTTGTACCAGGACCAAGATGTGACAGAGGAGAATGCTGAAACTCTCACAATACTTATTGAACTATTTATCGAAAGAGCCACTGAATGGTCGGAGGTCATTCACTCGATAAGCTGCCTCGATGTCCTGAGATCTTTTGCAGTCGCTGCAAGTCTCTCTGGTAGAAGCATGGCCAGGCCTGTTATTTTTCCTGAATCAAAAGATACAGATCAGAATGCGGAAACAAAAGGGCCAATACTCAAAATCCAAGGACTATGGCATCCATTTGCAGTTGCAGCTGATGGTCAACTTCCTGTTCCAAATGATTTACTCCTTGGTGAGACTAGAAGCTGCAGCATTCATCCTCGGTCGTTGTTGCTTACGGGACCAAACATGGGTGGAAAATCAACTCTTCTTCGTGCAACTTGTCTTGCTGTTATCTTTGCCCAAGTTCGTACACAGTTGCATTATAAATCACTGTTTTTTCTCCGCGAGAAGCCACTTTTCTACATATGACAGCAATTTCTTCTTCTTTTCATACATTGTGCAGCTTGGTTGTTACGTGCCTTGTGAAACATGTGAACTCTCCCTTGTAGATACTATCTTCACGAGGCTTGGCGCATCAGATAGAATCATGACTGGAGAGAGTAAGTTTATTATTATTACTTTTCAACAGATTACCTGTTTCTCAAACAAATATAAGTTACACAGATTTAGTCTAATTGGAAAGAGCTGATTTTTCTCAATTTTTTGCCTTTGTAGGTACTTTCTTGGTAGAATGCACTGAGACGGCATCAGTTCTTCAGAATGCAACTCAGGATTCACTAGTAATCCTTGACGAACTGGGTAGAGGAACTAGTACTTTCGACGGATACGCCATTGCATATTCCGTAACCTACTCTTCTCCTTCAATTTATACTCTTTGATCAACAAAATATGTATTTTTTCAGTTTATACTGAAACTTATGTGGATGTATATCAGGTTTTTCGTCACCTGGTAGAGAGAATCCAGTGCCGGATGCTCTTTGCAACGCATTACCACCCTCTCACCAAGGAATTCTCGTCTCATCCACGTGTCACCTTGAAACACATGGCTTGCGCATTCAGATCAAAGTCCGACCAAGAATCACGTGGCTGTGACCAAGACCTAGTTTTCTTGTACCGTCTAACCGAGGGAGCTTGTCCTGAGAGCTACGGACTTCAAGTGGCCCTCATGGCTGGAATACCAAATCAAGTAGTTGAGGCAGCATCAGTCGCAGCTCAAGCCATGAAGAGATCAATTGGGGAAAACTTCAAGTCAAGTGAGCTAAGGTCTGAGTTCTCAAGTCTGCATGAAGAATGGCTTAAGACATTGGTGGGTATCTCAGCTGCCCACAATGATAACGCCACTCTCGAGGAAGAAGATGTCTATGACACGTTGATTTGTTTATGGCATGAGCTCAGAGCCTCGTGCTGTGTTGCCCAAGTCAAGGCCATGTCATAACTATTTACATAAGCTCGTTTTTTTTTCTTTTTTGCTACTCTGATGGTTACTGTTAGTCTCTCGAGTTTATTTTCACAATTCGAACGAGAGGAGAAGCAACTAAATTGACTCGGAATAACACATTTTACATAGACTGACTCGGCCACGAGAATACAGATGAAATTGCCGGTTTGATTATGAGTAAACTGGACAGAACAAATCCTAACGAACTGCCACTTTTGTTCTCAATCATGTGTTCATCAGATTGCTTAAAGCCCATGTGTCTTAGGTGTGTATGCATGCATCAAGATTATTGGTATATAAGACTATTCTATTGTAAAAGTCTTTACAAGGAAACATCTTTAGTGCATTGATTTAAGGGAAATTTTCTTCACTATACTCTCTACTAATCCATATTAATAAAACTATCAAACACGAATTACACAGACAGAAACTTTTTAGCATATAAAAAACAAAGAAACAGAAAGTTTAACGTAAAATCATTCATCACTGAGATTAACATCAGAATTATTCTCCATTTCTTCATCTTCACTCTCACCATCATCAACATCATTATGATTCTCCTCTTCTTCACGTAGCCTAGCCATCTCAACATGAGCTCTCTCTACGATCTGTTTCTTCTGCAATTCCAAATCTTTCTGAAAATCAGCTCTCATCTTTTCCAACTCCTTCATTTGCTCTTTTTTACTCTTCTCCATCTTCTCATATACCTTCTCAAATCTCTCAACTGAATCCGCTAAGAGCTTATACGAAGCTGCATCATCCAACTTCTTCCTCTCATAATCAACTTCACGATCATTATCATCATCACCACCATCGTCTTCTGAATCACCAGGACTATCCATCATCTCATCAAACCCATTCGATTTATCCAAATAAACCTTAGTGTTCATAAACACAAACTCCCCTGAATCTACACCACAAGCTAAACCCAGTTCCGATTTAGGCGAAAAACCGAGCAACATATCCATTTTGTTGAAGAACGGCCACTTGCTCGAACCCAATCCAGATTTCTCAATCTTGATCTTCTCTTTCCTGTACTTCCTCTTCAAATTATCAATCATTCTCCGACACTGCGTCTCCGATTTCTCAGATCGCAGCTCTTCGCTAACTTTCTCAGCGACTTCGTTCCAATCTTCGTTTCTCAAACTCCTTCGACCCAATTGCAAAAATCTATCTCCCCACACTTCCGACAACACAAACGCCTCTTGCTCTCTCCAATCGTAAGCAAGTTTCGCATCACTCGGACCCGCGAAGTCGTAAACCGGTTTGTTTGGTTTCCGCCTCTTCTGAAACCTCAAATTTCCACGAAGATTGTATCCTCCTTCATCTTCTTCTTCCTGCCGATATTCTTCGACTTCGTCATCTTCTTGCTCGTCGTCTTCTTCATGGTAATACGCGTGGCGTTTGGGAATGGGTCGGCTATACATTGGATGGTTTTGCCGATTCAAAGGGTAAAACTTCTTTGGGTATCCGGTTTCATCTTCGCTATCACCCATCTTCGAGCGAAACCCAGAGAAGAACAAAAGAAAGAGAAGAGAGATCTAGGGTTTTGAGCCAGAAAGAAAGATACCAGATTTCCACTAACAGAGAAAGATCCACGAGAGTTTCAGCTCGAACAGTGAGAACTATAAGAAACTGAGGTTAACAATGGACGCTTAGGGTTAAGAGAAACCGCATATTTAGTCGGGTCAGAGCTACCACCTCCGGTGAACATGCTTCAGCCAGCGACGGAATTTAGTCGCGGCGTTGGTTGGACCATCCACCGGGCCAATTTTTAAAATTTGGAAAGAACTAATGTCCTAATGGGCCTAAAATCTTATTTAATTCTTAACTGACAGCCCAAAGAGTTTTCAGACTAAACCAATGATCACTAGAAAAAAAGGAACTGCAAGATTCAAATTATTATATTGCAAAATATGTGATTTTTTACAATACAGTGAATGATTAAGTTTTTTCTTAATTTTCGTTTAGACCACTTAGAAAAAAAAATCAAATATATAAGTGCGTAGAAAAAAAATCATCTTTCTGCAAAAAGAAAACCTAAAAATTAATACAGACTAAAACATTTATTTATCACTTATATCAACAAAATACTTCTATTAGTCCACTAAATTGACAGAGTAGATACCTATAATAAATAGAGATTATAGAGTATCACTATAATTATATTGATTTATATGGAAAGAAATGTAACGAAAAGTTGTAGTAATGATTCATTGAATACAATATTAAATGTATAGATTATAATAATGAACAAAAATTGATGTTGGTGTGTATACTAATTTAGTAGACTAATAGATAAATTAATGCAAAACTATTTGTTTAAAATATGTTTGTTTGTGAGGTTTAGTATAATTAAATGAAGGTTATGCTTCTTGCCAATGAAAATGTCTACCACGCTTCAATGTTGCTCTGCAATTATTATGCATCAAAAAGGAGCCGAACAATACTTTCTTCTCATAATTTATCATTTTTTCTTCATATAATCTTAATGGAAACGATGATAGAGATTTTTTTAAAATTAGCACTACACACAATATTTGAAATCGAATAATCAAATTGGAATTAATTCGAAAAAATGAAGTATCAAAAAAATCGAAATCGACAAAAATAATCGAACGATCCTATATTCTTATATTCGAAGAATCGAAACCAATTGGAACCAAACCAAAAATCGAATCGATCCGAACTATGTGAAATGTAATTATATATCTAAAAACATTAGTTATATTTAGAATTGTTATAATACAATTATCAAAAATATAGATATAAAAATATTATTTATTTTAGACTGAAATACCCAAATAACTAAAATATTCGAAAGTTGTTAGTTGTAGTAGTCAAAATTTGACCAAATTTTTAAATGAGAAAATGGTAACTTAAATATTAAAAATTTTTGCTTGAGTCATTTAAACAATGATATGTAGTTGTATACACCGATTTAGCTATGTGTTTAGTCAATATTAATAATAGAAATAATATCGTTACCTATGTTACTTATTTTAACTAAATAAAGCTAAACACCGAGATGTCGTATCATCGTTAGAACCAATTTTGGTTTTAGTGGTGTTATTTTTGGTGTTAATATTGACTAATCGCATACCTAAATCAATGTAGTCAAATATACATCATTATTTAAATAGCTTAATAAAAATTTTGGTATTTAAATAAGCAAAAGGTAAAAATTTAATATTTTAATAATTATTTTTTTAGTTTTATATATATTTAACTAATTTTTAATTTTTTACCAATATTTCAAATATCTGAATCCGTTACGAAGTCGGACGGAACCATATTGAACCCAAACCAAAATATTAAAACATCTAAATAGATTTTAGATTTGTAATACCAAAATAACCGAAACCCAAAAGAACTGTTATAAAACTCGAACGGATAAACAAATGTCTTGTTATTATTGAGGTCGTATAAAAATTATTTTATAGATCTTCTTATAATAAAATTTTCTTTTAATATATTTCTTAAAATTATTTCATAGTAAAGATATATTTAGCATGGTATAATTGTTTCAAAAATTATAAGCTTTTAATTTGCATAAAAATTTGAGTTTCTGCTCTAATTACTTACACGTGCTAAAACAATTTGAAAATAAATAATCGAGTGATTATTGCATTATATTAAATAGTGTCGTACCATTTGAATTAAGGTGTGTAATTATATCAGATTAAGCTTTTAGAATACCGAAATTTGAAATCTGTGACATAGAAGAAAAAAAAAGATTTTTTAAATGATCATGAGTTACGCATTCATAGAAAATAATAAGAAGCTTCCAAAAAAATATTATATAATTAGAAAACAATTAATATTAATCCTAACTTGTACTAACTAAGTCATTCCCAGTCCCACATTCATATATATATATATATATATATATATATAAGAAAGAAAAAAAATTATTTGATACTTGACTTGGTATTCTCATTTTTAAAATGAAAAAGGTAGATGATTGTTATACGAATATCAACTTTATTAAAGATAACTAATTGTTTTACAAAATTCAGTAGTGTGAGAAATGTGTATTAATAATATATTTTTAGTATACAAAAAAGAAATGAAGATTCGTATTAGGTGACACGAAATATCTTAAATGACGTGAAACGGCGGCGTATTGGAAGGGCAATGAGTATGAAGGTGACATATAATGTAAACCGTTAGGAAGTTTCCAAGTCTTTGTTACAATCTATTTCAACGCGTTATCAGTGAGTGGTTACGATCGCTCTCTTTCCAATGCCAAACTCTTTAAGCTCTTACCAATTTTCTTGTCTTTAACTCTTTATTTTTAGTTATTTTATTTAAGTGTAGTCCAGATTCAAAAGTACCTAATAGAAAAGTGATCCCATTTAAACAGGACGAGTTATTGCAATATTTGGGAATTAGTTGGTATTTGTTGGTCTAAGACATTACTGTGAAGATTCGTATAAAGGATCCATTTAATTAAGAACAAAAGAAAGAGTGCAAAGTTGATGGCTCATTTGGTGCAAAGTGAGAACAAACGGTCGAGTAGTTGTCGGAGCATTTGAGTAACATGCGATTCAAGGAAAAAATGAGATTTTAATTATTTGGTGTAAAGATATCACTAGAGATTTAATCAACAATTTAATAAAAAAAAATAATCCCACATTTTAATTTTTGATTTTATGGTGTGTGTTAATATCATCACTCTTCTAAAAAAATTGTAATAATCTATAAAATTATAATTTAATGAAAACTACATTTATATCCACATTAGATATGTGATAAAATATTCATAAATTATATATTATTATTTATTAATAAATATAAATTAAATATTTATATAATTTTAAGTTTTATTTAAAGTTATTTTTAATATTAATTATTATAAATTAAGGAAAAATAATTATATTTTACAGATTTAATAATATTTTTTGTTAGTTAATATCATATATTAATTTTTTAACCAAATTAATAATAATGATATATTGTAATTATTCTAATAATTTAAATTTATTTATATATTTAATTGAAATTTATTATAACAATAATTTATACTATTTCTGTTAATAACATGTTATTTTTTTAAAATATTGTTGTAAGAATTCTAATAATATTTTTTCTGAGTCATGTCCACGAGCCCGAAGCTTTGAAGTTCTGACGTGGAAAATGTCCCACACAGTTTGCTTTCTTTCGGTAATAACTAAAACCTTTTGCAAAGCTTATCAAAAAGAGCAATTCTACGATACAAATAATATTTTGTTACTAAAAGCGATTGCTTTCGTTCTCTTTTTGAACTTCTAATAATAATAATCTACAAAACTTGTCAAGGTTGTTAGGTGTCTCTAATTAACTCTTATAATTTATATTAAAATTTATATAATGGAGTCGGTTATCAAATGATTTGTATCCATTCTTTTGTAACACACACAAATACGATTAATTCGACTTTATTTTAAAGACAAGTAATATTCGAAATATGATTTAAACGAATTATTCACTACCAACAATATCTTAGTTATTAACATAAATTTAACTGACAAGACACCACACCAAACTTGTAATATATTTTTCTCAATTCTGGATAATTAATTGGATAATAGTTTCTTAATTGTGATCCATTGCAGATGATTTTTTTAGTTCACATATGTCCCAATATTAATTAACAAATATTTTTAAAAAATAATTTTATCATTATTTATAAGAGTATCACGATAATATCTCATTTTAAAATAAATATATAAATAAATTTAAATTAATAAAATAATCATAATACATACAATTCTTATTAATTTGCTAAAATCAATATATTTTATTAAATTAATCAAAAATATTTATTTATTTTTAAAAAATAATCATATTTATTTTCTTAATTTACACATACAAAATTTATAAATAACTAATATTCAATCAAAAATAATTTTTTTTAATTTATTATTTTTCTATTATTTTTGTTTGATCATTTAAAATGAAAAATAAAATCACTAATCATTCATATAAAGTAGATTTGTTTAATTAATATATGTTATAAATTTAATATTTTAAAACATGTATATTTATTATTTAAATTATCGTTTTTAATATTTTACCAATAAAATATATTTTATATAGAAATCATCAATCATTCAAACACAATAAAACGATTATTACATTAAAAATAATAATTAATATTTTAGTTAGATAAAATTGAATTTTGATTTTCAAATACTAATATTTTGCGATAATATAATAGATTTTATAAGTAAAATTTTGTTATATTATTTAATGATTATTGTATTCTCATAGTATAAGTCTAGTATACTTTGAAAGAGAAATTCATAGACGTTATCTCCTTTATAATAATATTTTGGATAGAAAAAGTCTAATAAATAAACCCGTGATTGATATTTGAGAAAATCAAATTTGACCGGCAACGGGCAAATGGCAATAAATTAAAGTTTAAAAAATACTAAATAGGTTCACGAAGAACCGATACGCACCAGAAATGCTTATGAACTACCGACTCTTCCCTCACCTTTCCTTTTAATATACTAGGTGACGGTTCTTACGATATCGCACGGTATTATTATATTTAATTTTTTTAATAATTTAATTTTTAAATATTTTTTTCTTGAAACTTTATCTTTTAACCATCATTATTTATTTTATTCATTGCAGCAATGATTTTTTAACACGGATTGATTAAACATTATGTCCTCTATACAGAAAAGAACCATCAAGATTCCTTCAAATTTTTTAATTCCGTTGTGGAAAAGCTTCTACAACATGTTTTAATTTTTTTCGCATTTCAGTATTAAGAAAATAAAAACTATCGAGCCTTAATGTTTCTTCAATTCTTGTCTGGTACGACCGCATGAACTGTAATCTAGCTAAAATTTCGGTCCTAACTTTTAATTTTAAAATCACTTTGTCTAAACCGGTCGATTTAGGTTTAACTCTTTAGTTTTTAAACCCTAGAAATTGATTCTCTGCGAGAACCCTAAGACTTTTAAAACAAATTGACATATAAAAAATCTATTATTTTTATCTTTTTTAAACAAATTTCAAACATAATTTTTTAAACATACCTCTTTGTCGAGCAGAAGTATTTCCAAACCCATAAACGTGTTGCATTTGTTAAAATTTCGGGTTTCCCAAAAATGAATAAATCGCACCAATAGTTCTTTATTACAAAAATTTCCATCATAATTATTGAAAAAGGCGAAAGTATGAAGTTGAGAAGAATTTTTTTGATGTCATGATTAATTTGTAAAGAATGTGTGCAAAGTTTGTGATGAAATGTATGATGTTTTATAATGTTAAGATAATACTAGCAATAAAAGATGAGATGGTAGTGGGTAAGACAATAAAAGCTAAGGTGGTAATGGTTAATAATAGGTGAGTTAATGGTTATAAGTTTTAATTTGTGTAAGTTTAATCGTCAAAATTTTTGTGAAGTTTTTATAATTTAAAGATTTAATTTTATAGAAATTATTAGTAAATATTTTTGGTTTAAAATGATGTGGATAAAGTTGGTGATGTGTCATAATTTTAGAACTTGTTTTTTGTTTAGGTGGATATCTTTAGAAGCATCCAGAATAGATATTTTTATTTAGTAAAATTTTGTATTATTATGTAAGTGCTTCTTTAATTATAAGCTTTAATTCTATATATATATATATTAAAGTAGAATACACCAAACACTAATTAATATTATAGAAATGAGATTATGTTTGTTCCCATTTGCTTTATATATATATATATTTGTTTTAGTCATATTTTTTATGAGTAGTGGGTATGGAGTCGTCGACTTCTGAAAACCAGAACTAAAAGTGAAGTAATTATTTATGGAAATGAATATGCATATTAGTAGGAATTTTTCCACAAACCTACTACGTATTAAACACTTGGACCGAAGCCTAGCTGTCCAAATTAATAGTCCAACGATTTAGAAAGCTGAAACTTAATTAATTCTGATGTTTCAGACGTCTTAAATATTTCTAGTTGAATTAATTTCCAATTCTACTCACTTAAAACTAAGGCAATTTTATTTAATAGCACCATTCATTTTTTGTTCTAAAATTATCATTATTATTTTAAAATTTTCAATAATATGACGAATTCAAAATTCAAAGTATATTAAAACTTCTTATTAGTAGGAAAAATTCAATCTCTTAATTGGAAAAGGAATTTAAATATATTATTTTAACTTTATTTATAATTTATTTTGAGTAAATAATTATTTTCACATAATTTATGCTAATTTTAGAATTTTAATTTTATGGTGTTTGATTTGGAACAAAATGTTTAAAATTGGCTATTTTAAAGATTCTTCCAATTAGCTTAAACTTATTTAAAATCTAATATCTGAAAAATTCTAAAAAATATATTTAAATCTATTTCCCTAAATAAAGGTCAATAATATTAGATTTAAAATGACATTTACGAATTATATAAATGATTGTTTGGATACTACTGAATTTAAAAAAACTCATAATTAAATAATAGATAATTTATCAAATCATTATAAAATGTTCAGTTTAATATCATCCCTAAATTGCCAATAAGAATTGAATCTAATATCTTTTTTTTTGTACTTCTGGTTGGACTACCACTAAACCACCTTATAAGGATTTTATAAATCATAATTTTATTAACTCCATATATACCGATAACTCTTCTTTGGGAGTATATTTTGGAACAACAAACGGGCCAAACTGCATGTGTGCTGTTAGTATTGTTTGAATAGCTAAGAAACAGAATGTTTGATGTAATCTGTTATGTTTTGTTTGGGTCTAAATAGTTTTTGCTTCGAATTATAATGATTTATATACCATTGTCTTTATACGAACCGTTTCTTCTATTGGAAAAAAGTTGGGTCCATTGAATTATTTTTATAGACTTGGAATGACTTTTAAATACAAATGATTTTACTTTCCATAGCATAATGTATTTATTTTTTTCAAATATTAAAACTTTTATTTTTCAAATTGATTTAAAACCTAACAAAAAAAATCTGAAACTAATCGAGACCTAGAACGAAAGTTAAAACATGCACATATTTTCTTTTGAAAACATTTGCATTTCATTTTTGATTTATTATCTTTTCATCTTTTTCAAACTTCTCTCAATATTTCTCTTTTAAAATTCTCTCAAACGAATTTGTTGTATCTCGATTCTTGGGTTAGAACTTATAAAATCAATATTCGGTGCTTTTAGAATCGAATAGAAATAAGAAAAAACAAATAGATTTGAATGTTTGATGAATGAGATCGGTTATAACTTTCTAATATAGAAACACCTTCGAGGTAATAAAAATCTCTCATTCATTTATAGTACGAACCTCCATTTTTCTTAATATTCAATCGATAGTTGCTGAGATCAAACGTATTGCTGAACTGTCCGACGACTATTCGGTAACGATACATCCACTTCCTGATGTCGGTCATTCGATATGATGGGTCAAATCCTTGGTGTACCGAGCTCAGATTTCTTGGAGGGTACAACCCACCTCCAAGAGAATTCATCAAACCGTTGAACCAATTTCTTGCAATCCTTTGTCACAACTCGATGTTTACCCATCGGCCTCCGATAAGTCTCCATCACCATTCGATCAAATCAAAACTCTCTCTCTCTCTCTCCGTTACTAAGCAAAAGCTCATAAAATCAAATAATATAGAATTTTAGGAATATTTCATATCTCTTATGTATAATGATTAGAACTGTTATACATTTTCTATATGTATTATATTCGAACCCTTGTGGTTTAGGTATCATATGATATTGGACCGACGCTGCTCTCTCCCATATTTTCTTAATTACACTCTCGTACTCTGACTCCCCTCCGGCGAATTGTCCGCCGTTTCACAACTCTTTTCCACTTCTCATTGCTCGGCTTCTTACCTCCTCCTGTGAACCGTCCGCCGTTTCACAACCGTCAAGGTTTACAACACATGACTTAATCCTTACTTCGTGGTTTGTTTGGGAGTGTACACCCACATGAAGCTTACTCCAGAAGCGTTTGGTCATGACTCATGTATCGGATGGATGTGGGGAGCTCTTCTGATTAGCAAAAGATGCTCCGGTTGTTTTTATAGAACGGACATTGATATCTCGACTGAAATGATTTTGATTCGAAGAATAATGTCGTCGTCAAACAGCTTAATCGTCACGGTTTATACTTATAGTCATGACTCAATCCTTTGACTTTGTTTTGCTTTAAAATGTTCCTATTTGCAGAGTTGCTAGACTTTCCATATATATTTATGTTAAACTTAAACCAAATAGATTGAAGAAACAATAAAACTTAAAAAGAGAAACGATTTGGTTCAAAATTGATTGCCGAATTGTTCGTGTGGAAAATCTAGGTGTTGTGATTAGATTTTCTTATTGTATGGTTTTGTTTTGTATTATAATGAATCTTTGTGGTGTCACTTTTTTTTTTTTTTTATGTATACAATTAGTCGTTTTTGCAGAAAAGTAACTATTAATAGTTGAGTTAAAATTATAAGTAACTATTCATAGTTGAGTTATCTGGTTTTCAAAAAAGTTATAAATATAATTATTTTTATTGATATATATATATATATATATATAATTAACTAAAAAGTGATCCGGTATTATGTGTATAGTTATTTAATTATAATATTTTGTTATATTTATATTTTTATGAATTTGTTCAAATATGTTGTAGTTTACAAAACTTTAGTGAATGTTAAATCAGTGTCAATATATTTTTAAATGGTATTTATTTTATAAAATATTTATAATATTAATATAAATGCAAAATTTTAAACTGTTAGATATAATATTATAGTTATTTATTTTTTCAGATAAAAAAATTATTCAAATATATTAACAAAGATTTAAATTTTAAATATTAGATTTCATATTATTTATGAATATAATGTGTAAAATATAAATATAAATTAAAAACGTTATAATTTGTTAAATTGTTAGATGTATTAATATAATTTATTTATTTATTTTTCAATAAAAATTATTTAATTAGATTAACAAAAATATGAATTTTAAATATTAGATTTTATAATACTAATGTCTATTTTAACCTTTCTATATATTTAATATTTATTTTTAAATTAGTTATTTAATATAATATTATAAAAATTAAATATTATTTTTTGAAATGTATTTGCCAAATAATAATATAAAGATAATTTAACTAGCTTTTGGCTTATACATATTTGTATGGTTGATATACAATTAATTTATATGACAAGATTTAAAATGAATAATGAGATTGAGGAATCATGAGGATATATGAGATTTGCCATAATAAAAAAATTACAAAAAATATTTATGGTGAACTCGAAAGAAGAAGAAATTACTATGTATTTATTATTTTAGTTTATTATACAGCCGATAGTTGTAAAACGTCTAGAGAATTATATAACATATAATAACTATATGTATATATATGTTTTTTTAATATATAATTTAATTTTTAACATATAATATTTATTTTGTCTGCGGGATAATGTGAAGAATTAGTCTTTTGTATTATCCGCTAAACAATAGCCACAAAATTAGGAATATAACACCTCAAAAATAGATATCACTTATAAAAGTTGGAATTTATTTTCTTTCTATCACAAATTTTTTGTTTTCCTCTTGTTACTTTTTTAAATTTGTACACCATTTAATGCTATAGTTTACTAATTAATTCTAAAATTAACTAGGACACATCAAAATTGACCGAGGTTAAAAAAAATAAACCCGGGTTAAAATAATAAAAAACAAAGTATAACGAATATTTTTGAAACCTACGGAGACGCTTCATTCCAAAAGTAATCACAATTCAATTTATAATATTTTATATTTTCGTGGACAATAATCGATAATAATTACAAAATAATAAAGTGGAAAAAATAAAAATAAAAAAAGACAAAAGGGGTAGGCCTGAGCTGTGTTTGAGCTGTCTCTCTTTCATTTAAATTCCATACCTCACTCTCTCTCCTTCTCCTTCACACAGCTTATCTCTTCCTCTTCACAAAAATCTCCTCTCCACATTTTATAATTCCCATTTTACCCTTTCTTCTCCTTCGAATTTTCACACCTCTGCCACTCCAACGCAGATGTCTTGTTGTGTGGTGATATGAAGAACACCACCCAATCTCTCATCTTTTTCTTCTTCTTCTTCTTCATTAGCATCTCGCATTCTCTCTCGATCTCATCCAATGCTCCTCTCTCAGACAATGAAGTCCGATTCATCCAACGCCGACAACTTCTCTACTACCGAGACGAATTTGGTGACCGTGGAGAGAACGTCACCGTAGATCCATCTCTAATATTCGAGAATCCTAGACTTCGAAGTGCTTACGTAGCTCTTCAAGCTTGGAAACAAGCGATTCTCTCTGATCCTAACAATATCACTGTAAACTGGATCGGATCCAATGTCTGCAACTACACCGGAGTTTTCTGTTCTCGTGCGCCTGATAATCGCCGGATCCGTACAGTCGCCGGGATCGATCTCAATCACGCTGATATCGCTGGGTATTTGCCTGAAGAGCTTGGTTTGTTAACAGATCTCGCTTTGTTCCATGTCAATTCGAATCGATTCTGCGGTACAGTTCCACAACGGTTTAAGCAGCTTAAGCTTCTCTTCGAACTCGATCTCAGCAACAATCGATTTGCCGGTAAATTCCCGACGGTTGTTCTGCACTTGCCGTCGTTGAAATTCTTAGATCTTCGGTTTAACGAGTTCGAAGGAGCCGTACCGAGAGAGCTTTTCAGCAAACACCTAGACGCGATTTTCATTAACCATAACCGATTCCGGTTTGAGTTACCGGAAAATTTCGGAGATTCGCCGGTTTCGGTTATCGTCCTTGCGAATAACCGATTTCATGGTTGTATTCCAACGAGTGTGGTTGAGATGACGAATCTGAACGAGATTATCTTCATGAACAATGGGTTGAATTCTTGTTTGCCTGCGGATATCGGACGGTTGAAAAATGTTACGGTGTTCGACGTAAGCTTTAACGAGCTGGTGGGATCATTGCCGGAGAGTGTTGGAGGGATGGCGTCACTTGAGCAGTTGAATGTGGCTCATAATCGGTTTTCTGGAAAGATCCCGGCGAGTATTTGTCAACTTCCTAAGCTTGAGAATTTCACTTACAGCTATAATTTCTTCACCGGTGAGGCTCCTGTGTGTCTTAGGTTGCCTGGGTTTAATGACCGGAGAAATTGTTTGCCGGCGCGTCCTGCTCAGAGGTCTCCTGGGCAATGTGCTGCCTTCTTGTCTCGACCTCCGGTGGATTGTGAATCTTTTAAGTGCGGCCGTTCTATTTCCTCTCCGATGGTACCCCAGTTACCTCCACCACCTCCGCCATCACCACCATTACCACAACCAGTCTTCTCTCCTCCGCCATCGCCCCCTGTCTACTCTCCTCCATCGCCACCACCCCCACCACCAGTTTACACTCCCCCATCACCTCCACCGCCACCTCCACCACCACCTCCACCACCACCGCCTCCGCCACCACCACCTCCATCTCCACCACCACCAGTGTACTCTCCTCCACCGCCTCCGCCATCTCCATCTCCACCACCACCGGTGTATTCTCCTCCACCGCCTCCGCCATCGCCGCCACCACCAGTGTACTCTCCTCCACCACCTCCACCTTCTCCGCCACCTCCATCTCCACCACCTCCATCTCCACCACCACCGGTGTATTCTCCTCCACCGCCTCCACCGCCACCTCCGCCACCTCCCTCTCCACCACCACCAGTGTACTCTCCTCCACCCCCTCCACCCCCTCCGCCACCAGTCTACTCTCCTCCTTCACCACCGCCGCCACCACCTCCATCACCACCAGTCTACTCTTCTCCACCACCACCACCAGCTCCAATTTATTGCACGCGCCCTCCGCCACCTCCACACCACTCACCTCCTCCGCCGCAACACTCTTCTCCTCCACCTTATTACTACAGCTCACCACCGCCACCACACCATTCTTCTCCTCCACCATACTACTATAGCTCACCACCACCACCACCACCTCACTCACCGCCTCCACCACCAAGTTATTCATACGCATCTCCACCCCCACCACATTCTCCACCACCTACTCCACATTATTCCCCTCCTCCCCCACCCCCTTGTATCGAACCACCTCCACCTCCTCCTTGCATAGAGTACTCACCACCTCCTCCTCATTACAGCTCTCCACCACCACCGTCAGTCCATTACAATTCCCCGCCGCCACCGCCAGTCCACCACAATTCTCCACCACCGCCATCTCCTGAATACGAAGGACCACTGCCACCAGTGATGGGAGTATCTTATGCTTCTCCTCCACCTCCACCCTTCTATTGATTCTTGGACAGGTAAAAACCCAAATACCAAAAACGATGTCGTTTCGTTTACGCTTTATAAAGATTGAAATCAAGAATCAGCAGCGTTCATAAGAGTATTTACAGAGAGATTAAGCGAGAGTGATGAAGATTGTCTAGAAGATTTATTTAATGAAGAAATAAGAAACAAAAAAAAAAAGAGACACTATTAGGGTTTGTATAGAGGATGATAAAATCGGAGCAGCATCTTCTGCTCCATTGTTTTTCATTTCTGTCTTTTGCGAGATTAATTTTATTTTTGTGTTATTTTTCTCATTCAGAATTCCTAATTTCGCAGTCAGTCTCAGCCACATTTTGTATTTCATCTATCGGAACAGACTTAGACTATCACATGTTTTCTCGTTTGCTTTTCCCGTTTGATCTAATTGAACCCATAAACTGTTTCATTCTCATAACACCAAAGCTGTCTGCAATTGAACATCCATAATTAAACAAATAATTATTAGAAATTTGAGGAATATGGGCCTTGATTACCGCAAATATTTCTGCCTTTTGACTTTTTGTACTTGAAATTTTTAAAAAAAAGTTTAGGTTTGTTTTTGGTGCCTGTGAATCCTTAATTTGTGGGTCGCTTCGTTTTAACACTTTATTTTTGTTGAAATTTGAAACAGTAACTTTTTTAAAAATGTTAAATTGGAAAATAAAGAACATTTTCTGCCGACAAAACAGAAATATTTGTATTCGTCAGTTCAACGATTTCATGCGTTAGCTCAAAATGTAATTTCAATTTTTTTGTGTCTTTTGGTGTTAACTAGCAGCAAAGACAGATTACAGAATAGATCCAAAACTCCGGATTAGTTCAAAATGCCGGTCGAACCGGATTTGTGCTAACTTTTCTCATGCTTTGGAAAACTTTCAATCATATTGACAAAAGAACAAATGTTTTGCCCGTAGCCAAATGAATACATTAGGTATATTTATTTGTGATTTTTCTTATTTTAAAATAAAGTTCAAAATAGACAAACTAGTTCATATAAGTTTTGTTCATAACATACGAAAAGCATTAAATAGATTTGAGTGGATGGATTTTAACGAGCGTGGACAAATATTTTCACCATAGAAAGTGAACCGACAAAAGGATAATCATATTTTCACGGTACTGACAATATCCCTATTTTATTTTCTTGTTTCACTTTCACATATCATTTACCCAAATACATATATATATATATATATATATATATATAATTCACTGTCATCATTTCCAAAATTTAATTGATTTTTACTAGTTAATGTATTCCTGACGTGTAAATGAATATGTAAAATATAGAAAAATTTGTTGGAACTTAATGCTCTTTAAGAGACTTGCAACTTGCAAGTCAGTATTTTCAAGCCAATGGTCTTTTTATATTTATATTGGCCAAAGCGATATTTAGTCCTTTGACCATCTTTTCTCATCCCACTTCAAACTCTACTACAAAAGGTTTTCTTTAAAGAAATTATTTCATTAACAACTCCAGGAATAATATTATTTGGTTGTTTCATCTAAAAAAAATTCTTCAATTATATATATAAATATATAACTTGGTGGTGTAGTCCTACAAAGGGGAAATCGTAAGAACATAAGTTGAACAACATATTAAATAATCAACAACTAGACAATTTAAAAAAAATGCAAGTTTTCATTCAAAAAAATGCAAGTTTTCATATTAATAGATCTAAAGTAATTTTAGAATCATGATTTATTAGTAAAAGTGTTTTTTGCTAAACAAAAATTATAAAATGATGTTCAATAAAGAAAGTCTATGAACAAAACTGCCAAACCATTGACTATAATTCACATCTTCTTGTATCCATGCTGAGTATTTTCAATGTATTATACTTTCTTTATTATAAAATGGAGTTGAATTTCTTTTAAGTGTTTTACTCTACTTTACTACAAAATGTTCTAAATACATCTTTTTATTAAAATTATGAATCAATCTCTTTTTTCTTAAAAAAAATTATGCTAAAATTATTTTACGGTACCTATATCTAATTTCATATATATTTTAAGAGATCGTTTACGAAAATTTTAAATTATATATATATATATATATATATATATATCACTGTTGCATTTCATTTTTAATTTTTAATTTCTAATTAACAAGACAAGTAATTCTTTTTAATTTTCTTAACAAATCATACTTTTGAGTTTTTGTTCAAAAATACCACTACTAGTTTCTTTTTCAAAACTGCTAGTAATCATTGTCTAGTAGCACAAAGCATTGAGCACCAACAATTGTTTATCCTACATAATTTACAAATATAATTGAAATATAGTTTAATATTTCTTTATTAAAATCGATCATTAATTTCATAAAACTTTTGTGGTATTTTGGAAAAAGCTGATGATCTATTTGATTTTTTTTTTCAAAAATGGTATTTTTAGAATTGTTATTTTATTTATTAAATATTTTTAGAGTAATACCTTAAAATATCATATTTTAATATATTTTTTCCAAATCTACCATTGTAAAATTAAAATTTTCATAATAACACAAATAATTATGTGAAACACTTATTTACTCTTAATAAATTATACATAAATTTGAAATATATATTTGAGCTCTTTTTTTTCTAATTTAGAGTTTAGTTTTTTTATAAAAAAAAGTTTTAATGTATTTTAATTTTAAATTTATGCTATTATTAAAAATTTAAACTAATGATGTTATTTTTAAAAGAGTAATACCCTAAAATAGCACCTTTTAAAATTTTTCTTCCAAATCTAGCATCATAAAATTAAATTCCCAAAAATAGCACAAATACTTATGTGAAAATACTTATTTATTCTAAATAAATTATACATAAATTTAAAGTATTGTATTTGGATTCATTATTTCCCATTTAGGGTTTAATTTTTTTCCTATTAAAATATAGTTTTAATGCATTTTAATCTTAAATTTGTACTATTATTGGAAATTTAAACTAATGATGCTATTTTTAGAACAAAAATTTAAAAAGGTGCTATTTTAGACATTTGCCCTTTTTAAAATACAAATTTAAAAAAATATTATTTTAGAGAATTGTCCAATTTTTGACTGTATATAATATATTACCTAGATCATTAAAAATATTCATATTATTATTTAAGTATTAAGCGAAACATCTAATTTTGGAGGACCCTTTTAAAAATTATTAATTGCAAGTCCAAAATGAGCACTCCAGTCCATTTTGAAATTGGAAATAGAGTAGAGTTGGATAAGATTCCACACTTATATAGAATTTGAAATAGAAACTAAAGTGACATTGAAGATAGTTTTGCAAATTTATATGCACCCTTAGACTTAGTACTTTTTAACATAAAGCAAACAAAAAAATTTAACCCAACAACAAATATTTTTTTTAATAAATAAAAATTAATGAGTTCAATGGTTAAACTTGTCATCATCAAGAAATTAATAATAGCATAAACCACTACACCACATCTAATTACTAAAAACTTATGTCCCTAAATTAATACATCTAAAAGTTTTGATTTATGGATTTTAGCATGGTTGATTGGAGTTAGAATTTCTTTTAAGTGTTTTACTCTACTTTACTATAAAATGTTCTACATACATTTTTTTATTAAAGTTATGAATCAATATTTTTTTTAGACTATGCTAAATTTATTTTACGGTTCTTATATCTAATTTCACATATATTTTAAGAGATCGTTTATGAAATTTTTAGATTATATATATATATATACCACTGTTGCATTTTTCATTTTTAATTTTTAGTTTCTAATTAACAAGGTAAATAATTCTTTTTAATTTCCTTAACAAATCATATTTTTGAATTTTTGTCCAAAAATACCACTACTAGTGTATTTTTCAAAACTACTAGCACAAGCATTGAGCACCAACACTTGTTTATCCAAGATAATTTACAAATATAATCGAAATTTTGTATTTTAATTATCATATTTATATTTATAGTTTAATATTTCTTTATAAAAATAAATCATTAATTTCATAAAACTTTTGTGGTATTTTGAAAAAGCTGATGATCTATTTGAATTATTTTTTCAAAAATGATATTTTAGAATTGCTCTTTTATTAATTAAATATTTTTATAATAATACCATAAAATAGCATATTTTAAAGTTTTTGTTCCAACTCTACCATCATAAAATTAAAATTTTCGAAATAGAAAAAATAATTATGTGAAACATTTATTTACTCTAAATAAATTATATATATGAGCTCTTTTTCTAATTTAAATTTTTTATTAAAAATATTCATATTATTATTTAAGTAGAGTTGGATAAGATTCCACTCTTATACATGCACCCTGAGACGTAGTATTTTTTTGACATAAAACAAACTAAAAAAATTTAACCCATCAACAAATATTTTTTCTAATAAATAAAAAGTAAAGTAATATCTAAAATAGCAGATTTTATAAAAAATTTTTCGAAATCTAACATCTTAAAATTAAACTCACAAAAATAGCACAAATATTTATGTAAAAATACTTATTTATTTTAAATAAATTATAAATAAACTTAAAGTATTATATTTGGGTTCATTTTTTTAATTTAGGATTTAATTTTTTTCTATTAAAGTATAGTTTTAATGCATTTTAATTTTAAATTTGTGCTGTTATTGAAAATTTAAACTAATGATATTATTTTTGTAATAAAAACTTAGAAATATGTTATTTTATACATTTGCCCTAAAAAGTAATGAGTTTAATGGTTAACTTGTCATCATCAAAAAATTAATAATAGCATAAACCACCATACCACATCTAATTACTAAAAACTTATGTCCCTAAATTAATACAATTATCATCCTAATAATAATTTTCAATTAGTAACATTATAAAATACTAACTATTATACGGTCAATTACAAACATTAATTGTACACATTATCTAAAAAATAATCATGACATCAAAAACTTTTGGGCAATTGACTAAAATAGTATTATTTCAAATTTTGGTTCCAAATATAGCATTAATCATTTAAATTTTCAAAAATCGCATAAATTTAATATTAAAATAAATAAAAACTTCTTCCTAATGAAAAAAAATTTAAACTTTAAATTAGAAAAAGTGAATTTAAATATTATGTTTTAATTTTATATATGGTTTATTTAAGGTAAATAATTATTTTCACATAATAATTTGTGCTATTTTCGGAATTTTATTTTTAGTGTGTTAAATTTGGAAGATAAACTTAAAATGGTGCTATTTTAAGGTATTACTCTTAACTTTTTCTCACCCTTGTACTTTCGCATTTTTCGACGATTTTGATGGAAATTTTTGTAAACAAGAAAATTTTAACAAATACAACACACTTATGAGTTTGGAAATAGTTTTTCTCGACAAACATAAAACTAATGTTTTTTTTTGCTTAGCATTGTTGAAATAATTTGAAAAGACCTTTTAAGAGACATCAAGAAATATAACACTCACAATATATCTAAGTGGAATATTAAATTTTAAAAATATATAAATTTTAAAAATTATTTTTAAATAATTAATAATAATAAAATTTTTATATGTCAATTTTTCTAAATATTTAAAAAATAGAATTTTTAGCATATTTTTATATAATGAATGAACTAAAAATTGTGGATAAAAATAAATCACTCGGGTAGAATATAAGATTTCAAAAACAAAAAACCTAAACATATTTTAGAACTAAATAGTTAAAAAAATTACATACAATAATGAAAAGATACCGCACGGTACGCGCGCTTGCTGTCGCCTACTACATCTAAAAATTTTGCTTTATGGATTTTAGCATGGTTGATTGGTTTGTAGTTTGGAGTAGCTCCACTGTTAATACCATCTCAAAGTGGATTTTACAAAGCAGTAAATCATTCAGAACGAATCCCAAAAATATATTTGAAATCTTTATCAATTAGAATTCTCAAAACTAAAGAATTTTAAAAGGTCTTGTGATTTTTATAGTGATCCCAAAGAAAGTTAAGAAATTTGATCAAGTTAGGCCCAATTTGGATTTGGTCTGATTATCCTGAATTGGGACATCGGCCCATAAACATAGACCCAAAATCAACTGTATCTTCAATTACTTTAGTTTGAAATGAAGCATTGAATTACCAGTCTTGTATAATATGAACTCATATATCTGTTTTCCACACAAACATCGTAATGCACACAAGCCAAGTGTGCATTAGAGAGCCAAACAGTTGTAGCAAAGAAATAGAGTTTTATTGCATCCTATCTCACAAGGTAACCTTTTTTGTCTTCTTCTTATAATTTCAACAAGATAACTTGATCTTCTCTGTATAATACACAAAAGCTTCTCAACTGATTAAAAAGTTTGGACCAATCTAAGCTTATAAGTTTAGTAAATTTGACCTAAGCTTATATATTTGTTCATATGTTAATGTTTGGTAGATTTGAATACTATAAATCAAATTAGACATTTCATCGTTTGTATAATCCAGTTCATATGAATCGTATAGAGATTTCATCATTTGTAAAATCAAGTTCATATGAGTCGTATGAGATGTGGTATAATTAACAGCATTAATATATTATTTTTGGTTAATTATATTTTCAAAACTCTATTTTTTCTAACATATATATATATATACACTAGATTTACCAACGTCATATATGAAAAAAATATTTGCAAATTATATAATATTTTTTATTAGTAAATATAAATTAAATATTTATATAATTTTAACTTTTATTTTAAAATATTTTAATATTAATTTATATATATGTAAATTAAAGAAAGAAAAATAATTTTTTTTACGAATTTAATAGTATTTTTTTTATTAGTTTAATAAAATATATTAATTATGTAACCAAATTAATAATAAGAAAATATATTGTAATTATTTTAATAATTTAAGTTTATTTATATATATTTATTTATATATAATTTATTAGTTTGTATGGATGATGATGATGATGTTATGTCACCAACCATATTCAAATCCGATATAAATGTATGTAACATAAAAAAAAAACGAAGCATTTGAACTCCAAAGTTGTTGCACCTCTTTAACCTATACCATGAATCGATTATAGATATAGTTAAACTCATGAAGTGGTGAATAAAGAGAAAAAGTAAATTCAGACATTAAACACAAATAAGAAGCATGCGAATCTTGTTGGCTTTGACTATATAGTCCGATTTGAGTTTTTAACTTCAAAGTTTGCCCCACCAAATAGTGTTTCTTTACAAACTCACCATCATAAGCTTTTGCACGTTCCATCATTATCCACTTGTAGGGTTTTCCATTGTTTTTTGTTTGTTAATAAGCGACGAATTAAGCTATTAACTCTTCATGTAGCGGCGCGATAGTATATGGTGAAGGTTAAAACCAATAAGTCACATGTTCAACTCTATTGTAACAAACTATGTGTCAGTACAAGAAAATATAAATTTTACCACGACATGATTAGTGACTAAGGTGTCGTTTATTGGTGTTTTAGAATTTCTTTCCGATTGTGCCAAAGAGTTGCCTCGTGTCGCAAACGAATCAGTTACATTTTAGTGGTTCATGTGGATTAATAACGTAAAAACGCTATTTTTACAATGTTACCAACTGATAATTATGAATAAAATTATATATAATAAAATATAAAATACTAATACAATAATTTTGAAAAAATTGAATTTGCATAGACGAGACACTTTTTCTTTAATTATGAAAACGTCATGTACTGTGACAGTTGTATGGCGTTCCAAATCACATCATATAACTGCAACTATTATGTCTTGTACAACCCAAAAACAAAATCTAACGAACGCTTTTCTATGTTACACTATCAGACTCAACATTTGAGAAATTTTGATGTGTATTTTTTACACTCTTAAAATGAGAAAACCAAATTTTTTTCTTTTTTTTTTTCATCTTTTCATCTTCATTTTCATCTTCATTTTCATCATTCATTATTTTCTTAATGATTCACCATATGAGTTTATAAAAAGGTTACTCCATTTTTAATGAAAATTATTCTCCACTAAAAATAATTATGATTTTTATGTTACAAATATTATAAAACAATAAACCAAATTAATTTGATTGTAAATTGTAACTTAACTCAATTAAGGAGAAATTGACTATTGACTTAGTCAACAAATAACAAATGGAATTTGAACCAAACCACAATAAAAATTATACCGACCACTGGTTCATTTGCTAAATTCCAAAAACTCGAAATTCGAGTTCGATTATCTCCTTTCACTAATACACCAAAGTGTATCCAAAGTTTTGGGTTTTGTTATTGATTCTCCGCTTGATATACAAGAGAGATTTTACCTATAACTTCTAATGTGGGACAAATTATATTTGTTCATTTTATTCTTATCAAGCAACCTACTTCAGACACTCATTTCTCATTCAAACGAAGTTTGCTTTTAACGTTTTCGCTAGAAAACTCACTGGAAAGTGATCGACCACCACTTCCGTAAAACCGAGTTCCAACAATCCCCTACATGAATAGAAATGACTCTAAACACGTGACGACTCGATAGACTTAACAAAACTAACTATTTAGACAAGACTAGACAAAAAGAACTTTTTGAGAGTACAAACGAAAAATCCACTGTATATGAGTTGGTAGTATTTTTCAGCCTTGAACCAATCATTGTTAATAGCTATCGGATTTACTCGACAAGGTGAACATGATGTCTTGAATCCTCCGAGCTTTTATGTAAATCGAGACAATAACTATAACACAGTTTCTTTTCTCATAGAACTAGGTTCCCTATTGTGGTCATTTTGGCCGTGAACATGCCTGGTTAATCATGAGTGAATTTGGAGAATATAGTCTTTTCTTCATTCTCCTAGAAACAGTCCTATTTCACACTCACAAGATGATTCGCCATTAGCTTTATTTTAAAGAACATCCTGTGATACTCCAATTATATCTCAAAGCTATGATATCAAATCATTAAAAGCAACGCTTATCCTACACACATACAGAAAAATACCCAGTGCTTTTTCAGATTTCGTTTGATTTAGTTGTCCATTTGAACTTAAATCTTGGGATCTCCAATCACGTAGGTGGGGTTTTCATCAAACTTCATCTTTAGTCATAGGCTTTAAACTCATTCCTCTTGATGATCTTACAACTTAATCTCATGAAACCGTTAATATATGGATCATATGTTGTCATTCAATTGGATATAATGTATTGAGATTACATCATTTGAGATCAATTCTATAATGGTTATTTTTTTCTTTAAAAAATGATTAAATCACTATATACAATCTACTTTTTAATTAGATTGTGACTATTTAGAAGGTTGTACTACCATTTTTGTAGACATCGCCACACTTTTAGTTATTTGTACGAATGTACTTTACATTCCAAAGTTCATATAACATTTTGTCAATAACTTTATGTGGTAAGCAACGCTTCCCCCACATGAATAGAAATGATCGACCACCACTTCCGTAAAACCAAGTTCCAACAATCCCCTACATGAATAGAAATGACTCTAAACACGTGACGACTCGATAGACTTAACAAAACTAACTATTTAGACAAGACTAGACAGAAAGAACTTTTTGAGAGTACAAACGAAAAATCCACTGTATATGAGTTGGTAGCATTTTTCAGCCTTGAACCAATCATTGTTAATAGCTATCGGATTTTGATACGAGCATGGAAAGCACACAAAAGGAGAAGCTCATGGCTAGGAATGAACCAGTGGAACATGAAGAATTTCTTGACCTACCAGCTGGACCATTAACCCGAGCCAAAGCCAAGAAACTCAAAGAGGCAATCAGCCGCATGCTCAACAAGGAGAATGCACAACAAATTCACTTGACCTTGAATGGAGAAGTGCCTAAAAGCACTCTGATTTTAGTACAAGCTCAAGAAAGCATACAAATGGGTATGTGATCCATTTGCACTCTTTTTCTCTTATCCAAGTTTTCTCCCATTGGGTTTTCTTGGTAAGGTTTTTAATGAGGCAAATGAATCACATTACAACCAGCCCAATTTGTTGTTTAAAATCAAAAGGAGTTCAATTAAAAATGCTCAAAATTGGCGTCATCAAAGGGGGGGGGGAAAGTGTCTACATTCATAGTCAAAATAAGAGTTAATGAAGTCAAGGTCTTTGGTCAAGGTCTTTGGTCAAGGTCTTTGGTCAAGGTCTTTGGTCAAGTCTTTCCTTGTAATTGTAACCAATTTAATGTTGTAGGCTCCTCATATTTACGTCCCCTTATAGTATAAATAGGGGCTTTTAGTTGTAAACTTGATCATTCAACTTTTCAAATAAAAACAGCTTCTTTTCTTAAGATTGAGAGTGATTCTCTTCTTAATCTGATTGTTGGTGTGTAATATCCTTCAGTCAACATTTAGTAGCCTTAGTGTGTAATATCTAAGCTACTATCTTAGGTAAATCAGTAGTCTTTCCGTAGCTACTGTGTGACCCTTCAATCCACAACCTTTGAACAGATTGAATTTCGATTCATTCTGTTGCAAAGCCTATCTCAACCGCATCCAGAAGTGCATTCCTTGGGAGGTTCGCATCATTTGGTATCAGAGCACACTTCTGATCGGTTATCCCTATCCCTCATCTCTATATCTCTCCATTTCCATCTTCTTAGATTGCATCAGCTTGTGTGTATTGATTTGCATCAGTTGATTAATCGAAAAAAACCTATTCATATAATTACATTGCTGTTTTTATCCAATATTACATCAGTTTATCACATTAAAATCGACCCCAACCCATTACATTTTCATATTAGAAAATTACACACTCGCAACTCTTCATCTTCCATCAAAATTGTTTTTTTGGAACAGGTATTTTAACATATTTGTTAAGTGCATTTGTAGCTATGACAGGAGGAAATCAAACTTCAGAAGCACCAAACTTGTTAATGGAGGCTCTAGTAGTAGAAATGAAGAAAGCACTATAAGTAGAGCTGGAAGCCATTCATTTTCGGCTTGATGATGTTCAAAACAATAGTAACACTAAAGCAGGTCCAAGGAGAACCAGGAATCCCTTTAGACATGGCCATAATGAAGAAATAGAAGCCTACTATAGTCATGACAGTGAATGGAGTAAGAGAACCCAAAGGAGGCATAGGCGTATAAGAGAAGAAAGGGTGACGCTTAATGACACCTTAAGAGGTCTTAAACTTAAGATACCATCATTCTATGGCAAAAATGATCCAGACACTTACCTGGAATGGGAGAAGAAGATCGAGCTGGTGTTTGATTGTCAACACTATTCCGAGCTCAACAAGGTCCGCATAGCTGCTACTGAATTTTATGAGTATGCACTCAGCTGGTGGGATCAATTGGTGACTTCCAGAAGACGTAATGGTGAGTATCCAGTAGAAACATGGTCTGAGATGAAAGCCATAATGAGGAAAAGGTTTGTGCCCAGCCATTACCACCGTGAGCTTCACCAAAAGCTAAGGAGACTCAATCAAGGAAGCCGAAGTGTTGAAGATTATTACCAGGAGTTGGAAACTCTCATGATCAGGGCAGACATTTCAGAAGATAGAGAAGCTACTATGGCAAGATTTTTAGGAGGACTTAACCGTGACATTCAAGATAGAATGGAGCTGGAACATTATGTGGAGGTAGAGGAAATGTTGCACAAAGCTATACTGGTGGAACAACAGTTAAAAAAGAAAAGTTATACTAGGCCAAGCTATGGAGCAGCTAACAATAAGCCTAGCTACCAAAGGGAAGGAAAACAGATTGCTAAAGTTGATTCCAAACCTTCAACAACCACTCAAGACGTCAAGGGCAAATCTGAAGCTACTACATCTACTAGAACAAGAGATGTGAAGTGTTTCAAATGCCAAGGAAGAGGGCATTATGCGAATGAATGCACCAACAAGAAGATCATGATTCTATTGGATAATGGTGAAATAGAATCCGAGGAAGAAGAAGTCTTTTCTGATTCTTCAGAAGAGCATCTTGTACCTCCTATGGCAGGAGAATTATTGGTGACAAGAAGAACCCTAAGCGTACAAAATAAAACCAAAGAACATGAGCAAAAAGAGAACTTGTTTCACTCAAGATGTCACATCCAAGGAAAGGTTTGCAGCATCATTATTGATGGAGGTAGCTGCACTAATGTGGCTAGTGAAACTATGGTAAACAAGTTAGGTCTAAAAGTGTTCAAGCACCCAAAGCCGTATAAGCTGCAATGGCTTAATGAGTGTGGCGAAATGAAGGTAAGCAGCCAAGTCAAGGTACCTATAACCATTGGAAAGTACCAAGATGAGATCCTTTGTGATGTTTTACCAATGGAGGCTGGCCACATTCTGCTTGGAAGACCATGACAATTTGATTGAAAGGTCATTCATGATGGTTACACCAACCAACACTCGTTTGAACACAAAGGTAAGAAGATCACACTTGTTCCTATGACACCACAGGAGGTGTACCAAGATCAGCTCGTGTTGGAGCAAAGGAAAACAGCTGGAACTTCAAAAGAAACCATAAGCACCAAAAGTGACAGAGGCTGTGAGAACAAGAACAAAAAGTATTCAAGTTTCTTTGTGAGAACTGGTGGAGTTAAGAAGGCTCTCTTCTCACAACAACATGTTCTTTTGTTTATCTATAAAGAAGCTCTCATGAGCTTAACTAACATTGTACCGGTATTACCGAGTGAAGTGACTTCTATTTTGCAGGATTATAAAGATGTCTTTCCAGAAGACAATCCAAAGGGGCTACCACCCATCAGAGGCATTGAACATCAGATTGATTTTGTACCTGGAGCCTCACTACCAAATAGACCAGCTTATAGAACCAACCCCGTCGAGACTAAGGAGCTACAAAGGCAAGTTAATGAGCTAATGGAGAAGGGCTACATCAGGGAGAGCATGAGTCCTTGTGTTGTGCCAGTTTTACTTGTGCCAAAGAAAGATGGCAGTTGGCGCATGTGTGTTGATTGTAGAGCAATCAACAACATTACGGTAAAGTATCGCCATCCAATCCCTAGGTTAGATGACATGCTTGATGAATTGCATGGTTCCAGAATCTTTTCTAAGATAGATCTTAAGAGTGGGTACCATCAAATACGCATGAAGGAAGGGGATGAATGGAAAACTGCATTTAAAACTAAGCATGGATTATATGAATGGTTAGTCATGCCATTTGGGTTAACAAATGCACCTAGTACTTTCATGAGGTTGATGAATCATGTTCTTAGAGCATTCATAGGAGTCTTTGTTGTGGTATACTTTGATGACATCTTAATCTACAACAAAAATCTAGAAGAGCATGCTAGTCATTTGACATTGGTTCTAAACGTTCTTAGAAAAGAAAAACTATATGCCAATCTTAAGAAATGCACTTTTTGTACAGATAACATTGTGTTCCTAGGCTTTGTTATAAGTGCAGATGGTATTAAGGTTAATGAGGAAAAGGTCAAAGCTATTAAGGAATGGCCAAGTCCAAAAACAGTAGGAGAAGTGAGAAGTTTCCATGGGCTAGCTGGCTTCTATAGACGCTTTGTCAAGGATTTTAGCACTATTGCTGTCCCACTTACGGAAGTAATCAAGAAAGACGTAGGATTCAAATGGGGACAAGCTCAAGAAAGCTCATTCCAAGCTTTGAAAGAAAAGCTTACACATGCACCTCTTCTATCTTTACCTGATTTTCTTAAAACCTTTGAGATAGAATGTGATGCTTCTGGTATAGGTATTGGAGCTGTTTTGATGCAGGATAAGAAACCTATAGCCTATTTCAGTGAGAAGCTTGGAGGAGCCACCCTCAACTATCCAACCTACGACAAGGAATTGTATGCTTTGGTCCGTGCTTTGCAAACTTGGCAACACTACTTGTGACCTAAGGAGTTCATGATTCACACTGATCATGAGTCACTCAAGCACTTAAATGGCCAACAGAAGCTGAACAAAAGGCATGTACGGTGGGTTGAGTTCATAGAAATATTTCCGTATGTCATTAAATACAAACAAGGTAAAGAGAATGTTGTGGTAGATGCATTGTCACGGAGGTATGCCTTAATCTCTACTCTTGATGCTAAGTTGTTAGGTTTTGAACAACTTAAAGAGCTATATGAAACTGATCCTGAATTTAAAGATGTATACATTGCTAGCAAAAAGTTTGCTTCTGGAAAATACTATCGGCATGAAGGATTCCTATTTTATGATAATAGATTATGTGTGTCTAACTGTTCTATTCGAGACTTGTTAGTTAGGGAAGCTCATGGAGGAGGACTGATGGGGCATTTTGGAGTTGCCAAAACACTTAAGGTCATGCAAGATCATTTCCATTGGCCACACATGAAGAGAGATGTAGAAAGAATCTGTGCAAGGTGTGTTACATGCAAACAGGCTAAGTCTAAGGTTCAACCCCACGGTTTGTACACTCCCTTACCCATTCCTACTCATCCATGGATTGACATATCAATGGACTTTGTGGTTGGTTTGCCTATAACTAAGACAGAAAAGGATTCTAACTTTGTTGTGGTTGATAGATTCTCTAAGATGGCTCATTTTATAGCATGTCACAAGACTGATGATGCATTGCATATAGCCAATCTGTTCTTTAAAGAGGTAGTTCGCTTACATGGAATGCCTAGGACCATAGTTTCTGATAGAGACACTAAGTTCTTGAGTTACTTTTGGAAAACTATTTGGTCTAAGTTAGGAACTAAGTTGGTATTCTCTACAACATGTCACCCACAAATGGATGGTCAAACTGAAGTAGTTAATAGAACCTTGTCTACTTTATTGCGTGCATTAATCAAACAAAATCTTAGAACATGGGAAGAATGTTTACCACATGCTGAATTTGCATATAACCATTCTGTACATTCTGCTTCTAAGTATTCTCCTTTTCAAATTGTGTACGGTTTCAATCCTTTATCTCCTTTGGATCTAACCCCTTTGCCTTTAAGTGAAAGAGCTAGTATTGATGGAAAAAGAAAAGCTGAGATTGTTAAACAGATCCATGAGAATGCAAGGAAGAATATTGAGGCCAGAACCCAACAATATGCAAGAAAGGCCAACAAAGGAAGACGTGAAATGGTATTTGAGGTGGGAGACCTCGTGTGGGTTCACTTGAGGAAAGAAAAATTTCCAGCTGAAAGAAAATCCAAACTTATGCCCAGAATTGATGGACCTTTCAAGATAGTTCAGAAGATCAGCAACAACGCCTACCAAATTGATCTTCAAGGTAAGTACAATGTGAGTTCAAGCTTCAATGTTTCTGATCTTGTGCCTTTCATTGTAGATGAACCAGATTTGAGGTCAAATCCTTTTCAAGAAGAGGGGGATGATACGAGCATGGAAAGCACACAAAAGGAGAAGCTCATGGCTAGGAATGAACCAGTGGAACATGAAGAATTTCTTGACCTACCAGCTGGACCATTAACCCGAGCCAAAGCCAAGAAACTCAAAGAGGCAATCAGCCGCATGCTCAACAAGGAGAATGCACAACAAATTCACTTGACCTTGAATGGAGAAGTGCCTAAAAGCACTCTGATTTTAGTACAAGCTCAAGAAAGCATACAAATGGGTATGTGATCCATTTGCACTCTTTTTCTCTTATCCAAGTTTTCTCCCATTGGGTTTTCTTGGTAAGGTTTTTAATGAGGCAAATGAATCACATTACAACCAGCCCAATTTGTTGTTTAAAATCAAAAGGAGTTCAATTAAAAATGCTCAAAATTGGCGTCATCAAAGGGGGGGGGGAAGTGTCTACATTCATAGTCAAAATAAGAGTTAATGAAGTCAAGGTCTTTGGTCAAGGTCTTTGGTCAAGGTCTTTGGTCAAGTCTTCCCTTGTAATTGTAACCAATTTAATGTTGTAGGCTCCTCATATTTACGTCCCCTTATAGTATAAATAGGGGCTTTGAGTTGTAAACTTGATCATTCAACTTTTCAAATAAAAACAGCTTTTTTTCTTAAGATTGAGAGTGATTCTCTTCTTAATCTGATTGTTGGTATGTAATATTCTTCAGTCAACATTTAGTAGCCTTAGTGTGTAATATCTAAGCTACTATCTTAGGTAAATCAGTAGTCTTTCCGCAGCTACTGTGTGACCCTTCAATCCACAACCTTTGAACAGATTGAATTTCGATTCATTCTGTTGCAAAGTCTATCTCAACCGCATCCAGAAGTGCATTCCTTGGGAGGTTCACATCAGATTTACTCGACCAGAAGGTGAACATGACGTCTTGAACCCTCCGAGCTTTTATGTAAATCGAGATAATAACTATAACACAGTTTCTTTTTTCATAGAACTAGGTTCTCTATTGTGGTCATTTTGGCCGTGAACATGCCTGGTTAATCATGAGTGAATTTGGAGAATATAGTCTTTTCTTCATTCTCCTAGAAACAGTCCCATTTCACACTCACAAGATGATTCGCCATTAGCTTTGTTTTAAAGAACATCCTGTGATACTCCAATTATATCTCAAAGCTATGATATCAAATCATTAAAAACAACGCTTATCCTACACACATACAGAAAGCACTGTGCATCATCATAGGAACTGGTATAGACGTAAGTCTCACAGTGCTTTTTCAGATTTCGTTTGATTAAGTTGTCCCTTTGAACTTAAATCTTGGGATTTCCAATCACGTAGGTGTGGTTTTTATCAAACTTCATCTTTAGTCATATGCTTTAAATCCATTTCTCTTGATGATCTTACAATTTAATCTCATGAAATCTTTAATATATGGATCATATGTTGTCATTCAATTGGATATAATGTATTGAGATTACATCATTTGAGATCAATTTTATAATGGTTATTTTTTTCTTTAAAAAAATGACTAAACCACTATATACAATCTACTTTTTAATTAGATTGTGACTATTTAGAAGGTTGTACTACCATTTTTGTAGACACCGTCACACTTTTAGTTATTTGTACGAATGTACTTTACATTCCAAAGTTCATATGATATTTTGTCAATAACTTTATGTGGTAAGCAACGCTTCCCCCACATTTTCTGAGACAACTCAGAGTAATGCAATTTTGCATTCATCATCTTTTTTTCTATTAGTTTGAGATTTTTTTTATCCCATAACTGCATTGGAATCGAGTGATCATAGAGATTTTTTATTTTGACAAATAATGTTATTTATTCAAAATAACGCATTATTTTTTATCAAAATATTTCTCTTTCTCACATATAACTATTTTCATAGTTTTTTCAAGTTGGATTTTATTTTCCACTGCAACATGGAAGAAACACCCCCATTCCCGACCCCTGGAGCAAGGGCAGACCTCGCGGTTCGAGCCATCGCCGCCCGCCGGGGAGCCTGAGAGCATCGAATCGCTCTTCCGATCCATTATTACCCGTCTAGACCGATAAGATGCGTTAGTGACCGGAACCAGCCGTCGCATCGAAGAAATCTCCTCGGCGCAGGCCGTACATCAGGCCCGGCTAGGAGAGATCCAGCCACTACGCCGAAATCTCTTCGGAGAGGACAGCGCATCGCCTCTACTACAGCCAACCCCACGAACTGACCCAAAACTCACAGGCGCCCCTTGCGGAGCCTACGTTAATAATGACGATCTCGAAGTCGTCCGCCAACAGCTGCTGGACATTGGTTCCAAGGTCCAACGAGCCGTGAGCGCGGCTCTAGAGATCGAGTGCATCCTGGAAGAAACGCAAAGAACGCAATTCTCCACCCGAATCACCTCCCGTGCACTACACAACAACTTTAAGATCCGCTGCCCGCCATACGGAAGAACGTCGGACCCAAGGGATTTCATGACCGTGTTCACCATCGCGATGGGCCGTGCTCATTTCGCCCCAGATGAAAAGGATGCTGGCTATTGCCAGTTATTCGTTGAGAATCTTGAGGGTGCCGCGCTGAGCTGGTTCTCCAAGCTCGAAGCGAACTCGGTCGACAACTTCCACCAGTTATCGATAGCCTTTTTCAATCACTACTCCATGTTCTTCAAGAAGGGCGCGTCTAATGCGGACCTCTAGAACCTGACCCAAGGGCCGAAGGAACCACTGCGTGACTACATCACCAAATTCAAGCTGGTGGTTTCCAAGATCATGGAAAGCAATGACGCCGCAGTTGTTGCCCTCCGCAACGGGCTATGTTTCGATTCACAGTTTCGAGACAAGCTGATGGTGACTCGTCCGATGACTCTTGAAGATGCCTTGCATCGGGCCAGCGGCTTCATCAAAGTCGAAGAAAAGCGAGCAGAGCTGGTCAAAAAGCACGTCGCACCAAAAGGCCCGTCGAGCCACGATCACCCAAAGGAGGACGCGCCCGAGCCCCGACAACACTATGAAAAGGGAGGACAGCAAGACGAGAAGTCTCGAGCTGGCGCATAAATCTTCGCTCCCCACGAGGAGAAGCTCTTGTGGAAAAAGTACGTGCGCCCAGCTCACAAAACCGACGACGCCATACCGGGCAATCGAGGTCGCGTCACTGACCCCAAAGCCTATTGCGAGTTCCATAAATGTTCTGGCCATTCAACCGTGGAGTGTCGTGGGTTGCTGGAGTTCCTCCTCAATAGAGATCCGGCCTTAAGGATTCCCAGAGGGCACCACCGCCCAAACGGTCGGTCGAGAAACGACCGGAAGACCTGCCCCCCGCTCTGCGGCACCGAATTATCATGATTATGGGCAGGCTCCTCGCCTGCAATGACTCTGTCTGGTCCATCCAGGAGCACAAGCGCCGAACTACTACCTCGCTGAAGTGGCCCATTGCATCGGGGTAAGGGCCCATCATCTTGTTCACCGAAGACGATGCTTTCGGCATCGATCAACCGCACAACGATCCTTTGGTCATCGAGCTCCAAGTCGGAGATTGAGAAATCTCCAGAGTGCTCGTCGACACCGTGAGCTAGGTCAACATGGAGATTTTCAGGGAAACTCTGCGTAAGATGGACATTAAGGACGAGGAGATTAAGCTGGCGACTAGACCACTAACAGGGTTCTCAGGGGAATCGACCATGACCACTGGGATGATCAAATTGCCGGTCTACTTAGGCGGCACCACCCAAATTGTTAAATTCGTCGTCATTGTCAAGCCGACCATTTACAACGTCATCCTGGGAAGCCCATTGCTTCATGCGATGAATGCCGTGGCCTCAACGTACCCAAGTGCCTCAAGTTCCATACCATGGGCGGTTCGAGGCGACCATAGTATTTCCCACGCGTGCTTCATCAACGAGCGCAAATTGCGCCTCCAGCCCCAGTCCTGCTTCATAGGGGCAAAGACAAGCCCCGCTGAGGTCGAGATCCGATGTCCAATTAAGGACGTCGAGCAGGTATGCCTCGATGATACCAATCCAACCAAATGCGTGGGTCTTGAAACCGAGCTACCGGAGCAGGACATGTCGGCAATCATCGATTTCCTCAAGCAGAACATCTCCTCCTTCGCCTGGTCGATGAGCGATATGGAAGGAATCGACCCGAACATCATAACATACAAGCTGAACGTCGAACCAACCTTCCCTCCTGTCAAGCAAAAGCGTCGAAAGCTCGGTTGGGAATGAGCTCAGTCAGTTCACGATGAAGTGGATAAATTGATCGCGGCAGGATCAATCAATGAGGTGAAATATCCCGAGTGGCTCACGAACCCAGTCGTCAAGAAAAAAAGCGAGGGTGTGCGTCGACTTCACCGACATCAACAAAGCCTGCAAGAAAGACAGGTTCCCACTACCGCATATCGATCGTTTGATCGAAACCATGACAGTGAACAAACTTCTCTCCTTCATGGATGCCTTCTATGGATACAACCAGATATTCATGCATCCATACGACAGAGAGAAGATGGCTTTCATCATGGACCGAGGAACGTACTATTACAAGGTAATGCCCTTTGGACTGAAGAACGCCGGAGCGACCTACCAGCGTTTGGTCAATAAAATGTTCGCCGATAAGCTCGGTAGGACTATGGATGTCTATATTGATGATATGATAGTCAAGTCTCTCGTAGGCAAGGACCACGTCGGTCACCTACAGACCTGCTTCTGCACCCTGAACTAATATGGAATGAAGTTAAACCCGAACAAATGCTGATTCACGGTGACTGTTCCTGAACTTTTAGGATATATGGTCACCCATCGCGACATCGAGGCAAACCCCAAGTAAATCTGCGCCATCACCAAGCTCTCGTCCGCCAAAATGACGAGGGAAGTCTAGAGGCTCACCGGCCAGATCGCCGCCCTCAACTAATTTATAAGCCAATCGATTGATCGATGTCTCCTGTCCTACCAACTACTGCGCATAAACAAAAAATTCGAATGGACCGAAGATTGCGATCGCGCATTCAGCGAGCTCAAACAATACTTCACCACACCGCCAATCCTTGCGAAGCCCAAGGCGGGAGACCAGTTGTAGCTGTAAATCTCAGTATCTCGCTCGGTCGTTAGCGGAGTCGTGGTGCGAGAGGATCGCAGCGATCAGCAACCGATTTTCTACATCAGCAAATATTTAGACGGCACGAAAGCCAGATATTCATCTTTGGAGAAGGTAGCCTTCACCCTCGTCAGCTCGTCGCGGAAACTTCGGCCGTACTTCCAATCTCATACAATAGTGATGCAGACGAACCAACCCTTACGCACGATTTTGCATAGTATAACGCAATCGGGGCGAATAGCAAAATAGGCCATCGAACACTACGTAGACGGATCATCTTCGTGCCGTAGCTCGGGGATCGGGAATTCACTCAAGTTCCCAACCGGCAAAGTGTTGGAGAAGTCCTTCCGATTGGGATTTCCGGCTTTGAACAACGACTCAAAGTACGAGGCCTTCCTCGCCGGGATGCGATTAACTACAGGACTCGGCGCTAAATTAATCCACGCACATTACGACACCCAGCTCGTCGCAAATTAGTTCGCCGGAGAGTACGAGGCAAAGAACGAACGCATGGATGCCTATCTAAAGCTCGTACAGATGCTAGCAGCCCGTTTCCAACTAACAAAAATTCCCAGAGAAGAAAATTCCACGGCAGACTCCGTAGCCGCTCTCGCCTCCTGTTCCGACCCAGCCCTTAGGCGGACCATCCCAAGCGATCGACACACCGAGCATCACCACATCCGACGACCTGAAGTGCCCATACGTAGTCCTCGCCATTGACGAGATTCACGACCCAGTCGTTCCCATGGATATCGATCCCGACGAAACACCATCTAACTAGCATACCCCGATCAAACTGTACAATGCCGACGACGAAGCGCCAAGGGATAAATGGGCCGCAAGAATCCTCAAAGCTCGGAGTGCGCAATTCTCCCTAATCGATGGCAATATCTTCTGGCGAAACTCTTCGGGTGTTCTCATACGATGCACCAACAACCCCGAAGCCCACCACATAATGGATGAAACACACGAAGGCGGTGGCGGTAACCATTCCAGCAGACGGGCCCTAGCCATCAAAATAAAAAAACTCAGTTTCTATTGGCCCACCATGACGAGCGACTGAGAAAAGTTCTCCGCAACCTACGAGGAATGCCAACGAGACGGTCCCTCGATCCACGCCCCCACCAAGCTTCAAACAAAAGCGACGCCGCCCTAGCCATTCATGCGATGACAATGGATATCGTAGTACCACTACCGGCTTCCCGACAGAAACGCTTCCAATTAGTCATGACGCACTACTTCACCAAATGGGTCGAAGCCAAATCATACGCACTGATCAAAGATAAGCACGTATAGAAGTTCATGTGGAATAACATCATTTGCTGGCACAGACTCCCGTACGGATCATCACGGACAATGGATCCTAGTTCATCTCCCGACTCTTCAAATGATTCTGCAATCCGTAGAACATCCGTGTCAACAACTCGACACCACGATATCCAAAAGGCAATGTAGTGGCCAAAGCCACGAACAAAACAATAATAGCTGGACTTAAGAAAAGGCTCGACGACAAAAAGAGACTTTGGGTAGATGAACTCGAATGCGTCCACTGGTCTTACAGAACCACCACGCATCATGCAACAGTTCACACCCCTGTCTCCTTTTCCCATGGAGTCGAAGCCTTACCTTCCGCATCCGACGAGCTGAGCATCCGACGATGCCACGCATCCGACGAGCCAAGCATCCGACGATGCCACACCACCGACAACCTCGAAAAAGAGCGAAGTAGGGCATTGCTGCGAATGTAGAACTATCACCAACAGTCAGCCCAGTACTACAAAAACAAGCTCAAAGTTCGCCACTTCCAGGAGGGCGATCTTGTCCTCCGAGAGGTCTACGAGAATATTGCCAAACTCAACGTAGGCAAACTCGGGGAAAATTGGGAAGGTCCTTACTCCAAAAGATCTACGAGAATCGCGAAAGTAATCAAACCCAGTGTCGACGAGCTACTCACGATGAAAGGCGAACAAGTCCACCGATCCTAGAACTCGGCCAACCTTAAACGATTCCACATATGAATTCTGCATTCCCCCCAATTTCCAGCTATCTCTTATGTTTTGAGATTATCGAGCTCATCTTGGAATATAATTTACAGAAATTATCGATATTAATGAAACGGCTTTCGGTTTTCTTACAGGATAAACGACCTACCACTATCAAATTACGAAGAAGGTTCATTAACTATGATAGGTTGGATAAAACCATCCAGGCACCAACTTTTTAAACAAACAAAACCGGGAGCTAAACGATCCCGACCAAAAGCAACATCAATTCTAAAGGAGGAGAAGCAAAGGAGGAGCACGACTTCACAGCATCTTGCCTTTGCCCTTGTTCGCCCGCTCCGCTGCAGCCACCTCGTGGCACGTAAATCAAGCCCTGGTCACCGCGGCCTCCTCACGGGCATACTGGACCCTCGCTTCGGCCCAGACCGACCTGCCACGGGTCATAGAACACCCCAAATAAGGGGTTCTGGCTGAGTAACTCCCCCAGCGGATCAGGACACCTGCCCTCCGACAGGGAGTTCTACACACAAATAAAATATTACAATATAACAGGTGACGAGAACAACGATAACGCCACCACCAAAGGGGCACAAGGAAGGAACAATTACAATGTACCGGCGGAGCATGGCCTCCACCGCCAGCGTTACCACCATAACCCCCCTCGATGGCAGGTAAAGGTACGGAACCCTGACCAAGCGGTCACGGAGGGCTTCCTAGAGCTTATTGAGAGCGGTCATCCCGTTTCAATAGGCCAAAACTCAGTAATCGATCTGCACATCGAATCACAATCTAAGTACTTATTAGACAACAGAACCATCACGTGTAATTCATCCACGCCTATCGAGCAGTCCTCACACAATCGGCAAGCCTTGTCGAGCAACATAGCCCCAAGTGCATTGCCCGATCTATATCGTCGAGTCGGATAAGTCGAACTCATATACAGCAACTGAACGATCCTGTCAATTACACGATCAACCAGGCAACATAATATCAATTCGAGCAAGGAACAACCCTAACTTAGGCTAAAGTCACGCACTCACTTTAGATTTCTCGGAAATCAAGTAATCTGACAACTCTTATGCTGAAATTCCCAAACAGCTCGCCCAAAATCGATCACAGTCACACAGACTCGATCACTGCTCGTATAGATTTGACCACGGATCATACATACTCGATCACGGCTCGTACAGACTCGACCATGACTCGGCACCCTTCTTTCCCACTTGGAATTTCACTCACAATTTCTCTACCTTTCTGAATTCTCTCGCACGAAAGGAGTGACTGAGAGGGTGCGGGTTCTATTTATAGAACTGAGTAAACGTTCCCGCATCGACCAAACGCTCAGACCAGGTAACCATTCCCGCGCCTTGGGTGAGTAACCATTCCCGCGTCTCGACCAGGCGCTCAGTCCAGGTAACCATTCCCTCGCCTTGAGATGAGTTACATTCCCGCACCTCGCCCAAGCGCTTAGGCTCGATAACCTCTCCTGTGTATCCACCCGATAACCGTTCCCACGCATTGGCCCTCTCGACCAAATCATTGGCTCCCGAAAAATGCTATCCGAAATCCAACCAGGTGTCGAGTATCTCGCCAAGCTGTCCGAATCCGAACATTTCCCGAATAACTTGGACCAACACTATCCAAAATCCAACCAAGTCATGAATAAATCGGACCATCTGTCCTAATTCCGACCAAGTCCCAAAATTCTCGGACCACTTATCCAAATTCTGACCAAGTCCCAAAATTCTTGGATATCCTGTTTGAATTCTGACCAAACTCTGATAAATGCGGCCAGCCGACCGGAGTCTCGACCAGGCTCTGAGAACTCCGATTGGCCTGCGATTTAGCAAATTTGGTTCCTATGGCCAGCATAGCTCGACCAACTACATCCAGATTCCCCCAATCCTTATGTCCCAGCCTTCCCTCCAAAATGCAGATGTTACAACTCTCTCCCACTTAAACCAGTTTCGTTCTCAAATCTCAATATTCACCCAAATCTTTCTTTTTCCTTGAATACTTAGGATGTTTCTCAAACCACTTAGCAAATTTTTCATTCATTACTCATTCAGGTTTCCAAACCACTTGAATCATTTTGGTCTTTTTCCTATCAACTACCTTAACTTTTCTTCCCACGATCTGAACCGGTGTACCTTCGATAGTCAAATTTCGTTGAAGATCCGGCGGGGGTTCAGAGGTAATGGTTTCTCCATGCCTTACACATTTTCTTAGTAAGGAAACGTGGAACACATCATGGAATGCGACCAAAGTTGGTGGCAATTCCAACCGGTAAGCAACTGGTCTAATCCTTTCCAGGATCTGGTACGGTCCCATGTACCTTGGTTTTAGCTTTACCGTCAAAGCTCCTCGGTCTTTACCCTTATACGTGATCAACTTACCGTAAACCATATCCCCAACTTAGAATTCCAGTTCCTTTCTACGTTTATCCGCATAACTCTTTTGCCGATCTTGTGCTTCTTTTATCTTAAGTTTCAACACTCCGATTCTTTCGGTTGTCTATTCAATGAAATCTTGGCTAAAAATACTACGCTCTCCCATTTGGGTCCAGCATAGAGGCGTTCGACAAGGTCGCCCATAAAATGCTTCAAATGGCGACATCCTAATACTTGACTGGAAACTATTGTTATAGGAAAACTCGGTCAAAAGCAAGTAATCCTTCCATTTTTCACCTCAATCAAGAACACAAGCTCGATGTAAATTCTCAAGTGTTCTTATTGTTCTCTCGGACTGACCATCAGTTTAGACATGATATGTCGTACTCATATGCACCTTTGTTCCAAACGATTTTTGCAAAGCCTTCCAAAAGGCTGATGCAAACCAGGAGTATCGGTCCGAGACTATACTCGTTGACATTCCGTGGAGTTTAACTATTTCTTCCACATATTTTTTTGCCAATACCTCTGCCTTGTCTTTTTTATTGACAGCAAGGAAGTGAGCAGACTTGGTGAGTCTATTCACTATGACCCAAATCGAATCCATCTTGCCACACATTGGCAAACCAGTCACGAAGTCCATCGTGATCATGTCCCACTTCCACTCGGAAATAGGTAAGTTGTGTAGCAAACCACTCGGAACTTGATGTTCCGCCTTAACCATTTGGCAAGTTTGGCATCTTGTCATCCACTTAGCCACATCACTCTTCATCCCTACCCAATGGTAGTACCTTTTAAGATCTCGGTACATCTTGGTCGATCCTGGATGAATCGAAAACTTCAAATGGTGAGCTTTCTTCAAAATTTCTTCCCGAAGTTCTTCATCATTCGGAACACATACTCGGCCATTAATTAGTATTGTTCCATTTTCTAAAATATGATACTCGGTCTTATCATTCAGAAATGCCTTAATCAAATTATCGTCCTTCTCTTAAACCAACCGTACTCGGCTTAACAAATCAGCCTGTTCTGCCGCACATAGACCCAAAGGTTCTGCGTCATCAGACAGGGCGGTTTGATGCAAGGTGCCGACTATGCTAACCAAACTGTCCATATCCTTCTCGGAAAATGCTGCGACCAGCTTGCGGCTTAAAGCATCAGCCACTGAATTAGCCTTTCCCGAATGGTAGGCAATTTCTAAGTCGTAGTCTGTGACTAATTTCATCTATCGCCGTTGCCTTAGGTTCAATTCCGGCTAAGTGAAGATATACTTCAAACTTTTATGATTCATGAAAACTTGAACTTTCCCACCATAAAGGTAAGATCTCCAAATTTTCAAGGCAAACACTACCGCAACCATCACAAGGTCATGTGTAGGGTAATTTGCTTCATGCTTGTTTAATTGCCTTGATGCATAAACAATCACATTGCCATGTTGCATCAAAACATACCCTAATCCCAATCTTGATGCATCCGTGTACACCACATCACGCTCATTCGGCTCAGGCAATGCCAAAACCGCAATACTTGTAAGCATTTCCTTTAGCTTCGAGAAACTCTTCTCACAATCAGCAGACCATTCGAACGGAACATCCTTCCCGGTCAATCGGGTCATCGGTTGAGCAATGCTGGAAAAACCTTTAACAAAGCATCAGAAATACCCAGCTAGCCCAAGGAAACTCATTATTTCCGAGGCATCCTGCGGCCTTGGCCAGTCTGCGGCTGCCTTTATCTTCTCTGGGTCAATGGATACTCCCCTATCTGAGACCACATGTCATAAGAATCCAATTTCCCTTTGCCTAAAACTGCACTTGCTGAGCTTGGCGAACAATTTATGTTCTCTTAGCTTGTCCATGACTGTCCTTAGGTGTCTTTCATGTTCCTCTTGGTTTTTCGAGTAAACCAATATATCATCTACAAAGATGATCACAAACTCATCTAGATAGCCTCGAAAGACATTATTCATGAGTTTCATGAAAGTCGCATGTGCATTTGTCAGCCCAAATGGCATGTCTTAAAGGCGGTCTTTCGAATATCCGACTCTTCTATCAGGATTTGATGGTAACCTAAAGCCAAATCAATCTTAGAGAAGCAAGAAGCACCTCGGAGTTGGTCCAACAACTCATGAATTCTTGGAACAGGGTATTTGTTCTTCACTGTTATCCGATTCAGTACACGATAGTCAATGCAGAGTTTAAAACTCCCATCATTTTTCTTGACAAACAGTACCGATGCACCAGATGATGAAATGCTTGGTCGCACAAACCCTTTTTCCATTAGCTCACCCAATGCTTTTTTAACTCATGCATCTCGGCCGGAGCCATCCGATATGATGCCTTTGATATCGGAGTTGTACCCGGCTTAAACTCGATATTGAATGGGTATGAACGAGTAGGCGGTAAGCCATCCGAAGTTTGGAACACATCCTCAAACTCACTAGCTACCGGAATTCTACTCAACTGCACATCCGATCCAACTTTGGGGGTTGTGATGGTAGCCAAGTACGCCTCACACCCTTTCTCAATTAGTTGGCTAGCTTGAATTGCCGACACAATCAAAATCTCTGAAGTCGGCCTAATTCCATGATATTCCAGCACCCCATTACTCGTCTCAAACCTAACTCTACCGCAATGACAGTGTAGATGTGCCTTATACTTCTCGAGCCAATCCATTCTAAGTATCACATCATACGACTTCACCAGACAAATCTCCAAATCGGCCAGCATGTTCACAATGCCAACCATCACTGAGACATTTCGTACCTTTCCAAGGCTTAACATGATTTTTCCCCCAGCCGCTTAGACCCAACCATGTTTATTCCCTGATTCCTTACGGAATTCACCCTTTCCAATCATGTTTGGATTCACGAAACAATTGGTTGCTCCCGAATCAAACAAAACATGAGTTTTCACACCATCCATTAATAATGTCCCTACACATTCACCTAGAATTCTAAGATCTACAAAACACACACAACAATTTCACACCAAAAATTTTCACTAAGGTAAGTCATAGAACTTACTAGTGAGGAACTCGGATCGGTCACTGTCTCCTCAGCCATCACATACACCCGAGTTATCACTACTTGCCTTTTTGGTGGAGGTGGCAGTCCCTCACTCAGTCATTTCCCTAAAGGTTGCACCAACTGCAGGCGATGCGGCTTGATGTGCCCAACTACACCACAATGATAATAGACCTTCTAAACCGAATTGTTCCCTTGAACCTTTCCCTTACGATCCTCTTCGGTGCAATCACGTATCTTATGATTCATACTTCCGCATCTAAGACATGCACCAGTTGCACGCCAACTTATATTCGGGTTTCCTTTCCCACTACCCGAATTCACATTGCGGCCAACATGTGGCTTTCCGGAGTGGGCATGCTTCTTCTGCCTAACAGCAGCAATATTTGCTAGCCTAGATTCCTCGGTAGCATTGTATTCCAACTGAGCTGCCTTCTCAACCAGCTCCGTGAGTATATCATAATCACGGATTTGACAAGTTTGTCAGAGGTCGATCCTTGGACCACGTATAAACCGGTGAACCGCTGAACTTGCCTTCGCTCACTCCTCAGTTCGGCCAGCTTACTTTTTCAAGCTGTTAAACTCAGCTTCATATTCCCTCACCAACTTAGTCCCATGGAACAAGTCCAGAAAATCTCCTTCCAATCGGTCACGAGCTTCCGGTGGGAAATATTTTGCCCTAAAACGGTCACAAAACTCCTCCCGCGAAGGGCCTTGGTTTCCCAACTGCCCGGACACTCCACGCCACCACGCATGCGCATCCCCTTCTAGGTAGTGGATCGCAATATCTCTATTGTACGTCTCAGGGCACCGGATGGATTCGAAATTCCTTTCCAATCTTTCGATCCACCCGTCGGCCTCTATATGCTTAGCTCCCCTTTGAAAGAATTTGGTACCTAACTTCTGCATGTGGTCCATCACCTTAAGGTAAGATGGGTTCCTTCCCACATTTCCCCCATCCACTTCCACCACAGGTGGATTCACAGGCGGATTCACAGCTGGTGGCTCCACCGGTGCAGGTGTAACAACCAACAATCTCGCCAATAATTGGGTTAGTAACCCAAATACGACTTCAAGACCAATTGGTGCAGCTGCATTACCATTCATTGCCTCCATAGGATTCACATTCTTGGCAATCCTATCATTTGTCGTATTGTTCACATTCCTATGAACCAGAACTTCCCTAGTTCCACCTTCGGCATTGCTTGCCGCATTATTCCCAGAATTCTCACCAGACACTTCATACTATCTCCTACTACGATTAGTATTTGCCATCTGAAAGGTTATTCACTAAATTAACCAGCGAACTAATCTCAAGGACCAAATATAGAAACAACAGACTTATCGCAAGATCTTGGCATTAAAAGGATGGATTTACCCACTAGCCCATTTCCACTAACCCATCCTAGAACCAACCATGCTCTGATACCAATTTGTAAAGCCCTAACCTGGATTCTCAGACTTACGATTTTACTTAGAATTTTTCCTGTTTGAGGTTCGGTTAGTCCATTTTAACATGAGCAAAGTTTGAGTTAGACAGAAACTTGAATTAACAAATCGAATCAAGTACAATTGAGCGTTTGCCAATAAGCTATTACAATTTACTAGTTCGATCTACCCAACCCTACCATCCCTTCCTCCTTGCCTTGTCTCGCGGCCAGATCACATATCTAGACCAACACCATGGTTAGTCTCAGAACCTGCGGCCAAAAATAGAGACATAAGCAACAAAATTGCTTAGTGAGAGCGGTCATCCCATCTCACTAGGCCAGATATCAGGAATCCATTCGCACATCAAATCACAATGTAAGCACTTATCAGACAAAAGAACCATATTGTGCAATTCACCCACGTCAATCGACCAGTCCTCACACAATCGGCAAGCCTTGGCGAGCAACATAGCCCTAAGCGTATTGCCCGATCTAGACCGTCGAGTCGGGTAAGTCGAATTTACAGACAGCAACAAAACGATCATGTCAAGCACACGATCAACTAGGCAATAGAATATCAATTCTACCAACGAACAACCCTAACTTAGGCTACAGTCACGCATTCACCTTAGATTTTTCGGAAATCAAGTAATATGACACCTCTTGTGTTGAAATTCCCGAACAGCTCACCCAAACTCGATCATAGTCACACAGACTCGACCACTGCTCGTACAAACTCGAACACGGCTCGACACCCTTCTTTCACACTTGGAATTTAACTCACAATTTCTCTACCTTTCTGAGTACCATCGCGCGAAAGGAATAAATGATAGGGTGCAGGTTCTATTTATATAACTCTCGGGTAAGTGTCCGAGTAACCATTCCCACATCGACCAATCACTCGCGCCGGGTAATCGTTCCCATGCATCTGGGCGAGTAACCATTCCCACGTATCGACCAAACGCTTGGACCGGGTAACCATTCTCGCGCCTTGGGCGAGTAATCGTTCACGCATCTCGACCAAGCGCTCAATTGAGGTAACCGTTCCCATGCTTTGGGCTGAGTAACCATTCCCGCACCTCGCCCAAGCGCTCAGGCTAGATAACCAATCCCGTGTATCCACCCAATAACCGTTCCCGCGCACTGACCCTCTCAACCAAATCATTGGCTCATGACCAATGCTGTCCAAAATCCAATCAGGTCCCGAGTATCTCGGCCAACCTGTCCGAATGCGACCATTTCCCGAATAACTCGGACCAACACTGTCCAAAATCTAACCAAGTCACGAATAACTCGGACCATATGTCCCAATTCCGACGAAGTCCCAAAATTCTTAGGCCACTTGTACAAATTTCGACCAAGTCCCAAAATTCTCGGATATCCTATCCGAATTCTCAACAATATTCGATAAATCTGGCCAGCCGACCTGAGTATCGACAAGGCTCCGAGAACTCTGACTTGCCCGCGATTTACCAAACTCGGTGGTTATTACCAGCCTACCTCGACCAACTACATCCAGATTCCCCTAATCCTTATGTCCCAGCCTTCCCACCAAAATGTGGGTTTTACAGCTTACCTCAAGCAAAAGGAAAAGTTGGGATACCTTGTTTAACTCGCGCAAGACTCCGACGGATACGTTCATCGTTAATGTCGGGCTACTTCCTTTTGCCCAACGAGCTGATCTTATCTACTTCGGAAAAGAAGTCGACTGGGAGAGGGCGAACAATCGGATGGTGAACTACAACAAAAACAGAGCAATGGTCAGTGCGAGGAAATCGTCCCACCAACCGAGCCCCTACACAAACAACATCTACCAATAGATCTATTCCACGCATGGTAGAAGGGTCCCGTGTAGTCCCCGACCGATTCGGGAGATATTCGGGGTTACTGTTGGAGGTGGGCTTATCTAGAGCTTAGCCCAAAATAAAGGTCCAAAAGGGAGGCCCACTCCTAATAGGAGTGGGTGCACGTCGATCGAGGAGCTGCCGAGCAGGTCAGAGACCTGTTTGATCTCACCGAATATCGAGAATGACAGGAAATTTATCAGCATTAAATGGCATTTATAAGGATTTATGAGTACTAATGATTGCGATATTGAAAATAGGGCGAGCTGAGAGTATAAAAGGAGTATGTCCATTGGCAGACCAATCGTCAGTTCAACCACCGGACTCGCTGTTGGAGGTGGGCAGCGCCCCTGCTTATCCAGAGCTTCGCCCAAAAGGAAGGCCCAAAAGAGAGGATCACTCCCGATAGGAGTGGGTGCACGTCGATCGAGGAACCACCGGACAGGTCAGAGACCTGTTTTATCTCACTGAATATCGAGAACGGTGGGAAGCTTATGAGCATTAAATGGCATTTATGAGTATTTATGAGTGGTAATGATTGTGATATTGAAAATATAGCGAGTTGAGAGTATAAAAGGAGGATGGTTCGCGCCATAAGAAGGACATCTCTCTCTCTTTTAATAGTTCGGAGATAACACCGAACTGCGAATTATAATAAACCCTATAATAAATAGAAATTCCCGTTCAGTTGATCTAGTAGACTTCACTCCGGTAATCTTAAACTCAACAACTTATATGATTTGTACACGACTATTACATGTGGTTACAAAGTTGTAAACTAGCAACTATACATTGATGGATTTACGAAATATCATAATAACGATTACTGTGTGACATCTACTGCTGCAGCTGCTAAATAGTCGGAAAAAGGTGATATTACCATTGCTAACTTTTGCCATTGCAATTTTAGTTGCAAAACGGAAACAAATAAAATGTTTTTTTTAGTGTAGTGAGCTACTTGATCAGTATTTGTGATAACCTATCGGGCTGTATGTATGTTACTTCTTGCCGAGGGTAACTACAAGAAAACAAACAATTGCATTTTCAATGGATGAATAGTCATTGGAAGAAAGTTGTTTATTTTCCACAACACATTTGTCATCGGGAAATCGATTGGATTGTACGTTGGTTTTCCAACAAATTTAAGACGGTACCCACATCCGTCGATACGCTATCGGTACATTGTCAGAATATTATCGGTGATTCATGACGGCCAACTGTTTATCGGAAATTCCCGATGATTTGCCCACAGAATCTATTTGTCGGATGATCATTGGGTATCCATCATAAATGTATTGTTTGATCGAATCTCCAAATATTTCGTAATATCTGAATAAATATAGACCATCGTCGAAAATCCATCGGAGTTCCCGATGATTTTTTGATGGAATCGTACTTTTCGTTGTCCATCAGCATGCCATCGAGAATCCGTCAAGAGTTTGTTGTTTGACAAAGCCAAAATATTTGAATAAATCTAGACGTTGTCGGAAAATCATTGAAAACTATCAGAAATCCATTAAAATTGTTGTAGAATCGGTTGTGAAATTTTTCCGTATATCCGATTATCAAAAATATTCGAAAAAATCTATAAAAAATTCGTGATAATGTTTGTAAAGTTAATAATAAATAGGTTGTTCTCTCTTCATAATTTCATCAAAACAAAATTTTTAACAAATGTATTATTTAAATTATTATAATTATTTTCGATCGTTAATAGATAAACATCATTATGATTCAACAATGTAAAAGTTCACGACATTTGCATCACAAAATAACATAACATCAAAATACGATATTTGACAATATTGGACATCAAGAATTTGCTGTTTTATTGTAATGGGTGTTCTACCTTGACAAAATTCACAAGCCACAAAATTCAGAAAACATATTTTCTGAAATTCACAATCCCTATCCAATGTTTGAATTTGCTTCAATGGTGCACAAACAAACTCATAAAATATTTATCTCTTTGAAGAAAAAAAGCTGAAGAATTTCTCCACCAGTAAAAATCCGATGTGACTGCAACAGAAAATATGGTGTTCACAAAAGACCATAATTTTATTTTTGGTTGGGTTCTAAAATTGTATTAGTAGCCATCCACGAGAACCAACCATTCTTGAACAAAAATATTCCTCTTTAATTATTATTATTTTAATTAGCATGGACCGCTCACGAAGAACCTTGTCTTTGAAACTTGAGAAGGACTTACGTGGACGCTAATACACGCTGAAGCTTCTGTTTTTTGCATTACGCAATTTTGTTGAATCTACAAAAGCTACTAATTAATAACAAAAAGCTATTGGCGTAGAGAAAAACATTAACAAAATAAAATTCAAAAATATAACACAAAATAAACAAAAATAAAGAAGAAGAACAAGTGGGTGATGCGTAATGATCCATCTTCATAGTGTGGTAGTAAGACCACAACCAAACCATTAACTTGCCTTGTCCGATCCAAGAGGTTTCTAAATTTTCTTAATTTTCTATTTTTTAATATTCTAATTTTCTAATTTCTACTTTTTTAATCATTTGTATGTAAACTTTTACTTTTTTACATTTTTTTACCTCGAATTCTAAGTGATTTTTATAAGTAACTATGTATAATTAATTAAGAATAATATTTTAAAATAATATTTTTTAAAATTTTTGTTGCAAATCTATAAAATTAAAAATAGCATAAATAATTTTGTAACTATTTATTTAATCTAAATAAATTATAAATAAATTTAAAATATTATATTTTGAGTTTTTTCAAATTTAGGATTTAATTTTATTTATTAAAATAAAATTTTAATATATTTTAATTTTAAATTTATATTATTATTGAAAATTTAAACTAATGATTATATTTTAAAAAAATACTTAAAATGATATTTTAGAAAATTGTTTAATCTATTAATGATTTTTTAATTTATATTTTGGATCGTTTCGTTTTGAAATTATGTAAGCTACTCGATTATGAGCTCTTTCAAAATATTACAAATTTACAATTGTAAATCAAACGATGAGGTTTACATTTTTAGTAACTTAGGTTAACAAAAATTTATAATTTTCTTTTTTCTCAAAATAATATTTTACTTATTATTATATTATTATTTACTTACAACGTAATTTTAATTTGTATATGGTTCAATGTAATTAGTTCCAGTTTCCACGTCAATGCAACATAATGTAAACAAATTATATGACCTTATAATGGCTAATGGTAATTTTTCATATACTAATGTGACTAAGCATACATACATGACTTAAAAATTAGATTTACCAATATTGCTAGTCGTATCATTTGTAGTCGTTGTGGTATTATTTAATTATACGGACTATTGTGACTATAAAATAACAAGACTATACCTTTCTCCTTGAACTTATATTTGAAGTTGGTGAAGTCCAAATATTCATTCCATTTCAAGCAAATTGACTTTAGTGGTAGATATGAAACATTTAATGTGAATTCCTAGTTGGATTCAATGTCAAAGCTTCATGACTTATATACACTATATAGTTTTTTCTTTATTAATATTATAATACCATAAAACCTAACATCAACATATTATATTTTTACATATACATAAAATAAAAAGTATGTATATGTTATTGTTATTATTCTATTTTCATATATTATAATGAAACCAGATTTATTTTAGCTTCTTTTACATTATTTTTTTTCTTAAAAAATTATATTTAAATTTTGACAAGTGACACAAACTAGATTAATAATACACATGTCAATATTTATGAATTATAATTATTATACATGTAATGTTTACGTTAATTAAACATGTTCATTTTTATAAAATATATGCACATATAATTTTTCTAAACTCATATATTTTAAACCTTATATATTCATAAAATATATTTCTAAAATATTTTTATTAACAATTCTATATTTTAGAAATGGTTTGTTAACTTAAAGAAATTTCTCGGTGCAACTTTATTATTTATTTTAGTATTTAGATGATTATCATTTATTTGTATTTTATTAATACTTGTACTTTTAGTGAATTATGTTCGTGAAACATTGTGGGCTCTTTAATATGTGCAAATTTCTATATGTGCAAATTCCATGCAATCCGATTTGTGCAAAAACAAAAATCATCCTAAAAAATTATAATTATAAGGACAAATCTTTCTTGGTTGGCATAAACTGATGAAACGTATATTTAAGATATTTATCAATATTTAATTGTTGTCTTATTCAAGTTGAGATGAGATCTTTAAAGCTTATTAATATTTTTAGTTCTCTTACAAATAATATTTTAAAAAATATTATGAAATGATACTATTATACTAGACATATTTATAATAGTGATGTTCATTTGTCTCTCGCAGACGTTGCGTCAGCGACCCACGATTAGATGTTGCGGTTAAACGCTGCAATATTGTTGTTCGTTTGATCGTCGAAGATTGTCGCGGTATATTGTATCGCAATTGTTTAATCGCAAACGTTATAATTTCACAATAGTTAAAAAATTTTACCGTAGTTTTCTGCGGTCGACTGCAGCGTTTGACCGCTAAAAACTGCGACGATAAAATAAACAACTTTTGAATGCATGACGTAGCCACATATTCCTACGATTACAAAACGAACAACACTAATATTTACTGTTATTCCATCTAAATTTTGTACATTTGTAAAATATTACACGAAATAACTATTGGAATCATAATTTTACATGAATTGCATAAATCATTTACAATTCAGCAAATCGTTTTTTATGTTGTAAAATTACGATCAATTATAATTCTATATAACTAAACTATGATTATATTAATTTCGCACAAACCTAATTTGATCCAGAAAATTTGGATCCCACACAACCCGATCCAGATAATTTACATTTCACCTGATCTTAGGGTAAAAACTTCAAATCGATTTTTACCTCTTTGCAAACTAAAAATTAAAATTTTACGAAAATTTGATATTCAACTTGAAACATTTTGTTTTTAACTGGTAATCAGATTTTATGATATGAATCCTAATTACACCTTTTGCCACAAAAACGTCATTTACACCTTTAGAATTATAATTTAACTTGGTTTATTTTTTTATAAATATAATTTGCTTTATAAATATCGCGATCTTTCAATTTAATTTAATAGCTTTTTTATTAAAAAACATGAGGATGTAGCGGAAAGAAGAAGCTAACGGCGGGAAAGCAAAGAAAAAAAAAACAATTTATAAAGGGAAATAAATTCAGCAAAAAAAAATCAGAGCTTCACAAATAAAAAAGTACGTTTTGTATATATAGACATTAAGATACACATAATTTTGTACTTAATTATAAAAACTATTTTTCTAAAAGAAAAAAAAAAAGCACAGATCAAAAACCCGAAACTATTCTGTTTTCGTTTTCACATTCCTCTCTCTCTATCTTCTTCGTGTTTGATTTCACAGTAGAGGGAGCTTGTAGAGGAAACAGCCAGCATTACGTATCTCCAGATCTGATCTCGCTTCATAGATTCAAGAGCTTCTGTACTATGAATCACAGGTTATTTCTCTCTCTCTCTCTCTATCTGTTTTCCATCCGTTTTTGGATCTCTGAGATTTAACATCATGTGCGTGTGCGTGTTTGTGCTGCTTGTTATGAATTATAATAATGATTATATATAATCGCGATTCCTGAATTTTCTCGGGGAAACGAAAATGGCGTCGAACTGAGTTCTGACTGTAAATCTGCGATGCAGTCAATGAAAATTCGAACTAATTTCCCTCTGTTTCGTGTAATATTCCCTCGTTTTCTCGGGAAAACGAACATGGCGTCGAACTCAGTTCTATGTGTAAATCTGTGATGTCAAACAATGGAAACTCGAAATAGTTTCCCTCTGATTTTCCCTCGGTTTCTCGGAATCCAAAGTTATGGAACGTCGATTATCGGCAGAGACAAAGAGGGGCCACTCGTTCCCTCACTTTTGCTTTTCTTTTCCCCCGTCTCACTGCTTTCTGCTAATTATCTCACTTTGCCAACAGATTAGCCGTAACTAAACATAATTATGAATTAACTAATAATTTCTTATGTTTAGTTATAAAACTATGAGGGGACTAGCTAATGACAGATTTTGACCATTAATTGTCAAAGTTTATACGTTAAAAGAAATTACAATTTTAAAAACATATGTAATTTAATTTTATTTTTTTAATACAATTTAGTATCGTTTTACTTTTGCTTTTTGCTAAACTAACTCAATTTTCGCGGCTAAAATAAAACCAATTTTGTCTTGGTTGAGTCAAAAAAAGAAGGAAGAAAAGAGTCAATCTTGTATTGGCTGCTTATTTTACTTGTGTGGAGTCAAATAAAAACACATTCAGATGTTTTGACTCATAAAAACACATTAATTCAGATGTTGATAAAATAGAAGACCGTTACCAGATATTTTTCTACTAATTTAAGATTTGACTATATGGTATTATGTTTTTACTACTCATCTAGTGAAACAAGATTACTTTTTATGTCGGTTATTTCGAGTTTAGTTATCTAATTTTGGTAAACGAAAACGATTTTAACACTCAAAAGTAAGTTTTGAGTTCTATCTGGATTAGATTTGGATTCGAATATCCATAATATACGTAAAAAATCAAAATTTTAGTTAAATATGAATAAAAATTTGAATTAATTTAACTCGTATAACTAAAAAATTTCAGATATTTCAGTTATTTTTTTGTGATTTAAAAAGGATTAGGTTTTCTTCATTAAAACATGTTTTAGTTATATTCAATATTAGATATTAAAAATTTATTAATAATATTTTTGAATAAAATGTAACATGCGATATTTTTGAAATAAAATGTAACATGCGATATTTTTGAGGATTGCTATGAAAAATAAACTTATAAGGAAAACTGTATTTAAACCTTACATTGAATACCTTGGCGCTAGATAATTTAGCAGAAAAGAAAGATATTAGTTCCGATGATAGGAAAACTTGAAGAGTTTTAATAATTTATGTTATCCCAATATTGAGATGACGTTTTTCTTTATTTGATTTTTTTTTGGGTGGATAGTTTATCAATTATCTCACTTTTTTCTTCAAATAGTCTTAAGTGGAGGCATGTGTCTCCAGTCCATTAAGTGGACCTGTGAATCCCTAGAAAAGGGCATCTGATGTTATTGCTTAGCATTGCCCATTCATATTCGTAAGAGATGAAAAGATTCGTTTGCTCAAAATTGTATCCGTACGTACCAACACGTTTCTTTGCGAATCCCAATTTGCATAAAATTCCAGATTTTCCATTACACATCTCTCTATGGTTCTTTTTCCTTTTCTCTTTTGATCTCTTATCAACCTTTTGTTTCCTTGTCAAATAAAGTATTATTGAGTGCTTCTTTGTTTATCCACGCCTCTCCTTTTGCAGTAAGGAAAATTCTAACTACTAAGCAAAAAGGTTCTTCCTTTTTTTTTCCATTATTTGTAGTTTCTGATTTTTCTACTTATCATCAGTTCCAAGCCAAATCTTTTCTTGGGGAGTTTTTTAAATCTTCAGAATCTTGACTGTCCTCAGAATATAGCTTGCTTTTTAAGTTTGGTATAACTTTTTTTTTGTCTTTTTGGTCTTTATAATTCACATGGTTAAGGTTCAAAGTTACAATCTTGGATTAAAATGAGCCTTCAATTGTGGATTCTCGTTGACGCTTATAAAGGTTGCTTTTTTAGTTTAGGCTAAAAGAAGGGAAGATGTTACTTGCACTATACGTATTCTCTGTGATGTTCTGCCGAACAAAAAAGAATTGAGATGCTTTCTGTTAAGAAAACGGATTTTGTGTGATTTTTGTTTTAAGAATACGCTTCAAATGTTTCTTATGTAAAAACATGATTTTTTCTACTTCAAATCTACAAATTACAATCGCCACCGTTTCGTCTTTGTATGTTCATCTCATCGTTTTTTTGTTAACGGAATTGGATTCTCATCCTTTGCTTCATTCTTTTGTCTTCTTGTCACCGACTCTGTTTGTTTGAATTTTCGAAGGTTTTGATCTGAAGGAAAAGAACTCTCCGACAAAGACAAGGAAAATTTCTTCCGTTCTAAGAAACTGATTTCGTATGCAAAATTCTCCCAAGAAATGATCTATTTCTTGAACTTTTCGATCGTCCGGTAAGTTTAAGGAGTTATGGAGACCGGTTCAAGCGTTGTCAAGAGTGGAAGCAGCAGAAACGAGAGCTATGAAACAATCAAGAATGGGTCATGGTTTAGTCAGTTCCGCAATGGTTGCAATCCCTGGATGGCTAGATATGTATACGGCCTGATATTCCTCATTGCTAATCTTCTAGCTTGGGCTGCTCGCGATTATGGTCGACGTGCCTTGACAGAAGTGACAAGTATGTTCCGCTAAATCAAGATTTCAATCTTGTTCCTTGTATACCAAGTTAAACAATGCTGATGCAGTTCTTGATCATATTGTAGAATTCAAGAATTGTAAAGGAGGAGCAAACTGTTTGGGGACCGAAGGAGTCTTAAGGGTTAGCTTGGGATGTTTTGTATCCTTTCTTGATTCAGTCGTAACATACTAATTAACTATAAGTTTATTAGGTCAGAAAGTGTTTTGGGCTTAACTTGAAATCCTCAGCTGTTCTATTTCGTTATGTTTCTATCAACACTTGGTACGTCGAAAACGCATTCATCAAGAGATAGATGGCATTCTGGATGGTGGTCTGCTAAGCTTATCATGTGGCCAGTCTTAACCATCATTCCTTTCTTGCTTCCTTCTACAATTATCCGCCTTTACGGTAAGGCTTTGATGAGAATAATACTCTTATATTACTTTTTCGTATTGAATTGACGTGGTGAGTAAAAACATCTTTTATTCCTTGGTTCGATTTGCAGGAGAGATTGCCCATTTTGGTGCAGGGTAAGATTGATCTGTCCCAACTTCACAAAATGTATGTATATAAATTATGTTAAAATGCCCTAACTTTGTTGTTGTTTCTTTATAGGGTATTTCTACTGATACAACTAATTAGTGTGATTAGTTTCATTACATGGCTCAACGAATGCTATCAGTCTCAAAAGGATGCAGAAAGATGGTTAGATTATTTTGATTTTACCAGAAAGTTTTTAGGTTGTTTTTCTTTCCAGTTTATTACTAATCAAGAAAACACTCATTATGTTTTGTAGCCATGTCCATGTGATGCTGCTAGCAACAACTGCATACACAGTGTGTATAGTTGGGGTGATTTTGATGTACATATGGTATGCTCCTGATCCGTCATGCCTTCTCAATATATTCTTTATAACATGGACTTTGTTCCTCATCCAACTCATGACAAGCATCGCTCTCCATCCTAAAGTAAAGTCTTCTCTTTTTCCTTTGGTATTCATTTTCATGTGTTATGTGTTTGGATGTTTCAAGTTAATAATGTTTGTTGGTTGGTTGCTTAACACCAACAGGTGAATGCTGGATATTTGACTCCGGCTCTTATGGGACTCTACGTTGTATTCATATGTTGGTGCGCCATTCGAAGGTATTTCTTTCGATTATTTGGATTGTTATGACAAATGTTTCACCGGTACTGCATACAAGTTAATAAGAAGATTGAACAATATAGTCTTAATTTCATTTAGGAACATTAATTGTAAATTGGTTAACCCCTAAAAATGTTGTGCAGTGAACCAGTGGGAGAAAGTTGTAATAGAAAAGCAGCAGCTTCGAACAAAACGGATTGGCTTACAATCATTGTAAACTTCTTTTAATCTCCCATACAACACTATTTTTCTTTTGTTTCATCAAAAAAAAAGTATGTTGATTTGGAATAACATTGCGCAGAGTTTTGTAGTTGCGCTACTTGCAATGGTTATCGCAACATTTTCAACAGGAATAGATTCTCAATGCTTCCAATTCAAGAAAGACGAGAACAATCAAGGAGAAGAAGAAGAAAAAGAAGAAGAGGAAGATGATGTTCCCTATGGATATGGCTTCTTCCATTTTGTATTTGCAACAGGAGCAATGTACTTTGCTATGCTACTTATTGGCTGGAACACTCATCATCCTATGAAAAAGTAAAACTTTTCTTAAGAACCTTAATACATTTAGTGCACATGATAATTAACTGTTTTCTCAATGTTTCGCATTCATTCAGATGGACTATTGATGTGGGATGGACAAGCACTTGGGTAAGGATTGTGAATGAATGGCTGGCGGTTTGCGTATACAGTAAGTACAAGGAATTGAGTCATTACTCATTTTGAATACTTAATTCTTATAACTTTGAGAATAAAAGACAGATCATTAATGTTTTTGTGTTGATACAGTTTGGATGTTGGTGGCTCCGATCATACTGAAAAGCAGAAGACAAAGGACGAATGCGACATGAAAGAAAGAAAGATTTTGGAAAACAAAAGACATAGAACTTTGTCGTCTTTGATATTTTTTTCCTCATGTGGAATAGAATTAAACTGCCTGTTTCAGCAACGAATGTGTTGGAAGGCAAACATGCTTTCATGGATTTATTGGAAAAATAGTATAGAAAAGGCAGATTGGGGAATTGTCCGAAATCAAATCTTTGTAAGTAGATTGTTATAGGAAGTTGGATACAAATATAGTTATGATAAATATTTTATTATTTCATTTGTAACCTTACAGATCAAATTTTATACATATTTTTGGACAAGTCTCAAAAATAACATATGTGACTAGTGGTGCCTTTGTGAAGCAACCCATGTCAAGAAAACTATTCTCAAACTCCATCATCTTGCTCATCGGTTCCTTCAATGCTATAAGAGATGGATCTAATGCGAGTTTGTAGTTTGACCACGTACTAATCAGATCTTGGCCCCTAGTTAATCTAATTTGTTGAATTTAGGATCTTAGATTAGAACTTAAATCGGAAATAACGATTAAGAAGATATGAAAAATAAGGATATTATAATATCGACGTTATAAGAGAGTGACGGGTTATTCAATGACAATTAATTTGAACGAATAAATTTTCTCTGTGTTCTTTTTATGGTACCAACCATATTTTTTTATATTCTCAACTCATCAAATCCTGAAAATTTGTATCATTAATGTTCATTAATGTTTCTACTCGAAAAAATCATCGTTACGCTCGTTAATTGATGAGATCAGACGTTTTAGGAGATATCTTCCGATTCTTCGAAAACGCTGAAAGGATTTTCTCATACAAACCTCAAATTTATTGGACCGGATTTTTTTTGGACCGGATTTTTTTTGGACTGAACTCCATTTTTAGTGAGGACGAAGCCCACCTCCGATATAATGGTTCGATGCCGTCTTCAAAAATGGTTACAGTTAACTAAAAGAAACGTACAAATTAAATCCAAAAAATGTAAAATTTTTGATAAGCTTGGATGTTAAGAGAAATATAAATCACTAAAGTAAGCTACACAACAGACGAAAATAACTAAATAAACTGTTTTTTGGTCATTCAGGTCTGCTTTGTAATCAAATGTAATAGATAAGTTGTTCTCAAGAGATTAATATATACTTCCCTTTATTCTTATTTTTTTATACTTTTATTAACATTTTACAATTACATTTCTGTTTCTTCGTTAATCATAAAACAATAAAAAATTGACTCTATTATCATACGTATATATAACGAATACATAAAAGATGAGCTACTGTATATTTTTTTCATATTGAAAATCCTCAATTTTCATGAAAAATTTCGTGAGCATTCATCATTATAAAAAATGAATTAGAATTTTAAAGATAATTAAGAAAAAAATAAAAAAAATTTGATCAATATAGACAATAAAGTACAAGAATAAAATGGTAAAAGTATATATATGAGGACTCCATTTGACTTCACACGCAGTGAAGTAACAAATCACAATCACTAATAATTATTCATCCTCTTAATTTATTTTATCATAGTGATAACTAATTCATAAATAGAAAGGAAATGAATAAGTATATAATATATAGCTAATTATGCTTAGAAAATTAAAAATATTATCATTTTAAAACAAAAAGAATTCTAAAAATTTAATAATAAAGAATAGAGGGATAACATATGTAGGGTTAATTTGACCAATAATCATAATAGACACAAAATTGAAGAATATAGTCATATGAAAATGTTTATTTAACAAGTAACTATTACAAAGTATAAAGACATAAAAGTCTCATAAAAGTCTAAACATATGTACTATATAGAAACATATTTAATACTATATTATACTACTTATAATAATATTTAGATAAATCAAATTTATGTTTATAAATATTAAATTCTAGACATAAAAGTCTAAACTTAAACCAAAAAATAAGTTTAAACCCTACAAATAAAGTCATAATATAGAATTATGTCTTTTATCAATGATGAATATTGTTTGTAAATGAGAACATATACTATATAAAAACACATGAAATAGAACAGTATATTATATTATTAAACATAACACTTTATATACATTAAATTTAAATTTTATAAATATTAACACCTAAACACAAAACGTAAACCCACACCAAGAAATAATTGAAAATCTAATTTAACAATCTCAAAATTTGTATATTTTTAAAAATCTTGAAGAAGCAAGTTCATCATATGATTATTATATGAAAATAAATGGAATAGAATGTTATTGAGTTATAGTACAGTTTTTTTTTATAATTACTATTCCTTTGCTTAATAAATCTATGTCTATTTTTAAAAATTTAATCATGTCATATGCATAAATAAAATATTTATTTTTTAGTCATATTTCAAGCTTGAATCAACTAGTTTAGGAGAGATCCAAAACGAATAAGATTCTAAGGAGCAATTTGAACAATAAAGAAGAAAGAGAAGTAGAGTGAATAAAAAGTCTGTGTATCTCATAGGGACAAATTGTATATATTATAGAAAATATACAAAATATTGCAAGAAAAAACTTTTTTTGGTTAGTAGTTATGTAATATATGTAGGGGTTTTGGCTATTACACCTAATTACCCTTATATATAATCTGTAAAACGAACTACTCTTTATGCATTGAGTGAAGCAACTACGCATTACAAAACTAAATTTGTGTAGTTAGTTGTAAATCGTTTTAAACTAAGCATGTTGATCTAGTCGTATAAATATTGTATATTCAACCAACAAATCGAGCATAAGAATATGTTTGTTAGAAATGATATTTAGAAATTAGTTTTTATGTATTTTATATAATCTTTGAAAATTTATATTAAATTTATAAAATATTTACAAATTATCAAAATTATAAGACCGAAAACTATACTATGTTTAAACTGTGAGTATTTTCTGATTTTTTCGCTAAGCGTTAGACTCATCTTAACTACTTGACTAGTGTGTAATGCATATTCGAATATACGATCCACCAAATTTTGTAAGTCATAGATCATACTCTTTGTTCTAAAAATCGGCCGTTTACCCATTAGAAATTATTTATACATAACAATTTTTTCATCTAAATTATATTAATCGGTTCGTTGATTTTTGACCTTTTACGCCACTTAACTCTCAATTAATCAACGGCCTAATATACTTTTAAAAAATATTTAGATTCTAAAATTTGATGAATCCTAGTTAAGTCATAAAATTTAATAAAATTTATAAGTATTATACTTAAAATTCGTTTTCATGTGTTTTATATATTTTTAAACATAAACGAATTAAAACATTTATAATATAGTAAATAATACAAAAAACTATAGTAAGAGTAGTTTCCAATTAATTTCTGTTTTTTGGCTAGATACTAAATCTTTAACGTTAAGCAAAAGCAAAGTTTTGAATAAAAGTCGTATCTATCAGGAAGCAGTACTGAACACAAAAAGATGATAAAGCCGTAAAGAAGAAAGTGAGTTATGACCACTCTGGCAAGTGGCAAGTCCCTCAGCTATAGTGTTCAATTTAGTACATATGCAAATGCAAGGCCGATTACCACTCAAATTATTTTTTATTGGATTCTTGCTGGCCCCGGTACTTCATGTTAATGTTAATAAGTGGTAACATTAAGTGGTAATATTAAGTTCTTCCATGGTTTTAATATGAAACGACTCGCCTACGTGGAATTTTCCATTATTATTACCAAAGTTGATATTTCAATTCCACAATTTAATGTGTTTCAGAATATTTAGGATGCTCCACACTTAAGTCAAACTGTTAAAAATCATATCACTAAGCAGAAAAATAAACGAGATTAATTTAAGATTTATTTGCTGTATATTTTTATGGTTAATTAGTTTTAAAATTCATATTGTTAAAAATACTTTTGTATATGTTTTCTTTTTATATAATTATATCAATTATAATTCATAGTGTTAAAAATACTTTTGTATATGTTTTCTTTTTATATAGTTATATCAATTATAATTCATAGTGTTAAAAATACTTTTGTATATGTTTTCTTTTTATATAACTATATCAATTATTTGCTTTGACCAATTAATTTGGCCAAGATTGAAGTTATCATATGATTTTTGTTACTTTTTTTCCATCAAACTCCATTCATTAAAATTTCAAACTAAAATGTGTTATCCAATACATGTAAATAGTTGGGGATCGATGAGCTTACATGGAAAAAATAAGGAGAGGTGCGATCTGTTTATTTTTTCAAGATAGTGCATGAGTATTAAAAGAACAAGAAACAAAACGAATGTTAAATCAAGAATTTTTTTAAAAAGTCTAAAATCTTTTAGTCCTGCTGCGTACCATGGCAAATCGTTTGTATTGTTAGTTATGGATGTTGAGATTTACTCAACTATCTTTTCGATTTTCAGTTTGTAAAATGGTAAAAATACGAATACGAAAAGATTCAAACACATACGAATTTTAATCAGTTCAGGTCTCGAAAGAGAACCCTACATCTGGGCTTGACGGTACAAGCAATTCACTATCATGAGAATGAGTTCCGAATACATGAGACAATATCACAATCGATATCGCTTAAAGAAAGAAACTCTCACCCGGATTCCTCACACCACTCACCGGAGAAACCTCACACCTCTCTCCGGAGAAACCTCACAACTCTCACCCGAGAAACCTCACAACTCTCACCCGAGAAACCTCAACACTCTCACCCGAAATACACGGCAAGAGCCACCGTTGTAGAGAAAGAAAATCGCACCCCCTCTCAGCCTCTCAATCTCTCGATGAAGAAAAACGTAGAGAAAAACCTAGATCCCCTTTTTACTCATATATATAGAGTAAACCGGCAACAACCCGAGATTGAACCAACCTGATTAACCCAAACCAGTCTTCAATTTTAGACGTTAAACCAATCGCATAGAGAGTCTCAATAACCGGCTCCTTCTATGCTAAACCGAATTGTTGATTGTCACACTTAGAAATAACAATCTCCACCTTGACAATTAACATTCCTTTTTCTTTTCCTTTGGATCTACTTGCTTTCTGTACCGCTAAGCGTGACCCTATCTCTCACCTGGTCATTTTGAGCAGGACTAAAGCCTGCTCGAATTTCTGCACAGGAATAACCTTAGTAAAAATATCAGCTGGATTCCTAGCAGTAAAAATTTTATGAATCTTTACAACCCCCTGTTCGATAACATCTCTTATAAAATGATACCTGACTGATATGTGTTTTGTCCTCTCATGAAAAGTGTTGTTTTTTGCAAGACAAATAGCACTTTGTGAGTCACACCAAACAGTTACTCCTGACTGTTTGAAACCTAGCTCATCAACTAGACCACTAAGCCAAATACCTTCTTTTACTGCTTCTCCTAAAGCCATGTATTCAGCTTCGGTAGTGGATAAAGCTACCACATGCTGTAAATTTGATTTTCAGCTTACCGTGTTTCCTCCCACGGTAAAAACATAACCAGTTATAGATCTCCTCCGATCTATGTCAGATGCATAATCTGAGTCTGAGAAACCCTCTACTCTAATATCTGATGACTTTGTGAACACTAACTTCTTTTCTTGTGTTCCTTTCAGATAACGCAATATCCATTGAACAGTTTTCCAATGAATAATCTCTGGATTACTCATAAACCGACTTACCAATCCTATTGCATATGTTATATCAGGCCTAGTACTTATCATTAAGTACATGATACTACCAACCGCATTGCAATACGGCACATCCTTTATACTTTCTTCATCGTCTTTTACAGCAGCTAGCTTAAAATGAGCTCCTATTGGTGTTGTTACTGTCCTAGCCTCATCCATATTAAACAACTGTAGAATCTTCTTGATATACCTTGTCTGTGACAGAGAGAGAACTCCACCTTCTCGATCTCTTTCTATATCAATTCCTAAGATTTTCTTAGTTGGCCCTAAATCTTTCATATTGAATTCATTACCCAGCATAATTTTTATCTTCCTAATCTCATTTTTACTCTTAGAAGCAATGAGCATATCATCTACATACAATAGTAGATAGATATATTGATCCTTCATATATTCCTTGATATATACGCAGTGATCAAAACTACTCCTTACAAACCCATGTTTTATCATAAACTGATAAAAACATTTGTTCCACTATCTTGGAGCTTGTTTTAAACCATATAGAGACTTATTCAGTTTGCAAACATACTCTTCTCTACCCTTCTCACTCATGTAGATTGTTTCTTCTATACTACCATGTAAAAATGCCGTTTTTACATCAAGCTGCTCAACCTCTAAATCCAGATTCACTGTTAGAGACATCAACACTCTGATAGAGACATGTTTTACTACCGGAGAGAATATTTCCTGGTAATCAATACCTTCTCTCTGTGAATACCCTTTGGCTACTAACCTAGCCTTAAATCTAGGTTTCTCTACCCCCGGTATTCCTGGTTTCCTAGTAAGTACCCATTTACACCCAATTACCTTTTGCTTCTCTGGTTTTCTTACCAAATTCCAGGTATGATTCTGAGTCAGTGACTTCATCTCATCGTCCATTGCCTCCTTCCACTTAATCCAATTCTTACTTTCCCGGGCTTCCATGTAGTCCCTTGGTTCATCTGCATCAAATTCTTCTGCAATTGATAAGGCAAATGCTAACATATTATCATTTGCATACCTGGTGGGCTGATGTATTGTTCTTCGAACACGGTCTCTGGCCAGAAGATAATTGTCCAGATTATCATTTCCACCTTTGGTTTCAGCCTCACTGGTTTGCCCTTCTTCTTCACCAGAAACTCCACCTGTTTGGGTATCTTCTACATTTTCTTGCTCCTCTTCCTCATCTGATTGATCAGGCTGATTTTCTATCACCACCTCAGTACGTACATCAGGTCCTTCACCAATCTGTTTACCTGCACTACTTTTCATATCTGCAAGATAATTCTTATACATTTTATCTTCAGTGAAAACTGCATTTCGACTGACCACACATTTCTTGTCCTCTAATAACCACACCTTGTAACCTTTTATACCTTGAGGATAACCTATAAACACTCGTTTTAGAGCCCTAGGTTTTAGTTTTCCTTGGTCAACATGAACATAAACAATTGACCCAAACTTCCTAAGGTGCGAATAACCGGGTTCCTTTCCCATCCAGATCTGTTCTGGTATATTCCCATCATTCGCAGATGATGGTGTCCTATTTATAATATAGACATATGTAGCTACAGCCTCAGCCCAAAATTTTTCCTCTAGTCCTGACTCATCTAAAAGACACCTTACCTTTTCTATTATAGTCCTATTCATGCGTTCAGCTACCCCATTTTGTTGAGGGGTATACGCACATGTCCTATGTCTCTCTATCCCATGACTCTTACAGAAACTGTCGAATTCAGCATTACAGAATTCTAACCCGTTATCAGTCCTAAGACACCTAACCTTCTTATTCACCTGATTTTCAACTAACAATTTCCATTCACATAATCTAGAAAAAGCTTCAGATTTGGATGTTAAAAAATATACCCAAACCTTTCTTGAATAGTCATCTATTATTGATAGAAAATACTATTTTCTAGACAAAGACATATGAACATTTGGAGAACCCCACAGGTCAGCATGAACATACTTAAGTAGTTCATCCGTATTGTGCTTTCCAATACTAAAACTTAGTCTCTTAGACTTACCCATGATGCAACTCTCACAAAACTCCATATCACTAATATTTTTCTTATCTAGAAAACCCTTTTCAACCAATATCTTTAGATTTTTCATACTCATATGACCTAATCTACTATGCCACAAGGCTGTATCATCTTTTGATACAACTGCATTCAACATAGAAATCTCAGTTTCACCATCTAAGAGATATAAACTTCCACAAAGCGTACCTTGAAGACCCAACCTACCATTCTTGTAGAACTTAGTCCTTCCATTTTCTCCTTCATTTATGAAACCCTGTAGATCAAGAGTACTCACAGAAATCAAATTCCTTTTTAGTAAAGGAACATACCTGACATTAACCAACTGCTTGATGGTTCCTCCTTTGGCATTTATTCTGATTGATCCAATTCCTTGAACCTGAACCGATCTATTGTCTGCCAAAAGCACTTGTCCACCGGTTACTTCCTTAAACTCACTAAACCACTCTCTCCTCGAGGTCATATGATAGGAACATCCCGAGTCAATAATCCATCTTTCTTGTGGATTTTGATCCGAGATTGTTAATGCATCAATCTCTCGAATCTTATCTACCATTACAGCCGCTTCACCTCTATCTTCGTTTTCGAATTTCTTTTTTCGAGCAAAACAATCTTTCTTCATATGGCCTTCCTTTTTACAATACCAACACGTAACCTTAGATCTTGATTTTGACCTAGACCTACTTCTGTTACCTCTAGAGTTGACCTCTTTCTTTTCTGGTCTACCTCGAGCCACATATGCTTCGCCACCTTTTTGTGAGCTACCAGACTCCTTCAGTTCCATTTCTTTGGACCTTGCAGCACTTGCAACTTCCTCTAAGGATAGAGTTTCTCTTCCATACTTAAGTGTCTCCTTTAGGTGATTGTATTGAGATGGTAGAGAGCTTAGTAGAAGGATCGCCTGCACTTCCTGTGACACAGAAACACGTACACTGTTTAAATCCGAGACAATCTTTAGAAAGTCATCAATATTTTCATCTATTGACTGTGTTTCTACAATTTTAAACGTGTAAAATTTATGTTGAAGAAATATTCTATTCGGTAAAGTTTTGGATAGATACAACCTTTCAAGCGTAGACCATGTTGATGCTGCTGTTGTACACGCATCGAGCTTCCTCAGAACATGATCTCCAACATTCAAGAAAATCAGATTCATCGCCTTTTCACTTCTTTCAGATCTTGCGATCTCTTCATCAAGCCTCTTTTGTTTTTCGGCATCGGTTTCTTCACCTTCTCTGGGCGATTCTTTGACTATCTCCGTCAATGTATCTTTTAATCCCAGAACACTGAGATGTGCAAGCATGCGCCTCTTCCACAATGAGAAATCTCCCTTCCCGTCGAATCGATCGACTTCGATTCTTGCGTTTGTCATGATTTCGTTTTCCTCCCCCGTGGCTCTGATACCACTTTGTTGAGATTTACTCAATCGATTTTCAGTTTGTAAAACGGTAAAAATATGAATACGAAAAGATTCAAACACACACGGATTTTAACCAGTTCAGGTCTCGAAAGAGAACCCTACATCTGGGCTTGACAGTACAAGCAATTCACTATCATGAGAATGAGTTCCGAATACATGAGACAATATCACAACCGATATCGCTTAAAGAAAGAAACTCTCACCCGGATTTCTCACACCACTCACCGGAGAAACCTCACACCTCTCACCGGAGAAACTTCACAACTCTCACCCGAGAAACCTCACAACTCTCACTCAAGAAACCTCACAACTCTCACCCGAAATACACGACAAGAGCCACAGCTGTAGAGAAAGAAAATCGCACCCCCTCTCAGCCTCTCAATCTCTCGATGAAGAAAAACGTAGAAAAAACCTAGATCCCCTTTTTACTCATATATATAGAGTAAACCGGCAACAACCCGAGATTGAACCAACCTGATTAACCCAAACCAATCTTCAATTTCAGACGTTAAACCAATCGCATAGAGAGTCTCAATAACCAGCTCCTTCTATGCTAAACCGAATTATTGATTGTCACACTTAGAAATAACAATGGAAATCAAATCTTGACAATTTGTGCTAATACGACATCTATCATTAGTGAAAGACAATTCTCCATAGTCCATATGAGAGCATTCAATTATGTGTAAAAGGGTATAAGTGTATGTGCACTCCTTTTAGCCATGGACGGTCGTATAATCATCATGATTTTTTTATGCTTACACGAATGTCTAGATGGATTTTTTACATTTAAGATACGAATAATGACGCAAAATGGTAAGAATTTATAATATAGTAAATAGTACAAACTATGCTATCAGTAGTTTCCAATTAATTTATGGTTTTTCGTAGATTCTAAATCCTTAACGTTAAGCAAAAGCAAGGTCCTACGTAGTCAAGTATCTATCCGGGAGCAGTGAACTAGTAAACAGAAGAGACAGAACACATAAAAAATTATATAGCCGTACAGAAGAAAACGAGTAATGACCACTCTGGCAAGTCCCTCAGCTCGAGTGTTCAATATGGTCCATATATGCAGTGATTATTATACTAAAGTTGATATTTCAATTCCACAATTTAATGTGTTTCAGAATACTTAGAATGCGACCCCACTTCCTATATTAATCTGAGTTTCTGTCCAAAAGACCGTAGATTCTCCAAACAAGATATACTGTATGATTTTTGGACATATCCTTGGTTTCTCTGGTCCAAGCATTATTGCACATTTGCTCTATGCCACAAACATTAAACTTTCTGCAATTGTTTTGTTTTTGTTAAGTAAATTCTTTGCTTTTTAAACGCACATTGCTTATGTTGGAACAATTTTTATGAACAAATTTGCATGTCCAATTGGGTAATATAGCCCAAATATTCATTGTAAAAATTGTTGGAATGTGAATAAAAAATGGGCATTGGGTTCATTAAAAAACTATAAATTTGTTAGCCAAAATAATGAGGAGGGACAAAAGTCCCACATTGGAAACTTGAGGCAAAATCCTCTAGTATATAAATGGGAGAGCTCATGTAGTAGCTTAAAAGAGTTGGAGAGAAAAGGGACCAAGCCACACACACGCGCCGCCATCGCCGCCAGGCCGGGCCGGGCTCGGACTCAGGGCTCCAGGCTCGAACTTGGGGCTTGGGGCTTGGGGCTTGGGGCTCGGGGCTCGGGGCTCGGGGCTCGGGGCTCGGGTCTCGGGTTCAGTTTCCTCCCACGTTTTATGGTTGAACCTAATTCGGCCGCAACCTTTTTGCATTCTCTTCCAAAGTCGTACCAGCGATCTTCCTCCTCTCTTTTTCACGCACTGTAAGTTTTCTCGAGAGTAGAGCGTAGATTATTGTTCGTAGATTCTACAGTTGGGTGTTGCGATTGTAGTCTCGTCGTGGTTGTATCTTGAGATTCAAAATCTCATCAAACCGCCACACTGCAGGAGATTTATTGAATTAAGGAAAGAGATCAAATCTCGCCTCCACGAATTTGTCTTCTTCTTAATTCGGTTTTCAATCGTTTGATCCATAAATCATTTTCTCATATCGTGATTTTCATATCCGGTTTTTCGCGTTCTAACATTCTTAATTCAATAAATCTGCTTCCTGCTTATCGCTTAAATCGGATTGAGAATTGCGATTGATTTTTAAACAATTTTCAAAAATGGTTTCAAACGATTCTGATCTGATTTGTAACGTTTTTTTTTAAAATGTTTTCAATCCGTTTTTGTGATCGATCTGAAACAGTTCTACGAACGTTTTATAACGGTTCAGTGGAAAGTTTCAAAACTTCAGACGATCTAAATATTTTTGTCAAACGGTTTCCGCGAAGGCCTAACGGCGAGTTTCACGAAACGTGAAAAATATTATTCTAGAAACGCCTATTAGGGTTTCTACGAATAGGTTATTTAAAAAAAAAAAATATATATATATATATATATATAAATAAATAAATAAATATATATTTATATATTTATTTATAGAAACGCCTGTTAGGGTTTCTAAAAGAGAAAAAATATTTCTGATTCATAAAGGAGTCAAAATATTTTCTCGGAATTTCTCGGAATATCAAAAAAAATTATAAAATATTTTGTGATATCCGTAGAAATTTGAGCGAATTCTCGGAATACTTTTTAAAGCAAATTTCCACAGAACACAATTTTTATCGATTTTTATCGATGAGGGAATGAAGTTGTGTGAGACATTCACTGTGAATTGCTTTATTGAGAAGCTACCTCCCGATTGGGTCGATTTCAAAAATTATCTCGACCACAAGCAAAAGGCTTTGACGTTGTCAAACTTAATTTCCAGGTTGCAAATTGAGTCAACACATCGCATATCAGATTACCATCTCGATCATAATGCGAATGTAGCCGAATATGCAAGAAAGGGCAAAGGCAAGGTTGTGGCAAACAACAATGGACCTAATAAACATGCGTTTAACAAGGTCGCACCTCAAGCCTCCACAAGCTTTAAGAAGCAAGGCAACCCGAAGAAATTCTCTGGGAGTTGTCATCATTGTGGTAAGAAAGGGCACAAGTCCTCGGAGTGTCGTAGTAAGGCGAAGGGAAAAGCTCAAGCCAATCTGACTGAAGCTGACCTATGTGCGGTGGTCACTGAGGCAAACATGGTTGAGGAAAACCTTATGGAGTGGTTCTATGATACTGGAGCAACCACTCACATCTTCATTGATCGAGATATGTTCAGTTCTTATCAGAAGAACAAGTCCGAGGAGCAGTTAATGATGGGAAACACGGCGTTTTCCAAGATTGAAGGTCACGGCAAAGTGGTGCTAAAGCTGACATCTGGACACGAAGTCACTCTCACCAATGTGAAGCATGTGCCAGACATGAGGAAGAACCTGATATCCGGGACATTGATGAGCAAGCATGGATTCGCCATCAACTTTGAGTCCGACAAATTGGTTCATAGGAAGAATGGGGTGTACTTGGGAAAAGGGTATGTTAAGGGAGGACTGATCAAAATGTGTGTAATGACAGTTCTAAAAAACAATGATGTTCTTACTTTTTCCAATATTGCAATGAATAAGAAACCAGTTGCTTATTTGGTTGAATCTTTTGATTTATGGCATGAAAGATTAGGATATGTGAATTATAAATCGATGCAACGATTGATTAATTTGAACCTAATTCCAAAATGCAAAATAAGTAAAGACAAGTGTGAGATATGTGTCAAAGCAAAACTCACAAAAACTCCATCACCTCATGTTGAACGAACTACTGAACCTCTAGCATTAATACACACTGATTTATGCGATTTGAAAGGCATACAAACTAGAGGTGATAAAAAGTATTTTGTGACATTCATTGATGATTGTACAAAATATTGTTACATATATTTGTTACGTAGTAAGGATGAATTCCTACAAAAATGTAAAGAGTACAAGCTCGAAGTTGAAAATCAACTTAAGAAAACTATTAAAATAGTTAGAAGTGATAGAGGAGGCGAATATGATGGACCGTTTAATGCATTTTGTCAAGAAAATGGCATTATCCATCAAACAACAGCTCCCTACTCACCAGAATCTAACGGAGTTGCAGAAAACAAAAACCGAACTCTGAAAGAAATGATGAATGCAATGTTGCAGGAATCTGGGTTACCCCAGAATCTGTGGAGGGGAGGGGGGAAGCATTGCCCACCACAAATTATATCCTCAACAAAATACCACACAAAACAACTAGCAAAACGCCGTATGAGTTGTGGAAAGGCATTGTACCTTCGTACAAATACTTGAAAGTATGGGGGGGCCTAGCAAAAGTAGCAGTACCTCCTCCCAAATTGGACCTAAAAGTGTGGATTGCATATTCATAGGATACACACACAATAGTAGTGCTTATCAGTTTCTGGTACACAAATCAGATATACCATATATCCATGTCAATACGATTATGGAATAAAAAATGCAATATTTTTTGAAAATGTGTTTCTGTGTAAAGATAAACATCCGAAACGAGCACGTGAAGAGAGTGATGCAATCACCTCCACAAATGAGGCAAGCACATCTGGTACTTCAGTAATTGAAGTAGAAAATGTTAAAGATGAACCTAGACGAAGCAAAAGAGCTCGTAAGGAAAAATCTTTTGGTGATGATTTCTTGACGGTATTTTTCTTAGAGAATGAACCGAGAACATTCACCGAAGCCATGTCTACACCTAATGCGTCTTCTTGGAAGGAAGCTGTGAATAGTGAGATCGACTCCATTATGCAAAACCATACATGGGAGATAACCGATCTACCACAAGGCTCTAAGCCATTAGGATGTAAATGGATTTTCAAAACAAAATTGAAAACCGATGGCTCAATATAGAAGTACAAGGCTAGACTTGTGGTGCAAGGATTCCGATAAAAAGAAGGTTTAGATTTCTTTAACACCTATTCTCCAGTAACGAGAATAACTTCAATAAGAAAGTTGATAAACATCGTAGCATTGAGGAACTTGGAAATACATCAAATGGATGTAAAAACTGCTTTTCTAAATGGTGATTTAGAAGAAAAGATTTATATGAAACAACGTGAAGGGTTTTTCATCCCTGGTCAAGAACACAAAGTGTGTAGACTTGTAAAGTCATTATACGGACTCAAACAAGCTCCTAAACAATGGCATGAAAAATTTGACAATATAATGATGTCAAATGGTTTCAGCATAAATGAATGTGATACGTGTATCTATGTCAAAAGTACGTCAAATGGGTATATTTTGTTATGCTTATACGTGGATGATATGCTTATCATTGGTAGCAATAAAAACATGATCAATCAAACTAAGAGTCTGCTTAGTGGAAAGTTTGACATGAAAGATATGGGATTAACGGATGTCATTCTAGGAATTAAGATAACTAGACATTCTGAAGGAATCATCCTATTCCAAACTCATTATGCTGAGAAGATTCTTGAGCGGTTTAAGAACTATTCAAATGGAAGTGCAAAAACTCCTGTCAACCCTCAACTTCACTTGACCAAAAATTCGGGTGAAGCGGTGTCATAAGTAGAGTATGCACGCATGATCGGAAGCTTGATGTACTTAACAAACTGTACTAGACCCGATCTGGTGCACTCGGTAAATGTACTAAGTCGCTACACGAGTAATCCAGGACATAATCATTGGAAAGCTATAACTAGAGTATTAAACTATCTATGTTATACGAAAGATTATGGGTTGTACTACGGTAGAGAACCCGGAGTTTTGGAAGGATACAGTGATGCGAACTGGATATCCGACTCTAAAAACTCAAAATCCACGAGTGGATATATCTTTACACTTGGTGGTGCAGCAGTGTCCTGGATATCCGACTCTAAAAACTCAAAATCCACGAGTGGATATATCTTTACACTTGGTGGTGCAGCAGTGTCCTGATGGCTAGATCAACCATGGAATCTGAGTTCATAGCTTTAGAAAAAGTTGTAGAAGAAGCAGAATGGCTTCGTAATTTTTTGGAAGATATCCCGATGTGGGAAAAACCAGTGCCAGCAATACGTATATATTGTGATAGTCAATTGGCTATTGCTCGGGCATTGAACAATCTGTATAATAGTAAATCGCGTCATATACGAAGACGACATAAAACCATTAGGCACTTGATCTCAAGTGGTGTAATCACGGTAGATTACATCAAATCGGCTGATAACCTAGCGGATCAATTTACTAAAGGTTTAGCTCGAGATCAAGTCGTACAATCATCTAGAGGAATGGGTTTAAAGCCTATGACTAAAGATGAAGTTTGATGGAAACCCCACCTACATGACTGGAGATCCCAAGATGTAGGTTCAAAGGGACAACTAAATCAAACAGAATTTGGAAAAAAAAAACACTGTGAGACTTACGTCTATACCCAGTTTCTATGATGATAAATAGTGTTGTTACCTGTATGTGTAGGATAAGCATTGCTTTTAATGATTTGAGACCATAGTTTTGACATATAAGTGGAGTATTACAGGATGCTCCTTAAAACAAAGCTAATGGCGAATCACCTTATGAGTGTGAAATGGGGCCTTTTCTAGGAGAATGAAGGAAAGGCTATATTCTCCAAGTTCACTCATGATTAACCAGGCAAGTCCACGGCCACAATGGACACAATAGAGAATATAGTTCTACGAGAAATGAAACTGTGTTATACCTGTTGTCTCGGTTTACATCAAAGCTCGGGTGGTTCAAGACATCATGTTCACCTCCTGGTCGAGTAAACCCGACATATATTAACAATGAGTGGTTCAAAGCTGAAACATGCTACCAACTCAGATACAGTGAATTTTTGTTTATACTCTCGAAAGTCATTTTGTCTAGTCTATAGAATACGTCTAGATAGTAGAGTCCGTCGAGTCTATCGAGTCTGCATTGTATAGAGTCATTTCTATTCATGTGGGGGATTGTTGGAACAATTTTTATGAACAAATTTGCATGTTCAATTGGGTAATATAGCCCAAATATTGATTGCAAAAATTGTTGGAATGTGAATGAGAAATGGGCATTGGGCTCATTAAAAAACCATAAATTTGTTGGCCAAAATAATGAGGAGGGACAAAAGTCTCACATTGGAAAGTTGAGGCAAAATCCTCTAGTATATAAATGGGAGAGCTCATGTAGTAGCTTAAAAGAGTTGGAGAGAAAAGGGACCAAGCCACGCGTGCGCCGCCGCCGCCGCCGGGCCAGGCCGGGCTCGGGCTCGGGGCTCGGGTCTCGGGTCTCGGGTCTCGGGTCTTGGATCTTGGGTCTTGGGTCTTGGGTCTTGGGTCTTGGGTCTTGGGTCTTGGGTCTTGGCAAAAGGCCGTAGGCCCAATAAGGTTCTTTTTGGGCCAAATTTTGATTACGGTTTTGGCCCAAAACCAAGTCAAAACCCTAAACCATACCCACGGTTTCCTCCCACGTTTTAGGGTTGCGAAAATTAAGGCTATAAAAACAAGCCTTAATCCTCATTAATCTAATTCGGCCGCAACCTTTTCTCATTCTCTCCCAAAGTCGTTCCAGCGATCTTCCTCCTCTTTTTTTCACGCACTGTAAGTTTTTTCGAGAGTATAGCGTAGATTATTGTTCGTAGATTCTATAGTTGGGTGTTGCGATTGTAGTCTCGTCGTGGTTGTATCCTAGGATTCAAAATCTCATCAAACCGCCATACTACGAGAGATTTATTGAATTAAGAAAAGAGATCAAATCTCGCTTCCACGAATTTGTCTTCTTCTTAATTCGGTTTTCAGTCGTTTGATTCATAATTCATTTTCTCATATCGTAATTTTCATATCCAGTTTTTCGCGTTCTAACAGCTTATGTTTTGTTTCGTTTATTGGCCGAGCTTAATGATCCTCAACGCAGTTATGTCTCTCTAACTCGAGTTTATCTCTGTTGCCAGATTTTTGTAACGTAAATCCAAGTCATATTCATTCTTCGATTCTCAAGAAATATATAATACTTATCATCAACTCGTATAAATATTTTCTCTTATGAAAGCTGGTGATCGATTCGGCAAAGTGTTACGAGGAATGAGTTTCTGTTATTTTTTCCATTTTTTTACACCGGCAAATCCTTTTATTGCTAATGAAAAGTACAATTGGAATAAATAGCTGATGTGTTATTTTTTTTATTTAAACTCTGTAAAGAACTAACAATCGCAAACTATTAGGGTTACCATTCGACAAGAAACTCTCTACGTACGAACTTGAGTTTTGAAACAATCGCAAACTTTTTCTTCTTCCTCATCAGGCGTTGCGACGGTGGAGGCCATTGAGAGCTACGACGCCGGGATGAAAAAGAAGGGATTTACTTTATTGCCTTTTTAAGGGATGAAAATGTTGGAACTTATTTTTTCGTGGCTTATTCATTTTTAAAAAGCAGGTTATAGGCTAGATTAAAATAAAAATAAACTAATATTCTATAAAAAAAAAAGAGAGAGAATGAGAGAAATCTAATACATTTGTTAAAACAATTTTGATATGATTAGCTCTTCGGATTTTAAAGTCGTTAAATAACTCTTTGAAATAAGTCAATAACAATCAAATTATGTGTAATATACGTTTGTGTTATTTATTTTTTTCAAAAATAATATTTTAAAATAGCATATTTTAAAATTTATTTTTCAAATTTAACATATTAAAAATAAATTTTCTAATATACTACAAATTATGATATGAAAATAATTATTTATAAATAAAATATATTTAAAAATTAAATATAATGTTTGATCTCACTTTTTCTAATTGATATTTAAATTTTTTATTAAAAAGATATTTTAATTATTTCAATATAAAATTATATTATTTTTGATAATTTAAATAATTAATGATATATTAGCAACAAAAATTTAAAATAGTGTTATTTTTAAAAATTGTAATTATTTATATGGTTTCACGAATATAATTAAAACAAAATAGTCGGGTGGACCAATGAGCTCTCCAATAATAGAGAGGCGGTGATAATGCCATCTTTGTAACCTTTTATAAATAATAGAATATCTAAAAAGTCTTATCAGCCACAAAGTTTTGAATTATTGACATACAATCAAAATTTTTTAAACATACAATCTACAAAAATTGCATTAGACAAATATTTAACAATATAGTATATATAAATTTCTAATATTTCGACATAAAATACAAATACAATATAAAAAAAAACATTAAATTTTTAAAAAAATTAGTAAAACAAAATATAAAAAAAAGTTTGGAGAATTATTATGCAATTATTATCACATCTACAATTCTTTTTCTATTTTATAATATTTTCTATCGAACATATAGATAATTTAAATTTATATTATATAATCTGATTTTATTATCTATTTTATTTATATAATTAAGAGTAATATACTAAAATATTATTTTTTAAGTTTATATTCCGAATTTAACACATTAAAAATAAAATTTATAAAATAGTATAAATTATTATGTAAAACTAATTATTTATCTTAATAAATTATATATAAAATTAAAATATAATGTTTGGGTTCATGTTTTTCAATTTATGGTTTAAAATTTTTTAATATTAAATTTGTGTTATTTTTGTAAATTTAAATGATTAGTGATATATTTGTAATAAAAATTTAAAATAGTGTTATTTTAGTCAATTGTTTTATAATTATTACTAAATTTTTTAAAAAATATTTTAATAAGAAATAAATTATGTATGTATGTAATTTATATTTATTAAATATATAATTAATTGTAATATAGGATTATTTTTTCGGACCAGGGAACGAATACAAATCTAGGTAAATGAAAAGCATTTTCAGTAATAACTTTTGGTAGAATATCTATAATACCCATAAAATAATAATATTAATAAAATAGTATGTGAGTTTTTCAGATAGTCTAGACACTCTGTACTTAAAAAATTTTGGATGTAGCTTTTCAATAGTTGAGAAATCACATATTATTTTATTAATGTTTATTATTTTATGAATATTATAGATACTCTATAATGGTGAGAGATTTGAAAGAATCTCTCACTAATATATTAATATGTTATTATAGTTTCGTTATATAGTTATATTTTAACATAGAAAATGAACCAATAATGTGAAGATATACGTCATTAAGTCTCTGAGGTTTTTAAAAGTTTTCGTTTGAGAAATTCTTTTTCGACTCTCTTTTATTTTATTTTTATTCATTTTTAATGATGAAAACTTTACTCCCGTTACAAATGCTTTTAATATAAATTCTCTGTTTGAATGGATGCTAAATTCATTGCTATTGGATCTCTCTGCAACGGCCGCTACTCACTGCTATAAAATATGTAAATAAAGCCAATAAAAATAAAAAGGTTAAAACACTTTAACCTGCTACAAAAAAATATTTAGTGGCTCAATTAGCATAAATATCGGATCTTTCAAATCAATAATATATAAATTAAGAAATATTTATAGAAAATAATTTTATTATTATGTATTATTTAAAAAAATGTCAAAATGATAGTATCATCACTAGAATAAGTTTTAAATAAATATATAAATAAATTTAAATTATTAAAATAATTATAATATATATCATTAATAATAATTTAGTTTAAAAATCAATATATTTTACTAAACTAACTAAAACAATTATTTATTTGAAAAATAATATTTTTATTTTCTTACGTTACACGAAAATTTGATATTTGATATTCAATTAATAATCAATCGTGTTAGTATATATTATATATTTGATGTTTTATTGAATCAATATGTGTTAGCAACGTGTTAGATATGGGTGGACGTAGCATATATTTATTGAAACTTGGATGGTAACATTCGACAAAAATATTGAAGGTGGATCTAGTACCCCCAAAATATCTAGCTCTGTCCAAGATGTAATAGATCTCGCACCCCTAAAATACGGATGATCTCCGCCGATTTTGAAGAACCATCAGAAATCTGTTAAAACGTCCGATCTCCACCGATTTCGATGAGTTGTCAAAAATCTCTCAAACGTCCGATTTTGTGAGATAACGAAGGCGGTACTGGATATCTCAAAACAATATTTATGAATATTAATGCAATATTTATAATGAAGATATCAAAAGATTTACCTAGTTAGAAATATATAAAAATAATGGCTGTTAATATTAAATATACATTTGAAAATTAAGAGAAAGATTGTTAAACAGCACGATGTATCAGTAGACAAATAAATATAAGCTCTACTTTTCACAAAACACATAGTATTTTTTAGATTTAGTTAATCTATCTAATTCTAATAGGAAGATACAAGTTCAACAAAAAGTAGATTCAATAAGTATAGCTTTAGCGCCTACCAAACTTTTGGAGGAGATGTTCTTTGAGGTTGTACGCTTCGTCGGTACTAGCGGCCGGATGCGACTTTTTTGGCTGCTCCTTTCGTCTTCCAAAGTCGTCGGTTGTGAAGTGGGTTCTATGTTGTCTCTCGCATTTTGATTAATATTTCTGCATGTCCAATTACGTTTGTATTCGAAAAAGGTATAGACGTCATTGGTTCTAAGATTTGAGAGTTGGCCTCGGCTAGTGGTTGCTCGTGGCAACTGCGATGACAACTCGAATTCTAAAGAAATACGACAATAACATAATGATCAGATCTGGTTTTCCGAGGTGGATATTTTTTCGACCGAGTGTGTTCCGTTTTTGTTACGATATGTTTCTTTTATCCTTTTCTAGTTCTGTTTGTGAGTTTTCTTTTTGTCCATCCATCATTGCTTGTAGTTTTTGGTTTTTCTGCTTTCTTTGTATTATCATCGTAACGTTGTCAAATCGTAAAAATGATATAAAACTTATAAGTTGCACAAAAAACATTATCAAAAAATTATTTCATGACAAGGCCATCTCCAACCACGAACACCATTTTGGTGTTGAAATTACATTATTTAGGTATAATGATATGGTAGTACCAAATTTTTGTTTTCTTCAATGAAAACACCAAAATATCACATCAAAAATAATATCCTTTATTATTATAGTTTTAGATTCTCTTTATTATTTAATAGTTTTGATAAATATTTATATTTTATAAGTTCGTAATAGATAGAAGATTAAAATCAATAAATTTTAAAATGGTGAAAATAAATTATATTGTAGTAATTCTTAAAATCCATATTCAGACCACAAATTTTCAATTCATTTCAAAGTTCAGTATAAGCTAGCTTCTTGGTTTGATTTGTCAGTGTCGAGGTATGAAGTGTTTAGATTGTTTTCTTGATAATTAAATTATTACTTAAGTTTATATATTATGTTTGAAAAATTATATTGTTGCATTTTGTGTTTCATATTAATTTTATTTTTTCATTCACTCAGATTTTTTCTATTTTTCCATTTATAATGTTTTAATTAATTTTTCATGTATTTTTTAATCAGTTTGCATATTAACTCGTAAAAATTATTATTTTAAATTAACTAAATTAAAAATACAAAAATAAATTTGCTAAATTTATTTTTTATTTATAAAATTTAAAAGTATTCTTAAATAACAATATAAATTATACTAATTTAACATAATCAAATAAAATAATTACAATACATAATATTATAAAAGTATATTTTTTAAGTTTTAATAATGTGACGGTGTCACACCAAATAGCAAAAAACAAAAAAAACACAATACTAGTGTAACTTATTGTTTTGCATTGGAGTTGGTTTTAGTGTTATTTCAATGAGTTTATGCAAAAAAAACCTTCAAATAGCTTTTTTTTTAGCAAGGCTACTCTTCAACAATGCAAGTCAATACTATCACCTGGTAAAGTCACTCGTAGTAATTTGTGTGTTTTTAAATTGATTGTGAGATTTGTTAATATCAACCGGTTCAATCTAGATTTAAATCGGTTGAATCCAACTATAAATCAGTTGAAATAAAAATCAAGTATGTGTGTTACTGGACCTGCATCACTAACTTCTCCAAATCACAAAGAAAGAAGAGATACGAATGGGAAGTTTCTCTCTCCATCGTTGTCTCTTCCACCTACGACGTAATCGGGACTGTTTGAGTTCTACCCAACTGTTAACATGTTTGGTACCACCGGAATTGATAGAAAGAGTCGTTTTTACGGCTTCTCGTATTTGTATTTGTTACGTATGTTGGGAGAAAATAATTTTAAAACTAGTAGAGAATTTGTTTAATAAACTTTGAAAAAATAAGAAATTTAGTAAAAAGAGGAATATTTTATCTGTATTAAAATTTATTGTTTTATTGAAACAATTTGTTTTTTTTTGGAATAACTTGACTATAAATAAAAGTAGAGAGAGTTATTTATACCTTTTAATTTACAAATTATCTTAATATTTTAATCATAAATCTAGAGAGTTTTTCATAATATTTTCATACAAATATCTTCATTATTTTAATATAAATATCTAAATATTTATTTATAAGGAGATAGAAGATAATTATAGATATGTTGTACAATTTGGATCAAGTTTTACTCGGTCCCAATTATTATTATTGGATAATTGATCCAATAATTAAACTTGACCCAAAATCAATTTTAATTTTTAACACCCCTCTTAAACTTGATTTTGTTACTCCAAGCAAACTTCTCATCTTTATAAAATCTTCACGCTTGAATGGCTTGGTGAAAATATCGGCTACTTGATCATTCGTCTTCACATACTCCAATTGCACATCTTTTTTGGTAACACATTCTCTAATGTAATGATAATGTGTATCAATGTGCTTACTTCGATCATGAAAGACTGGGTTCTTTGCTAATGCTATTGCTGACTTGTTGTCCAGTAAGATCTTCGTTGGTTCTTCTTGTGGTAAGCTTAACTCTTTTAACAAATTTCACAACCAAATTGCGTGACAAACACATGAAGTAGCAGCTACGTACTCCGCTTAACATGTAGAAAGAGTGACAATTGGTTGCTTCTTTGACATCCATGTGAATGTCGTATCTCCAATGTAAAACACAAATCCACTTGTACTTTTTCGATCATCTACATCTTCACTCCAATCGTTATCGCTATATCCAACAATCTTGTAATCATTAGAAATCGAATAGTGCAAACCAAAATTTGTTGTACATTTGATATAACGAAGAATCCTCTTGGATACCTTAAAGTGAGTTGTGGTTGGATGTTGCATGTATCGACTCACAACTCCAAACGCATATAAAATATCAGGTCTTGTGCATGTTAAGTAACGTAAGCTTCCAACCAAGCTCTGAAATAGTGTTGGATTCACCATTTCTCCTTCTTCATGATTTGACAACTTAACTCCACATTCCATTGGCGTGCTTACGGGGTTTAAGTCATCCATTTTAAATTTGGTGAACACCTCTTTAGCATAACTTTCTTGAGTAATGAATATTCCATTGGCTTCTTGCTTCACTTTAATTCCAAGATAGTAAGACATCAATCCAAATATCCATCATCTCGAACTCTTTTGTCATCTCCATGTTGAAATCTTCAAACATACTTGGATTATTACCTGTGAATATCAAGTCATTTACATACAAATATGCAATCAATATATCATTCTTTTGAATTTTGATATAGAGTGCATGCTCATATGGATATTTGATAAAGTTTTTCTCCTTGAAATACTTATCAATTCGAGTATTCCAAGCTCACGGTGCTTGTTTTAAGCCATAAAGTGCTTTCTTTAACCTTAAAACTTTGTCTTCTTCTCCTTTGACTATATAGCCTTGTGGTTGCTCAATGTATACTTCTTCATTAAGATCTCCATTTAAAAAGGCTGATTTAACATACATTTGATGTATCCTCCAACTGTTTTGGGCTGCCAATGAAATTATTAGTCTAACAGTTTATAAACGAGTAACAGGAGCGAATACCTCGTCATAGTCGATTCTGGCTCTTTGACTATAGCCCTTTGCCATCAATCTTGCTTTGTATCTTTCGATTTCTCCTTTCTAGTTCTTCTTTGCTTTATACATCCACTTCACATCAATTGTCTTACGCCCATTCGAAAGTGAAGCTAACTCCCATGTCTCATTCTTTTATATTGCTTTGATCTCTTCATCCATTGCGTTTCTCCATGTTTCTTCTCCATAGCCTCTTAAAAGTTCATGGGTTCGCAATACGCAAATAAACAAAATAATGTAAAGTTGTCTTGATTTTCAGTTACCTCATAGAGTTCTTGTAAATTTCTATAACATGGAGTCTTTTCACTCGAACTTTCATCTTCTTGATAACTTGTAGTTGGTGAAGTTGGTGGTGTAGCTTGCTTTTCTCTAGGTTGCTCCAAAATTTCTTCTTCAAAAGGTGGAAAAAAGTTATAATCTTCATGATTTGAACTCCTATCCCATTCTCCTTCTTCATCAAAGATGACATTTCGACTAACGATTGTCTTCCTTGTATCCGGATTGTAGAGCTTATAACCTTTGGTATTATTGGCATAACCAATGAAGATATACTTCTCACTTTTATCATCTAGTTTGCTCTGTTTTTCATCCGGTATATGAGCATGAGCAATGCTTCCAAAGACTCTTAGATGAAAAATACCGGGCTTTCTTCCACTCCAAGCTTCTTGTGGTATTTTTTCCGAGACACTTTTTGTCGGAGATCGGTTTGATAGATAAACCGCATATGCAACCGCTTCTGCCCATAGTTCCTTTGGTAATCTTTTGCTTTTGAGCATGCTCCTCGCCATCTCAAATATTGTTCTATTCTTTCTTTCCGCTACTATATTTTGTTGAGGTGATCTTGGAATCGTCAATTGCCTACGAATCCTATTATCCTCACAATACTTCTGAAATTCTTTAGAAGTAAACTCTCCTCCACGATCGGATCTCATGGTTTTGATCACAAGACTACTTTCCTTCTCGACAAGAGTTTTGAATCTTTTGAAAATTTCAAACACTTCTGATTTTTTCTTCAAAAAATAAACCCACGTTTTTTTTTGAAAAATCATCAATAAAGAGAAGAAAGTAGTTACTTTTACCGAGTGAATTTGGTTTGATCGGTCCACAAACATCTGTGTGTATGAGTTCTAGTTCCGAGCTCTTGTATTTGACTCCTTCGGAAAACTCATTTTGAATTATTTACCAAGTAAACATCCTTCACAAATTTGATTTGGATGATTGATGTAAGGCAATACTCTCACCATTCCTTTCTTAGAAAGTAGTTACAATCCTCCAAAGTTGAGATGTCCAAATCGAAGATGCCAAAGCCAAGATTCTTCCTTATAACAAATCTTGAGACATTGTGCGATATCATTTTGAATGTTAAGAACAAACATTCTATTTCTTGACATCGGCACCTTGGTGATGAGATTACTTGCACAATCTCTTATAGAAAGGTTATTATCTTTTAAGTGAATATCATAACCTTTCTCTAAAAGTTGTCCAAGACTCAAGATATTTGTCTTCATATTTGGCATATACTAAACATTGAAAATGAATTGATGATCTCCATTCTTCAATTGGATGAGAATCTTACCTTTGCCTTTTACTTCCATCTTTGATTCATCTCCTAATGCCACATTTTCTTTTACCAATTCATCAAACTCTACAAACATGCCTTTTTCCACACATATGATTGCTTGCACCGCTATCAAGGTATCACATTTGAACATCTTCTCTTTCATCCTTCTTTTTAGCCATTAATAACACTTCATCTTCTTGGATTTCTCTTCAACGTAGTTGGACTTCTTTTCAACTTTATTATTTTTTGGAGCTTTACATTCGGAAGCATAATGTCCAAATTTTCCACAATTATAACATTTACTGTTTGATTTATCGTACCTTGATCTTTGATTTCCTCTCCCATGACCTCTTGATGAGTTTTCTCCTCTTTGGTTAACATTGTTTTCAAAATACCTCATACTTCTTCCATTTTCATATCCACGACCTCTTCCTCGGAATTGACATCCACCTTGTCTTGGATGGATTCGATCGCTTTCTTTTTTATCAATATGCATCTTGAGTACCTTTTCCATGATTTCTTCTTTCTTCTTCTTCTTTTCTTCATAAACTTGTAACAATCCAAGAAGTTGCTCCATCGTCATAGTCTCCAAATCCTTTGTCTCTTCAATGACGGTAACAATATGCTCCAATTTTGAATCCAACAATCTAAAAACCTTCTCCATTATTCTCACTTCATCTAGTTTCTCACCATTTCTTTTAAGGTTATTAGTAATCGTTAACACTCGTGAGAAGTAATCGGAAACTAGTTCACTTTTTTTTCATTTGCAAAGCTTCAAATTCTTTTCTTAGAGTTTGAAGACGTACCTTCTTGACTTGTTCCACTCCCTTGTAAGAGATTTGAAGCTTCTCCCATGCTTCTTTGGCCATTTGACTTTCTTGAATGTATCTTCATCTAAACCTTGATAGATTAGGCAGAGAGCTTTCTTGTCTCTCTTCCTTAAATCTCTCAAACTACCGTTTTGAGTTTGAGATAGATTAGCTTCATTATTTGATTCAATGAAGCCTTTCTCGAATATATCCCACACATCATGTGCTCCTATAATTGCCATCATTCTAATATTCCAATTGTCGTAGTTGCTCTTTGTGAGTATCGGAACTTGCAGGGGAAAACCATTATTTGCCATCTCTAAAACAGTATTATGGCTCTGATACCACTTTTGTTGGGAGAAAAATAATTTTAGAAGTGGTGGAGAAGGTGTTTAAGAAACTTTGAGAAAATAGGAAATCTAGTAAGAAGAAAAATATTTTATCTTTAGAGAAACTTGTTGTTTTATTGGAATCATTTTTTTTTGTAACAACTTGACTACAAATGACAGGATAGTGAGGTATTTATAGCCTCTAACTTACAAAATATCTTAATATTTTAATCCTAAATCTAGAGAGTTCTTTCATAATATTTTCATACAAATATCTTTATTATTTTAATACAAATATCTATATATTTATTTCTAAGGAGGTAGAAGATGATTCAATATATGTTTTAGAATTTGGATCAAGTTTTACTTACACCCAATTAGTATTATTGGATCATTGATCCAATAATTAAACTTGACCCAAAATCAAGTTTGATTTTTAACAACGTACAGATCAACATCGGCGTAGGAGGAGAAGTCACCTTCGTCTATGAAACCGCCACCACCTGCGAAATTACATTTGTACACCGGTGAAGCTCAGTAGTCTCGGACTTCCGTTTTTTAATGCTGGAATTCCGAAACTCCGCCGAACGGAATTCTTCAACGGAACCACAATAACCGGCTTTACGAGAATCTCTTCCATTTCAGCTAGTTAATTCCGGATTTAGAAATTAAAGTCAGCTTCAGTAAATTAAACCAGGTTTAATAGGAAACTTTTAATTCTTTAATTAATTTGGTCCAAAGCCACGTGGTTTTGGTAACTAATAAACGACTTTACAGCAATGGTTATATCTACTGTAGTATAACTTGCAATTTTCTAAAATAAAGTATAATCTTGTAAAAAATGGTTAGTTGAAGGGTTTTTTTTGTTCAATTACCATTATTGTGTTTTTTGTTGGGTTCGAGATATTAAAACTCATAGCTTCATTGTTAAAAAAGTAAAAGATAACTATACAAAAAAGAACTATTTGTTTATGAAATATAAGTAACCAGCTAATGAGGATTCAGAATTATGAATTAGGATGTGGAAATAAATAAAAAGGCACATGTTTTGGCATTAATGGAGATTCGATAATAAGCATGAACACAGATAAAAAGAACATGTTTTGGCATGCATAGGGAGAATTATATATGCATTGTCTTTATTCACGTGATTAAGCTAGAGCACTTAGCATATAATACATGTTCTTCATAGGCTATTTTATAATCCCCTTTAATTTATTTTTATTCTGGTCAGAAATTCATATTATCTATGATATGAGAGATTAAACAAGACGAAAAGCTTACTAATTTTGAATGATTTTAGTCGAATTATATATTAAAACAAAGAGATGGGAGTATGAAAATAGATTAAAAAAAAACTATGAGAAATGGAGCGGCGAGAGTGGAGCCAAAAGAGAAGATGCTTATCTACTCTGCAATCAATTATACAAAACTACAAGTCACACTAACTTAGCTTGCATCACATGCCTCACTCACTAATTCACTCTTTTTAATTATATGAATATTGAATTTTATTTATTTACAATGACATAAGAACATTGTTGTCAATGTTGGAGAGTTGCTGAACATGAGAGATGTGACCTATGTCTTCTTTTATCACTTGTCATATCATATTATATACCATATAATTCTATGCATGTAAATAGTAATTCACTGACTTTGACCATGTTTTTTCATAAAGGACTTTCTATATTTTTAAAATTTTACTTATTATTGATTGAAAAGCTTATCCTTAATTTTGATTATAAATTACATTAGATTTATAACCATCTCATACAAAAAAAATATTCACAAATTATATAATATTATTTATTAGTAAATATAAATTAGATATTTATATAATTTTAATTTTTATTTAAAATTATTTTTAACAGTAATTTTTGTATATGTAAATTATATAAATAAAATAATTATTTACAAATTTTATAATATTTTTTAATTAGTTTAATAAAATATATTAAATTTTTAATCAAATTAATAACAGTTACATATATTATAATTATTTTAGTAATTTAACTTTATTTATATAGTTATTTAAAATTTATTTGTTTATTGTGATGATTATACTACATTTCTGTTTGAAGTTATTTTTTTTAAATGTTTTTGTAATGATAAATTTTATTTGTAGTTTATGAAACGAAGATAATAAAAGAAATACCGTAAAATTTTATCGGTTTCCACAAAATCATTTCAAGCTTTGACTTCTTCACACACCTCATTTCTCTCTCTCTTTCTTTCCATCTCGTTAAGACAGTGTAAGTGTGTAAGACAAGCAAAGTGTTTCTCTCCTCTCTCTCAGACTCTCACACCCAACTTCTTTTAAATCTTCCCAACATCACTATAGCTTTCTCTAAAAACCCTTAATTACTTTTCAAATTAATGGGGAAGCTCCAGAAAATTGGGAGAATGTGGGATTGTTTGTTTCTTCCGACAAATCAGTGTTCATGTTTTTGTCTAAATACTCTGGGAAACGATGATGAAGAAGAAGAGTTTGAGAACAAACCACTGATAGATTCTTCATTAGAGAAATCTGGGAAGATTATGAGACTAAAGGATGTTGTATCTACTGATCATCGTCAAACTCTTGCCTTTCATCTTAAGCCTAAGGTAAAACCTGGGATCATCATCATTTCTTCAAATATATATATGATAATTTCTTGTTATTCCAAGTTAGTTTTTTTCCTTTGTTAATAGAATAGAATAAAATTCTTTGATGGTTATAAACTTATAAGTAAATTCATTTTCTAAATGAGTTCTTCCGAATGTAATAAGTAAAAAGAATAATGAAATTGTCCGGTTGAGGATGGTGACGTAAGCAGGTAGTGGAACTAAAGGTGTCAATGCATTGCTATGGATGTGCGAAGAAAGTCGAGAAGCATATTTCTAAATTAGACGGTAAAGCCAAATCTTCTTTATTTCTTTACGCATTTCTTTTAGGGAAATACAATTATAAGATATGAATTCAATAATTGTGTCTAGTTTTTTTCGGTGCCGAAATATACCGAACATGTTTTTCTGTATCAAAATAATAATTAAAAGAGATCAGAAGTAATAAAAATCAAATCAAAACTCAGAAACAAATAAAAAGGTAACTTATTAACAATTACTTTTAACTAAGTTAATTGTTACAATTATATCTGCTATATTAATTAATAAATATTTTAATAAAATACTGTTGTATTCATTTGTCATTTACAAATATGTAATACTATGTGTCATATCATCAAAATATTTTAAATCAAATATTATATAAAACATAACTTATTATAGTATTTACGAAAATAACATTAAAAAATTATTTAGCAGTATATTATACGTAAATATTTAATATTTTAACATAAAAATATTTTAACATAAAAAAACATAATATAAAATAAAATATTAAAGATTTTTAAAAAGTGGTCAAACAAAATATGAAACAAAAATTTGGCTTAATTACTTATTTATTATATATACAATTTCTTATGTATTTTATAATATTGTTTATTTAATATAGAATAATTTAAATTCATGTATATAATTTAATTTTATTGTCTATTACATTTATATAATCAATATTTAAAAATTTTAAAATAAGAGATAAACTATTTACTGTTTAATTATAATATAAATATTTTTACCGTAGATCTAAATCTAGTTTTAATTAAACTAAAATACTAATAATATTGATAAACCTAAAACTTAACCAAATTTATTTTACCGAATAGTTTTTTTGTAAGATGTTAATTGCAGTCATTTGTTCGAAAATATATTTAAAGTATTTATCTATCTAAACTACAGATAATTATATCATTACAAACGGAAACAGAAATTCAACCATAGCAGAGTTCTGATATAAAAGAATTTTCGTTTTTATATGATTCTTCTACCCTATTTTTTATAAACAAACAAAAATTATGTAAAACTGTGGAAAGAGTGAATAAACTAATGGTTATAATTTAATAATAAACAGGAGTGACATGGTACAAAGTGGAGCTTGAAAGCAAGAAGGTAGTGGTGAAGGGGAACATAATGCCAGTAGATGTTTTAGAAAGTATTTGTAAGGTCAAGAATGCTCAGCTTTGGTCTTCTTCTTGAGACACTCTTCTACTTCCACATGAGTCTTTCATGTCCATCTCCATGTTATATTATATATTATCATTATCTAAGTTTTCCATACATATTAATACTCATGTTATATTATTATAAATATATAATTTATCCTTCTTTTTTTGGATCCATTCTATTTTGTAATCTATATTACTTACACCATTAGTTGAGATTTATTCGATAGGATCTCTACCGTTGAGTTTTGGAAATTTCAGTTTAACGTAAAGCATATTGATCAAACCCAAAGATAGAGCGAAAAGGTTTGACTGATCTCCCTGGTGAACCGATGGTTCAGGTCCATGATTCTCTCTAGGCTCTAGGCACGCTAGAACCACTCTCTCGTCCATAACTCAGCATCTTGATCATCTGTGTTTATTATTTTATGATTTCTATAATCATAAAATTTATAGTAATTCCTGAATAATAAGAAACACAATATCAGAATAGTTCTTCCACAACAAAACCAGAATAGCTGAAAAATATCGGAATAGTTCTTCCACAACAAACCAAGAATAGCTAAAGATCTTTGTTGATAGGATACAAATGTTAAACCGTTCTATTTATATATAAAATAATTTCTAATTCGGCATTTCATCAAATTAGAAATTGCATAATATATCCACACACAAATTTTTATAACACTTATGCCTCATACTTTTTTATCTTTACAAATATGTGATCACATAATTTTGACTACTTTAGATAATGACCCTAACACATCGATTATATATCTGTAACTTCAAAAATAATTATTACAATCCGATCATCGAACCTATGGGTGGTCATGGGCTCGTCGTTTAGATTTTGAGCCACAACCGCTCGTCATTTTAGATTATGGGTGGTCGTGGGCTCGTCCGACACATATATAAAGCAACAGTTTTTACGAGTGATAATGCTAGTGAATAGTAATATTATGTTTGAATTCATTTGTATAATCTATGGGTGTTGTTTATTAGAAAAATGAAAATAAACTTGTTAAACTAAATGATAAAACAATTGTGTTCTATTTTCGATTTATCATTTCACGTTATTAGTTTATGAGACTTTTATTTAGTTTATTAAAATGAATTCTACCTTCTTTTTTTGTTTGGGCAATTCTCCAAAATTATATTTTTTTATTTTTTCCAAATATTATATCATTAGTTTAAATTTATAAAAATAGCAAAATTATAATATTACTCTATCTTAAATTTCTTTTAATACGAAAAATCTAAAAAGTAAATTAAAAAATGAATTCAAACATAAAACTTTAACTTTATTTTTGATAAATAAATATTTTCACATAATAGTTTTTGATATTAAATGATAGATATGAAACAAAATATTCAAAAATACTGTTTTATGGTAATACTCCTTTTGTTTTACTTAATATGTTAGGTTTTGCTTTGCTTGAGTTTTATCTTTATTTCAAAATTTGTTAAATTTTTTAGATAAAACTGAAATAAGTTGGAAATCTTTTTTTTCAAACATGAAAAATTAGTTCAAAAACAATTAATTTCCTATTTTAGAAGTTGTTTATCTAGTAATACACTTCATATTAGAATTACAAAATGGTTATATAAGTACTTAGTATGGACAATAAAAAGCCCTTCCTATGTCATAGCTTTGATGCCTAGCTTTGAAATGGATTAGGGTCAATTTAAGGTTTCTATGTCAGGTCTAATATTGACTTTTTCTAGAAAAGAAGAAGTCTGCGAGTACAATTTATTACCAATTCGTTGCAAATACAGCTTTATGATTTTTTGAATTAGTAAAACACCTAACAGCAATTTCACTAGATCTACCATAAAATCATTGTTAAATTACAAATGTGAAAATTTCATTTTGAAAGTTCGAAAAAATATTTGTAGTATATAGATACTAATTATAATCTATATATATATATATATATATATTAATTGAGAATAATTTCAACAAAATAATCTTATGTTGACGTGTGATTTACAAATGTACCACGTTGATGTATCACATTATTAGATCATTTAAAAAAAATATTATATATGACATAATTTACTAGAGTATTTATGAAAATTACCATTATACAGTATATTATATATAAATCCCTAATATTTCGACATAAAATTTATTCTGTCATAAAATATAAATATAATATAAAACAAAATATAAATTTTAAAAAAATAGTCAAACAAAATATAAAACAAAAATTTAGTTTAATTGAATATTTATCATATGTATATTTTTATCCAAAATAGATACAATTTAAATGTATTTATATAATCCAATTTTATTATCTATTTCATTTTCGTAATCAATATTAAAAAATTTTAAAAAATTATTTTAAATATGATATAAATTATATATATATATATATCTACTTTAAATTAACAAAATAAATAATTAATTATTATTTGTAAATATTTAATTATAGCTATTAAATGATAAGTTTGATCAGTCAACTTGCATTACCGAGTGAGTCCACCATTGTTGCCGGAGCTAATCGTCGGAACCATTACCACCGCTGGAAGCCTGGAACTACTCGTCGGAGCTATCACCACCATCATCGAAGCTACACGTCGAAGTCGCCACCACTGCCGCAGCTAATGTACTGATCGGCAATCGTCGGAAACCACCTTCACTGGAGACCATCAACATTAGAAACCGTAAGAACAGAAATCGATCAACTCAGAATCCACAATTACCATTAAAATATACTCGCAGTCTGATCGATTTTCTTGGAGAGCTTGACTTAGTTCTTCAGAGATATTTGTAACCATGTTTTCCAATCTATGCTTCCCATCCATCGACAACAATCAATATTCAATGTTCTGTTTTATTTTCTGTTTGGCATTTCATCCAACATCTTGTGGGTGCTCTAAATCCTTTTTACTTGGAGAGCTTGACTTAGTCACTCACAAGTATTTCTAACCATGTTTTTTACTAAAGATTTTGGCTTTTCTGTACCCATCACTAAATAAATTAGAATTTGCTTACAACTACTGAAATTCTACCACTCTATGCTTCCTATCCATCAACAACAATCAACATTTAATGTTCTGTTTTATTTTCTGTTTGGCATTTCATCGAACATCTTATGTGCACTCTAAATCTTTTTGTTAGTTTTATTGAAATCAACATACTTGCATCCATAACACATCCTAATCAAACCCAAGAAAAACCCATCTACTTATAACTTAATGATTCCAATCCTAATAATCTAAAACAGCCACATATCATTCTCAAACCAACCTTTTTTTGGATCAGAATTCCAACCAACAAAGCAATATTGTCCTCCTTGTCCTTCATGGAAGCGAGAAGCTTGAGGTAGACGTCATCGGACTTGGTGGCAACATTTTCCCTTTGCAAAGTTTCTGTCTTTTCTCTTTTCATTCTCCCCATAACTCTATTGTTGATAAACAAAAAAAAAAAGAAATTCAAAGAAAGAGATACAGTGAAAAAAATATTAGAAACTATTGAGATTAAAAAATGAATAAATCACCCAAAAGATTCATTACTTAAATACAAAGTAAAAATGTTAATGAAATCGTTCATTAAACTTTATTTAAATACAAAAACTAGAAAATGGTTTTTTTTTAAAATATCATAAAAATGGAAAGAGAAAAGTGACTCTTTGTGGCAACTATCTTCATGGTTCTGTTGATTAGCATTACAATGAATCTTTTCAATTGTTTAAAATGTTCATAGAACATAAGCTATTTTTTTGTCATTGTCAAATTTCCCATTTACTATCTTTGTTGAGATAATTTTCTGTTTATTTTACCAGTTAATATAGATCAGAATTTATAAATCGTTTCTACGAATTGAAGATATGATATGAACAAAAAGAAAAAAAGAAAAGAAAAGCAGAAGAGCCTCTTGAGTTAAGAAAGCCCAATAGGATAATTGTCTTTATCAAGCTACCAAAAATTACAAAATACTAAAAATGAAATTCCACGTGTACCCTAGAATCCCTATCTCCATCTCCGTCCTCTCTTTTCCCCAAATTGAGCCGCCGCGGCAATTTTATTCTCAGGCGACGCTGAAATCTACACCGACATAAACTCGGCTTCCTCGATCTCGAAGACATGTCGCCAAATTTCGACGCTGATTCAACGACAACGATACGATCATGGTTTCTCGACGGTATTCACGAAGGAATCTGTGAGAAAAGCTAAGAAAGACTTTAATTTCTGACTAAGATAAAGACATGGATTTGTCTTCGACGAAAACGAAAATCTTGCAATCCCGAAGGAGTAAGAGCAAGTCAAACAAGAAGCACGACGTAAATGCGAAACAATCCAACAAGAAACAACAGCAAAACGATGGTGGATGTTCGAGATCATGGATCTGCAAGAATGCATCGTGTAGAGCGATGGTCCCCAAAGATGATTCCTTTTGCAAGAGATGTTCTTGTTGTGTCTGCCATAATTTCGATGAAAACAAGGATCCTAGCCTTTGGTTGGTTTGTGAACCCGAGAAATCAGATGATATCGGGTTCTGTGGCTTATCGTGCCACCTCGAATGTGCCTTTCGAGAAAACAAAGTGGGAGTTACTGGTATTGGAAATTTGATAAAGCTTGATGGATGTTTTTGTTGCTACTCTTGCGGCAAAGTTTCTGAGATTCTTGGGTAAGCGTTTTCCTCTTTTCTTCTTTGAGATTACATAGTTAGATGCTATAGTTCTGATCGAGTTGCATTTGCTGTTTATGGTTTATGTATATATTCCAAGGTGGCTTTATATAATCCCAATGTGTGTGTGTTTATGAAGATGTTGGAAAAAGCAGCTCATGGCAGCAAAAGAAGCAAGGCGGCGCGATGTATTATGTTACAGGATAGAATTGAGTTACAGACTTCTCAATGGCACTTGCCGGTTTTGTGAATTACATGAGATTGTCAAAACTGCTAAGTCTATGCTGGAAGATGAAGTCGGTCCTCTTAACGGGCCTTCTGCGAGAACTGATCGCGGCATTGTAAGTCGGCTTCCTGTAGCAAATGAGGTCCAAGAGCTCTGCATTTCTGCAATCAAAATGGCCGAGAATTGGTCAACCAACGTAGCCAGAGGTTTGTATTGAGAAAATTTTGATGTAGTGGGCAATCTGTTGTCTAAAAGGATCAGCTATTTTGGCGATGAAGCCTAAAGAGGGAATGGTGCTATAAATTCTTACATATTTGTTTTTGCAGATTCAATTCCTGCTGCGTGCAGGTTTCTTTTTGAAGATGTTGCACCTACACAAGTGACTCTTCGGCTGATTGAGCTTCCGAGTGCTGCAGATTGGGATGTTAAGGGTTATAAGTTATGGTGTTTCAAGAAAGGTGAGACACCTGAGGATGATCAATTTGTTGATTGCAGTAGAACAGAGAGAAGGATGGTAATATCTGACCTTGAGCCTTGCACAGAGTACACATTCCGCGTTGTCTCACACACTGAAGCTGGTTTATTAGGCCATTCGAATGCTAGGTGCTTTACGAAGAGCATCGAGATATTGAAACAGAGTTATGATAACTCGGTGGATGGTAGGAAAAAGAGAAGAACTGATTTAGTAGGAAATGATCAGCATTCAGATCGAGAGGACCAAAATAGCATTTCCTCAAGATTCCAGATCGGGCAACTTGCAAATTATGTGCAATTGGCTAAAGCTCAGGAGGAAGGCTTGCTTGACGCGTTTTACAATGTAGGTACAGATAAAAGCAGTGAACAACCAGAAGAAAAATTGCCATCTCGCCAACCACGTGGGTTTGATCTAAATATAGTTTCAGTGCCAGACTTGAATGAGGAATTTACTCCACTTGATTCTTCTGGAGGTGAAGACAATGGATTGCCACTAGAATTGCTTGCTGAGGCTGCTGATGATGATAACAATTATGATGATGATACTATGTCTAACGGTACACAGAAAAAGAAGAACTGCTTAATGAGATCAGATGGAAGCGGTGATGACTCTGAGTTTGATTTCCTCATGACCAGGAAAAGGAAAGCAAATTCTAACAGTCAGGAGTCAGAGAACTATGAGTGTGACAGTTCGCCAATTGATGACACTATTGAGAAATGTGTGAAGGTGATCAGGTGCCTAGAGTGTGAAGGCCACATCAACAAAACATTTAGGGTCAGATTCTTGACATGGTTTAGCCTGAGCTCGACTGTTCAAGAGCAATCCGTAGTGAGCACTTTTGTGCAGACTCTAGAGGATGATCCAAGCAGCCTTGCTGGGCAGCTTCTTGATGCATTTTCTGATGTTGTCTCCACCAAGAGGCCAAACAATGGATTTTCCAGCAGCAAGCTCTTGGAGTAATAGTCTCACTAATCAGCTCCCATTCAACCACATTCTTTCTTAGTATTAGTAGTTTATGAATAATATGATTAGAACAAAACAGTTTATGATATCTCTAACATGGATTCGGATATGTATTATCATTTGAACCATATGATGACCCCATTGCAAATCTGTTTGGATTGAGTAGTATATATTTTAGGATTTGACATAAAGCGACTGCAGGGCAAGCATTTTGCATTTCACTACAGAAAAAAATATGGTGTTTTCTGACGGAAACAAGTCTGAAATTTTTTTGATTGAAAATTGATGCAAGGAATTCTTGTCTGTATTTCTGACGGTGATAAAACCCATTGGAAGTTTCCGACGAATCCTGATGGTAAGAAACTTCCATCGGGAACTCATGGCCGTTTGCACATAGCTGTTGAAGTAGTGGTTTACTTTTAATTATCCCATACAAAATTTATTGGATGTCTGGATTTAGTCATTTATAAATTTTCCATTCAGCTCGTTAAAAACATATAGCTACAAGAAAAATCATGAGTAATATTTTTAAATAACATTTAAAAAAATAATAATTCTAAATCTATTTCTATTATATAAAATAACATAAATTATTATATAAACATATTTCTATATTGTAAATAAATTATAAATAAAATTAAATTATTATGATTTGGATTCCTTTCTAAAATAAAATTTAAATTTTCTATATTACCAAAACTTTTAAGTTATTCTAATATAATATTTGTGATATTATTGGAAAATTAAATTTAACGTTTTTACATTTAAACTAATGTTTTAATTTTATTTTGAAATTTAAACTAAAGGTTATACATTTTTAAAACAAAATTTTAAAAATATGATATCTTGGAAAATTGCTCATGAAAATAAAAGAAAATGTTATGTTTTTTTTATTAAATCCTTATAAATATTTTCATAATTACTGTAAAACATTTTCTTAATTAATATTTCATTCAAAATAATGTTCTATAATTAAATTTACATTCAAATAATGATATAAACATTTTTTAATTGTATAAATTTCTAGATACAATGTTTCCAATTTTTTATTTTTCTATTGATTTTTTCGGTTTTTTGGTTCCAGATGTATGCATTTTAACTATTTTAGTATAATTTTAAAATGGTTTTTATCATCTTTAATAGGGTTTATTTCCGTCCACTAGATAAATGAATGCGAATAAACTTATTTTTACATATACTTTTTAGATTTTTTTAGTTATATAAATTGTGTTTTTCTTTCGTAAACTAAACAAACTTCATAAATTATTGGTATTACACAGATTTCGATAACGTTTACATGTGAAATCGCTATTAATCCTTGTTTTAATTCAAAAATTTGATGTTAACATTGAAATAAATACAAATTAAAACCAAAATTTTGAATTAAAACTAAGTTTAAGAGCGATTTAGCATGTAAATATTAATGGAATTTATGTAATTACAATAATTTATGAAGTTTATGTAGTTTACGGGAGAAAAAAACATTTTATGTAGCTAAAGAAACAGCCAAAAAATATGGGTGAAAATAAATTTATTCGTATAATTTCGTGTAGTTTACGAAAATAATTTTTTTTTAATAATAAATAAGTTTTTAATATAATTTTTTTAATAATTTATAAGTTTTTTTAATATAATTGTTTTTGTTACTATTCAGCTCATACGAGTAGATATATCCAACCCAGAATGGTGGGTGGTTCTTTGACGCCTTTGGCATCATAGGTTCTCGAGTACTAAAACCCGGTGCCTCGTGTCCATATACCGTGGAAGAGTTCATGGTACAACGAGGCCGATGCTACATAGGATATCTGCAATGTCATTGTAAGATTTGTTTAAAATATATATATATATATAATCTTTAAATACTAAAATTGATATTCTTATGTTTATAAGTCTCAACCCAAAAATGGATTAACTAAAATTTTCTTAAAAATAATAATCTTTAAATACTAAATTTCTGTCGAAAAACTGTATGTTATATTTTGATGGATTTCTGAAGCAAAGGACATTTTCTTACGGTTTCGTTTGGATTGTCTAACGAATTTTATTCGACGGAAATCCGTCCAAATTCGTTGATTCGTTAGTGTTCACTTCGACGACCGGAAAATTTGGGATTGCCATGTAACAGACAGATAAATATTCCGTCCAAAAGATATTTTTCGAAACGTATTAATTATTTCGTTTGGCACAATTACAAAGCCCAAAAGACAAAAAGTTGAGTTTTATCGTGTAGCGATTAAAGAATCCGACAATCCTTTCCTCTCCACCCACACATCTTTTTTCTTTTGTGATCATGGAGACTGGAGAGTAAAACCAATAGTCAATATAGTTCCTCTTTCTACATCATTACTTCTCATTATAAATTTTGATGATACGTTTCGTTTTTTGTTAATAATTTAATTATATATTTTACATTTCTTAGGAACTTTAAATTCTATATTGAATTTTTGTGAATTCGAGATATATTTATATTTTTATAAATGAAGTCTCGTTTTAAATTATTAATTAAAAATTAAAACTTAAAGAATTATAAAAAAATACATTATGATGAAAAACTATTTTAAAATATATTTGGGGATGAATGATATAAATATAATATTTGGTTCAAAAATAAATTATTTATTGATAAAAAGATACAAATAACATCTCCTAGTCCTTTAGTTGTAATAAATATAATTTATTTTCTAATTAAAGTGTAACTTGATAGTTTAAACAACTTAGTATTGTGAAAAAATGAATGGGAAATGATATAACTCTATCATAAGAAGTAAGTCAAAGAGCATAAAATTATAAATTGACAAAAGAAAAAATTAAGTTAATAATTACAAGAAGTTATCTTTTAACCAAAAAGTTTACAATAATTCATTTCTTTTGGAAAAAATAAATCAATTGATATTAAATCAAAGCATAATATAAACTGATAATTATGTTTAGGCATCTTAACTGATTTTTTAAGATTTTGATTAAAGTGATATTATGATATTTTTTAAAGATAATTATTAATTTAAATATGAAAATTAACTGAAAGATAAATTAGCTGACTGAAATATAGTATAAATCAATGAGGAAATTGACAAAAAATTCAATGAGAAAAAATAAACAATAAGTCAACTTTGTGATCAAATTAACCAACCAAAAATATAAATCAACCAACTAAGCTGACCATTATAAAATCTAAGTTGATGTGAGTTTATTAAGTCAATGAATATAAACATAAGTCCAAATTTTCCATAATTCAACTTTTTTTAAAAGTAAACCAACTAGACAATAAGTCAATAAACGGATAACTCTAACATATGTAAATAAATCAAAGTAATTATATATTAAATTTTCTTTAGATTTAGTAAGATTTACAAAAGGTTTAATTAAAATATAATAAATAAATTTTAAGTCAATTTACAATAAATTAGAAGAATAAATTTTTATCTTTTATAATTAAGTTGATATTAGTTACGAATTTAATGTCTATAATTTTAAATTACATTTATATAGATAATAAGTAATTAAAATTTTAAAAGGATAATTTTGAATTTAACTATTAGATAGTGTGTAGTTCAAATTCAATAAAATTAAATGTATTTTTTCAATTTTCTTATAAACTTCCACATTATTTATAGTGGTTTTGAGATGTAAATTTATTTTTCCACTCAAATTGTAGGGAAAAGTCAGAAAATATCTTATCACATACGGCGCATTAATTTAAGGACTCCAAACTATTTTTTGTAAAATCAAATTTCTCAAGATCTTTTTATATTTTTTTCTTAACACATTCAAAACCTTTACTACAAGAACAATTCTAAAAACCCACAATTTGTTCTTCTAAAATTATCATCAATAATTTTTTATTAAATAATATCTTAAAATAGTATCTTTTAATTTTTTTATCAAATATAACACTCTATTAAAAAATAACACAAATAATTATGTAAAAATATTTATTTACTCTAAATAAATTATACATAAAGTTAAAACATTATATCTTGATTCAGTTCTTTCAATTTACAGTTTAATATTTTATATTAAAATAAAATTTTAATGTATTTTAGTATTCAATTTGTGGTATTATTAAAAATTTAAACTAATGATTGTATTTTAGTAAAATTTAAAAATATGGTATTTTAGAGAATTTCCTTTTTATATTTTTTCCAAAATATCATTAAATTTTGTTCCCGAAAATACCAAAAAATTAAAATTAAATCCTAAATTCTAAACTAAACTCTAAATCCTAAATTTAAATCCTCAAGCCAAAACACTAAATTCATTTTTTTTAAAATTCTTAAATATCATTTTTAGTGTTTATGATAATTTTTGAAGAAACAAAAATATTTATATTTTTTTAAGAAGAAAACCTTTTGATGAAATTTTTGAAAGTATATCTCGAATTACAACTGTATTTCTAAAACTAATTAGGATTGACGATCTATTTTGCTCCATAGTATATTCATATAGAATTAGTTCGATTCATACTTTTTATCTATTATCAGTTCTACACAGATTGGAAGTTAAAGATTTATAATTTGAGATCTTGTTAATCGGATTTTAATTGGATGATTTTGGTTTATTTTTGGGTTAAAATGATTAAATACTACATATAAAACAGTAAAACCTGTATAAACCATAATTTAATTTAAAATTAGAATAATATAAAAAATCAATATTCGAACTTTAAAATCGTGTGGATATAAGTGTTTAATTTTCGATATGCACGAAAATGATACTAGATGAAAAGTATGGTAGAATTGATGCTATATAGGTATAATAGGGGGCAAATATAGCATTAACCCAACTAATTAACCAAAAAATGTAGATCCTAACTTGTCCTATTTCGCGAGGTCCCCAAAAATTGAGAAAGGAAATTGAAATGTTTAAAGATTAGAAAGATATAAATAAAAGTAAGTAGTAAATGCGGAAAGGAAAGAAAGAGAGAATAGACCACAAATTGCCTTTTGCCTTTAAAAGCCGGTTCCTACTCTCCTCCGCCATAATTGACGTTGCATTAACGGTCATCTTATATATTTCCATATAATATCTATTTTTGTTTTTGTCAGCCCACAATAATTCCATCTAATACTAATAAAAAGTATACTTAAATTCACAACTGTAAGATAAGATGAAATCAAAAGTGATGCAACCATTGAAGTATTTATTCTTTCTGATGTGATGTATTTTTTTAAAAAAAAATATAATAATTTATATTTACTTGTATTACATTACGAGAAATGAACAAACAATTAGGTGGAAGTTATTAGTACTGTCAAGCGGGTCGGACCCGCCCCGCATGACCCACCCCGCGGTGAGTTAAAGAATTTTTTTCAAAAAATTTTTTACCCGCAAAATCCACAAATCATTTTTTTAAAATCTGCACCTGCCTTGCATTAATCTAATGGGTTTGCGGGTGACCCGCGACCCGCTTCGTTTTTAAAATTTTTTAAAAATATTTAATTAAAATAAATCTAAATAATAATAAATCTAAAATTAATACATCAAATATATCGAAATTCAATTTTTAAAACATCAAATTATACAAATTTTGAACATCAAGTTTGGTATTAAATTGGTTTAGAATTAAATTGATTTAAAATTAAATTGATTTAGAATTAAATTGGTTTAAAATTAAATTGGTTTATAATTAAATTGGTTTAAATTTTGTACCCGCTAACCCGCAAAATAATAAAACGAAACCCGCACCTGCCCCGTTATACCAAAACTTCGACCCGCACCCGCTTCGCATATAAATTTTTTTTTTTGACCCACACCCGCCCCGCGGCGGGTCAAACGGGGGGGAACCCGCAGATAATGAGCCAAATTGACAGGCCTAGAAGTTATTTATATTAGTATTATATTATTTATTAGATGGAAAAGTAGAAACTAAATTTAAGGTAGAAGAGTAAACAATCTTTTTTAAAAAAAAAATCTCATGGACTTTGTATTTTGCGTTCTCTTCTACATTTCTGTTGTAAAATGATGATGTTTTTCTTTTTTGTGTATTTCAAAATGATGTTCTTATTGTATACTTTTCATCGATTGTTCTTGACAAACATATTATATGTGATACAATAGAGTGAGGTCGTTTCAAACCATTCAAATTAAAGTCATACTAAACGTATATAACTCTGTTAATGAAATTTTGCAACAACTACAAATAAGTTATATATATTGTATTACTAATTTCAATTTTTTTATGCTGAAGTTAACGTCGACCAATGACGAGTCCTCAATTCTGGAAGAAGAAAAAGACAAGGTAAGGACAAAATCAAACTTTTGGGTTTGGTCCTTCGGATTCTTCTTGTGCGGTTGTGTGCTTCTTGTCTTCTTTTTCTGACCAAATTATCTCTAGTTTAGGCTTTGAACCAATTTAAACCTCAAATAAACTTGAATACGTACTTCGGGGGTTTTAGCGAATATATATATTCCTACCTCACACTTTTTGTTTTCAACATATTTTCGACATTAAAACAAAACAAAATTGAAACCAAAAAGTGTGAGGTCCGCAATGTTTTCAACATTTTAGAGGCTAAATATCTTATTTGCTATCAAGTAGATGAGAGTTTGGACGTTTCTTCATTGTTTGTTTTTGTTGGGTATCTTTCTTATACCTCAATGATCAATATAATTTTGATAACTTGGTAAGATTAGATTGATAGATAGTTAATGCAATAGTATGTTATATTTGCTTTTAAAGATTACAACTGCTAAAGATTAGTGATTGTTTTAGTGTATCCATACCCTATCTTGCGGGGAAAAATATTCACATATTATAATTAATTATTTATTTAATAAATATAAATTAGGTAGGTATATAATTGATCTCTTAATTCAAATAATTTTAAATTTTTAATATTAATTGTACAAATAACATTAGATTAAAAAAATAAATTTAAATGGTTTATATCTTGGATAGATAATATAATTAAATAGATAAGAAATTTTAGTTATAATAAATATTTTATTAATCTAAAATTTTATTTTATATTTTGTTTGTCTAATTTTTTTAAAATTTTAATATTTTGTTTTATATTGTGTTTGTATTTGTCGAAATATATTGTTACATATTTGTCTAATATGATTTTCGTAAATAATATAATAAATTATATCTTATATAATATTTATCTTAATATATTCTTATAATATAATATGTTATGATGTTTTTCTTGTAAATCAAACGTAAAAAAAAAAATATATTAAAATATTTCTAAATTAATATAATAAAGATGTGTAGAAGACAGAACAATGCATTTACTCGTACAAACAAAGGTGTGTACTTTATATTGAGCCAAAATAACTTTACCGTTTTAATACCAAAAAGTAAAGATTTGTTTTCACATATATATTTATTTATTATTCACGAAGAATATTGATTTATGCAGTATGTAGATACGACAACGAATATGAATACAAGAAGAGGTCCCCTTGCATCCAAACATATCAAATATGAATATGAGATTCATTTTTCTTAGCGTTTCCAAAACGATTCATTAAAAGAAATATTAAAAAAATTCAATTTTTTTATATATAATTTGCGGTTCTTTAAGAGAGAGAGCTAAGCACTGAAGAAAACTACAACCATTGTTGAAAAGGTCATAAATGTATGGAGATACCAAATGCGAGCCTAATAAAATGGGTGGTTGGATGTCAATTAAGAATCATAGACCTTATCTATCTCTCTTCTTCCTATATATATACGCACACAACTTGTCAAAACTGTCTCATCTAACAACACTCTTGTGGTTAAGCATGGTGGCTAATCAAAAGATATCTAGCCTCGCATCCGCCATGAATGCCCAAATCATCGGTTCTGGCGAGAGACCAATTGTCTTAGCACACGGGTTTGGAGATGATCAGTCGGTTTGGGATAAGATAATACCGGTCTTATCCCAATCCTTTAAAGTTTTGGTCTTTGATTGGCTCTTCTCTGGAGCTATCAAAGATGAAACTCTTTATGACCTTTCAAAGTATAACTCTTTGGCTGCTTTCTCTGAAGATCTTATCGCTCTTATTGAAGAGTTGAAGTTTGGCCCGGTCGTGTTCGTAGGCCATTCCATGTCGGGAATGATCGGTTGTGCAGCTTCTATTAAAAGGCCTGACTTGTTTTCAAACCTTCTTCTTATTGCTGCTTCTCCACGGTATGCTATGCTCTCTCTTTCTCTCTTAAACACAATACACCAAATGATCACTTTAAAAGTGTTTTGAGGTTTTGATTTGCATGAACAGAAGCACAAACATATATTTGTAGGAAAAACAAACTAGTAGAAACGCAAAAAGGTTATATACCGTCTCATCGATTCTACAATATTGCATACGAGGAAACGTGTTTCATGAAATGGTGAGAAAAAAATGATAATATATATTATTACATGATATTTAGTGGACCTTATGTGGGTGATATATGTATATAATGCAACGTAACTGTTGCCAAGTGTTGATCATGTGGACATGATCAGCTTCTAGCTTGTTGGTTGGATATGACATTTGATCACATCTATATATTTTTTTAAGCCTATATTTATGCATGTGCTACATACATGTCATGTGTGTATTGTATGTATATTCATATAAAGAAACCAATCAAATGTAAGTGAGTAGATATATATCAATGTATTACGTGGACCACTTGCCTACTCTATGATATATAGAAAGTTATTGAATGGGAATCAATTACTTGAACTATCAATCCACCATCATTTAATTCAACAGTTGAGAATGTTTGACTACTTATACACATAAATAAAGTTTAAATACGAAAGAATAATCAGCAATGTTATTAATAGATTAAAATGTAAATATATATATAGGTATATAAACAGTGAGGATTACAAAGGAGGGTTTGAATCAAAAGACATTGACACGATAATTTCCAACATTGGCTCAAACTACGAAGCTTGGGCTGTTGCTTTCGCATCCACTGTGGTTGACTCGAGAGACTCTCTCTCGATCCAAAGGTTCGAAAAATGCCTTAAGAAGATGAAGCCCGAAACGGCTCTTGCATTAGCTAAGATAGTGTTTGGTAGCGACGAGAGAGAAATGTTAGGACAAGTTTCAGTGCCTTGCCACATCATACAGCCAGGTAATGACGTTGTTGTGCCTGTCTCCGTTGCTTACTTCATGTCGGAGAAGATCAAAGGGAAATCGACGGTAGATATCATCGAGGACGCGATAGGGCATTTTCCACAAATGACGTCACATCTGGACCTTATTGGCGTCATGAGACGCCTCCTCGAGTTTTAAGGCTCGAACCATATTTCTTTTTGTCTATAATATCATTTACTAATATAATGAAGTGGGTGTATTAGTATTCATATGTTTGTCAGTTTGTGTTCTATATGTGTAATAGTGTAATAATGTAATGTGTAATGTGAATGTGTATTGATTAGTAGCACAGCGTAATTTAATTAGTGGCGTAATTAATTACTAAACTGCGTAATCACTTTGTCATTGTACATAGTGCTGAATACGGCTTAAAACTGCACTTTGATTTTAACAATCCCAAATATATAATTTATAAATATCTCATGCTATGTATCAAATATTTTAATAGAAATATTATATAAGATATTATAGTATTAGCCAATATTTGATATTATACTATATAGAAATTTTTAATATTTTCATATAAAAGACAGAAATAATATAAAATAAAATATTAAAGATTTTAAAAAATTAGTAAAATAAAATATAAAACAAAAATTTGATTTAATTGAATATTTATCATATTTATAATTTTTTACTTATTTAATAATATTATCATAATTTAAATTAATTTTTATAATCCGATTTTATCATCTATTTTATTTTTATAATCAGTATATAAAATTTTTAAAATTTTATTTTAATGAAAAATAAATTATGTATGTATATGATTTATATTTACTAAAGAAATAATTAATTATAAATATAAATATTTTTTTCCGTTAATACGTGGATATAAATCTAGTATATAGAGTATTTATTAATTTTGATAATAGATAAAGTCGAATATTGGCACTAGTATTCCTCTATTTATAATGTACAAATCTAGCTAGTCGCACTTTATATCACCAAATCCAACGCAACTGAGCTAACTGAAACATGAAATAAATAAAAAACATTTCTTGGACCAATTATATTGTACATCGTTCTAATTACTAGTATATCGATTCAGTGATCAACGAATGACCAATTGATTCCACCCTTTTGGGAATAAACTGGGCCTGGGTACTATTGGGACTGCTACTATTGGGCCTGGGTACTATTGGGACTGCTACTATTGGGCCGATGAGTATTTTGTCGTTTCGAAAATAGGCATTGTGTATTATCTATTATATATTAAATAGAAGAGAAGTAATTATTTAGGTGTCATCACTATATTTACTCTTAACAATTTTATTAATTAATTTAATTTTAAATATAAATTATTTATTTTATTATATAAACATCTTAATTAGATAATTTAATTATAGAATTTAATGAGTTTTCAAACACTATTTAATTTTCAAATATACGAAGATTCAAAAATTAAGAAATTTTGAGTTATTAAATTACACATTTAATACTCACCAATTTTAAAAATAGAAGATTTTTTATATAAATAATTAATTATTGTACACATATATAAAAAAAGTAATTATGTCGAATTTTTACAGATATAGAAACTTCATTAACATTATTTAATTATATTTTTATATTATATGCAAATTTACTTTTCAACTCAATAATTAAATTCAATATATTGTAGTAATAATTGTTTTATAGAAATATATAGATATATATAGTGTAATAATATAGTCGGCATATCTAAATCACAAATCATATATAAATTATATCACTTAGTTTTTTTTGTTTTCAAACAATCAATATATTTACAAATAAAATTTTTATATTATATGCAAATTTACTTTTCAACTCAATAATTAAATTCAATATATTGTAGTAATAATTGTTTTATAGAAATATATAGATATATATATATATAGTGTAATAATATAGTCGGCATATCTAAATCACAAATCATATATAAATTATATCACTTAGTTTTTTTTGTTTTCAAACAATCAATATATTTACAAATAAAATTTTATATTATATCATTTGTTTATAATATTAAATTTGAATAACTAATACTTATTTTTTAGTATGACTACTCTATATATAATTAGATTCTATAACATAACAAAATTAATTAAAACTACTAATTTATTAATTTAATTTAAAACATGTTTCAAATATTTTACTAAAAAATTTATAAATATATTTTTGATTAACGTATCGCAAAAACAACGATAAAATAATACAATATTATTCAAATAATATATAATAATAGTAATATCATTCTTTTATAATATATATAATATTTTAAATTAAAATATATTTATATTTTTTTCATTCAAATAATAAAAAAATGTGCATAACACATGTACTATTCTAGTTTAAGTGATAATTGGTAAAATTGTACTGTACGCTAATTATCAAAATTGTTATAAATGATCTTGTAATAAATATACTACTATGTGTTTTGCGTAAGGAGAGAATAAGTGTGAATGATTTAAAAAGAAAGATTTCACTGCTACTTTTTCTTACTCACCGTGAGAATACTTATATGAAAAGGTAAATGTTATTTATAGACAATGTAAATCGGTTCACATCAATATTAAATATTATTCAATTATTAAATATGGATAATTATTTATCTATTTTTAACATCTCACTTGATTATCTATTATTATAAAACTATTACATAATATATCGTTAAAAACCTTATCATGTAAAAACCCAACGGGATAAAAATTATGATAAGAGAAAAAAATTGTAGATACGTAATCTCTCCCTCAAAAGATGAATATAATTTCTTTATAGATCCCGTAAATAACACATTCCAATATTCTGAACATGTTTTCTGAATGTTGTTATAGGAAGTGTCTTAGTGAATAAATCTGCTGCATTATCGTTTGAACGAATATACTCGATGTCTTGGATATAGTAGAAGAATCTCGAAGGAATATGTTTTGTCTGGTCACTCTTGATATAACCTTCTTTTATTTGGGTGACACATACAGCATTATCTTCGAATAATTTTGTTGGCTCTTTATTGTTGGTTAATTCACTTGCTCCTTCTATATGTTGAGTCATACACATTCTCTAGAAGTTTCATGAAGAGCAATGATTTCGGCAGAGTTTGAAGAAGTGGTAACCAAAGTTTGTTTTTGAGATCGCCACGAGATCGTAGTTCCACCAAGTGTGAAAACATAGCCGGTTTAGGACCGACCTTTGTGTGGATCCGATAAATATTCAGCATCTGCAAAACCAACTAAACCAAACTTGGGGTTTCTATAATAAAATAATCCCAAATCAATCATAGCTTGTAGATAACGGAAAATATTTTTTATTCCACTCTAATGTCTTCGTGTAGGTGATGAACTATATCTCGCAAGTAAATTTGTAGCAAATGCTATATCTGGTCGAGTGCAATTTGCGAGATACATAAGTCCACCAATAGCACTAATATAAGGTACTTCAGTACCTAATATGTCTTCATTATCTTCACAAAGTTGAAATGGATTCTTGTTTATATTAAACGATTGATTAACCATTGGAGTATTCAAAGGACTCGCTTTATCCATATTAAATCATTTTAATATCTTTTTCGTATAATTTGATTGATGCAAAAATATTCCATCTTGGAAATGCTCAATTTGGAGTCCTAGACAAAATTTTATCTTTTCAAGATCTTTCATTTCAAATTCTTCTTTCATATGATTTCTTGCATTATCAATTTTCTTTTGAGTTCCAATTATATTCAGGTCAACTACATAAACAACAATGATCACAAAGGTTGATGGAGATTTATTTATAAATACGCAAAGGCATATCGCATTGTTAATATATCCCTTTTTCAACAAATATTCACTTAAGCGATTATACCACATGCGTCTGAATTGTTTTAACACATATAATGATCGCTGTAATTTCACTGAATATAGTTCATTGGATTCTTTAGAGATCTTTGATCTTTCTGGGATCTTGAATCCTTCTGGGATTTTCATGTATATATTACTATCAAGAGTTCCATACAGGTATGCAGTCACAACATCATTAAGGTGCATTTCTAACTTTTTGGATGATGATAAACTCATTAAATATCTAAATGTAATTGTATCCATGACCGAAGAAAATGTTTTTTCATAATCTATTCCCGGCCTTTGAGAAAACCCTTTTGCAACAAGACTGACTTTATATCGATTGACGTTTTTCTTATTTTTTTTTTCTTACAAAAACCCACTTGCACCCAACTGACACAGCATCTTCAGGTGTAATGACAATGGGTTTGAAAACATTACTTTTTTATAGAGAGAATGATTCATTTCTAATGGCTATTTGCCATATTTTCCAATCAGATCTTTTTGACATTCTGTTACAAACATTGGATCTGCGTAATCATTTTCATTTTCAATTTCTTTGGATACAGAAAAGGAAAATATTCCATTAATATCCTCTATTTCATTTCTAACCCATAATTTTCTATTTTGGGTATAGTTAATTAAAATCTCATATGTTTCTGTATTGCGTTCGTCTTTTGGACGGATTTCCTCTTCACGGTTTTCAAAAACCTGTTTGCATATGTCTTCTGGACATTCCGTTTGAGTTGGTTCTTCTATAATCTTTTCACAAATATTTTTGAGACGTTCTTTGTGAGATTCTTCGAGAACCTTTTGATTTTGTTCTCCCAAATATTTTTTCTTACGAGGATTTTTATATTTTAAGCTCATCGGTCTCTCCCTCTTTAATTGAACTCTGGGTTCATTTATTTTATCGGCATCAATATGTTCTACAGGAACATTAATTCTTGATGTTTCGTCACTCGTTTTGTATCTGTAAATGCATCTGTCAACTGGTTTGCAATATTTTGCAAATGTACGTTTTTATGAACTTCCATTTCACGTTATTTTGTGGGAGGATCAAGATCAACAAAGATGGCGTATACCATTTAATATCTTCTTGCAGTTGTTTAATTCCTCCCCCTAACGTAGGAAATTCATATTCATCAAAATGATAATCGGCAAATCATGTCGTAAACATGTCACCAGTTCGCGGTTCAAGATACCGAATAATACTTGATGATGTAAAGGCAATATATATTCCTAATCTTCTCTGTGGGTCCATCTTTGTTCTTTGTGGTGGTGCTATAGGAACATAAACCGCACACCCAAAAACTCGGAGATTAGATACATCGGGCTTATGGCCAGATGTTAATTGTAATGAAGAATATTCATGATATGCACTTGGTTTTATCCGTACCAATGCTGCCGCATGCAATATAGCATGATCTCATACTGAAATTGGGAGATTTGTTCTCAAAATTAACGGTGTAGCAATGAGTTGTAACCGTTTAATCAAAGCTTCAGCCATGCCATTTTGTGTATAAACATGCGGAACTGGATGTTCAACATCGATTCCGAGAACCATACAATAATCGTTAAAAACTTGTGACATGAATTAACCAGCGTTGTCAAGTCTTACTTTCTTTATAGTATAATCAGAAAATTGTGCTATTAAGCTGATTATTTGGGCAATAAATCTTGCGAAAGCCATATTTTGTGTTGTTACCAAACATACATGTGATTATCTACTAGATGCGTAGATTAAAACCATAAAGTATCGAAATAGCATGCATGATGGGTGAATAGGCCCACATATATCACAATGTATTCTTTATAAGAATACTAGAGATTCATTGCCAATTTTGGCTGGTAATGGTCGAGTAATAAGTTTTCCTTGATAACATGATTTACACGAAAAATCGCATGATTGAAAAATTTTCTGGTTTTTCAATGGATGACCATTAGAATTTTGTACAATTTTTCTCATCATGACTCATCCAAGATATCCTAGTCTTTCATGCAAGAATTTCAATGTACTCGTAAACTTTTGATTTACCGTAATATATGATTCAATTATATTTATTTTTGTTTAATATAATCCAGATGACATAATTGATAATTTTTCTAATATTTGTTTCTGCTCCCATGTAATGCAAAGATATTCAATGTTATTTTTGCTCATTGTCTCTATATGATATCCATTTGTACGGATGTCTCTCAAACTTAATAAGTTTCTATGAAACTCAGGAAAATATAAATCATCATTTATTTCAAATTTTGTTCCACGTGGCATTGAAAAACTAGCTCTTCCAGAGCCTATGATAATATTTACATTACCCGATATTGTATTCACGTTTCCAGCAGAATCTTTCATTTTGAGATAGGAGAAAAACTTTTATCTTTAAATATTATATGTGTTGTACCACTGTCTGCTAGGCATATATCTCCATTCTCATTCTCAAAAAGATATATTTTCTGGATTAAAATATTGATAAAAATATATTAATAAATGTTAAACACACATATTTCAAAATAAACTTATATTATAACAAAACTATTTTGCATCAAATTATTAAAGTTCAAACTTACATATATTCTCTAAAAAAGATATTAAGTTTTGTTTTTGTTCGCAAGGAAACTAAATAAAACCTTATATATATAATATTAAACTTAATTATCATGTTGTGTACTATTCTCGGAATCAAGCAAAAAATCAACAACATTGAGATATGTATTTTCATCGAAAGAAGGTCCGGACTCATCCGAGATGAAATTGGTTTCACTTTCTTTTCCTTTTTGTTTCTGTGCTTATTAATACAGATTGGCCAAATTTTTTGGTGTACGAGACCAATGTCCTTTCATGCCACATCTGTAACACACATTTTTGTATTGTATGTTTTGGCGTACAACAGGTACGCGACCAACTTCATTTTCGTGTACTTTATTCTTTCTCCCGAATTTGAATTCATTGGGACGAAAACCTCTTCCTTTTCCACGTCCACGTCCACCTCCTAGTCCACGTCCACGACCACGACCATGACCTCAACCATGTCCATGTCCTTGCCAATTATTGTAACTCGATGATACAACATTCACTTCTGGGAATGAAACTGATTCAGTGGGACGAGATTGATAGTTCATCATCACAAGTTCATTAATTTGTTCAGCAACAAGGAGAAATTGCATTAATTCCGAATAACGAGTATATCCCTTTGTTCGATATTGTTGCTGCAAGATTACATTTCCAAGGTGAAATGTTTGGAGAATTTTTCAATCATATCATAATCATTTACTTTTTCTCCACACAATATCATCTTAGAAGTGATTCCGAACAACGCATAATTATATTCACTTACACTTTTATAATCCTGAAATAAGAGATTTAACAACTCATGCTTGGCTTTTGGTAAGATCACATATTTCTGATGATCAAACCTATCTTTGAGTGATTGCCAAAGATCTGCAGGATTTTCTTTTGTGATATATTCATCTTTTAAACCATAATGTATATGGTGGCATAAAAATATCATGGCTTTTGCTTTTTTTCTCATCGGATGTTGTTTTTGACCTATTGATGGTGCCAAGAAAGTTTTTTGTCTTTAAATGCATTTTTACAGCTACTACTCATGTCATTTAATTTTTTCCAGATATATCAAGGGTAGCAATCTCGAGTTTTACCAAATTTGACATTATAACTATACACATAATAAAACAATGTGTTAAACATCAGTTTTGTAAAAATTATTTTACAATTATTTTTAATAAATAATTATGATAAAATTTTGGGTATAGATTTTAATTTATTATATATATATATTTTTTTTATTATTATTATTTTTAATAAATATGTATAATCAGTTTTAAAAATTTAAATATAATGATGACATAAATTAATTTATGATAAAATTGTAAAATATTAGTGAATATAATAACAGATAAATTAAAATAATTTCAGGAGCCATGATCTACCATAATGAAAAGGCAACACATAACATATAATATTTACAAGGTAGAGTCTACCATATAATATTTAGAAGACAGAGTCTACCATATAATATTTAGAAGGCACATCGTACTATATAATATTTAGAAGGCAGATCCTACTATATAATGTTCAAAAGGCACAACCTATCATATAATATTCAGAAGGCAGATCCTACCATATAATGTTCAGAAGACAGAGCCTAGCATATAATATTCAGAAGGCATAGCCTACCATATAATATTTAGGAGCCAAAATCTACCATATAATATTCAGAAGACAGAGTCTACCATAAAATATTTAGAAGGTAGAACCTATCATATAATGTTAAAAAGACAGAGCGTACCATATAATATTTAGAAGGCATAGCGTAACTTATAATATTCAGAAGGTAGAGTCTACCATATAATATTCAGAAGACAAATGCTACCATATAATATTTAAAAGGCAGAATCTACCATATAATATTTAGGAGGTAAAGCCTACCATATTATATATGCATGTATTAGTAAAATAAAATTTTTACCTTATTTCAATATCTCAGGTAGATGGTAGAGATTCGTGCCGATAACGTGTTATAAATGATATTGTAATAAATATACTACTATGGGTTTTGTTTAAGTGAGAGAATAAGTGTGAATGATTTAAAAAGGAATATTTGATTTCTAATTTTTCTCATTCACCGTGAGAATACTTATATGAGTAGGTAAATGTTATTTATAGACACTATAAGTCGGTTCACATCAATATTAAATATTATCTATATATAATATAATATATTAATTGGGAATCATTTTAATAAAGTAACCTTATGTTGATGTGTGATTTACAAGTATGTCACGCTGATGTGTCACATTATTAGAGTATTTTAAGATAAATATTACCTAAGACATAATTTACTAGAGTATTTACGAAAATTGTCATTATACAATATATTATATGTAAATCCCTAATATTTTGACATACAATGTATTTTTGCATAAAATGTAAATATAATATAAAATAAAATATAAATTTGAAAAATTAGTTAAACAAAATATAAAACAAAAGTTTAGTTTAATTGAATATTTATCATATGTATAATTTTATCCAAACAGATACAATTTAAATCTATTTGTATAATCCGATTTTATTATTTATTTCATTTTCGTAATCAATATTAAAAAGTTTTAAAAAAAATTATTTTAAATATAAGGTAAATTATATATATATTATTTAAATTAATAAAATAAATAATTAATTATTATCTGTGAATATTTTTCTCACGCATGGCATGGGTCAAAATCTAGTTTAATTATTAAATATAGATAATCATTTTATCTATTTTTAAAAAAAATAACATAATCTGTTTTTTGGCATTGTGCAATCAATGTAAATCATATGGGTGTGAGTTATATTTTATGTGACATGAGAATTGCACTCTTTATAAACATTCGAAAGAGAATTCTCTTCACATTTTCTCTTTCTACCCACTTTTTTCCACCATTTTTTTTGTCTTCCCATTCCTCTCTTCTTTTTTCCCATCCTTGAATTTATGCACAGTAATCAATAACTAGTGCAAATTCGGTAACTCTTGTCAGAAAAATAATGACGACCGGTAAACGTATAGAAATACCGATAAATTTATCATCCAACGTAACTTATATAAATGCACGACTGTCTAGTTAACTCTACGTTGAATGTTAAATGTGATTTTGTTTTTTGCTTTCAAGAAATTTCCGATTTCATATGTTGTTTATACTGATTTTTACTCGAATCATTTCCTTTTATCGGTTGAAATACCGGCCACATTTATTATGTCGCGTTAAAATTGGTTTTAAAAGCCAATTTCTAAGTTTTCTGCGAATTTGATTTCTACATAGTTTGATATTGCTTTCAGTTGTTTTTGCTATTTCATTTGAGTTTTTGATTTTTGATTTTATGACTATTTCTGAATTTTCCAAAACTCCATTTTCATATATACTCCCGGTAATGTTTGTAGTTATTATTTTCAACTCATCCATGAATTTTATCGCACATTGGCTTTCATTTATAAACTCATTATGTATCATGTAACGCTTTAATTACAAATTTGATTCTCTAACGATCTAACTTGATTCTTCAATCGTTATGTTCTAATTTATTGTTCAATTATAATTTTAACCGTTATTTATTTGTTACACTACAACTGCGAGATTTGTAAAAACTTTTATTCAGATCTCTGTCGTCGACCCAAACGTTGATAGCTGGTAAAAAAAAATTTTAAATACGACGCAAAACTCGGCAAAAAAAAGTTTGGTTGGTAAGAGGATGACGAAAATGAAACGTGGTCAACATGGTTAAATTAATTTTAAATATTTATCAATACGATTATCATGTATAATTAAATTATTTTTTAACATTTATCAATGTTATTATAAAGATATCACAAATTAAATCATATAATACATTTGTTATACCTACAAATTCAAAATATTTTTGATTATACGAAGTTCATATTTAATGCATATGTTACAATATCAAAATAAGATTTAATTAATAATGCTATTATAAATATATAAATACAATGCATTAATTAATGAGAAAGTTGATGAATTACATATAAGATTTTTGTTGATTAGATGACAAACATATAACATCGTCAATACCGCCTCATGTATTAACATGTATATTATTACTTGCACCATTAACCTAAATGTTATCACTAGTACTATTTATATACATTTTAAAAGAAATGGTAACATATACACTAGATTTTTATACCAACACTAATCCATCTTATATACCGTTTAAATTTTATTATAACATGTACACTAATAAAATACCAGATAATATAAAAGGTTGCTTACATTAAATGTTTTAAATCTTTAAAAATTCGAGTGTAACATCAGTTTAAGATATATCATAAAGCATTCATTTTCCCGTAGTTAAAAGTTGAGAGTTTGAAAAAAAGTTTGAATGGAAGTTTACGAATGTTGATATTTTCGGCTACACCGTTTCTGTTCTTATATACACTTACAATTTTTTTAATTTTTACACATTTTGTCCATCTTTCTGAGCGATATTACACTCAAATCCTGAAAAAATCAGAGTATTTAATGATCCAACGGTCCAGATTAAATTTTGATATGTGTTTTTGAATAATAAAATAATATCACTATCACTCATAATCAATCGTAATCAATATCAGATTTCAGATGATATCGGGTGAGTGTGGGAGCAAAACCGAAAACTTTAGACAAAAGTGTATAATGCAAAAGTATTTTTCTCCATAATTTGCCGCTTTAAGAATTTCATTTTTTTTCCTTCGCCATTTTGCTAATTTTCCAATGATTCAATCGATTGGAAGTGAAACCAAATTGACAAAACCAAATATGACTTTAGTTTTGCGATCAAACCGTTGACTTCATTTTTTCTGAGATTAAACGTGTCGTTGGTTGTTTTAAACTAGAAAAATAGAATGATATAGGACATTGACTGATTCAATAATAAATATTTACATAAATTTATATTATCATATGAACAGCCAAAAAAAACATCAACTGGAAATTGACCGATTCATATTGATATAATTGACTTGTTATTAAGAACATTGGCTGAAATGATTAACAAAATATTATCCGGTACAGTTTTTTACTGAATTATTTTGGTGTAACGATGTTAGATATTAAATCATAATAATTAGCAACGTGAATGTAATAAGTGGCTTTGAATTTGTGCGTGTGCATTCACTTTCTATTTCCTTCGCTTTAGAACAATATGCAAAAAAATCACAATTATTTTCCATACTTTTATTTATTTATTAAATTGGATTACCTGATTCAATAACCAATTAATTTTATTGTAAAAAAAGGAAACTCGATACCAGATTTATAAATTTTTATTGAACCATCTCCGATCTGTTATCCTTAGGACACCTATCCATTCCTCACGACATATTCTATCCATTTTACAAAGAGTTTTATTTTTATTTTATAAATAATTTGGTTTTATATTTCCAATGCAAAATTCTGAACAAAAATTTAATTTTTTGTATTAATTAATAAGATCAATTTTATTAGTATATTAATAAGGGATAAAATAGAATTTTAATATATGTGAAAACTGTTAAAATTATATTCTTTATAAGAGTTTATAATGTTTGAGCATTCGGATATTCGGGTTTGGTTTTGATCGATTATTTTCGATTTCGGTTTTTTTGGTTGGTAAGATCAAAGATACATTCGGTTATTTTTATATTTCGGTTCGGTTTCGGTTTGGTTATACCTCGGTTTTGATCAGTTCGATAATAAAATTTAAAAACTAAAAATAACCGAAATAATCGAAATAACAAAAATAACCAAAAAAATAACTAAAAGTAACCGAAAATAACCAAAAATAACAAAAAATAATCAAAAATAACCAAAAATAATCGAAATTCTGAAATATCCGAAAATATTTTAGATAACCAAAAATAACCAAAAATAATTCGGTTTTTTGGATATTATTTTGGTTTTCGGTTCGATTTCGGTTAGTAATTAATAACTATGGTTTTTCAAAATAATATCCATTCGGTTATTTATTTATATCCGAATACCAACTAAAATCTATTTTTCGTTTTGACTTCGATTTGATTTATTCAATTCGGATTATTTGCCCAGCCCAGTTTATATTTAAAAGTTCATTCATTTTAAATAAATTTTTTTACTTGACTAACTCTTAATACTATACATTTGGTTTAGAATTGTTGATTTTTTATTTTGTTTTTAAATAAAAAACCAAATAAATGACGTGGAGGAATCGTCTGGCACGAAAACATCTCTATTGTCTAAAATTATTCCGATTGAAGTAATCAAAACTCAAGTCTAGTCTCGGTGGCAGCCGATCACATTTTCCCCGTTTCCCGCTTTCTAACATTCTTCACTTTGTTCTTCCGTCGGTTAGTTTTTCATTCAATTGTGGGGAGAGATGTCATCGGCGCCGTCTCCGAGTGCTTCTCCATCACCGCCTCCACCTTTTCCTCCCACCACGACCCCTTCTCCCCCTCCGCCTCCGTTTCCCGCCATTCCTCCTTCTACTCCCTCGACGCCTCCTCCTCCACCACCGTCTCCCGCCATTCCTCCTTCAACTCCCTTAACGCCTCCTCCTCCACCACCGTCTCCCGCCATTCCTCCTTCAACTCCCTTGCCGCCTCCTCCTCCACCACCGTCTCCGGCCATTCCTCCTTCAACTCCCTTGTCACCTTCTCCTCCGCCGCCGTCTCCCACCATACCTTCACCTCCCTTGCCACCTTCTCCTCCGCCGCCATCTCCCGCTCTTCTTCCTCCAACTCCATTAACGCCTTCTCCTCCGCCTCCATCTTCTTCTCCTCCGCCGCCTTCTCCCGCCACTCCTTCAACTCCACCGGTATTTTCCCCATCTCCGCCGTCTCCCTCCACACCCACTCCGCCTCCGTCAAAAACTCGGAGCCCTCCACCTCCAGCGAGTCCTTCAGACGGGGGATCTCCTAGAACTCCGTCTCCACCTTCCTCTTCCGGCGGATTATCGACAGGAGTGGTGGTGGGGATAGCCATAGGAGGAGTCGCTGTGCTCGTGGTATTGACTTTGATTTGTTTCCTTTGCAAGAAAAAACGAAGAGGAGACGACAATGCACCTGATCGTCCCAATGGTAAAAAAACAAAAAATCAAAATCGAAAGAATAACAAAATTCTAATATCACATTCATTGGGCTAATCAAATTAATATATGAATATGCTCCCATTGTATTACATTTTCTTAGACATCTTAAAAACTTGTAAATGTATCCATAGACAAACCGATTCGATGTTCCTATGTTTCTCAGGTGGAGGCACTTACGGTCGACATCAGCAACATAATGCATCACGACCGCCAGATCACGTAGTGATTTCACTGCCAACATCTGCACCACCACGTCCACCGTCTTTCATGAACAGCAGCAGTGGCGGCTCTGTCTCAAACTACTCGGATCCTCCACCACAATCTCCAGGGCTTGCTTTAGGCATGTATCAAGGAACTTTCACTTACGAGGAGCTAGCTAGAGCCACTAATGGATTCTCTGAGGCCAATTTGTTAGGACAAGGCGGATTCGGATACGTGTTCAAAGGTATATTGCGTGATGGAAAAGAAATTGCAGTAAAACAGTTGAAAGCAGGGAGTGCTCAAGGAGAGAGAGAGTTTCAGGCAGAGGTCGGAATTATTAGCCGAGTTCACCATAGGCATTTAGTTGCTCTCGTCGGTTATTGCATCTCCGATGCTCAAAGATTGCTTGTCTATGAGTTTGTTCCTAACAAAACTCTCGAGTTTCATCTCCATGGTTAGACAAAACCTAAACTCTTCCACGTACGCTTTATTGCTTCAATTCTTGTTTCTGATTAGATATGACAGGGAAGGGACAACCTCCGATGGAATGGAGCTCAAGGTTGAAAATTGCTGTTGGTTCTGCCAAGGGATTGTCGTATCTTCATGAAAATTGTGAGTCAAAAATATTTATAGCTGTTTTTTTATATGAGTCGAAACAGACTGTGTTTGTTTATGAGACGATCGTATGCATATGTTATGTTTGCAGGCAATCCTAAAATCATTCATCGTGATATCAAGGCTGCAAACATATTGATTGATTTCAAGTTTGAAGCAAAAGTATGATTTGTATTTCGTTTTCTCTTTTTGTTTGTTTCCATTAAGGCAATAATATTTTCGTGAAACATCTTTGTATTTTGTGTCTTTCTTCTATATTTTAGGTTGCTGATTTTGGTCTTGCCAAGATTGCTTTGGATACAAACACTCATGTATCTACACGCGTGATGGGAACATTTGGGTAAATACATATGCAGAGTGTATGTGACCCTTGTCAATTTATCATTGTACAAATTGTATTTGGTTGATGGGATTTTTAGGTATTTGGCTCCGGAATATGCTGCAAGCGGAAAGCTCACAGAAAAGTCTGACGTTTTCTCATTTGGAGTTGTACTTTTGGAGCTAATAACAGGGCGTCGTGCCGTTGATGCAAACAATGTCTATGCAGATAGCAGCTTGGTTGATTGGGTAATAACTAATATACAAATTGCAAACAATATAAGCATATAACCTTTAACAATTTGACTGTTGAATGAAGCAAAATATATGTGTGAATAATATGGAACAGGCAAGACCTTTGCTTAACCAAGTAGCAGAGACAGGAAACTTTGAGGTTCTGGTTGATGCAAAGCTGAATAATGAGTATGACAAAGAAGAGATGGCTCGCATGGTTGCTTGTGCTGCAGCTTGTGTTCGCTATACAGCTAGCCGCAGACCTCGGATGGACCAGGTAATTTAATCATTCGGTATATGTATACAGAACTATTGATGTACTAAAAAAAAAGAAAGAAACATACGAGCAGGTTGCACGCGTGTTAGAAGGAAACATATCGCCGACAGATCTGAACCAAGGGATAAGACCGGGTTACAGCAATGTTGTGTACGGTTCATATGGAGGAAGTAGGGATGATGAGACGAGCCAAGACAGTGAAGACATGAACAAGTTTAGGAAAGAGAGCAGTGAGTACAGTAACACAACAAGTGAACATGATTTGTACTCGTCCGGGTGGAGCTATACCGGTCAAGGTTATGGTGGGCACTAACACACTCGCTCTCTAAATTAGGCAAGGCGAGAAATTGCATCGTTTTTGGAATTTTTTTTTTTTAACTGTAACGATTTGAGGAAATGTCTAACTCTAACTGAACTACGATCTATATGATACAAGCAAGGTGTGACTGGATACACTGTAGAAGAAGAAAAAACATGGTTGGTAACAAAAAAAAGTGTGAATAGTAGGGTATTAGTAGTGAAAGAGAAACAACATCACAAAATTGTTTAGGAAACGTAAATCAATTTTACATAAAAGTGGCACATCTATATCATCTCCATTAATCTGAACAGAGCATAAAGATCCCTTTCTCTTTACATGTCAATAAGATGCGACACAAAAGAACGATGTCTACATGTTGAAACTCTTATAAAATCAACTTTTTGTTTTCTCAGTGTTACGCCACGAAGAAGAGAAAAACCATGAGAAATGCAATTAGTACGAAGAAAATCTTAATCATCAGCCACCGGTTTGACGATATACTGTTGAGATACCTGGCCAGTTGGCTCTGTGCACCTTCCACATTCGCCAATGTATCTTCCATGTTCTGATCGATCCTGTTCAAATCAGTTTCCACAACATATTTGTATTATATCCTTTTCCACGTCTGTTCGATGAATTTTAGATATTTTATACACATTTTTTGGTGTTGACAAACCTGATAGCAATCTCCCCTTGCTGAGAAACCATGGTTGCTAGTTGTGTGAATATATTGCTTAGCTCATGGATTGTTGATTCGACATTGTGTAAAGCTTCTGCACGACTCTGCATATATGTGTCTTGCAATGGGACCATCTGTTGCTGCTGTTGTTGTTGTTGACTTTGCTGCAACAATGGTGAAGATTCAGCCTCTCCCTGTTTCCTGTAAATACAGAAAAGGTGAAAGGTCTTGAATTCTTGACATGCCAAATATTAGATCAGTGACGACTGACATGGTATATGAGATTCTAGTAAATCCATTGAAATATTCTGGACTCCAATTAGACTATATTCTTAGCCAGCTTTTTTATAGAAATGAGGTAAACTGAGTTTTGCAACTATACCTTGTGACTAACTGAGACGACGATGAAGAAGACCCATTTGCCCATGGAAGAGGAGCAGATTCATTAGCAGCAGACTTAGAAGCCAATGGGCGCTGGCGAACGAATGGATTTGTTGATTCTTTTGAAGCATTTGAAGAGAAGAGTTGCCTTCGATTTTCATGGATCTTCATGTTCTGCAACACCAGACCAGTAAATCATAGCTCAGTCTAGCATCATATTACTGGTTTTCCCCAAAAAAATCTAAAGGAAACAAAGAAAGAACCTCGGTTCTCATGGTAAGAACATCCTTAAACTCTTTGGTAGTGTCCATCAGACGATTCTTTAGATTGTCAACAACTGTTGCTGAGTGAGTAGTTGTGTCTCTAGAGATGTTCCCTTCATCATTCTGGGAGTTGCGGACAGCTTGAAGGTCAAGCAGAGCGGTATTTAGAGCAGAGATCTCTTGTTTGATGACCGCCGTCAGCTCTTGTATCTCCTGGGTAGGATCATCAAAAACTGATGTCCTCTTTGCGACTGATTTTGCAACAAAATGACGAGTTAATAAATTATGCTGGAAATATATGAAAAACAGCAGCTTCTTCCATTTCTTCTATAACAAAGGAACATTCTGACGTATTAAGCATTGCTAAAGGTTCGAAAGATGAGCACTTGAGGAATTAACACCTTCTAAGGAAATATAAACAGTTACATTTCCTGGTGGAGAGAAAACAATAATGGATACACAACAGTAATGCTTCTGTACAGGAACGGCAGTGACTATGCCGCTCGATTTTAGCTTTTGTTATCATAATCTATGCAAATTCTATCAGTAATTATATCTTCAGCTAAGAGCTAGATCAGCTTTTGATTCAAAAGATCGTTCTAATCCCTAAGCGCAGGTGAAACGGAGCAACTAGATAAGTTATGCAGATTCACTGATCAATGAGCGAACTAATACACTTACGTTTCGCTAGCTTCGACAACTTCTGCGACGTCTGGTGGATCGCAAAACCGATCTTAGAAGCTCTCCTGTTGAACTCCGATTGGATAATGGCGGCGGATCTCGGATCCTCTCTTCTCCCGCCATCGCTCCTACCACTACCACCATACGGCACATTATCTGCCGCCGGAGCAATTGATCTCCTCAGCCTTTCAACAATAGCGAAGAATTCGTCCGTCCGATCTCGATACGAAGATTGTCCATGCTTTACCGGCATTTTTTCTTCCTCAAATTCCGTCGAGAAACTTCGGATCTGGTCTCTCTCTCAGAAGCAAAATCAACAAAAAAAAACTAAATATTCAAATGAAAATCGTTGGAACTTTGCTGATTTGAAACACAATCAATCCCACCGTGCCAGTAGAAGGGAAATTTAATATACGGATTCAACGAATCGTGAAGAAGAAAAAAACGAAAATCAGAGGAAAAGAGGTGAGTCCGATCGGCATAGTAATATCATTTTGTCCAATATCAAATCTTGGCCCTCTATTTTTTTTTTTCTTAAATGGTACCTACTTAAATGGTACCTAATTAGATTGCTTTACATTTTACAAAGTCTAATATTTTAAAACTTGACTGATCCGGTTACTTAGATCGATACACCTAAACCCGATGATAATCCCATCCGGTTAAATTCTTAAATTTTTCTGATTCGGAAACTCATAATAATATAGAGTAATCTCTTAAAATAGCACTATTGTAAGTTTATTTTTCAAATTTAACACACTAAAATTAAAATTTCAAAAATAACACAAATTATTATGTAAAAATAATTATTTACCTTAAATAAACTATATATAAAATTAAAATATAATATTTGGGTTCATTTTTTCCAATTTAGGGTTTAAATTTTTTTCATTAGGAAAGAGTTTTTAATTATTTTACTATTAAATTTATGCTATTTTTGGAAATTTAAATGATTAGTGTTATATTTACAATAAAAACTTGAAATAATGCTATTTTAGTCAATTGCCCTAATATATATTATATTATTGTAACTCTTTTATATATTAAATAACTAACATTAGAGTTGATGTATACCACATTGTTTAACTGTTTTTTTTTTAAATTTTTTATTTTATTTTATTTTAACTACTACTATAAATTTTTACATTAGTTTGGCAAATACATTTTAAAAATTAACATTAAATTTATAAAATATTACTTCAAATACCATTATAAATAATTAATTTAATGAATAAATACCAAATATGTTAAAACAGATATTATTATTATGAAATATAATATTTAAAATTTAGTTTTTATTAATCTACTTAAATAACTATTATTTAAAATAAATAAATTAACTATATTAATACATTTAACAATTAACAAATTATAGCACTTAATTTATATTCATATATTTATATTATAAATATCCCATAAAAATCATTAATAAAGAATTGATAACATTTATTAAAATATATAAAAAATACTTGATTAAATTCATAAAATATAAATATAACAAATATTATAAATATATGAAATCTAATATTTAAAATTTAAAGTTTTATTATTATACTTAAATATTTTTTACCTAAAAACAAATAAATTAACTATAATATTACATGTAACAATTTAAATTTTTGAGTATTTATATTACGAATATTCTATAAACATTGACATTGATTTAACATTCATTAAAATCTGTAAACTACAAACTATTTGAGTAAATTTTAAAAATATAATAAATATTATAACTAATAACTCCACGTATAGCGCAGATAAATTTTTAATTTATATTACTCACGTAAAATATAAATTATAATTAATTTGCAAGAGTAATACCCTAAAATAGTATCATTTTAAGTTTATCTTCCAAATTTATCACAATAAAACTAAAATTCCCAAAATAGCATAAATTATTATGTAAAAATAATTATTTACCTTAAATAAAATATATATAAAATTAAAACATAATGTTTGGGTTCACTTTTTCCAATTTAAGGTTTAAATTTTTTTCATTAGGAACAAATTTTCAATTATTTTAGTATTAAATTTGTGTTATTTTGGAAATTTAAATGACTAGTATTGTATTTGGAATAAAAACTTGAAATAGTGCTATTTTAATCAATTGCTCTTAATGCAATACTAATTATAGTAATTCCAATAGTTTCATCTTAAGCAAAACTGCTATTATGTTAATGGACAAATACATATTTTATATAAATTTTTTTATATTAATTACAGATCCCATACAAATTAAATTAAAGAAATTTAATAAATACAAAAATATTTTAACTAATTTAAAATATTTGTTAATTAATATTTATATATTTACTAATATTATTTTGAATAAACACATATTGAATATCATAACGTTTATCGTATAATCATCAAATATATTTTATTTATTTTTAAATCTACATTATAACTGAATTTTTTAAGATTCTACATTTATTTTATTTAAAAATATATTATGCTTACTTAAAAAACTAATTTCATAATATTTATTTCTTTAAAAAATATATTGTTCTTAATTAAAAAATTAATATCATAATATTTATTATATTTTATCACCTCCAAAAGATTTTGAAACTAATGTCGATTTTGAAAATATATGTTTCGAGATAACGTATCAAAATTTCATAACTTCTCTTTCATGTAGATTATTTTTTCATATAATTCAATTAATTTTATGAATTATTTATGATCCAACTTAATCCTGAGAAATTATTTAGTTACGTATTTTTTTTTTTTGAAAAAAAATTGTTTTTCAAATTCATTGACATACGGTAGGATTGAGATTACAAATTATTTTTTGAAAGAATATTTTTACCATAAAGTGTCGTAAGTCTCAAAATTATCTACATCTAAGAATTTATCGAACCTTTTTGCAACGAGCCGCAAACAGTAGCCTATTAGAAACTCAACAAGGGACCAAGTGTGGTTGCGGAATTGCACATCTATGTTTTCGTTCATTACTTCTTGCCAACAAGAATTCTTAAGAGCTTGGATATGGTTTAACATAGATTTACTGGAACTTTTTACATTATTTTTAAAGTTTTGGAACCTTGTTATAATTTTTTCAGCATATATATAAGAGTGATTCATTTTTAACTTATAACTAGGATAGTACAAGTATTATGCACAGAAAAATTTTAATATTTTACGTTTTATATTAAAATAAATTTTTTAATAAAATATAAAAAAGATTTATCATATTTTTTCTTGTGTTATTCATAACTATAAATTATTTTATAAAGATCTATTGACTCTATTGAAAATCTCAATTTATTTTTAAAATCATTAGTAGATGATAAAAAATACTTCAAATTTCTTTTTTTAAAATAAACAACAATAAATAATTGTTAGAATCTCAGAAACTTTTTATAAATGATGTAGAGATTAATGTATAAATAACTTACTTGTTCATCCACAAAAATAAATTCAAATCTTTCAAAACAAATTTTAAACCATTCATATATTAGTAGGAAAAATTCATTTAGAATAGTATAAATAAGAGTATACTAAATCTACTATATGCAAGAATAATGTAAGTTTTTTTAAAAATTTGTATATATAAACTATTAATGGTTGTATGAAATTATTGATTACAATAGAAAGATTTAATAAAATTTGACATATTTGCTAGTTTTGTATAAATATATTACATTACATTAAGTAAAAAAATTTATAACATGTTTTAATTAAATTAACAAAACTAAATTCATTAATTTGAATTAATGAATATGGGTTGTTTGATCAATAGGTGTAATTAATAATTTTTTATAAATTTAATTAGAAAAAAGGTGAGAGTGAATATGGTGATGACACATCATCAAATTAGAACTCAAGTGTTTCTCCTTTAATATATATAAGATATGTGACAAATTATATTTGTTTATGAATTGGCCTACTTTAAATATACATTTTTCGTTCAAAATATGATTTGAAGATAATATCATTCTGATGATTAAATTATCCAAAATACCATAAAATGGCTAAAACTATTTGTCAAAATAACAAGGTTACAACCCAAACTATCTGGTTACTCGAATCCTTGTAGTAATCATTAAATATCCTATATAGCTTTTTTTACTTCCTGATTTATCTCACTAATCATATCCTTCAACTTAAGTATAACACACTTGTAAAATACGATATGCACACTTCGAAATAGGGCTGGATATATTAATAGAATCCAAGGAACTCAAATCCGATCCGAAATATCTAAACCCGAATAAATATGGGTATTTGAAAATATTCGAATATGTTTTATTTGTTTAATATTTTGGGTTTTGGTTTGGGTTCGGGTATACCCGAAATCTTAAAAAAAAACAATTTTGGTTTAAATATATATAAATTGAACATTTCACATCTTATTAATTGATCAGCTCTAATTCCTAAGTTTGAATTTTGTTATTTACATATTTAGCAAATCTAAATTAATAATTTTTTTGTTAATTAGAGAATTTTTATTTGATTCTTTTAAATAGTATCATAAAAACTATTAATTTTTAAATGTTTTAAAATAAAAATATGTTTAAAGTTTATCTACTTATTTTTAAGAATTTAAATAAAATCTATTAATTGGAGTTTTATATTTATCCAATAATATATATTTATGTAAATTTGAAAAAAATTATTATGGTTATAACATAAAATATATGACGAGAATTAGTAGGTAGACAATTTGATTTGCACTTTTGAATATTTAATATTTTTGATATTTTTGAATCATGACGTTCATTTGGTTATTTGGAATAACGTATGTCCATTTCAGATAAAAATACGAACTAATCCGAATCCATATGTATGCTTATTTCGGGTATAAAACTTGAACCAATCCGTATCCGTATTCAAAATCTAAACCAACCCGAACTCGAACCGAATCTAGATCCAGAGGGATCCAAACCAAATCCGACCCAAAATTTATAAATATCCGAATAAATCTTATATTTTTGACCCCAAAAACTCAAAAGTTATGAGCCGAACCCGAATGGATATCCGAACGCCGAACCCTACTTGGAAATGTCAAGAATTTCAATAGCATCTTTTATGTCAAAAGTTAAGTAAGAAATGAATATGCTTAAGCAGGTAGGAAAAAGATTTCTTTGTATTCTGTAAGAGAACCATTACATCCTTATCTTTGCATAAAACGTATCCTAACTTCCTAACATTCAAACGATTATTCAAGATATACATCACATATCTTTAAGTAATTGATTGATTCAGTTCCTAAATTTGTGGGATATCGATATGTTAGATAAAATCAAGACAAATTCAGAAGATTGTGCCTCCTGTTTGTTTTTTTTTTGGGACAGCATTGGTTCATCATCTTTTAATAATATGGATTCCCTAGTTTTTTCTTATACGATATCCAAATATTTTGAGAATCATTTTCTTATCAACCAATAAATTTCTACATAAAATTTTGCATCTTTAACTTCGAAAGTCCCGTCTGAATCACATGCTGACCAATGGGAGTGAAGGAAACTTATCTGAAAATTTACGAACAACTGTAAAATTAATAAAAGTTCCGAATGTTTTTATTGGCCCTCATTGTTTTGAATATTTCAATATAGCCCACACCCACCCCCAAATACAAAACGAAAAACCCTTTTTTTAATGCCTTCGAGAGAAGTTGAATCATTACCGCCAACGACACAGAAAATCCCACGAGTCATCTTGTTCTCTCCTCCATGGATAATTTTCACTGATAGGGGTTTAAATTTTTTGTCTCTCCTTCCTTTACACTTTTCTTCAACAATGGACATGACTACTTGTGTGGCGAGAAGAACCCGTTCTAGGACGGAAATTTACTTGAATTCGATTCTAAAGAGAGCAAAGGGGATATCTGTAGAAGATCAGTCTCAGGGGTCGCTAAATTTGAGGAAAGAGAGGCAGAAGAAGATAGCTTCCATGCGCAATTCTTGTTCACCACAGCAGGCGAAAGCGAAACGGCGCCGAAGAAGGTCGAGCGAGGATGACGACGATGTGGAATTTCTCGGAACTATGGATCCAGAAGGTAAGCCAGAGGAAGAAAATGCAGAGTATGATAATATAAATTCACCTTCGGTGATTTCTCATAGGTTAGAGTCAGAGTCGCCTGATGTTTGCGATTTTCTTGTGAGTAATGCGAATTTGAGGACTGAGGAGAAAACTTGTATTCTGAACCCTCTAGCTGCAGATGATGATTTTGGTTTTTTCAGAAATACCTCGAGAGAGAAAGAGCATGTCGAGGATTACAATGTTGATAAAGTTCGCGATCTTTCAGTGGATGGTGCTAATTTGAGGGGTGGGAATAAGACTTCTACTGTGACCCCTATTTCGGAGTCCGATGATGTTATGAGTCTTAGTTCTGACGAAGAAGGTGCTATGGAGGAATTAGGGACTGATTCAAGCGACGAAGTTAGTGTTGAAGGTGACGATAGTAATGAAAGTGTTGATTCTGATTCATCAGATTACATTGTAGAAAGTTCAGATTCTACTTATACGGAGAGCTCTGAAAGTGATTTCGATTGTTCTGAGGACGATGAAGTTGGTCCCAGAGACTCTGCTAAAGGCAGGAAAAGCCCAAGTGAAAAAGTAGATACCCGGGAGAAGCCAAAGACTTATGCTAGGAAGAATGACTTGGATGTATTTGAGCTGCTAGTAAAATCTATTTGGAAGAAAACAGAGATTTTCGCGGAAGACAACTACTCTGAGGATGAAACAGCAAACGTTGATTCTAGAGAAGATGCCATACTTAGGGAGAGATCAAGTGAAAAGGTATATGAACAGAGGAGATCTAGGAGTTTGCATAGAGGGAATAAGAAGAACCATTCAAATGTGATTGATCGAAATCCATGTTGTGGGAAGGGTGATAGTTTTGATGATGGGGAGAAACCATGGGATTTACCTCCTTTAAACTTGAGATTTGGCTGTGAGGAGCCTGAGCCAATTGAGAAAACCGAAGAGGAAAAAGAAATAGACAGATTGTGGGAAGACATGGCCTTAGCTCTTACATTGGAAGGAGTACACTCATCTACTACTGCTAAAGTAAGACTACTCTTCTTTTTTTGCCCAGGTTATGCCTGGCTATTGTGTTGCGTAACATTGTTAAAATGAATTCAAAACCACATGTTCTTTGATGTATCAGAATGGTGATGTGTCATGTATCAACGGGAAGCATGACTTCTTCCTTGATGAAGAAATCGGCCTGAAATGCTGCTACTGTTCTTATGTGGCCGTTGAGATCAAAGATATTTCACCAGCCATGGTAACATAAATTGCGCTAGGAAATCTTAGATTGAGTTGTAATATTTGTTCATTTTTTATACATATATTTGGAGTTCTTATCATGTTCGTTTTTCTGCATCTCCCAGGGCAAATATCATGGTAGTGTTAATGACAAGAAGACATGTAGTGAAAGAACGAGTGACCCTTTACTTAACTACAAGCTAGACTTTAAAGCTTCAGATCACAGAGATTATGTCACTTCTTTGAATAATGCAAAAGGAACAGTCTGGGAATACATCCCTGGCATCAAAGATACTTTGTACCCACACCAAAAAGAAGGCTTTGAATTTATTTGGAAAAACTTAGCTGGGACAACAAAACTTGATGAGTTGAAGAGCTCAGGGGTAAAGGAAAGTGGCGGATGCATTATTTCGCATTCGCCTGGAACTGGTAAGACTCGTTTGACCATCGTCTTTCTTCAGTCATACTTAGAACGGTTTCCAGATAGCCATCCTGTGGTCATAGCTCCTGCAAGCTTACTACTTACATGGGAAGAAGAATTCAGAAAATGGAATGCAAACATTCCGTTCTATAACATGAATAGTCTAGAGTTCTCAGGGAATGAGAAACAATCAGCTGTCTCACTTCTAAAGGGAAATAGGAATCATAGGAGCAACAAGCATTCTGTCCGTATGGTTAAGCTATATTCTTGGAGGAACAAGAAAAGCATTCTTGGAGTTAGCTACAATCTGTATGAGAAACTAGCGGGAAATAAGTGCGCTGGAGAAATGCAAGAGTTTAGAAAGATGTTGCTAGAATTGCCTGGGTTGCTTGTTCTTGACGAAGGTCACACCCCGAGGAACCAGAATAGTTGCATTTGGAAAGTGCTTTCTGATGTTAAGACGGAAAAGCGTATCATTCTTTCAGGGACACCGTTCCAGAATAATTTCAAGGAACTTTCAAACGTCTTGTGCTTGGCAAGACCAGCTTATACAGATAAGATTTCTTCAATGCTCCAAGACCTTAGCAAATGGAACCAAGAAGGCAGAAAAGGGAGGTTTTATGAAGAAATAGGAATTGTGGAGCTTAAGGATATGATTGCTCCTTTTGTACATGTCCACAAAGGAAACATCCTTCGTGAAAGCCTTCCAGGTCTAAGAGACTGTGTTGTGGTGTTGAACCCACCTTATCAGCAGAAGAAAATCTTGGACAGAATTGATACTTCTCAAAACACATTTGAACTTGAGCACAAGCTTTCAGCTGTTTCAGTACACCCATCTCTGTATTTGTGCTGCAATCCGACAAAGAAGGAACAGTTTTTCATTGGCCCATCAACGTTGAAAACCCTGGAGAGGCTTAGACTTGACTCCAAGGAAGGTGTGAAAACGAGGTTCCTGATCGACTTCATTCGCTTTAGTGAAACAGTAAAAGAGAAAGTGTTGGTATTTAGCCAATACATCGACACTCTAAAGCTGATTGTGGACCAGCTCAGTGCAGTATTTAACTGGACTGAAGGGGAGGAAATTCTTTTTATGCATGGTCAACTTGAACAGAAAGACAGACAGCATCTGATCAACAACTTCAACAAACCAGACAGTGAAGCTAAAGTGCTACTAGCATCAACAAAAGCGTGTTCCGAGGGCATTAATCTTGTTGGTGCTTCAAGAGTTGTACTTCTCGATGTTGTTTGGAACCCTTCTGTTGAGAGACAAGCCATAAGTCGAGCTTACAGAATTGGTCAAAAGCGGGTTGTCTACACTTACCATCTCATTGTTAAAGACACGTCTGAATGGGACAAGTATTGTAAGCAAACCAAGAAACATCGCATATCGGAAATGGTCTTTTCTTCTACTAATGAAAAGGATAAGCTGATAAACAACAAAGTTGTTTCTGAAGATAGAATCCTTGATGAGATGGTCCGGCATGAGAAGCTGAAAGACATTTTTGAGAAGATACTTTATCATCCAAAGGAATCTGATATGTTTACCAACATTCTCTGACTGAAAACATCATTTCCTCTATACTAATCCCATTCTGAGACTTTCTAACTGTGTATATCAAAAGCTAGAAGCTTTGAAATGGATCCCTCTAGCAGTAAGTAATTTTCAAATTTGTGATTTCTTTTAATCAATGAAGAAGTCTATTTTACATGGCTTTTGCTAATCGAATCTTTAGCTTGAAATATCCTTTTGAAATGAGATTTACAGCAACAAACAATCATCATATGAGGGGAAGGACCAAAAGAACTAAAACCGTGGCTGCGGCTTTGGTTAACCATGGTGAATTTCCTGCATCAATCATCATTGGGAACTCACAAAGTCATCAGTTGGATATCCATCTGTGATCAAACCCAACCCAAAGAAATCGCAGTCCCAGGTTTTCTGCTGATCGTGCATCTGAAGTGTTGACAAGAGTCCAGACCAGAGGGCTGTGCAATCAGTTAAGCTACAACCAACTATGTAGCATTGGGTATAAACATGTAAAATGTATATTATTATGAAACGTTATGGACCAAACGGATTCTTAGCTTGAACATTACCGATACTCTTTGAAGAATTATGGTAGCGTCGACGCTATATTTCCCTTGTATTTGCACCGTTCCTTCTATTTCACCATGAACATTTAGGAAACTAAACCAACTAACAATTTATTTAATTATCTACTAATCCAATTAATTGCATTCACTAAACCTTAATCACGTTTAAAAACTTTGCGTAACTACAAAATCTTGAGAATGCCACATATATCCCTTATTTTCTAAAATCTAAATCAATTTTCGAAAAATGAATTATATATTCATATATCCTTTTGATTTAAAAATATATTTAAATATCTCTTCGTTATAAAAATATTTTAATTTTTAATTATTTTAATATCCATATGTCACAAGCATGAATTTGACCAGGTTGATCCAAAGGTGTGTTTGATCTATTATGCTCTTGTTGGTGATTATAGATATTAGCAAAAACTCCAACTTTAGGTATAAAATGTTCTAAATGTGAACTCATGACTCATCAAAGTATTCATATATAATATTAAGTAATTTGTAAAAGTGTTCATTATTCAAAAAAATAATAAAAGAAGAAAGAATATTATAGAAGAATGATGTCAGAATTTGCCTACCAAAACTAGTAATATAGATTTGTTCAGGCATTCGTGCGATAGATAATGATGATGAAACATGAACCCCACCAACTTCATCCTCAAGCTTTTCACTTCAACTCTACAATCTCTCACTTTCTAAATTTTTGGATGAATTGTATCTTTCCATCTTCTAGACTTTTCAATCCATTCACTCGAACTTGTAACCTTTCTTTCTTTCTTTCTTTCAACCAATTGAGTTGAGTTAAGCAAAGGTAACTAAATCGGTGTTACTTGTTAGGTATAAGTTTTAAAAAGATTAATTAATAAACTAATAAAAGAGTATCTATTTTACAACTCATAGATTATGGGTTTCGTCAAAGTAAAACAAACAAACAAAAAGTAGCTTAAGGTGGATTGGTCTTTAGTGTTTAACAGCCGAACTGAATTTGATGTCATTAACGATTTGGATGCATCTTATTTGCTTACGTTTTGTTCAAGACTTTCTGTTCATTGAAAACAATGTAGTTGAATGTGTTTGTGCTCCTTCTACTTTCTTTGTCTACAATTTTAACCCAAATTTCCACACTTATGTAAAAGTTACCCTGATAGTATCTTTGAATTGATATTTTTATTCTACTATTTGACTACTTTTAAGCTTTTAACCCAAATGACTAGAAAATCGCAGATACGAAATCACCAAAATTATATAACAAATCAAAACTGATAGTTTCAAGATATTTTCCAAATGTATCGGCCTATCTGGGGAATATATATGATCTGTCATACACTTATGACCAGTTTGGTGATCATCTATTAAAGACAGGAAATTGACAAAAATATTGCTTTTAGGCCGGTGATGTAAAGTGAATTTTATCCTAAAAAGTAGTCTCATTAATTATGACTCTACCCCCATAATATCTTCTAGTTTTACTGTGTTACCTAACGTTCTTCCACAAATAAAAGTTTCTTCTTCTTTTAACATTATTGTTTATGTTGTTTCTTTATACTTTTATTCTCTGTTAGATAACAAACATTCTGAAAATTGCTCTTCTCTACTTCTTTTTAGAGATGTGATTCTATGACTTATCTCTTTATGATGAATGTAACTGTCGAATACGTTAAATTGGTGTAAAAATGATTATTTATTAAGAGATACGTTATTTATATACGGAATTGTTGATGAAAATCGTTCTTTTGATGGAAGATTTAAGGGAAATGGAATTACACTTATGTCTTTGTGAAAAAAAGTAGAAATATTATAATCTACTTTGAATTTATGCAATTCCACCCAATAACATATCTATATAAAAAGGGTGATGGTGAAAAAAGGTTTGGAAAACGAAATGTGAGGACTATGTTATGTTTCAACATAAACAAATGGAAAATAAATTACAAGAAAATATATATGAATAATCAGTGGTGTCTAGAAGCCTCTCTAGTATAGGGACATTTCAATAAATATGTAAATTTAAAATATTAAAATTGTTGAAAAAGTCAGCAAAGACGTCTCTCACGTCTGTTTAACTTTTTTTGATTATTTTTACGTTCGTTTGCCGACTTACTTCTTCTATAAATATGATGCTATGCATCATTTGTAAAGAACATCGATAAGAGATTTCTCTCTTCTCTCTCCTCTTTTCTTCTGAGTAAAATTATCAGTTTAATTTTATCTCTCTAGATATTTTTTATAACACGTTATCAGCACGATCATCTCTCCAAATACCAGTTTAATACTGCGTTATTATACCGTCCAGGTAAAAGTTTATTTATTTTATTATATCAATTTAATTATTTAAGGAGTGGTAGATTATACCTCCTCCTGCATTATTATTTATGGAGTAGTAGGTTATACCTCTTCCCGTCATATTATTTACTTTATTTTATTATGTCAATTTAATTATTTATGAAGTGGTAGGTTATACCTCCTCCCGCGATATTATGGAGTGGTAGGTTATACCTCCTCCCGCGATATTATGGAGTGGTAGGTTATACCTCCTCCCGCGATATTATTTATGAAGTGGTAGGTTATACCTCCTCCCGTGATATTATTTAATTTATTTTATTATATCAATTTAATTATTTATGGAGTGGTAGGTTATAGCTCCTCCCACGATATTATTTATGGAGTGGTAGGTTATACCTCCTCCCGCGATATTATGGAGTGGCAGGTTATACCTCTTCCCGCGATATTATTTATGGAGTGGTAGGTTATACCTCCTCCCGTGATATTATTTACTTTATTTTATTATGTCAATTTAATTATTTATAGAGTGATAGGTTATACCTCCTCCCACGATATTATTTATAGAGTGGTTGGTTATACCTCCTCCCACGATATTGTGGAGTGGTAGGTTATACCTTCTCCCGTGATATTATTTATGGAGTGGTAGGTTATACCTCCTCCCGTGATATTATTTACTTTATTTTATTATGCCAATTTAATTATTTATAGAGTGGTAGATTATGTCTCCTCCTTAATCGAGTGGTAGGCACTACCTCCTCGAAATAATGTGGTAGGCGTTGCCTCTTCAATCACATGGACGGTCTTACCTCTTAAGATGATTATTTATTTATTTAATTTATTATATATGCACATGCTTTTATTATCATTAATAATTTTTAAGATGATGCTTAAAATGTTATAACAATTGATTTAATTATTATATAGATATCATGTCAAACTTGGCAAAACTTGATATCATTGCCCTCGATGTATCTGGAAAAAATTATATGACTTGGGCATCAGATGCAAAGATGCATCTGAGATCGAATGGCCTTCTTAAAGCCATCGATCCATCGGAAACGATGTCAAATGAGAATAAGGCTAAGGCCATGGTGTTTTTACGCCACCATCTTCACGATACGTTAAAAAATGAATATATCACAAAAGAAGATCCTTCGGATCTTTGGCAATCATTAAGAGATAGGTTTGATCATCAGAAAATTGTGATCTTACCTAAGGCTCGATATGATTGGTTACACCTCCGATTTATAGACTATAAAAGTATTGGTGAATATAATTCTGTGTTGTTCGGAATTACTTCCAAAATGATGTTATGTGGTGATAAAATGAGCGATTATGATATGATTGAAAAAACACTCTCCACATTCCATTATGGAAATGTAGTCCTACAAGAGCAATATCGGGCTAAAAGATATATTGGCTACTCGGAGTTAATGCAAGTACTCCTTGTAGTAGAGCAAAATAACCTCGTGATGTTAAATCATCAATCTCGTCCAGCTGGATCGGCTCTATTCCCAGAAGTGAATGTGGTAGCATCCAGTAATAATAATAATTATCAAGGATGAGGACGTATACGCGGCAGAAGCCGTAGTAGAGGTCGTGGACGTGGACAAGGAATGGGTTTTAACATTGAAAAAAATAAGAATTTCCAAATAAATGAGGGTGGTGGGACAATACGAAAATCGACCAAGAACACTTGTTACAGATGTGGCATGAAAGAGCATTGAGAACGTACATGTCGTACGCCCAAATATTTCGTCAATCTGTATCAAGAGTCAATAAAGCCCAAGAGTAATAATGTTAAAACCAACTTCGCCGATGATGAAGTTAGACTTTCCTTTAGTGGTCTAAATGATGATACTCATCTGGATATCATAGATTTTCTTGTTGATCCCGAAAGTATCAACGAGGATTAAAACGATTATGATCGATGAGAAATGAAAAGCTGCCAATAAGACATGTATAATATGTTTGTGTAGCAAAACTTAACGATGGTTTTAGTAGTTTATGAAATATCCTTTGCTTTAAACTATTAATGCATCTCTATAAATTATGACACAGAAAATGTCACAAATTGGAATTGATGAAGAAGATATCTGTCTAGCAGATAGTGCTACAACGCATAATATACTTAAAGATAGACGATATTTCTCCTATCTTGATTTAAGTGACTCCGCTGAAAGCGTGAGTACTATATCAGAGAATGCAAAGATAATACTGGGCTCTGGAAAAACAGTTTTTCGATGCCAAAAGGCACGAAATTTGAAATAAATAATGCATTATATTCTCCTAAGTCTCATATAAACTTGTTAAGTTTTAAAGATATCCATAAAAATGGATATCATATAGAGACTATGAGTAAAAATAATATTGAATATCTTTGCATTATATCTGAGAGGAAACATATATTGGAAAATTGGTCAATGTTATCCTCTAGATTATATTATACAAAGATAAGCATAGTTGAATCATATGCTATAGTAAACCAGAAGTTTACTAGTACTTTTAAAGTCTGACATGAAAGATTAGGCCATCCTTGATCAATTATGATGATGAGAATTATGCAAAATTGTAATGGTCACCCATTGAAAAATGAGAAGATTTTTCAATCAGGAAAGTTTTCATGTAAATAATGTTCTCAAGGAAAACTCATAACACGACCATCAATAACTAAAGTTGGGAATGAATCTCCAGTATTCTTAGAGAGAATACATGGTGACATATGTGGATCTATTCATCCATCGTGCGAGCCGCTTCGATACTTTATGGTATTGATTGACGCATCAAGTAGATGGTCATATGTTTATCTTTTGACAACAAGAAATACGGTTTTCGCAAAATTCATTACCCTAATAATCAGATTTTGAAAGCACAATTTCCTGATTATGTCATAAAGAAAGCTAGGCTTGATAACGCTGGTGAATTCACTTCAAAAGCTTTTGATAATTATTGTATGTCAATGGGAATTGATGTTGAACATCCAGTGCCCCATGTGCATACAAAAAATGGGATGGCCGAAGTTTGATTAAACGATTGCAATTGATTGCAAAACCGTTAATATTGAGAACAAATCTCCCAATTTCTGTATGGGGTCATGCTATACTGCATGCAACTACATTGGTCCAGATTAGACCAAGTGCGTATAATAAATATTCCCCATTGGAGTTGACATCTGGTCAACAACCAACTATATCCCATCTTCGAGTTTTTAGGTGCGTGGTTTATGTCCCAATAGCTCCACCACAAAGAACAAAAATGGGACCACAAAGGAGAATGGAAATATATATTGGGTATACATCACCAAGTATAATTCGATATCTTGAACCTCGAACTGGTGATATGTTTACGGCATATTTTGCCGATTGCCATTTTAATGAAGATGAATTTCTAGCGTTAGGGGGAGGAATTAAAGAAAAATCAAAAGATGTTACATGGTGTACACGAAATTTGATACATCTTGACCCCCCTAGAAATCAAAGTGAGCTGGAAGTTTAGAAAATTATACATTTACAGAATATGGCAAATGAATTACCAGATACGAAAAAGGTGACGAAATCGTATATACCCGCTGCAAATGCTCCATCAAGAATTGATATTACAAAGGAACCATTTGATGGAAATAAAATAAATGATCTAAAAGTTCAATTGAAAAGGGGGAGGCCGATGGGATCTAAAGATAAAAATCTTCGAAAGAAAAAGAAATTGGGAAGAATCAGTAAAGATCTCTCAAAAGTATTACATCATGCAGATATTCAAGAAAATGAGAAGGTTCTTGAAAAATCTGATGATGAAAGTCTTCTTGAGGAAGAATATGATATAGAAAATTGTGAAACATCCATTAATTACGCCCAAGATAGAAAAATCTGGGTTAGAAATAAAATAGAAGATGTGGATGGAACATTTTTATTTTCTATATCTAAAGAAATTGATGATGAATATAATGATCCGGACCCAAGATCATTATCAGAATGTCGGGCGAGACCCGACTGGGAGAAATGGCAAAAAGCCATGAAAGATGAATTACTCTCTCTCAATAAAAGAAATGTATTTTGACATGTTATCATTACACCAGAAGATGTAATGCCTGTCGGATGCAAATGGGTTTTCGTAAGAAAACAAAATAAAGAAAACGAGATCATAAGATATAAAGCACGACTTGTGGCACAAGGTTTCTCTCAAAGATCGGAAATTGATTATGATGAAATATATTCCCCGGTTATGGATGCAATTACGTTTAGATACTTGATGAGTATAACAACATCCAAAAATTTAGAGATGTACCTTATAGATGTCGTGGCTGCATATCTATATGGATCACTTGATAGTGACATATATATGAAAATTCCCGATGGATTTAAAATCCTAGAAGGAACCAAGATCTCGGAAAAATCAAAGGATTTTTGTTCGGTCAAATTACAGCGATCACTTTACGGATTAAAACAATCCGGACGCATGTGGTATAATCGCTTAAGCGAATATTTGTTAAAAAGGGAATATGTTTATCAAGAAATCCTCATTAGGATTTGTTATTATCGCTGTATATGTTGATGATCTGAACATTATTGGAACATGATCATGAACCCATATGAGAGAAGAGTTTGAAATAAAAGACCTTGGTAAGAAAACTTTTTGTCTCGGGCTTCAAATAGAACATCTCAATGGTGAAATATTTGTGCATCAATCAAATTATACCAAAAGGGTATTAAAATGCTTTAATATGGATAAAACAAATTCTTTGAGTACTCCAATGGTCAATAGATCACTTATTGTTGATAAGGATCCATTGCGACCTTGTGATGATAACAAGGAAATTTTAGATTGTGAAATACCTTATATGAACACTATTGGTGCGCTAATGTATGTTGCTAATTGTACTAGACCAGATATTGTTTTTGCTACTAACTTACTTGTAAGGTATAATTCAGCCCCTACGCGAAGACATTGGACCGGAATAAAACAAATATTTCGTTATCTTTAACGTACAATTGACTTGGGATTATATTATCCCAAAAATTTCTTGTTTGGTCTAGTTGGTTTTGCAGATGCAGGATATTTATCAGATCCGCATAAAGCTCGATCACAAACCGGATACGTTTTTACATTAGGAGGTACTACGATCTCGTAGTGTTCACAAAAACAGACATTGGTTGCCACTTCCTCAAATCATGCGGAAATTATCGCACTCAATTAGGCATGTAAAGAATGTGTATGGCTCAAGTACATGACTCATCATATACAAGAAGCTAGTGGAATCAATACAAATAAAGAATCAACAAAATTGTTTGAGGATAATACTGCATGTGTCGCTCAACTTAAGGAAGGTTATATCAAGAGCGATAGGACGAAACATATCCCACCAAGATTTTTCTCATATACTCAATAGCTTGTGAAAAATCAAATAGTCAACATTGAGTATATTCGCTCAACCGACAATGCAGCAGATTTGTTCACAAAGGCGCTTCCTACAACAACGTTCAGAAAGCATGTTCAGAATATTGGAATGCGCCATTTGCGAGATATATAAAGGGAATTATATATATTTTTTTCGAGGGGGAGATTGCGTATCTGTACTCTTTTTTCTTTATCATAATTTTTATCCCATTGAGTTTTTACATGATAAAGTTTTTAACGAGACAGTACGCAATACTTCAATAATGATAGATGATCAAGGGGGAGTGTTGAAAAAGTCAGCAAAGACGTCTGTGACGTCTGTCTGACTTTTTCTTTGATTATCTTTACGTTCGTTTGCCGACTTACTTCTCCTATAAATATGATGCTATGCATCATTTGTAAAGAACATCGATAAGAGATTTCTCTCTTCTCTCTCCTCTTTTCTTCTGAATAAAATTATCAGTTTAATTTTATCTCTCTAGATATTTTTCATAACAAAAATAACTTTTTTAGTAATTTTTTAAAGAATTTTTTTTCAGGGGTTATGTTACACTATTTAACTACTTAGATCTGTTCAGGTCAATAATCTTCTTAACATTAAAGGATAAAAGATAAATGACATTAAAAATGATATCATGGCTAAAAAGTATGAGATGGATATAAAAATTATGATATGGTTAAAAAAATGATGATATTTTATTAAAAAGTATGGCATGACTAAAAAAATTGTGATATACCATTTAGTCAAATATGACATCATAATTTTACATAAATTTATTTTTAAAAAATAAATTAATTAAACATAACATCACAATTTTAAACATAAATTTCTTTTCATAAAATAAATTAATCAAATATGACATGATAATTTTAAACATAAATATGATATGACAATTACAAAAATGATATGATTAAAAACTAATATTATTAAAAAAAATTAATATTCTTTATACATTAGAATAGAAGTGAATTTTGAAAAAAATATTTACATGTTATTAAAAAGATGGTATGGATAAAAAAAATATGAAATGACGTTTCGTCAAATGTGACATGGATAAATGTTTTATGTTTATTTATAGTTTATTTAAAATAAATAAATATTTTCATATAATAGTTTATGGTATTTTTAGAATTTTAATTTTAAGCTGTTAGAGTTAGAAAAAAAACTTTAAAATATGTTATTTTAAAATATTATTTTATTATAAACTGAAAATATATATTTTAAATAGTTTAAAATACATAAAACACAAATATATATTATATAATAAATATATAATATACTATATATCATTTTTAATCAAATATAATAATATTTAAATAGACAAATTATCTAGTAAATCTGTAATAGGCAAAGGGTATAATTTTATTCTCCAAGACGGTATAATTTATTAGGGCTCGAAGAATCTGTAAGGGTTTTTGTCTGAGCTTCATTCAAATTAGAGAGCTTAGCAAAGAAGATTTGCTAAAACAGTGATTGGTTTGTATAGTTTTATTTTGTGTCCTTACTGTAAAATAAAATAAAATAAAATCTTGATTGTTACTTTGAAAAAAAAATCATTAGGAGAAAATAAAAGTATAACATTGGAAGAAAGCGTTGCACAAATCATTCAATGATGGATTTACAAATATTTGAATTCGTTACTAATTGCTTAATGTAAAACAAGGTTTGTTGTAAATTCATCTATCGAAAATTAATGAAGAATATATATAACGATTTCTTTTTAAATTTACTAACAAATTATCAATAATTTTAAAAATAAATTTAAATTTAAAATAATTAAGTAAGACATAGACCCAAGGACATATTTCAGTAACGATTGTGGATTCTAACTTTAAACAGTTTTGGCTTTGGTAGTCTTCAGTGGAAATGGTTTAGGGTGACAGCCAAGTCTGCAAACACTTTTAATTCTGGCAAAGACGATGGATCGGACGACTAGTTTTGGGCGCACTGGTGGTTCTGACGATTACCACCGCAGATGGTGGTGGTGAATCCGACATTTATATAGGTAGACTGGTCAACTTATTTTTAATAGTTGTGATATTATTTAGTAAATATTAAAACCGTTGATTATATTAATTATATTTGTTTGTCAATTATATTTTTCTGTTGTAGTGGTTACGACAAATTATTATTCGTTTAGCTGTTTTACGTACCTGCGGACAATCACATCGGTCAAATATTGTGGCATGTGTCTTAATTTTTTTATCGTTAGTTAAAACAGCGGTATGACTAAACATCTGCGATCAACCGGAATTGCAACCGTCGGCGACAGACAAACGAATAATATAATTTTTTTGATCGGTAGTTAAAACAGCGGTGCGACTAAACATCTGCGATCAACCGGAATTGCAATCGTCGGCGACAGAAAAACGAACAATATAATTTTTTTGATCGGTAGTTAAAACAGCGGTGCGACTAAACATCTGCGATCAACCGGAATTGCAATCGTCGGCGACAGACAAACGAATAATATATATCGCAGCTGCAGTGTTGACCGTAGCCACAGTCGCAGCCGCCGACGGCAAACAGACAAACAATGTTATAATTATCATCATTTTCCAAGATCATTAACTACATTATTATCATCACTTATTACAACTATTGACTATATTGTTATCATCATCGTTGTAGAATCTAAATAGTAATTTTGATGTGTATAAATAATCATGTATCACTGAAGTTATTTATCAAATTAAAAAATTATTATTTCATAATATATATATATATATGAATAAACCATTGCTAAATTACAATGAACTACAAGTTATTTTGCCATAATTCCTAAGTGAGACTTTTGTATTATAATTTAGCAATGATTTCACAAATTTGAGTGAAATCGTTGTTGGTTATTTTATTATTAATTTAAAAAATAATAAAATATATTTAGGGATAACGATTTATTTTTTCATCGTAATATTATATACCATCAGATATTCACATTTCTTTCTAAAATAAAATTTTCAAACTTATTTCTCCATGCGACAAAAGTTCAAAATCTATTTATACACATACATGAATTTTAATGATTGGAATAAGCAATATATCTGTCAATGTGTATGTGTGTTTACATTTGGAACTTTTAAATCATGAAAAAATAGAGTTTCAACTTTTATTTCGGCAATTGATTGTGATAAACAGATTGTTAGCAGTAATGAAACGTCGTTAATTTTTCTTTAACTTTGAAATAAAGTTTTAAATCTCATCAATTTTTGGTACTAATAATTATACGGTGTAGATTTACGGCGAGTTTATGGTTATTCAACGAAAACATATTATATATATTGTAGAATAAAACAGTTTGAGGTTTATAATTTAACTGAATACTACAACAATTTCTTGGTAAATTGTTATGTAAAATTTGTAATCTCTCAATAACTTCTTTAAAATGTAAAACTGCACGAAATATGTTTCTTTGGCATCTATGACACAGTTTCTACTCATTTTTTATAACTTTAATTTTACGAAAATATTGATAATATGTATATCACAATTTTTTTATATAGAATTTTGTAACAATTTAGTTAAGCATAGAACATAAAACTAAACATTAAATCATAAAATTTCAAAAGGGCAATTGTCTAAAATAGTTTTTTTCAAGTTTTTATTCTAAAAATAGCATCATTAGTTTAAATTTATAATTATAGCATAAATTTATGATTAAAATACATTAAAAGTTCTTTTTAATAGAAAAAATGTAAATTCTAAATTGGAAAAAATGAACCCAAATATAATATTTTAAGTTTATGTATAATTTGTTTAAAGTAAATAAGTATTTTTATTTGTGCTATTTTTAGAATTTTAATTTTATAGTGCTTTAGAATAAAAATTTTAAAAATATTATTTTAGAGTATTACTCATTTCAAAATTATAAGTATACATAATGATACAATTCAGTTGGAAGAATTTGTGATAGATTTTTTTAAAATATTTTTTTGAAAACTGAAAGTCTTATTTTTCCATTTGGAAGAATTTGGAAGAATTTTTGATAGATGATAGATGATTTAGTGGTTACCGAATGTTGTTTCTAAATTGGCAAAAAACTGATCTCATATTTAGATTTGATATTAAGTTATAAGTGTACTTAAAAGTTTAATAGTGCTTAATCAGTATATAACATTCTATACGTAAAATTATAACGTTTGAGACAGAAATCCATAGAAAGGTTTGGAACCAATGTTGAGAGAAACATTCATGAATCCTAATATTTGCATAAATGAAAGTAGTTTTGTCATTTATCATTTAACTTAAATGATATTTTTTGAAAAGGTCTATCATTTAAAGATATTTTTGAAAAGTGATATTCTAAAATGGTATTTTTTAAATGGTCCCATGAAATAATTTGTTGGCTGTGACTTGTTTAAAGCTATTGATTGTACAACAAAAAAGCTATTGATTGTACAACAAAAAAGCTATTGATTGTACAAAAAAACTTAAAATCTTGGCTGCGAAAAATTTCAAAAATTTTGAGTGATTATAGAAAATTTAAAACGTAATTGGCTAGAATTTGACTTTAGTTTTTAGTTATAACCATAAATATCATTATTTCTCATATTGTATTACTCATTCGAGAGATTTTATATGAATGGTTACTGTGAGGTTTTTTGGTTTAAACTCAAAGTAACTTTGAAGTTACTAAAAGTGAAAAACAGCAAAGTATAAGTGAAAAAAAGTAAACTAGAGATCAAGTCTGTAGTTTCAAGAAGTGAAAGAAGATGCTTTGTCAGCCTAATAAGGTAACAAAGTTTCTCTTCTAATCCCTAAAGGTCCTCGTACAAAAAGGAATTGAAGACTGGCCAATGATCACGTGAAGCAGCCGCCTCTCACTTTGCTGGTCAGACATGAAGATATCGACATCCAAGACATAGTGTACAAGGCTGTCGGAAAATTAATGTTTGTTGTCTCAGTTTACTTATAAGTTGCTCTGCTGTATTACTTAAAGAGTAATAGAGAGCAACAAGAGAAATAGAAAAGAGGTGAGAACGAACCAAAAGAGAAAGGAGAGTAGAGAAAAAATCTTGTAACAGAACAAAAACAAGAAATTTTAGTGGATTTCCGAGTTAACATTTCAGCGAGATGTAAGGATACCGGTTTGAAAAACTCGTGATTGTTGTGTGTTGTTTCTTCTTCTTTGTTTGATAACACAAAAGTGAGTGAATGAGATATAACATGTTTTTTTTTTTTTGTTAAATAGCTCTCTGACATTAAAGCAGACTCTTTTTTTTCTGTCGAAACAGTTTGTTTTCCTTTTGTTAGCATTTCTTTGCTATATTGGTTAGCAAGCGATGTAGTCACTTTGAAATGCTTTGTTGCAAAATAAAATTATAATAATAATAAACGGTTTATTTGTAGGATTTAACAATAAATTAGATTTAGTGTTGGTAATTAATTAAGTAGATGATCAATTGTTCATGTCTTTCCACATGATATATGAATTTGTCGTTGGAAAGCAAACTAAGTATCCAGCAAGGGTAGACTTTATTCTAATGTCAATACGAAATATATTTTATATCATTCTATATATATACAATTATATAAATATATTTTATATCATTCTATATACAAATATATAAAATTTTAACCATTCTATTTTTATTTTTTAAAATATATTCAGTTAGATAACAAAAAATTATTAAATTTTATATAAATGTAAAAATTTATTTTTTTGTTCGTATATCGCATACTAATATATTAGTATATTCTTTAGTTATATTTTAGTATTTGTAGTAGCAGTGGACAATAAAACAGGAAATAAACGATTGAATAGAATTTGCAGAGAACAAGGTATATAATATATTAATATATATATATATATACATATATATAAGTATTTTGGACAGCAAATCTCAAAAGGATATCTAATCCCAAAATGTAAAAGATTTGGGAATCGTTCTACTTAAAGCATACTTACTTATTTCGTAAACTATATGACTCTTTGTTATTATCTGGATTCAGGACAAACGTATATAGGGACAATAACTATACATTTATAATAACACAAAAAGTGACAAGGTTTATGTATCAAATGTTAAACTGTATGCTTATATTTATATATCTTTAAATTGATATATGGTTATAGGAAGAAAATGTTTATACTAAAGCTATAAAAACAGCAATAATTTAGACAGATTCTAGATAACTTATTGGCAAGTACACATCTTGCACTTTCAACTTAAGATAGGAACAATATTATTATAATAAAAAGTTATTTCATAGAATCGTGCAAACTTTATCTTTGATGGACTAAAAAGTTACCAAAAAGGAGGAAAATATATATAAAATGTAGAAAAATATTATAAAATCTCAAAAACTAATAATGATATGATCAAAGTAGTTGTCAAGTTGCATCTCACGTGGAAACGTTGGATTCGAATTTTTATTTTATTTGATTTACTTGTACGACTTAAATCGTTAACATGTTATATCTTTTTTGTTGTTGTTAAGCTGCCGTATTCTAATCAAACTTCCTCGTTAATTTTCAATAATTCTAGATAATTATGAGTTATACATATGGAATATTTTTAATATATTATTTGAAAAATAATTTAAAAAAAAAAAAATTTTATCGAACGTGTTATTAATAGAAATATCATGTTATTAATAGAAATATCGTGATAACGTGTCATCGTTACAGTTTTAAATAAATATTTAAATGAGTTTAACTTACTAAAACAATTATGATACATGTCATTGTTATTAATTTAGTTAGATAATTATTATAATTTATTAAACTAATAAAAAAATATTATAAAATTCATAAAAATAATTTTTTTTCTTTTCTTAATTTATATATACAAAATTATTATTAAAAATAATTTTAAATAGCGTTAAAATTATATAAATACTTAATTTATATTTAATAATAAAAAATATTATATAATTTCCTAATATCTTTTTTACACAAAAATAGATATAAATATAGTTTAAAACTATACGAGGAAATTCACCCAAGATTTCGGTATAAGTAGCGCAAAAAAAAAGCAACCAAATAAATAGCAAGTTTCGTGTCATGTTGTCATCAACTAGACCTACAGAACTTTTTTGCAGTAAGTCACTTCTTAAAATGAGTTACAATTTGATTGACTGATAATATAGGTCACTATGATTTTTTAACCTCAATCAAACAAATAATAAAAACTAATATTCATAAATGCATTCATTCTAAAACTACATAAATTTAATCATTTTTGACAATGACATTCCAAAAATGTCTCTATATCTAACAAGAATCTTATTCTTTCGATCACTATAAGTTTCTTCATCTAACATCTTCCGTAAATAACAAATATGGAAGTATTGTCATTTCTATATATTAATTTATATTTTTTTAACTAATATTTATTTTTTATATGAGTCATCTACTACTATAAATTAATATGTCCGGATATCTCTAATATATTAATTGAGAATTATTTTAATAAAAAAATTTCAGCTTTATCTATCATTTACAAATGTGTAATGTTAACTTGTCACACCATTAGAATATTTTAAAACAATTATTATATAAAATATAATTTATTGGAATAGTTATAAAAATTATATTAAAAAATATTTAACAATATATTATATGCAAATTTTTAATATTTTGATATAAAAAACAAACACAATATAAAAAACTATTATAGATTTTAAAAATTAGTCAAACAAAATATAACCAAAATATTTGATTTAATTGAATATATCACATCAATAATTCTTTATCTATTTAATATTAAATTTAAATTTATTTATATAATATAATTTTATTATCTATTTTATTTATATATTCAATATTAAAAAAATTAAATTATTTTAGTAAAAAAGAAATTATACACATATCTGATTCATATTTATTAAATAAATAATTAATTAGAAAATATGAAAATTTTTATAATCTATTTATAAAAAATAAATCTAGACATTGGTCTCAATCTAGTTATACATAGAAATTAGAACATTAGCTTCTATTAGATACAGACGAAAAAGAAAGTTTTCTCAGACATACGATTTAATCATACATTTTTTTTTTTTTTGTCATCTTTCCACAATAAATCGGTCCAATAATTTAATATTTTTATACGAATATTTAACAAATTTATATGAAAAAGATGAAATCAAACTTGAAAGATGGTACAAGGGATGATTTAGCTCTCCCCAATCATACATTTCTTATCGTACAAACATATATTAGCATAATAACATGCTGTCATGCTGAGCTGCTAATATAATATGAAAACCCGTACGAAACACGGAGTTTATATGATCTCCAACAGACAGATATTTATTAGCTGTTCCAATTGAATAATTAATTACATCGGATTAAAAAGTTATTAGTGTCTAATCATTCAATTAAAAATTGTTTATGTATAATGGTGAACGAATTGGTGACGTCTTAAAGTCACATCTTTGCATTTCATGTAATCTCTAAGCCGTTTGCTACTTTCACATCTGCCACTCTGAAATTATAGATTTGCATTGCAAACAAAATATGATTAAAATAACTTGAAACAAAAAAATTGTGATATCATATTTCGGTTTGCTGCTTAAACTTTCATCAAAAATTGTATCAACATGAAATATTTAGTTAATACCAATGGGTTTAGATAATGGCATGCATCATGCATGTAACATATTGTGGTTAGTATTATTGTTGCATCAGCACTAAATTCAATTGCTCATATTGTATTTTACCGGAAAAGTAAGATACGATTGATACTCTTTTTAACTCATTTTAGCATTTATGAGTTATTATCTTTGACTAACAAGTGGATCGGTCAGTCGGTCACGGTCGGCATGAAAAAAAAACCCTAAATCTGATCTTAGTTATACAGTTAAAATTTTTTAATGTTTGTAGTGCTAATTAGCTACCATGTTTCTTATCTCATTCAAACAAAATATTCGAAAGTTGTATTTAAATTATGATTCACCATTATAGCACGTCTCTAGTTTTGCCAGGGACTTAATAAAAATCAAACTTAACAACCATCTCATTCCCTTTGTTGGATGTTACTCAAAATGTTAATTTTTGGAAACAAAAATTATTTAATATGTTTGCATTCTTAGTAATATCCTAAAATATTATTTTTAAAAAAAATTCTTTCAAATCTAATACGTTAAAATTAAAATCCCAAAAATATCACAAATAATTATATAAAAATACTTTTTTATTGTAAATAGATTATACATAAACTTAAAACATTACATTTGGGTTCATTTTTTTCTAATTTACGGTTAATTTTTTCTATTAATATATAGTTTTAATACATTTAATCTTAAATTAGTGATATTATTAGAAATGTAAACTAATGATGTTATTTTTGAAACAAAAACTTAAAAATATGTTATTTTAGAGAATTATCATTTTCAAAATACTACAATTTTAAGTTATTTTTCAAAGACTAGTTTTTTTTGTTAGAAATACCACAAATCTAATATCAAAAAGTACTAAAAATATTTCATATCGAAGAAAATTCTAATATATGCACTTAAATATAATGTTTTCGTTTTTTTATTTAAGGTGATAAATATTTTTACACATTGCTTTATATTATTTTGGAAGAAAAAACTAATAAACTGTTTAAAAAATATATATAAAAATATGTTATCATGTTGAATAGGGTAACTGAAGCAAGAACATTTGTTTTACTCAAACAAATGCTCTGATTATTTTTGGTAGAAATTTTCTATCCGACTATGGAATATGAAAAGGACATTATATATATTAATTTAGAAGACGAACAGTAAAAACAATACATATATATATATATATATATATATATATTTTTAATCGAGGAGATGAGCACTAAAAACCATGAAAAAACAATTTATGTGTCGCTTGAAAGCAAATTATTTAAAGGAGATAGGATTTAAATAAGGATAAGTATTTATTTTTTCAGTATATAAATTATCTCCTCCCTGACCTAATACATGCCACAAATAGATGTTGTCCAATTTGACCATATATAATTAATCGTCCATAATTAAACCGGAAACCAAACTAAAAAAGTTTTGGATTATCGACCACGATTCGAAAATCTCATTTTACATATGTTTTCGTTTGGCTCTCGGACCATAATCTAATGACAACAATTATTAAAACGAATTTAGAAGAAAGAGTACTTAATAACATCTTACATAGACCTAAAGAGACAGAGAATGATAAGACCACATGACTCATGGTGACGCACAAAGACCATAAACTCTTTTGTAATTATTAATTAGTTTATTTCTATACATTATTGCCATAATTCCTTATGTGGAATCCAACGAATCTTGTACGACAACAACAACGATTAGTGTAAGATCGCATGTACAAATGTCCTCGACACTTGGAGAAACCTTAGTGGTTCAATTATGAAGCACCATCCAATTCTATACTTTTAATTGTGCTTGTTAATTAAGGAAGTTAAATAGTAGTAACAATAATCATAATCTGCATTCAAATCCTATATCATATACGTGGCAACAAATACAAGTTCCAAATAACTTTAGCATAAAAGGTTTATTCTTATAGAATTTGATGCTCGGTTACAACCATGTTACCCAATGCCTTAACATTATTCCTTTAATCTTGCATCAAAATTGAAAACTGATTATGAGAATTAATGATGGAGCTTGGGCGACTAATTATACCATTTAAACAATCCGGTTTAGTTTAGTTTGTAAATTCGAATAGAATCATCTAATTCGTCTACTTAAGTTCTAATTAAACCTTCTTTTCTTTGTAGTAAATACTAATTTATATACACTTCTTATGGGGGTAAAAATATTCGTAAATAATATAATATTTTTATTAGTAAATATAAATTAGATATTTATATAAATTTATAATATTAATTTTTGTATATGTAAATTAAAAAAATAAAAATAATTATTTTTTATGAATTTAATAGTATTTTTGATAATTTAATAAAATATATTAATTTATAATCAAATTAATAACAATATGATATATTATAATTATTTTAGTAATTTAAATTCATATATATTTTTTTATTTGAATTTCACTGTGATGATGGCACGTTAGCATGATATTTCTATTAATAACACATTACTATGAAATTATTTTCATAAAATGTTTTTCAAATAATATATTAAGATTGTTTTTCCTTACAATACAATTCTATTGTATTATTCTTCTTTGCATAATATTTGTTGCATAGGTTGATTATTCTTATTACTAATTAAGTACTTGTAGAACACTTTTGTATTTTGGTATATATATATATATATATATATATATATATATATATATATATTTGTGAACTCCCAAAGAATTGTCTTTTAAGATAGTGATAACCTTATAATTTTGATTTAGAAAGAACACAACTCTAAAAATGTAAAAGATCTTTGTCTTGTCACTAGTCTCTATCTCTATACAAAACAAAAAAATGTGGTGGAGCCAGAGAGTTAGAATGAGTGCATATATAAATATTGAAAGGGGCAGAGAGAAAACACAACACAAAGACAAAACAGAGGAACAAACAACACATAGGTTTCATAAGTCATAGAACACAGAAAGAGATTGGGGAGGTCTGAGGGAGAAGAGAAGACATTAATTCGCTCTTTTTTTTAAAGCTTTCACTAAAAGAAAAGATGAGTTTGTGGGGAATGATGGAAGGAGGTTGGGGAATGGTAGAAGAAGGATGGAGAAAAGGGCCTTGGACTGCTGAAGAAGACCGACTTTTGATCGATTACGTGCGGCTTCACGGTGAAGGTCGATGGAACTCTGTGGCGAGGCTGGCCGGATTGAAGAGAAATGGTAAAAGCTGTAGGTTAAGATGGGTTAATTACTTAAGACCAGACCTCAAGAGAGGACAAATCACTCCTCATGAAGAAACCATTATCCTTGAGTTACATGCTAAGTGGGGAAACAGGTAATTAAATTTTAAACTTTTATTGTTTATTTTGCATAGAATAAAGTGTGTTTTCTTCAAATAAAACCGCAACAATTGTTTCTAAAATAAGTAACTTGTGTCTTTTTTACAATAAGGTTTATTGTCTGATAATTTTGTAACTATAGGTGGTCAACAATTGCTCGTAGTTTACCTGGAAGAACAGATAACGAAATCAAGAATTATTGGAGAACCCATTTCAAGAAAAGGACAAAATCTCCAAAAAACAATGCGGAGAAGACGAAAAACAGAATCTTGAAGAAGCAAAAGTTTCAACAGCAAAGAGAGATGGAGTTGAAGCAAGACCAACAGTTGTTTCAATTCAACCAAATCGACATAAAAAAGATCATGTCTTTACTAGAAGATGACAATAACAATAACAATGGTGGTGATAATAACTTCAGTAGCAGTAGTAGCGGTAGTAATGGCGAAGGCGGTGCGTTCTATGTTCCTACTCAGATCACACATTTTGATTATGACCCAAATGCTAACTCGTATTACCCGGTGGTTCCGGGTCCAATACCTGATGCTATTGTGAATACTGAAGATTACTCGATTTGGGATGGTTTATGGAATCTGGATTTGGATGGACAAGGAAGTTTTGGTGGTGTTTCTTGTGGTGCAAGGAAGCACTGTCTCAAGAACTTAGCCATTCCCTTCTGTTAACTTAACCTTTTAAGTATCTTATCTGCCAGAAAATGGAAAAATAAAAATAAAACTTAGAGTGATAAGTTAGGTCGAGTTTGAAGTCTAGTTTTGTTTCATCTATTTCGGTTTTGGGTTTAATAACATAAGTAGTTTTGGTATGCATTGTGTGTGATGTAAGAAACTCTTTATATTTGAGATATGACAAGTTATAAGAGTCATGTATTACGTAGGAAATCTGGAAGAATGATTTGTTAATTGTAGTATAACTTATTTCACTCGAATATATCAAATGAAAATTTGGTCTTAGTTTGCAAAAGTCAGTGAAAACAAAAAAATATCTTCTTAATGGGATGAATATAATGTGATAATTATTCCAACTCGGATTATTTTATTGAGTTTTTAGTAGATTAATATAACTTTTATGAATTTGTCTAGATTAGGATTCCAATTGCTTTTTCTTCATTCAATAAGCCTCTTGTTAAACTTTAAATATAATCTTGTTATACTTATATACATAGTCAATTGAATAATCTTCCGGATCATTAGACATATCATGAAACCTGTCCGATCATTTTTTTTTAATTCTTGTTAATCTATATTTTGTGTTAGTTTTTTTAATTTTTTGCCAAAACTTATAAAACTTCAAGAATCAATATTTTATTTTAATAAAATACATTAAAAACTAGTTGATCCATCATTATACAATGGCAATAAATGAATTTCTAATTTATTATAAATTTAATATTTTTTTTATTTATATAAAAGTATGTGATATACATAAACTAAATAATTTTCTAAGAAAATTTATTAAATTAAATATTTTTAGTTCATTTTTAAATTTAAAAAAAAAAAATTTTATATATTAGTGGATGAATATGTTACATGTGTTCTACTAAAAATATAATCTCATGTTTTCAACCAAAAATATAATTTTATGGTTTTTCGTCAAAAATAAGTCTCAACTCATATATGAAAATTTTGAGAAGAGTTATAGATACCTTCGATAATAGAGAGTAATTGATAAGTTGCGGATTGCATTGTTATGTATAAAAATGTCGAGAACCTGAAATGTTGACAACTCTCTATTCTATACGAATAAAGAGAGTTTAAGAAATGCAAAAGCTTCTTTGATATAAATTCAATAAGTCGACTCAACTACAAATAGAACTAAACCACCTAAGTTTAAACGAATTAGGAAAATTCCAGAATCATAAACAAACTTTCTTCTATAAAAGATGCATAAACAAAAGTGTAGCAAACTGAAAAGGACAATAATGCCCTGCATCACTCAGGTCGTCTCTTTTCATAAATTCGTAAACCACCCAAAGTTGGCCTTTCGTATTTACTGCTTAACAATTTTTTTAGTGTTTATAATTCTTAGTTGACTTAATTAAGATATAAAAAATTATTAAACATTATAAATTTATAACTAATAAGTATTACTAAATAATAAGTATATGTTATGTGGTAATCCATGATCCACGTCTTAACATAGACTTTGAAAGCTACCGTTGCTACTAAAATATGTGCATTTATAATTTATCGTTCGTCATTTTAGAAAAAAAAAGTCTGCTTGTTCTATTTTGCTGAATGTGAACTCTGAAATAAAATGCATTCAAGATCGTATTTGTTCGTGATTACAATTTTTTAAGCTACTGGTGAAAACTGATAATGATGACAGTTTATGAATTGAAAAAAATATATTATTTAATCACATAAAGATTAAAGATTATGATACATAATTTGATGTAGTAATAAAGATTAACATAATGTAATTTTCTAATATAGCATATTTTTAATTTTTTTGTTTCAAAATAACATTATTAATTTGTGATATATACAAAAATCAATCAACTATATACTTATAATATTTACAAATAGTTACTTATAATATCTTTTATGATTTTTTTTCCTTCTATACATCTTCGCAAGTTCAATGGAGTGATGTAGTAAAATGCTGGAAACATTCAGATTGAAATGGCTAAAATTGTTGTGGATAATGAATTGTAATAAAGATTGAAAATCTTAAATTTTATACATATATTTTCGTTTTTGTGTTATTTTATATATATATTGGTTGCTGAGTGTAAACCAACGTGGAATTAAATTACAAAACAATGAATTTATTATGTCATATAAAGAATACGAATTAATTAATTTTTCGTCGAAAAAAAACATTGTCGATAGGAATTAGCAGATTTTCCGTGGATGCAACATAGATTTGAATAAGGGCAAATATCTAAAATAGCACATTTCTAAGTTTTTATTTCAAAAATAGCATCATTAGTTTAAATTTATAATAATAGCACAAATTTAAGATTAAAATGCATTTAAACTATATTTTAAAAGAAAAAAATAAACCCTAAATTGGAAAAATGAACTCAAATACAATATTTTAAGTTTATATATAATTTGTTTAAAATTAATAAGTATTTTTACATAAGTATTTATGCTATATTTGGAAGTTTAATTTTAAGATGTTAAATTTAAAAGAAAAACTTGAAAATATGCTATTTTAGGGTATTAGTTTTGAGAATAATAGAAATATTTTAGATTAAAAGAAAATAAAATCAAAAACGGAAGTGAAGTTACATGATTGTGGCTATGATACTATGATAGATAAATTGGTGAGAGTTTATTAAATTATATAATTATTATTTACTTTTATAACATTGAATGTGCATATACATATTTTATATAATAATAAAGTTTTAACTTAATACATAACTAATGTGATATATACACTAATCAACCAAATATCTACTTATAATATTTCCAAATATTATTGACATCTTCTCTATATCATTTTTTCTCTCTATAAACTATCATATATTCAGCCGAAATATATAGAAAATTAATATTAAGTTCATCTTCTAATAATAGAGTTTAATATTTAACTTAAAAACAACAAAACAGTTAGAAAATAAAAGCGATTTAGTTAATCATCGTACTATCGTTTGCTAGTTGCCACAATTTGCTTTACTACAAAAAAAGAAGGAAAATACTCATTTATTATTTTTGTCTATAACAAATTATGGATATTTTAAAATATGGTTCAAAATGTTTTCCCGAAAGAAACTAATAATGCCAACATTGTACAGGATTCGTCCTTATAAGATCTATTAACCAAATATATTCCTTAGTCAATATATTTGTAACGTATATTACATTTGAACGGATCATGCATAGTTATCTCTTTAATCACCATCCATTCATTTTTTTCATTCTAATTATCATATGAATGATCACAAAATTTTATTCCTTTCTGGTACAAAGAAGACCCTTCATTTTTTTATCTACTTTTATATCTGAAATAAGACCGTTGGTTACAACTAGAAAATCAGCTTTGTGGCTTTAAATATTTACCATCACATAGAGTAGATTTTTTAAATCCATATATAAATTCCTTTGCCTTTTTATATTCACAAACTACATGCTAATCACTAAATCACCAAAACCTTTCAAGATTAGGATCGTAGTTTGCAAGTCGTTTAAAGAGATTTGGCAGATTCCATCTCTAATTCAATAATGTTTTTCTTACCTCACATATCTTTTAAATAATTCCGTAGTTAATATATTTCACTTGAATACGAATTTAATTGGTCGAGTAGGAATCAAAAGTCAACCCTAAACCCACCTTCTTCCTCCTTTTAACAGACACACACGACAATCTTTCTTCTACGTGCGTCTCTATTTCTCAGGTCTCTCAACATGTCGGGAGCTTTAGCTTGTTCTGCGGCGGATCTCTCCGCCTTGCTCGGCCCCAATGCCACGGCTGCGGCTGACTACATATGTGGCCAGTTAGGCACCGTTAACAACAAGTTCACTGATGCAGCGTACGCCATAGACACCACATACCTTCTCTTCTCCGCATACCTAGTCTTCTCGATGCAGCTCGGTTTCGCTATGCTCTGCGCTGGCTCCGTTAGGGCCAAGAACACGATGAATATCATGCTCACGAATGTCCTTGACGCTGCAGCTGGAGGACTCTTTTATTATCTCTTTGGCTACGCCTTTGCCTTTGGCGGTTCCTCCGAAGGATTCATCGGAAGACACAACTTTGCTCTTGGAGACTTTCCTACTCTCACCTCTGATTACTCCTTCTTCCTCTACCAATGGGCGTTCGCAATCGCAGCCGCTGGAATTACAAGCGGTTCGATCGCTGAGAGGACTCAGTTTGTGGCTTACTTGATCTACTCTTCTTTTTTAACCGGTTTTGTTTACCCGGTTGTCTCTCACTGGTTTTGGTCCCCGGACGGATGGGCTAGTCCTTTCCGGCCACCGGAAGATCGTTTGTTTAGCACCGGAACCATCGATTTTGCTGGTTCCGGTGTTGTCCACATGGTTGGTGGCATAGCAGGTTTATGGGGTGCTTTTATTGAAGGTCCTCGACGTGGCCGGTTCGAGAAAAGTGGTCGCGCCATTGCTTTGCGTGGCCACTCTGCGTCACTTGTTGTTTTAGGGACGTTCCTCCTTTGGTTCGGTTGGTATGGTTTCAACCCCGGTTCCTTCACCAAGATTCTCGTTCCGTACGATTCCGGTTCCAACTACGGCCAATGGAGCGGAATCGGTCGAACAGCGGTTACAACCACACTCGCAGGATCAACTGCAGCTCTAACCACACTCTTTGGGAAACGCCTCCTCTCTGGCCATTGGAACGTAACCGACGTTTGCAATGGCCTACTCGGTGGGTTTGCGGCCATAACAGCGGGTTGCTCCGTGGTTGAGCCATGGGCCGCGATTCTCTGCGGTTTCGTGGCTGCCATCGTCCTTTTCGGATGCAACAAGCTCGCCGAGGTCGTACAATTCGATGATCCGCTCGAGGCGGCGCAACTACATGGAGGTTGCGGCGCGTGGGGACTGATATTCGTAGGACTTTTTGCAAAGGAGAAGTATCTAAATGAGGTGTACGGGGAGACCCCGGGAAGACCGTACGGGCTGTTTATGGGCGGAGGAGGGAAGCTATTGGGAGCACAATTGATTCAAATAATTGTGGTTGCAGGATGGGTTAGTGTAACAATGGGAACACTCTTCTTCATCCTCAAAAAGCTTAATCTGCTTAGAATATCGGAGAAAGATGAGATGGCTGGTATGGATATGACACGTCATGGTGGTTTTGCTTATATCTATCATGATACTGATGAAGACTCTAATAGACTTGGTCCTTTCCCTCGAGTTTAATTCTCAGTTTTTTCTTGTAATTTTTATTATTGTTTGGGTTATGCTTTTGAGCTACAAATCTTTGTTTGGATATTCAGTGTGATCAATCTGTGTTTATGTGTGTCTCATTTTTGTGTCCACTTTTCTGAATTCTAATTTTAGGTATGTACATTCCCTAATGCTTTTGCTACTTTATTTATGGAAATCAATACCAACTCTCAAGGGGAGTGTGAATCTCAAGGTATATTAGAGAGATCACCATATATAGTTTACATATTTACCTTTATCAAAACTATAAATTTGTTGGTGAAGAACAAATATACTACATTAGAAATTTGAGAAAAAAAAATTTAGTATATAAAAGAAAAAATTTATGTAAAAATTTAAAGGAAGATCACAGTCTCATCATTGTTGTATTTTGGAATTCATAATATTATCTCCACGAATTCATCTCGTTTTCAATCAGATTTCAATTGATTTTCAATCCGTAAATCATTAAATCGTAGTTTTTCAAATTTTAATTTTTTACGTTCTTACAATGATAAATAACCATATTGTTTGAAGATCTTTGAGAAAAATCCGAAAAAGAGAATTGGTAGAAAAGAAAAATGAAAAAACAAGGAAGTCAAACGATTGCTTAGTTTTTGTGTTCGAGGTGGGCTTCGCCCTATCTCCCCCTCAACATCGAGCTCGGCCCAACAACCATAAAGTTTCGTCGGAATGGGAAATCTTCGCCGTTTTCGAAGAGCCAAGGATATCTCTTACAACGTCCGATTTCACTAGATAATAACTTTTCGAGAAAAAGTATTAATAAGCATTAATGATAAAGATTTTGAAAACTTAGTGAGGTGAAAATATAAAATACCATGGTTGGCGCCATAAATAAGAACACACAAAAAAACTAGAAGAGATCAGAGAAATTACCATTTAATAGTTCGTCTGACTCTTGTAACTCCGAGTTAATTAATGGAATACATTCTTTTCATCTATTTTTCTAATAGTTATCCAGGAATTGAATTATTTAAGTTGTGATCATAGAACCTGAGTTCAACACTCTGCTCTACCTGATTCTTTCCCGTTGCAGTTCCCATAGCCGTCGTTGAAGAGCTTTTAGATTGGTACCTCTCCAGTTTCTACAGCTCTCGCCGGAGCCGTGAGAAGTTCTCCCTATTGTTTTTAGCCTTTTAATCATACTGAAGACCTATCTAAACAATCTTGTTTACTTTAAGAAATGAAATATTATTATATTATATTTTTTAATTCGATAGAAAAATGAAGATTTTAAAAATTTTGGCTCACAAATAATATTAAATAATATAAAGAAAAATAAATAGGAAATTTTAACTAATATTACAAAAAATTTATATTAAAAAATAACTTCTCTTTACAAAGTTTGAAAACTAAATCTTTTATGTAAAATATCAATTATACCATCACAAATTTTGAGAACCTATAATTACAAAATATGTATATTAGTCTTTCAATTCTTGGAATTAATATATTTTAAATAAAAATTATTTAAATTTTAGATATACCTTCTAGAATAAAATAAATTGATTTTAACTATGAATTATATTTTGATTTAAATATATTTAACAGATATATACTATTATCAAAATCTATTCTTATATGTATCAGCAACGAACTCAAACTCTACATATATACATCACTTTATTTGCGTCAATATTACATGAAGAACACATTTTATAATAAGTTATATTTCATCATATTTTTTTTTAATTCATTTACCTTTTGTATAAAATATATCCCTTTATATTATATTTTTTTTAAAATATTACATGATTTCTTATAAATCACCAATCTTAATAAACTCCAAAAATTTACAACATTTTACAAGAAAAAAACTTCACGTTTAAAAAATTTATACTTAGTGATTTTTTATGGTAGACTCAAGTTTAATATCTATTTATTAATTGTAGTTTAAGTGTCAAACCAAAATGTAAAAATATCTAAACAAAATTATATTTACAGTGAAAGATTTTAATTTTTTTTTAAAATAATACTTTAAAATAACAATTTTTAATATTTTCTAAATTTATTATACTAAAATTAAAAATTTTAAAATAACATAAATTATTATATGAAAAAGTGACAGTAAAACTATAATTCAGATTTAGTTGATTAATAAAATCTTTTAAATATTTAAATATTAAATTAGAGTTATTATTAAAAATTAAAATATTAAATATTTTAGATATGTAGAAATAGAGTAATGGGCCTTTATTGAGCTGGGAATTAACCCTAAGCTCATTACAAGTAAAATCAATCTCTCTTCTTTCTCTTCAATTCAAGAGTCTTTGTTGATTTTCACGCAGAGGGAAGCGATGGATGGAGATTGGAGAAGCGAGATGATGAGGCCGACGAAGCACCACCAATTCTTAGCTGATATGGACGTTGAAGAATACTTGATGGAGATGCCAATGGACGTCGATGATGAATTCCACTTCATGGAGATTCTCGACGATGGAGGAAGATTCATCTCCACCGTGAGAAAACCTGAAGACCCCAATTTTTTCAACAGCTTCGAGGATGATTTCGACGCTTCGGATATCAATTAACTGAATCTCCTCCCCTCCTTTAATTTTTCATCTTATTCTCTTTAGGTTTTATTTTCGATTTCGACTGCGATTGTGGAAGAGACGGGATTAGTTTGTTTTATGGTTTTACAATCTGTATTGATTGCCATTAGAATTAATTGTTACTAAATTCATTGTCTATCGTTTTGTTTTCTCTAAATTGATTCTTACCGAGATGTGTCATGTGTGTTGTGTTGCTGAAGTAGACAAAGACAACACACATCTCAGTAAGAATCAATGAATCATCACTGAATCATAAGTTGCCAACTTATGATTATCCATAAAGTGATGCAATTCTGAATTTAAAAATCATGTTATGGATAATGATATGTTTGCCTACAGTTTTATCATTGTAAATGCTTAATTTTACTCTTATAACCAAGAGCAAAATTTCAAATTTAATATATTAAAAATAAAAAGTGAGAATAATTATGTATTTCAAATAAATTATATATAAAATTAAAATATAATTTTTAAATTTTTTTTTTTGAATTTAATGTTTAAATTTTTGATTAAAAAGAAATTTAATTAATTTAATATTAAATTTCTATTATATTTGAAAATTTATTAATATTATATTTAAAATAAAATTAAAAAATATTATTTATATTCTTTTTCATTGACTTATATCCAATATGATATTTTACAATTTAATGATGTCATATTAATAGAATAACATAATTTTTATATAGTTTTATCATTGTAAATACTTTTTAATGTTATGAGTTACTTAGAATTAATTATTATTAGTAAAATATCTAATATATTATTTGAGAAAATAATTTCACCTAATTAACAAAAATATGACGTGTTATTTCCATAATAAATTTTAAATAAATATATAAATAAGTTTAAATTACTAAAATAATTATATTTATCATTGTTATTAATTTGTTTAGAAAAATAATATATTTTATTAAACTAACCAAAAATACTATTAAATTCATAAAACATGATTATTAGAATTTACATATACAAAAATTAATATTAAAAATAATTTTAAATAAGAATTAAAATTATATAAATATCTATTTTATCAATAAATAATATTATATAATTTACGAATATTTTTCTGTACGGGTATGGGTATAAATATAGAAGTTAGTTAAAACAAATACTTATATATAAACAACATTTTGTTCTTTCTTTTTTTGTTAATGAAAAATACATTTTGTTTCTCTTAAAATGGTATCTCAAAACACTCCATGTTCGGTGTAAATGATGAGTCTCTTACCAAATCTTTCTATATCCCATTCTTTTTTCTTTAGCCTAATTTTTTTTTTGTCACTGGATCACAACAGACCGACCCAATAGTCCAGTATCTTCATACGAAGATTTAGCACCCTACTACGAGGGATGGTGGAGTCGAACTCCACACCTCTGGGATAGACGTAGAGATGGTACAACCACTAGACCACTTGCTCCTCCCCTTTAGCCTAATTATGTCCAAAATGAGTGTTTACAATTTAATGACACCAAACTAATAGAGTTTGTATATAGTATTAATGGTATTCATTTTAAACTCGTTGTTATCGTGGAAAATGTGACCACGATAAGAACATGAAATTAACCTTAAATGAAAGATGTTTACATCTGCCAAGATTTTAAATTATAACAATAACAAATTTCGTAATATTGGATAACTGAATCAAAATAGAAATTGACGATTCTATTTAACACACAAATACATAATAGAATGTAATAGTATGAAACTATACATACCAGAATAAATCAATATTAGAAATAGTATAAATTTATAAAGTAATAGAACTGATATAACTGAAAAATAAAAACAATTTTCGTCTATATAAAATATTACATTTTTATTAGAATTTTGTATTTCGAAAAATTTCTATCTGTTTTAAAATTTTGAAATTAAGGCATATACAGAAAAAAATCTATGGTTTTAGGGTTATATATATATATTTTAAAAGACAATTAGTATAAAATAATATTTCTTAAAATTTTATTTTTTAAATATAATCTTAACCATTTAAATTTTTAAAAATAACATAAATTTAATATTAAAATAATAAAAATTTATTTTTCATAAAAAAATTTAAATCTTAAACTAAAAAATGAGTTCAAACATTATGTTTTAATTTTATATAGAATTTATTTGATATATATAACTATTTTTATATAATAATTTTTGATATTTAAAAAAATATTTTTAATGTGTTAGATTTGAAAGATAAATTTAAAATAATATTTTAAATTATTATTTTATTTCAAATTTAAATATTATATTTTAAATAGATGGAAAGAAATCAAAATAAAAAGGGTAACAAAATTTAACAAAAATAAAAAAAATGAGAAAAAAAGAGAAGGAGAAGAAGCCACGTGGATGAAGGATAATTTTGTCATTTTGGACATAATAATATAAAAGACCCTAACTATCCAACTTATATGGTCATTTTCCCTAATGTCTGCTAGTGCAATGGCCATTTGGCCTAATTTCCCAAGTTTAATACTTAAACATCTAAATTAGTGTAAACTTCGACACATCATGAAAAGAAAAGAAGGTTCTAGTCCGTGTCAAAGACCAATAATCCAATTCGGTTTAAAAACTAGACAGTTGAGCTTCAGATTTCTATCTTAAAATGTCCCCCAAAAAAAAGTTTTAACGAACAACAATTTGGTTAATTCTCAGCCGTCGATTATGAACAATCAATAAAAAAATAATCCCGAGGACGTGGGAACTCACAACTCATAACCAAATCATGAGGACTAATGGGACACGTGTTACGCTTTAAAAGCAACGTCAATATTGGTTCACCTTTCTCCACCATTCAATATATTGTATATGCATGCAACTTTTAAAAAAACAATTAGAAAGTATATTTTTTGTTAGATCGTGTGAGTCTTATATGGAATAATAAATCCAAAAATTGTAGTATTTCTATTCTCTAACAAGTTCTATTTAGCATTCTATATTTCTATTTCGTGCAAATGATGTTATTTACAATCAAAGTGTCCACTATGATATCTTATTTGTTGCTCAAAGTTGTATATGCGTATAAAACTATTATTTCATACGTGCATAGATGCCCTTACAATTTATACCATTACGAGCCAAAATGAAGGGTTGCGCAAAGCATTCAAGTTTTTAATCAACTAACTTTTTTTATGTTGGCAAAAGCTATAATTTTTAAGGATAATTGTTTAAAATAGTTTTATTAGTTTAAATTTTTAATAATATCACAAATTTAAAATTAAAATGCATTAAAGTTATATTTTAATAGAAAAAACTAAACTTTAAATTGGAAAAAATAAACTCATATATAATATTTTAAGTTTATGTATAATTTATTTACAGTAAATAAATATTTTTACATAATTATTTGTAATATTTTTAGGATTTTAATTTTATGATATTAGATTTGGAAAAAAAATTATAAAGTTTTATTTTATAGTATTATTCATTTTTAATGTGATTTATTGGCTCCTTACGATATGTAAATGGAAATTTAGGATTGTATAATTTGATTGTGACTGCATACCAGATAAATAGATTATGCAAGCCTAGAAAAAGATTCAATTTCTGTTTTTGCCATTTTTACTATCATATGTATTGTATTCATATTTACCAATAAATTAAGTATTATAAAACTTTTATCAAAAATATGTTATTAGAGTGTGAAAATTTTGCATTGGAAATTAGAAAAATTTTACACTAGTATATAAGGTTTATGTATCGTTCATTGTCAATTAATTTTTAATTGAATGTTCATAATTTCTAACATAACCACCATAAATTTAACAAAATCACAAACGATAAAAAAATATTTTTATATTGTTCTATCACACTATCATAATTTTTAAATTTAACAAATATAAGACAAATATATTAAGCAAAAACATTAAAACAAACGAAAAATCAATACATTATTCTTGCAATATAATTCTCCTTGCATTTCTACTTGCAAACTCATTCATCAAACTTCTATAATCAAGTTTTTCACCCACTCTTTTTTCAATAGACAACATCGACAATCTATGTAATATCTCTTGTGACATAGTCGACTTGTCATCAACTTGTCATTGTTTGCTAATTTCAACTTTTTCAAGTCAAATAAGAATCCAAAAATCTTTTCATATTGAAATTGATCCAATCTTATCTCAAGCTACACCAATTCTTAATCTACAATTTTGATGAAATAATTTACCATGAAATAATTTCTAATATTCTATTAGAGTCCAAAGTTGGTCATAGATGATTTTCAACAAAAACAGTTTTCAACATGGTAAGTGATTCGTCTTATTGTGATATGTTCGAGATGATAGTACGTTGGTCTTTGCATATTTCGAGAAAATCTATTAAAATGTGAAAGTTTCAATTAGAAGAATTAGATGTTTATAATTTTTAATGAAACAATAAACCAAATTAAAAATTAAAAATTATATTCGAAAATTTACACAAGTTAGCAACAAGCCAACCAATAAGAAACAAACTTTTTGAAACAAAACGTTATATAACCCACCACTATTCCCGTTTTCTCTAAAGAAAAAGGCTTATCTCACCAATATAAACCGTGTAAAAATCACAAAAAGTTGTTTTTATTGTACTTTAACACTTAAAAGAAACAATAAAATCTTTATTATGGTCCCAATGTTTAACCACAAAAAATAATCTGCGGTTATAAGCGCGTTTGCTGGAAAGTTCACGCGCACTGTTCACATCACCGTCCACTCTGACTATCTTAACCGTGTCTTTATCCATATCGTACGTTTTAACACGTGTCGTCTGTTTAGCGATTTTATCACAGATTATTTTAATCTTATCCTTTTTATACTTCCCTATAAATACATTACCTTTCTTCTTCTTCTCCAGATCTCTTCTCCGTCACACAAAACTCAAAAATCGCAAGTTTCTGATTTCAAATTAGTTGGATTTTGTGCAGAGTATTGATTTTATTCGTTTTTTCTGGGAAAATTAGCAGTTAGAGAGAGAAATGGCGCTTAATTTATCGCATCAACTCGGAGCACTTGCTGGAACTCCAATCAAGTCCGGTGAAATGAACACAACATCGGTGGATTCTTCGTTATCGGTTTCACCACCGTCTGCGAGGATGCCTAAGGCGATGAATCTGAATTACAAGGCTCACGGAACAGATCCGAACAGAAATGTATCGCCGCCGATGAGCCCGGTTTTGGGGGCGACGCGAGCGGATCTGTCGGTGGCGTGTAAGGCTTTCGCTCTTGAGAGTCCAGTCTCAACGGTTGAGACTATAGAGGAACAGAGAACTTACAAAGAAGGAGGGATTACGGGCAAAAAAGGGAACGGAGGAGTTCCGGTTTTTGTTATGATGCCGCTTGATAGCGTGACGATGGGGAATACGGTAAATCGGAGGAAGGCGATGAAAGCGAGTCTTCAGGCGCTGAAGAGTGCTGGTGTAGAGGGAATCATGATAGATGTGTGGTGGGGTTTGGTGGAGAAGGAGTCTCCTGGATCTTACAATTGGGGAGGTTACAGTGAGCTGCTTGAGATGGCGAAGAAGATCGGTCTCAAGGTTCAGGCTGTAATGTCTTTCCATCAGTGCGGTGGCAACGTCGGTGATTCTGTCACGTAAGTAATTTTTCTTCCTTCTCTCTTGTTCATTTGATAATCTGTGTATTTTAAGCATTTTGATACCCAGGATTGCATTTTAGCTTCGGCTTTTGTTTGTGTATGCACTGGATATTGGGTTAACAGAGATTGTTTGATTGATGCTTAGTTTGATTAGGAAATTCGTGTAAGATCTTTTCAATTTGTTTGGGTGATTTTAGAATTGATAAAATCATGAGTAGGATTTTGAGGCTTAAAAAATTCCTGATTATAATCTAATCTTGGAAATAATTAATTAAAACTTTTAGTAGGCAAAATTGTACAATTTTTTAATCGATTAATGGAGTAACGTGCACGGGAATTGCGTCGACACGTGACGACGCAATGTTCTAGAGGAGAGTGATAAATTCAAGATTATAAAAGAGCCACACTTTCTTCTTTGTTGCGTGAGCGTCTCTAATTAAAGATTAAGCCACTTGTTCGTCGTTTTCTCCGTTGTTTTCTTCTTACGAAACTTTTAGCTCCTTTTAGGCCTATTTGTTTTTTTCTTTCTGATCCGACTTATGTCTCTTTCAAGCTTGGTTACAAAAGATGTATTTGTTGTCAAGACGTGTCTTTTAGATGGACCAGATGAAAAATCAAACCAGTGAATTATTTTTTGTCTTCGTTATGAGGGTGAAGTCACTGTCATATCATTCACTAATGAGATTTCGTGTGTTCTAATTGGGAAATCCTTTTCTGATGCAGTATTCCTCTGCCTCAGTGGGTTATTGAAGAGGTTGACAACGACCCTGACCTTGCATACACTGATCAATGGGGAAGAAGGAACCACGAGTATATATCACTTGGTGCTGATACACTTCCAGTTCTCAAAGGTCGAACACCCGTGCAATGCTATTCGGATTTCATGCGTGCTTTCAGAGATAATTTTAAGCATCTTCTTGGAGACACCATTGTGGTAATTGCAGTTTCTTATACCCATTTCGTGTTTCATACTAGAACATGGCTCTTTGAATTACTCTGTTTCTCTACGATATTTGGTTGATAACTGAGTTTGATGGAATTCGTTTTTTTTTTCAGGAAATCCAAGTGGGAATGGGACCAGCAGGGGAGCTGCGTTACCCATCATACCCTGAGCAAGACGGGACGTGGAAGTTCCCAGGGATTGGAGCCTTCCAGTGCTATGACAAGGTAAATGCCCCCCAAGTCACATGAAAAAGCGCTGGTTTACTTTGCAAAGAATGTAATACTCAACTGTTTTTGTTTGCTATGATTGATGCAGTACTCATTAAGCAGCTTGAAAGCAGCAGCTGAGGCTTATGGGAAGCCCGAGTGGGGCGGTACTGGCCCAACCGATGCTGGTCACTACAATAACTGGCCAGAAGACACTCAGTTTTTCAAAAAAGAAGAAGGTGGTTGGAACACCGAATATGGAGAATTCTTCCTCACATGGTACTCCCAGATGCTACTGGATCATGGCGAACGGATTCTTTCCTCAGCCAAATCGATATTTGAAAACACGGGTGTTAAAATATCGGTCAAAATCGCTGGAATCCACTGGCACTATGGGACCCGCTCACATGCCCCTGAGCTCACAGCAGGATACTACAACACAAGGTTCAGAGACGGATACCTCCCGATCGCCCAAATGTTAGCTAGACACAACGCCATATTCAACTTCACATGTATAGAGATGAGAGACCACGAGCAGCCTCAAGACGCGCTTTGTGCACCAGAGAAGCTAGTGAACCAGGTAGCTCTAGCCACTCTGGCTGCAGAAGTTCCTTTAGCTGGTGAAAACGCATTGCCGAGGTACGATGAGTACGCACACGAGCAGATCATCAAAGCATCCGCGCTGAGCTTTGAACAGAAAAGCGAAGGAGAAAAGCAAGAGATGTGTGCGTTTACTTACCTAAGGATGAATCCGGAGTTGTTTCAGGCGGAGAATTGGGGGAAATTTGTAGGGTTTGTGAAGAAAATGGGTGAAGGGAGAGATACTCATAAGTGTTGGGAAGAAGTGGAGCGTGAAGCTGATAATTTTGTGCATGTTACTCAGCCACTTGTTCAAGAAGCTGCAGTTGCTCTCACTCACTAGAAAGAGATATTATGTTGGCATGGTTCGTTGTTTGTTTATATTTGTATGCAAATATAATGAAATGATATGATGATGTCGAATAAATGTTTAGGCTAAGTTTATGTATGTAATTGTTACTATAAATGAAATGTGCCACAGCTCTGGTTTTTTTTTGGGGTCAGATTGTGGAATTCTCTACTACTACTTTTAATAAATTGCTAAAAGATGTAACATATTTTCTTCGTTTTTACAAATCATGGTGACTAATAGAGTATAACAATTTATTTTGAAAAAATATTGAACTTATTTCTTTGAAAACACATTAAAATATAAATAAACTACTACACCACAACCACCTATTTAAAATAATATATTAATATATTTGTACGTTTAAAAACTTTGTTTCATGGTTTTTATGTTGTCTGACTATTGCATATAACAATGGTCCTTACTCCGACAGCTTTTTACTCGTAGTGAGTTTGTAGAAAAGTTTAGTCAGATGATTCCACAAAATCTAACTTACCCAATGTTAAATCTAAGGAAAAGAAAATAGCTACTCAGAGGTTACTACACTTGTTTATTTAAGGTGTTCACTCTTCAGTATATAAAGAAATTAATGGCAAAACAACACATGCATCTCTAAATAAAGTAAAATAAAATAATCCAAAACTTAAACAGCTATTATCTTTTTGTTTCCAAGTCATTAATCGATGTTTTTCACCAAAAGAACCACTAAATTAAGTGAGACAAAAAGAAACAAAGCAATAATTGATGATTCTTCCAAATAATGGAAAAGACGAAAGGAATAAAAACAGTGAGCCGGATTAATAGGAAATAAACGTGAAGGGGCAGCTTAAGCCAGCTAAACAAAGATACTTAATTCTCAATCTCACAAACAAAAAAATCATGGGACCAACCTAATGGTTTATAATTCATTATGTGGCTGTAAAATTAACCTACAAATCCATAAACTATTCATATGAATTAGAACGTGATCAGACATAGTCTTATTACTCTTTTTCTATATGATTAATTTGACTCTTGAGCCACTCAAAAACAGGTATGTCTATTCACATCCTAATGTGAGATCTATACAAACATTAGTATTGTCTTCTTTTTTTTTTTGTAATCATGTGACAATTGAAATTCATTAGTACTATGCCATATTGGTATACACTATAAGTTCTAATCGGACGGTTGAGATGGATCTAACGTGTAATAAAAAAATTGGGGATTATTCAGCGATTATACGAGATCTTGTTTTCGATCTATTTATTTATTTTATATATATATATATATATAATAATTCATAATTATTTATAAACATAATATAATTTTATGTTTAAGATTTCACAAAACATATTAAAACTAAATTTAGATCCAATATATTATGATTTTTATTTACACTATCAAAATAAATTAAATTAAAATTTGATCATATTTTTAAAAAATATTTAAAAAAATAAGAAAAAAAGAATTAGGCGATCACCTAGGTGGCTAAACGTCAGTGTAAACAGATTATGAGGACAAAATTAATACATCTGATTTATTTGATCGATTTAAACAAAAAATCATTAGGGTTGAATGATGGTAGGCGGCTGAATTTTTGAACAGGTAATATGAAAAGAAAACTTATAAGTAGAGAGAGAGAGTGATGGATCCAAATAGTTGACGATGGACCATGTGAAAAAACAAAGAAAGCCCACAACATTAATTGATAAATGGATGAGAATATAGTGTTGTAGTATTCCATGTTCTTAAACCTAATCTTCAAATACAATTTCCACCTTCTTCTGACACATCTCCCATCCCTCACCTCTTAATTTAATACATTTCACCATTTTTAGTTTTATTTTTTCAACTCTAGTGTGTAACACATGTGAGAGAAAAAAATGCTAGAGAAATTACTCTTGTGAGATGCTTTTTTTTTATTTGGAGGACTCATATATAATATGGTAGTTATAGTGGAGCTTCTTCACTCGCAATTATGACTTCTCTTCTCTTCATTGAATGAAGAGGAGCCTCTCTACATGAGAGATCAAACAAGAACATAAAGCATTCTTATTTGTGTCATAAGAAGAAGTATCCAACAGGATTAGACATGAGTGGATGCACAAGCAAGCAAGAGAGAAGAAGTGTGACAAGTGTCAAGGAGACTACAATTGAACAAAGCAGAAGACACATGAGAAGAGATAGAGATTTGAGAGAGAAAGTGATGTTTGACAAACTTATGGAGGCGGAGAGAGAATGGAGTAAAGAGAGGAAGAAGCTGAGAGAGGAGGTTAAGAGGCTAAGGAAGAAAGTGGAGGAGAGAGATGAAGCAAAGACAACGACTACAGAGGAGAGAGAGTACTGGAAGTGGGTGGTTGAGGAGATGTGTGTGGAGAGAGCAGTGAGAGATGAAGCCGTAGAGAAATGGAAACAACTCTATTTAGCTATCAAGAATGAGCTTGATCATCTCATCATCCACACAACTTCTTCCTCTGGTATAAACAAATGTCAACTTAATTTTAGTTGTTCATTTTTGATAAAGTATTAATATTTTGAAATGGGTTTTTGTAGGAGAAGCAATAATGCAAAGGAAACTCGAGGAAGAAGAAGCAATTAAGACAATAAAGGTATTGAGGGATGAAGTTAGAGTTAATGAAGAGACAATTGAGACACTAAAAGAGAAAATAGCTTTGTTGGATAGACAAAAATATGAGAAGGAAAGAGAGATTGATTTACTGAGACAGAGTCTGAGGATTCTCGGAAGCAAGAAGAAGAAGGGAGCATCATTTGGATCAATGAAAATGCTGACTTTGAAGACCAAACGTGTCGAATGTACATAAACACATTTTTAGTCAAATTGTCTTTCTGTAATAAAACGATAATATCTCACTCATCATGTAAACCAGATCGAAGATTCGAGTTAACCGATTTAGCTTTTTTCCTGGTCATTTACAAACGTCACATTTTATAAATAAAACCACTAAAAATGAAAAAAAACCCCTACTTTCTGTGCTTATCTGAGTTTTACCATATCCTTTTCTTCTCTCTCTGACTTCACCATTGTTAAAGTGCCCCTCCTCCCACGCACAACGCCGCTAAAACCCTTCTCTCATTTCTTAAACCCCTTTGACCAATCTTCTCCACGCGCTGCAATGCACGCTACGATCTTCTCACCACGCGCCACTCTCTTTCCCTGTAAATCTCTGTTCCCATCCCACAATGTCCGTTCCAGAGACGACTCTCGCCGCCGATCAACTTTCTCCTGCTCCGTCCAATCCGTAACCACAGATCCCTCCCCTCCTCCCACTGACTCATCAAAGCTCAACAAGTATAGCTCCAGAATCACCGAGCCTAAATCCCAAGGTGGGTCACAAGCAATCCTACACGGCGTGGGCTTATCCGACGACGATTTGTTGAAACCCCAGATCGGAATTTCGTCTGTGTGGTACGAAGGGAACACCTGCAACATGCATTTGCTTCAACTGTCCGAGGCCGTGAAAGAGGGTGTGGAGAAAGCTGGAATGGTAGGGTTTAGATTCAATACGATTGGTGTGAGTGACGCTATCTCGATGGGAACGAGAGGGATGTGCTTCAGTTTGCAATCTAGGGATTTGATTGCTGATAGTATCGAGACTGTGATGAGCGCTCAATGGTATGATGGCAACATATCTATTCCTGGTTGTGATAAAAATGTGAGTTTTTTTATCATTCCTTTTGTATCGTATATTTATATTTTCGTATCTCCATGGTTATCTTATTAATTTGCTTTAATTGTTGTTTTGTGCCATTTTTCAGATGCCTGGAACTATTATGGCCATGGGAAGGCTTAACAGACCGGGCATTATGGTTTATGGTGGAACCATCAAAGTACCCTTTCCTAATTGAAGATCCTTAAACCCTAGACCCTTGTGATTAGTTGAATCGATTTATTTACTTAGTTTTGATAATATTTCAGCCTGGCCATTTTCAAGACAGTACATACGACATAGTATCTGCTTTCCAGGTAGCTTTTTTCTTTCTCTGCTCTAGGCCTGATTATAATCACTTCCTTGTTTCTATTTTTAATGTGATTTATGCTACATTGTATATTAAGCGCTTACAATTATGGGATTAAGTGACAAAGATCTTGGTGAATTAGTGTCTAATCGCTCCAGTACTGATGTGTTTCTTTATGTTTTGTCCAATTTTGTATTTTCAGTGCTATGGAGAATTTGTTAGTGGCTCCATAAGTGATGAACAAAGAAAGACTGTTCTCCACAATGCATGTCCTGGAGCTGGAGCCTGTGGTGGCATGTACACAGCTAATACAATGGCTTCTGCCATCGAAGCCATGGGAATGTCCCTTCCTTACAGGTGGGGCTTTCAACCCTAAAAGTTAGCCTCAGAAACCCTCACATATTTATGCTTGAACGAAAGTTATTTCCACAAGTACTTTGGAGATCATAAACTGTATTTTTGGAATGCATATTTCAAAAGTTCACATGTTTGCTGCTTATCCTTTTTCTGAAGCTCTTCGATACCCGCTGAAGACCCATTGAAATTGGATGAGTGCCGCTTAGCTGGAAAATATCTTTTAGAATTGCTAAAGATGGACTTGAAACCCCGTGACATTATCACTCCAAAATCACTTCGAAATGCGATGGTTACTGTCATGGCCCTTGGTGGATCGACCAATGCTGTATTGCATCTAATTGCTATTGCGAGGTGACAGGTTAATATGTTTTGCGTATTATTATTACTTTGGGAAGCAATGGACTGAGGTAGTGAATGAAAATTGTGTCAGGTCTGTTGGTTTAGAGTTAACCCTTGACGATTTCCAGAAGGTCAGCGATGCGATTCCATTTCTGGCAGACCTTAAACCCAGTGGGAAATATGTTATGGAAGATATACATAAGGTACAGCTTTTGAATACGCTCTGGCAGACCTTATTAGTTCCATTTCTGGCAGACCTTATTAGTTATTTGTTTTCCGTTGATCATTTTGTATTTTTGCTGTTGTTTGATCCATAGATAGGTGGTACACCAGCTGTTCTTCGCTATCTCTTAGATGCTGGATTTATGGATGGGGATTGTATGACAGGTAATATTGCTCAAACGTTTTAGAAACTCATTTAAAATTTGGAATTGTCTGAATTGCTCATAACTATTCTTTGCATCTTCTACCAGTCACAGGGCAGACTTTAGCTCAAAATTTAGAAAACGTCCCCCATTTACCAGAAGGGCAGGTTATTGGTTATCTCATCAGAATCCACCAGTTATTTCTTGTTGATTATGATGGATGTTAGTTATACAATTAATCTAATTAAATTTTACTATGTCCAGGATATAATTAGACCTATTTCAAACCCAATCAAGGAGACTGGACATATCCAAATCTTGAGAGGAGACCTTGCGCCGGAGGGATCTGTAGCAAAAATAACTGGCAAAGAGGGCTTATATTTCTCTGGTAATATTGGTTCACTCATATGCCTCCTTTACACTCCACTTCTAGTTTTAACAACCTCTCAATATTTGGGCTTATATAACGGAATTATTTGTTTAGGTCCTGCACTTGTGTTTGAAGGAGAGGAATCTATGTTGGCTGCTATATCAGCAGACCCGATGAGTTTTAAGGTAATTGCCTTTCTGATATGAAGTTCATCTCAAGAGCTGGTTAATTCTACTATCTGCTGAGATATATTGTGGACAGGGAACAGTGGTTGTTATCAGAGGAGAGGGCCCTAAAGGAGGTCCAGGCATGCCTGAGATGTTGACACCGACAAGTGCAATAATGGGTGCTGGTCTTGGAAAGGTAATGACTACCATGAGTCCATGACTGGGTTAGGAGATTATGTACTTAGTCTAATCAGTTTTTATGTTTCTAATATAAAGAACTTGTTTTTCTTTTGTTATAATCTGACTCATTGAAGTAGACTTATGGTAGTGACCTGATTCATTTTGTCTACTTAATAAATCCACATCTGAAAATACACTTATATGAAGTGACAATATTCTTGCTATTGGTTGCTGCAGGAATGTGCATTACTCACTGATGGTAGATTCTCAGGTGGGTCACACGGTTTTGTTGTTGGCCACATCTGCCCTGAAGCTCAGGTCTCTCTCTCTTTTTGCTTCTGTAATCTTTCAAATACTAAAACTTATTAAAATGTTATTTTAGAATGTGAAGATGGTAATGCTGATAGCTTTCCTGGTGTGCATATTATTTATATGTGCAGGAGGGTGGTCCAATCGGTCTGATAGAGAATGGAGACATAATCACAATTGACATAGGAAAGAAGAGAATAGACACACAAGTCTCGGCCGAAGAAATGAATGAGCGTAGAAAGAAATGGACTGCTCCTGCATACAAGGTTAACCGTGGAGTTCTATACAAGGTACAATGAAATCACTATTGTATGTCTCTTTGATATTTGTTGGATTAGTTGCTGAAACAATATTTTCATGATATGCTCTAAAACAGTACATCAAGAACGTGCAATCAGCTTCAGCTGGATGCGTGACTGATGAGTAAGCGAACGAAATTTTGTGAATGTGCAGCAGAAAGTAGTATGTGTGTGTTCATGAAGGCAATTCTACGGCTTTTATCGTCTTCTTTAGTGTCATTGTAGCTTGTGATTCATGTTGCTCTGTTTTCTGGTCATTGACTAATTAATAATCATTAGCTATTTGCAGGCTTTGTTTAAAGATTTTGTTTATCTTATTGTCAAAATAAAAACTAAATAAATGTTTAGGGAATTTTTTATTTCTTCTCAGATTTCTTCCAAAACATAAAACAAAATAAAAACCAAACTTTATTACAAAATTATTTAGAAAGTGCAAAAGAGTTTTCAAACTTCAAAAAATCTCCAAATAAATAGAATATATAATATTATAAGTATATTATTGACTTCTTATTTCTTCTCATTGATTCCAAGAGTGTTCTTGACACCATCGACAGCACCCTGTGCCATGTTTTTCACTGATTCTCCAGTCTGTTCCCCAGAGAAGTATTATAAACATTTGCATAAACTAACAAAATATTAATTAAATAAATAGTAATGGTTAAGGATTAATGAAAGATTACTTGTTGGATGAAACCAGAGGCTTGTTGTTGGCCATGTTGTGCAGATTCTTTGGTGGATTGAGCCGCGTTTGCAGTCTTGTCTTGAGCATTGTGTCCAGTTTGCTTAGCAGATTCTGTCCATTGCTCGGCCTTTTCCTACACATAAATATAAATTTACCAATCCATAATTTATTACATAGCTAAATTCATGTTTTATGTTAAACTAAGTAAACAAGAAATGGAATTAAAAGTAGAGACGTTAGTTTGGCCTTTGGTCTGTCCAGCATTGTATGATTGTTGCAAGTTTGACATGATTTTATCAACTTAACGTATTTTCAAATGTTGTTCTGTTTTGGTTTTTGGTGCTAAATCAAGCTTTGAATGATTGATTGACTGTTTTTTTTATGAGAAGTGTATTTATAGTGTTCTTTACGTAATTCAGATTGAGGATTTTGTGGTGAAGAAAGAAACGAGTAAACTTATGTGGAGATATGTATGGATGGCCAATTATGTTTTTGACTACTTCTCGTGTTTTGTACAAATGACAATGAAGTAAACTGAATAAACTAAAAAAAACTAAGCAAAATGGTCCAAAGATAGTTGGGCCACTATGATTTAGGAGAAGGAAATTGCACTCCTCTGATTTGAGTGTGTCTAGATTTAAAGATTTAGTTAGATTGGGCCATTTGGATTTTAGCAATTAACCTGAAATATTCAATTATAGAATACTTAGCTCTCCATGTCTTGTGGTTGATTGTTTTAGGGAAAAGCTTCATGATCCATCCCCTAGAACTCCTACCACATACTGTTCCTATATGTAGAGATTTTTTCGCACATGTTTTCTTTATCCAAAGTTTGAGTTTGAGTTTGAGTTCATGCTTACAAATTTTCTTTATATGCATAAACAACTATGACAAGATCTTCTACCGGTCTCAGTTCATACTTGCCATGTATCATTATATAATTTACACTTTAATTTTAACAAATACATAAGCTATAAACTTCCAACAAGTCTTTGAAACCACTGAAATTTTATTTTGCTTGGATTTAAAAGCATATCGGATTTTTGTTGGTAAATTATATTTGCTTGGAACACTTTGACCTGACTATAATCAACAATTACAAAAATTCTGTCAATAAAAAGAACACAACAAAATAACGCACTCATATAACCTCTATGTTCAGCTTTCGTGTCTCTCCATTTAGGAACTCTTCAAGGTGTTTCACTACACCATTTCTGCTGTCTTCTCTATTTGCTCAACCCAATGAAACCCAAAACTTCGGATCAACAGAACCAAACGAATTCTTCCAAAACAAAAGGACAAGGAAGCAATAGCGTCGGTCCATGGCTATGCCGGGGTATACAGTACGAACAAGAATGGTCAAGGCCGAGCATACCATGCATTAGAGAAGCTTGCTTGTCCTTCTTTTCGACGGCCCTCCTGGGAACATCTTCATGATCCATCCTAGAACCCTTTCTACCACCTAAAGAGAAAGATGATTACTGTGTGATCTTTTTCTGAACAAAGAGAGAGCGAGAGAGAAAGAGAGAGGAGAGTACCTCATCGCCCTCATCCGCAATTGGTGGTCTTTCTTGAACAACATGAGAATCCTGCTGCTTTGCAGGTGAAACATTGTCTATCGCCATATTCTGTGCTGTTAGAAGCTCTAACCTTTGCGTCTGCACTTCAAGCTTTCTGGACAATTCTTTGTTCAGCTCCTGTGGTTAAGAAACACTAGAATTATAAAGACTTGAGGAACCAGGAGAAACACAATATACCAAATAAACACAAAAAAACATTAAAACGCTACTTGATAAAACATTCAATCGCAGGGACCATAATATATCTTGTTGCTACGATGACTAAGATATAATCTTATGAAACCATATAGAATGCATGTTCGGAATTTATGAATGGTGTTAGACAGAACACTCTTATTCTTGAAACAAAAACTCTTCCTGAAGTCAAACAAAGATATGTTTTCAGTCCGTGCTACGGCGTGCATTTCGTGATATTAAGTTTCTGGTAATGTACCTTTACCTGTCCTAGACCATGCATTTCGTGAAATTCAGTGTCTGTTAATATACCTTTACCCGTGCAGTTTGAGATAACTCAGATGACAATGCTTGCACCAGTTCCTCTTTTTCAATGGCCAACTGCAGCCAAAGAAGCAAAATAACTGTCACGATATTATCCAGATTGAAAAATGATAGCACCTTGAGAACTGTAAAGTATCGATTCTCATAGCTAAAGAAAACAAAAATCAACGAGATAAGTTTACATAAAAAATCCATGAATACTACCTCAGCAATTAGCGTATTAATGTTATGAATCAGTCTCATTTGATCAGCTGGGACGCTCAATGAAAAACCTTCAAGAGTTAACTGTCCAGTTTCAGGAATGGTAGCTGTATTAGATAAATCATTTTCAAGCAGAGCAGTAGAATCTATTTCCTGGTTGGAGCTCCCTGGCATAGTATCTGAAATTGCTGCACCAAGAAAACAAAGAGGAGAAAAGGATAAGGAAGTATTAAAGCTCATGCTAGTATCCAGGTTTAGAAGAAGACTACATAGCCCATCAACTATATTCTTCATAGGCAGGGTGCAAAGTCAAAGATTAAACTTGAAATTTCTTTTCGAAAGGATTCAGAAGATGCGAATATATGAGTTGAGAGATCCAAAATATGCTTCTGTAATAAAGCACATATACTACTGTGATTTTATAGGACAATTACCTAGACCTTCTGTAGAGGTTGATGCGTTTTTTCTGTTAGTAGAGCTTTTACCGAGATCAGTGGATTTTCCACCAGAGGAAGCTTTCTGCAGCATAGTTTGTAGAATTTTCTTCTCTGAAAAGGAAGGTGTAGGATATAAGATGTATAAAAATTTATAGAATCATATTACTATTTAGAGGCACTGATCTCAAATGCGCATACCTTCCTGAAGACTCTCTATGGTAGATTGTAAGTCCTGACGATCTTTCTCTAGGCTCTGTATTTTTTTCCTATAAAAGTTGATGTACAAGATTAAATATGTCTCAAAAAGCCATAGAAGGTACATACTGACTCCTTGGAGCCTTTCCAGCATGTAACATGGTTCTTTTTGGATCGATCATCAAGTAAAGGTGAAGATACGGATAGGTAAATAACAATTCCATAAAGTGCATACTTGTAAGATGACATTTCTGCTTCTGCATTTTCTAGTTCCCTCTCCAGCTTTAACTCATTAGATCTGAGTTTGAGAGCCTAATATACGTCCCAAGAAAACAGTTAATCGCTTAACAGATGTATTTAAGCATCGGAAGTTAGAGGCAACAGACATCTCGCAACTATAAAATCCAAAAAGTAGACATAATGTCATTGCACACTTTTACCACTAAGTCGAAAATGTTAGTTCTTTTTTAAAAACTATTGTGAATGTAAGAACAAAGATCCAACGCCTAGTACCTTATCCTCCAAACTGATGACTTCAGAAGCCAGTATTTGGGAACGCTCGTCAGCAGCATTACATTCTAGCTGCGCATTTGCATACTCAATCCTGACAGACTCAAGTTCCCTCTGTAAGGAGACAGTGTTAAATCAAGTGAAACCTTTTGGAGTAATCTAGAAAATAGCTCTGGTGGATGAAAAAGCATGGCAAACAGATACTCATCCAACATCATACTCAAATTTTGAATTTTGTAAGTAAACATCATGCTTTACAAAAATATATTGTTAGAGTATATACAGCTGGAAGTTGTTGAGTAAAGGTAGTTAGCACTAACCATTTGTGCTTGGATCTGTTGATGTAGCTTCTCCATGTCATCTTTTAGTTGGTTGACGATACTTCTCTGGATGAGATAGAAGTGAGAACAAGTATTACATGAATCATCCGAAGGATTTGGGAATATTATAAAGGTCAGTGGACACCATGTAGCAAACAATATAAGACATCATTTACACTCAACAATAGATTAGTCCAGTAAATGCCAATAACGTAGACATCCTGAAGAGCCTCTCCAAATATCTTTATTTTAACATCCATCTCTGTCTCACTTGTGAACGGATCAACTATCTCATAGTTTAAAAATGTGTTTTTTGTAACATCTCTAAAAATGGTTTAGTCAAGAGCATGACAGTTTAACGAGAGGAGAGACTCAAAATCACATTCATCCCATAATTAATATTGAATAATAAGAATTTTTAATATTTTCATCTCCCATGGATCCCAAAACCACTTGACAGCATATACTGGCTACCAATGAAGCATGATAAAATGGCGATAATTAGTCAACTACCTTGAATGCTCAAGATTGTTTCCTAGAACAAATACCACTGCTGGAAAATATCCAACTAAGATGCCATTAGTCTGCATGTACCTGCTGGTTATAAGTGTCTGTCATCGAAGAATTTTCAGATGCTAAGGATTCTGCCAGAGCACGTGAAGCATCAAGATCCCTTTGCAGTGAAAACTTTTCTTGCGTTAAATCCTCAATATGCTACAATTGAAAAATGAAACTGTATCAGAAAACGCACAGGACAAAGGGTGTACAAAGAGGAACAGTGAAAGCTAGCATCATAAGGTAAAATAAAAGAGAAATTCAAGACAAGGTAGAAAGATTATGATCCACCAGCGGGAGGTATCAACCCAAAAAATTGGTTAATTAGCATCACTTCATATAACCTTGGAATACTTCTAAATGAGAAGACAACATCGTCTCTCTCGCACATTGAAAATTCAAAATTTATATTAAACAACCTTCCAAGTTCCAACTATTAAGTAGCATATAGAAAATATAATAAAATAACAGATGGTGCAAAATAAATATCTACCTGTTCAAGGGCAGTAAAATCATCATTTTGTTTTGGCATGGCGAAATCAGTGAGACCTGGCATTACTCCATTGGCAGAAGGAAACAGAGAACTCCGGAATGGATTAGGATAATCAGATCCTCCGCTTGTCAATGATTGTCCATTACTGTCTCTTTTCGCTGACATATACGGCAGTGAAGATGACCCAAAACCATCACTGTCAGTTAGTTGGGAACCACTGGATGTAACCGAATCTGCCTCAATCTCAGGCTGTTGATATTGAGTCCCTGGAGCTATTGAAATATTAAGGGAGTCAAGGAAAGATGGACGAGATCTCTTCACATTTGATTCATTTTTAGCTGAGTGAAACGGCGAAGAGCTTGTGCTATTTACACTGAAATCTGAGGTTTCAGAAGGTCGAAACGATGTGTCAGGAGAACTAAACAAATAACTGCTAGACAAAGTTGGCTTTTGCGCAATGCTACTTCCTCTTAGTTCACCACTTCCCTGTTGGTTTTTGGCAATTTCGTGAATAGACCCTGCAATCCTGGTAGTAGGTTGTAGAGAATCTAGCAACAAAGACCGTAAAGATTGATTAGGTGATCCCTTGAAAGGGGTAAGAAAAAAAACGCATTACTTAATCAATCTCATATGGTAGCCACGTACCTTTTCTGGATGAGATTAATCCACTGCCATGGATGACACCTTCCATTGGCATCGAGGTTGGTAGCAAACTGTTTCCAGAAAAAGGAGATGTACCTTTGGGAAAACCATCATTTTCACTTAGAGTAGTAGCACGATCCATATTTCCACTCGATTGCTTCTCTAAATTGCTATAAGGTACAACTTCAGGCCTAATATTCACTGTTAAGTCATTTGAAGAACCTCTCAATTCAAAGCTACTAGAAAAATCAACCGCGCCCACTGGTTCTTGACAATCATCTTTGTGAGTTCTTTCTTTGCTTCCATCACTCAGTGCTATATTTGAAAATGATAAATTATATACATTTCCAGAAAATGAGGAATTGGTATGGGTTTCATTCGAAGAAACTTGATGAGTTTCAGCAGATTGCCTGAGAGGCCCATTAGACATGGATGAAACAATTCCATCTGAATCTGTGACACTTTGCTGGCTGTTATCAACAGGCTGTGTGTTGCTACTCTTTGACGCCTTTTTGGCTCGTTCTGCTGCTTTTTGCTTCCGGAACTGCTCAAGCTGAATCCACAAATTAACAAAATGAAGACACAATTCAGATACGAAAATAGACGTCAATCAGCTGGAAGCAAATAGATTTTTTTTATCAGCATACGCGTAAGAATTCACAGCCTTTGTTGATTAATCTCTAGGACGGATAAAATCATGTCAGAGATTATGAGACGGATACCAGAATATCGATTCTAATTGCATGTGTTGAAACATCAATATCAAATAATAAAATCATGACAAATGATCAGATGAAACCAAAAGAAGACGACAAATATTAGGGGCAAAGGTTCGAGTTACTGATAATTAAAGTAATGAGGGAATTGAACAAAAGAAGATGATATTATCTACCTTACGTCGTCCGGCTTCAGCATCCTCCAGCCTCCGCGGATTCGGCTTAACCTGAGCTGATGCCATTGAAATATTGGAAATGCGTCCAACTTTATTCAAACCAATGCTTTTTTCATTACCAATGAATTTGAATCCTTAAAGCCAAGCCATTCCGAAATCTATGAAACTCGTCGCTGTTATGATTGTACATGAACTCGACCAAGAAGACAGATCCTGACGCGAAGATCGAGAAGATATTGATAAAAATTGGGGGAGGGGAAACAGAAGGAGATCTCTCAAAGAAAAAAATAGTTCAAAAATCGAAGGAATTTTCACCAAAGGAAATCTTATAAGGATTTCGATCTGAAAGAGAAAGAGGAAGAGAGGACGAAAGATTGTTCGTCGACTTATTGAAGTTTTGGTTTCCTTCTCCGTCAGATCTCTCTCTCTTATTTTGCTGATAATAACATTCCTTCCTTTTTTTTCCTCTTCATTGCTTTGAACGTTTTTACATTTTTGTTTATAGTTACAACTTTTTCTTTAAAAACGTTTAATGAAAAATCATCTTTTTACAAAAAAAAAACAATTATATGAATGTGTGTATGTATTTGCTCATAGATTTTTTTTTGTTTTTTCTCAAAGTAACGTTGAATAAAATTAACATTGATTGTGATAAAGAAAATTAACATAGATTTAAGAAAATAGAGATAAATCAGTCGTAATGGACACATAAATGCAAAAGAAAAACCAATATAGAATATCCATGCGGCCGTAAAACATGACAACAAAACACCAAAATATATTCACTATGTCGTAACTTTAGGAAAATTATAAAAATTAATAGAAACTTATATCATGTTTTAGTCTTATATATGTTATTTTAAAGTTTTGATTAATTTTATTTTGGTTGTTTTCTTTATTTTATCTTAGTCGATTATTCGTTTTATTTAGTTAGAGATTTGTTGTATATTTAAAACATAAGCAATGCATTTTTACTCATGTGTTCATATGCCATTTTTCTTTTCAATTTCTCATATGATAATCTATTTGTGTAATTTTTATTAAGGAGAATTAATTATGACAAATGGACTAACCAATTTATTGTTGCTTGTCAAATGTGAATGGTAAATAAACATTATATCGAAGGAGTAAGTGGTCTAGTGAATATATCACCTCTACGTCCATCTCAAAGGTGTGAAGTTCGATTCCACCGTCCCTCGCATGAGTATGCTAAATCTTCGTATGAAAATATTGGGTTATTGGGTCGGTACGTTGTGATCCAGTGACAAAAAAACTAAAAAATAAATAAATAAACATTATATGAACAATATTTTAGAATATAGAGTGAGTAAATAAAATAGTAGTTACACGTTAAATTTTCATATGAAAATATTGAATTATTGCATCGGCACGTTGTGACTCAGAAAAAAAAACAATATATCTAGTAAACATATCATACTTTATTGCATTCCTAATAGCAACTAAATTCTCATCTATATATGAAAAACACATTTTAAATGCGTAATCTTTGTATTTAGTATTGATGAATGGGAACAAATATAAGTTTTCTGGTAGTGAAAAACAATAGATCATTTTATAAAAAAAAAAGATTGGAACACTTTTAGTACACAATCAACCAAACAACTCAGTTGATTTTCAATTGTCTATTTTTTATGATTATATATAGTAAATTGATCATCTCTTTCTGCAAGTATCAAGTGACCACCATGTTTATACATGGAATAAAATATCTTCATTGTCTATAGTGATTAAAGAAGTTATTTTGAATTACTTATTTGATAAAAGCTTTTGAAATGTTTCCATTCAAGAATTCATCTGTTCTGTTTTCATGATTCCTTTCTTTTCCTTTAATGGTGTTTCCTCTCTTAATCTCTAGTTACCTTTGTCATTGTTTGTTTCTCTCATTACTGATTCATGCATTCAGTCGTATCGAACATCCAATCCGTATTTAGAAAACCTACTAACAAAAATATTAAGTAACATAGCTTTTGCACTAAAATGACTAAGAGAAAAGATCATCATTTAAACAACATTGATTGGGGATTGTAGATTTGCAACAAAATGTTAAAGTTGTTTGGAGTATGTGGGATGACAAGTAAAGAACATTTTGTTGCAATCACATATGGAGTATACATTCTTCGAGAACTTATCTGACTTTGTTGTCTCTTGTTTCTTTTGAACATTTGCTATCATTGCATTATCGGAAAATAGGTAAGGATATCTCGGATACCAGATAATTTGTCCAATCCTAATTACAATGTGATACAGAGACAATTTCAAAGAGTATTTTGCCACTGAACTCATTGTTTTGGTCGTTAGCTCAAGCTCAGGTAACAGTGTGGAACAAAAGAGGTAAAGAACAACTAGTAAAAATTATCACATGACAACAGACATAGAAGTTGATATACAACTAGACAGATTTATTACCGAAAGCCTAATTCTCAAAGTCATGTTAGGGTAGGTACGGAGTGACTCAACTGAAAAGGAGAGGTCCAAGAACCCAAGCACGACTTTGAAATATAGAAGACAAGATGATTAAAAATCATCGGCCTTTCCTGCTTTTCTTGACTGTAGCACAATCCGGACAATACCATTTCCCCTTGGGTTGTTCTTTCAGACCAACGCAGCCAAAGTGGAACCATTCAATCTTGCACTGCAATGAGTTTATTATATTTTGTCTCAAAGAGTCTCACAATGTGGGAAGAAACGTTAGTTTAACAAATTTATACCTCGTTGTTATCACAGGCAATCATCTCGCCGTAGCTAACTTGGTTGCAGATGCAGTAAGTTGGTTCGTTTGGATCCACAGGCAAATCCAAATCCATCCCACTTGAACTCATCCCTGTTGATGTCGCTGCAGTTGAAGCTGCTGCTGTTGCTAGCCTTGTCCTGCCACAACATTAAATGGATGGTTTCATTGTACCTAACCTCATACTTTACAATGATATGTTAAATATACCGTTTCATTTGACCCATGTTGCTGAGGTTTAGGCAATGTAATAGATTAAGCAATGTATGTTATGATATAAAAGATAAGGCTTAAAGCCACCTACTTCTTTCGCCCTCCCCTTCTACCTTCACCCACCTTCACTGCTTCCCTGCTGCTCTCAAGGTTTGATGCAGCAGCATTTTCTTTTTCTGATAGAAACCACACAATCTTATGACTATTACCGAATGAAATAAAAGATAAGCTCAAGCTTCAAAAACATAAAGGCATAAAGAATAAACAGCAAGATAAAACAAATGACCTCGGCGCATCTCCTCATTGGATTTTTTCATATACTTGTCAAGTTGCTGAACATGCATATCCACCTGAAGAATATATCGTCTGGAAAATAATGACACTAAGGCATATTGAAAAATCCACGAGGTTTAAACCAAACTCCAAACTTAATCTACACCAATCCAAACAGGGAAGTCTCCTCTTAAGAAGACAAAGAATGAGATTTCAGAAGCACACCAGATCATATGCCTGCATAGCCAATGCGACTTTCTCATCAGCAATCCGGACACTGTGTTTCTGTTCATCAAGTGCTTCCTCTGAGAACTGTGTAAGAGAGGTACTTGGTGTAATATTTCCAGTTCTGCCCCTTCTTATATCCTCTATTTCTCTTTCACACCGTTGTTCATTCTGTCTTTGATTTTCTGCTTAAACATACAAAAGCCACGAACAAAGATGAGGCAATACACAAGCACACATAAACGATGAGCATGCATACATATGCTTTACAAAGTCTTATTTTATACTAAAACACAGCAAAAATCTCATATAACTCATCGAAAAACAACAAGCTATGCAGAGAACGGATATTTCAAGAAATCAGTTTAATCTACTGTAAATAGAAATGGAATTATTGTTACCTTGCAAACTTTTATCCAAATCACGCAAAAGTGCATATTTCTTCTGCAAAACATGGGCCAACGACACAAGATCTGCTCATAAATACCAAGAAATAGTTGCTTAGTTACTAAAGGATGAATAGATTATAAGAGGTCATATCTTTTCTCACGTCCAAAGAAAGTGGAAACCATCACAGAGATGCAAATAACAAAACCAAGAACCCAAACACATTGCACATTATGATGGATCCTACACAAATACACTCGCACGGAAAATGATATGTTATTTTCACATCGAGACTCAAAAGGCTTCCTTCCTACAAAGCTTCTACGTGTTCTGAGAAAGAAAGAAAAACAATGAATATGTTCTAGCAACAACAGTCAGTGGACACGAAAATGATACATTTAAAAGCATATAGAAACCTAATACTGCGACAAAAGCTTGATCAATCTACAACATATTGTTGCGTAAAAATGATTTGGATATGAACAGGAGATCCATCAATTCTCCGGTTGTGAATTGCAATTTCACAAAAAGAATTTGCAAACTAATTGGAAAAGTCGCCAATCAAAGAAAGAAATAAAAAACGAATAGGGAAAGATACGATTGCTTACTAGCTTCAAACTCCTCGGCGAATGACATTTGGGAATTTAGGGTTTCGCAAGATGCATATGTTGGAAATTAAATATATTTCACTGCTCTTAAAATCCGCTTTTTTTTTTTTTTGAATCGCGCATACACTATGGGAGAAGGGACATCGTGCGATTTTAAGCATTAGCTAATATACAGTGTATAAGTCTGTTTATAAGATAAAAATTTTCAAGTAAACTACATCAATTTTGAGTCATCTGCCATGCTCTTTTTCAATTTTTTTAAGAAAAAAAGTTCCTTAAAAACAGTTTGTATAACAATATTTATTTATATTATTAAAATATAATTACATGAAATTTGTTTTAGAATTTTACAAAAATTGATATCTAAATATGGTTGTATGAACATAAATTTTTGACACGTTTTATTTTGGGTAATTATGATGTTACATATATTATTCAAAAAAAAAATTCAAATTTTTTTTATATTAGTGTTGTTAGTGTAAACAAAATTTTAATATGTACATACTTTTGTTTAATTTAAACTTTATATTGGGATTATTATTGTATACAATATTTTAAAGAAATATCTTAAAATATTAATTTTAAATTTTATTCGAAATTTAGCATTTTAAAACTAAAATTTTAAAAATAACATAAATTATTTTTTAAAAATATATATTTACCATAAATAAATTAGAAATATAATTAAAATATTATATTTGAGTTTTTTTAAATTTAGGGTTTAATTTTTTCTTATTAAAAAGTTTTAAAATATTTTAATATAAAATTTATGCTATTCTTAAAAAGTTAAACTAATTGTGCTATATTTGATACAAAAATTTCAAAATGTGTTAGTTTTGTCAATTGCATTATTTTAAAATGCATAATATTTTTGATTAATTGAATCAACTATATTAATTTTTTAAATAACACATTTTAAAATTTTTGTTCTAAAACTAATATCATTAGTTTAAATTTTCAACAATAACACAAATTTAAAATTAAAATATATTAAAATTTTAATTAAATAAAAAATTAAACCTAAATTAGGAAAAATGAATCCAAATATAACATTTTAATTTTATGTATAATTTAGTTAAATTAAATAAATATTTTTTTATAATTATTTTTGGAATTTTTGGAATTTTAATTTTTAAAATATTAGATTTATAACAAAAATATTTAAAAATATTATTTTAGGATATTGTATCATAAAAATGTAAAACCAAATTTAAAATATATATATTTTATAAAATAAATAAAAAAATACATTATTTTGTTTGATTGAACAATGTTGATCAATTTTAGATACCATAGAATCATTTGTCTTATATAAATATCAAAAATATTTTTTATAAGTGTATCATTTGTAATATAGTATCAGTTTTGAATATAATATAACATAGTGTAAAAAATTATATTTATTTGTCAATTTTTGGTATATAACACAGTTTACCATATTTTGGGTTTTGATGTATTTTTTAATGATATAAGTGGAGGGTGCCTTACAAATTCTAAAATTATTTATTTATTGCTAGAATTTCTTTTAAAATGTTTATTGTCAGAACCGGTAGTTTATATGAAATATAATAAACAGGTGACATTAATTTTAGTATTTTTATCACGCAATTTTTTTTAAAAAAATATAGAGTTAGCGCGAACTAATTGATGAAAATTTTCAACTGTTATATAGAATAAATGTTTATTTAGAAGTATGACTAATTTTTTACAAATTAAATTTAAAATAACAAAATTTAATAAACCGATGTTTGGAATACTAAAATAAGAGGATTTTTAGCATAACACTTGAAAACATAAGTTTTAATATCCCGGTTCCATTTGTTGGATATTTAGATTTAACACAATTTTACACAAATTCTATATACTTATTTACGATCTCATTTACATATCGTGTGAAGGATAATTAAATATAAGAATAATATCTTAAAATATTAATTTTTAAAGTTTTATTTCAAATTTAATATTTTAAATTTAAAATTTTAAAATAATATAAATTATTTTATAAAAATATTTATTTATTATAAATAAATTATAAATATAACTAAAATATTATATTTGAGTTATTTTTTTTTCTTTAGTTTTAAAAAAATTTTTTAATGTATTTTAATATTCAATTTATGTTATTTTTAAAATTTTCAACTAATTATACTATATTTAAAATAAAAATTTTGAAAATGTTATTTTTGTCAGTTTTTCAATATGCTACTAAACAATTCTAATAGAGAAAATTGTTTCCAAATATCTTCCCAATAACAACCAAATAGATCGACATCATACATAATTTCCATTCAGATTAAAACTAAAAGAAATTTGACATCTAAGAATACCAAAATATCAATTTTCACAGGATTGTGAGATGTTTTTGTACAGTTAAAAACACTTACAAGACATAAGTAATAATTAAATTTAGATCTACTTTTGCATATGAGAAAAATATTTGTATATTATAATTAATTAATTATTTAATAAATATAAATTAGATATTTACATAATTTATTTATTTTTCAAATTTTGAATATAAAAATAATAAGTAAATTTTAAAAATTTTATGTGTTAATTATCTATTAATACATAATTTATTTTATTTTATTATCATGTATTTAAATATTTCTATATATATAATATATTATTAATTATATATTATTATGCCATTGAATTGAAAAAGTATTTCTATAATTTAAATAAATTATATATGTCATTGATATCATACTAAAATATATTGATTTTATAACCAATTAAATAGTAGTGGGATATACTATAATTATTTTAATAACTTAAATTATTTTATATATTTATTTGAAGTTATTTATAAATTATTGCATATGTAAATTAAAGAAATTAAAATATTTATTTTTTACAAATTTATTAGTAGTTTGGTTAGTTTAATAAAATATATTAATTATTTAAATAAATTAAAAATAAAAACATATATTATAATTATTTTAATAATTTAAATTTATTTATATAGTTATTTTAAATTTATTATTGTGATGACATGTAATCATAAACTTTTGTTAATAATATGGTAGAGTTTAAATAATATATTAAAGATATGAAATATATTGGATTGTTCCCCCTTGATAAATATACTAATAATAACTTTTACTCGTACTGCTTCGTATGTGAGATTCGTTACGACATTGGCACAAAATTTGATGTTTGAGCATGTGAAATTCTAATTGTAACTCAATGTTGTCCATAGTCTAAGTAGTATTTATATAACTTCATATGAAAACTAGAACTTATGCATTTGAAACCGAATTCTTTCTCTATAATCCGGTTAATTAATAATTCAATTGGTATGTTATATCTCATAACAAAAAGTTAAATCAAGTTGTAAACTAAAATCTTTAGATATCATTCCTTAAAAATTGTGTTGACCGAATCGATTTAAATTATATAAGAGACAAAGAAGTCATGGATTTTTCAGAATTGTTTGACGACGATATCTTCTTAGAAAACTGATTTATTTCCTAACAATAAATTGCAACAAATATTTTAAAAAGTCGACTGTTGTAAGAAAAAATTTGAAAAGATTTATTTATTAATTAATTACTTAGAATCTTGATCTTCACAATATATTTTTTAGGTAAATTGCGTAAAGAAAAAAAGTTATCCCTTAATATAAACCATAATGGCGTAATTGTTACGATTCATTTGTCACATTAAGAACATACATTATTCACATCTTCTTTTTTTTTAATAAGTTTTACAAGTAAATGAATCACTTTTGATTTCAAATAACATCATAGTGTGTGGTGCGCGTAGATTAATCTCCAATCTACCCCGCAACTTGCGGTGGCATTTATACAAAGTCAAAAAAGGCAATGACACGTGTTTATTTCTCATTCGTTAAACACTCACGGTTTTCAATTCTTATTGGTTGATATGCATCATCCGCTCAATTATATTATCACCCCTAAACTATCTCAGTAATCACGTGAATGCCATTATTGTAACAGTATTGTTTTTTTTTTAATTATGGAAAATTAGTAAATCTAATTGAAGAGAGGACTGATAGTATTATATCAAAAAGACTCATATCATAAGTACGGTCGATCTTCCCCTTCCATTTTCTGGGGTCCACAGGATGAATTGACTAAACAACGACTCGTTTCTGCCTAGATTACACGAATGCTATTCAATCGTAACCGTTGATTTTGGTTTCTACGTTATATCTTAGTGGACCGCGTAGTGGTTGATTGTGGCAAGAGTATACGTTATAGGAAATGTGATTTTAAAAGAGAAAGCGAAAAAGCCAGAAATTCATTTTCGTGTGTCATCCCCTTCTCCACTTCCAACCAAAAAAAATAAATAATTTTTTTATAAAGAAAATTTTAATTATTTTTAAAAAGTGTTTTTTTCTTATCTTTCTCGAAACTTAAGAAAGAGAAAAAAAAAAAAAGAAAACCCTAAACGCCGTTGTGATATTTGGAGTGAGAGAGATTAAAAACTCGTCTGTTTCTTTTTTTCAACAATTTCTCTCTCTTAAACGCAAACTGCTAAGCGATTTTTGATTTTTGATTTTTAATCCCGACTACGGAAATGGAATCATTCATGGACGACCTTTTGAACTTCTCTGTACCGGAGGAAGAAGAAGACGATGAAGATGGTGAGGATGTACGGTCTCCGAGGGATATTACTCGCCGGAAAACAGGATTACGGCAGACGGATTCCTTTGGTCTCTTAAACCCGGGCGACCCTGTAAGTCTTCAAAATTTCCCGGCCGTTGCGTTACGTATATGTTTGGTGGGGAGGGGGGGGGGAGGGGTTAGAAACATTATTGGTCCGATAACTCGTACGAGTTAACTCGCCGCCGGGAGTTAACCGAGTCACGGTGGTACGGCGACTGACTCGGCCGAGCTGACTCGCCGTCGGGAGTAAATCGAGTCAAGCAGTTGACTCACTCGAGTTGACTCGCCGGCGGATGTATATCGAGTCACGGCGGTGCGGCGGCGAATCAACCGAGTCAAAAGTTTGAAAAACGCGTTTTCATTTATTATCCGGTTTGAATTATTAAACGTGCACGTCATGTGGGGACGTTTTGCCGGTTCGTTTTGTATCGTGTGCAAAGACGAGAGTGTCCTTTGATTTTTAATCCTTTTGAGAAAACCAATGCGCTTTGGTTTGAGAGTTGGTTGGAGGGTATTTTCGGAAATATAGATATTTTGAGAGTCATTGTTTTGTGAGCTGTTCCCTCACATGATGGTGAGCTACCACAATTAATTTTTTTCAACCAATTTCGAATTTTCTTTGTGTGGCATCATTCACACAACTTTCTTCGAATTTTTTTAATTGTTATTATTCCACGCATCTCAATTATTTTTGTTCGACAATTATTTTTATTCGACAATTATTATTAGAGACTTTTACAGAATAAGAGTGTTAATTCGAATTACTTAATTACCCTTAAGTTTATTCTAACTCCTTTTTGAAAAACATGGTTAGAGTCGTCGACCAAGTGGAGTTAATGAATTCACGTCTAACTTCTTTTATTTGCTCTTGGAATCTGCAGGGAGTTGTTGAGGAAGAGGATTTGGAATGGATTTCAAACAAAGATGCTTTTCCTGTTATTGAAACCTTCGTCGGCGTATTACCGTCTGAACATTTCAGCATATCATCGCCGGAGCGAGAGACAACTGAGGCTAAACAGTTGAGTCCGGTTTCAGTACTAGAGACGAGTAGCCATAATAGCTCTACAACGACGACGACAACCTCCAATAGCAGCGGCGGAAGTAACGGTAGTACGGCGGCAGCCCCCGCTAGCACCACCACAATGATGAGCTGTTGCGTAGGATTAAACGTACCGGTTAAGGCGAGAAGCAAGCGTCGCCGCACGGGACGGCGCGATTTACGAGTTCTGTGGACAGGAAACAATGACCAAGGAGCACCAAAGAAGAAGACTCCGTCAGTTGCGGCGGCAGCTGCTTCAATGGGAAGAAAGTGTCAACACTGTGGAGCCGAGAAAACGCCGCAATGGAGGGCGGGACCATCGGGACCGAAGACGCTGTGTAACGCGTGTGGCGTGAGGTACAAATCCGGGAGACTTGTTCCAGAATATCGCCCGGCTAATAGCCCGACATTCTCCGCGGAATTACATTCGAATTCTCACCGGAAGATTGTAGAGATGAGGAAGCAGTTTCAGTCAAGTGACGGTGAACGGAAAGATTGTGGATAAAAGTGGTTAGGATAATTTTCAATTTTTCTCTTTTTTTTTTTTGAGAAGCTTTTTTCCCCGTTAATTTCTCCTTTTTAAGTTTGTTTTAGGGTTTTGCAGTTGGAATTTAGTTTTTTTTTTTCATTTACTTTTTCTATTTGTGAAATTAGGGGTAATTACTATTTAGGGGGTATTATGTTCAGGGAATGGAAGATAACTTTCTCATATTTTATTGTTTATTTTATTTTGGGTCGTAACTTTAAAATAGAACAAAAATACACTTTATAAGTAACTTCTTGTGGAAATTAGACTCGATGAGAAAATTGGAAATGTGAGGGAATTTGGGATTTTCTTGAAAGTCTTGGTTGAGTGATTTTCTTTTGTCTTTAATTACTGACATTGTCTAAAAATGACAGTATGATATTGTACTAACAAGATAAGAAAGGTTTAGATGCAGATGTACTTGTCAAAAGCAGATAGGAATCTCAAATATTAAGTTTGATATAATAATTCTGTTTTTTTCTTTCCCCAAAGTAAAGAACGCAATGAGATCAAGCAAAGCATTTTATTTGTATTTCATCATTGACAAAGAATTTTAGGTTTTTTTATGGTTGAGAAAAGAAGAATAACAAAAAAATTGGCAACCACTTATCAACTAACAACTAAACCTATTAAAGCTTGAGCAAGTTTGCATTGAGCGAAACAAAATGTGAAACTTTACTTTAGTAGTTAGGAAAAAAAGAAACTATTGTGTTTTCATTTTGTCATGCATACTCGGATTTGACCCCTCGTATATACGTAATTTTAATCTAGCAATTTTTTAAAAAATATTAAATTATTATAAATATGTGTTGTGTTGATTTATAAAATAAAAATAAATTTAACAATAATAATTAGCTAGATCAAAGTTAATTGGTTAATTTGGTTTAAATTAGCAAATTATATTTTATGGTATTTAAAAATTAATTGTGATTGTATAAATTTTACTATTTCAAATTTACATTTGTTTAAGTGATAATATATCATGTATAATAGAATATTTTAAGTGTTAATAACAAATTTAGTAGATACAATTGCAATTTTGAGAGACATTATGATTTTCTATGAATATTAACATTATTTTAAAAATGATACATAATATTTAATATTTAATATTTTGTTAGTTGAAGATTAAAAAATATTGAAAATATTTGTTATAAAATATACGTAATATATACATGTGGTTACTTAATGCATTAAATTTCTTAACTTGTTAGATTTATTATTATAATTAATTTAATTTATTTTCAAATAAAATATTATTAAGTGAATTAATTAAGATTTATTTTTTAAGTATTGTATTTCGTAATACTTTTGACTATTTTAATTTTCTTTAAATATTTATTATTTGAATTATTTATATATAATAACATTTTAATATTCAAACATTTGAAAAAGTTTGAAACGGCACTTATAATATACAGGAAAGAATATAATGTTTTTATATCTACACATAGAACACTAGTATCACATCATAATCAAAAGTAACTTTAAAATTAGAATGTTAAATATATGAATTAAGTAACATTATCATCTCAAGAGACTCAAACTGATGATGGATAGGAGGAATTAGATCTACCAAAATAATAATTAGGTAGATTATATGAAACATTTTTCTAATTATAATAGTAATATGAATACTTAAATGTAATTGAAGGGAAAGATTAGAGTATAGTAACGTATGATTGAGGAGTCAGTGTGTGTGTGGGGAGTAGTAGTCACATGGGGTTTTGATACTTAGCTAATATCATTGGCAATGCACATGCCTTTACTCTTCTTCCTCCTAATTTCACCAACTCCATTGTTTCCATTTTACGCCATGAATCATACCATCATTTTATATAATTTCCAATTTTGAATCGACCTACCATATTTCTATATTCTTTATTATTTGGTTATTTTATATTTCTATACAAAATTTAACTGAGTAGGGTTAAGTGTGAGAAATTTTATTTTTTTTTATAAAAAAAATCATATATTATACATCAACATAATCTTAATCTTTAAAATAAATAAACTATTAAACATCTATTTTTACTGTCATCTCAAATACATAAAAAACCGTTGGGTTTCAATGTGTTATGTGTGTTATATGATCTATTATAAAAAGAATAATGGGCCGTTTGTAGCCTAAATGCAATCTTTTTAGCCCTTAATGAAAGGATTATTTAATTTATGGTCAATGTTTTCTTTGCTTGGAAATCAGCTTTTTCGTTATTTATCATGGTTCCTTATAAGTAATAACCACTTTGAAATCTTATAAACTAGCACGAACAACGAAAATACTTAATATATATTATATCATTTGTGAAGATGAGTAAATTAGTTAGTTTTGTATTATTTTTATATTTATTTTAAAAATATGAAATTCGATTCTATTTTTCTTCGTATGAGAATATTAAATTTTCGTATATACATGTTGGAATATTAGACCAATATGTTGTGGTCCAATGATCAAAACAAAAAATATTATATATATCATTTGTATCGACAACACCCAATCCTTATCTATTAAACTTTACAATGCGGGAGTAGAAAGTGGTATAGTAATTGTATTATCTCTATGTCCATCTCAGAGGTATATAGTTCGACTTCACTTTCTCTCGTATAAAAACATTAAATTTTCGTATGAAAATATTGGACTATTGTACCGGCCCGTTGTGATCCAATGACAAAAAAATCTTACAATGTGAAAATGATTACGATTAAAATTAAAGTTATAATAAATATTATTCGTTTCTTTGTTATATGAAACTACGAATAGTTAAAAAATTTAACAGATAAACGAATAAAAATTTATTGTACTAAAATTTGAAATTGATCGAAAAAACATAAATTTTTGTCATTAAACATTTACGAAAACTATATTGATCACAATAAGAACGTTGAAAAGTAGGTCTGGGTTTTCGGTTTATTCAGATCGGTTTATCCGGTTCTCGGTTTTTTCGGTTTGTGAAAAAACTGTCTGAAAAAAATTTATCAGAAATCGGTTCGGTTTGGTTTTTTTATCGGTTTAATCGGTTCGGTTTTTAGTAAAGAAAATTGTTCTGAATTAAACCGAAATATAATTTCATTCGGTTAATTTCGGTTTAATTCGGTTTAATTCGGTTTATTTCAATTTATTTCGGTTTATTTCGGTTTAATTCGGTTTAATTCGGTTTAATTCGGTTTAATTCGGTTTAATTCGGTTTTCTCGGATTTTTCGGGTTTGGAGATCAATTCGGGTTTGAAAAACAGCATGAAACTCATACAAGATTTAGGCTGAAACTCATACAAGATTTAGGCTGAAACTCATACAAGATTTAGCATGAAACAAATTTGGGTTAAGAACAGCCAGAAATGTCTTATGTCAGTATACTGAATATGCAAAACAGATTTAGGCTGGTCATCTGTCTGAAACAAACCACCACACAGTTCTCACTTTAGGTGAAACAACTCTGACCCTTGAAAGAGTGAAATTTTGATCCAATAGAAAGAACTGAAGCAGCATGAAACTCATACAAGATTCTTACCGCCTTGTAGTTAGCCTCAAGATTCCGCAACAATAATGAAGTATCAGTGGCCTTTACCCATTTTATCATTATAGATATGTTGCCAAATTCTCTAGGTCCTTGTTCGGCTTGAAAATAGTCCCTGCATTTGACAGTCTGTAACAAGAAGGCAAACAAGTTAATATGAAAACACAAAGCAGATAAATTTTTCAGATCGGAGGAGAAGAAGAAGAAAAAGAAGAAGAAAACGAAGAAGAAAAAAACGAAGAAGAAGAAGAAGAAGAAGACGAAGAAGACGAAGAAGAAGAAGAAGAAGAAGAAGAAGAAGAGGAGGAGGAGGAAGAGGAAGAAGAGGTCGAAAACTTCTCTGAAAATTTTTCAGATCGGCCGCAAAAGGAGAAGAAAAATTTTCAGATCTGAAAAATTTAGGGTTACCATTTATATAGGTAAGCCGATTTTCGGTTTAAGAAAATCGATCGGTTTGGTATTCCCAAACTGAACCGAAATGTAAACCGAATACAATTAATTATTTAGCCGATCGGTTTAGCGGTTTAAATTAAATGAAAACCGAAACCGAAAATGTCGGTTCGGTCGGTTCGGGTTTTTCGGTTTTCACCAGCGCTATTGAAAAGTTTCAAAAATATGAAAAAACAAAATTGTTTCAAAAATATTTCAATAATTTTATTTTTTAAAATATTATCAAAAACAAAATCAAACGACATATATAAAAACAACAAATATAGAAGCGGTTTGAATATGTATCCAATCTCCATCTTATAAAACCATACGGTTGATTGTGTTTAGCCTAAAATAATTCCAGAGAATGAGAAACGAATTTTAACATCATACGAGTAATGAAATATTTGTTAATTTCTCAAAACATATCCAATTATGTGAGAATTAAAAACTCATAAAATATCTGATTGGTAAGCATAACTTTTTTTTGTTGCTTTAAGCTTAAAATGGAGATCGTAAACAATTTGCTTGACACATCTCACGATTCTCACCTTATCCAAAACATTGATAAGACTCTTCGCAATATAATAATTGTCTACTTAAACTACAAAGCTCCACCTATGTTCAAACTAAGGGCCAATGATTTGAAATGAGATTTATCGTTTTAATAGACAATTAAGGTTGGGTTTGATTTTCTTAATTATTCTTTCAAATTTTTGGTCTTCATTTTTTTCTTTTCAGTTTTTATTTTGTTAAAATTTTAGGATATTTTCTGATTAATTTTGGTGTTGGTAAATATTTTTTAAAATTAAAAAGATACAATTTGATTATCGAGTTCTCACTTAATATGTAAGATTTGTTTTCTACAAATTTCCACTGTCAATCTAATAAAAATTTTACAATATAATAATTTTTAAAAAAAATAATTAAAATAAATACAATATAAATTACACTTTTAAAACTCTCTCTTATTTTCTCTCTCTTGCTTACGGCGGATCTTCTCTTTTATTTAGGGTTACTCTGTCGACCAAGGAGTTGGAAATTTATACTTGAATGCTGGCTGGCCATCCTAGTGATTTTTCCATAATAAATCAGATTTGGATTTCGTTGGGCATTAATACTGAGGCTATTGATTCACACATTCATAATTCTTTTTGTTTACCACTAATTTGATTTTTTTTTAATAAAAAGGATTAGATTGTTAAACAAACTGACTGGTTTGGCTTCAATTACTTTTGTCAAATGAATCAGACATTTCTCACTTAACGAGATGAGAACTGTGTTTTCTTTCTGACAATAACCTTTTTAAACCTAATCTATTGTGTTTTTTTTTTTTTATCAAAAAGAAACAAAAAAAGTATATAATAACACAGAGAACACGATTCAATGCTATGCACGCCAAATCAAATCTTATCTCGTTTGAGCTAACCATAATGATTGGATTGATCATGTTAATATAAGTGATTACACCACTTTCTTACACACCTTTAATTTCACTCATAAATAATGAAATATTCATCTAATTCTGCTTTGGTTCTATACTCTTATAATTAAAATTTATAACCAAGAAAAATCTTTTTTCCAATAAACCTCATCACTACTAAAATAAAATCCATCTTCTCTAACAGACCAAGAACACTTCTTTGTAATTCCACATCTATTACTGTCTCTTGAAACCTTAAACGCTTCGAATCTCTTCTTCTTCGAATCCCATTTCATTGTACACGTGTACGATGATCTCCATGACCATAAATCGATCTTGGCTGTCCATCCAAAGTCGTCTCCCTCTTGAAGGGCGCGACCACCGAGTTCTCCATTCGGCGAGGAACACCAGATCACAAGAGGTAGAGATGAGTTGTCTCTGAAGTGGTTGATCACTCGCACGTCGTATTCGTCACCCAGTGACAGAGTTTGTGGCTTAAGCATGGATGTGAAGATGATTGTTAATGATATAAAGATAAGTAGAAGAAGAATTAGTTTTGGAGTTTTCATGTTTTGGGGAGAAAATGTATTTCAAGATGATCTCTTTTTTTACATTTAATGACAGACACTTGCAAATATATAAAGTGAATTTGTTTATTTCTTGAATTCTGAAATTTTTACAATAATTAACAGATTTTCATATGTTTTAATCAATTAGTTTGTCTCAAAATATTACGGAATTAATTGTTTTTAATTTCTAATTAGGAAAAATTGAAATGGAAACAATTTTTTTTGTTGTGTTGAATAACACATACAGTATTCAAAACTATTCGAACTAAATATTTTTAAAATATAAAGATATAGAAAACAAAAGTCACCGTAAAGGAAACAAATTTCGACAATCAATTTGAAATATTAAAATGGTATTCTCCGAAAGAAATGAAAAAAGTAAAATTGTATGAAAAACTTCATAATTAGGTGATTTTGTAACCACAAGAGGAAAAAAAAGATTATAACAATTTTTTAATGTTGTTTTCTTTCATTTTTAATGTTTTTATAGTCAAAATAACCTAATTTATCTATTTAACCCACTTTGTATTTTTGGAAAATATTTAACAGTTTTGACTAAACAATTCAAAACAAACCATAATTATATAAATATCAAATTCAACTGGTTTCACCAATAATATAAATATTGATTTACAAAAGCAAAAATTCTATTTCGTTCCATCTTATAATGGAATTATATTTATATTTACAAATACTTGATTGTTTATTTTATTTTTGAGAAAATATTACAAATTTTACCGGACATATAAACTGGTTTTAATATACTGATTTTACTTACAAAATTGTAGAGTTTTCGAATTTATCACACAAAAACTTCTGTATTCAAATATACCACAATAATCGCCATTTTGTTACAACTTTACAAATTTGAATAATAATGATACAATAAAAAAAGTTAGATTAGTTAAGAACTTAAAATATATTTTGTGCCAAAACACAGTACTACTTCTAGAAGTGAACGTACGCTTTAATACGGATTTTTCTGCAAGTTCATGAAGAATATAATAATTCACTAATGGATTCAATGCATATCTTTTGTCTTTGAAAATATAATACCCATGTTTAATTCTAACAAAAATTTGAATCATAGTAAATCAATTATACGACAATTATACTATTTTTGCATATTTGATATTATTTTTAAGATTTTATGTGTAATGATCGAAACCAATTAGAACTAATTTACAAGTAGTTTTTATGTGATTTTATTATTATAAAAAAAATATGAACAGTGCCAAATCAAATTACATACATTTTATATGGTTTTGATTTTTTTTATAAAAAAGATAACCGTAAAAATATAGCCGAATCTAAACCAAACTAAAAACCAAAATATTCATCTTTAAAAATAGTATTTTGGACAATTTTCTAAAATAACACATTTTAAAATTTTGTTCCAAATTAGCATCATTAGTTTAAATTTTCAATAATACCACAAATTTAAGATTAAAATATATTAAAACTTTATTTTAATAGAACAAATTAAACAATAAATTGGAAAAAATGAATGCAAATATAATTTTTTAAATGTATATATAAGTTATTTATAGTAAATAAATATTTTTATAAATTATTTGTGTTATTTTTGAAATTTTAATTTTAAAATGTTAAATGTAGAACAAAAATTTTAAAAATACTATTTTAAGATATTATTCTAGTCGTTTTTTACAATTTTAAAAATTAGTAATTGTTTTAAATTATTATTTTAATAATACCTTAAAAAAGCAGGAATATTGCAAAACAGAAATCCGATCAACTTTAAACAAAATGCATCAAAGGCTTCTTCTTTTAATGTGGGGATGATACTTTGATATAAGTTTAGATTTGGTCTTACAAAAAAATGAAAAGAAAAAAAAACAAACTGAAAATAACTATATATTAAATTACTAGTTCGAGTTTTGAGACACAACAAAAGCATGAAAAGGTAAATATCATGGCTAACGTAAAACTCAAGGCATATGGAAAACTATACAAAACTAGAGTCATTCCTTTTAGCTCTCTATTGAGTGGTAACACTCTTCGCCAAATTCCTCGGCTGATCAACGTTGTGACCTCTCAGAACAGTCAGATGATAAGCCAACAACTGCCCCCAAAAAAACAAAAACAAAAACATCATATCTTATAGATTAACGTCTAAAAACACACACACAAAAAGACAATATATATAGATTAGATTTTGTTTTTTACCTGTAATGGCACTATATTAATAACAGGTTGTAAACAATCTTCCACTTGAGGAACTTCTATTGCTCGACAAGAACCACTGGAGCTCACTGATGCAGCATCACCTTTTGAACACATTACTATTAATCTGCCTTTGCGTGCGTGAAGTTGCTGAATCACAGATTGTTGTTTGCTGAAACAAGCATCACGAGTTGCGATCACAGCGATGGGAAGATTCTCATCGACTAAAGCTAAAGGTCCGTGTTTCATTTCTCCTGCAAGTATTCCTTCGCTGTGCATAAGTGATACTTCTTTTACTTTCAGTGCTCCTTCTAAAGCTGTTGCGTAGTTGTATCCTCTCCCAAACACAAGCAGTGACTGCTCGTCTATCAATAGTTGTGCAAGATCCTTCATTTCCTCGTCTAGTTTTAGTACCTCCCTAACCTTATCTGCAAGCAAACATTATAATTGCTTAAAAACCAGTCTTGTTAAAAAGCACACTTCTCTCTAATTTTCTCAACTTACTCGGCAAATCAAGTAGCCCATCAATTATAGCTTCTCGTCTGGTTTGGCTAGAGATTGTGTCACTTCCGATTGCTAGAGCTAGCATTACCATAACCACAATCTGACTTGTGTATGCCTGATGATATTCGGGAAAAGCACAAGTTTTTAAACATCCAAACCCATAATATATAGATACATATTCAGAGATTCACGAAAAATTACCTTTGTACTTGCCACACCAATCTCAGCTCCTGCGTTAATATGGACACCGCAATGTGTTTTTCTAGCTATCGAGCTCCCAACAGTGTTGGTTATGCCGACACATAATGCACCGTTTTCACGAGCATATTCTAAAGCAAGTAATGTATCCGCAGTTTCACCAGACTGACTCACAAACACCGCGGTATCTTCTCTGTATATTGGACCTTGCCTGTCCCAGAGATCACTAGCAATCTCCATGCTGACTGGTATACCTATTGAAGGACATAAGTTAGCAACTGTCAGTCCGAAAACAAGAAGAAGAAAAACACATGATTTTTAGTGGCAATTACCAGAAAGTTCTTCAAGGATAGGTCTTGATGCAAGAGCCGCGTTGTAACTCGTCCCACACCCGATAAAAACTATTCGCCGGCTGCGTCTTATGGTCTTTAGGTGATCTTTCAACCCACCTAGGAGGACTGTTTTGGCTTTGCGTGAATCACCACGTATAAGCCGCCCTCTCATTGTAGTAGTTAAAGATTCCGGCTGCTCGTGGATTTCTTTTTGCATGTAATGATCATATTTTCCCTTGTTTATTTGTTCCACCTCCATCTCTAGAACAGACAAGGCACGTTCCACTGAAGCAGGTCTAGATAAACCATTACACCTTCCCCTCTCGTTTTCAAATTTAAGTATTGACACCCCTCCATCCTGTTAAATTAGAATGGGAGCGGTGAGCCACTTCACATCTTCTAAAACACAATTATTCCTCCAAACTGGACAATATTATAACATATGGTTATATATCATAATATTTATTACATGATTCAGTCGTTACTTGTGAATGTTGCAACATATTCTTAGTGATCAGTTAATCCGGTTCATACTCGTACACTATAATTCAAAATTCATACTTTTCAATTTGGCAGGGATGAGACACTGACAAGCATAAAGCTGAATGATTGTTATACCTTAAGATGAACAACTTCACCATCTTCAATCACCAATACTTTCTTTGTATGCTCCACTAGAGCGTGCGGGTCACTTGAGAGGAAAAATTCCTTAGGATGCTCATTTTTGGACAGAAAGTGGGCATCCTTGAAAACATGATTATTGCTCTTGTCTTGATCTAGCTCCTACGAAAGCATGCAAAAATGAGGTATAGCGCAGTTGCTTAGGTATTTGAACAATCCAGAAATGTTTTGCTTCTGTGGATGAAAAAGGGGGGAAACAAATAAAACTATCATTAATATTGTGATCCTTTTTGAATCTTAAATATGCAAAACAGGTCTGAGGTGAAGCAACTCTGCTATGTACTAAGCGAAGCAATCGAAACAGAGAAATGAGATTCTGCCTTTGTATACACAAGGTCAATAAAAACTTTCATAAGTATGTTTTTATGTTCCATTGCCTATTAGATTGCCATGTTTACCCTAGAAGATGTTTTAATGTTACAGAGCTTGATACATACTAGCAAAGAAAGAAAAAAATCAAGCTACATTTCAATCGAGCATAATGAAACCGCCTCGTGATTCGAGTGGCTGAGTTACTTACTTTAACGCCTAAAAGCAACGGGCTGCCAAGCTTGCACGCAATTAACTCATTCGGATAATGCCAGCTTTTAAATATAAGAGCATAAGCTCCCTCGAGATGCCTCATCACTTCAAAGACAACTTCACAGAAAGTTACCGTCTGTTCACCTACAAACATAAGAAATAGATGTACCCATGAAATGTGCAGGCTAGCTAAATCGGAAAAACCTACTTGAAATCATCTCAGTGGATTTACACAGCTAATTTCTCCCAAAAAATGTATCCAAACTTCTTCCTACAACTCATAGAATTTCATACACAATATGGACATATGAATAGAAAAAGCCTACAGAAATATCGATATTTCCAAATAGTCGAAACACTGGAGCTTCTCTAAGATCAGAAAGGAGAAAACCCATAAGCTAGTAAGAATATCTCATATACAGCAGCATTAGTTACCTTCTTCATTTGCTTTGTCAAAAACAAATTTAGCAAGCTTGGGAATGACTTCGGTGTCTGTATCCGATTCAAAAGTAAATCCATGCCTGACCAACGTTTCTTTGAGCACCTAACGGAAGAGCAATAACAAGATAAGAATTCAATCAAGAGCATATCAAAATGAGATCTTTTACTCATTTATACATAAAGGAAGAGAAGAAGATACCTCATAGTTAGTGATAACACCATTGTGAACCACCAAAAAATCATCTCCAGGACCAGAAGACTGAGGATGGCTGTTCCTCGGAGCTGGTTCACCATGAGTAGCCCACCTGGTGTGTGCAATTCCAGCATGAAAATAGAAAACTTCATCCAAGTTTAAATCTATATTCGTAATCTCTGCAATTGAAGAACAAAATTCAAACGACGCAGAAAAATGGCAATGAAAATCGAAGATCCAGAGAGAGGAGAGGGAGAGAGAGAAAGGGAAAGGAACCTTCGTTGACAGAATTGACTAGTGATTCGATGTTTCCTGCCTGACGAAACACAAGCGGAGGAGAAGAGCTGGGGCATTTTTGGTTTGGGTGGCGAGAGAGCGAATCATCGATGGCGATTCCAGCTGAATCGTAGCCTCTGTACTCAAGACGACGGAGACCATTGAATAGAACCTCAAGAATGTATCGTCTCTCTTTATTCGCGTGGAAATTCAGATACGCAAATATTCCACACATTCTGTAATCTTCTCCCTCTCTTCTCTTTTCCTTTTTCAAAAACTTTCAGAGTTTGGTGGAAGAATGAGAGGGAAGAGGAAGAAAGGGACGGGTGAGATTTCTAATTTTGACTCAGATTTGGGTTTGACTTGTAAATACGATGCCCAAGTCTGGATATTTTTGTCTATCTGACTTGTGTCAGGACCTATGACGTGGCTATAGGTTATTGGATAAAACTAACGAGTTTAGCTTTAGTTGAGAAGTGGAAATACAGCCTACGCGGGCTTGTGGCGGTGTGCCGCTGGTCACGGATTGCCAGCTTTTTCACTTCTTCTTTATGTTATTTGTTTATTTTTCTCTAATTCCATTAAAATACTAAGGAGAGTAGAAATGTAGAATACATGGTGAAATACGATTGAAATACACAAATCTAACATGACTGACAACATATTTAATTCCAACAAACACACCATGTGTTAGATCAACACAAAATGTGCATTACATAATCTGTCATTTTTTTTTTGCTTTTAACTGTTCTTAAAAAATGTGAAATTGGTTTAATCTAGTAAATAGGATTCATGTTCCAATATGCGCTAGGCGCTACTTGCACAGTTGAGATAGATCATAACATGAAAAAAACCAAAGATTACTCAACATTATACAATTCTAGTTTTTAATTTATTTATTGTTTTATATATATGATAATTAATAATTATTTATAAATATAATACAATTTTATGTTTAAAATTACATAAAACATATTAAAATTAATTTTATATCTAATATGTTATGATTTTCATTAAATTATCTATATAAATTAAATTAAATTTTGATCAAAAAATTTTAAAAATATTTAAAATAATAAAAAAAATTACGCAACTCTTTAGACGGAAGGTTATACGAACAAAAATCGAACATCCGATTTGTTTGATCGATTTGACCAAAGTCTCCACAGTTACATAATATCTAACGTTTAGCCGGATGCTTAGGCGGCTAGACGGTCAATTTTTTTAACAATCGGTTTTTTTAATAGATTATAACCTGAAAATTTTCAATGTTTTTAAAAATATATTAAAAAACACAAAATATGGAAAAGATGAAGAAATTATATGGTAATTTATTTTGAACCGACTGCAATTTAATTTAATCGTTTAGGAAACCAAATTATGCTAGTCTATAATATTCTTTCTAAAGGTCTCAATTTGTTATTAATTATCACTGATTTTTTGGTAGTATATTATTGTTTGGTTTAGCAATTAAAATGATCTTTATTTAAAATTTACTAGATTATATTTATAAAACTAAAATTTATAAAAAAATTAGAAATTTAAAATTTTAAAAATTAAATTTAAAAAGAGCAAAAAAATAATTTAAGTGTTATTATTTTAATAAAGTTTTCATTATTATATTTTAATTAAGAAAATGAAATTATGTTGATTTGTTGTATAATGTGTGTTTTGATATGCCAAAATTTTGAATTAGAATACTCTTTTTCTAATAAAAATATAGTCTTAAAAATTACCTTGTAATTATTATTAACTAATAAATGTTTTGCATAATTATTAATTTTATATTCATTAAATTTTATATTAGTTAGGTTTGGACTAATTTTTGGTAAATTTAAGTGTATACTAATTAGATTTTATATCCTTATTGATCTTAAACTAATTAGGTTCTTACAAATATTATTTATTGATAATTCTATACTAATAAAAACTTTTATATTTTTATATTTTATATAAACCGTGTTATCATACAGGATAATAATTTATAAATTTTTAAAATAAATTATAATAACCAAACACATTAGAAATAATTTTTATTAACTATTAGCTATTACTAAATTTTTAATCAATTTTAACCAAAACTGAATATAAAAATAAACATTCATGAATATTAAAAAAGGTTAATCTTCTAATTTAAATTATCTCACATCAGACAAAAATATTAAAAAAATATTAATCTTCTAATTCACCAGCTCAATCGTAAAACTTTCAATACTAATCCATTTTATTTTATGCTGTTATTTGAGTTTTTAACTTGGACTTACTTGGTTTTACGCCTTTGACTTATTTTTGCTCACATACCTTTTTTTTTCAGTTCTTGATTACTTACTAGATTATATACTTGGTTTGCATATTTAATTATGTTTCTTTAGTAATTGCTCACAGTACTTTCTTATTTATTTTCTTGTGTTTATTTCTGGTTTAGCTGCTTGTTAGTTTATTTTTTACTTTGCATTCTTAGCTGTTTGCTTACACTTGGTAATCATCTTCTTTAACAAGGATATATTATTTCGCATGTAATAAATTTGGACTTCGACTTCACTTCCGACTTTCACCGGTACTTCGATTTTTGACTGAGACTTCGACGTATACCTTCACGGCTTGTGCATTAGTTCGAGTCATCATTCTCTCTCGAATTACACTCTAAATTTGATTTTTACTTCAAATCTATTTTTCAATACAATTTAGATTTTTCCTTCACATAACTAGCAATCGGCATCTTCTCCTATGTGTCTTTCTCGATGGTAGCCTTTGAAGAAGTTTATGTAAGTGTATAAATATTATATCATACGATGTTTAGTTAATTATATATATATTACCGAATCCCAATTAGCATTCGTGAATTCCTGGATTTATAATTTAGTAGTCATTACATATGAAAAAGAAATTAAAAAAAAACAAATTTAGATTAGATTAATTTTAACATATTTTTATTTTTTTTATTTTATTTTAAATCTAACACAATAAAATCCGTAAAATCTATATAATATTTGAGGTTGGCCAGAAAAATATCAGATTTATGTTTTAAAGCAGGACTCGTCCCAAATATAGTTATAATGTTATTTTGGATTTTCATATTTTTATAACAAAATATATAAATAATATTAAAAATAAATCAATTTAAAAAAATAATTATAAAAACCTATCTAAATTTAAACAATTAATCATTTATAAAATTCAATTCAAGTTAAAAAAATTAAATAAATAATTCAAATTTTAAAAAACACTTTAAATCCAAGTAGTAGATCTAATATTAGAATATTCTCTTGTATCGTTAAATCTTCACCAGTTTGAAAATAAATTTAAATTTTATTAAGTTGACATGTTTAAATCATGTTAAAATTAAATTAATAATTTGTGGACGATGATAAATTATGAAGTAGATATGCATGATATTTTTATTTGAATCAATTTACATAAATCCATGCAACCAAATTACAAACCACTGCTTCAACCTGTGGTGGTAAAAAATGGCTTCTATATTTGTTTAAGAAATGTACGCCAATACTAACTTCTAATGCTACGGTAAAAAATTTAGTAATATTTTAAAATAACAATTTTTTTAATTTATATTCCAAATCTACAATATTAAAAATAAAATTACTAAAATATCACAAATTATTATGTAAATAATTATTAAGTAATACCCTAAAATAACATTTTTTAAATTTGTCTTCCAAATCTAATATTATAAAATTAAACTTTCAAAATTAGAATAAATAATTATATAAAATACTTATTTATTTTAAATAAATTATATATAAACTTAAAATATTATATTTGGGTTATTTTTTCTAATTTAGAATTTATTTTTTCTATTAAAATATAGTTTTAATGTATTTTAATTTTAAATTTGTGATATTATTGGAAATTTAAAGTAATGAGGATATTTTAGAACAAAAAAACTTAAAAATATGGTATTTTAGACAATTGTCCATAATTATTTACCTCAAATAAATTATATATAAAATTAAAACATAATATTTGAGTTCACTTTTTCTAATTTAACGTTTAAATTTTTTATTAAGATGAGATTTTTAATTATTTTAGTATTAAATTTTTGTTATTTTTAGAAATTTAAATGATTAGTGTTATATTTAAAATAAAAAATTTAAATAGTGTTATTTATATAAGTGCCCTAAAATTCTTCATTTTTACATTTTTTCTTTTAAAAAGCCTTTGTCGTTTTAAAAAATGTATATCCTTTTATTTATATTCTTTACATTATGTTATTTCTATTAATTAGTATACTTCTTTTTCTTTTTTTGATTAATTTTAGGTTTGAATGTGTTTATATGTGTCTAGATCTAATGGCAGCAAGTTTTTTACAAGTGTCAAAACTTAATCGACTGAGGATTCCTCAAGGTTTTAATAAGGTAAGATACATTTTTATGAAAAAGTGTGATATTTAATGTTTTTGATTTATATATCCATCTTGAAAATCTATTGGCATTATGTTCGAACCACTTATGCACCTTCTATAATATGCAATCTAGATATTTGACCAGTAATATGCATAACTCAATATTAATTACCCTTTATTGTCTATCAAATATTTTGAATTCAAATAGTTTAGATTTGTTTGACTAGAAAAAGTTGAATTTAAGAAAGAGAAAGTGGTTTCTGCTTTAATATATGGAATTTTACTACTTATAAATAGATCAACATTAGGTGCAAAATGCAAACACATCAACAACAACAAAAATAAACAAAAATACAGAATGACTAAGTTCATTGCAGTCTTTATTGCACTCATCTTTTTATTTGCTACTCAAATTTCCAATGTAAAATTGCTAACTAATACTTTCCCTTCTAGTAATTTGTGAATTGATTGAATTCATATAGTTTTGTGTTTTTTTCAGGCAAATGAACTACAAAATCCAACGGAACCATTCCACACGGTATTCATAAAACTTTAAAATCAATAGAAAATACCATATAAATATGAGAAATTTATTTTGCACATGTAACATACCTCTATATATAAAAAAGTATATTTATCGGGAGGAGTCAATGTGATAGTCGTTATACCACCTTTACATCTATCCTAGATGTGTGAAATTCGACTCTACATTCGTTCGTATGGATGCGTTAAATCTTCGTATGAAAATATTGAATTATTGGACCGATTTATTATGATGCATGTGAATATATATATATATACACGAGAAATAAGTGGGTTAGTGGTTTTACTATCAATACGTCTATCACAAAGGTGTGAAGTTCGATTTTAACTTCGCTCGTATGAGGTATTAAATGTTTGTATGAATATATTGGACTATTGCACCGGCTCATTATAACCCATGTGACAAATATATATAGATATTTATTTATTTATTTATCTTTGTTTTTATTAAAACAAAATTATTTTGCAGGAAGGGGGAGAGGGTTCGTTGACTATTGGAGGTAAGAAAATTAAAAACATGTCATATTCTTTGATAAATGCAAATAAAAGATTGAACTAAAGATGGAATATATTCGAGTGAAGAGTGTCCGGGAGCATGTAATGTTCGATGTTCAGCGACATCTCACAAAAAGCCATGTTTGTTTTTCTGTAACCTATGCTGCAAAAAATGTTTGTGTGTACCATCTGGAACATATGGAAACAAAGAAGAGTGTCCTTGCTACAACAATTGGAAGACTAAAGAAGGTGGACCAAAATGTCCCTAATCGTCAAATTATCATTATTCAAAATTAAACATTTCTCTATTTTCTTTTTATGAAGTGTAGTATGTTAGGTCATTTTAAAGAAAATAATAATTACTATATTTTTCCAAATAACATTGAGTAATATTATAAAATAGCGAATGCAAACAAATGGTTATACAAATGGTAATATTATAATAGGTTTATGTAGATTCACAAGTGATGTTGGCAAAAAAGTTATTTCAAGTGGTTAAATGATAAGATAGCGAATGCAAAATAAGAAGAACGAATACATGTTAGCGAGATAAGAAAATCCTAAGAAAAATCTTTAACTAGAAGAAAATAATATCCCATGCAAAATAAGAAGAGCGAATACATTATTTTATACATGATGTATAGGAAATTAGATTATATTCGGCTAATTAGAATTAGAATTCATTGCCATACCTACTTTTATTCGAGAAATCAAAATAATACATTTATAATGATTTTACATTTATTAAAAATTTGATAAACTAAAAATATTTCATTAGATTTATAAAAAAATAAAAATATATAAAATATTATAAAAATATAATCCTATATATATATATATAATTTTCTAAAATTAGAAGTTTTTGTGAGACTCATGGCTACCCTTTTTTTTTGTTGGAACTTGAAAGCTTACTTTTGAACAAAAGCAAATGAGTCAGTTATCTCACATGTATACATTTATGCTTTACCCAAATTCTTAAACTTAAAGAGAAAAGAATAACTTGAACAACAACAAAAACATCTCTTTGCTTTGTTCTCTGTTCTAAGTACCTAAAATCGAAACAAACTTCAGCAGATCTCATCTCAAATCGAAAACAACAAAAAAACAAATTCGACAAAGCGAAGAATCACATGGAAAAGAACTGTTAAAAACATATTGGACGTTCGGATACTCAATTCAGTTTCGGTCGGTTATTTTTGGTTTCAATTTTTTGGTTGGAAAGATTAAATATCAATTCGATTACTTTTATATTTTGGTACGTTTTTGGTTCGGTTATATCTCGATTATGATTGATTCGGTTATTAAATTTAAAAATCAAAAATAACTAAAAATAACTGAAATAACCGAAAATAAGCGACCAAAAATATATAACAAAAAATAATTGAATTAACCAAAAATAACTGAAAAATAACCAAAAATAACCAAATATAATAAAAAATAATCAAGAATAACCAAAAATAACCAAAATATCTGAAATATTTTCGGATAACCGAAAACAACCAAAATATCTGAAATATTTTCGGATAACCGAAAACAATCAAAATCTCTGAAATATTTTTGGATAACCAAAAACAACCAAAAATAAATCGGTTTGTTCGGATATTATTTTGGTTTTTGATTCGGTTAGTAACCAATAACCATAATTTGCTAAAATAATATCCGTTCGATTAAATATTTATAACTAAATACCAACCGAAATCTATTTTTTTCGGTTTTGGTTCAGTTTATTCAGTTCGGATTATTTCTGTAGACCTAATTAGAGGGGTCAAGTTTGATGGAAGATGAAGATAAGGAGAGAAATGATGATCAAGAAAAAAAAACATTCCATGCTCCCACTAATTTTGTGCATTTTTTCCTTAGAGAGAGAGGCCAAATTATGTATTAATAAGCATAAATAATGAATCAAGCAAGCTTATAGAAACTTCATAAAATGGTCTTTAGAGGTAATAAACATTTGTGCAAATATTGGTTTAAGTTGTGTCTCAGCTATCATCTGCATCATCAAGGCCCACCCAACTCATAAAAGCAAATAGAAACTCCCTAAAACCCACTTTTCCTTTTCTTCCCCAATCCATTTCTTCTGCATCACACCACAAACCAAACAAATATATTTATAATCCAATAAGTTATCAATCCATTTCATCATCATCATCAGAAGAAGAAGAAGGGATTGCGCAATTTATATGTATACCGAATCTCATGTTGGTGACATGTGAAGGAGATCTCTCTAGAGGATAGTCTTCGTTATTCAATGTCTTTATTACATCAGCCTTATTCAGTTTCCCTTTACCATCTTTGTCCAAAAACAAAAACACTTCCACTATTGGATCAAATATAGATTCAGCCAACTTCGGACCTATCTCTCTTGATTCCTATCAAAACACACACACAAAAAAGGAAAAGTTTTGTTAAAGCATTAATTCTATCTTTTGATCATCATCTCAAAACTTATTACCGCAGTTGTTTCAGAGGAAGGTTTTGCTAGAAGATAAATGAGACAGAGAAGAACTATAAACTCATTGAACTGTATCCCTTTGCTTCCATCAACATCACACCAACCATATAAACCTTTCACTTCTTCCTCAGACAAACTCAGCTTTAGTTCCTCTAAGCATTTCTTCAGCTCCTCCATATCGATTGTCCCGTTTCCATCTTTATCTGTTCATTTTCTCATAAACCCAAAAATGTTTTAAACCGGTGGAATCTTGAAATTCTGAAAAGGCTCAAGAAAACGTTACCATATGATTCGAAAACGCTTCTGATGTTTCTTAATCCTTCTCTTAGCTTAGGAAACTTCATGATTATTGAATCCATAGACTTTAAACTCCGGTGTCCTGGATAATTTCTTCGGCTTTCCACCATTTTCCTTTCAAGTTTCGCATCTAGCTCAGCATACTTCTTGGTGTTCTTCGAGTTAACACAGCAGCAGAACATACTCCCTACCTGCACTTCTGTATTTCAAAACGTGTAGAGATTATGAAAAATAAGAACCTACTTAATGCTAATTTTTGATGGTAGTTACAAAGATGGATGAGAGGAACAAGGCGTAGCAGATTAAGCAAAGCATAAATAATCATGAAGAAAGGCATTACGAATAGTAGCAAAGTTAAAGGCTCAAACTTTGGTGGCACTTTCATCATTTCAATGTTTTTTTTATTATATATTTTTGTTTCTTTAAAATTTTCTGCCTTCACGAATCCCTTCACTTGAATTGAAAAAAAAAATATGATAATTAGGCAATGTTATAGGAAACACTAAAGCATCATCTCATCAAATATATACATGAGTGGGCTAAGATGAAATTTTGATGACCGGTTTGTATCGAATAATACAGTCTCCCACCAAAGCAAGTAAAGAAGAGTTAATATTATCTCTAATTTTCCCAAATTGATTTCTTTCCTCCTAAACTTTTAACCAATGGTACTACTAGGCATAATCCAGCTCGCTTCATACCCGACGCCTACAGTGTCTCCACGATGCCGCTTCTTCATGGATGCAGCAGAAACTGAGCTCCCATTGGTGTTGGAAGTCAGAGAGCTTTCTACTGAGCAGTTAGTTGTGATGTTGTTTTTGTGGTCTATCGCTACTGCAAGCTCAGACAAAGATGGCATTATCATCATCTTTGTTGCATCAAAGAACGGGACTGTTGTTCCTTGAGAGCTATTGGATACTTTGATGGCTAGCTCTGATAGCTCTTCTCTAGCTGCCTCAAGCCCAGCAAAAGCAGCAGCTTGCTCGTCAAATGCCTTGCAAGCTTTCTCAAGAATCGATTGCAGGTACTTCCCTTGTGCCTCTATCCTCAGCTGGAGTCTCCGTTGCACCTGCCCATACTAAGAAATCAATCAAAGGTTTGCACTTTAACAGCATGGCCTATTCTATAAACTTCTAAAAAGATATTATCATTGTTTCAATCTCCATAGGGCGTTTGTTCATTCTAATTAGGTAGAGATACAGGGTAGATGGATACAGGGTAGATGGAAACAGGGTACCCCGTTGGTAACAATAACATTTTAATTATTGGACTGGACATTGGTTAGGAACTTATGATAAAGTTTTACTATAAATTGAAGCATTCTAAGTAAAATACTTCACAAATAGAGTAGTTCGGTAGCTTTGTGTCTTCAAAGAGTAACATGAAGAATACCAACCTCCAATTGTTCATGTAGTCTTCTTTGGACTTCCATCTGAGCGCGTAGAGCTTCAGTGACTTGATAACCCCTGGTTCGCAAACAAGTAAGCAAGGTTCATATATATTGTTGTAATTCACTAACCAGTAGTAGCAGAAAATTGTGAGGAAAAAATAAACGAAGCCATACTCGTTCTGCTCCTGCGCAGCCATTCTCAATGATGATGATGAAGATGAACCTGTGTCCTGACTCTCCCCAACACAAGAAGCTGCAGCCTCAAGTTCACAGAATTAGTGGAAGTCACAGGATATCAATTTGCAACTGAACTCATAAAACCGGGCTCACTAGATGTATATTGTTTCTCTTTTTGTCCTTATTGAAAATTGACTTTCTGTTTGATAGTCGGTTTTAAGTCAATGAGTAGTTTACTGACAACACTGATTAGAAAACCAACAGGGTCCCTTGTGTCTCCCACATGACATAGGTCTACAGGGTGTCTAATAAATATGGAGCCAAGTAGCCAAAAGGATGAAGTATAGAACAAAGAGGCTTCACAAACAGAGATGTAGACAACAAACAAAAAAAAGATAAACTGAATAGCTACCATCCTTGGAGTTTTCAGTTGACTCTTTGCAAGCTTGCCTCCCTAGGCGAAATTTCTGTCAAGCAAAATACATACAAAAGAAAGCAACATAAACCCAAAATTCTTTAGATTAATGCTATTACGTGTCAAACTTGAGAAGATACAACTGAAACATAACTCCAGCCTAGAACTCTTAAAACTCTACCAAATCTCAGAATCTAAGGTGCAACTGTCAAGTCATTGACATCCTACCTGTTATCTCATTAACCAAGTATCTTCAAAAACGGTTAACTGGAAACTATAAATCTGGAATCAGTTTGTTCAAGGCAAACGAAAAAGTAAAATAGACAAACCTGAAGATGTGATTTGAGGTGGTAAAGGGTGAGGCCCTTCACCCCCATTGTTCTCATGATCGTTTTGGGCGTCGCTTCTGTAAGATGAACAGAAAAAAACTTAGAAGGGGTCTCCATTAACAAGTATGAGAACAAAAAAGGACAAAACTGGACTACAATCTTAACTAACAAACTTCAAAAAAACCAAAAATTGCGACTCTGACTCCAATTTTTAAAAGGGAATAAATTTATAATCCGCAGCATATGCTTTCTATTTGGGATGCATAGAGAAGATAAAGGAGCTACTCGAAGATCTCCTAAGACCTGATTCAATTCTTAAGAACAATAAGGCTCACCGTAAAGTACATGTAATAAAAATATTAATACTTCATCCAATCAAGTAGCAATTAGTACGTTGAAACGAAACACTTTCTTTCCAAATCTGAAATAGCTAAACTTTCAGGAAAAAATCCATCTAATCCAGAGTATGACGATACACACCCTAAAAAAAGCCGCAGATTTTAAGAGAAATAAGCAAAGAAAACGATAAAGTCAGATAAGAAAAATAACCCTCTTACACTTAGCTCACATTTCATCAAGTCAAGATCGAGAAATTTCAACAAGACAGTAAAAAATGATAGAGTCAACGCGGAATGTAATCAGAATAAAAGTACTCACTGTCGGGACCGCCAAGCTGCGTGACGGCGTCAACGAACCTCTCATGGAGCTCAGCCGTCCACCGGAGACGAGGTTTTGGGTCAGTGGTTAAGACCAAACAAGCATCTCCGGGAAGGTTGGTTCCGTCAAGAGGTCCATGGTAGTCACCGGTGTGGCCACCATCGAGCGGAAGCGAGCGAATCGCCGAGTACATTTTCCAATTTCGTCGCCTATTTCCCCGGGAAAGTGAAATAAAGTTTTATGGGAGAAATTGGGTGGTATGCAGATTGTGGGAGTTCGGATCCGGGTCAAACCGGGTGAGGAACCGTATATTATTGACAGCGAAGAGACGGGTGGAGATATTGGACGTACTCTCTCTCCCTCCGGTATGCGTGAACATAGAGGGAACATGTTTGTAATCTATTAATAATTTGTAGCAGAGGTACTTTCATTAAAGTATTAATTTATTAATCATTATTTTTTATTTTTTATTACTTACAACTATATTACGATATTTTTACATTATTTAAAAAGTATATTTCAAAAATAACATTTAATTAGATTTATTTATAGCTAGCAATGCATAAAAAAATATTTGAAAATATATAATATTATTTATTAGTAAATATAAAGTAATCTTTATATAATTTTATTTTTATTTTAAATTATTTTTAATATTAATTTTTTAAATAAAATTAAGAAAATATAAATAATTGTTTTTTACAAATTTAATAATTTTTTCTAGTTAATTTAATAAAATATATTGATTATTTAATTAAATTAATAATAATGACATATATTATAATTATTATATTAATTTAAATTCATTTATATATTTATTTGAATTTTTTTGTGATGATTATATGTTAGCATGACATTTCTGTTAATAACACATCATTATAATATTATTTTCTTAAAATATTTTTCAAATAATATATTAGCGATTTATAAAATATTACTTCAAATATCATTATAAATAATTAATTTAAAGAAGAAATACCAACTATATAGGAAAGTTAAAATACACATTAGTATTATGAAATCTAATATTTAAAATTCAGATTTTTGTTAATCTGCTTGAATAATTTTTATATGGAAAATAAATAGATTAACTATATTAATACATCTAACAACTTAACAAATTGTAAACATATAATTTATATTTATATTTTACAAATTATATTCATGAATATTATGAAATCTAATATTTAAAATTTAAATCTTTATTAATATACTTGAATAATTTTCTTACGTGAAAAAAAATATAACTATAGTATTACATTTAACAATTTAAAGTTTCACATTTGTATTTATGTTACGAATATTTTATAAAAACAAATATCATTTAAGAAAACATTAATAATGATTTGATATTCACTAAAAATTTGTAAACTATAAAATATTTGATTAAATTTATAAAAATATAAATATAACAAAATATTATAATTAAATAACTGTTAATTTCTAGTTAGTTTTAAAAGAGAGTATTCCACTGAGCCACAAATTGGAACATATAGTTTGATAATATATATTACGTTAATAGATTATGTATTTTATGCACAGAAAGAGTAAAATTCAAATTAATACATTTCTAAAATTATGAAAAATTATCATAACTATGATTTAAAACATTAAAAATTTTAAAACGCTACTTACCAAAACCCACGTAATAAATCTTTAAATGTTACAATTATATGTTAGTAGAATTTAACTATATTATTACTTAATGAATCTTTAGAAGGGGATAAGTAAATGATATAATGGTTGTATCAGCTATACGTACGTATTAAAGGTGTGAGTTCGAATTCACCTATCCTCGTAAGAATATTTTAAATCTTCATATGAATCTATTAGACCGGTATGTTGTGCCGTAGTGACAAAAAAAATCTTTAAAAATGTATACGGAAAAATTCAGGTTAATAAAATATTCAAATAAATTATCTAGGATAACCAAACACATTTACATTTAAAAGTTTCTGTGATTGGGTTTCTCATATTAACAATTACAAATGGTTTCATTTTTCTAATATGACGTGTTTTGGGACAATTCATCACATTCCTTGAACTTTCCGGCCTCAGACAAATCAAGATCCAACTAAAAAACTATTGTCATGTATGCTACGTTTGATAGAGACTGGATCATTACTCCATCATGTGGCGCAATGCTTTAGGTTCCTTTGTTCTCTTTTGCTCATCTAAAGAATACATGGGAACCAATTAGGCAACAATATCGATATGTGCAATGGGACGTGGTGGTTTTTTCATGTTTTACACTATTCGATGATTCTCTGGATGGCTATATTATCCCAATTATCGACATGAAATAAGCTTCGAGCACCAATTGATTGCGTCCTCTATTCATCAGAAGTGAATCTCATGAGCACATCTTTTTAATTTGCTTGCGATTATTCCTCAGCAAAATGGAGTTTCTTTGCATCTAAGTTGATGTCGAATTTTCCCACCTCACTCGACGACATCACACAACTTGGTTTTCTAATCATCTCTATCGTAAATATCTTCGTATAAATATGTTAAGATCATTCGGATCGGGTTGTTGTGAGTAATTGACAAAAAAAAAATTTCTAAAATATGTTTTCCGGTTCAGAATCAAAATCGGAAGTTTCTGTAAATTTTCGAAAGCTTGCTTCTGTAATATTTCCAAAGCCAATTAAAAAATATATTGGAAGCAATGTTTTTAAAACCAGACCGCACTAATGGTTAGATTGGATTAAACTATGACCAGAGAATAAAATCGGATTGGATTAATTACAATAGAAGTCAAAAAAGCTAGACGGGTTAAAAAAACTGGATTAGACCGGACAAACAATAGAAATCGGCAAACCAATGAACCGTATCAAACCAAGTTTATCTGTTACACTAATATTTTTCTATTTAATTGGTTAATTTCTTTTTCTACTTATTTCCATTGATTATTTTCCTTCTTACAATAGATATAAGGTATATGATTTGTTATTTATGCATTAGATCAAAGACAAAAAAATCATATGATCTTTTTAATTATGAGTCAATTGATAAACCGAGTTTTGGATCGTAAAAAAAAATGGAAAATTTGATTTTCTTGAATTAGAACCAGCATTTATTTGGTGCTGACATAAATTAGAAATAGAAAATAGTTTTTGAAAGAGCAATTCACTAAAATAACACTATTTCATATTTTAGTTCCAAATATATTAGTAATCATTTAAATTTCTAAAATAACACAAATTTAATACTAAAATAATTAAAATTTTATTCCTAATTAAAAAAAATTAAATCTTAAATTGGAAAAATTGAACTCAAATATTATATTTTAATTTTATATATAGTTTATTTAAGTTAAATAAGTATTTTCACATAATAATTTGTGATATTTTTTAAAATTTTATTTTTAATATACTAAATTTGAAAGATAAATTTAAAATACTGGTATTTTATGGTATTATTTTTTTTAAGACTCCTTATTAAATATATTGGCTTAGAGTTTTTTCTTCTGATTTGTTATGTAAACTATTCTCCTCTTAGTTTGGCAACCAATCGAAAAATAGATTTTTAATTAATGTGTGATTGAAATTGTATAGTTGCAATGGTTACTCCACATATATAAAATTGTATAGTTGAAATGTCACTATTTCCAAATACAGTTATTTTTATTGAGTATTTTAACTTTTATTTTGTATGCGTTGTTGTTGTCCACTATGATTTAGAGTGGCAGTCAACGCTAGTTTCCTAGAATAGATTTGTGGTCACAATTTTAATATAAACTTTTGCAGAAATGACACATTTTACATTTTGATTTTTATGTTGAAAATATCATACTTACAAATTTTTGTTTCAAAATAACATTATTATTTGTTTTTCTAATTAATATAAATTATTACAAAAAACTAAAACATCATGTTTTGGTTCTCTCCAATATAAAACTTAGGTTTTCTATTATAAAATTTTTTAGTTAATTTCATAATAAATTTATAATACTTTTGAAAAAGTAAAAATATGATATTTCTAAAAATGTTATAAAATTTTTTTACAATTTTTTCCTCTTAAGAAACTATTGCGTAGGTGACTAAGACACATGATATACATATAATATAGTTTGATAAAAAAATGTAGAGTAATACCCTAAAATAGCACTATTTTAAGTTTATCTTCCAAAATTAGCAAACCAAAAATAAAATCCCAAATATAGCACAAATTATTATGTGAAAATAATTATTTACTTTAAATAAATTATATATAAAATTAAAACATAATGTTTGGGTTCATATTTTCTAATTAGGGTTTAATTTTTTTCATTAGGAAGAAGCTTTTAATTATTTTAGTATTAAATTTATGCTATTTTGGAAATTTAAATTATTAATACTATATTTAGAACAAAAACTTTAAATAGTACTACTTTAGTCAATTGCCCAAAAATGTATAAAAAAGAAAATAGTTAAGTTATAGGTGGTTGAAAAGAAGAACTACTTAATATGATATTATGAAATACTTTTTTATTGAAAAGAAAAACAATCTCCATCACACCAACCCATTTTTAATAGAATAGGTTATATTTGTGAGACATGCGTCCATAGTAACATGACAAAGGACTCTTTATTTGTTTTTGCATAGTAACATGACAAGTTGTTGGAAACTTTGATAAATGTTCATCTCGTTATTGTAAGCTCAACCACTCGATGAATTGGACTCTTATTTTAATCGAAATGGTAAATTATATTTTAATAAAAGTTTATAGTTTTGCCAATATCGTAGTTTTTGGGAAATCAACTTTCAAAATAGAATTTCATAATATATTGTAATGGTTATTTATCACCCATATGTTTCATATGATAGTAAGTTTCTACAACCAAACAAATAAACAATTCTCAATTATATATTATATTTTAAAACTTTTTCAAAAGTAACATCATTAAATAACATTTTTTAAGTAGCACAAATTTTATATGAAAATTGACTAAAGACTTTTCATAATGAAAGAAAGCAATTAAAATTAGAATTGAAGAACTCAAACATAATGTTATATTTTTTTTATAATTTATTTATAATTTATTTATAGTAAAAATTATTTTTAAATAATTATTTAATCTTTTAACGATTACTTTTGTTATAATTTATTTATAGTAAAAATTATTTATAATTGTATTAACAATCATTATTGATATATATATATATATATATTAATTATGTAAGCACATTAATTTAACCTTTATGAATAAAACAAAAAATGAATCGATATTTCGATTTTTCATAAGTAAATTTCTAAAACTACTAATTTTGGTTTATCCCAGCAATCTATTGCTAAAACAGTATTTATCTTAAAGAGTTTCGTTTGTTATATAATACTAGTAAGTTTGAAACCAACCAAAAAACAATAATAAATTTCATTAGCCAACCTTTCGTTTTCTTTGACATATAATACAATAAACATGTTTTGATAACAAAAGTAGAATAGGACAAAAACATAGAAGAAAATGTTATATAATTAATTATAAGAATTTATGTAGTTGGAGTCAAACACATAAACACATGGCTTCGGAGTATTTAAATTGAGAGGTCTCTACCAACTCCGCCGATTTGTAAATATTTACATGTTTATTTTGTTCTACTAAAAACTTTAAACTTGTTTTTATTCAATTGATAATCTTTACAAAATGGCTTTTCTTATAGCACGCTTTACACAATAGAAACACGACACATGTAAAATGACTCATTTCTTGAGTATTGTAAAATAGCGAAAAGGTTTTTGATAGAACATTTTTGCGAAAAAATCGTATAATTAAACCTGGACAATTTTCATGATGCGTTTTCATATAATTATAATGATAAGTATCTATCTTAATTCAAATTCAATACACGAACTAATGTCCGTATGTGTTTTTCAACAACTCCGATAATAGAGTATGTGTTGTGTTAATTCTTGTTGATGTGGCGGATACATGTACAACATAGCATATACGTATACGTAAGTGGATGTGAATGGCCAAAATGAAGTTGTTTTAATCAATTTAATCGGCTAAAACAACGTTCGTTCAACTTTGCTGAAAATCATTTTTATACCTCTTTTTCTTCCTCGTCGTTTTGGTAATTCGCATCCATTTATATGTCCGCCATATTGTACACATGTCTACCATATCAATAAAAATTAATGAAAATAAACTCTGTTAGCGGAGTGGTTAAAGAATGCATAAATACATTAGTTTGTGTTTTGAATTTGAATAATTTATAGGTTCAAGTTGAAAAAAACACTCGATCATTACAACTGTATGAAAACGCACGACACGATTTTCAACATTGAAATACACCATTTTCCGTATTTTTGCAGTCAGCTGTTAATTTGAATTCGAGCTTTTTCCACACTACTTTACGCAGTATGTTGTTGATGTGAAGGAGAGAGGAGTTCTTACTGGGCTCTGGAGACATGGGCTTCGTTCTTGAAAGGATCAAGTTTAACGAAAGTAGCCAATTTTGATAATAAACCTACAATTTTCTTTCTCCTCAAGATTGTTTAAAAGAAATTTTATGTAAAATGGGTTTGCTTCATATAGTTCTGTTTCATCAATTGAAATAATACATGTTAAACTGATTGATATGAAATAAATAAGAATGTGTATTTATGTACCATATCTAATGAATTTTAAATTTTTATAGTTGAACTAACTAACATGTTAACAAACGACGTTAGTCAAATTGTTTGTATGTGCCGACTTGGATGGTTGGTCATCAGTTTGTTTTTAAAAGAACAAATGTCTAAAATTATTTTGTTTTGAACTTTTTTGTATGCTAAGTGACAGCACACGTGGTACTATATTTAATTTTTTAATAATTTAATTTTAAAATATTTCTTTTTTTTTTTCTCGAAACTTTATCTTTTATCCATCATTATTTATTTCATTCATTGCAACAAACTTCGTATTCGTGATTCTTTAGCACAGATTGATTAAACATTATGACCTCTGTACAGAAAAAAACCATCAAAATTCATTCAAATCTCTTAATTCCGTTGAGAAAAAACTCCCACAGCATGTTATAATTTTTTTCGCGTTTCAGTATTAAGAAAATGAAAACTATCGAGTTTTAATGTTTTCTCAATTTTTGTCTGGTACGATCGCATGAACCGCAATCTAGCTAAAATTTCGGTCCTACCTTTTAATTATAAAATCACTTTGTCTAAACCGGTCGATTTGGGTTTAACTTTTTAGTTTTTAAACCATGGAAATTGATTTTATTCGAGAACCCTAAGGTTTTTAAAATAAATTGACATATAAAAAATCTATTATTTTTATCTTTTTAAAAAAAATTCAAACATAATTTTTTAAACATACCTCTTTGTCGAGCATAAGTATTTCCAAACGCATAAGCATGTTGCATTTTTTAAAATTTCGAGCTTTCCAAAAATGAATAAGTCGCACTAATATTTCTTCATTACAAAAATTTCCATCACAATTGTTGAAAAAAAGCAAAACTATGAGGTTGAGAAGAATTTTTTGATGTCATGATTAATTTGTAAAGAATGTGTGCAAGTTCTGTGATGAAATGTATGATGTTTTATAATGTTAGGATAGTAGTGAACAATAAAAGGTGAAATGATAGTGGGCAAGGTAATAAAAGCTAAGGTGATAGTGATTAATAATAGGTGAGTTAGTGGTTATAAATTTAAATTTGTGTAAGTTTAATCATCAAAATTTTTGTGAAGTTTTTAAAATTTAAAGATTTAATTTTATAGAAATTATTAGTAAATATTTTGATTTAAAATGATGTGTATAAAATTGGTGATGTGTCATAATTTTAAAATTTGTTTTTTGGATTAGGTGAATAGTTTTAAAAGCCTCAAATAGATACTTTTATTTAGTAAGATGAAAAAAAACAGTTAACGTTCTTCATTTCCTACAGTTTGAAAGGATTGTAAAACAAAATGAAAAACCGAGAGAATGAAAAACAGAGACTTCAATATATCATTTCATTAAAAGACAGACATTACTCGAAGAACAAGGCTTTCAGTTTTTATACAAAAAGTTAGACAATCGAAATTTGACATGTGGCGAGCTTGTCGTTTTGGTCTTTGAGCTGTAACACTTCAAATCGATTGTGCAACGGCATGGGTCTTTGTTTTGTTGTGTCCTTTTGACATGTGGCGAGCTTGTCGTTTTGGTCTTCGAGCTGTAACACTTCAAATCGATTGTGCAACGGCATGGGTCTCTCTTTTGTTGTGTCCTTTTGTGCAATCTTTACCGTGCAGACAGAGGACCCATTGCAGAGCATCTCGATTGCAGGGCTTCGGACAGAGCTTCGTTCTGGCTTGACAATGGAGCCCAATCCGACTTGCAGCTTGGTAGACAGGGCTTCGACGTTTTGCTGATGCTCTGTTCTGAGGAGTGATGAGCTAATACCCCCCTTCAAACTTGAGGTGGGTGGTAAGCCAACTCCAAGTTTGGCACGAAGGTGGGAAAAGGCACCCTTTGATAGTGATTTGGTGAAGACATCAGCTAGTTGTGCTTCAGCTGGAATGTGTTTGGTTTCAATGAAGCCGAGAGCCACTCGTTCCCTGATGTAGTGAAAGTCACTGTCAAAGTGCTTTGACCTGGAGTGAAGAGTGGGGTTTGCCGTTAGATAAACTGTTGAGAGATTATCTAAATGTAGAATGGCCGGTTGAGACTGTGGAATTTGTAGATCATGAAGAAGATGAGATATCCAAGTTACTTCAGCTGCTGTTTCAGCCATGGCACGATACTCTGCTTCAGTGGAGGATCGTGAAACCGTAGCTTGCCTTTTTGCGCACCATGACACAAGATTGGAGCCCAAGAATGTACAGAATCCAGTGGTTGATCTGCGAGTGTGTTTGCAGCCTGCCCAATCACTGTGGCTGTAGGCAATGATTGGAAAGGGGGCAGAGATATGGAGATGCAGACCCATAGTTGATGTTCCTCTGAGATAACGCAGAGTTCTTTTCAACAGAGCAAAGTCAGACATCGTAGGAAGATGCATTCTTTGAATATGAAGTTGACTGCAAACTGAATCTCAGGACGTGTAAGTGTGAGGTACTGTAGCCTTCCTGCCAGGCTCCTGAAGTAAGTTGGTTCTGGAAATAGTGAAGTGTCATTATTTGATCCATCGAGCTGCAGGGGAAGCGGTGTAGACAGTGGATTGTTGGAATTCATGCCTGCCTGATTCAGAATGTCTTCGACGTACTTTTCTTGACTTAGAAACATGCCTGAACTGTTGCGTTGTACTTGAATCCCCAGGAAGTAGTGCAGACTGCCCAGGTTTTTCATAGAGAAGGTTGAGCCAAGATCTGTGACCAACTGATTCATTAAGGAGCCACTATTTCCTGTCAAAATTATGTCATCGACATAGAGAAGGAGGATGAGAGTTGAACCTTCTTGATTATATGTGAACAGGGAAGGGTCAGCTTTGCTGCAGAGGAATCCATAACTCAAAAGAAAGGCACTAAACTTGTCAAACCAGGCTCGAGGGGCCTGTTTGAGTCCATAGATGGCCTTGTTGAGTTTACACACATAGGTTGGATGAGCAGGATCTTCAAAGCCTGGCGGCTGTAACATGTAGATGTCCTCATTTAAGTCACCATGAAGGAAGGCACTTTTTACATCCAATTGTGTGATGGACCAATTCTTTGAGACAGCAATCCCAAGAACTACGCGGATGGTTGCTGATCGAACCACCGGACGGAAGGTTTCCCAATAATCTATTCCTTCCTCTTGGTGAAAACCTTTTGCAACCAGCCGGGCCTTATGTTTATCAACTGAGCCATTAGCATTCAACTTGAGTCTGAAAACCCATTTACACCCAAGAATATTCATTGCTGATGTAGGTGGAACTAGATGCCAAGTTTGATTGTCCAGAAGAGCCTTGATTTCTTCTGTCATAGCTGCTGTCCAGTTAGGATTTTTGAGAGCTGTTTTGACTGTCTTTGGAGCAAGAGAAGGCGACTTGTTCGTAATGAGTGCGTATCTTTTATTTGGTTTTGAAATTCCATGTTTTCCCCTTGTCATCATGGGATGCAAGCTTGCTGAATGCTGATGCTCTGTTCTTGTGATATTACTGACATCCTCAGCTGGGCTGGAGCTTTCTGTGGAGACATTAGTTTCTTGTTCTGCTTCCACGGTGATGTCTGCTTGGGTAACAATATTTTCGTCTTCTTGTTGTTGATCTTGCGATGTTGGAGATTGAATATTCTCATAGGACTGATTATTTGTGGTCTGAACAGGAGGATGAAGTGCTTCATTCAGGGTGGGAAGAGTTGATAGGAATGGTGCAGGTGGTGTTTCCTCTGAAGTTGTTGAGGTTGCTACTGACTGCCAAGCTTTAAGTATTGGAGTGGAGTAAGAAGGTACCAAGCTTTTATACTTCTCAGTAAAAGGAAGCAATTCTTCATCAAAGATGGTGTGACGAGTGATGAAGACTCTTCCTGTTGGAGGGTGAAGACAGCGGTAACCTTTGTGCCCTGCACTATATCCAATAAAGACACATTGTAGTGATCGAGGCTCCAATTTGTGTGCAGTGTATGGACGAAGACATGGGTAACAGGCGCTGCCAAAGATTCTTAGTGAAGTGTAATCAGGTTTTTTGTTGTACAAGACTTCATAGGGGGACTGAAATTTCAACGAGGAGGAAGGCAGCAAGTTTATCAGATAGTTGGCTGTAAAAAAGCCTTCAACCCAGTATTGCAGAGGCACATTTCCATGAAAAAGCATAGACAAACTAAGTTCAATTAGATGTCGATGCTTTCTCTCAACAAGTCCATTTTGTTGAGGAGTGTAGGGACATGAGAGTTGATGTTTTATCCCACACTTGTCTAGCAAACTTTTGAATTTGGTGCTCACAAATTCACCCCCACCATCACTCTGAAATATTTTTATCTTCTTGTTGAGCTGATTTTCAATGTAACTTTGAAATGAGACAAACACACCATAGAATTCAGACTTGAGTTTTAGTGGAAATAACCAACTGAATCTACTGAAATCATCCACAAAGACCACATAGTAACGAAATCCTTGTACAGACATAATAGGAGAGGGACCCCATAGATCACAATGGATCTTTTCAAGAGGTTGAGCAGACACTGATGTTGAACTAAAAAACGGCAAACGAAGACTCTTTCCCATTTGGCAAGGCTCACAAATGAGATTCTTGAAGCTTTTATTGACTGAGATTGCCTTGCTGATTTTTAAGTGCTGGAGAATTTGTGGACTTGCATGACCAAGCCTATAGTGCCACACTCGTTCATCTGTTGCTTGTTGCCGAGAGGAGTAAAACAGCTTGAAGTCATGATTCTCCAGCACATAAAGTCCATCACGTCGTGACCCTTTGGTTAACACTTTCTGAGTTTTCAAATCCAGGATATAAACAGCATTAGCATCAAATAAAACTCCACAGGGATAGTCATTGCATAGTTTAGATACAGACAGTAGTGGTTTTTGGACTGAGGGACTGACCAAGACATCATGTAAGAGTATTTTACCTGATGAACTGGTTAAATGTGTTGAAACAACATGAGTTATGGGAAGGGCATTACCATCAGCCACGATTATCGAATCCAGTCCATTGTAGGGTGTTGTATTGGTCAGACCTTCTGTTGAAGAGGTGACGTGAGCAGTTGAGCCTGAATCTGGGTACCATTCTCTCCCTACAGGGTCATTTTCTGAATAAACTGCATACGCTCGTGAAGCATTGTTGCTTTGATAGCTTGTGTCGAAACGATTCCAACATCTGAGTGCACTGTGTCCTGTTTTGCCACATATCTGACATGTGGGTTTTTCAGCAGCACTGTTGCTTTGCACTTGTGTGTTTCCAGTAGGTGCCTGTTGAGGGAATCCCCTTCCTCTTGTGGAGAAACCTCCTCTTCCTCGATATGACCCAAAACGTGGCTGAGAAGAGCCTTGTCCTCGAAAGTTTCCTCCAGAGGGCTGATACCCTTGTCTTTGAGTTTGAAACGCAAGCTGTGGGTTTACTGTGGGAATTTCATAGGACTGCAAACGAGCATCATATCCACTGATTTCAAAGACTGCGTCTGAAAAAGTTGGAGCTGGAGTCCTGGTCATGGAGTTTTGAATGACTGTGTAGATAGCGTCATACTCTCTACCCAAGCCATTCATGAGACCACAGATCTTCATGGACTCCTCTACTGGTTTTCCTATGGCGCTTAGCTGGTCACAGATGGCAGAGTACTCATGCACATAAGACGCAAAGGTCTTCCCTTGCTTGGTAAGGAGCTGAAGCTTTCGTTTGAGCTCAAATTCCCTGCTTATGGAGCTTCTGTTGAACTTATTGGCTAGTGCAAACCAGACATCCTGTGACGTGCTCAGATTAAAGACAGAGCCAAGGACTTCTTCTGATAGTGTTCCAAAAATCCAAGATTTAATCAGCTGATCGGTACAGAACCAAGACTCATAGGAAGGATTTTCAACTTCTTGAAGCACATCTCCATCAATTCGTTCTATGATCTTGGGTGGAGATGGGAAACGACCATTGATGAAGCCTGACAGCTTTTGACAGTTGAGTAGAGACTCCATCTGTGTCTTCCACAGAAGATAGTTGCTTTCATTCAGTTTTAGAGTGACTGAACTTGCGACGTGGATATTACAGGGGAAGGGATAAGGTCCCTGAGCATCCGCCATTTTATCTGTTAAGGTTTTCTCAAAGCTCTGATACCATGAAAGGATTGTAAAACAAAATGAAAAACCGAGAGAATGAAAAACAGAGACTTCAATATATCATTTCATTAAAAGACAGACATTACTCGAAGAACAAGGCTTTCAGTTTTTATACAAAAAGTTAGACAATCGAAATTTGACATGTGGCGAGCTTGTCGTTTTGGTCTTCGAGCTGTAACACTTCAAATCGATTGTGAAACGGCATGGGTCTCTGTTTTGTTGTGTCCTTTTGACATGTGGCGAGCTTGTCGTTTTGGTCTTCGAGCTGTAACACTTCAAATCGATTGTGCAACGGCATGGGTCTCTGTTTTGTTGTGTCCTTTTGTGCAATCTTTACCGTGCAGACAGAGGACCCATTGCAGAGCATCTCGATTGCAGGGCTTCGGACAAAGCTTCATTCTGGCTTGACAATGGAGCCCAATCCGACTTGCAGCTTGGTAGACAGGGTTTCGACGTTTTGCTGATGCTCTGTTCTGAGGAGTGATGAGCTAATACAGTTTTACTAAAAATTTGGAAATTTTAGAAATAGTCATTTATTTATAGGATCACCAACTGTGATGTTGAATGCTTGCTAAGTCAGGAAACAAAAGAACAGTGTTCTGATTCCTTGCTTTTCAATCATTGAATACTCAATTTTGGCCTGCATTTTCTAAACTCTAGAAAGCAATTTCGTTGATCATAATTTTTCATTCATTTTATGTGAGTACCTACCAAAGGGTACTAAAGAGTGAAGAAACTAAATCCCATAATTAGGAAACAACCACGAAGACAACGTAAAATCATTATGGAAAACCACTTGAAAAACCTTCCACAAAAGCTCAATATGTTGTCTCAACCTTTGTAGGTATTAAACAATATGCACTTCTATAATATTTAAAACGTATTACTATTGTCTTTTACACGTTTTATATATGTTCTTTAATATTTTATGTCTCATAATCTAGTTGTTATATATACATATTGCAAACACATACGATAAATATACCAACAAGCTGGTTGAAATGTTCTGTTTATTTTTAATATTTATGCCAAGCTAATTATTAAAAGACAAATGACTACATTTCTAAAAATTGAGAGTAATCAATAACAAAAAAGCTCAAAGCAAAAGTAATATAAAAAGCATTAAGAAATCAAGTAGGAATAGGCAAATCTTCAACCCATCCATCACGATTAATGAAACTGAGATCAGCCAAATTTTGAACGGCGGATTCGCTAAGCTTCTTAACCCATTTCACACGACGTCCCGTGTTTGAACCATTTCCAAAGCATCCATGTTCTGCATACGTAAGCTGGTTTTCGTGTCCCACAAAGTTCCATGCGTCCCAACCTTCAGGGACAACCACATCGGTTAGGCTTGAGTTGTAAAAGATTACTCGAGAGTAACCACGCCACGGTCTGCCCAAAAAGGCCATGCCCGTTCCGTAAACAAGACTGTTTATGAACACAAATCCGTTTGCATCGTACGGGTTGGTCCGTCCTTGAGCCGTTATGTAACCCGTTAACCCCGGTTCTAGCAGTCCACCAAGTACTTGTATCACACAGCTCTACAATCCACAAAAATACAAACTTTAGTATAATATTATCCTATTATGACTTAAAAACTGAGACAAATCATGTGAAGAAAAGTAAGAGACCTGGTAAATAGATTGGCCATTTCCAAAGATGAAATCGACGGCGCCTTGTATTGTGCAGCGGTGGAAGTAGTGTCTACCATCAGAATCCCATAAGGTATCTTGAATTCCAGCAAACCCTACAGAGTAAAAAGCTGCCTTATCGCCTCCAATCAACGCAGCCACCGCCGGAGTCCTATGGTTCTTGTTCTTTTTCCCTTTGCTCGGGAAATTATAGGAATTCTACGAAAATAGATATATTAAAAAAAACCCACGATTGAAAAGAAAAACCTTTTTATATATAATCAAAAAGAATCAATTCAAAAGTCAACGTACAACGAAAGTGATACTTTTAACGACGGTGTTATCGGCGAGAGTAGCAAAGGTAGGGCTTTGTGCAACAGAGTAATGGTCGTCCCATTCAACTCTCGTTACTTTCTTCCCAGCTCCGACTATTACTATGAACGGTTTCTCGTACGGTATCTTTATTTTCTCTCTTCATTTACAAGACATATATATACACAATGTTAAGCTAATTAAGCATTTTTTTATATTCGCATGTATGTAAACTTTATTAAACCTGTAAAGACCAGCTCTAACGTTGATGAAGAACCAATGACGATTGTTGACTGGAACCGAATCAATAGCTTTTTGTATTGTCGTGAAATTTCCATGACCCGATTGATCCACGAACACTTTTTGGTGGTACACTCCGTATGGTCTAGATTCGATTAGATGAGGAAGACAAAAACAACAAAGAGCAATGAAAAGTCGTGGAATCCACATTATAATTTAAATCTTCTGCTTGGTTGGATGGTACCAAAACGTATGTTGAGAGAGGCAGACAGGGAGGAGAAAGGAGACTAGTAGTGGGAGGAAGAGATTAATGCTTCTTCTGTTTTTAACTACTGTAAATATTTTAATGAAGATTTCTTACCTTGTTTTGTTTTGATTGTGTAATTAAAGTGGAATCTAAATGAAACTGGAAAGTTTAGCTTTGTTTCTATATTTCGTGATAAAATCTTGGTTTTATGTGAGATGTCAGAAACAAAATAGGGATGTTGTGATCTTTGGGATTGTGGTAAGTGGTAACTGTAAAGTTAATGCTGGACATTTTATATTCATTACGAAACTGTTACAAAGATAAACAAAAATTAGTTGTAAAATATTATTTAAGAAATTACATTGAGATTACTAGAAAATTGGAATTAGTCTTACAAAAATAAGTACTTTAGATTAAATCTTCGTAGAAGACTATCCATTACCAAAGTTACGGTAACACTATTTTTAATATATTATTTGAGAAATATTTTAATAAAATAACTTTAACTTCGTGTTATTAATAAAAATATCATACTGATATGTTAACACTACAATAAATTTAAAATAAATATATAAATCAATCTGAGTTATTAGAATAATTATAATATATGTCATTACTATTAATTTGGTTAGAAAATCAATATATTTCAGTAAACTAATCTAAAATACTATTAAAATCGTAAAAATTAATTATTTTTATTTTTTTAATTTACATATACGATAATTTATAAATAATTTTAAATAAATATATAAATGGATTTAAGTTATTAAAAATAATTATAATATATTCTAGGGCAATTGTCTAAAATAACACATTTTTAAGTTTTTGTTCCAAAAATAGCATTATTAGTTTAAATTTGAGTAATACCCTAAAATAGCACCTTTTAAAGTTTTTCTTCTAAATCTAGCATCATAAAATTAAATTCCCAAAAATAGCACAAATACTTATGTGAAAATACTTATTTATTCTAAATAAATTATACATAAACTTAAAGTATTATATTTGAGTTCATTATATCCAATTTAGGATTTAATTTTTTTCTATTAAAATATAGTTTTAATGTATTTTAATCTTAAATTTGTGCTATTATTGGAAATTTAAACAAATGATACTATTTTTGGAACAAAAACTGAGAAATGTGCTATTTTAGACATTTGTCCTTTAAATTTCCAATAATAGCATAAATTTAAGATTAAAATATATTAAAACTATATTTTAATAGAAAAAAATTAAATCCTAAATTAGAAAAAAGGAAAATAAGTATTTTTTTAATATATTGAAATCCTAAATTGAAAATGTATTAAAACTATATTTTAATATATTTTATGTATAATTTATTTAGAATAAATAAGTATTTTTACATAATTATTTGTGCTATTTTGGGGATTTTAATTTTATGATTCTATATTTGAAAAAAAAAATTTAAAAAGTGCTATTTTAAAGTATTAATGTATATTGTATTACTATTAATTTGGTTAGAAAATCAATATATTTTACTATGAAATCAATAACTTATGTAATTTAGTTAAATTATAGAAATACTTTTTGAATTCAATGATATAATAATACATATAATTAATAATATATTATACATATATATAATAACAAAAGAAATTAAATTATATATTAATAGATAATTAACATATAAAATTTAAAATATTTATATATTATTTGTTTCTATTCAAAATATTTATAAAAAATTATGTAAATATCTAATTTACATTTATTAAATAATTAATTATAATATACACATATTTTCTGGGTCTAGTTTTCTGTAATTATAGTACGGTCTACTAGAAAAGTGAAATTTCATATTTAGTTTTTGCTATTAGTATACGGTTTCTTGGGATATATATGAAGATTTAAAAGTTTATATGAATATTTACGAGAACAATAAAGAAATATTAAGACAAAAAGTGCTTCAATTCTCAGTTCCCTCTTGTTTTGCTAAATTTCTTCATCGTTTTTTATAGCATTACAGAGATTTTATCCAAGATATCTGTATGAGTCTCTCTGTATGTTCAAACAAACCACCTAAATTCCCATTAAACTTGGACAAATAATTTGAATCGAAAAACTCGAATTAAAATCAAATTAAAACCAAACCGAAAAATAGATTTTGGTTGGTATTCGGTTATTAAAAATTAACTGAACGAATATTATTTTAAAAAACTATGGTTATTGCTTACTAACCAAAACCGAACCAAAAATTAAAATAATATCCAAAAAACCAAATTATTTTTGGTTATTTTTCGTTTATCCAAAAATATTTTGGTTATTTTGGTTATTTTTTGTTGTTTTCGGTTATTTTCTGTTATTTTTTAGTTATTTTCTGTTATTTTTAATTATTTTTTGTTATTTTTGGTTATTTCGGTTATTTTTATTTAACCGAATTATTTTCGATCATTTTTAGTTTTTAAATTTAATAATTAAACCTATTAAAACTGAAGTATAATCGAACGGAATAAAAAAAATAAAAATAACTGAATATATTTTTATTCATACTAAATAAAAAAATCAAAACAAAAAATAATTGAACAAAATCAAAAACCGAATATCCGAATTACTAAACATAATTGCCATCCACTTATTTTCTCAAATTTGGATGAGGAGATGTTTAATACTTTGGGCTTCTAAGGTGATTGGGCTAAAAGACCCTAAAACATTTTCAGACATTATCATGTCGTTTCTTCGTATAAAAGTCCCTACAGACAACGACGGAAGATGATGATGTTGATTATACTATATTTTACTCAAATTATTTGGAAAATAATGAAAAATATCTACAATTGTACAAATTCATGTATTGTGACTTCTAACTAAATGTAAGACAGCATAGAATGTCATACAAAGAAAACCATATATGTTGATAAAATGTAAATTTCGAATTCATGCTATATTTCTAAGGAAGTTAATAGGCAAGAGATTTTATTGATTTTTGCAATAAGAAAATTTCAAGAAAAGAATAGTCCACTGTACTAAGTGAGTTTTTTTCCAACCTTTAGAATTATTTCGAATATTAATTATTTCTTGATGATTAGAGACACTTTATATAACACAAAAAGAAAATATGACATCTAAAAGGTAAAAATTAGAAATAAAAATAAAGACAAGAAAAATAAAGACATCTAAAATGTATAAAATGGAACCAACTTGAACTTTTGTTTTTAAGCCACCAACATAAACTTATGAAAAGTATCTTTATGGAAATCATCATAGTTAAATAGGAAAATATATATATATATATATATAAATTATTACATTGAGGTATTTGCATGAATAAAACTAAATATCTGTTGGATGGAACTTGCAATGTCTTCAGCCGTAAACCTCGTTTCACATGTAATCTGAAAATATTTGACATATTATTCATGTTAGCCTTTCATATTACAACACATACTTTATGACACTCAATACTAATCCATAACCATAATATATTCGTCTTTGTAACTCCTTTATGTGATCTTCTCTTTTGTGTGTTGAGGGAAACAAAACCTGTAACTCAGTGCTGCTGTAAAGCTCTTTTCTTTTAAATTATGCACTGCCCTAAATTTTATTAATAATACCATAAACATGAATAACACATGCATGCTTATATTGAAAACACTATATGTATAATTTTAATTCTCTTTATCACTAGTGTGTATTTACATAATCGAATACCAAAGTTCTGAACGCAATCATATACCCATTTAGAATAATTTACTATGATTTTGCTACAGGCTAAAATAAAAAATATTCTTCATAGTTTGAGCATTAGATACTCTTTCTATTTAAGACATTTATAGTAGCAATCATTACTAAAATATGACTAACTATTAGACTGCTATTTGTTTCTTTCTGGTATGTAAACAATCCCAACAAGATAGTATTTTATATTTAAACGTCTATGATTATAAAAGTAAGCAACTGAAACTTGCCTTGACATTGAAGGAGTAAAGGACAGTTTGCTCCATGGTAGTGATGTTAGTGTGAAGAATCGAGAGATGGAGATCCTCCAAAGCAGCTATAGTCTTAATCAGTTGTCCTGGTCTTCTTCTTGAAAGTATCTTGATCATGGCGTCATACCCTAGCAGCTTCACCTCTACATCAGCCAAGCTCGATTTGTTCTCCGCCGTCTCTTCCCGAAGCCCTCCTCCTCCTACACCCTCTAACTCCGTTGTAATAATCATCGGGTTTGCAACCGAAGTTATGGGGGAAGAAGCAGAAGTTGTTGTCGTGGTCATGTCCCCGATTTGCTTAGAACCTGTTTCTCCAAGGATTCTTCGACGCTTCTGTGATTCTAGACATTGTAGGAGTTGCTCGAGCTCTCTCACAAACTCTATTGCTCCTCCTATGATCGACGCTTGGTCTCCCTATATATTATACACATAATAATATATATAGTTTGAGAAAGTCTTAGTTGTATATATATACACATTAGTTCATAAAAAGAAAGTTTATGTACGACACAATTTGAGCTATGAATGTGATGATACCCTTTGAACGTAGGAGCCAGGCATGAGAGACCTTAGAACACGAAGATGCTCGTTCATTTGCTTCCTTCGGTTCCTCTCAACAGCGATATGAGTCATTCGCTGACTTTCTACTTCTTCGCTAGTCTTGCTCGTTCTTGCTCTCTTCCTTTTGCTCTTAACCTCTTTTGTTGTAACATTTTTGTTCTCTCTATCAGCTTCTTCTTCTTCTTCTCCTCCAACAAAGCGGAGTTGCACAGAGTTGTTTTCGTTTTCTTCATCATGATCCTCCTTTTCTTCAAGAAACACGTTTCCTTCGCACTCACCTCCTTCATGAGACGTCTGATGAGAAGACATGAGATGTTGCGTTTGGTTATGGTTCTCTATCTTCTCGTTCAAGACTGGAAACTTCAAGAAATAAACCGGGTCAATCCCGGTTTCTTGATCATCTTGGTAACTCGTCTGGTTCAGCGCCAGTTTCGGACCAAAGTCCGCAAACTGCATGACGTCTGCAAAGCTCATTTTGTCAAAAGAAGGCGTTGCTCCAAATCCAGAAGGGGACAATTGATGTGGCTGATGATGTAATTGTGGCATCGTCGTTTGCTTTTGTTGTTGAAGGTTTTTATTGAACATATAGTCTATCACAACGGAGCTGTTATCGTCGTTACCACCTGAGGATTCACCTAAGAAGTTCGGTGCCTGAAAGAAACCAAAATTTGATATCAAATGTAATCATATACATATTAATAATCGAGATATTGGAAAACGTTGCGTACCGAGTAATCTTTATCCATTGCTATTTGTATTTGATCGATGGTTAACTTCTTTACTCCGATATAACCTGATGACAACGTTAATCCATGAGCTTCACTTTCAGTTGATGAAAAAACATAACTCATAAAGAAACGTCGAACAAATTAAGACCAACCCTAAGCAAAAACATATGTTCCACCATATCCATATACATATATATCTATACACAAAAGCGAAAATATGGAAAAACAAATGTTTAGAAAATAAAAAAAGAGCTAACCTTGTATTAGGGTTTACAAGACACAAGACATGCAAGAGAAAGAGAATGTCTCAAATGAGTAACCACCTCCAAACTCCCCACCTATATATATACACACATAATATATATACCTACGGTGACATCAAATGTATTCTCGATAACGTATTGGTATAATAGAAAAATGAAGTTAAATCGAAGTAATAACCGAGATTGAGATTGAGTCAAATGAAAGAGAATTGAATAGTAGAAATCATATCATGTTTTTGTAATAAATAATAAATTAAATAATCGTAAACGTAAGAGTGAGAGAGGAGCCAGAAAATAAAGAGAAAGGAGTAATGTGAAAACACACGTGTATCACCTTTCTCTATCTTTGAAACCATTAAAGAGAATAGGATGAGGTTGAGAGTTCACAAGCCAAACCGCTCTTTCTTTTGTTTTTCTACCGCTTTTCGTGAACTTAATCAAATCTCCCTACGCTTCGCCTCTTTTATTTCTATCATTTTTCAAATTTTTAAAAATTGATTTACTTATGTTATGTGTTGTCAAATTTATGATTTTTTTGACGATAATGACTTATGCTATTTGTGTGTGTTTTTGGAGACATGTGAATTTTTTTTTTGTCACCAGACATGTGAATTTTTATAAGGACAAGGTTGTGTATATACGTAAAAAGTTACTTTAAATAGTATTTTTGATAATCTAATAAAAAATATGTTGCTTTTTTTTATTCTTGGATGCAAAATTCATTACATGCCCTCAGACTCCTGACGTCACGAAACAATTGGTAATATTGTGATTAAATAATGGAATTTTTAATATTTTTTGAAACTTTTTAAATACATTAAAACTTGAAAGTTGCCATTCATAACTTTTTTTGTCACTTTAAAATAAGTATTACCAATGTTATTTATAATTTATAACAGTTTTGTGTTGCTGGAATATTTTGTAGAAGTTTGTTTTGTTTGGAAATTTTATTATATCCATTATCCTCTTAATATTAAACTAGAAAGTATAATTAGTTTTAATACTTTAAAATAGTATTTTTAAAATTTTTGTTCTAAATTTAAAAATTTAAATTTCTAAAAATAACATAAATTATTTTATAAAAATATTTATCACCATGAATAAATTATAATAAAATTAAAATATTATATTTTTTTAAAACAAATGTAAGATTTTTTTTATTACAAAAAGTTTTAAAGCATTTTAATTAATTTTTTATATTTGAAATAAAAACATAAAAATGCTATTTTATCAATTACCTTAAATATTTTTAGCAGCATATATATAACATACATCTAAATTAGAATAGAGTGTAGATTAAGTTTTATCAGACTTTATACTACATTGTAAGCTATTAAACAATTTTTTTGAACATATTTAATCAGATTCATTTTCTTTAAAATAATCTCTCTAAGTTTTAAAATATCACCATTTATGTTTCAGTTTTATAGTTACCACCAAAATTCTTAAATTTTCTAAAACTATCACAAATATAAGTTTATTTAGCTTTTATAAATATTTGCTACTAAATGATTGATGACCTTTGCTAAACCTATAGGGATATTTCCTGAACCTAAATTTTTTTGAAGTTTATAGGAAAATAAATAAAATTATAGTATTAGTAAATATTTATGTTAATAAAAATTATACTTTCGTAATAGTTGTTTTAAAAAAATAGTCGAGGTATATATTCTTTTGAAACCATACAAACGTTCCAGTATTATAAATTATATATTATATGAAAGTTTCATTAATTTTTAATTTCAAAAATTAATAGAAAATGATAGTAACAAGTTTTTTAGTTAATATTTTACACACTAAAATATAGCATAAACACATAGTTTATATAAAATGTAAATTAATTCAAAAATCTGATAAAAAGATAATCATATTTATTTAGAGTAATACTCAAATTATTTTCTAAAAAATATATATTTAACATAAATAAATTATAAATATAATTAAAATATTATATTTGTGTTTTTTTTCAATTTAAGGTTTATGTGTTTCTTTTAAGGTATTTAATATTAAAATTTATAATATTTTTGAAAATTTAAATTAATAGTATTATATTTGGAAGAAAAATATAAAAGTATTATTTTTGTCAATTATGCTTTATTTTATATAATAAATAGTAGGACAATTAACTAAAATAGCATTATTTCAATTTTTGGTTCTAAATATACTATTAATCATTTAAATTTTTAAAAATAACATAAATTTAATAATAAAATAATTAAAAACTTCTTTCTAATGATAAAAATTTAAATCCTAAATTGGAAAAAGTGAACTCAAATATTATATTTTAATTTTATATATAGCTTATTTAAGGTAAATAATTATTTTCACATAATAATTTGTATTATTTTGGGATTTTATTTTCAATATGCTAAATTTATAAAATAAATTTAAAATAATGATATTTTAGGGTATTATATACTCTAAATAGTATCACCGACATTTTTTTACTGCGCATTATGCACTAAACTAACTATAGAAAAAAGTTAGAAAAAAATACAATGATAAAAAGTAGTATTATTTGCCCTTTTTTTCCTTTTATTTTTCTTCATGGCCACTTTTTCTGTTTCCTTTCCTCTTTTTTTTTTTTTCCTTTGTTACTTTTACTTTCTTTCTTTTATTCTTTATGTATAATGTATATATAAATATCAAAGTAATTGGTCTAATAATAAAAACACATTAGTGTAAACAACAAAAACATAGTTGGATTAATCTATAGCTATGCTGTGCTTGCATTTTTGTAATGATAAATATAAATCACAAGAACATACAATACAAAGATGGTAATAAATTTGAAAAAATGAAGCTGAACCAAATTTTTTGTCTACGAATTTTTCTATAAAAATTTTAAAAATCGTGAATAATTTTCAAAATATCAAAATAATTATGTATTTTTGAATGGAATTATTTCTTATCTTTGCATACTTATAACCTATCGTATATAATTTAATCAAAAAGTTGATATTATTAACCACATGGTTAATATATATCAACAATAATCTTTATATACAATATTTTCTGTAGTTTTGCTATATATATATATTAAATATTGTTGATTTGCAAATGTCATATTTAGAATATTTCCAAGGTTTACATTGTGATGTTTATTATTTCGTTATATGCTATCATTATCAGAAAATAAGATTCTTAATATCTATATAAAATTTACTTAAAAAATAATTATTACATAAATAATTTTAAAATCAAATTACAAGTTATATAATTTTAAACTTTAGGCCTTACCTAAGTAAAGGCTGGATTTGTTTTATTTTAAACATAACTTATAATTTTAGCTATCCATTCAATCGATAATTAAAACATTCAATATGTAAATGAACCAAATTAAATGAGGTTTTTTTTAATAAATATACTGGTGAGAAATAGAAACTCTAATAAGATTTAGTAACTCACTCATTGGCTGTAAACCTCTTGGATAAAAAACATAAAATTCATTTAACAAAAGAAACATATGATTCATGATTGATTAATTAAGAGATAACAAAGAAATAAGAGAAAGAAAGTTAAGATTCGATTGTGATAGATGTCACGGTATTCTTACATTGAGATGGGTACGTAGGAGCCCCAAAAATCATGCATTTTTGTATTCTTTTTGGAAAATTCAAAAGTATAAGCTCCTTTTAATTTATTGCATGATCACGAGTGTGCATTACAATCTAAAGAGGATAATTTTATTAAAGAAAGAGTTTTAGTGAGAAAATAAAAGTTTCATCAATGGAGTTTAAACCCTTCAAGTAACTATCAATTTTACTGTAAAAGCTCAGAAAAGATCAATACTTTCAGAGTGCATGAGGAAATGAAAAGAAATGTTCGTTCAGACTGATCAAGATAGAAATTCTAGTATCTCTTTTTGCTTGATCCTTGGATTTACTATAACGTATAATATTTAGAGTAATTATATAAAATAATATATTTTTAAATTTTTGTTTTAAAAATAGGACCATTAGTTTAAATTATCAATAATATCACAAATTTAGAATTAAAACTGGTTGTATATTAAAAATTTATTTAAAAAAGTATTTAAAAAATAAAACAAATATAATATTTTAAGTTTATGTATAATTTATTTAGAATAAATAAATATTTTTACATAATTACTTGCAATATTTTTGGAATTTTAATTTTAAAATATTAAATTTGGAATAAAAACTTTAAAAGATGTTATTTTAAAGTATTACTCTAATATTTATTGTATTTATTTTTTAGGAACGTTATTTCTATGATATGTACAAAATAAATAAATATAAAAAGTTATACATAATAATTTGATAATATAACAAAAATGGCAATTGAGTAAAATAACACTATTTCAAATTTTGGTTCCAAATATAGTACTAATCATTTAAATTTCTAAAAATACCACAAATTTTATACTAAAATAATTAAAAACTTCTTTCTAATAAAAAAATTTTAATTTTAAATTGGAAAAAATGAATCCAAACATTATGTTTTAATTTTATATATAGTTTATTTAGAAATAATTATTTTCACATAATAATTTGTGATATTTTTGAAATTTTATTTTTAATATAATAAATTTAGAAGATAAATTTAAAATGGTAGTATTTTAGGATATTACTTTAACAAAAATGTTACTACAGGAATTTGGAAATGAAAGAATTTACAAAAATGAGACGTTTTCACCTCAATTTTGAAAACATCAAATAATATGATGGTTACTTGCAAATTCCAAAATATAATTGTATTTTTTTTTATTATGATTCTAATCATTCAAATCATAAGTTTCGAACTAATTTTCTGTATTATATTATCACGTAGAAAATAAATTTATAAAAAAATGAAAAGAATATAAAAATAAAAAAGAGCATATTGTTGTTTTCTAATCTATGTATGAGAATGACAAAACACAAAGTCAATCTTATAAGCGTCAATTTTTGCACAGTGATTTTATTATGGTCATTAAACTAGACATTAATCTTTAAATTAATTATCTAATTTACACTTCTTAACCAAATTTAAATATTTGTAGTGATAAGTTACAAAATGACAACTTGATGCAAAAAGATAGATTACTGGTCCGTAGTTCTATTTATCCGAACTCAAATCATAACTTGATCCTGAGTCCGGTCTGTGCCAACCAATTCGGTTCGACGCATGCATCTTTAGTTTAGCAGGATTTTTTTTTTACCATAAAATTGTTTCAAAATTTTGAACCTTGTTGATACTTTTTCACTATATATTCAATAATGTTTCACTTTAAATTTTTAATATATGACAAATTACATTCATTTCATATTTATGTTTATCAAACAATTCATTTTATCATTTCATCTTTCATTCAAACTAATTCTATTTTTGACATATAAATATATTATATTTTAATGATCACGATGACTAATCCAACAATTACAAGATGTGATCACTCCAAAAGTTGAGTTATTCGGAAAACCCACCAAAACATTAGGATTTAGGATTTAGACTTTTTAATATTGTTGAAAATATTAAAACTATAATCATTGATAAATTCGTCCACTACCAAGTTATGAAAAAGTAAAACCACCTAAACACCAACTACAATATGAAAAACTATCTTATTATAAATTAAAATTTTACTAAAATTTTCTACATTTATATATATAATATTTAGAAAATAAATATCAAATTTTATTTTAAAAAACATCATTTCATTTTTCTATTAAAACTACATTTTTCTTTTCTTTTTTCAAACATTTTTTATCTCATATATTTTAATGATTCATATATTTTTGTTGTTGGATTTCAAAGTTACATCAAATAGTGATATCACAGAATTGTAAATGTTTATTTTAATTACTTTTCTATCATTTATCGATTTTTAGTTTATTTTTAATATATTAAACAAATATTTTATAGATTTTTAAAACAATAAAATCAAAAATGATCATATTTTATCATTTTAAACAAAACATATTTGATGTTAATCAAATTTCAAATATGATCCGGAGATATGTATGGTTATTTGGACTTGGATAAATAAAAAGCAAATCCAACAGATAAATATCCAGATCCAGATATCTTAAACTTGTAGAATATTCAATCCGTGCTCGGCCTTACTAAACAGATTGCACCAGCAAAAGCAAAAGTGCTGAAAATATTTTCATCCGTAAACAGAGAACCTAAGTTTTATTTCTGTTCGTGGTAGAGTAGATTAATCGATCAATAATATTAACCAGTAAACTTGAGGGTTTTACAAGATTTGAGTAAAAACTAAGCAAATCCTAGAGGGAGTCTCCACAAAATGTTTTGTGCTTTTTAACTCTTGAATCTGAATTCTGACCTTCATAATTTGATAACCATTCAAACATATCATTCTTCTTCACCTCAGAGAATAAACATAGCTCTTCTTGGTTTCTTCCTGCGTAAGCCCGACTAGACCCGACATCTATTCTTGTCGACGGTTCTGAAGAAATACCAAGCCTCAAGGATAAATCACAGAGCCTCTCTGTTGCTTCCTCTGGTGCCTTTATACCAATAGGCATGCCAATGATTATGGGCACTTCAGGGACTCCAAAAGACTTGTCCACTTGCTGAGTCTTATTATTACGTCCGTAATACAAAGGATAGACTGAACCTAAGTTCACTGGAGCTGGTGGTGGTGCAGTGCTAGTCCCTAGTTTTCTAGGCAATGCCTTTTGATTCATCTGCATGGATTCAGGCAGAAATGGGTAACCAGGCGGAGCAGCAGTTACGAGCTTGTTGCTCTTATCAAGTACATCCACTGGGATTGCAGATTGAGAAGGTAGGTTTGATTTGGTGGATTTTTGAGCTTGATGATGATGTTCGTGATGGTATGGTGGCTCATTAGTCGAAGCAGATACAGGTTCTTGGATTTTTGGACCAAGGTAAGTCCTTATGTTACTATGTCGTTGGCTTCTTGAAGCTCTTACAGCAATGCATCCCAGGTTCAGAGCAGCTGGCCAAAGCGAAAAACACATTAAACACAAAACAAAGACTAGAAAAGGCACAAGTATTTACTTGGATTTGGCTTCTGAGCAAGTTTGTTCAATCCCAACCTCATTGTGACAAGAGTACTAACTTCTAAGCAGTTCTCAATAACACTAAAAATGCATAGTCTTTTGAAACAGTGAAAGAGGCGCAAAAAAGGCAGCACCTTCAACACAAGGAGGCAAAAGAGGGCCAGTTTCTGTGCTCTCATCTCTTCTAATAATGGTATCGATCGCATCGTTTACCCTATTCCACATAGTATCGGCATCTGTATACTCTTCCTAATTGAAATCGAAATCCAAAGTCAGGAAGAAAGATAATAGAATCATGTGAAGATGAAAACGAAAAAACACATAAAGAAAAGAACCTCGGAATTGGCTTTAGAGTACATGATTTCCTCGGCTTTCAAGACAACTACAGGCAATTTCTCCTGCCATTCCTTGTTCTTCCTCGTCGCTGCGCTGTGTGCTTCCATGGCGAGCCTGAATCCAAGCAAACCCTAAGAGTATGGGTTGAGAAAGAAAGAAAGAAAAGAAACCCAAGAGTATGGGTTGAAAAAGATGAGTGGAACCTGAAAATCTGACGGATAATTGAACCCCTAATTGGTTGATGACGATCACTATGCCAAGGTCGTTTCACACACTCGTAAGGTCTAGGACCAGGCCTTGGCATTTTTTACTCTTTCTTTCTCCTCTTAAGTTTCTTAAAACTCCGATGCTTCCTCACCGCCTAGTCGCTAGGCAGTGACACTCAGCTACAAATCGGAGAAACGGATTCAGTCGTTCGACTTTCCGGCCCAGTTACAAGTCGGCAAGTTCGTCGCACAATGGTGTTTGCAGCTTAAAATCGTTAACCGATCCAAGGAGTACGAACATGGAAAAATTAAAATAGATCTGAAGTTTTGAAACTCTGAACCTTTTGGAAGTTTCACTGCCAAGAGCTCATGGCGTTACATCTCCATCTTCGCATAATCTCCGCTGTTACTACGTCTCCATCGTCGCCGTCACAGCTCCTTCTGGGAATGGTGTGTGTGATTATGATTTCGGGACCAATTCAGTTCTTTTGGTATGTGAGTTGACTATTTTGCCCCTCAGAAAAGGTGTCCTAAGGCAATTCAGTTCGTTCGAACTCGCATCACAATACTCAGGTAACAACTATAAACTATGAGGAAGTAAATAAAATATGAACCGAACCCGACTCAAAATGAATCGAACTAACCGAAACAAAACTCTTTCAACTGAAACAGAACAAATTTTCTCTTTTATATCCAGTATGAAACCGAATCAATTGGTGCAATCGAACCTAACCAAATAAACCGAAATAGATCGGTTGTAATCAATACGACACCGCTTGGGGTCGTGTGTGTGTCTACCACTTCGATCCCGAAATCTGGCTTCGTCTCTCCTCCATTAAACATCTCGTCAGATAACTTAACACCGATCCCATCTTCTCTCTCTCTCTCCCCCTTCTTCTAATAAAGATGCAAGTTTTCTACGTATTCGTCGTCTTCCTACTTCTCATCGTGAATTCTAGGGTGTGTTTTTCGTTTTCGAATCTTGCTCTGGATACGGAATTGTGTGTGAATGTATGTATTATGGATCTGACTTTTATAAATTGGATCGATGTTTGTGATAGGGAGATGCCAGTGGTTCCGTTTTCTTCATAGATGGATCCAAAAATCAATATCTTCGTTCGAGATCATCCAGCGATGCCCACGAGGTAATGGTTTTCAATTGCCTAATAGATTGTGATTCTTTTGTGAAGTCCTAAATATGTGGATGAACGATTTGGAAAGCTCAATTGTTAAAATTTTATATTTTAATCTGAGATCGCGGCTGGGTTGTACGAGTTTCCTGGTTACATTTCCTTCGACTTTGATATTTGTTAGAAAATCTTCTCTCGTATGGGTCAACGTAGTAGGCGGCGACAGGATTTCGTTGAAATAATACAGTGCGATCCGTTTATTTGTTCTAAGTCGCATCAATTTGTAGATTTGTTGCCTTTTTTTTGCTCTTGATGAGAGAGCACATTCCAAATTCAAAGTATTCATTACGCAAGTTTGTGACTTGATAGTTCTTTTCGATGAATTTTTTATCTACCAACTCATGAATCCTGTTGAGTGTTTGGATTTAAAGCAAGTGGTAGTTGGTGACTTTTTTCAAGTGGTATTGGGTAATGAATCAGCTATTCTTTTGTTGCACAGGCGCTTCCGATGTCGCTCTCTGAAGTATCTGCAGCGGTGTCTGTCTTGTTGGGTTTTGCACCTCCAGCAACTTTGTCAGCTGATGGCTCATCCAAGGTTTTAAGTTTGCTTTTCTTTTCTTTCTTTTTCGGGTTAAATTCATATGCTTCATCATTTTCTTTTTCATTTTGTTACAGTTGAACAAGATTCTGAAACCGAACCCATTTGAGAGGCCTCGTGCAGCTTTTGTGCTAGAAATCGTTGGAGCTGGTACACAAATGATTCACTTAAAAGCTTTATTGTTTTGATATTAACAAATTTCTTAATATCATAAGACAAACATGAGTTTATTTTTAACTGCAGATAAACTTGTGGAAGCCTACCCTAGTCAATCTTTTTTGGACAATGCCATAAGGGGCAGTATTAGTTCTGATTCTTTCAAAGCTGATATTGAACTTCCAGGTGCCCTGATAGCTTCAATAGCAGAACTATCCAATAACATGACTAGTTTTTAACTTCTCATTTGGGTTATTGTTCTTTAAATATATTACGTTAATCTGTTAAAAATTCTGCAGAAAGTGAAATGATTGTTGTGTCTGTCAATGAACCCTCCTCTGATGTAACTGACAAGGACATGACTGAGTTTGTAAGTTAAAAATACCTGTATTTCGAAGTGCAACATTATTGCTCGATTTGTTTGTTTTAATGTAACCACTAGTTAATGGTTTGTTATATAATCTATAGGCATCTTGGTTGGGTGGATCGTATGTTGCTGGCTCTGCTGAACCGTTGAATGGATTGCTTAGTATACCTCTGGCTAATGTGGAGTTCCATTTGGAAAAGGTGATATTCGTAATTCGATGAAATTTTATGATTCCAAGGATGAGGCTCCAGCATTGCTTGTAAATATTGTGATTTCCGTTTGAAGGTGTATGAATTTTGTTACCGTGTGCAGGAAGCAGAGAGGAAATTTGCATTGAACCTTTTGGCTGTATATCAGAATATCAGACGTGCAGTCAACCTTCATGAGGATTTATCTCATGGTATTGAAAGACCTGCTGAATTAATGGTTGGACGCTTTGGTGGTATCGATGTAAGGGCATTCAATTGTCATTTGTTCTTTTTTTTTCCCTTTCTCTCTTCTTGGTCTTGATATGTGTATTGGAAAGTGGAGCTCCTTTAATCTCTTAAAAACGTGTGACATTTCTGTGTTGACCTGTAATGGTTGTTGGTTGTGCATTCTTTTCGGGCTACTCCTGCTTAGCTGTTTTAAATTGATCTTTTCATTAAAGATGTCTATATTGTTCAATCATCTTGTTATTCTACTGATGTTTTCCATTTTCTGGAAAGCTTGCCAATGTGTTTAATATCATTTTATTCTCTGGAAATTATAGGCTTTAGCGCAGGAGTATGGACAAGGTATGGCTAAGCAAGGGATGGATGTATTGCTTGCCACACTATCAAAACTATTCAATCTATTGGAGACATCTCACGAAGGTGAATTGTCTCTCTCTGATTTAATAAATTGGATTTGAAAGAGGTCTCGTATAAAGTAGTTCAAGATGGTGGACTGTTAGACTGAAATATTATTTACTTAATCCTCTTCAGCATTTTGTTTCTTTTCTGTACTGCTTTTATGTAAGCTGAGAGATGTTTGGTCTGTTGCAGGGAAAATTGTTGGAGTGATCGTCATTGATAAGAGAGTAAATGAAGAATCAGAAAATCTGCTGAACGTTGGGTCTTCTTCTCGTTCATCTGTACGCTCAATGGCCGAGGTAGAAGGAGTTCCAAGTGCAGCCATTATCGCTGAAATTATACTTGTTAGGCTGACGCTTGCATGGTTAACTGGAATAATCCTTCTCATTGCAACTATCCTCGGGGTAAGTTCACATAATCACTCATCTTCTCTTCTATCGTTGAACTACCAAGCAGACTCTTCATCCAATGTAGAATGGAAGCTTAAGAGTACAGTGTCCTGTAAAAGAATCAGCATAGTTTGTATATCATTTTTTGTAGACTAACATTGACTGCATAAGTCGTTGGAAGTTGACATTCTTGCTTCTCATGGTTGGTTCAGGTCTACTTCCTTATGAACATGCCGTTGACGAAGGACACACTTTTATATTCAAACGTGAAGCTCGATTAAGACATAAAACAGAGCTTCAAAACGACAACCAGACATCGGTGAATCTCCAAGTGGTTCATTTTACATCTTTTTGTGTGTATCAAGCCGTGTTTCTCGACTGCCCGCATTTGAGCAGTGGATGTGTGGTGTATATTGGCATAAGGTTGCATACTCTCGTTTTATAATTATTTTCTTTCTTACATACATTTTGAGTCTCCATCCTATTAATAAAGAACTCTTTGGACACTTCATGTAATCTTCTGTTTCCTGTAAGCGCAATTGATCATAGAATTTGAATAGATTATTGCAACTTCTTAGGAACTTCTGAACTCATTCAGTATCGTTTTGGAGAAACATTTCCTAACCTGTTTGGTTTAGTTCGTGTTCGGCTTCTAGTTATTTCACCACATTCGACTACATTAGGTCGTTGCATCATAGATATAAAACTTGCTAAACCAAATGAAGTCGATGATATGCCCAAAAGGTAGAGAGTTTTATTCAAAGATGATGCAAATATTTGGTGATAAAGTTCAACTAGCAATAAGAAAAGGAAAAATAGTGTTTTTTTCACAAGTTTAGTAGTGATGAAGAGAAACAACTCAACAAAACAAAACAAAAATTACAAATAATTTATTGGGACATGGGTATGAGAAGAATCTCATGTTTTTATCCGACTCTCAGGTCAAAATAACTGGTATCGAGTTTTCATGCAATTGTCTTTTCAGATTTTGGCGGTTCATAGACTCGTCTTAGGTTTCGGCTTGTAGGCAATGCGTCTGGTCACAGTGCGCATTGTTACGAATTCCTCTGCAGAAGATGGATGTATCCCAACCTGTGTTTTGTTCACATTGTTAGATTGACTTTACTTAGAAACATCAAACTCGTGAAAGTGAAACCCAAAGTGTTGAAATTTATTTTACTTACCGTGCTGTCAAACTGTGCTTTGGTTGCTCCACACTTGAGCGCAATTGCAATCCCCTGCATTAAGCAATACAATACCAATACTAAAAAACATGAGACACCACCGGATCAAATTCTAATCAATTTGCAAGCTTTAAAATCTTTGTAAAGGTCAGTACTTCTCAACTTATATCAGGTTCTCTTCTACCCTGAATCTCCTCTGTGGTATTTTTTTAACATCTTTACTTAGAAAGCATAGACACGCATAAGCATAGACACGCAGTCATTTTAATTAAACCAAATTAAACTACCCCATAAATGGTTTTTGTCCATTGCATTCTTAGGTGGGAATACACCCAATGCAAGACTCGCTGATGAAAAAAAGACTAACACTATAGCAATTCTCAGAAATAAATAGCAGAAGCTACTATTCAGGAAAACTTGCCTGCATGATCTCAGCTGCATCTGGACCGCACATTGATGCTCCAATAACCTTGTCAGTCTTCTCATCAACTATTAGCTTCATCAATGTCTTTTCCTGCCGTCTATCACCAAAAGATAAAGTGATTAGATCAAAGAGGAGGAGTCTTCAAACAGAGATCATATGCAAGCATGTTGACGAACCAAGAGAAGAATTTACAAAAATGAAATCAAGAACTGTGTGGGCATCATAAGCAATAAAGTACAACTCTGAATGCTTGCATACCCAGAAATGGTGTTCTTCATAGGATTAAACCCTGAGGTGAAAACCAGAATATCCCCGGTGGCTTGTTCTACTGCCTCTTCTTCGCTGAGACCCACCACAGCTAGTGGTGGTATGCTGCAGACAAAAAAAAATGTAAATAAGAAAAAGTGAAGCCTCTATATGGAAGCTTCAGATTGATTTGGCACCACTGCTTCAAAAATATAGACCAAAATAGGAGAGATATCCGTGAATGCATTTCAGTTCTTTCAGAGTTTTATATTCACATATACAATTCAGATAGTTATGGAAAAACCAGAGATTGTTTTGATATACACTACCCATAGTTTAAGCCATCACAGTGATGAGGCAAATAGTGAATGCAATGTGACAACACTAATGTAAAATTTCTTCCTATTGGAAAGAATGCTTACCAAAATACAGCACAGGCTACATTGCTGTAGTCTGCTTTAGTGGGTTTCCCACCAAAAACAGTGTTCTGCAAGCATCAAAACAAATCCCACTTAACAAACGGATTATAGAATTACACATTCCCATAACTGAAAGCTGAAATATTTGGTGGTTCAGAAAAACTCCTCAAAGAATTGGTGCAATTTATAACTGCAAGAGTGGCACTCACCGCAAAACAAGTGGCTTCCATTAACGCAACAGGTGTAAGGTTAATACGGTTTGTGGCATCTCCAACAGCCCATATGCTAGGTACATTAGTGCGTGAGTACTCATCAACCTGAGGATAATGCACTGAATTAGTAGCTATATGAGTATAGTTTTCCCCCAGGAAGTCCAGGAAATTTTTTCTTGAGGAAAATATAATATCTGCAAACAATACGGTATTTGATACAACCTTAACTGCTCCAGCCTGATCAAGTTCAACACCAACAGCTTCTAAATTCAATCTTTTGGTATTAGGACTTCTACCTGTAGCAGATGTAAACAAAAGATGCATCCTTAGACAGCTCCATGAAAATAAGCACAAGTATGTCCCCAATAAATAAAGAAAGGAAGAAGCAAAACCCACACAAACATACATGTAAAAAAAACAGAATCAAAGAAACTACTGCTCAATGAGCCCAAAAGCCATGTAGATGTACATATTAAAGTAGAAGAGAATGAAAGTTGTATTGTATTATAAACAAACACAAATTTGAGAATGACATAACATATAGAAAAGTTACCAGTAGCAAATAGTACAACATCCGCCACAAATTCTTCCCCGTGAGACGATGTTACTTTTATCCCTTCTTCTGTTTTAACCAACTAAATTGAAAGATATTGTATGTTCAGTAAAGGATGGACTGACAAAACGAGTGAAAGAATTGTATGTAATAATGCGGCATGGAAAGTAACCACCATACTTAGATACCTGAGTTAAACTTGTTTGCGGATGCATATTAACGCCTCTTCCTTCAAGATTTCTAGCAACTTGTGCCCTCATTTCGTCATCAAAGCCCCTGAAAAAGTAAAATTTTAGAAAGAAAGAAGCCCAAGAACAAAGGGATGGAGTTTCAGTTATTCGACATGATTTGACGGAGAGTCAAACATAAGAAAATGAACTGTTTTGAAAAGTTGCAAGGTATAATTACAAAAGGTGGCTGTGTTTCTGCAAAGGTATCGCAAGAGAGCAAAAAAGAAGCTGATGTCGCACCTAAGTGGAAGTTCCTTCCTGAAGAATAGATCTACCGTAGCACCCATTCCACGCCATATTGATGCAAACTCCACAGCAATGTACCTAATTAATAGTAAATGAAAAGGGCATTGAACCATTGAAAATGAAAATACTCGCATGCTTGGTACATCACGAAGGCATTACCCTCCTCCAAGCACTACAGCACGCTTCGGAAATTCCTCCAAACTTAAAGCTTCATCAGATGTAATAGCCAGCTCCTATAAAAGACGATTTATGTACAAATATCAGAGACTTCCCTACAGCAGTTTATAGTTGTTCCTGCAGACTAATTTAAACAGAAGATCATATTGCATACATACAAATGGTTCTGTTAGCCCTATTAGAATCTTTCTACTTACTTCAAGAAAAGGATATCATAATTACTAAGCACTTCACACTCGTCGCTATTGTAAATAAAACAAGAAAACGGAAACTTACATGTCCAGGAATATTGGGCTTTTGTGCCCGGCTGCCAGTAGCAATCAATATGTGCTTTGCAGTATAGCTTATTTTCGTGCCATCGATTTGTCTCACCTCCACTTCGTTGGGACCAACTAATCTTCCTTCACCTTCATACAATTTCACCGCAGCATTCGCCAATAACCGCTTGTAAATATTATTCAGTCTTAGTATCTCATCAGTCTGCACAAAGGGAATTAGAGATAGTTAACTGATTATTTCTGTGCCATTTTGTTAAAGCACTGAGACATCCAATCTAAGTATACTAGGCACAGTAGATTCAGCAGGTCATCATTTAACGTTTATATTTGACCAAGTAATAATATAAGTATCTTGAATAGTTTGCGAAAAATTATTAATGTTTCTATATCCCAGCGTTTTTAGAAGTTTCGCTTTGTGAGGGATCCAACACGCTATACTGCTATTACCATCAAAACATCCAAAAAGGCATACCTTCTTTTGCAAAAGCTTCTTCCATGTGAAGTCAACATTCTCATTGATTTCCCAACCATAATTTCTAGCATCCTGCCAGCAGATAACCACAACATACATCATCCAACACAGTTGACATGCCAAACGCAAGTATTAACCACAACATACATCAACAAACAATACAAAGCCAAAACATATAATTTTGGAACAGCAGACAAAGGTGCATGTATTGCTTGTTCAAACAACTAATTAACAACTTTGCTCTTACAACTAAAAGACTAACACTGAAATGATGATTAAAAAAGTTTCTTACCTCAAGGTCACCACCGTAAGTTGCCCCATAGACCAGGATCTTTTTGGGAACACAACCACGAATAACACAGCTGGAAAACCCGAAAATGGAAACAAAAATAAGTGTAAGATCGCCTATAACTGATGGTGAAAACCTTGATTTTATAACAACAACAATAATAAACGAAAGTTACTACGATCGTGATTCGTGCATTAAGAAGAAACCAGTGCTAGCTAGAAAACTTACGTTCCACCAACTCCTCCAATCTCCTCTGAGCTAATGGGGTGAAATGGAAGCTCACAAATACCAACCTGGAAAATAGATTTAGAACAACACCGTATTAATGTTAGGCATTATTAGATAATCTCGTAAGCAGGACAAAAGAGACAAGAATCAAAAATGAAACGGATCACTGCAGAGTACATAAAGGCATGAGAGCTACTGATTGCATTGGGAATAATAAAATAGATGAGTCAGAAAATAGTCCCCAAAACAAGACTGAAACAAATACATATCGTAACAAGGAAAATATTTATCCCAGCATAAAGCACTAATGTATCACTATTCCTAAAAATTCACCTTAGCGCCATTATTAGCCGAAAACCTAGCTGCACGAACACCGCCACTCCCGGCACCGATGACAAACAAATCAAAATCATAATGGATCGCGGTGGCTTCCTCCACAGCCGCCGCCTTACCAAGCTCTCCATCAGCAAGCATCTTCCTCGCCATGATTGTAAAGAATCAGAAATCTCAACTGAAAACAAAAACAAAAAGAAAAATAACCCAAACGAGATTGATCAATCAACATCACGGAAAAGAGAAATTCAAACCGAAAATCAAAGCAACAAACGGCGAAACTCGAATCCGGAAAAACCCGATCATAATTTTTTTAGAGAAAAGATTGAGAATATGTTTGTCTATGATGAGTCGGAAACGAAATCAAACAAGCAGAAGGGGAGAGAAGGAAGTGAATACCTCTTAAGATGAAGTAAGAACAGTAAGATCCAGAGAGGAGACACAAATTCTGGGAAAACAAACAAATGATTGTGTGGGTATTAAATCGGATCTCTTGGGGTTTGATCACGAGAAAATGATTTTATACTGTTTTAGTTTTTTTTCCTTCTTTTTTTATCAAAAAGTCAAACTTTACGACTGATTTTGATATTTTCATACCTTACGATGACTTGAATTTGAACCGTAAATCTAAATTGATTCTATCCCTAATATATTATTTGAGAAACTTTTTAACAAAATAACTTTAACCTGACGTGTTAATAACAAAAATCTCATGCTGACGTGTCAACACCTCAGCGAATTTCAGATTAAATATATAAAAAAGGTTTAAGTTATTAGAATAATTACAATACATGCCACTGATATTAATTTGGTTAGAGAATACATGTCATTGATATTAATTTAGTTAGAGAATACATGCTACTGATAATAGAATAAATACATGCCACTAATATTACAATATATGTCACTGATATTAATTTGTTTAGAAAATATAATTTATTCAACTAACAAAAAAATACTATTAAATTTGCAATAATTTTTATTTCTTTCAATTTTTTATACGTTAATTTATAAATAATTTCAAATAAATATAAATAGATTTAAGTTACTACCGTAATCTCTAATATATTATTTGAGAAATATTTTTAAAAAATAACCTTATTCGAACGTGTTATTAACAGAAATATCATGTTGACGTGTAATCATTACAGTAAATTACAAATAAATATATAAATGAGCTTAACCTATTAGAATAATTACAATTATACCATTGTTATTAATTTGGTTAAAAAATTAATATATTTTATTAAACTAACAAAAAAACTATTAAATTCATAAAAAAATAATTATTTTTCTTTTTTTAATTTTTATATACAAAAATTAATGTTAAAAGTAATTTTAAATAAAAGTTAAAATTATATAAATATTTAATTTATATTTACTAATAGAATATAATTTATAAATATTTTTTCGCATGGCGTACGTATAAATCTAGTTCCAATTTTATTTGAGAAAACGACTTCCAAACCGAAGATATGGAATCTTCAAAACTAAAGGTCTAAATTGAACGCTATAAAGCGTCGACCAAACTAAAAAAACGAAGAAAAAAAAACTCTAAAAATCCACTCCAGCAAAATGCCGCAACAGTCTCTTGTGGCAACCAGCAGAATCGTGTACATTTGTATTTTCTTAATCTTTTAGGTTATAAAATTTTTCGATAGCTGTTTGTTGGCGAGCAAAAGGTTTAGATTTTAGATCTCCCATCCAGGACTTGGTTTTCATGAATAAAAAGCCGTCGGGTTCTGTCTTGTCAACGGTACGCTTTGTTCGTGAAATGTCTCGTAATGGGCATGTATGGTGTGATGCGGTTCTGTTATCAGAGTTCGGCCGTGTTGTAAGGTTATCGACGGTTTTATCGGTAGTTTCTTAGCATAAGGCGAGAGGAGTTCCTTCTGTTTCTTAGCATAAGGTTGGAGGAGTTTTCTTCTGTCTCTTATGTGCGGGCGATGAATCGATGATGTCTCGTTTGTTAGTATCTCAATCTCAAGGCTCTCAATAAGGGCTTTGTAGTTGCTTTCAATTCCGGTTTCTAGCTCATCTGTTTTCTTGTTCCATCGATTTTGGTAGTTCTTACAGTTGGTTTAGCTAGTTGAGAGAGTGTGTTAGGTGCTGTTGATTTCTTATATAGTCACGTTTCTGTCAAGTAACAATAAGGTGAGGGTAAGAATTAGGCTTGTCAAGCAAGTCTGACCCGCCTCGCCTGACCCGCCTCGCCTGACCCGCCCCGCCTAACCCGCCCCGCCCCGCCTGACCCACCCCGCCTGACCCACCCCGCCTGACCCACCCCGCGAATCAATTTTTCAGACCCGCACCCGTCCCGCATTAATCAAGCGGGTCCCGCGGGTTAGCGGGTGACCCGCTTCATTTTTCAAAAAATTTAAAAAATATTTAATAAATTTAATTAAACTAAAATATTTAATAAATTTAATTAAAATAAAATATTTAATATATTTAATTAAAAATTTTAAAAATATTTAATAAATTTAATTAAACTAAATTATTTAATAAATTTATTTAAATTAAAATATTTAATAAATTTAAGTAAAGTTTCTAAAAATATTTAAATAATTTAATTAAAATATTTAATAAATTTCATTTGTTTGGGTTTAAATTAGTTTGAGCCTAAATTAGTTGGGTATGAATTTGATTAATTTTGATTGAACCCAAAATTTGCGGGTACCCGCTAATTTGCAAGTTAAAAAATTGCGACCCGCACCCGCCCCGCTCTAAATAATGCTCGACTCGCACCCGCCCCGCATATGAAAATTTTTTTTCACTCGACCCGCACCCGCTCCGCAGCGGGTCAAACGGGGCAGGACCCGCGGGTAAAAAATCATATTGACAGGCCTAGTAAGAATACACAAACTTTAACCGAGATCCCATATCAAAATCTCTCATATATTATATTATTTGAAAAATACTTTTTTTTAAATAATTTCATTCTCACTTTTATTAACAGAAATATTATACTAATATATCATTTGTAAATTTTAAATAAATATATAAATAGATTTAATATTGAAATAATTACAATATATTCCATTATTATTAATTTGGGTAGATAACAAATATATTTTATTAAACTAATTTAAAATATTATTAAATTTATAAAAAACAGTTATTTTTTAACTTATATATACAAAATTAATATTAAAAATAATTTTAAGTAAAAATTAAAATTATATAAATATCTAATTTATATTTAATAATAAATAATATTATATAATTTATAAATATATTTTTTTCGTGAGTATAAATTTAATATTATCTTAATCCACAAGAAACAACATGAATTATGGGACATGTAAAAAAACACAAATCTTGCAAGTACTCATCATAATTATGCTTTTGGGTTTGTGCTGCAGAATCACTTAAAGTTACTTTCTAGTTGCGTCTATGCTTGTTTTGTTCTGAAGCCCGATCGTTTTTAGTGTTCTGAAGCGCAATCGTTTTTTAGTGTTCTGAAGCCCAATCGTTTTTAGTGAACCAACACACACAAATTCAATCTAGTCACACGTTACAACGGAATTTCTATTTTTTCAATAACAAACATAAATATATAGAAAATATAAAACAATTTATATGGCTTTAAATTGTTAAAATAAAACGTATAAATGTAATAAAAGTTTATTGAATGTAAAGATCATAGTTTAGGAATGAAAAATATTATATGAAATCAATTAAATTATGTGAATGGTTCTATAAATGGAAAACATTATGTAAAAGCAAAATTTGAGTTTTTAGTTCATTTGACTTGCTCAAATTTCGGTTTTTTTTTTGCCGAATTCTAATTGATATTTTAGACTGCTCAAATCCAATTTATCAGTCATTGCCGATGATTTAGCTTTCAAACTTAGGGTCTTTTGGAAACTACTTTCCTATTACAATTGTTCTTTTTGTTTTCTGCAAACTCAGTGATGCCAATTACATTAAATGTACATCTAGTTTCTTCGTTTTTTTTGTTTATTTGAGAAATTAAGTTACCAAAGAAATTGAGTAACAAAATATTCTTGTCTTTATAGAAAATATACATATATTAAACATCGTGGTTGTCTCTTTTCTTTATATATACCACATTTTCAACGTACATTCTCAACGTACAATATTTAAAATTTATATAGTATAGAGTTGAAAAGGTTAAAAAGATGGCCGTCTCAAAGTTCGTTGTTTTGGCTTTCATAGTTCTGTCCATTTTACGGAGAGCTTCTCACTCCAATTATATCACAACGTTGATCTCATCAACGTCTCTGATGCATCCATTCACAATGATTCCCGTCCATCCATTGTTCTGAGCTTGAACCATTGGGTTCCCTCCAAGTATTGCACATCGTTGACCCCCTCCACCATGTAAGAGGAGAGAGTTTTAAACTAAAGATGAAGAAGATAAACTTTGTTCATTGTATTTCTCTCTCAATAGCAAACGTTTACATCGGTTGTGCTTATATAGCCAAATGAAAATGAAACACAAAACAACTTTAGGTATTTTGGTTGCCACTTGTCTCTTGTTCACACGTCCTTAATGCATCAAATTTGTTATGCAATTTGATCCCAATGTCTGCACGCCTCTGCTCTGTTTTCTGCAATTGTTGTACTGTTTTGGCATTTGTGATAGAGCAAGAGGACGATGACCATTGTGAGCAAGCAGTGGGCTTTGACTGTTCCAAACCAACCGTTGACTTGGCTTGAGTGTGTTCTATTTTAGACCGAGCAAACAGAGCAAAGTTTTTGTTCTTGATATGCCCTCTCAAACTTGGTGTGGGTGGTACATGTACACCGAGTTTGAACCTTAAGGAGCAAAAAAGACCTTGTGGAAGTGACTTTGTAAATATATCCGCAAATTGATTTTGGGCAGAAATGTGCTTAACCACGAGAGAGCCGAGAGCCACTTTTTCATGAATATAGTGATCATCGGTGTCAATATGTTTTGTGCGAGCGTGGAGAACCGGGTTTGCCGTGAGGTAGACTCAGGACAAATTGTCACAATAAAGCTCAGGAATGACCGGTTGAGAAATGCCAAGATCCTTTAGAATGAAGTTAAGCCAAGTGATTTCAGAAGTTGTATCAGAGAGCGTTCGATATTCTGCTTCAGTACATCTTCTGGATACTGTTGGCTGCTTCTTGGATGACCATGAGATAATATTTTTTCCCAAAAATGTGCAAAATCCACCTGTTGATCTTCGTGTGATTCGACACCCTGCCCAATCGCTATCGCAGTAGGCACGAAGTGTAAAATCAGTTGTCTTGTTGAAAGTTATCCCCATATGCAATGTCCCTTTGATGTATCGCAATATACGTTTAAGAAGTGCAAAGTCTGACATTGTTGGGGCATGTATCTTCTGACAGACAAAATTCACGGCGAATTGAATGTCTGGCCTTGTCAGAGTGAGATATTGAAGTTTTCCTGCTAGGCTTCTGAAGTAAGTTAGGTTTGAGAATTGCATTTCTTGATCTGGTACTATGTCCAATTGAAGAGGTAGGGGCGTGAGTACCGGGGAACAATCTTGCATTCCAGCCGTGATTAAAAGATCTTCGGCATAACGATGTTGTGAGAGAAATAGCCCTTCTTGATGATGTTGAACTTGAATCCCCAAAAAATAATGTAATGGTCCTAGATCCTTCATCTGAAATTGGATGTTCATGTCTTGAAGCAACCTTGAAATGAGAGTGGTTTTATTGCCTGTTATAATCATGTCATCAACATATAACAGCAACATAACCACGTCAGTGTTCTTTCGATAAATAAATAGGGAAGGATCAAGTTTACTGCAAAAGAAACCAAACTCTAGCAGATAAGTGCTAAATTTATGAAACCAGGCACGAGTAGACTGCTTTAGGCCATAGATTGATTTATGTAGTTGACAAACATGAGTTGGTTTAGTTCTGTCCACAAAACCTGCAGGTTGCATCATGAACACTTTTTCAGTAAGGTTGCCGTGAAAGAAGGCATTTTTAACGTCTAATTGCTTGAGTTCCCAACTCATTATTGTGGTTGTATGCAGCACAAGACGAACCGTGGAGGTTCGAACCACAGGGCTAAATGTCTCAAGATAGCCAACACCCTCTTCTTGGTGAAAGCCCTTAGCAACCAATCTTGCTTTAAGCTTATTCAGCGTGCCATCTACATTTAATTTTATTCGGAAAACCCATTTGCAACCAAAAACATTCATGTCTAGTTTGTGAGGAACTAGAGACTATGTTCCCGTTTCCTGGCAAGTGTGCAATTCATCCTCCACGGCTTGTCGTCATCCGGGATCTTTTAATACTAATTTTATTGTTTTGGGCTATGGATTACTAACTTTGTTAGTTAGCAATACATACTTTGGGTTAGGCTTGATGATTCCAGATTTAGAACGCGTGACCATTGGATGTTGGGGGAGTTATTGTTGTAGATCAGACGATTGTTGAAGGCTATCAGAGGAGAGAGAGCTTGGGGAGTCTGGCCCGTGCGATGGGAAATGATGATGTCGCCTATAGTAACAGGTTCTATGCATGCCGTACGCCCAGTACATCCTTCCCCATTCACAGTAGAAGCTTCCCCAAGTTCAACTGGCTAGAGAGAAGTTGCAGGTGAATCTGTTGATGAAGTCGGTTGATTGCTGCTACTTTCTATTGGTGATGACAAGTCTGAATTTGTTCTTGAGGCAGCTGGTATTGAGCACAAAGGTACAACTTGTGGATTTGCCGTAAGTGATCCTTGTAGAGGAATCACATTGAAGCTTTGTGAAGCAGCCTGTGCATTGTTCGAAGACTGAGCTGTAGTCTGTTGAGGCAGAAAACTACGATACCACGCCTGCATCAATGGAGTAGATTCAGATTGGTACAAAGTGTTATATCGATCAGAAAATGGAAAGGAGGATTCATCGAACAGAACATGCCGACTTATGAATACTCTTCCATTTGGGGGGAACAAACACCGATAACCTTTATATTGTTCATTGTAACCAAGAAACACACACTTCAGAGACTTTGTGTCAAACTTGTTTGAAGCATAATCTCTTAGAATGGGATAACAAGCACAACCAAAGGTTCAAAGTGCTGAATAAGCGGGAACTTTGCTATGTAACTTCTCATATGGACTTTTGTTATCAGTAACTACAGATGAGGGCAGTAGGTTGCTGAGGAAAATTGCTGTAAAAAATGCCTCAACCCAGAATTTTTCGGGGGTTTTGCTATGAAACAACATTGACATGCCGAGCTCGTTAAAGTGCATGTGCTTTCGTTCAGAAAAGCCATTCTGTTCAGGCGTGTGAGGACATGATATGTGTTGCTGAATTCCACTGTTCTTTAGGCGATTTAGAAACTGAGCACTGACAAATTCTCCTCACCCATCACACTGAAAGGTGCCTATTTTGCAGTTTAATTGATTTTCAGCAAGAGATTGAAAGGCACAAAAGATTGTAAAGAAGTCTGATTTGAGCTTCAATGGATAAAACCAACAAAACCTTGACCATTGATCGACGAAGATTACATAATATTTTAAACCTTGAACAGACATGATTGGTGCCGGACCCCAAAGATCGCAATGGATTCTTTCTAAAGGACGAGTAGCAACAAATTCAGAAATTGGGAAAGGTAACTTGCAGTTTTTTCCCAGCTTACATGCCTCACAAACTGATTTATCAGACTTAATTATTGAGATAAGTTTCTTAGAAGATAGATGTTGTAAGATCTTGTTATTCGCATGTCCAAGTCTATTATGCCAAACACCATGACTAGTTGACTGTTGTATGAGTGAGAAGAGAGCTTGAATAGGATGTTTCTCCAAAACATAAAGACCCTCAAGATTTCGTCCCGAGGTCAGCAACTTCTGCGTTTCTTTGTCCTTAACACGCACACCATCACAATCAAACTCGAATATACAAAGATATTCCTTTGTGAGTTTTGAAATTGAGAGTAATGATTTAGTAATTGCAGGGCAAACTAAAACATCTCTTAGAGGTAATGTACCTGAGGAAGAAGGCAGGGAGGCTGAACCCGTGTGGGTTATTGGTAAAAAATCGCCATTTCCTACCATGACCGAGTCGATTCCCTTGTAAGGCTGTGTGAACTGAAGTGAGTGTGGTGAGCTGGTGAGGTAGCTCCGGTATCTGGGTACCATTCTTGACCAGATTGATCACTAACATCTGTGATCGTTAGTGCTGCGAGTGCTTAAGGGATTTCTTCATGTTGGTATGCATTATTAAACCTGTGCCAACATTTAAGAGCAACATGTCCTGGTTTTCCACAGATTTGACATACTTGTTTATTCCCACTTGAATAAGTGTGTTCTGAGATTTGCGAGGGTGATATTTGCTGATGGAAGCCACGTCCCATGGTGGAGAAGAATCCTCTGTCTCTCGAGCTGCCTGTTCTGAAATAGTTGGTGCCTCTGCCACGATTTGGATAATAGCCCGTTTGATGGTTTACTTGAGCAGCATTGAAAGCCATGTGAGGAGTGATGGATGACTCGGTTGAATATCCCATTAACCTGTCATCATAGCTAGTTAGACGTGGAATGACATCCTCAAAGGTTGGCGTGGGATAAGTATCCATTGCTCCTTCAATGCTGGTTTTAATCGGCTCGTATTCTCGTCCCAAACCGTGTAAGGTAGCAAATATTTTCATCTTCTCCGTGACGGAACTCCCAACTGAAGAGAGCTGGTCGCACAGACCTTTGATGATCTTTAGATACTCACTCATCGACTTGTCTCCTTTGGATATTGTTTGTAAGCATCTTTGAAGTTCAAACAATCTTGAAGATGAGGCTCTGTTGAAGTGATTTGCCAATGAAGCCCACACATCTTTAGACGTGTTGCATCCTATGAAAACACTCAAAATGTCTTGTGAAAAAGAGCCAAGCAACCAAGATTTCACTACCTGGTCTACTTTGAACCACGTTTGGTACTCCGGGTTTGTGGTTTCAATAGTAGCTCCATTGATGTTTGGCACAGAGATGGTGGATTCTGGTGGAGAAAAGGCTCCATTGACAAACCCCAACAGACCTTGTCCACACAAGAAAGATTCAAATTGTGATTTTGAGAAGGGGCCCAATCTCGTATTTGATGGTTGGCGTGGCGATAGACTTCGCTTCCCACAAAATATAATTTCTTTTCGTAAGAACAATCGTTACACAATTTGTGATATTTAGTGAAGGAATAACATAGAGATCCATGGATGTATTAGCCATGGCTCTGATACTATGTAAGAGAAGAAAGTTTTAGACTAAAGATGAAGAAGATAAACTTTGTTCATTGTATTTCTCTCTTAATAGCAAACGTTTACATCGGTTGTGCTTATATAGCCAAATGAAAATGAAACAGAAAACAACTTTAGGTATTTTGGTTGCCATTTGTCTCTTGTTCACACGTCTTTAAGGCATCAAATTTGTTATGCAATTTGATCCTAATGTTTGTATGCCTCTGCTCTGTTTTCTGTAATTATTGTACTATTTTGGCATTTGTGACATAGCAAGAAAACGATGACCGTTGTGAGCAAGCAGTGGGCCTTTCTTTAATTTTCTCGATAGGCTAATGCTTTGAGTGAGAGAGAGCTGGACTTTGACTGTTCCAAACCAACCGTTAACTTGACTTGAATGTGCTCTGGTTTATACCGAGCAATCAGAGCAAAGTTTTTGCTCTTGATACACCATCCACCATAAGAACTCTACCATTTCCTTTTAATAACACATCCAAAAGAGACTGAGAATCTTAAACCCTTTTTCAACCATAAGTTGCAAAATGATATGAAAATTGTCAAAGGTTAAAACTTCCTGAAGCTATGGGGTTTTCTTTTAAAATGGAAACCCCTCAGTTCCCAAAGCATTACCCTTTTCTTCGTTATAGATCTATTTGCAAAGTGATAGATTACAGTAAGAGGTCTTAGATATAAGAATATGAAGAGTATAGGACTGAACTTGCACACGCTACCAAACATAAAACCCATCTGCTCTCTAGTTAAAGAAGTTCAAAGCATTACCCTTTTCACCAAATACAATTTGATCCGTTTGCAAAGTGATATATTACACACTAAAGCAAAGTAACAACTATAATCACAAGATATGCCAAAGTGTACAAATTGAGATCATATCTCAACAAGTAGGTTTCTCTGGATTTAGTAAATGTTTCAAAGCTATTTAAATTTTTGATTGATTGAAATGAATCATTTCATTACCTTTCTCCTCGAGGAATTGACGGATTGACCGTAACAACGGAACCTAAGAATATTTGTCGACGCCCTAGATTTGGAACATGGGTTGCAAAGCTCGGAGCTGACCACTCTTGATTCTCGTCACAGACTTCCGCAGTGGTCACAAATGCCATTTTCTTCTTTTCTCAGCTATGATCAAAAGTTGAGACTTGAGAATTAATCAAATCATAACTAATCTAATGCAAAAATATTTACAGTTACGTTACACCAACATTAACATTCTTTCTTACGGAAACAATCGATCAAACCCAGAAAGAAAAAAGTTAAAGAACTTTGGAGAGAACAATATGATTCGGTCAGACCCAGAACTAGGCAAGAATCTTAAAAATAGTTTTTAAACTGGTTTTCTAGGATTTGTTTGACTTGTCGGCTTATGAATATATTGAGTCTTTATCGCATTGAACTTATAAAATGTAAGGCTATGGATGTGTCCTCTTTCCTATTGCTACCAAGTCAACCTTTTCTATTTATTTCTTTTTTTGGGATTAATTTCTCTTGGCTATGTTTTCGGAGATATCTTCATTTTTCACCGACATTATAATCGCAACTTGGGATTATTAATCAAGCACAAAGGACAAATCGACCAAAAAAAAAGTTGAAACCATGCACATGTGTTATAAAAAATACTATTTTAAAGTATTAGTCAGTATATTATATTCACGTGGACGAATCATCTAGTCGTATGTATTATTTGTTTTATGTGTAAATGTTTCACATTTTAAAATAATAAAGTCAGGTATAAAAAAAGTGGAACAAATGAATGATGTCGTGTCACAGTTCCATGCCTAAACCTCAAAAAAGGGGATGGAAACAAATATCAAAATCACATTACCAGAGAAACTTCATATGCACTTGGTTTTGCCACGTGGTCCCTCCATTGCCGTTACCCCTTACGGTGAAATACCAAACACTTGCACAGAGGTTTAGAGCCACTGCTTCTTCATCAACACCACAATCAATCTCAAATCTCAAATCTCAAATCTCAAATCTCTCTCTATCCATGGAAGCAGCAGTGCCACGCCTCGTCTACTGTGGACCGGAGCCAATTCGGTTCCCCGTCAACTCCTGCCGCTCCTTTGTCTCGGGGATTCCTCCTTGTAAACGCCCTCGACGTATTCTAGCCGTCGCTACTGATCCCAAACCGACGCAGACTGGGCCACCCAAGTCTACCACCGTAAACGGATCTTCTTCAACGTCTGCTTCTAAAGGAGTCAACAACAATGTTTCCACGGTTAATATTTTCTACTTCTTAATAACCCGTGAATTCATATTCTCGTGCCGATTTCGTGTTGGATTGAGCAAATTTCTGTTTAAAAACTCATTTTCATTTTAGATTGGAACTGTATAAATTATAACCCCCAACTTTGGATCTATGGCATATTTCAAGCAGAGAATTAACGATGTATCAAAAGAGATTAAAAGAGTGAGGGCTCAAATGGAAGAAGACGAACAGTTGTCTGTACTAATGAGAGGACTTCGCGGCCAGAATTTGAAGGATTCGGTTTTCGCCGATGATAATATTCAGCTAAGGCTTGTCGAGGTAAGAAAAAAAAGAAATAAAACCCTTAGCGATTCAGCACTAGTTTGAGTATTGCCTTAACATTGTAATTTTTCATTTCTTCTTCGTTGGGCTCTTTGCAGACCGGTGGAAGCAGTGAGTTCTTACCTTTGGTATATGACCCGGTTACCATTTCTGCGTATTGGGGGAAACGTCCCCGTGCTGTTGCTACTCGAATTATCCAATTGCTTTCAGTTGCGGGCGGGTTTCTCTCGCGTATCGCAGGGGATGTAATAAACAAGAAAGTCAAAGAGGTACTGTTCTGTTTTACTGCTTTGATCATAGATGGAAGCAGAAAGATATCTGTGGTTTGCATCTTCTGCTGATCTATGTGAACTCCTTTAGGTAGGATTGCTTGAATCAACAGTTAAAATTGTCATGTCCTATCTTTCAGTTTCTTCCTCTTCCTAAGAATGGGGCCATTTGCTGAGCCTATATGGGATAGCATAACTTTGTTTAGTTCCAGCGATAGATATTGCCTTAAATCTTCAAAAACTATCCAGTACACAATTTCAGTATTATATCTTCTTTTTTTTGCATTTTGTTGTAAATCAATTTTGTCCTCTTTCCAATTTTTTCTTTCTTGCAAGTTTGCGCTTCATTTTTCGCGTGTCATCATTTTCAGAACGAGGTTTCTAGGGCAATTGAATTGAGGGAAATTGTAACGTCCTTGGGTCCAGCGTACATTAAACTTGGGCAAGCTTTGAGTATTCGACCAGATATCTTGTCACCTGCTGCAATGACAGAACTACAGAAGCTTTGTGACAAGGTATAATGCAGCAAATTATGTTCCTCTCATTCGTTTTCATATAACCTTAATTTCTCTGATTATAATTTTCTGTCTTAGCATTTCCTCATTATTTTTATGTGAAGGTCCCTTCATTTCCTGATGATGTAGCGATGGCACTTATCGAGGAGGAGCTTGGGAAGCCATGGTACGATGTTTATTCAGAGCTCTCGCCTTCCCCAATAGCTGCTGGTAAATTTCCACAGTGTTATCTTATTGCCAACTTATCATTTTAGTGGACTTAGTTTAAGATGATTTATTGTTATTTTGATTTTTCAGCATCCCTGGGACAAGTGTACAAAGGAAGATTAAAGGAAAACGGGGATCTAGTGGCAGTAAAAGTACAGAGGCCTTTCGTTCTTGAGACTGTGACAGTCGACTTGTTTGTGATACGCAATTTGGGTCTATTTCTGCGGAAGTTCCCTCAGGCAAGGTTTCATCTGATGGCTCAGCTGATGAACTTATTGTTCTCGTCACCATTCATCTTGCTGATTTTCAACATTCTTGTTCATTTTCGCGCAGGTGTCAGTAGATGTTGTTGGACTGGTTGATGAATGGGCCGCTCGCTTTTTTGAGGAGCTGGATTATGTTAACGAGGGAGAAAATGGTACATATTTTGCAGAAATGATGAAGAAAGATCTCCCACAAGTATGCTTCATAACTCTTCTGATAGGCACTTCAGTCTACTCTCTATATATGAGGCATCCAATCATAAATTTGTAACTTTGACTAGTACTTATGTGGGTTAACATTTGTGGAACGGTTTCTAATCATGCAATTATTCAGGTTGTTGTGCCAAAAACCTACCTAAAGTACACGTCAAGGAAGGTTCTTACAACACAATGGATTGATGGTGAAAAACTGTCACAAAGTATTGAGAGTGACGTTGGAGAACTTGTGAATGTTGGTGTTATTTGTTACCTTAAGCAGGTAACACTTTTTGCATACTTATTGCAGAGCATAATACATGTGAGCTTAGCCTACTTGCGCTCATAACATCTTCTGCTTCGTTCAGATTGTTCTGCAATCAGGCATGCTAATACCTCCTGATATAATTAGATTTTTACCAATATAAGTGATAGCGATAGTCCTTTCTCAGGTTTTTATTCACCATCTTCTTTCCTCTTTAGCATAGTCAATGTTCCTGACCAAAGATTCCTACTCATCTTGTGAGTAGAATCATTTAGAAGCAAGGACTTGTAGAACCATTTTCGTGTGCCTAAGGTTATTCAGTTCCTTGATCGATTTTATCTGTTGACCAGCAGTAGTCTGTCCTGTTTTTTGGTCAATCTGCAGGCACCCTGTTTTAAAAATCAAGATGATGTGCATATATATTCTTGTTGACACTGGTACTGTTTTGTGCTTCAGTTGCTTGATACAGGGTTTTTTCATGCTGACCCTCATCCTGGAAATATGATTCGTACTCCAGATGGGAAGCTTGCCATCCTCGATTTTGGTAACAATTCTAGATCCAATTATCAGCATCTAGTGAAAAATACTCTTTTGTAATCACGGTTATGTTTGATCTGATAAGAGAAAAATAGTTTTGCTGACATTTTATGCTGGTCTCTTTACCGCCAGGTCTTGTTACGAAATTGACTGATGACCAGAAATATGGAATGATTGAAGCCATCGCTCACTTAATTCACCGAGATTATGATGCCATAGTAAAGGATTTTGTCAAACTTGGTTTCATCCCGGATGGGGTCAATCTGGCACCTATATTGCCTGTCCTGGCCAAGGTTTTTGATCAGGCACTTGAAGGTGGCGGAGCAAAAAACATCAACTTTCAGGAGTTGGCAGCAGATTTGGCACAGATAACGTTTGACTATCCTTTCAGAATTCCTCCTTATTTCGCCCTTATTATAAGGGCAATTGGTGTGCTCGAAGGGATAGCTCTAGTGGGAAATCCTGAATTTGCTATTGTGGACGAGGCTTATCCTTATATTGCTCAGGTAATTTATATGAACTCTATAACTGTTATCTTGAAAAAGAGCAGTCCACTCATTCACCATCTTTCAATGGCTGACAAATTAGTAATGGTTTATGTCTACCTTAAATTTAGCGGCTCTTGACCGACGAATCACCTCGCCTGAGGGAAGCTTTACGCTACACAATCTATGGAAAAACTGGGGTTTTTGATGCGGAAAGATTCATTGATGTGATGCAAGCCTTTGAGACTTTCATTACAGCAGCCAAAAGTGGAGGAGGGGAAGATATGAATGGAGGCATGGCTGAATTGGCTCTTCTACGAAACCAGACAAGCAATCTGGCTTCTATGTTTCAAACCAGCGCATCCCAACCAAACCAACCAGCTCAAACCAGGGTTGCTTTGTCTTTTCTGCTTTCCGAGAAAGGGAACTTCTTCCGTGAGTTTCTACTGGATGAGGTACTAATAATCATTTAATCACTTTTTCGGTCTTTTCTCAACAGTACTTTCACCTAGAATATAATGAACGACAATTTGGACAATAACTAAGAATAACAAGCTCACAGTTACTTAATCTCTCCAAAACGTGTTTGTTCATGGCATCTTGAGTTCTAACTCTATTGTTGTGATTACTCAAAACAGATAGTAAAAGGCATCGACGCAATCACGAGAGAACAGCTGGTGCAAGCAATGGCGATCTTTGGATTCAGAAACGCAACACCAGTCTTCGGCATGGTACCAACACTAGGACCTTTCAAGCCTGCAGCACTTCTTCCATCGGTGACTGAAGAAGACAAAGTCATATTGAACAACGTTCAGAAAGTAATCCAGTTCCTTACGGGAAGAAGCTCCATGTCGAATAATCCCGATCAGGTTAGATTCAGAAATCTCTTTGCGCCTTCTCTCATAACTGAGAAATCTCTAATGGAGTTTGAAAGTTTAGAACTTATGTGTGTGGGTGAATATCATAAAAACAGGTCGTAGATGTATCTCAAGTTGTTCGGGAAATGCTTCCTGCGTTGCCTGGAATCTCAGCTACAGTACTGCCTGAGATTATGAGTCGGCTTGGGTCACGAGTAATGGCGAGAATAGTTCGTGATACGTTTTTGTAAAATATGGGGTCGAGCTTTGTACAATTGTGCATATAAGTTGCATTTAAAGTATAGCGATAAAAAGAAATATACAGATGATTAAGATTGTTTGTTTGCCATTAACACCTATATTTGTTGTAACAATAACAAAGATGGAATGCAACCGTGATTTTGTCTTGAATGTTCCGACATTTAATTTATTATTCACACTGTAAAATTCTAAAATATCTTAGTTTGAAACGTGAAGGTGTTTTCAGTCACCATAAAATATCTATAACGCAGAAAATGAGATGGTACAGAGCATTTGATACCTGAAGGCAATCAAAATTCCTTTAATAAGAGACTGCCCTTCTTAAGAAAATAGCGGCAAAGTTTGCTCTCCTGAAGCATATGATATGATACGCTTTTTAAGCGGCGAAATGTAGTGAGCCCCGTGAAATGCAGCCGCTCTAATAGCATTCAATGGTCCGAAGTTCACTGCGTACATCTTCTGGATTCCGTCTAAAACCGCCATCATTGCTATATTTGCAGGTTTTCTCTCAGCTTCATATCGTTTGAGCAGATTTGCCTGCAAGACAAAGGTTCAAGCAATCAATAGCTGAGGAAAGAAGAATATGAACATGTGGTTTAAGACTTAGAATCCGAGCATATACCTCCCCTATATCAGTACCAAGAGCAATGCCTTCTGCTATAGCTTTCGAGAGAGCACATGCATCTGCAAATCCTAGATTAACTCCTTGACCAGCCAACGGGTGAACAGTATGAGCTGAATCACCAATGAGAGCCACACGCTTTGACACATAATCTTTGGCATGCCTTAAAGACAAAGGAAACATCATTCTTTCTGAAGAAAGCTTCACAACCTTGGGGGGAGTTTCAAACCTCTCCTTGGCAGATATGGTCACATCTCCTGTAAACCAAGAGAAACCCTCGCCTGAACTCTTGGTCTCCGGATGTGGACCATATCCATAATCCAGAGCGTCGTTTAGAGCTTTGATGAAGTCACCCTCGCTCATCGATTTGCGATCTGATGCTTCTGTTGGATCCATAGTCCATACTATGTTGCTAAACTTATCACCAATTGGAAGAAGTGCGATAGGGCCATTGGGTAAAAATCGTTGCCATGCTGTGAAGTTTTCGACAGTGTGCTCAACTGTACAAATTATAGCGTTCTGAGAATAATTCCATCCAGTTGTTTTGATCCCTGCCAACTCTCTCACTCGGGACTTAGACCCATCAGCGCCTACCTGCACAAAAATGGTTAGACATCCTAAAATTGATGAGATTCAGAAATGGTTTCCACTAAAATGTAGCAATCTGAGTACACCTACCACCAACTTCGCATAGACGGTATTACCGTTGCTTAGCTCCATCTTAGCAAGGCGCCCTCGCATAAACAAATCTGTTGTGGATGGAACTTCACCAAGACCAGTCAACGAAGAGCTAGGTAGCATGTCCATCGAGTTCAGCCGTGCGGGGTAAACAGTCTTTTGCATATCTGATTCCTGCAAATATCAAGCTCGCACATTTGAATATAAAAACATGCCAAACCAATAACTCTTTAAAGTCAGATAATCTGACTAAAAAGTTGAAAAAGTGTAGTAATTGGTTGCACAATGTGTTCAAATAAAGACCGGTCTCTAGCAATATAGATAAAGGATGATTTTTTGCTATGCTTCATTTATAGAGCAATCCAATTGCAAGGTAGCTGGAAGTTTTGAAACGAGCAAAAATATTATAGTAACATGAGAAAGGGCATGCAAGAGGCGAGTAACAAGCACAGGCAAAAATAACATATCTTCTTAGAGAAACCTGAAAGATTGCATCAAGATGATGAATAAAACCTGGACTGACCCAAGAAAGCAAATGACCTGTACACAAGATAGCTGAGAACTCTGAAGAACTTTATTCTCCACAACACACCTGGATCATGTCAAGAATGAGTAAACGGCTATTAACATTATCAAGGATGCAGATGTATACAGCAATATGCTTACTTACCCCAAAATATCTTGATCGACATCTTTAGCATTGTATCTTGTATATCCAAGGCCCGTGTAGTCCCAAACCTAAAACCCAAAAATGACATCAGTTTCTTTTTACATCTAGCAGATCATTATTGGTACATGCAGATCTTTCAGAGAGTATTTCATACTTATATATCTGATTATTGTTTTGCTTTTTGAGGTTAGCTTCAACCAAAGAAAGTGATGCTTTACACTAACATGTAAAGAGGCAAATGCGAAGCTGGTGAAATCAAACCAATGATGAGCCAAGACGAAAAAATATGTTCCACCAAAATCATAGCCACAGATCATCATGATCTATCTATATGTGGTCATGGAGAGAAAAGCAATTCCATAGCGTTCTCATTCGACGCAGTTAAACAATTTCAGCAGCCATTGTATAAAAGCTTCAGAAGGAATTTAAAAAGTTAATAATCACTACCTGCATTTTATCAAAATACGCATGTCGCTGCTCTTCAATATATTTCCAGGCACCAATATCTACATAATTTAAACCAAATACATGTGTGAAATTCATGGACTGAATCAGGACAAATACAAACTCAAAATTGGGTTCGAAGTGGCAAAATCAGCATCTTAAACTTAAAAGAAGCTTAAGCTACCATTTGAAAAGCTTTTCTGTCAGCTAATTTTAGAAAAATCACACTATCTTGAAAGAATAATGAGCAGAAAAGAGGAAAGAAACATGAAATTCCACAAACGTAGTGTTACATACCTTTGAGGAAGGCTATTGTTGCAGGTGTGACAGTACTGACTCTAGGATCAGGTGGGTGCCCTTTCTCAATTATATTTTTTCTCCCCAAAAGTGGATTGTTGTCAATGATGGCAACACTCAGGTGCTTTGTTAAAGGCTTGCTTGCTGAAAGAAGAACAACCACGTAGCCAAATGAACAACTATTTATTTAGTTGGATGAACATAAATTACTGGTTAATCGAGAGAAGTTCAAGACTAGCAACCATTGCTTACCCAATGAAGCAGCTAAAGCAATTCCAACCATTCCACCACCGACAATAGCAATGTCATGCTGTGGACTATTGTTAGTAGAATTCTTTTTCACATTGCTCTCCTAGATCATTTAACAAATGTGACATCAAACAAAGGATATCACAATTTAAAAATAAAAAGGGTTTTTGGTGTCCCAAACATGAAAAGCTACACTACATGACCACAGCGACAAGAGAAAATTTTGAATGTCAATATCTACATAACAGCTTCACATAGATATCATACTATAAAAAAATATGCAGAATCCAAGTATCATTACAGAACTTCCATGAAAATATATGTGAATCCATAAAGGCGTGAGAAGGGATCTTACACTGGAACTAGAAGTAGATACTTCGTGTGTCACATCAGTTGAACAAGTCCTCCCTAAAATCTTTCTTCCAGAGACGTGTGTTCTAACTTTCCTTGCAAGCACTCTGTCCTCAAGCCGAAGACATTAGACATAGCATGATAAAAAAAAAAAGGTGAGACAAACACTATCTAGTCTTCTCTATTATCAAATTTTAATCTGGATCACAAAAAATCCAATGATGATCACCGACAGAATGTTGAGGTTTACAGTAGTTTCACACAAAAAAATATGTACAAAGGATTACAAAAAATTTATTCGCATTGCTTAATCCCGAAAAATTCATCAACCTAAAAGAAATCGATATACCAGCACTAATTACCCATTGCATATGCTCTCCAAATCCTTAAAATTTGAGTCATCAATCAATTGATTAGCAAAACACTAAATTGAAAAACGCAAAAAACTGAAGCATCCGAGACGATAACATAAGAGAAAATGGAGAGATGAAGAAAGGCGAATCGTGAACCTGTTCATCGTAATGACGCAAGATGAAATCATAGCGTCTGTGGACAGACAAGTCGATATACAAAAGAGTGAACTCAGGGTCGACCCGTATTTTTTCTTCTTCAGGATCCGGCCAGAATCTCTTCATGAATCCGGTTCAAACCGGTCGAGCCATAAAACACCGTCCGGTTATTACAAAGAAACAGAAATGAATATTTTTACACTACACACTAAACCTAATAAAAATGAAATAGACCCACTCGCAAAGCAGAAAGGGTCAATCACATGAATATGTTTACACCACATATTATAAAAAGCAGTTTTATAAATGTTGGAACAAATTTTTAGAAGTTTGCACGTTTAATTTGGATATATAACTCACGTTTAATTTGGATATATAACTTGATTGTAAAAATTTGTTATAACGTGAATGAAAAATGTAGCATTAGATTCATAATAAGCCATAAATTTGTTAACTAATTTAATGAAAAGGGAAAAAAGTCGTACATTCGAAATTTGAGAAAAAATTCTTTATTATATAAATGGTAGTAGATCATGTAGTACTTTAAAACAGTTGAAGAGAAAAGAAAATAATCCGTGCGCGCCATTGCCGCCGGGCTCGGGCTCTGTGTCGGTCTCGGTCATGGGTTTCGGGTCAATAAAATTCTTTTTGGACCAATTTTTGGTTACGGTTTCAGCCTAAACCGAGTCAAAACTCTAAATCACATCCACGATTTTCTTCTCTAACCACCCACGATTTTATAATCGGTTGAGCTTCCTTCCACATTTTATGATTGTGAAAATCGTTTCCTTAAGGCTATAGTTAACAAGCCTTAATCTTCATTAAACGAGATCGGCCGTTTCCTCACACATTCTCGTGTTACACGAAACCGTTCCAGCGATCTCCCTTTTCTTTTTCTCTTTTCGCATTGTAAGTTCTCGAAAGTATATCGTAGTTGTTGTTCGTATATTATATAATCGGATGTTGCGATTATAGTGTTATCGTGGTTGTATCATGAGATTCATAATCTCATCAAACCGTCACACTACTGGAGATTTATTGAATTAAGAAAAGAGATCATATCGTCTCCGCGAATTCGTCTTTTTTTTTTTTAATTCTGTTTTCAATCGTTTTTGATTCCCAAATCATTTTTACGTCGTGATTTTCATATCCGGTTTTTCGCATTATAACAATAAAATTATTGAAACATAAAATATAAAGTGTTCTAAATTATAAATAGTTATAAAAACAGCTTTTATAATATAAAAACGGGTTTTAAATATAAAGAAAAACATTTTTATAACAAATCGTTTGTAAAAATACAAAAACAGTTTTTATAAATTCAATTTTAAATCACATAGAATAACACTTTTAACATATAATCTAATTTTAAATGTAACAACTTAAAAAATTTAACAACAAAATTACATATCATAAATCACATATTCTCAAATCTATCAAGCTAATCACAAAAAAGTTTTTAACTTACGTATTTAAGGGTTAAAATAAATAATAAAGTGAACGGTATTATTTTTTGTTCTAACATTTCTACGATCCCTTGTGTTAATATTCTGGAGAAAATTTCAATCAAAACGCTGCGTATTATATTTGCCGAAGTCAAATGATAAATTAAAGGGCCGACGATCTATTTCCCCCCACGAACTATCGTATAACAATATATGCACCTCAAACTAAGGGATCAACCGTAATAGCCCCCAGAAAATAGTTAGAAACTAGAAACCCCCTGAACCGGAACTTCGAAACAATTTTCCCCCTAAAATGAAAGTTACAAACTAATAAACACATAAGCACGGTTTTAATTGGTTTACTATTCCGTAAATAATGTTTAACCAACTCTTAACCTAAATTAAACCAATTAACCCAAACCAAACCCAAAATATAACCCAAATAACCCGACACAGACCCAAATTTTAATCCTAAAAACCCGACCCACACCCGATTTTAACCCGAAAATTTTCCCCCAATTCATAAACCCTAATCCCAAAATCATCCGAAGCCTCCAGTCACCTCAATTTTTCTGTTTTCTAAAACTCCGACAGCTTTATCGATTAACTGAGATTGTTGTTCACTAGGAACTTCCATAACTGCCCAAATCTCTCCATTTTCCTCTTTCAATTGGAATCCAACAATCTCAAGAAGCTCAATGCCTCCAGCAACATCACCAATGGCTTCCTTAATCTTAGCATTGCTCATTCGAATTTTCCTAAACTTGCCATTATCAGGCTCTTTCACTATGTTCTTAAATAACCTAAGCACAACATCAACCGAGCTCTCCGTTGGCTTCCCAGAGAGATACACAACCACAAGTTTCTGGATTTCGGAAATGTTGTTGTCATTATCCTTCTCCACGGATGCAGATTCGTCTCCGTTGGTGTTCCCAAGACAGCCCTCGACGTGGACAGAGACTTCTTCCTCTGATTTGAAAGGATTTCCACAGATCGGACACTCGAACCCTCGTCGGGTCACCTCGATTTTGGTTGGGCAAACAAATCGGGTCGGTTGGGTAAAAATCTCGGGTTTGGGTTAGTCATATTCGAATAGAAGGGTATATGGTTCGGTTTTTATGGGTTGGTACTGGATTTATGAATTTAACCGAGAAAACCAATACGTAAGGAGAAAATTGTTTCGAAGTTCCGGTTCAGGGGTTTCTAGTTTCTAACTATTTTCTGGGGGCTATTACGGTTGATCCCTTAGTTTGAGGTGCATATATTATTATACGATAGTTCGTGGGGGGAAATAGATCGTCCGCCCTAAATTAAACAACTTCGAATTCTTCATCGATTTAGCCCAAGAAACTGCAGCTATCCTCCAGTTGAATCTTCTTGATTTTTCCCTTTCTGAACATATTCGACAGAACGAGATCTTCGTTACTCTTGTCTTAGCTCATCGTTCTCTTGGCAGTTTAAGGTTTTACGGATTTTGGAATTACTTATTTTCTCGTCTTTTTTGCACACAACGTGTTCGACGAAATCACTAAACTATGCACTCGTCGTCACTTCTTCGCTTTCATATTTTCACATCTTTCCTTAATTTTTTCAGGCTCGTGGAAAGTTAGATTTTTTTTGCCCAAGTCTGATTTTTGGGTTCTTCGCAAGTCGCAATGATTCTGGTTTCGTCTCCCTGTAGAGGTATTTCAGCCCTTCCCTTGAGCTATGTGTCTAGCTAGCTTTTTGATAATCTATAATGGTCGTCAGTCTCTCATTGTGGCTATTGTTATTCCCCACCTAGGTTTTTATCCTCAGACCATAAATCCCAGGCCAATTGGTATTTCCGCTAGTGCCTCTTATGCATTTTGCTTTCAGGTTTCCATTTCATCTCCTATAACTTTGATTTTGGTTATGATTCCCGAGGTTGTAAAACATGTTACTTAGGATTCTTCTTTTAACATGCAGATTCCTCGTCCTATCCCTAAAAGAGCATGTTCGGTGAGGTTAGGAACCTTGGTTTGTTTCAATCATAAGCCTACAAAGCACACAACTTTCAAGAAACGGCATGTATATACACAGAATGTGGATCTTCCCTCTATTTTACCAAAGAACAAGAAAAAACCTTATCCTGTTCCATTTAAGCAAATTCAGGAAGAGGCTAGGAAAGATAAGAAACTTGCCCAGATGGGCATTGAGAAACATTTGGACCCTCCAAAAAATGGATTGCTAGTTCCCAATCTTGTTCCTGTGGCCTACGAAGTGATAGATAACTGGAAGTTGCTGATCAAGGGTTTAGCACAGCTTCTCCATGTTGTTCCCGTCTTTGCTTGCAGGTAACCTAGCTGTATATCAGTTTTTTTCTCTTTTCATTTCCAGTGACCTATGAGCAAACGTACTTTTTTTGTTTCACAAATATGAGCTTTCACTTAGTTTGTTATAGTATTGTTGCAGTGAGTGTGCGGCGGTTCATGTGGCCAATGCTGGTCACAATATCAAGGATTGCAGTGGTCCAACAGGTTCACAGCGACGTGGCTCCCATCTATGGGTCAAGGGCACCATCAATGATATTCTCATTCCTGTTGAGTCGTACCACATGTATGACCCTTTCGGGAGGCGCATAAAGCATGAAACCCGGTTTGACTATGAAAGAATACCAGCAGTTGTTGAGCTATGCATCCAAGCTGGAGTTGAGATTCCAGAGTATCCTTCTCGCAGAAGGACACAACCAGTTCGAATGATCGGGAAGAGAGTGATAGATCGAGGTGGATATGTTAGAGAGCCTAACAAGCCTTGCAGTTCGACATCATTATTATCTTCACTAGCCGATCTTGACACACTTGGTGCTTGTGAAAGGTATCCACCTCCCACACCAGAGGAGATACCTAAAATAGCACAGGAAACAATGAATGCTTACGAAAAAGTTAGGTGTGGAGTGACGAAATTGATGAGGAAATTCACGGTGAAAGCATGCGGATATTGCTCTGAAGTGCATGTAGGACCATGGGGACACAGTGTGAAGCTATGCGGAGAGTTCAAACACCAATGGAGAGATGGGAAACATGGATGGCAAGATGCTCTTGTGGACGAACTCTTTCCTCCAAACTATGTATGGCATGTGAGAGACCTTAAGGGAAATCCGCTTACCGGAAATCTCAAAAGGTTTTATGGTAAAGCTCCTGCTTTGGTTGAGATTTGCATGCATAGCGGAGCTCTGGTTCCTCAATGCTACAAGCCGATGATGAGGCTTGACATCATCGTTCCCGATTCACAGGAAGCCGACATGGTTGCGTAGGTCTTAGGAATTGTTCATAGTATATAAACACCATTGCTCGGATAAAGAAGCTTCAAATATGGTTTATGATAGATTAAGCTGGCAAGCTAGTACCTTTCTTCATAATCATTTGGCGCATCTGCCGATGTACAAAAACGCTTTTATTTCATAATTCTTCAACATTAAAAAGTTATATATATAGTGATGATGATCATTCAAACTATTTTAGATTGTGAAGATTCTTCGACTGCCTTTTTTAAAGAGGTTGTGTGGAGCTGGTTTGATTGAAATCTCTTTGAAAAGAGGTCGCTTCCGAGGAGCACAAAGCATTTCGTCAGACCGCTGGTTTTCCAAAACCGGTTAATTTCGTCTCCGATTTATTAGAAACAATACCAATTCGCGGTTTGGGACGTATCAAATATAATACAAATTACAAAAATATAGTTTTAAGAAAATTTTAAAAAAAATTCAACAATATGCACTATAATAAGTCGGATTTGAATTCGATTCGTATTTGTGAAACTTAAAACAAAATATAATTGCACCTAACCACATCGTACCAAATGCTCTAATAAAATATATAATAGATTTATATTCACGTCGGAAATATATTCGTAAATTATATAATATTAGTAAATATAAATTAGATATTTATATAATTTTAATTTTTATTTAAAATTATTTTAATACTAATTCTTGTATATATAAATTAAATAAATAAAAATAATTATTTTTATGAATTTAATAGTATTTTTTGTTAGTTTAATAAAATATATTTATTATTTAACCAAATTAATAACAATAAATTATTTTAATAATTTAAACATATTTATATATTTATTTAAAATTTATTATGGTGATATCACTTACATTTTAAGATAAAATTATATATATATATATATATTATATGCAAAATGCAACATTCCCTTTTAAATTTATCGTTTCACAAAATGTAACAATAATGTTTACTGCCTAACTGTATTTGTCAGCTTTTGGTTGAATAGCCCTTAGTCTACGTAGAATTTGCCTCGTTAAAATTTAACTCTTACCTTTTAGCATCAGCCTTGCATGTGCTTCTACGAAATAAACTACCAACCAAATTCTTCAAAAATATGTAATCTGTTAATCTATATGTTGATATAGGAAATATGAGTCAGCCAAGTATAGGGCTGAGATTGATTAGTTGAAAATGTCGTTACGAATTTGTTAAGTTTCTTACTATGTTTTAATAGAATCAAAGCTATAAAAAACTGTTGTTTTCAGTTGTTCAAATCAATTCAGAAATCTAACGAGAAATTCATATTTTTCATCTATATTTTTATGTTTTTTATTCATTCTTGACTTGAAAATCTCTTCTTCAATGGGATAATCCGGAGATGAGAACAAGATTTATGATTTATGAACATAAATCTTTTTCATTTGATTGTTTTAGAAGATTGTGAGTTTTCCTCTATCATATGTTGACGTGAACAAGGTCTTCCACACATTTGTGGTATTTTTGAAAATCCTCCAATATCTATTGGATGAGAACATTCATCAATAATTAAGATATGATTTCATAAATCTATATTTTCACCGCTATTTTGTAACCACTAATTATTATGTAATAATTACTTATTCTTAATTGAAAATGTTTCTGCACTGTGGTCAAACTACAATTTTTTTAAATCATAATTTTTTATTTGTCCTCCCTAGTTTAGAATCAGAATTTATCATGTGGAGCTGGAGCAATCAAACATGGTCACAAAAAGCCTTTTTATTTACAATTTTTTAAAAATATTTGTACAAACTCGAACGTACAATTTTTACATAAACTACATACTAATACTATAGTAAAAGTTTTGAATATAGTTTACAAGTAGTTTTAAAAAACCATATCTCGCATTTAAAATGTATCTATAAGTTTACGAAGATTGGTAATGAGAACACAATGTCTTACGATGGACCATTAAATGGTCAGATATTTATTGTAATTCGTCGTCCGTAGTGAATCCAATCGAAATGGTTTGTATCGGTAGCAGAATGTTTAGGTTTTCAAAAACAAAAAAAGAATTACTATATTCAATTATAACTGGTCAATTTTACTGTTACAATAAATGTGTATGAATCTTCAAATCAAATACAATAAAGAAGAACATGCATGATTTCCACATCATTACATAATTATTTTACAGTTAAAATACAATTTTAATCAGTTACAATGCTTATTTATGCACCTTAGCTTGTATATAAATTACATTCCCTCTCTAATTCTTTTTGTCGCTTTACTTGATCAAACAAACAAAACACAATATTTGACCACTAAATGAAGATCAAGGGGTTGATATTGGCTTCTTCTCTCCTCATTCTTGTCTTCATTCATCATTCGGAATCAGCTTCAATGCGGAGTTTTCTGATGCAGAATGGATCATTCGAAGAAGATGCACAAGTTCTAAAGTACGACTCCATGGAAAGGATCACTAACTCTACAGCTTTGGACTCGAAACGGATAATTCCCACAGGTCCAAATCCACTTCACAACAGGTAACTTTGATCATGCAAGAACACAATATGCTATGTGTACTCATCTTTTCTGTTATAGATATTTATCTTTCTTGTGTAATGCAACGATGAATATATAAGAAATTTTCTAATTAAGTTTTTTCACAAATCTTTGTTTAATATTTCTTTGAAAGTGATTTAATGATCTCATGTGAAACCCGTACCGGAACCAAAACTGTTGTCTAAATAAACGAAAGAATTTAGAAATCCAGCTTTGGAGAAGCAGAAACTTCATATGAGTTCGGTTTTGAAATTCACCATCTCTCATTTTTACAATATGGTTTTGTGTTTTTTTTTGGGTTTGATATCCTTATTTCTAATGTAAAAATTTAAACCCATTTTTCAAATATGTCTCTAAAATACCTTTTTAATACTAATTATATTTAAAGATAATTCATTTATAACAATTCTCTAAAATAACATTATTTTAAGTTTTTGTTCTAAATATATCATTATTAGTTTAAATCAATAATACTATAAATTTAATAATAAAATAATTTTTTTAAAATTGTTAATAGAGAAAATTTAAATTACAAATTAGAAAAAGAACTCAAACATAATGTTTTAATTTTATTTACATTTTATTTAGGTTAAATAATTATTTTACATAATAATTTGTAATATTTTGAAAAGATTAATTTTAATGTGCTAATATAGATTAAAAACTTAAAAATCTATTATTTATAGTATTACTCATTTATGTATATTTATGTATATGCATATTTAACTAAGAAAATCATACGAAATGAAACAACTGAAGTATACTGCATGGTTGATGGTTTGGATCATATGAGAACATGTTGAGCCATATAGATACATTACATACAAGTATTTGAATATGTTTATACATGATTGTGAAATAAAAGAAGATAATGTTGATAATTAGGAGAGACTGATATTTAAATTAATTTTGTGAATTGTGTTCTGTATAGACCGTTGGATTTTTATTTGGACAGAAGGTTCTGAAAATGTAATTAAATTTACTTGTGTCAGAAGAAACTCACTTTATTATTAATACTTAGTGTCTGTCAACTCCCATCTTGTCTACCTTTTTCTCCCTATTATAAATATTAAATTAAGAGATCTTTACAAGTGTTTTTGTCTTAAAAATTATTATGCAGATCATCTGTCACTTTCTAATTGTCCAAGAAGCCCTAATCTGTTGAGTCCTATATTAATTTGTTTGTTAATCTTTATATGATTTCTTTCTCCTTTCGTTTAATATTGATTATACCTTTATATAATTTCTCGCTCCTTTTGTTGAATGTTTGTTAATCCGTTATATATCATTCTAATACACCATATTTCAATTCTATTTTTGAAAATGGGAAATAAAAGAAAGTTAGGGAAACGTTCTAATTCATATAACAAAGTTTTATATCTTTGTAGATACATACTAAGTTTGGATCTGTTTGTAGTTGTCGTAAAAAATAAATTAAATGTCGAATTCTTTTTTAAATCTAGAACTTTTAATTTATTTCCACCTAAAATTAAATTTGGAATATTAACTATTTATTTTATTATTGAACCGATAGTAAATCGATTTTCACTCGATTTTGACATATTTTTGACTTAGTTTTGACCATTTTTGACCTAATTTTTGACTCGATTTATATTTTATTTTGACCGGATTTTGACCCTTGTATAAAAACGGGTCAATATCAGGACAAAATCGTTTGTCGTCGGTTTAATAATAAAATAATTGGTTAATATTCCAAGTTTAATTTTGAGTTATATAGGTTGAAGTTCTAGATTAGAATGAAATTTATCATTTAACTTATGTTTAATGATAATTAGAAAAAGGTATGTATGTACAAATTTCGTGGAATTTCTAACTTCATATAGATTTGTAATTATATATATTATCACGTTCACTGGCATAACAATAGTTGTGTAATATTCTTTAATCATTAAAAAAAATCCTAATCGCCTTTGTGTGTCTTTGATTCCTTCTACTCCTCTTTTCATATTCTCCAAATCTTCATATTGCGAATTTGAAGTTTTCTTGCCTTACACGTTACAAACACCTAACCTCCAATTAAAAAATGCCACGTCATCCTCTTCTTCTGTGTTTGAATTCCTCGTGTACAGCCTTCTATGTTGATACACACAAATACAAGTGGTATCACCCCAAGACTTGGATCTTACAACCATTAATTAGCCCAAACACACAAATTCAAGATACGTGAGGATTAACATTGGTCATCTCAGTTGAAAATCATCGCATAAAGATGAAGTTGCAAACTATCCATGCAAATATGTAGTATGAAAAACATTGAAGCAACAAACAACTGCATCTAAGGCAGCAGACTCTCATCCACTCTCATTGTCCTCCTCTGTTGCTACTATGGTGCATTCTCTCCCTGCTTGAATGCATATTCACATAGAAAAAGCAAAGAAGTTAGATCTTCTTTAGCTTAATGGTCGGGATCATTTTGGCGAACTGATCTAGATCTGTTGCAAGACAATGGTGCTTGGTTAGGACCTTCATCACAAATCTTTTACCAGCCTACTATAGGGATCAAAGTTTATCATTATTGCATATATTTCAACCATTCTGTCTCCTCGATGAGCAACACAAACAATACCAAAAGCTATATATATATATATACATATAAGTAATACTTTAAAATAATATATTTTAAAGTTTTTAGTCCAAATCTATTAGTATAAAAATAGTACAAATAATTATGTAAAAAAAATTTATTTACACTAAATAAATTATACATAAATTTAAAACATTATATTTGAGTTTTTTTTTAATTTAAAATTTAATTTTTATATTAAAATGAAATTTTAATGTATTTTAATTTTAAATTTATATAATTATTGAAAATATAAATTAATGATGATATTTTAAAACAAAAACTTAAAAATATAATATTTTACATAATTACGCTATATATATTCTTATTTTCACCTTCACTTGTAACTATTTTGCCTCTGCTTTTTTTCTCCCATGTTTTGATAATGGTTTGTATTTAAAAATGATAATGGTTTGTATTTAAAAAACCACTAAAAGGTTCATCTGTAAAGAATGTTTTCTTATTAATGCAATTGACTAATTTGGAGCAAATAAAAAATTCAAATCAAAGTGAATCCAAAATTGGAGTTTGAAAGATCACTTGTTATATTAATGGGCCTAGACTTCTTCTAATATGGACCAATAATTAGCCCATTTTATTTTGTACTATTTATTGGTCTTAATTACACAAAGACACTGTTGTTAACCTGTTCTGAACTTACAGTCTTTGAGGATAATAACTAATCTTATCTTTTCTCACAATATTAGAATCCAAGGTTTGATTGATTACTCTAAAAGTTAAATAGTACGGGTCGTTTTTGCAGTAAACTAAACAGTTATATAATCTTAAACAGAAAGTTAAGTATATAATTATAATTAATTAATCCAAATTGAGGGAGTAAGTGGTAACTTTGAAAAGAAAAGAACATTTTGGGAAAATAAACAAAAACATGGAGAGATTCCACAAAAAGAGACTCCCGAGGCTAAGACCCTTGAAACAAGGCACCACTTCTTATTTCTTTATTTTTAAAACTGCGCCCTTTAATCTTTTTATTTTTTCCTTCGCCTTTCTCCTTTATTTTATTTTCTTTGTTTACTTTGTAAATTATAATGGCTCCTGTCTCTCCTAATTATTTATGCAATTCACTTAACTTATTTTATCTTTTTAAAGTATATTCATGATTAAACCATTTACAATGTCTATCATGTGTCGGCAAATACAATATATACTATATTTAAATTTATATTCACATATTATAATTAATTATTTATTTAATAAATATAAATTAAATATCTTTTATTTAAAATAATTTTTTTAATTTTTAATATTGATTATATCAATAAAATATACAATAAATTGGATTATAAAAATGAATTTAAATTATATATATTTTAGATAGACAATATTATTAAATAGATAAATAATTATAAATATGATAAATATTTATTTAATCTAAATTTTTATATTTTATTTGAATAATTTTTTCAAATTCTTATTTTTTATATCGAAATATTAGGGTAGATGAGAATGAGTGAGGCTCGTAGTGGTCACGTGAGGCTTCCTCAAAATCAGGGATTTTTGTTTTGTCTTCTTCAACCTAAACATAAACCTAATTAAACACACCCATGACCCCATCCTTTGCTTTTTGTTTTTTAATTTCTTTATTAACCCACAAGTCTTATTAAAGGTGCTAATCTCTCATCTTTCGTTTCAAACTGAGAAATCATGCTGACCCACAAGCTCCTTTGTGATTTCATCCATTTTATTAAAAGTGATGCCACTCATTCTTATTTTCTTGCTTGCTAAAATTTTATTCTTACATAAAACTCACTTAATCTACTTTTTGATATCATTTATATGTATGTGTCTATTGTTTAAAAATATTTATAAATCTATAATTCCGGGATCAAGTCCATTTTTTTACAATGAACATAAATAGGATTGATTTGTTGTGTTTCAAATGAATGATAAAAAATATGATTTATATATTCTTTTTATTTTAGTTTATATGTATATATCTATTTTTTTGTTGATATTTTATATCTATTTGTATTAACATTGCTAATATTCATTTTGAATTATATAAATAGAATATAATAAAAAAGAAATAGATGTCGTTTTATATTCGAAAATAAGATGATAGAAATTTGAAAATTATCTTTTCTTTTTTTATTTCTCATTTGTATATGTCAATTATATCCCTTGAATAATAACCAATTAACTTATAAAAATACAAACATGCATTGGATCTAGAAAAGTGTTCAAGTCTAATCCTCTTATTTCAAAGAATTCTCATGTTAATTTAATTTACATAAGCGAAACTAACTGTGAACACACGATCATGAAGAAGAACAACTAACAAAACTCCAACATTATGTCATTACATAATCTAGATTTTAGGAGTGACATGTGCCTAATATGAATGACGTTATAGTCTGTTTTCTCTTTTTGGCCATGGATAATATATATAATGAACAAATTAATATAGTATATTTTAGTAAATCTATAACAAAAAATCAAACTTGTAATTTGGTACAGTAATCTTAAGACGACTATACGTGTTTGTACGTATGACAATCTGCACAGCACACTTTCTATATATTATTTCGAGAATAACCTTTTTCTTAAGATTACATTCAGTTTAATGTTTAATACTTTATGTGTTGGTAACAATTATAGAAGAAACAACAATAAGGTATATATAGGATTAGGGCAATTGTCTAAAATAGTATTTTTTAAAAAAATTTGTTTTAAAAATAATATCATTAGTTTAAATTTTCAATAATAGCACAAATTTGAAATTAAAATACATTAAAAACTATATTTTAATAGAAAAAATTAAACTCTAAATTAGAAAAAATGAATCCAAATATAATGTTTTAAATTTATATATAATTTATTTAAAATAAATAAGTATTTTTACATAATTATTTATGCTATTTTTGAGATTTTAATTTTTGAATGTTAGATTTGGAAGAAAATGTTTAAAAAGTGATATTTAAGGGTATTATTATAATATATAGTGTGTTAGTATTAAAATGTCAAAATAAAATATACTCAAGTAAAAAACAAAGAGAATAAAAATGAATCACCGATTCAACCACTTACTTGGGGATTGAGCAGCAAACGTAAACCCACAAGTAAAATAAGAAATATAGTACTTACTTGATTATCTATCAACAAATTTAACAAAGCATGATCAGATATGGGTAATGAGTTGAGTAACACAAAACTATAATATATAATTGAATAGTTTTTGTATCGGTACTAAAAATGTTGACATAATAAAGAAGAGAAAGTGTGTAAAATAGGTGAGGTGGCAAGGAGGTGGGGTGGTGCAGTTTTGTTGATCTCAAGGCATTGTGTTTCCCTATTTTCCTTTGTACTCTTTCTCATCTATTAATATCGACACACCATTTTTTTTTATTTGGTTAAAGAAAACACACACAAAATCAGAACTTAAACCATCTGTGTTATCTTCCTAAGCTTGAGTTTAAATCAAGCAAGAAACAGAATTCGAGAGAGCGCAAACATAGAGAAGAGGCACCAAACCCTAAATGGGTCTAAGCCCGAGATTTTAATCTTCTTTTCTGATTTTGAGGCAAATGTCTCTTCATTCCTTAATCTCTTCTTCTTCTTCTTCTTTTTCCTCATTTCTCTTTTCTTTCTTCTTCATCCTTTGTTTCTCTTTCTCTGATGCAGAGCAAAACTCGGAAGCTTCTATCCTTTACTCATGGCTCCATTCTTCTTCTTCCCCTACACTTTCTTCTCTTTCTCTCTTCAACTGGAACTCCATCGACAACACTCCCTGCAACAACTGGACTTTCGTTACATGCTCTTCCCTAGGTTTCGTCACCGAAATCGACATTCAATCTGTTCAAATCGAGCTTCCCTTGCCGAAGAATCTTCCGCTACTTCGTTCTCTCCAGAAACTCACCATCTCTGGCGCTAATCTCACCGGAACTCTGCCCGAGAGTATTGGCGACTGTCTCGGTGTCACCGTTCTTGACCTTAGCTCTAATGGTCTAGTGGGTGATATTCCTTGGAGTTTAAGTAAGCTTCGCAACTTAGAAACCCTAATCCTCAACTCTAATCAGCTCACCGGAAAAATTCCACCAGAAATCAGTAAGTGTTCAAAACTCAAGAATCTCATTCTCTTCGATAATCTTCTCACCGGTAGTATCCCACCGGAGCTAGGGAAGCTCTCTGGTCTTGAAGTGATAAGAATCGGAGGAAACAAAGAAATCTCCGGCAGAATCCCACCGGAAATCGGAGATTGTTCCAATCTAACAGTTCTTGGTTTAGCTGAAACGAGCGTCTCCGGTAATTTACCTTCCTCTTTAGGTAACCTCAAGAAGCTACAAACACTCTCGATTTACACCACCATGATAAGCGGAGAGATTCCTTTAGATATAGGGAATTGTACTGAACTTGTTGATCTCTTCTTGTACGAGAATAGCTTGTCTGGTTCGATCCCTCGTGAAATCGGAAAGCTGACGAAACTCGAACAGCTGTTTCTATGGCAGAACAGTCTCGTAGGTGGTATCCCTGAAGAAATAGGAAACTGCAGCAACCTCAAAATGATAGATTTGTCTCTAAATCTGCTCTCGGGTTCCATTCCACTCTCCATTGGTGGTTTGTCTTTGCTTGAAGAGTTTATGATCAGTGACAACAAATTCTCTGGTTCGATACCAACGACGATTTCGAATTGCTCGAGTCTTGTCCAGTTACAGCTCGATAAAAACCAGATTTCCGGTCTAATACCGTCTGAGCTTGGAACACTCACAAAGCTTACTCTGTTCTTCGCTTGGTCCAATCAGCTAGAAGGAAGCATTCCTCCCGGTTTAGCAGATTGTACCAATCTCCAAGCGTTGGATTTGTCGCGTAATTCGCTAACCGGTAAAATTCCGTCCGGTTTGTTTATGCTAAGGAATCTCACGAAGCTTCTCTTGATCTCAAACTCTCTCTCTGGCTTTATACCTCAAGAGATTGGTAACTGCAGCTCTCTGGTGAGATTGAGGCTGGGTTACAACAGGCTCACAGGAGAGATCCCTTCGGCTATTGGGTCACTCAAAAAGCTAAACTTTCTTGATTTTTCAAGCAATAGGCTTCACGGAAAGGTCCCTGATGAAATCGGAAGTTGCTCGGAGTTACAGATGATTGATTTCAGCAATAATTCCCTTGAAGGTTCTTTGTCTAATTCGATTTCTTCCCTCTCCGGTTTACAGGTTCTTGATGTTTCGGCTAATCAGTTTTCGGGCAAGATTCCAGCGAGTTTGGGACGGCTTGTGTCGCTCAACAAACTAATATTGAGCAAGAACTTGTTCTCAGGATCGATACCTACTTCTCTAGGCATGTGTTCAGGGCTTCAACTCCTCGATCTCGGAAGCAATGACCTCTCTGGTGAAATTCCTTCAGAGCTTGGAGATATCGAGAATCTTGAAATCGCGTTAAACCTGAGTAACAATAGGCTCACGGGGAAGATTCCTTCAAAGATTTCGTCTCTCAGCAAGCTCTCAATTCTTGATCTCTCCCACAACATGCTCGAAGGAGATCTTGCTCCACTCGCCAACATCGAGAATCTCGTCTCTCTTAACATCTCTTACAATAGCTTCTCTGGTTATCTTCCAGACAATAAGCTTTTCAGACAATTACCCCCTCAGGATCTCGAAGGCAACAAAAGACTCTGTTCTTCTTCAACTCAAGATTCTTGCTTTGTCACCTACGGAAATGGCTATGGACTTGCGGATGTTAATGATTCTTCTCGTACAAGAAAGCTGAGGTTAGCACTTGCGTTTTTGATCACTTTGACAGTTTTGTTGATGATTCTTGGCGCAGTTGCGGTTATACGAGCGAGGAGGAATAAGAAAAACGAAAGAGATTCAGAGCTTGGAGAAACATATAAATGGCAGTTCACACCGTTTCAGAAGCTGAATTTCTCGGTAGATCAGATCATAAGCTGTTTAGTTGAACCAAATGTGATTGGTAAGGGATGTTCTGGAGTAGTTTACCGCGCTGATGTGGAAAACGGCGAGGTTATAGCTGTTAAGAAGCTTTGGCCAGCGATGGTTAACGGTGGTAACGATGAGAAGACCGATAAAAACGTGAGAGATTCATTTTCAGCAGAAGTTAAAACACTTGGGACGATCAGACACAAGAACATAGTTCGGTTTCTCGGATGTTGCTGGAACCGAAACACGAGGCTTTTGATGTACGATTACATGCCCAATGGAAGCTTAGGGAGTTTGCTCCACGAGAGACAAGGCTCTTCGCTTGATTGGGATCTTAGATACAGAATCTTGCTTGGTGCAGCTCAAGGTTTAGCTTATTTACACCATGATTGTCTCCCACCCATTGTTCACCGTGATATCAAGGCCAACAACATTTTGATTGGTCTTGATTTTGAACCGTACATCGCTGATTTCGGTTTAGCCAAGCTTGTTGATGAAGGTGACATTGGCCGGTGTTCGAATACAGTTGCTGGATCTTATGGTTACATTGCTCCAGGTATGTTCATATCTTGTGGAACTTAGAAATCTCATAGAAACCCTAAATTTTATCTTCAAGAAGCTATAATATCCCATTTAACCGGTTTTTGTGTGTTTCTGCAGAGTATGGTTACAGCATGAAGATTACAGAAAAAAGTGATGTTTACAGCTATGGCGTGGTTGTTCTCGAAGTGTTGACGGGGAAACAACCTATAGATCCAACGGTACCAGAAGGGCTTCACTTAGTGGATTGGGTGAGGCAGAATAGAGGAAACCTCGAAATTCTTGACTCGAGCTTGAGATCAAGAACCGAGTCTGAAGCCGATGAGATGATGCAAGTGTTGGGCACTGCTCTTCTGTGCGTGAATGCTTCTCCTGAAGAAAGACCGACCATGAAAGATGTTGCGGCTATGCTCAAGGAGATCAAGCAAGAGCGTGAAGAGTATGCGAAAGTGGACTTGCTGCTCAAGAAATCTCCTCCGCCAAAAACAACGCAGGACGAAGGCAGTAAGAACAAGATGGCGACGACTGTGGCGATGGCTTCTTCTTCTAAAGAGATGAGACGAGAAGAGAGATTAGTGAAGAGTAACAACACGAGTTTCTCTGCTTCGTCTCTGCTTTACTCTTCTTCGTCTTCAATTGAGTGATCTAGGGTTTCAAGGTTACCTGCAAGGAAAGTTTTTGTGTGTTGTTTGAGACATGAGCTTTTTTTTCTTGTTTATTTAATTATCGTTTTGAATCTTTAGATATGTTATGTAAAAAAGAAGAATAGGATGAGAGAATGTGAGACATTAATCTTGTGGAGTTGTGATTAGCAAAGAGTGACATGAAATTGTACCTTTTTGGGAGGTTTAAAATCAATAATTTCTCTAGTTTTTTTTCCAAGTAATCAGTTTGAATATAGTTTTATTTGATTGCTCCCCAAACGGTGTGGATATAGTCTCAAAACAATTCACTGGTTGTCTTGGAAGAAGATGAAGGTGAAAAGTCAACTGAGGTGAAGTAGCAACTGTTTTACATTGACAGTTGGCTATAGATATCTAATAAGCAACTTTATTAAAAAAATTTAACTAAAGTAAAAATTATTTTCGGTTATCAACTGTTTTACATTGACAGTTGGATTGATGTATCAATTTCATGAATAATTTCAAAATAGAATTTAAAAATATATAAATGACGATATATGTTCACATTATCACATACGTAATACATTTATTCATCACTCGATGATTTTTATTTATTTTTTAAATAAAATATAAACTATAATAAATATTTAATTCAAAAATTGTTTTAGAAAATATTAATTTTATGTCAGCAAATAAAAATTTATTTTGTGCCCCATAGCAGACGAGTTAAACAGTTAAAATTTTCAAATCTCAAATTTTTATAATATTTAATATTAATGCATGAACTAAAAATACTAATTTTAAATTAATATTATTGATTAACATTAAATAATATCACTTAAAAATAAATTTAATATTTAACTTAAATAGATGCATAGTGGATATTGATAAATAGATTTATTGTATTGTTAATAAAAAATTTAAAATAAAAAATAATAACATATCGACTATTTTATTTATAATGTATTTGATACGTTACGGAAAATCTGAACTACTAATAAATGGCGTGTGTGACACATAAAAGACGCTGAGATCCCATAGGCTTTCAAATGAGAACCGGCTCTCATATTTTCATAATAAAAAACTATTATTTTATATTTTTTTCATTTACTTTTAATGGTAGTCTCTCGACATACAAGTTTATGTGAGATTTGATTTAATAATTTTAAAATATTATATATTTTGAAAAAGTAAATTTGTTATAAAAAATTTGAAAATAATTTAATATCTAAAATAGCATTATTAGTTTAAATTTCCAATAATAACATAAATTTAAAATTAAAATATATTAAAACTACATTTTAATAGAAAAAAATTAAACTCTAAATTGGAAAAAATGAACTCAAATATAATACTTTAAGTTTATGTACAATTTATTTATAGTAAATAAATATTTTTGCACAATGATTTGTGTTATTTTTGAAATTTTAATTTTAGAATGCTAAATTTGGAAGAAAAACTTTAAAAAGTGTTATTTTAATGTATTACTCTTCAATAAATAGAATATATTATTTAAATCAAAATTTTAAATTAAATTTGTTGAGATATTTTGAAGATTTTAATTTAATTTCTAAATTTTAGTTAACAAATAGAGATAAAATTTGAGTTATATCATGAAAAGCCACTAATCATAAGATTTCTAAGCTTGAAATTTTCTCTTGTAAAATGGTGCAAAATTTTGGATTTTATACATAAAGAGTCATGTAATAAAAAAGAGTAATACCCTTAAAATACTTTAAAAGTTTCTTGTTCCATATTTACTAGTCTAAAATTAAAATTCCAAAATAGTATAAATAATTATGTAAAAATATTTATTTAGTTTAAGTAAAGGACTATTGACTAAAATAGCACTATTTTAAGTTTTTGTTCCATATATAGCACTAGTCATTTAAATTTCCACAAATATCATAAATTTAAGGGCAATTAACTAAAATAGCACTATTTCAAGTTTTTGTTCCAAATATAGCACTAGTCATTTAAATTTCCAAAAATAGCACAAATTTAATACCAAAATAATTGAAAACTTATTCCTAATGAAAAAAAATTAAATCCTAAATTAGAAAAAGTGAACCCAAACATTATGTTTTAATTTTATATATATATTATTTAAGTTAAATAATTATTTTTACATTAAAGGGCAAATGTCTAAAATAACACTTTTCTAAGTTTTTATTCCAAAAATAGCATCATTAGTTTAAATTTCTAATAATAGCATAAATTTAAGATTAAAATGCATTAAAACTATATTTTAATAGAAAAAAATTAAACCCTAAATTGAAAATAATGAACCCAAATACAATACTTTAAGTTTATATATAATTTATTTTGAATAAATAAGTATTTTCACATAAGTATTTGTGCTATTTTTGGGAATTTAATTTTATGATGCTAGATTTGGAAGAAATTTTTTAAAAAGTGCTATTTTAGGGTATTACTCTACATTAAAAGTTCTTTTTAATAGAACAAATTAAATGCTAAATTGAAAAAGAACTCAAATATAATATTTTAAAGAGTAATATCCTAAAATAGCATTTTTTAAAGTTTTTCTTCCAAATCTAGCATCATAAAATTAAATTCTCAAATATAGCACAAATACTTATGTGAAAATACTTATTTATTCTAAATAAATTATATATAAACTTAAAGTATTGTATTTGGGTTCATTATTTTCAATTTAGGGTTTAATTTTTTTCTATTAAAATATAGTTTTAATGCATTTTAATCTTAAATTTATGCTATTATTGGAAATTTAAACTAATGATGCTATTTTTGGAATAAAAACTTAGAAAAGTGTTATTTTAGACATTTGCCCTTTAATGTAAAAATAATTATTTAACTTAAATAATATATATATAAAATTAAAACATAATGTTTAGGTTCACTTTTTCTAATTTAGGGTTTAAATTTTTTTTATTAAGAATAAGTTTTCAATTATTTTAGTATTAAATTTTTTGCTATTTTTAGAAATTTAAATAACTAGTGCTATATTTGGAACAAAAATTTGAAATAGTACTATTTTAGTCAATTGTCCTTAAAATTATACATAATATATATTTGAAAAAACATATAAAAGTGCATGGCCTTTTACGGATAAAAACAAAAAAGTGCATAAACTTTAAAACCAAAAAGAAAAGTGGATGACTTTTTGGAGATCCGACGTAAGATTATCGTGACAACTATCAGAATCAAATCTCAATTTTCTTTTTTCCTGATGTATTTGTTTTTTACTGAGTTCATTGAATCAATTTTCTTTCTTTCTCTCTTCCTTATTTATTTGTAAATAAAAAGTTCATTCAAATTTTAAGCTTTGAGTTACATGAAGCTCGTAATAATTGATATCCCTCCGGAGACAAAGCTGACGAAAGTTCATATTGTGAAATCGACATGATCGACAAAGATCCAAAACAAATTCAGAAGATTATTAAAAGGACAATTATTTAAAATAGTACATTTTTAAATTTTTGTTTCAAAAATAATATCATTAGTTTAAATTTTTAATAATAATATAATTTTAAAATTAAAATACACTATAACTTTATTTTAATAGAAAAAATTAAATCATAAATTACAAAAATTGAACCCAAATATAATGTTTTAAAATATAACTTTATTTTAATAGATAAAACTAATGTTTCTATTCTCTCAATTTATCATGTTTAATGTTTAACAAAAATTATTAATAGAATCCTTTAAAAATAAAATTACATAATATACTGACATATATAGAATTAGGATAATGTGTTTTTTAAAAGAAATCTAGCGACTTCTGACGACTTTGACAATATGGTTGCTTCTTTTCTTCGGTATAAAAATTAAAGCATAATTCCTTAAAATCAGCTTACAATTGTGTATAAATCTCAAATCAGGTTACATCGACTGATTACAATATTTGTATTAATCTAATGACAAATATATAACATCATCAATATGACCACATGTATTAACATATACATTATTATTTAGATTGTTAATGTGAATCTTATCACTATTATTCATTATATAAATTCTAAAAGAAGTGTAACATATACATTAGTATGTGATATCTTATTATATTAATGTTACACGACAAATCTAATTCTCATTTGATGAATGTAGTATATTGTTGCAATCGTATAGTTCACATTAATTCTCAAAAATCGAAATTGTTGAATAGAATGCATAAGTCATGATAACTACCAACATCTAATCTAACTATCAGATTTGATGTGGCCTACTTATTACCACATACATGGACAATTTCGTCAATATAATGCAAAAGTGAACAACAAAAATGGATTATGCATTTTTATTGTTATTTGACAAATTTCAAAACAATTTCGTTGTTATTTCACTAATTACCTCTATTTTAATATCAACCATGTCGCAATATTTTTTTTTAGATGAAAATTTAAAATATTAATTATCTAGTACCGCTATATATAGCATAAATGTAAACCTAAGAATAGAGCATACAATTTTAACCTAAAAAACTTTTTGAAAAATGATATTTGCAATGCATGTAAAGTATATAAGTATATATACAAATAGAAGAAACATATAAAAAATATTGCATATAATTTTGAAAATTAGCGAAAAACAAGAAAACCGGTACATAGCACTCTAGAATATTAATTGTGTAATAATAACTAAAACATAATAACATACAGTAGGAAACAATAGAAAATATATCTCAATATCCTTAATATATTATTTGAGAATTTTTTTAACAAAGTAACATTACCATCACGTGTTAATAACAAAAATGTCAAAAATATCATGCTGACGTGTCAACACCACAACAAGTTTCAACTTAAATATATAAAAAAGTTTAAGTTACTAGAATAATTATAATACATGCCACTGATATTAATTTGGTTAGAGAATCAAAAATATAACCAAAAAATACTAATTTACAAAAACAATAATTTTAATTTCTTTAAATTTTTAATACGTTAATTTATAAATAATTTCAAATAAATATAAATAGATTTAAATAATTTTAAATAAAAGTTAATGTTAAAAGTAATTTTAAATAAAAGTTAAAATTATATAAATATTTAATTTATATTTACTAATAAAATATAATTTACGAAAAAATAGTTTTGTTCAGTATCATATTCAATATATCTATAGTTATATTGCCTATCTTTATATTTCATATAATATAAAAATTAGAATAGTATCATAAAATAGTATATTTTAAAGTTTTTTTTTCAAATATAAAATTGTAAAACTAAAATTATAAAAATAATATAAATAATTATGTAAAAAATATTTATTTAATCTAAATAAATTATATGTAAATTTAAAACATTATATTTGAGTTTATTTTTTAAAATTTAGAGTTTAATTTTTTATATTAAAATGAAGTTTTAATGTATTTTAATCTTAAATTTATATTATTATTACAAATTTAAACTAATCATGTTATTTTTAAAACAAAAGTTTAAAAATATGATATTGTAAACAATTTTCCAATAAATTAACTCATCAGTCATCAATTTAAAAAAAAAAGCAATCAGTGTTTGTTGTGGTAGCTTACTCCAAATTTGGTTTTGTGGTTAAATCAGCAATGATCCTTTATATGTAAATATAATATCATCAGACATAAAGAAAGAAAGAAAGTAAAAGTAAAAAGAGCAAAAGGGGGGAAAAGTTGACAGAAAAAGTCGGCACAGAAGAAAATTAAAAGGACTTTTCTTTTTGTTTTCGTTGCCTTCTTTCATCTAAGCCATTGCATTTTTTTTTTGTCGTCGACATAATACATTTGCCAAACATCAAGAACAACGTATAACAACTCATTTCATTAATTATATATTATGCATCCAGATAGTATATAGTTTTGGGTTATTTCAGTCTTTTGGAGGCTAGTTTATTTTACAAATGTATAAAATCAATGTTTTAAGTGATCAAACCAAATTAAATATTAGAAACAACTTATATGAAGATCTAGATAAATATCTATAATTCTAAGAATATGATTTATCCGTTTCTAAATTTTTTTACTGAAACTCTAAAATCAAACTATAAAACTTATAAGGCAATTCTATAAAATAGTTCATTTTATGTTTATTTTAAAAATAGCATTATTATTTTAAATTTCTGATAATAACACAAATTTAAAATTAAAATGCATTAAAATTATATTTTAATTAAAAAATTAGAAAAAATAAATCCAAATATAATGTTTTAAGTTTATGTATAATTTATTTATAGTAAATAAGTATTTTTTACATAACTATTTATGTTTTTTTAGAATTTTAATTTTATATTATTATATTTAAAATAAAACTTAAAAAAAAAATACTATTTTACGGTATTACTCAAACTCTTTTTAATAAAAATTACAACTAGATGTAAAAGAATGTGTAGATAAATCTAGTTATAGAAACAAAAATTTAAAAATCTTCTCAAACGGTGTAGAATTAGATATTTGTGTCTAGAAAAACTATCAAATAAAATTTTACAAGTATTAATGAAAGGAATAGAATTTTTTCTAAGAATAAGTATTTATAGGTTTACAGTAATTTTAGGTTGATTCAAATTGAAATAAAAAACTGTAAAACTTCCTTTTTCCACATATATGAACTCGTCAATTTACACTTTTCTTGGTTGACCTAGTTAAGGATCGATTGACCACATGTAACTGCGATATCTAAACGAACAATAATTTGTAAAAAATTGCCGCAGCTTGCTGTCGCTGACAAATAAATTAATGTATCAAAAATACAACATATCATTAATCAAATTGAATATGTGAAAAAGATAAATATTTACTCGGTTAAATCAAGATTTTGAAATTATTTTGGCTGTACAGCCGTTTTAAAGAAGCACCGGGTTATTTACTTATGCTCACTCGTTGAACGTTTCGTATTATAATGGTTGCGTGGTTGCGTGGTTGCGTGGTTGCGTGGTTGCATGGATGTCTGGTTGTCCTTGTTAGACCACTAATCCCCCTAGTTCTTATATGTCTTACAATTTTCTTTGATTGCTTTGAAATTGGTTTTCTTGGAGTTATATCGGTTTTTAGCTTAATTATGTCCATATTATTAAGTCCATCAAGGTCTCTTTATGATATATAATTTCTTTTGGCAAAGTTTTGATAGTTAGGGTGGAAAAAATGTGTTGTAATAATCTACAAGATAAAATTTGAGAATTCGCGATAAGTAAAAATTATTTTACTGGATGTTTAGCGGTCTTTTTTTTGCCAAAAATTTGAGAAGTCTATTTATATCGAAATGCCAATAAATTAAATACAATTCATGTTTATTTGTTAGCCGTAAAACGTTTCGGTAATGATAGATTATTGTTCATTTAACTGATATAGCTATTTGCGGTCAATCAAAACGGTCATATATTTCGTATTCCGTCGTAATTTTTTTGATTAAAACAACAGTACGACTAAAAATCTACGATCAATTGTTATTGTTATCACGGACGGCAAACAAACAAACAACATAATTAAAAGTACAACCACAGTTTTGAACATTGAACGTAGTCACAATTCGTAAGAGCAAACAAATGAACAATACTGCACTAAAAATTTATTGGTCATAGTATATATATCTAGTTAAAGTATATCAAAAAGTTGGCTTACACACTGTTCCATCGTGATATCAAATGATTAATGGATATAAAATTATCATCCTAGACAAATATATCATTTAAACAAACCCAAACAGCATATATAGGTTGAAAATTCATATAGTTGAGTAGAAAAATTCAAATAAAAATCGAATTTTATGGAGAGCACATAACGAAAGTGATTCGATTGAAATGATAGGAGGAGAGAGTATGGAAATTTGTTGATTAAGTTCACGAAAAGCAATGGGAAAAAGGAGCAGCTTAGGCTTGTGAACTCTGAAACTCAACTACTCTTTAATTGTTGGGAAGGTGATACACGTGTATATATTTACATTGCTCCTTTTTCAGTATTTGTGGTCCTCGCTTTTTACGCTTACCGGTAAAAACAAACAAATATTTATTACAAAAACAAGAGATGATTTATTGTTCGAATCTTTGCAGTGTGATTTCTATTTTGGTATATATATATATATATATATAAAAGCAGTGGTATAAAATACTATTATTTAAATTTTTTGTTTCAAATGTAACATCAATCATTTATATTTTTAAAAATAACACAAATTTAATAGTAAAATAATTTTTAAAAAAAATTAATAAAAAATTTAAATTTTAAATTAGAAAAAATAAATCAAAACATAATATTTTAATTTTATATATAATTTATTTATGATAAATAATTATTTTCATATAATAATTTGTGCTATTTTAAAACTTTATTTTTAATGTGCTAAATTTACAAAATAAAATTAAAAAATGTTATTTTATGGTATTACTTTATATTAAATGATATATATATATATTAGACATGTCACCTACCAATCTAGAGACAACAACATACAACCGGAAAGACTAGCAAAATGAGCGAGGAAAATTTTTTTTATCTTCTCTCATGTAAGCAATTTAATACCATATTCGTTTGAAAATATGTCATGTATCTTCTGACTATTTGATGTTTATACCAAAATAACAAAAAAATATTAGACATGTCACAAACTTAATTAGGAATTGATAGAACTTAATTTTTGTTTTAAACCCCAAAAAAGATGGAGGTGTATATATGAAAACTGGCAAATTTTAATATATATCAAGAAACATTTTAATAAAAAAATTTCAATTTCATGTGTAATTTATAAATGTATCATGATGATGTATCACACCACCAAAGCATTTCAAGATAAACATTACACAAAATATAATTTATTAAAAATTTTACAAAAATAATATTAGACAAATATTTAACAATATATTATATAAAAATTCATAATATTTTGACCTAAAAAATAAAACACATTAAAAAAAATATTCAGAATTTTAAAAAATTAGTCAAACAAAATATAAAACAAAAATTTGGTTTAATTGAATAATTACATCTATAATCTTTTATCTATTAATAATATTGTCTATCTCATATAGAAACAGTTTTAATTCATTATATAATCTATTTCATTTCTGTTTCTTTTGTATAGTTAATATTAAAAAATTTTAAAATAGTATATTTAAAATTAGAGATAAATTATGTAAGTATCTAATTTATATTTACTTAATAAATAATTCGTTATAATGTGTGAATATTTTCTTATTGGAAAGCGTGTGCTTTTTAAATTTAATTTCACTTTATTTTAGAGTAATATCCTAAAATAAGATAGTTTAAAGTTTTTCTTCCAGATTTAACATCCTAAAATTAAAATCACAAAATAGCACAAATAATTATATAAATATACTCATTTATTCTAAATAAATTATATATAAATTTATATTATTATATTTGAGTTTATTTTTTCTAATTTAGAATTTAGTTTTTTCTATTAAAATATAGTTTTAATATATTTTAATTTTAAATTTATGCTATTATTAGAAATTTAAATTAATGATGGTATTTTTGGAATAAAAACTTAAAAAATTACTATTTTATACAATTGCCTTTTATTTTAAGTTTCCATTCAAATAATAATTATAGACTCTAAAGCCATAACATATTAGTATATTATTGATATAAAAAAGTCTCAAGAGCGTGAAAACCAAAACTTTAATTTGGCCCTGACGAAATAGAACGAATGGTCCTCAAGATAGATTTCTTTTATTGATTTTCTGTAAAATTATTAATTAAAAATTGTATTAACTTTTGTTTTTTTTTCTAGCAAACTCTAAAAATCAAGGCTTGTCGTTTCGGTTTAATTAGGAATTTTGAAGCATATGGACTCAAGAAAAGACGAGTTCTTCTTCAATTTTTCTTCATATATTCACGATAAGTTGAGTAATTAACTTTGAGAAAAAGATTTTCAATATCAAGAAATGGCGAGTCACCATGAAGAAATGGAGAAATGACACAATGAAACTCATCAAAGAGCTATCCTGGATGATGTAGCTGCCAGATCGATTTCTACATCCATAATAATTTTATATTTGTTTAATTATGTATTTTTGATTTTTATAAAAACAAACTAATCTTATGTTTAATCTATTTAATTTCTATATTTTTAATTATAAATTTTAATTACTAAAAAAGTTTTATTTATTTAAATTTTTAATAATTAACAATCAATTATTTCTAAAGTTAGAAAAAGCTAAATTCCATCGAAAATCTTTTGTTCTTCTCTCATCGATTTTTATTAGAACTGTTTGGACGACAATTGTCTTAATTATCTGTTAATAGTTTTCGGACGGAAAGCTCGTTGGAATCTTTTCTACAAATATTTTTGATGGATATATTTTGATTTTCTGATAAATTATCGTTGTTGTATTTTTGATGGTTTTTGGTTGTTAAAATTCTGTTTTAAATTTTCTACAAAATTCTGACGAAATAAATTTGATGGACAAAATTCGACACAAATCTGTCAGGAAAAAACTATTTACAACAGTTTTCCAATCATTTTTATTGAAATTAAATATAACTATTTTATAGTTCTTGGTTAAAAATAAAACAAAATATTTAAAACCATCTTAAGAAAGTATGGAGATTAATATATCTCATCGAAATATTGACCTAAATATTTATTCTTTATTACAATTATCTTAATAAAGCATATAATAATTCCTTAGTTACACTACTCTTATAAACAAAATATAAGAATAATACAAAATGACTTTAATGCCCCTTGTTATATCTTGTCCATAAGTGAGGTCACTTGTTAGTTCTCTATATAAAGGAAGCTCACTTATGTCTTCTCAATACAAAAAGCTACCAATCACTCTCTTTTGTATTCTTGCATGTCTTCTGTTTTTCAAACACACATCTCTTGTAAACCCTAGTAAATCATATAAGGTTAGCTCCCTACTATTTAATTTTCCCATACTAAACAAGCTCTAATGTGTGTTTGGTGTTAATCGTTGAATTATATTTCATATTCAGTTTGAGAAAATATTTGTATATATAGACATACATGTTATATGAGGAAAACTAAAAAATCCCGTACATGCATATGATGGAACATGTATTTTACCACGTTTGTTCTTAACTTGTTCTACGTGAGTTTTTTTGGTTTCTTTCATGTATATATGCTTGAACTGACTTTGAAGCTCATCATGGATTGGTTTCGTTATGTCACGTTGGATTCAAGAAGTTAAGACTTAAGACGTTTCTGATCAAGAACGAAGAGCAATGGATAAAGATTACTCGGTACGTAACGTTTTCCAATATCTCAATCATTATATAATATATATGTATATGCATGATTACATTTGATATCAAATTTTGGTTTCTTTCAGGCACCGAATTTCTTAGGTAAATCCTATGGTGGTAACGGCGATAACAGCTCCGGTGTGATAGACTATATGTTCAATAGAAACCTTCAACAACAACTGACCCCTTCTGGATTTGGAGCAACGCCTCATTTTGATAAAACGAGCTTTGCAGACGTCATGCAATTTGCGGACTTTGGTCCGAACCTGGCGCTGAACCAGACGAGCTACCAAGATGATCAAGAAACATGGATTGACCCCGTTTATTTCTTGAACTTTCCAGTCCTGAGCGAGAAGATAGAGAACCATAACCAAACACAACACCTCATGTCTTCTCATATGATAGGCAACGTTTTTCTTGGAGGCAACGACAGTACATCCGTGCAAGTCCGTTTTATTGGAGGAGAAGAAGAAAACAGACAGAACAAGAATGTTACGAGAGAGGAAGTAAAGAGCAACAGGAAGAGAGTTAGAACATGCAAAACCAGCGAAGAAGTGGAAAGGAAACGAATGACTCATATCGCGGTCGAGAGGAACCGTAGGAAGCAAATGAACGAGCAGATAGGTGTCCTCAGGTCTCTCATGCCTCGCTCGTACGTTCAAAGGGTATGATATTCATAAAACCAATCAAATTATATATCGTACGTAACGTATATATACAAGTAAGAGCATCTTAAACTATATGTAATAGGGAGACCAAGCGTCGATCATAGGAGGAGTAATTGAGTTTGTAAGAGAGCTCGAGCAACTCCTACAATGTATGGAATCACAGAAGCGTCAGAGAATAATGGGAGAAACGGGTCATACGAATTCTTCTTCTTCTTCTTTAGCTAACCAAACTCAACCGCTTATTATTACAAAAAATGTAACCGAGTTTGACGGAGGCATAGTAGATCAGCTTCGAGAGGAGACGGCGGAGAACAAGACGTTTTTGGCTGACGTGGAGGTGAAGCTACTAGGGTTTCACGCCATGATCAAGATACTTTCAAGAAGAAGACCAGGACAATTAATTATGACTATAACTGCTTTGGAGGATCTTCATCTCAGTATTCTTCACACTAACATCACCACTATGGAACAAACCGTCCTCTACTCCTTTAATGTCAAGGCAAGTTACATATAACTTTGCCTAATAATGATAGGCCTATATTTTCTTTGTTCATTAGGCAGTACTATACGTTGTGGGTTAATATTCTTAATTAGTAACTTATAAAGGCTAACATGAGGTACATACAAATATTTTAATACTTAGTACAACATATGCAGATTACAAATGAAACAAGGTTTACGGCAGAAGAGATAGCAAGTGCCATCCAAGATATATTTAGTTTTATTCATGGAAATACCATCATGTAACCTATTTTAATATTACTTCGATTAAAGATACTTTTGATAAGTTTATGTTGGTGTCCTTAAAAACAAAAGTTTATGTTGGATGCATGTTGAATGTCTTTTTGTTCTATTTGTTTTTTACCTTTTAGATGTCATTATTTCCTTTTTTTTGTTAGATATGTTGCATTGAATCATCAAGCAGTAATTAAATTTATTAATATATATATATATATATATATATATATATATATAATATCCTAAAATACGAAACCCTACGATGGAGTGTCATTTTCTTGAGATTTTTTTATTTACACATATTATTTAAATCTATTGTCTATTAAATAGAGAATGACACAACATAGCATATTTTAAAATTTATGTTTTAAATCTAACAAAGTAATTCTAAAATTAATACAAAATTTTATATAAAAATATTTATTTATACTAAATAAATTACAAACAAAATTAAAACATTCCATTTGTGTTTCTTTTTCTAATTTACAATTTAGATTTTCCTCTAATTTTTTTAAAGTTATTTTAATATTAGATTTATATTATTATTGAAAATTAAACTAATAGTGTTACATTTACAATAATAAATTTAAACATTGCTATACTGGAAAACTACACAAATAAAATTTGTGGGCATAGTTTTCTTGCTAGGACCATCTTACAAGTGACAACCAATGTGTACATGAAATTGTACTACCACAACATGGTTAACGTGCACAGTCGATATATGATAATAAGTCCAACAGGAAAAGTATAATTGTATTACAAACTTTTATGACCATTAATCTGTTTTTAACAAAAAGATAGATTGATAGAGAAAAATAAACAAAGATAATTCTTGAATTTTACTATATTGATGATTTGTTAAATAGCTACGACATATCGTAAGAAATTCCACAGCTTTATAAAAAAAATATATCATATAAAAATTAAATTTCAGGTCTGAAAAAACATGGCTATATCTGCTTTGGGAACCATCTGTGGTGTTAGACAGGATTGTTTTCATCAATGGAAAAGTTAGTAATAACTAATTCTGAATACTGAATATCCTCAAGGTTATAAGCAGCAACGATTTTACAACTTCCTACTAGATAAAGTAAATTACCAAACTAAAAAGTTTAATATTGTAGAATTTGTTGGGCCATAAGGCCCATATACATTCTACATTTCTGATGTTATTTCAGTAACATTTTTAAAACATAACCTTATTCTAATTTTAATGTGTTATTAATATATTTACTAATAAAAATATTAAATAATTTACGAATATTATTTTTATAAATAATGTGAATATAAATCTATTATTATATTAATTTTTTTGTATATAAGACAACCGACACAATTTTAATAAGCAAGCAAACCATTTACTACTTCTAAAAGCATTAGGTCGTAAACAAAATGGTAGGATAGAGCGCAAATATTTTTATTTACTAAATATTTTTCGAGTATTCAAATTTGAACATATTTTTGTTGAGTTTTGGAGTTATTATGTTTTACCAACCGGATATCTTACTAATCGCACTCTCACTACAAATTTTCACTGTAAAACACCTTTTGAGATGTTGTATGAAAAGCCACCACCAATGACTCAATTCAAAATTTTTTGGGTGCATTTGCTATGTCCATAACCAGAAACATGGTAGCTAAAAAATTACAAGTCGAATAAACAAATCTGTTTTTGTTGGTTATCTTTTCACCAAAAGGGTTAGCGAGTTTACAACATTAAAATAAGAACAATCTCTCTTGTGTGATGCTATATTTGTTAAATCAGAATTTTTTTAATTTATAATTTTAAGTTCATATGCATCATCTGTTCCGCATACAAAAGTGTTGACTCCCACATTGCTTCAAAGCAAAATCTGGTTTCTGAGAAATCTATATCTTTTTTCGATCAACTGATGATGATCTAATTTTTTTCTCAGTAACGAGTTCGACTATTACTAACCCGATACATCACTATGAAGCTAATACAGCTTCCCTTGTTTCTTCCAATCATGTCATAACTAAGCTAGAATAACTTATCGTTGATTTCGTCAATGAAACCCACATTCTAAGCTTGTTGATTATGTCATGATGTTTCAACATGAACCATATCCATAAGATACTCCATATCCGATAGAAAATTATCTCTCGAGTGATAAATTCTCAAATAATTACCGATTTTTTTTTATGGTACCAATGTAGGGATATACTCCTAACATTTTAACAAATTTACTGAAGATGTGAATTGGCAGTCAACTCTTTAAAACGAGATTGTTGCTCTCGAGGATAATGGTACATGGATTGTCAAAGATTTACCTCTTAACAAAAATACTCTTGGTTGTAAATAGGCTTTGCGGTTGAAATCCAATGCAAATGATACATTTACAACAACAAAATGGTATGTCGACAAGCTAAAATGAAACATTTGCACCAACCGTTAAAATGGTTATCGTTTGGATTTTTTATCAACACGTTGCATCACTTGATTAGAAAGTTAATGAAATGGATATATATAACGCATTTTTATATGGTGATGTCGACGATGAGGTTTTATACAATTTTCACCAGAATTTCAAACCAATAACAAATCCATGGTATGTCATTTGCATAAATCAATCTACATCATAAAAACTTCCACTCCTTTGAAAGTTTGTCTGCTCCTTACTCGTCTATGTGTTTGAGAAGAATGAATTTAATTACTCATTTTTCACATGCACTAAGAATGGAGTTCGATTACATGTTCTTATGTACCTTATCGATTTCGTAATAGTAGAAGTTCACCTAATCTCAATACTGAATTCAAAGTCTATGTCAAGTCATGTTTTCACATGAATTTTTTTGCTATTTTGCGATATTTCTTAGGAATTGTAGTTGCTCGTTGTTTACCTATATTTGAGGAAATACCACATCCATACCATCACTAAAACAAGATTGATCAGTGTTAAGTCGATCTCAAGTCATGTTTTCACATGAAAATATATTTGTTGGGAATTGTATTTGCTCATAGTTGGACCGCTACCTACATATATTAGAGGAAATACGCAATCCATATCATCACTCAAAAAGGATTGCTCGGTGTTAAGTTGGTCTCATTTCCTTTGGAACAAAACCACAAGTTGGCTATAGCCGAAAACAATACCTTGCATGATATAGCACGATATCACATGTTAGTTGGTCGGTTCATCTATCTCGGTGTCACATGATCTGAGTTGTAATATGTGATATATGTTTTCTCTTGGTTCATGCATAATCTAAACCCCTCATTGGGATATGGCATTTCGTGTGATGCGATATATTAAAAACAGTTCAACATAGGGTTTTATACTTCGAGCCAACGAAGTATTAAAATTAACGGTCGGTGTGATTCGGGCCTGATAACGAGACGTTTTCTCATTGACTGGTTTATTCAACTTTATGGTTCCCGCTTGGTTTAGAAGACAAGGAAACATGATGTTGTTTCACGATCATTTGTTGAATCAGAATATAGTGTGATTACAGACACTATCAGTGAATTGCTTTGGTTGAAAAGGCTACGCCCTGTTTTTGGTTGTATATCCCATTCTCGGACATTGATACAGTTTGTAGCCATTAAGTTTGCAGTCAATCTTATATATCATGTCCACAAAATATATTGAACATAATTGTCATTTTATCCGGGACGAGATCATTTGTGGTACCACTTTGACAAAACATGTCTCCACAACATCACAACTGACCAGCATCTGGATGTCGCCAATTTGAAAGATTTCTCGATAAGTTGGATGTGTGCAATATCCACACTCCATTTTGAAAGGGGTATTGGGCCATAAGGCACATACATATATTCTACAATTTAAAGTCAAATATTGTATCCAATTTCTTTCTAGATAAAACAAACATTCACAACCTTAATATGTAAGCAAACTCTTTACTACATCTAAAGTTTATTGCCAAAATATTAGTTTTGATATAGCGATTCTCAAGAACATACAAAATGTAGATTAGATGTGTATATGTAAATCGTAGTCTACCTTGGTTATTCAATATGCATTCATTTTTATCTTTTATGACTTGCTATAAGCTCTGGATGCGTACATTTTCAATTAGTTTAGTAATTACATCGTTCACCATCATCCTTTCTTTTAAAGGAAATATGGCCTTTCTAGATCATATAAAAATTACACATGATTGCATATGAAGATTTGCCTTTTAATTTTTTTTTATCACTATATCACAACGTACCGACCCAATGTTCCAATATTTTCATACGAATATTTAGCATCTTCCTGCGAAGGGTGTTGGAGTCGAACTTCACACCTTTGGAATTGACGTAGAGGTGGTACAACCATTAAACCACTTGCACCTCTTTTAATTATACAACTTAAACTATGTTACGTATTCATTTGTATTGGACCTAAAGTATGACAAAATTGTGTGAATTCGTTACATAAATACTTTCATACATTCCAGCAGAAGTCAAATTAAATGACCAAAAGTGCCTTCTTTTATTTCACGTGTTCTAGTTCTTTGTTTTTGAAATGTCTTTGCAGATTATGGTTTGGTATATGTATAATCACTATATATAAAAAAACAAAAACTATCTAACAACCAGAGTTGGATTAGTTGTAATTAGCAAAGAATGACATGAAACTGTATATCTTACGGTTTGAAAATAACAATTTCTCTAGTTTTCTCTCCAAGTAATCGATTTATAGTTTGGAAGGCACAAGGATCAAAATAGAATTAAATCATTTTTTTTAAAAGAGAATTGAAGGTAGCTATGAAAATGAGTGAGACAACAACTCCTATGTAAGAATATTCCTCCACACTCTAAACTAATTGAAAATCCAAATATAATGGCATCAAAAGCTAAACCTCCAATCATATCAAGAATAGAACAAATCTCGAATATATAAATTGAAGAATATTTAAAAAAATAATTATGTTGACGTTGAAAGAATATTGAGATTATAGAGGAGAAATGTGAAGAATTGAATCTGAAAACTCAAAGAGAAGTATGAGAAAATGAGAAATGACTTAGACTTATGGAGAAGAATCCCCTAAGAGTATATTATACATTGAGTCTTTACGGCCCTTTTATAGAGGATTTACAATGTGAACACAAAAGAAAACGAATTCAAACTTGTGGATGAGTTTGAATAGAGAAGGAGCCTGTCAACAACCAATGAGAAGAGAGGAGACAGCAGGCATGACTGTTTGGTGTGGTTACCAAGACTGTGTGCAGCAGGCATGACTGTTTGGTGTGGTTACCAAGACTGTGTGCAGCATGCATGACTGTTTGGTGTGGTTGCCAAGACTGTGTGCACCATGGACACCTTGATTCTTCTCCCAAGGTAGCTATTTAACCATTTTAACCATGTGGTTAATAATAACTCCCTCCTTTTTTCATTTCCCTTGTTATTCAAACTGAATTTTCGTGCTCACACTTGCCTTGTAGGTCAAGATAGGTCTTATTTGATTTTCCTATGTCAATACTCCCCCTCAAGCTAAAGAATTTGGAATCACCCTAAAGTCTTAAGCTTGGGAACCCAAGGCAACACCTCATTAAAAACCTTATTAAGGAAAACCACTTGGGACAAAACCTTAATAAGGGAAAAAGAGTGTGTTGCTCTTGGATTAGGAGACCTTTGATCATGGGTGTGATAAATCAACAAGCCCAAGTTTGCTAAAGATGTTCTTGCAAACTTTGAGACTTGCTGCCTTTGTGAAGATGTCAGCTAGTTGGTCTTCACTCCTTGTATAACATGGCAGAATGGTTCCATCTTGAACTTTCTCCCTAACCTTATGGCAGTCGATCTCTATGTGCTTGGTCCTCTCGTGAAACACTGAGTTTGAAGCTATGTGAATGGCTGCCTGATTATCACAATGGAAGGTAATTGGCCCTGGTTGTGCAATACCGAAATCTTTCAAGAGTGCTTTGAGCCAAGTTACTTCATTTGTCAGCTTCCTCATAGCCCTATATTCTGCTTCAGCACTAGAACATGATACCACCTTCTGCTTCTTAGTCTTCCAAGTGACTAAGTTCCCACCAACGAAGGTGCAATACCCAGTGGTTGATTTCCTATCCACCCTATCACCAGCCCAATCCGCATCACAATACCCGACAATCTCAGTGTTCCCATTCTTGCCCATCCATATACCTTGACCAGGAGATCCTTTGATGTATCTAAGGATCCTTTCTACCATGCTCCAATGATATACAGTAGGCTTTTGCATATGTTGACTCACTTGATTCACAGCAAAACACAAGTCTGGTCGTGTGAGGGTGAGGTAGATCAGCTTCCCAACTAGTCTCCTATACTGAGAAACATCCTTAAATAACTCATCAGCTTTCTCCCCCTTTCCGTTGACCTTGTAGCCATCTTCAAGAGGAGTTTTGGCCGGTTTAGCCCCAAGCTTTCCCATGTCTGTCAACAGATCAAGAGCATACTTTCTTTGGGATAGAAAGAGCCCTTCTTGAGACCGACACACTTCAATACCCAAGAAATACTTCAACTCTCCAAGATCTTTGATGTCAAATGATCTGTTTAAGAAGGCTTTTGTGGACTGAATTCCTTCCTTATCATCTCCTGTGATGATAAGGTCATCCACATAAACCAAGATCGCCACGATTCCTTTGGAGTTTTGACGAGTGAACAAAGTATGATCTGAATGGGATTTCCTAAACCCATTATCAGTAAGTGCGGAGCTTAATTTGTGATACCAGGCCCTTGGTGACTGCTTCAACCCATATATTGCCTTCCTAAGTCTTAGAAACTGTCCCTCTTTGCAAAGATCTTCAAGGCCTGGTGGTGGAGTCATATACACTTCCTATTCAAGTTCTCCTTGTAGGAATGCGTTCTTGACATCCATTTGCCATAAGTCCCAAGTCAGATTCATAGCTAGTGAAAGAACAACCCTTATAGTGTGTAGCTTAGCCACCGGTGCAAATGTATCAGTATAGTCCTCTCCATATGTCTGAGTGAAACCTCTTGCAACTAGACGTGCCTTGTACCTTTCTATGTCCCCATTGCTCTTATACTTGATGGTGAACACCCACTTGGAACTCACAGCCTTCTTGCCTTTGGGAAGTTCTTGTATATCCCATGTATGATTCCTTTCCATAGCTCCCTTCTCATCTCTTACTGCATCTAACCATTCTTTCTTGCTCTTAGCTTCTTCATAAGTCCTTGGAATCTGACTTTGTTCAATCTTTCCAAGGAATGCTTGATGACTAGATGGCAAGAGGTCAAGGGAACAAACAGCTTGTATGGGATGAGCCACGGCCTGGTTGTTGTAGAATACCCTAGTGTTCCTAAGTCTAGTACTCCTCCTTAAATGCTGAACAGGTGGTGCAGCCTCCTCTACAACCGTTTCCTCTTCCATTTGGTGAATAGGTTCCTCTATACCCACTTCCAAGTCGTCTTGTTCTTGATTTTGGGCCATAGCTTCTTCTTGGATTGGAGTTGGTTCTTGAGTTACCACCCCTTGTTCATTCTCTTGGGTATCTTGTGAACTACTTAAGGTTCTTGTTTCTTCGTGTCTTGAATCCTTTGGCAGATCATTTCCCAAATGATTCAAGAGAAACCTCAAACTCGTAGCCAAATCAGAAGGTGACCTTGAGAGATCCTTCAATCCTTCCCAATCTTTCTGATCATAATAGCTTCGTTCTTCTATGAACTTGACATCTCTAGACACATATGTCCTGTTGTTGCTCGGATCATAGCACTTATAACCCTTTTGTGTTGTCGAATATCCAAGGAACATACACTTGATGCTCTTTGCCTCCAACTTGTTTCTTAGATCACCTGGAACATACAAAAAGCACACACACCCAAATACACGTAAATGATCAATGGAAGGTTTAGTTTTATTGAGTACCTCAAATGGGGATATATCTTGCAAGACTTTGGTTGGAATCCGATTGATGAGGTAGCAAGCAACCAAGACTGCATCTCCCCAAAAACTTTTAGGAACATTGGTATGAAACATCATGGATCTTGCTACTTCCATTAAGTGTCGGTTCTTCCTTTCAGCAACTCCATTTTGTTGTGGTGTGTGTGGACAGCTAGTTTGATGTAGTATTCCATGTTTGTTTAGATGAGCTTTGAATCTTTGACTTGTGTATTCCCCTCCATTATCTGATCTTAACACTTTGATCTTGCATTGAATTGATTAGTAACATAATTATGAAAGTTTATAAATGCCTCATAAACCCTATCTTTAGATGGAAGTAATGTAACCCATGTATATTTCGATTTCTCATCTATAAAGGTCACAAAGTATTTATTCCTATCTCTAGACATGTAAGGTGAGGTCCAAACATCGGAATGTACTAAATCAAAGCAATGCTCATAAATTGTAGACGATTTAGGGAAAACAACACGATAATGTTTGCCAAGGATACAAGCCTCACAAACTGAGTGATCATAAGCGACATTAGGAATTATTAAGCTTAAAGCACGAGCATGAGGATGTCCTAATCTAGCATGCCATAAGACATCTTTATTAGCAAAAACACAGGATTTGAAAGCTAAGGAATCCAAATTGCTTGGAGGGTCTTCAAGAACATAGAGCTCATCTTGAGTTACACCACCTCCAAGTATCTTACCACTCTTAATATCCTGAAAGTATACATTGTTAGGCCCAAATGTAACATTGCAATTGAGGTCTTTAGTAGCCCTTTTGACAGAAACTAGATTAGACTTAAATTTAGGTACAAAGAATGCATTAGTTTCTTTGTCAAATAGTCTTAATTTTCCGGTTCCTTCAATTGGAATACTCTTACCATCAGCTATAGTTACTTGTCCTAGACATGGTTCAATGTTCTTTAACAACCTAGCATTGCTAATCATATGGTGAGAAGCACCTGAATCCACTACCAACTTATGATCTGGTTTATCAAGCGATTTATGGGAGTAGAGTGTGATACCCGAGAGTTTTGAGGCATAGGCCTTGATGAGATCCTCCAAGTCACTCTTCTTAACATACTCCATGGATACATTCATAGCTAGCTCCCCTCCTTGGTTGGATGAACTTGCCGGTTCAGTCGCAACCATTTGAGAGATGTTAGCCTTTGAATCCTTGAACCGGTTTGGCTTGAGATGAGGATGAAGTATCCAGCACTTGTCCTTGATGTGGCCATTCCTCTTACAATGCTCACACATCACACTCTTCCTATCCTCTTGCTTAAACACGCTTTTGTTGGCCATGACTAGTTCTCCTTTACCACCAAACAAACCAATGTTGCCTTGCTCCTTTTGAATCCGTGAGCACACCTCTTCGAAATCAGGGAGTTTTGGCTCTCTCAGGATGGACTTAATCACATCCTTAAAGGCTGGATTTAGGTTGAGAAGGAGCCCAAATATCTTGTCTTGTTCCTTCCTTTCATTAAGCACCTTTGGATCCATAGAACTTGGTCTCAACATGTCAAGCTCGGACCATGTTGACTGGAACTTGCCCAGGAATTTTGTGAACTCCATATCCTCTTGGTGTAGATCATTGAGAGCCTTCTTAACCTCATACACACGGCTGAGGTTTGAAACATCCCCATACACCCTCTTGAGAGTGTCCCAAAGAGACTTGGCAGTTTCACAATGTGAATAAACTTCAAGAATGGATGGGTCCAATGAATTTTGGAGGAATCCAAGGACTGATTGATCTTCTTGGAACCACCTAGCTTCTTCTTTTCTTGTTGCCTCATCCTTCTTCTCCTTTGGATCATCTATAGATGGAGTATTATCCTCCAAGATGTGATTCCAAAGTCCTTTGCCACAAATGGCTGTCTTGATGGTTCTTGACCATAATGTGTAGTTCAAGCCTTTGAGAACTACTGCTATCACCGTAGGTTTCAGGCTGGAACTAATTTGAACTGTATCCTCCATTGTTAGGCTTTGAAGAGCTCAAAGGAAGCAGCTTTTATGGTTGAATGAAACCGTGAGTTTTTTAGTCTAAAGACTGAGAGATTTTTGACAGAATTTTAGATTAGAAACTGAGAGATTTGAGTAGAAAAGATAAGAGAATGATCTTATGCTCTGATACCATGAAAGAATATTGAGATTATAGAGGAGAAATGTGAAGAATTGAATCTGAAAACTCAAAGAGAAGTATGAGAAAATGAGAAATGACTTAGACTTATGGAGAAGAATCTCGAGTATATTATACATTGAGTCTTTACAGCCCTTTTATAGAGGATTTACAATGTGAACACAAAAGAAAACGAATTCAAACTTGTGGATGAGTTTGAATAGAGGAGGAGCCTGTCAACAACCAATGAGAAGAGAGGAGACAGACAGTGCATTTGGTGTGGTTACCAAGACTGTGTGCAGCAGGCATGACTGTTTGGTGTGGTTACCAAGACTGTGTGCAGCATGACACCTTGATTCTTCTCCCAAGGTAGCTATTTAACCATTTTAACCATGTGGTTAATAATAACTCCCTCCTTTTTTCATTTCCCTTGTTATTCAAACTGAATTTTCGTGCTCACACTTGCCTTGTAGGTCAAGATAGGTCTTATTTGATTTTCCTATGTCAGTAGACGTATCATCGTTATATTAAATTTTAAATAAATATATAAATTAGTTTAACTTATTAAAATAATTAGAATATATGTCATTATTATTAATTTGGTTAGAAAATCAATATATTTGATTAAACTAATAAAAATATTATGAAATTAGTAAAAACAATTAATTTTTTTTTTAATTTACATATACAAAAATTATTATTAAAAATAATTTTAAATAGAAATTAAATTTATATAAATATTTAATTTATATTTAATTTATATTTAATAATAAATACTATTATATAATTTATAAATATTTTTTTTCACGAAATTAACTTTAAAATTGATTAAAAGTCCGGTTCAATACATGAACTAAACGCTAGTCGCGAGGGATTGGAAATTAAAGTGAACCGGAATGGCCATAACTCGTAATTTCTGTGGGTCTGATTTATTCCAAAAGTAATTAAGGGGTTTAATGTTGAGAGAAGTATAACCTAATGGCGATTTTTCAAGGTTTAGTTTCCCTTTCGTCTTTCCCATATTTAAAATTGAAATCGTCTCTGTTTTCAAGTTTCAACTTCACCTTTACTCTCTCTCTCTCACTCACTTCTATCAGTAACACGAGAATTCATCTCCAGGAGAAGCTTTTCGCCATGGAGAATCCCTACGATAGATCTCTCGACCTTGAAGAGATTCGCAGGTTTGCTTTGCTTCTATTTCATTCCCATTTGTTCTTCCACGATTTTGTGCTGGTTATTTATTTGTTTTTCCGCATTCTCAGCCGGGTGAAAGAGCTTGAGTATAGTCACCGGAATCGCAGAGAAGAATCTGTAGAATCGTGTCCGTCGAATCCTGAGACTCTGGTTCAAGATTTTGCTCTTCAGCTTGAGGTAAATTGCGTGTTTGAGAACTAATTTTCCATTTTCACATTTGTCTCATTTTTCGCGTTCATGCTTGTGTAGTGAATTTTTTATATATACATAATTGCAGTAGATGGTTAATGTGTGTTTCGGGTGTCTCTATGTTATGGAATTTGCGTAGACAAAGGTGAAAGAGATTGTTGAAGAGTACTACGATGTTGATTTATCGGATGTTGAAGATTCAGGTATGCTTTTTTCTCTTGATTACATGTAATTCTGTTCTCTCAAAAAAGAATTTTAAAACTTGGTGTGATACTTCAAGGATGAGATGCTATTGCGTTGAACCCTTTTACGGGCTTTCATTTGAGTGTTTGGTAACTGCAGCTTCCTGGGGGAAATAATACTATGTAAAAAAGAGTTAGATGAACGATATAAGATTTATGTAAGCAAATAAACTAATGCAAAATATGTGATCGCACAGATGCGTACTTGGAGTACTTGAGAAAGGAGCTTCATTCCGTGGAGGCTGAAAGTGTCAGGGTCTCTGAAGAAATTGAACGTCTTTCTAGGTCTCATGCAGAAGGTTTACTTTTCTTGTGCTGATTCCATATATAAGTATGGCATCTAAGTCCTATCATCATTACAATTTGTATTTTCTTTTATGAATTTGTTAGACTCTAGTAAGCTGGATAGGGATCTTGAAGGTATTCTTTTGTCACTGGATTCTGTATCATCACAGGTTACTGGTTTGAATGATTTCCTTGTAATTCATCAGTAAAAGTTTTTGTTGGAATCAAAAGGCTTATTTTGAGGGTTCTGTGATTCTCATTTTAGGATGTAGAGAAGTCAAAAGAGAATCCACCATCGAGCAGCTCAATGGAAATATGTGATGCATCGACTTGGATTGATGATGAGAAATTTAAGGTGCGAGGGTGAAAATTTTTGTTTCGAGGAAATTTTTTGTTTCAACATAATCTTCCAGTTATTCCAACTCTTGCGTTGCCTTATTTAGACCTAATGTGGCAGAAAGTAGTAAACTGCTTTTCCTGAGCACGCAAAGGACCCCTTTTTGAATAATTTTGTAGTGGTTAAGGCTTAACATGAAAAAGACATGTATTGCATTTGCACCTTAAATTTTCCAGAAGTTTTATTCGGTACTTACTTTATTTGCATGCTACTGCTTGTTTCTTGTTGTTTTATATTGTGTAGAGATTGGTTCATTTTCAGTTTTGATAGAAAAATATTAGAGCTCTACCACTTCTCTGCTTACCTTATATACACCCTTTTTTACATGTTTTCAGACGTTTGAACTTGAGAATGAAATGGAAGAGAAAAGGATGATTCTCAAGTCACTGGAAGATCTGGATCCGGTATGTAAAAGGTAATTTAAACGTGCATTAAGATTTACATCCTTACCCTATCTTGATTTGAGTTCTTCATTTCTTCTACCTTCAGGTTTGATGCTGTAGAACAGGTTGAGGATGCATTGACAGGCTTGAAAGTGCTCGAGTTTGATGGAAACTTCATTAGGCTCCATTTGCGAACATATATTCCAAAACTAGATGGCTTGCTTGGACAACACAAACTTGAACACACGACTGATCCATCTGAATTGATCCACAAATTGTTAATTCATCTTAAGAATAAACCTACGGAGATAACAAAAGTTGAGGTAAGAACACCCTCTGAGCTTCACTGCTTACCTGTTTATGTTTTAGTTTCGCATGAAGCTAGATAAATATATTTGTTTGTTATTTCCCGTTCCTCTTCGTGAATAATTGCAATCTACGCTCTCCCTCAGATGTTTCCAAATGATGTATACATAGGAGACATCATCGAGGCTGTCGATTCTTTCAGGTGTGTCCTATAGCTCTTTCTGTTATCCTGTAATATGTAGTACTTCTCAATCTGGTTGTATGGGTACTTAAGTTATCAGACTAATAAGGAATAAGAGATTATAAGATGATACTGTAAAGACAAATGATGTTCAGGGACCCAAATACTGAATGACATCAGCGTCAATAATCCTAAGGAGTGTGTTATCCTAATACTGCAGGCAGATAAGGGTACAGTCTGCAGTGGTGGACACAAGAACTTCACTCCAGTGGGTTGTCGCCAAAGTGCAAGAGAGAATTATTTCGACCACTTTAAGAAAATCTATGGTGAAAAGTTCGAAAACAATCCGGTCAGCCTTTCAGCTTGATAGCTGAATTATTCTCCTATTAAATTCATGTCTTTGAGTTTTTTGAGAAAGCCAATGAATGCACTGCATGTTTTATGATTCTATGACAGGCACACATTTGAATATTATGACAAAGATGAAACAATTGTGGCTCATATAGCTGGAGGTATTGATGCTTTTTTAAAAGTATCTGATGGTTGGCCACTGCTGAGTGCTCCATTGAAGCTTGCATCTCTCAAGAACTCTGATAATCAGTCAACTGGAATTTCCCTGAGCCTTATCTGTAAAGTTGAAGTAAGAGGCCGTTTATCTTCAAATTCGATTTTTCAATTCCACCGTAAACAAAAGGTCTTTGATGTTGGTAAAATCTTTGTTTGCTGAAAATAAGAAGTCATTGGTGGCAGTTGCATTTAATCTCTCAAATCAAACATTTAAGATAGATAACATGATTTGGAGCATGTTATCAAAACAAAACATTTTTTTTTTTTTTGATAAAGCTTATCGATTGATCTCTTGAACTAATATTCGGCAGGAAGTAGCGAATTCCTTGGATTTACAGACCCGGCAAAACTTGTCAGACTTCATGGATGCTATTGAGAAAATACTTGTGCAGCAAACCCGTGAGGAACTTCATTCCAATGAAACATCCCAAAAGTGAGAGTACCAAGAAGGCAATCCTCGACTCTATAACTTCGGACTCTATAACTTAGGAATGTGTGCAATTAATCTTCAGTTTTAGATCTCCATAACGTTGCCTGTCTGCAATTCTTTGTTGTAATACTTTGAAAATTTTCTGCCACGGTCAAATCATATCTAATGATGGAGCCTTGCTGCTTAATGCTTATGAAAAAGAACAAAAAGTTTAATACTGGCCATAAAAAGCCAAACTTTATTGTCCTAGAACTTCTCCTGGCCCGACCCTTTAGCTTAAGTCCTCAAGTTTCCTTTAGATGTCAACATCTTAACCACATTGTCTTATCATCAGCATATAAATATTTAATCATAAAGCATGTATGTACATTATCATCAATAGTTTACATTATCCTAATGCATGCATCTCCTCTTCCACACCCACTTGTGCAATACTTTTATTTAATACAGTGCAAGCAAAGGAGCTCTAAGTTCAAATGGAGGAAACCACCAGAGAGATCTACTCTCCACCCAATCTTCCTCATGAAATGGTGGAAGAGATTCTCTTAAGACTACCTGTAAAGTCATTAACGCGATTCAAATGCGTTTGCAGTTTGTGGAGATCTTTGATCTCAGACAATCTGTTTACTTTGAAACACGCTTTGATCTTGGAGGCCTCAAAGGCAACAACTTGTAAGAGGAGTCCATACGGAGTCATCACATCATCTCGGTACCATCTCAAGTCGTGCTGCATCCACTCTCTGTACAATGAGTCAACGGTAAACGTTGCAGAGCATGACGATGAGCTTTTAGGAAGAGATTACTATCAAGTCGTAGGGACTTGCCATGGATTGGTATGTTTCCATGTGGATTACAACCAAAGCCTCTACTTGTGGAACCCGACCACTAAGCTTCGACAAAGATTGTCTGGTTCAGATCTCCAAACAAGCAATGAGGTTGTTGTAACGTATGGATTTGGTTATGATGAATCTGAAGATGACTATAAAGTGGTTGCATTGTTGCAACGAAGACAACAATTGAAGACAAAGGCAAAGATCTATTCAACGAGAGACAAGCTATGGAGAAGAAGCAGAAACACTTGTTTTCTATCTGGAGTTGTTGTTGCTGACAGATCAAGATCAGGAATCTACATCAATGGGACTCTAAGCTGGGCAGCCATTCACTCATCATCATGGACCATCATATCATATGATTTATCGCTCGATGAGTTTAAGGAGCTTCCTGGGCCAGTTTGTTGCAACAGAGGCTGTTTTACAATGACGCTTGGAGATTTAAGAGGATGTCTTTCGATGGTATGCTATTGCAAAGGAGAAAATGCAGATGTTTGGGTGATGAAAGAGTTTGGAAAAGGAGATTCTTGGTCTAAGCTTTTGAGCATTCCTGGTTTGACTGAGTTTGTTCGACCACTATGGATCTCAAATGATTTGGTGGTTTTGTTGGAGTTTAGATCCGGTTTAGCTCTCTATAACTGTGCCAATGGAAGGTTTCATTACCCAGTTTCAGATAGCTTAAGTAGTTGTCGCGAAGCTAAAGTTTATGTCAAGACAATGGTTTCTCCAAGTGATCTTTGATCTCTTAGACTGTTATGTAAACCAAAATGATATTTTTCAGGTTTACTCCAAGATAACTTTCTAAGAATCGATGACTAGGGACGGTCCAACGTGTCCCAATACCATACACATGTTGAAATTGTGCTGTTTTGTCTTTTTGTTAATGTAGAAAAGAAATCATAGAAAGGCCACAACGAAAATTCCAAAGATTTGGTAACATTAGCTTATTAGGGATTGGCATGGACCGGATAATTTAGAATTTTTCAAGTATTGAATATCGATCCAAAATTTCATTGAACATGCAAAATTTATTCTTGAATAGTAAAATAATTTCTATTTTGATTTTAGTTTTTTAAAAAAGGCAATTCTGTATATTTTTAAGTTTTTATTCCAAAATAACATCATTAGTTTAAATTTTCAATAATAACACAAATTTAAAAATAAAATACATTAAAACTATATTTTAATAGAAAAAAAATTAAATGCTAAGTTGGAAAAAATGAATCCAAATATAATATTTTAAATTTATATAATTTATTTAGAGTAAATAAGTATTTTTACGTAGTTATTTGTGTTATTTTTGAAATTTTAATTTTATCATGTTAGATTTGAAAATTTTTTTTTAAAAAAAATACTATTTTATAAAAATTCAAAAAATATAGATTTAATATAGAGTAATACTGTATAATATTATCTTTTTAATTTTTTGTTTTAAATTTAGTAACTTTAAATTTAAAATTCTAAAACATCACAAATTTATCATTGTAATATTAAAAAATGTTATTTTTGTCGGTTGTCCTTTAATATATTAAAATAAATTTAAAATCTATAATCTAAATGAAAGTTAAAATTAACATTAGCAATTTACTCATATTACTATTCGATAAAACAAACTTAAAAATATGTGAAAATGAGAAAAAACAGTTTAACGAGAAAAGATTTTTTTTGAATATGGAAATGAAATGATATTTTTCAAATTTGAAATTTAATTATTACTTTTTCAAAACTTGAAGTATAAATATAGATTTGAATAATATATTAGTGAAATAATAAATAATAAAACGGATCAGTTGGAGTATTAATCAAATAAGAAAAGCACTAATAAAATCGGGATTCATGGCTTTTGTTACTCAAAGATCTGTCCACTTTGAACGGATCACATAACGAATCTCGTATTATGCACTCCAAACCATGACTTCTTTTTTTCGTATGCTCCAAACCTAATATTTGTTTACAGTAAGGGAAATAAATAACAAAGACCTTATTAATATATTCTTTCGTGTATTATATTCTTTGTTGTAAATAATTTCTATGCAGATTGTTTCGGTAAGAAAACATGATCACGAGATCACTTATTTTATATAAGTTTATCGATTTTTTATTAGTTTTTCCTCACAAATCTCTTTCCAAAAACTTAAATATAGTTTTGTTACAAATTTATTTAATATTATAGTTTGAACTAAATTTTAAGTATGTGAATCTTAATCTTAATAAAATAATATGAAAGAATTTTTGTGAGTTTGATTAATTTGTTGAGAGTGGTTTAGTTATTTTTAGAATTTTAGTTTTAAAGTGTTAGATTTGAAACAAAAACATTAAAAATATTATTTTATGATATTACTCTAAATAATTTATTTAATAAATAGTTTTTAAAATTGATATTTGCAATTAACTTAAATAGTTAGTTGATTTTTTATTTTAACAAACTATATCAATTATTAAATAGAATGGACAAACATTTATACTATATTTTGTGTATAAATTTAATAGTTTTATAAAAAGATAATTAAACAACCTTGTCTTACATAAAAATTTTTAAAAAAAACTTATATAACATATTTGTTGGAACCATATCTTTGGTTATTTAGTTACGGTAAACTTCACTATCACTTGGAGCCTTCGACGTCGACATGTGGTTTATATTGACAACATTATTATTTTCTTTAATTCTTTTAGTCGTAAAATTATATTCTCATGTGGGAAACCAATAAAAAAAAAAAAGCAATCAATCAAATATTCCTAACAAAATCATCACCGTACACACAGCCTTGTGCTTTGAGGCCTTTTCTGCTCTTGTTTACGTCCTGAGAGGAATCTGAGTCGTTTCAATGATAAAATATACGAGGAGACTATTTTTCCGAGTTGGAGCTCCGACCAGATCCTGAACTGGTGAAGACAGGAGGATCTCTGGTCATTGAGACAGATCCACGACCACTTCCATTACCACTGTTTCCCATATCTTTTGTCTTATGAAGCAGAAAGGTTCCTGACAAAATGGTAACAAAACCGCACAATTCTGTGGCAATCTTCAATCCGCTCTGCGATGCCCAATCCTGTTGTACAAACAGAGATGAATAGTTGAGAGCTTAAGAACATGTTTTCTCGGAGTTTACTTGGGAGGCAAGAGAAGAAATGAGAGATTTTGACCTTGAACATGATCATGCTAGCTATAATGGTGAAAGTTGTGAACATAACGTAGTAAACCGGTGAAATAACAGCTGTGTTGAATGTATCCAATGCCTTTGCCAATACAAAAGAGAAACTCATCAAAAAATTAAGATAAAGGCGATAATGGGCGAAGTTTAGAAGCTTTTGTTTACCTTATTCAAGTAGTTGATTTGCAAAAGGCAACAAATCGCAACTACTAGAATGAAAATCCAAGCGTGGAAGTACTTGAACTGATTCATCCCTGAAAATGTCAGCTTTATTGCGATGGCCACAGCTTTGACACTCATTACCTAAAACATAAGAGAAACTTAAGCAAACAACATTCTTTGATAGTCAAAAGAAAGAGAGAGCACAAGAAAAAACTTACAGTAAGAGATCCCATTAGAGAGCAGATTCCCACATATACTACTAAATGAGTCTTCCCATAGCGCGGTTCATAGTAAAAGATGAGTACAAGCACCACAATCAAGATCACAGCTGAGTAAACAAGAAAACCTGATGATACAGAAAACTGCATCAATCTTTACTAGAATCGTATGTGCACGCCAAATGCTGTGGAGGAATAATCCATGTTATACCTGGTTCAATAGCAAGCTTCCATATTTGCTTAACAGATTCTATTTTCTGCTCGTGAGGGGCGTGTAAGACTATTGTTGTAGATCCAACAACACAGAGAACGCAACCAAGCACCCCAAATATATGCAATTTCTCTTGCAAAATAAAATGTGCGAGCACTGCGCTGCATAAACAGTTGTTTTTTCGTTTTCAAGAAAACCATAGTCTATATATTTATATGATATGATGCAGGTTTTTTTAACAATAAGAGTACCTGAATATAATACTTAGAGCTCCCAAAGGTGTTACTAGAATCGCCGGTGCAAATGCATAGGCTGCAAAATTTGCTACTTCCCCAACAATCACTAAATTGAGAGCACCGAAACACACGGTAAGTTAATCATATCAAAAACCAAGCTTCCACATCTCTCTCTCGTTACAATTCAAAAAGACTTACTTGTTATCATCCCAGCCCACCACCATGGTTCATACAAGTATCCGTGTCCTCCTTCACCTGATCGCAGCAGTAACAGTTAATTTCAAATGAAGCCTTAATTCAAGAACATAGGACATAATGGAGCTCAATGATTCAGTAAAAAAAACCTGCTCTGACTCCGCTAGCACCCGCTTTCTTGAGACCTTTTTTCTTGATGATGAAGCTAGATCCAATAAAAATACTTGAAGAGACTGCTAAAATAAGTCCATTGATGTTATCAGGTGACATCTGATCCATCTTAGCTTATATAATTGTTTTATATATAACTAAGATAAAAAAAATACTCCCAGAGGAGTTTTGGGGAAGAAGCTTTCCAAATTTCAAAGAAATTTTTGCATCTGGAAACAAAAACAAAAACAGATTATGAACATGATCAAATGAGCTTTGAGCCTCATTTCTGATAAACTAGAAAGAAAAATAGCAAAGTTAAATCAAAAGCAAGAAAGATTTCAAGTGCCTAATAGGAGAAGAGACAAACCCAGAGAGAAAATGGAATCATATCGAATTCAAAAGATATTAAACCATAAAAAGACAAATCTTTAAACCATAAAGAAGAAAGAAGAGAGAAATGTTTACTCCAAATATAGAATCAAATCGATGCTTGAGAGAATCAACGGTTCTTAAATTTTGAAATATGATAAGCTTGTTTCCTCTGATTAAGCCGAGAAATTCAACGTATGAAACCTCAAAAACCCTCTAATATACGTTACCCTTAAATCCACATTAACTAATAAATTCTCGAATCAATAAAAAAAAAATCGCCAGTAATTCTGAAGGCAAGTGAAGAATACGCCATTTCGCTTTACAAGTCATCAAAATATTCACGGAACCCAAACGCGATTTCAGATTTACATTTGCAATTGCCAATTGCAAAACAAAACAAAAACGAATAATATCGCGAGCAAGAACGTGCCTTTTTTAGAATATTCGAATTTGAAACGTACCTTTCACTTTGCCACGTTCTCTTCTCAAAAACCCACCCACAAAAATTGAAAATTTCAGAAGAAAAAGAAGAATGTGAGTCTAAGACGCCATGGAACGAACGACAACTGATTTTCAAATTGTTCTTCTGTAGAAATAAATTTCGAAACAATTAGGGTTTTTGTTGTTTTTGGTTGAGTTTAAATCAGAGAGAACTAAAGAATTAGAGAATCCAGCGGAGATTTATAACGCAACAGCTCAGAATTTGCTAAATGTACATTATGTGTGTTTATCTAAAACAAATTACATGCTCTCCACCTTCTTCATTTGCTTCACATTCTTTTCTTTTTTCCAATTTTTTTAGTTAAAATTTCTCTCTTACATTCCAAATTTTTATATTAATATATATTGAGAAAGATTCTAAAATATCACTTTATAAAAATTTTATTCTAAATTTAACATTGTAAAATTAAAATTCTAAAAATAACACAAATACTTATGTAAAATATATATTTATTCTAAATAAATTATACAAATTTAAAATATTATATTTGGATTTATTTTTTCAATTTAAGATTTAATTTTTTTTATTAAAATAAAGTTTTTTATTTTAATTTTAAATTTATGCTATTATTAGAAGTTTAAACTACTATTTTTTAAAAAAATACTTAAAAAATATGCTAATTTTGAAAATTACTCATATATATTTTCTTTCCGTTTTTCTAAATATTCTTATTTCCAATTTTGTGGTATATATTACCTTAGTTATATTATATGATTCTATGATTTCATTACCTAAAAAATCTTCAGAAATCAAAACAAAATTTTACTATAAAAAATTACTAACCTCTTTTACCAAATGATATTCTCCATGATAATATTTGAGAGATAAATCATATTCAGAGAAAAATATAATTCGTTAGTTAGATTACACAAAAATAAAACTGTTTCTTTTATATATATATTAACTCCATATGCTTGAGAATTCCATGCGAATTGGAAAAGATTAGACCTAAAATTATAAAGATTTTTGTTAGTATAAGTAATGAGCCATAAAGAATTTTAATCAATGTGCCAAAAACAACCAGAAGTAGCCACAAGCATATATTCGAATAAGTCACAATCTTGATTCTATTTGTGCATAAAAACTTGAGACGAACTTTGTTTGAACAACACTTCATGAATTACATTCAACGAATTACCATAAATTTGTGTTCTTTGACACTGAACAATAACCGCATGAGAACGAACATTCAGTGGTCGTAGAACAGATCCATTAATATTTAACTTCAAATCCAACCATGAATTTTTTTCCAAAAATCTTATCATTGACAAGAATATATCCTGCTGGAACAATGAACTCAACAAAATCACGAAACAAAGTAGCCAAATCAATGATTCTATTGGACCATATCTCCCCCTTCTCTTGTGACACACGTGAACGAAACATGTCTTTAGTTACAAACAATATAACATGAGGAAACAATTTCCTCTTTGTGCAACCATGACACCAACATAACAAATAATTCTTCAGAACTACCAATTGAATACTCAACAAAAAAAACTTAATCTTCTATATTGTTAAAATAACAAACCATAATCATGATTGGATACAACCACAATCCAGAGGGGATGACTGTGAAAACATATTCATCAATCCAGAAATTTAGCCATCGTTGATCAATATCAAACTCTAGATTATCTTTAACGACTCCTAAATAAACCTTCATCTTGCACAAATTTGTTTCCACTTTGACATCATGATTTTTTCTATGTTCCTAAGTTTTAAATCGGTTCAAGAGTTAGTTATATATATTGGAACAGTTGCTGCAAAGTTTCAGGTCAAACAAAATACGTTTGCTCAACCAAAAGACATATTGGTCGCAAATAAATCATGTATAGAACATGCTCGGTAAAACAATCATAACTTTCAAAACGGATAGTAAAATAGTACGATATTTTGAAAACAACTAGATATATATGTTACGGATATACTCATCAAACTTCAGAATAATCCGAATCTCTTTGATTCTCATTTTATTGTTTTCACCGATAATGGTCGTAGATCTACATTATGCAAAACGTGTTATGAAAAGCATCTTTAACTTTCACAATATAATTTGAAATGACAATCATCTTATGGAATTAGATAGATGATAGAGTTAAAAATATGTATATCAAGTTTCAAATTGTTTGTAGTGGTTATGTTCATCCGTTTATCTCTTTTTTTATAACTGGTATAATATGTCTCCTACGTTCTTATAGGTGGATACAGTAGCTTCTTCTTTGATGTGGTTGATCAACAGCTGTTCTGGTGGCATTCCGGCAGAGTTTTACCATTCAAAACCCTCGGTCTATTTTCTATTTTGTGACTGTTTTTTATATAGAACAGAAGAAAAAGCCTAAGTATAATTGCAAAAAACAATCTTATCTTCGATGATCAATTTGGATTTTCAACATCGGATTTCACTTCTAATTGTTTTTGAGACACAAAAACAAACTTAAAATATTCTACGAACTTTATAGATGAATTTTATTTCTACAGTTGCCTTTATTTTATCCAAATACCAAAGTTTTCGCGAAATTGTTTACTTTGCAAATTATGTTTTTTTAGAAATATCCAAAATTCAAAATGTTACAATTCTCTCCCCACTTGAAATGAATTCATTCTCCAGTTAGTGAGAATGCTTCTCAAACTTTAGAGAGTTTTTCTCCTACTATTTCGAAAAAACGGTTTATCCCGCTTACCCATCCAACCAACATTTGGAGGATCTTCCTCATGCACTTAATAATAATTGTTTGGTACCACCCATTGTCTTATCTAGACTTATTTTATATTCACATATAATTTAATTCTAACTTTAAAATCGTTAAAGAGGTTCACTGCACATCTCATTTACACCTTCTATTCAAATTGACGCTGTTTGTAAGAACCAGAAACTTTTTCTACTCAAAACTAAATTTCAAAGATGTCAAAAACAACACTTTCACCACCATCGACAACTCGCAAACTGTACTACAAAAACCAGACACAATATTACTCTCTTTTTCTCACTAAAATTTACAAATACAAGATCGTCAAGACGTACTAGAATAGGTTGGTCGTTGCTTCTTGTTGCATGCTCATTCTCTCTATAATGCATGATTTTTCTTTATTATTATTTTCTCTTTTTCATTTTCTTATTAAAAATTGATCAATCATATCTTTCACGTTAATTAATGGTTACATTAATTTTATAGAGCTGGACCTATATACAAGCGGATCAATTCCATACCTGCGACCCTTTAATATTTTTGTAAAAAATTAACAATCGTTTTAAAAATATTATGATAAAATAACATAAAACAATTTTTTTTCTTCTTTTTTTGCTTGCCATGTTGTTAAATTCAGGACCCACCATGTAACTTTACCACAACATTAATTTACTATGCAGATATAACAATCTTAATTAATAATATAAAATTATGTAAGTACATGCGTTTTAATCAGATTTCTAATTACAATATCTCTTAATTATCGAGTGACAAAAATAACAATTAGGAACCTGGTAATCAGTAATTGAACAATGGTTATTATTCAAAGACCACATAATATATATTATTGGATAAAAATATAATTACATCATTAAACCACATTAGATCACAATTTTACATAACAACTTTATATATTTAGTTGCTTCTACAAAAGTACGATAAAGAAATATAACGACGATACAAACATCACACACTTTTTATTAAACCACTCTTCTTCAGTGCCGTTAAATTAATTATCCGTTAGTTAACGCCGTGACTAAACCGCACTTCTTCAGTTCCCATTTCACCTTCTCCATCTCATCCTCCGGCAACGTCACCGTCACAACCCTCTTTTCCTCCTCAGCCTCTGGTAAAACCACCACCGCTCCGTCGTCACCTATACCCTGAACATTACAATAAACCGATTTCGGCGGTGCCTCCCTTAATTTCGCCTCGTAGAAATCCACTTCGCTCAAATCCACAAACGTCAATTTCGCTCCGTAAACGATGAAATCCGAAACACCATCATCACCCTCCTCGATACCAAACCTCTCATCGGTCGCTTCTCCGATTGAATTCACAATCTCCTCCAAATTCGCGTCGGCGACAGAGAAATCCACGTGAACCGAGCTTATCAGCTGACTGTTTCTCACCGCTCTAGGTTTCAAGCCGTTCGGATCCGATCTGATGATCGTAATCGTAACTGGCTCTGATTCTCCTCTCGCTATTGCTATGCATTTCCATATGATTCCACTGAGAATGTCGAATACATCTCCTTTCGCCGGGAAATGTGATCGTATCTCCTGAACCGCTAGATTGAAGGAGTATGTTGTCATCTTCTTGTTAGTAGGAGCGACCCAGAGGTCACCGACCGGGTCAACCCGTTTGATGGAATCCGGTTCTTTGCCCGTTGAATTCGGGTTTGGGAAGCCTCTTTCTTGGTCAGAGGTTTTGGGGCAATAGATCTTCTCACCAGCAAAGGCCCGAGTCCATAAGTTGAAACAATGAGAAAGAGAGAATGGATCTCCCATGATATGGGCCCAGCTCAAGCCTAATGCCAATCCACCGCAGCTAAACCGGGTCATCTACGGCAACAAAACCGTATTAAACCGATGTTTTTTTAATTGTTTTTTAAAAACAATTCTCAATAACATTTTTTAAATATTTTTTCCAAAATAATATCTTTAGAATAAATTTCTAATAAAAACACAAATTTAAAACTAAAATACATTAAATTTTATTTTAATAGAAAAAATTAAACTTTAGATGTTTTAAATTTCTATATAATTTATTTAGAATAAATAAATATTTTCACATTATTATTTATTTTATTTTTGGAATTTTAATTTTAAAGTTTTTAGATTTGGAACAAAAACTTTAAAAATGTTGTTTTAATATATTACTTTTTTTAATTTATTTTGCATTAACGTGAAAATATATTTAGAATAAATAAATATATTCACATAATTAATTGTGTTATTTATTTTTTTGAAACTTTAATTTTAGATTTTTTAATTTACAACGAAAACTTAAAAAACGTTATTTTAATGTATTGCTTTTAAAATATATATATATATATATATATTTCTTTCATTTAATGAGTTCAGTATATTTTTTTCATGCAAGTATCTGTATGGTCACCCAATAATAGTAAACCATATTAAATAACCGAGCCATGTTATAATTTTAAATATTCCTTTTTCCCAAAAATATCGTTTTAGATTTTTAATGCAGACTTTTAGAAAAAGTTCAAGTTTTGATTATATTAATAAAAAGTCTACAGTCCAAAAATAAGTTTTGTTTAGTAGTTTTATAATAATTTTAATTTGTGCGAAAGATCTTAAACTGCGTTCTGATGAAAGATGTAGTTTTTGTGAAGGAAAACTAAATTAGTAACTTGTTTGGAAAAAGCTAACCACTAGCCCATGCAGAATTTTATTATTTTTAATAAAATTATTCTTAGCTTTTCAATGATTGGATTTAAGGAAACCATATACTGATCACATGATTTACAAGGATAATATATATTCCACTTTTCTTTATGATTATACAAATCTTCTACTTTTCTTTTCATGAATGTGTGTGTGTGTATTTTTGGGAACTTTTATGTAAATTCTATACGCACCTGAATATAGATCAAAGGAGAGAATGCGAGCTCCGGTCCAACTGGCTGATGATAAACCAGAGACTCATCAACAGATCGGTCCGGTACACTGAGCCACTCCTCCACTGTGAGATCGCAATCACTTTCCACAAAACGCGTGCCACAGTCATTGCACTTTATATACGGACGTCCCGAATCGTGCCGCCTCAATCTGCCAGTGATCCATGAGATCTGGTCGAACACTGTGAACAATGGCCCTTTCACGTGCGTCACGGTCAAGTCACGTGCCGTCTCGGCCGAGTAAATATAAACCGCCTTTAGGTAATGAAGTTTCATGGCGAGATCTAAACCGGTAGGTTCATGGGTCATACCAGTCTCCGTCGGCCGAGACGCACTCACAGTCGACAACCGGAAACCATGGACCAGACCGCTTCTCTCTTCTTGAAGTCGACCCATTATGTGTATGAGATAAGAGATCAATAGCTATGTATGAGATATATAGGAAACATTATGTGTTATTTATTATGGTAACTTTTTCTAAAAATTTATTAATGTTTTGAGAACGTAACTCTCTCTCTCTCTCTCTCTTTCATTCTTGTTATAGAGATTGTGACTGAAAGTCACTCACGTTGTTATGTTTAATATTATAAAAGAGACAATGGGATTACGTCACGGGTAGGTGAACGTGACGCCATTCTTACTTGTTTTAGAAGTACATATATCCCACTAAAGGCATTGTGATATCTTTTATAACATATATACATATATATACTTTTTATGTATGACAAGGTATTGGTATTGGTATTGGTATTGGTATATATATATATGTGTGTGAAAAAATTGCTAAATTTCAGTTTTATACAAACTTGATATATATATGTACAACGTAAAAGTTATGGGATCTGATTGAGTGATGCATATGAATGTGATATATGTACCAAAGATAAATAACTAGAAAGATGAAAAATCATTGCCTAGCGATTTATATGAATGCAGAATGTTTTGTCTAAAGAAGAATATGAAATATAAACACTATACTACCAATAATTAAAACGAGATAAAAAAATGACAAAAATTCTCATGTCACTGCAGCAAATTAATCTTCTACGTATTAACACTTCGAATAAATCATATATAAAAGATTCTCATATTAATTCAGAGATAAGCATTACCCAATTGGTGATTAACGTCTGGCGAAATATTAAAGGGACGTCAAAAATATATAAATGAAAGTGATTTTAATCTCTTTGTCTAGTGACTCTAGTCTATAACTTAACTTTCAAATGGCATGCATCGTTATCAGGTTTCCATGTCTACTTTATAACAAAGAGATGCGTCACAAGTAAGTGAAGATGACCACATTCTTGTTTTTCTTTTATATATATATCATAATAAATTGTTTATAATGATATACCAACTGTTTCGGCAAATGTTAACTGGTTCATATAGAGGTAACTCTACAGAATAACAAGACCCACAAGATATCAAAAGATTTGGGTTCGTAACAAAAATTAGGTATGGAAAAATAATTTGAATCGAATGAACGGAATTAAAATTGAATCAAAAAACAGATTTTGGTTGATATTCAGTTATAAAAAACTAATCGAACGGATATTATTTTGGAAAATCATAATTATTGGTTATTAACTGAAGGCGATCCAAAAACCAAAATAATATATAAAAAAAACCGAATTATTTTCGGTTATTTTTGGTTATCCAAAAATATTTGGGATATTTCTGGTAATTTTTTTGTTATTTTCGGTTATTTTTTTTGGTTATTTTTAAGTTATTTTCGGTTATTTTCAGTTATTTTAGTTATTTAGGTTATTTTTGGTTATTTTCAATTTTTAAATTTAGTATCCGAACCGACTGAAATCAAACCGAAATATAAAGCTAACCAAATAAATTTTTAATCTTATCAACTGAAAAAATTGAAATCAAAAATAACTGACCGAAACAGAACCGAATATACGAATACCGAGACTTACCAAAAAGTCATACATCGTTTTAACAGATGCATATGAATTTAAGTAGATGTATTCGAGTGTGAAGGCTTCCTAAACATTTTGTTTTAGTAGGAAATGTTTAAAAGAAGTAAGAAAGGTTCTGATTTCTAAGCAACCTCTCAGAATCAGAAAAAGAGCAACCAATTTAATAAAGTGTAACTGTAAGCCAAACAAGTGTACGACATCCACATTAAATCAGTCACTTATATGACTTCCACATTTACTATAGTTCCACCTATAACCGTATGCTCCATTTAAGGATCCCTTTTATAATATATTTGTGTGTGATTTATAATTTTTGTAAGTTTATCTATCAAGGAGTCACTATCTGAAGTGCATTTCAAATACCATAGGAGTTTTAAATGATTTGATATTCGTATTTATATGCTGAAAATGAGAGTAATAATATGGAAAACTGTAATGAGTTTGACAATATCATTTAGCCAAAGAAAAGGTATTCAATATAGAAAATACGAAGTCCAAAAGAAAAAAACAATTATCTTATGTACTCTTCAGCTAGAGTTGAGTTTCATCCTCCCAAAAATGAAGTTCGATTCAAGAAGAAATCGGTTTAATAATCTTAAAGTCTCGTCGAAAAAAGAAATTTTCATTGTGTTCGAAAAACCAATGAGATCTTCAAAAAATCTGATCTCAACGGATATCGAAAATGGCTGTTAAAATTTTAGTATCTTTTCTGATTGTTTTTGGTGTTGGTTTTGGATTACTTAGAAATAAAGATACAAAATTTGATTACCGAGTTTCCACTTAAGATACCTCTCGGGTAGGATCTCTCTCCTACAAACTTCACTATAAATCTGATGAAACCTTTTACAATGAAGCAACTTTAGAGAAAATAGACTTAGAAAAATTACAATACAACCAAACCTGTTGTAAATCTCTCTCTTCTCTTTCTCCTCTCTCTCTCTTCTCTCTCTCCTCACGAGTTCTCTCTCTTAGAGCTCTCTCGACATTTTTCTTTTTGGTGCTACTGGAAAAGCTAATTTTATGATGTATTTATACTCGTTAAATATTCATTAGGGTTTACCTACATTTGGGTTCTCTCCTGACCCAAAAAAACTTGGAAGAAATGGGTCTTTTACCAACAATTCTCCACCTTCTTCTATTTCTTATTTGGGCCCACTGTTTTTCTTTGGCCAAACTTTTTTTTTCTTCCCACGAGCGCGTGAAGCCCACGCGCTGCCCCACGCGCCGCCACGTGCCACCATGCGCCGCCACGCACCTTCACTCGCCCACACGCGCCGCTCACGCGCCACCACGCATCTCCACGTGCCTCCACGCGCCGACCACGTGCCTCCATGTGCCTCCACGCGTGCTCACATGCCGCGCACGCATAACCACGCGCCGACACGCTCGCCCATGCGCCGCCGAGCTCCGGTGACTTTTCGGCAACGTTTTCCGGTGACATTTTTCCGGCGACTTTCCGACGAATTTTCCGTCCACTTTTCCGGCGAGCTCCACCTTAAGAGATGTTTCCTGGTGCTTTTCCCCTCGCACCCATCTTCACAAGTAACACTTGATTATATTTTCCTCCTCACTACTTAAATGGTATATCCGAAACTAACCTATTTCCGCTTGTCTTTGCGAGAATGAGACATTACAGTGATGTTACCTGGAAGGCCCTCTCCTTCTTTAGAGGCTCTTGAGAAATTCACAGCAAAGTTGTGAATTCAAATCAGATATGTCTTTGATAGCTAGGGTTTCTGGAACTTTGCTTAGCTGAATCTTAGGTAGAATCACACCGCTTTTAGCAACAATATTATAGAACATGTTAGTTCCTAATATCTGCAAAGTTTTATACAGAAAACTTAACTTGGCTTCCATGCTCAAACTCCCTTTTCCACTCTTGAATTTCTGTAATCCTTGTGAAACATTTTTCTTGTGAGTTTTAGCATCAATATCTACCACATTCTGTCCTGCTACAATTTCTCTGGAGATTTCATCAGAAAATTTTCCACCTTGAACAGTTGAACATGCCTTAAAACCATTCGGTGTAGGTCCTTGAATTAGATTCTCACTGAAAGTCACTTTCTTTGACTATCTATCCACTAATTCGACCTTGTGTGTAGTTATCTCCTTACTCAACTTCTTCGTTCCTGACCTGATCCCTGCTCTGTAAACTCTACCTTGAAGATAATACAACCCGTTGTTGAGTTTACCAGATATTACCTTCTTGCCGTCTTTATAAAACTGCAGGCCCAAATCATCTCCTTGATAACAACAACCTGATTTTTCCAACAACCAAAATGAAATCAAATTCCTACTCACCTCTAGCATGTATTTCACATCTTTGAGTATTACCATAGAGCCATCTGAGTTCTGAATTCCAATACTTCATGTTCCTTTGATGTTGTTATGAGTATTATATTAACCATCAGAACTTTACCTCCATTGATTTCTTTGAAATCAAACAAAACATCTTTGTTATGTGTGATGTGGTAGGAACTCCCTGAATCCATTACCCATTCTCTTGTGTCTTGAGTACTGGCTGTTAAGACCACTGGCTGAATAGGCTCTGCCATGTTAGCAAATTCTGCACGTTTCTTTCTCTGAGGACAATTTCTTTTCCAATGCCCTTCATCTCCACAAATGAAACATCCTTTGTTGTTGTTATCAGATTGTTGCTTTGACTTGCCTCTGCTCTTCGATTGGCCTCCATATGAGTTATCATTATCAAACCGGTTGTTCGACCTACCCCTTGATTCCACATACAAACCTACATCCTGAGAATTTGTTACTTTTCCACTTTCGATTAGCTCCCTTTCCTTAGACTTAGCTGCTGTTGTGACCTCATTCAACTTTAAAATATCTCTCCTATACTTTATAGTTTCATTGAGTTGATCATACATGTTAGACAGAGAATTTAGAAGTAGAATTGCTTGTACCTCTTCTGAAATTTCAACTCCTATGTTGTTGAGATCTGTCACCAGCCTTAGAAAGTCGTCTACATTGGTATCAATGTTTTTGGAGTCATCCATCTTGAAAGTGTAGAACCTCAACTGTAGGTAGATCTGATTTGGAAGAGATGTCTCCATGTATAATTTGTTTAGGGTAGACCACATGGCTGTCGCTGTCTCACACTTAGAGATTTTCCTGAACACCTAATTTTCCACGTTCAAAACAATCAGATCCTTAGGCTTTTCTAGTTTTTCAAACTTTACTGGATCAATCTGTGAACTGCCTTCTATGCCTCATTTTGCCTCTTCACCAGATTTACCTTTTGTAACCATTCGATCCTTGAGTAGCTTTTCATCTGTTATGATATCTTTCAACCCTAAAACCCCAAAGTGAGCCATCATTCTCACTTTCCATAGAAAAAAGTCTCTTAACCCATCAAACCTGTCAACCTCAATCCTTGAACTCATCATTAGGTCTTTAAATCTGTTGTGCTTCTAAATTTCCCAGCAACTCCAAAATTCCTGTTTTCCAACACACCCCTTGCAATAAACCTGGAAGCACTGATACCACTTGTTAGGATTTTAGGATCCTTTCTGATTGCCTTTGGTGTTGGTTTTGGATTGCTTAGAAATAAAGACACAAAATTTGATTACCGAGTTCCCACTTAAGTACCTCTCGGGTAGGATCTGTCTCCTCCAAACCTTCACTATAAATCTGATGAACCCTTTTACAATGAAGCAACTTTAGAGAAAATAGACTTAGAAAAATTACAATACAACCAAACATGTTGTAAATCTCTCTCTTCTCTCTATCCTCTCTCTCTCTTCTCTCTCTCCTCCCAAATTCTCTCTCTTAGAGCTCTCTGGGCATTTTTCTTCTGGTGCTATTGGAAAACCTAATTTTGTGATGTATTTATACTCGTTAAATACTCATTAGGGTTTACTTACCTTTGGGCTTTCTCCTGACCCAAAAAAACTTGGAAGAACTGGCCTTTTACCAACAAGGCGATGATCTTTTAGAGGAGGAGCATTAATGAGCATTAGTGACGAATATCTTTAGTATTTAATGAGTTAACACTATAAAAGAAAGTGACTGGTGCTATAAATGACACATTGAAAAACTAGTAGTTCGAGTGATTGTCATTTAATTGTTCGTCTAACTCTTGTAACATCGATTAATACAATACATTTTTATTATCTCATTTTCTTAATCGTTATCGAAGTGTTTAAGTTCTAACAGAAAAACCTAATTTCGACATCTTCTTCTAGTTTCATACGACATAGAGAAAACAAGGCTTTTCTGAAAATCATAATTTTGAAATTGTGGAGCTTGTTTCGTACATTTGATTTCGTTCAAGTACATCATAGGGGAATACAAAAATAATCAATGTATTTTAGTTAAGGTTGTGACTTGTGAACTGTTTCAGATTTGGTTGGCCCAAATATCTATTCACTTATCCAACCACTTTTCACGTACTGTAGCTTTGTGTGTTATGGTTCACATAAACTTATCGTCGAACATTTAATGGAAAAATATGGCAACTCAAGTTTTATTATGGTTGAGAAGCTAAAACAATCGAGCTTCATATAAATGGAACTATCCCAATGTATTCATATTTTATTGAATTTGTTTTTACTTAAGAAAAGAAAGAGTTCTATATTTTGTAAAGAATAACATTAATAAAACTATATAACAAGCTTTACATACTAATTATAAACATATTTGATACTTTATAAAGGTTTTAACTAAATAGGATTTGAACCAAGATGAGAATATGTTTTCCTTACATACGTCGTGTATTTCCTATCAATCATGTAGTTTAGAATTAAATGCAACATACTTTTATGTTATTATTTCAAAAGTAAATTAAAAAATAACAAATAAATTGTAAAATATTATTTGAAATGTCATTAATTATAAATAACAATTAAAAGAACAAATAATAAATATATAAAAAATGAAATAGTCAAACATATTATGAAAATTCAATATTTAAAATTAAATTGTAATTAATTCATATGAATGATTTTTTATCCGAAAAAAACAAATTAACTACAATACTATACCTAATCATTTAATAAATTTAAATCATTAAGTATCAATTTAAATATCAATTTGGGTACATATATTATGGATATTCTATGAAGCAAATTTTATAAACTTTTAATATTTCCAACTTGAAAAAATCTAACATAATAAATTTACAGTATTATGTATATTGGCTTAAACAATATTAATATCCAAAAAAATAAAAATATCTCTCAAAGTTAGTATTATATACCAATTTTGTTATCTACACTTAATAATTTCTATTATATATGATATAGTAGTAATATTTCACATAAAAATATAAATTAAAATAACCAAATTTTACATAGTCATAATTCATTTGCAAATAACACAAAATAATTAATTGCAAATTCAAACCATTCTTGTCAATTAATTTTCGGTTTGGGTAATTTGAATCTGAATTTATGTCAAAATCTATCTTATTCCAAAACAATGCATTTATAGTGATTTAACAATTTAAAAAATAATAATAAACTAAAAATTACTTTATAAATCATAAAAATAAAAATATAACAAAATATTATTGAAAAATAATTCCCTTCGTAGCATAGGTTAGTTTATATATTCTTTTAATACATAGATCACATATAATTGTTTGTTTATTATATCTGTACATATATTTATATTTATATGTATGCACCACTAGAGAATTTAATGTTACGAAATTTAATTATTTGTTAAAGTAAAAGGATTTATTGGCAAAATATTTTATATGGAAAATTGAAATATTTTGAATTTATTTAACATTTGTCTCAACTTTTAATAGAATTAAAAGACTATTATAAATACATTAATTATTTATATTGTTTTTATAGAAATCTCTTCTCTTTCACAAGAAAATTTTCCTTTATTTTCTATTGTCGTAGTCTTCACTTGAATGTGTCATTTATAGGTATATATTCTCGAATCAATCACACATTTACTCCAACTTGACCTTAGAATCATTATTGTGAATAAATGTGTTTGGTCGTTTTGACTTGAATATTTGTAGCTTCTCGAATCTCACAAGTTAACCAACTTCGTGATGAAATGGGCCATATCCAGAATGTGAGTTCCAAGCAAACAATTGTTATAGCAAAGGTTCCAAATAAATGATTTCAAAAACAATCAAGATTAAGTTCCTCATTCTTCTTAAGATCTTTTTACATAAGCTAAAAAAAAGCTATGATTGATACCTACATTGTTTCTATGGTATTTGAATAGGAAATCTCACATGTTTTACAAGAAAAAAGTTCCTTGATTTTATAATATCCTAGTCCTCATTTGATTGTATTAATGTCTCGTTTATAGCTATCTATTCTAGAATAAACTCACACATTTATTCCAATTTGATTATCTCTAATATATTATCTGACAAAGATTTTAAAACAATAATATATATTATTGCTATTAATTTTCTTAGAAAATTAATCTATTTTATTAAATTAATCAAAAATATTTTTAAATTTATAAAAAATAACTATTTTATTTATTTAATTTACATATATGAAATGATTTCAAATAAATATATAAATAGATTTACACTATTAAAATAATTACAATATATTCCGTTGTTATTAATTTGGTTATAAAATTAATATATTTTATTATGAAATTAATGACATATGTAATTTATTTAAATAATAGAACTATTTTTTGAATTCAATGACCTAATAATATATATAGTTAATAATATTTTTCATATATAAAAATATTTAAATACATGATAACAAAATAAATTAAATGATGTATTAATAGATAATTAATATATAAAATTTAAAATATTTATGTATTATTTATTGACTCATAAGTTGACCGGCTCCAGGAACGACAAATTGTACAAGAACAGAGACCATACCGCGATAGACATCCTGGAAAAAGCGCGAAGGGAAAGTGAGCTCTGATACTCAGCCACGATCTCAGTGCACCCAGAGATATGCTGGACGGTGGGGACCACAAGACCCCCTCACATCAACAATGATCAATCTCCAGTAGTCTGTTTCATTGACGACTCATGGAAAGAGGGAGAAACAACATCAAGAGTCGGTTGGATACTTAAGTTGAAGGATGGAACGAGCGACCTTCTGGGAATGAGGGGTATATATGGAGGATTATCTCTCCTTCACGTGGAGTTTTTAAGTCTGCGATGGGCAATGTCCAGCCTACACCGGATGGAGAGATATTGCGGAAGCTTTTATATGGATTTCACCGACTTAATCAGGTTAATACAAAATCTAAAGGAATGGCCAGTCTTCTCAACAGAGATAGAGGATTTCAACGCAATCCACCTGCAGTACCCTAATTTCTCTGTCACCTACCAACCAAGAGAGAACAACACACATGCGGACAGAATATCAAAAGGAGCACGGAAAAGAAACTCTATCTTTTCGTACATAAACATTGTAATACCATATTGGTTCGAATATACGTTAGGTATCTTTTGATTGGTAGACGATTGTAATGTTTATCGTAAAGTGATAAAAAAAAAAAATAAGTTGACCGGCTTCGTGATGAAATGGGCCGGATCATGAGTGAGTTTCCTGTTCTAGAAATGTAAATATGAAGTGCAAGCAAAAAACAATTGTTGTTTTCGAAGGTCTCAACAAATGTTTTTTTTTTAATGATTTTCAGTTAAGCTAAAACACTTAAAAAGATAGGTTTGTGCATCATGCTTTCATTTGTTTATTCAATCAGTTTGCATAAATATGTAAGAAAGATAAGATACCATTTTTTCCACCAAGTTCTTTCGAATACTAACGTGAAAAAATAACATGTTTTTTGTAATGAATTAAACCACATATGTACATTTATACTTACATATTATCGATATCGAGGAATCTTTTGTTCGACTAGATAGAATATAGTTATACAAATTTGTATATGTATATTGTACTTTTTGAAAAGGTAGAGAGTAGTTATAGTATTTGAATCAAAGAACCATACATTTTTCGGTTTAGGTTTTGGTTATGTCTGGTTCTTTGATTTAACTATTGTGACAATTTATTCGGTTTACGCTTTTGGAAAATTTGCCTACCAACAAAAAAAAAATCAGAAAAAGCATTGAGATCGAGACAAAGAGAGATGAGATTTCTTGTGATTCAGACAAACCAAAGATCTTTTTGAATAATTCCAAACATGTTTTCCTAAACTCATTGTAACCCAAAATTTCCAATAAAAAAAGGTTTACTAGTTCATAAATCTTTACCTTCAAAGTACCACACCACTACTCATCAAATTTTGACTATTTTTTCAATAGAAATATAAACTAAAGAATCATCTGATACGAAGCGTGAAAAGAGGGAAGATTACAGTACAAGAAAGAGAGAACTTCAATTTGATTGAATAATTCATTGATAAAAGCTTAAACTCGTAAGTGAGCTCAAGTTGGTTTTTACTTTTTATACAATATTCAAATAATTGAAATTCGACAGGTGTCTATTACGTCAGAAGTACATAACGATTGTGTTGATTTGGTGCCAACCAATCATCTTCAATTGTTGAAAACCGAAGCTGGTTTAAATCAAGTGGGTACGGTTTAGCTTAAATAGGACTGGTTAGTAAAATCTGTTGGTCTATTTCGGTTATCTTAAATTGTACCAGACTTACTCAGTATATAAGAGTAGTCTGCTAGGGTTTTCGGGATTATTCTCTTTGCGCAGTCGATGCTTCTTTCTCCTTCTTGTAGGTGTGCTCTCTCGGGTGTTTTCTTGCTGTTCTCTCGGGTTCTAAGGGAGATGGGGCAGATGCATGTGGTGAGAGAGGTGAGTTCGGTGAGAGTATGGTCGTAGGAGGTTATCAGGTTGTGGTATTCTCTTGTACTCTTGTATCTTTTGAACTCGGATTATAGTGGATTGCTTGTACCGTCAAGCCCAGACGTAGGGTCTCACATCGAGACCTGAACTGGTTAAATCGTCTCTCTTTTACGTTTATTATCGGTTTGATAATTGTTTACGATTTCGTAGTCTTGTTGTTTTTAGATCTTGAACTCTAACGGTTGTTCTTGAGTATTTGAGATCTGAGAAAGTGTTGCTAGAATCTTTACAAAGTGGTATCGGAGCTAAGGTGGAGTTAGCAGCATGTCAAATGCAAGAATCGAAGTTGATCGCTTTGACGGGAAAGGGGATTTCTCGTTATGGAAGCGACGGATGTTAGCTCATCTGAGTGTTCTTGGTTTGAAAGACACATTGGTTGATTTACCTCAAGCACCAGTAAGGGAGGTGGAAGAGACTGAAAGTGAGAAACAGAAACGTGTGGAGGAGGAGATTGCAAGATCTGAAAGATGTGAAAAGGCAATGAATCTGATATTTCTAAATGTCGGAGATCATGTGCTGAGGAAGTTGGATGCATGCACCACAGCCGCTTCTACATGGTCAACACTTGAAAGGTTGTATTTATCTAAGTCTTTACCTAATCGCATCTACCTTCAACATAAATTTTACACTTTCAAAATGGTTGAATCTCAATCAATTGATGAAAATATTGACGATTTTTTAAAGATAGTATCGGATTTAAACAGTGTCAATGTTTCTGTTTCAGAGGAGGTCCAGGCGATCTTGCTACTGAGCTCACTGCCCTCTCAATACAACCACTTGAAGGAGACATTGAAGTATGGTCGCGAGACCTTGTCTCTGGAAGAGGTTGTTGGAGCTGCAAGATCCAAGGAAATGGAATTAAAGGAAATGAATGGGTCTCAAAAGGGTGGTGAGGTTTATATAGTTAGGGGTAGGTCAGAGAAAAAGGAGGGTAATCCTAAGCGGGGAAAGAGTAGATCGAGGTCTAAGTCTGGATCTAGGGTAACTTGCTGGTATTGTAAGAAGGAGGGTCATATTAAGAAAGATTTTTTGCTAGGAAAAAGAAATATGAGAATGAGGATAGGGGAGAGGCTGTTGTAATGGTATAAAAAATCCAGGAAATAGATGCTCTTACTATTTCTGAACAGAACCCTCAAGAAAGATGGATCATAGATTCAGGGTGTTCTTATCATATGACGTTTAGGAGAGAATGGTTTGATGAGTTCTAGCTGATAATAGGTCAGTATCAGTTTTAGGAATTGGATCTATTAGAATCAATGCCAAAGGTGGAACCATTAAACAACTAATAAACGTCAGGTATGTTCCCTCACTTAAAAGAAACTTAATCTCAGTTAGTACTCTAGATGTACAGGGTTTCAGGAATGAAGGAGGAAATGGTAAGACTAAGTTTTACAAGAATGATAAGCTGGCACTTCAAGGTACGTTGTGTGGTAGTCTGTATCTTCTTGATGGTGAAACTGAATTACCCGTTGTAAATACTGTTGAAAATAAGGATGATACTACTTTATGGCATATTAGATTAGGTCATATGAGTATTAAAAACCTTAAGATTTTAGCTGGAAAAGGTCTATTGGATAGTAAGAAGATTAACAATCTTGAGTTCTGTGAGAGCTGTATAATGGGTAAGGCTAAGAGACTGAGTTTTAGTATTGGAAAACATAATACAGAGGAAGTCCTTAGATATGTTCATGCAGATTTATGGGGTTCTCAAAATGTTCATATGTCTCTATCTAGGAAACAATATTTTCTGTCAATCATAGATGATTATTCTAGAAAAGTCTGGGTGTATTTCTTGGCTACTAAAAGTGAAGCCTTTAGTAGGTTCCGTGAGTGGAAACTTTTAGTTGAAAACCAGGTAAATAAAAAGGTCAGATGCCTTAGGACAGATAATGGCTTAGAATTTTGTAATAAAGAATTTGATGACTTCTGTAAAAGTCATGGGATAGAGAGACATAGGACATGTGCCTATACTCCTCAGCAAAATGGAGTTGCTGAGCGTATGAATAGAACCATAATGGAGAAAGTTAGGTGTTTTCTTAATGAATCTGGTTTAGATGAGAGGTTCTGGGCTGAGGCTATTGCCACAGCTGTATACCTTATTAATAGATCTCCATCATCAGCAAATGATGAAAACGTACCAGAACAAATCTGGTTAGGAAAGGAACCTGGGTATTCACACTTAAGGAGATTTGGGTCTATTGTGTATGTTCATGTAGATCAAGGAAAATTGAAACCTAGAGCCTTGAAAGGTGTCTTCATAGGATACCCCCCGGGAATTAAGGGGTATAAAGTTTGGTTGATTGAGGATAAAAAATGTGTAATAAGTAGAAATGCTGTATTCACTGAAAATATCCGTTATAAAGATTATCTGCATGAGAAAGGTGTTGTTGTAGAAAACAGGAATGCAGGTACAAATTCAAGGACAGAGGTGGAACTCAAAGAATCTGAGATAAATCAACAAAATGAAGACTTACATAATGAGGAGGAGACGGAACCTCAAGGTGGAGAACCGGAGACAAACCCAGAGGACGAAGAGGAAATAGGAGAAGATCAAGATGATCTCGAAAACTACCTGCTAGCTAGAGATCGTGTGAGAAGAACAATTCATCAACCTTCCAGGTACACTGATGATAATCTGTTAGCTTTTGCTTTATCAGTAGCTGAAGATTTCAGGTCTGAAGATCCTAAAGATTTCAAAGAAGCTTATGCAAGCAGTAACTGGAATAAATGGAAAGAGGCCATGGACGATGAAATGCGTTCTCTTGATCAAAATCATACATGAGACTTGGTAAGAAAACCTGAAAATCAAAAAGTTATAGGTTGTAGATGGGTCTTGACTAGGAAACCAAGAATCCCGGGAGTTGAAAAGCCTAGGTTTAAAGCTAGGTTGGTAGCTAAAGGTTACTCTCAAAGGGAAGGTATTGATTATCAGGAGATATTTTCACCAGTTGTAAAGCATGTGTCAATAAGGATTTTGATGTCTCTAGTGGTTAATCTGGATTTAGAATTAGAACAATTAGATGTAAAAACGGCGTTTTTACATGGTAACATTGAGGAAGAGATCTTTATGAGTCAGCCGGAAGGGTATGAGGTAAAAGGAAAGGAGGATTATGTATGTCACCTTAGAAAATCCCTATATGGCTTGAAACAAGCTCCTAGACAGTGGAACAAGTGCTTTGATCGGTTTATGATTAAGCATGGTTTTGTGAAGAGCAATTTTGATCATTGTGTATACATTAAGGAGTTTAGGAAAGGAGAGTTCATCTACCTGTTTCTCTATGTAGATGATATGTTAATTGCATCTAGGAGTAGAGTTGAAATTAAGAAGATCAAAGAATTATTAAAAGGTGAGTTTGAGATGAAGGATCTCGGGTCAGCTAAAAGAATTTTAGGTATAGACATAGAGAGAGATCGTGAAGGTGGAGTTTTTATATTTTCTCAGACAGCTTACAGTAAGAAAATTCTGAGGATATTCAATATGGAAGATGCTAAATCAGTATCAACTCCAATTGGTGCTCATTTTAAACTTGCTTCAATTCGGGATGATGAAGAAGGAGCTAGGGATGTTCCTTGTTGTAATGCAGTAGGTAGCATTATGTATCTCATGATAGGAACGAGACCGGATGTAGCTTATGCAATAGGTCTTGTTAGTCGGTTTATGAGCAATCCTGGATTGCTTCATTGGAAAACAGTTCAATGGATCCTAAGATATATTAAAGGAACTCAGGAGAAAGGATTGGTCTTTACAAAGACCTCAAACATTAGAATAGAAGGATATTCTGATTCAGATTATGCAGCAGATTTAGATAGAAGAAGGTCTATAACTGGATATGTCTTCACGGTTGGTGGGAATACAGTTAGCTGGAAATCTAATTTGCAGCATGTGGTTGCTTTATCAACAACCGAGGCTGAGTATATGGCTTTAGGAGAAGCTGTCAAAGAAGGAATTTGGCTGAAGGGTCTGGTGGAAGAGTTGGGTTTTAAACAGTTAGCTGTGACAGTTTGGTGTGACTCGCAAAGTGCAATTTGTCTTGGAAAGAATAATACTTTTCATGAGAGGACAAAACACATAGCTGTGAAATATCACTTTATAAGGGATATTATTCAGGAAGGAATTGTTCAGATTCAGAAAATTCCAACAGCAAGAAATCCAGCAGATATGCTTACAAAGGTAATTCCGGTATTAAAGTTTGAGCAGGCATTAGCTCTGCTCAGGGTGACCAGGTGAAAGTAGCATGGTCATGCTTGATGGTACAATGAGCAAAGGAGCCATTGTTGAGAGGAAGGTGAAGATGCTGATTGTCAAGGTGGAGATTGTTGATTTGGTGCCAACCAATCATCTTCAATTGTTGAAAACCGAAGCTGGTTTAAATCAAATGGGTACGGTTTAGCTTAAATAGGACTGGTTAGTAAAATCAGTTGGTCTATTTCGGTTATCTTAAATTGTACCAGACTTACTCAGTATATAAGAGTAGTCTGCTAGGGTTTTCGGGATTATTCTCTTTGCGCAGTCGATGATTCTTTCTCCTTCTTGTGGGTGTGCTCTCTCGGGTGTTTTCTTGCTGTTCTCTCGGGTTCTAAGGGAGATGGGGCAGATGCATGTGGTGAGAGAGGTGAGTTCGGTGAGAGTATGGTCGTAGGAGGTTATCAGGTTGTGGTATTCTCTTGTACTCTTGTATCTTTTGAACTCGGATTATAGTGGATTGCTTGTACCGTCAAGCCCAGACGTAGGGTCTCACATCGAGACCTGAACTGGTTAAATCGTCTCTCTTTTACGTTTATTATCAGTTTGATAATTATTTACGATTTCGTAATCTTGCAGTTTTTATATCTTGAACTCTAACGGTTGTTCTTGAGTATTTGAGATCGGAGAAAGTGTTGCTAGAATCTTTACAGATTGTAGGCAGGCAAAGCGGTTGTTTGAGAACGAGAGCATCTTCCTACATGTTTCTCCTTTAGCAATTTGTACTCTGCAAATTTTGGAGTCATTTCTCATTAGTTGTAATGCTGAACTTGTCACAGGTTTTTGGTACGATTTTCTCTGTGGGAGCTTCTTGGGAGTTGGGCCTGCGCAGGCTTGTGTTGATGGGTATGAGGCCCACTGTATTTTGTTGTTCTGCGTATTGAGGCAGAAGGTCGACTTCATGCTCTATTTTTGCACAAGGTGAAGATGCATTGATATATAGAATAGAAAAACTAAACGAGAGAAGATAAAATCCAAATTTTTTAGTGTTTTGAAATTTTCAAAAATTCATTTCTAAAAGCTAAAACTTTAAATAAAAAAATAAATAATATGTTTAAAATATTAAATGTCTATTTTACAGCAACAGTTTAGAGTAAAAATCTCAACTAATCAACTCCTAACGATTTAAGGTACTACTGTAAAGAGAAAAAATTAATTGTAAAAATAAATAAGAAGAAATGCCGCTAATGACTCCATTAAGTCATCGATCTGCTAAGGCATGCATCTTTAAAAGAGAATATTTCAATATCTCCGAACCTTATATTATCGATTTATGAATACAAAAAATAAAAGCTAAAGTTTGTAGACCGAAAACAAAACATAAAAGAAAAAGAGGATAACGATAACAAAAAATGGTTTATTGGATTTCAATTAATAAAAATACAAACACTTGGTTATTAAAATAGTATATTTTAAATTTTTATTTGATTAGTTTAAATTTGTAATAATAATATAAATACATTTAAAATAAAAGAAAATAAATGCAAGAGATTAAAAAAAATGATAAAATAGTACAGTACCGTTGGTAATGGTATCACATGTTTCATTCATTGATTACAAATATCCAACGGCTAAGATCTGCTCTCTAAACACATTTCCAGCCAGATCATTAACCCATCGTTTGTTACAGAAGAAATCCCATATTTCCAATCATACCCCTCGTTTTCTTTTTTTTCCTCTCACTTCTAACCCCTTGTCCTAATATATTGTAACATACAGCTGTAACAATTTAATTCCACACTTTGATCCTCCTAAACGGGGCTACCACAAAAACATTTAATATTTTTTTGTCACATTTTAAAATAAAAACAGAAAAATACAGAAATAAAATGATTTTTCTTTTGTAAAAAAAAAAAAAGAACAAGCATGTGATGATGAGAAGAGATTATTAAGCGGAATCTTCGGCGTGAGAGTTTTCCTTTTTTACCCTCGGCTTTATCCCGTAATAACCAACGTACCACTTGACGAACTTCCTCAACCCGGCCGCGAGATCCGTGGTTGGTTTGTATCCGAAATCACTATACGCTAAGCTCACATTAGCGTGCGTGTACGGTACGTCACCGTTTCTTGGCATTTTGATCAGATGCTTTTTCGCTTTCGTCCCCAACAATCCTTCCAAAATCGAAACTAACCTCCCCACTGGTACCGGAGACGTGTTCCCGAGATTGTATACACGTAACTGAGCTGGTCCTCGCTTCTTTCCTCCGCTTCCCGTGCTTTTCTCAGCCGTATCTAACGCACCGACACACCCTTTAACGATGTCGTCGATGTAGGTGAAGTCACGCGCTACTTCTTGATTGTCCTGAGTCCTGTAAATGTCGATTGATTTCCCGTGGAGTATGTCTTTAGTGAAGAAGAAGTAAGCCATGTCTGGTCTTCCCCAAGGACCGTACACAGTGAAGAATCTAAGTCCGGTTAAAGAAAGACCGTAGATATGATTGTAAGTGTGGGCTATCTCCTCTCCGGCTTTCTTCGTTGCGGCGTAGAGACTCGCCGGTTGATCCGTTCTGTGTTCTTCGGAGAAGGGATTCTCGGTGTTGAGACCGTAAACGGAACTAGAGGAAGCCCAGACAATCGCAGGCTGAGGATTGGCTGCTTTAGCGACTTCGAGGAGGTTAACGAATCCAGCGATGTTGGAGCTAATGTAAGATTGAGGGTTTTTCATTGCGTAACGAACTCCGGCTTGAGCGGCTAAGTGAAGGACGTGAGTGAAAGGAACGACATCGAAGAGTTTACGCAAGAGAGGACCGTCGTTGAGGTCGCCTTCTACGATGAACACTTGTTGCTTCTCTAAAAGCTGTTGTCTTGCTCTTTTGAGCGATGGATCGTAGTAATCGTTGAAGTTGTCCAATCCTAAAACTCCGTCACCGCGTTTTCTTAACGCCATTGCGCAGTGTGATCCGACGAATCCGGCGGCTCCCGTGACGAGAACGGAGAGACCATGAGGTCGTTTCGCGGTCGAGGACTGTCTCACGCGCTTCTCCCAAGCGGCTCCTTCGCCAAGAGAGGATGAAGAGAAGATCCCAGTGGATAAGAAGCTACGACGGTGTAGATGGTGTGCCGCGACGGCGCGGCTGTCGGAGAGTGGAGGGTAGTTGATTGCGAAGAGGAGGACAAGGACGAGAGCGACAAGGAGGGTTGCTCTGAAAAGGACTTTAGAAGAAGCATTGAGAACTTTTGTGCTGTGAATCTTCCGGAGGTAACTATTGTACCTCTCCAGCTTCACCGTCTTGCTTGTATCCACAGTCGCCGACAAGGGCATTTTCGTCTTTTGAATAGAAACTCTCACTGATTTAGATTTGTCTTCTTTCTTCTCTTTCGATCGAAGAGGCTCGATAAAAAAAAGCAATTAACAAAATAATATTTTTTTCTGTAATGGGATTTTGAGAATGTTTGAGAGAGGTTTCTCTTTAAGAGCCCTGAAAACCAAGTGAAGGAGCGATCTGATGAATATAAAGAGAATGAGAGAACACTTTTTTCCCTAACAAAAGATGTATAATACTAAATCAACGAGTTTAACTTAACTTCTAAAATATTGTAAAAATAGCAAAAAGTACTATTGTATTTTACCCAAAAAACAAAACAAAAATGTTGTAATTGTGATAGTGATGGTTATGTGTGTGTTTTTTTAACACAAGAGTGATTTTACACGAGATATAAGAAGGATATGCAAGTAAGGCATATGCCACATTGGAATTTGAAGAGATTTAGATTGTTCTCCATTAGTCTACAAAATGAGAAACTTCTTACAGAGATTACTTTTGCTATCTTTAAAAAGTCTTTTGAGGTTTTTTACTTATTTTTATTTTTATAGTCAAGATATGTTTATTAACTATGAAGTTTTTTTTTCAAAACTACTAGATATTAAAGTTTGTCGTTTCTTTATATTTAGTGATAATTATGTTACGATTAATAGAAAGTTTTGCAAATTGTGGTCAATCAAATTCTCATTACATATACATATACTTACAATTATAAATGTGGAAATTTAATTTTAAGAGATATATTGATATATAAGCATGATTATTTAACTGAAATTAATAAAAAAAAACAAAATGTGAAATTTAGTGAAATGAGTTAAAGATTTTTTTTGTATTCCCCAAAAAGGAATTACAAGGACATATTTAGATTTTATTTCAAATTTCATGATATCAGATAATACTTTTTATTATAAATGTCATCTCAATTTTTCACACATTAAATAAACTAGATTTATACCCACGCCGAGAAAAAATATTCGTAAATTATTGTTTATTAATAAATATAAATAAGATATTTAAATAATTTTTAATCTTATTTAAAATTATTTTTTAATATTAATTTTTGTATATGTAAATTTAGAAAATAAAAATACTTCTTTTTTATAAATTTATTTGGTTAGATTAATAAATATATTATTTCTCTAATCAAATTAATAACAAAATAACATATATTATAATTATTTTAGTAATTTAAATTTATTTATATATTTATTTTAAAATTAATATGGTGATGACACGTAACAAGTTAATTTCTTAAAATGTTTTTTAAATAATATATTAAGAATAATTAAATTTTCTGTTATATTCTTTATTAATAGAATATTTAATGATATTTCACTTATTAATAAACTAAAAAGTAAGTAGAAAAGAAAAAAACTTATTTAAAATCTATATTAATAAAACATCACTTAAAATAAATAAAATTTAAGATTTAAAATGATTCATATTATAACATAGAGAGTATTGATCAATCATAGACTAAGTGTATTACTTAATAGATGTGAAAAACAAGTTAAGATATAATAAAAAAAAAACATGAACTAATTAACTTGTTTTAATAAATAAAAGAGCAATGAATGTTTTATCACTAAATAGTAGTAAAATGTGCACAATTTAATATTGTAAATTTTAAAGAATAATAATATAAGAAAGTATGGACACTCGTTGTCAAAGTATATAACCAAATGATTCATATAATTAAGGAATTTAAAAACAATGGTTAAGAAAGAAGACAACCCCACTTCGGTTTGTCTTGTGGTGTTAGGAATTTGACAGCAGAGTGCCTAATATGACTCCATCCACACGTTCTTATGTGTGAACAATTTGACTTTAATTGCTGTGCTGACTTATGTGTAAAATATTTATAGTAGACAAGTTGAAAACTATTGTTAGAGATCTGATCAGTTATCTCACCATACCATGACTTATCTAATTATGGCTAGTTTTATTTATACGTTTGACTACAAGAAAACAAATATATAAACTTTCTTACTGGTTTTAAACTTAATAATTTGGTAGAATATCGACAGATTTTTTTTAACGAAATCAAATTCTGTAAAATACTGATATACCTTTTTATAGTGGAATTCTAGATTTGTAATTCTACAAAAAAAATTGGTGAGAAAATGACATTTTTCACCAATTAAGTTTTTTTGGTGAGACTTTATAAATTGTAACTAGATATATAAACAAGAAAATCATTTTTTAAAGATATTGGATCTAGTTTGACAAGTTCAGAAAATAAAATACAATATGAATGGTATTATTAACGTTTGAGAAAACGGCAAAAAGTGAATAAGCTACAAATCATGATCTAAAAGTAAAAAATAATTTATAAGTGGAATTTATTGGTTGTACATTTTAATATATTTGGAAATTTACATCAAATTAAATATGATTTGTTCTATGATTTTAAAATCTATATTCAAATCATGTGCTATTGGTTATATATTGGTTTACACGTAGTAATTCAAGTCATTGTTATTTAATCCAACAGATTTGTTTACGGATTTAATTTAACAATAAATTTTAATTGATTTAGAAATATTTCCATTAAAAATATATAAAAATCCGAATAAATACAAATCATAATCAAAATTCACAGAAATCAATAATTTTTACGAATATTTGTAAATCTTATATGAATTTCTAAATTAATTAAAATACATAAACGAATAACACTCTTTAAGTTTCATATATAATTACATCTCGTGTGAACATATACAATTTCAACTATATAAAACTTTTACATGTGAACATATAGAAGATAAAATAAGACTGAAAAAAAAAGAAAATAGTGTATTTACAAGTTGGAAAAAACGTTATGTCAAATTTCAAAATCAGAAGAAAAGTTTGGGCATGTAAGAATGGACAAACATGTGATTTCTTACTTAATTATAATCATATCATTACTTTAAAATGTCTAATTCAAAACTTCATTCATTGGATGCGATATTGCATGGGGCCTCGTTATAATATTTATTATATTCTTTAATTTATTTTTTCGTTTTGGTTTGGTGATATTCTCTTTAATTACGATACACACTACTTGCTGATAAATTAGAGAGAAAGTCTTTATAAAAATACAGCAAAAGGAAGAAAAATAAATTGTCGAGGAGACAGAATTGTAAGATGCAGATTTTAAAAACATACTATCTCTCGGTATTGTTAAGTAAGATAATTTAATTAAAACTGACTTCGATTTGCATTGGTCTCTAAAAGTGAGAGCCCAATTGCCTTCGTCGACGATTCACCATGTTCTTCATTTATTGCAAAAGCTCGTGATAATTAGTTTTTTTTTCAGAGGACAAACATAACAATAAAGTATTTTATTACATCACTTGATTTGTTATGATAGTTTAGTTGATGTTCGAGATCGGTATGTATTTTACAATTTTGTAATAATTAGTGGATGCAAAGGTATGTCACCGACCAGAATTATGTATTCTCCAAAATCAACTTAATTCTACTTTATATTAACTACACAAATGTAATTTTTTTTCACTGTGTTATAAGTATTACAATCGTTTATCAATCAAAAAATACGTGTCGTATCTTCGAACCACTATAGTATTGATGTACTTATATGAGAAAATATTGCATTTCTCGTTCTTGCGCCTCTGGCCAAACTGTCCGCATGTGTATTATTCTCCCTAGGTTAATGCGTGAGGGACAATTCTTGGTTGAATTCCTCTATCTCCGTTGAGAAAACGGGCCATCTACTTGGATGTTGAATTAATTGGATGAGCTCTGTGGAATCTGTGTAGAATCGTACGCAATATCTCTGCATTTTATGCAGACTTTGCATTGCCCAGCGGAGGCCTAGGAACTCTATGTGCAATGGAGATATTTCTCTATTTTTTCCCCTCATTCCAAGTACATCGCTTGTTCCATCCTTAAGTTTTAGGATACATCCGATTCTTGAGGTTAGCTCCCCTTCTTTCCATGATCTGTCGATGAAGCATGCAAAGGAAGATGTGTCGTTATCTGTGTGTTTAGTTCCCTCAACCTCCATGGGGAGGTCCTTCGCCTGGCTATTGGCTTCCATGGATGCAAACCATAGGTTGCTCTCCCTTCGCGCCTTGTCCAGTATGTCTATTGTAGAGCGATCTATGTTTTTGTATAATTTTTCATTCCTCGCTTTCCAGATGTACCATAGAATCCATGGGAAGCTTCTCGAATCATGATCCTTCTTTGCTCCATCTAAGATTCTCCATAATAGGTAATATAGATTTCCAAAGAGGTTAGTAAGTGGGAAGTTGGATGGTGCTGAGGGGATATGAGATAGCGCCATGTTTGGCGAGTCGGAGGGCATAAGAATAAGGAATTATTAATGCACTCTAGTTCATGCTCGCATCTATCACAACCGAGTTCTGTTTGGATATGCCGGTAGTACAGTTGGCCGTAAGTGGCTACTGCCCCCAATAGTGATTGCCATAGAAAATGCTGGATTTTCCGTGGAGCTTTTACTTTCCATATAGCATGTTTCAGCGGAATGAGTGATGGTTGCTGTATAACGGAGGTCAGTCTAGAGTTTCCCCATTTTTGTAGTATCTTATAGCCCGATTTGACTGAGTACTCCCCCTCTTTTGTGTCCAGGGATCTGTCCAAATGTCATCATCGGGAGAATTCCCCATTATCTTCCAGTGCCTCTTCTTACTAAATCTATAGCCGACCACACACTCCACCATCCGTAGGATGGCCGATATGGTTTGTGTGCCTGGAAGACCTGCATATCCTTGTAGTATTTTCTTTTCATCACATTAGCTACTAGTGAGCTAGGTGATGTTTCCAACCGCCATAGTTGTTTAGCGAGTAGCGCCTTATTGAAAAACTCGAAATTATGAAATCCTATACAGCCTTCTAATTTGGGTAGACATAGATTTTTCCATGGTAGCCAGTGGGTCCCCTTCCCGTAGGCCCTTGATTTCCACCAGAAATTGCTAATTGCACTGGTCAACTTTTTGCATAATGATTTGGGGAACAGAAAGCATGACATCGCATAGGTGGGTATAACCATTGCCACTGCTTTGATCATCACCTCCTTTCCCCCTCTAGATAATAGCTTCGCTGACCAGCCGTTAATTCTTTGCTGGATTCGATCTTGTATGTATGCAAATATCTGTGGTTTTGACCATTTTAGATTTTCTGGTATTCCAAGGTACCTCCCTACTCCCCCAATTCTATGGATTCGTAATCTCTCTTTGATTTCGGTTTGGGTATTGATTGGTACTTTTTTTTCGAAAACAATCGTTGATTTTTCGTAGTTGATTTCCTGTCCAGAGGCCTTACAGTAGCCATCCAGAATGCTTACGACTGCTTCACACTGGGCAATCGAGGCGGTTGTCATCTGCGAAGAGTAAATGTGAGATCGGAGGGCTTGCTTGCACCACCCGAATGCCTATGATACTCTTTGATGCCTCAATAGCGTTTAAGTTGGCGATTAACGCCTCCGTGCAGAGGATGAATAGATATGTAGATAATGGGTCTCCCTAACAGAGTCCCTATTGGGGGTGTATGCACCCTTTTGGGGTCCCATTGATTATGACCTGATACTTGACTATGGTAACGCATTGCATGATCCAGTATATCCATCATTCAGAAAAACCCAGCTTCTCCATTAGGGCTGCTAAGAAATGCCACTCCACTATGTCATATGTTTTACTCATGTCAGTCTTGATCGCTAAGTATCCAGTTTGGCAATTTGACTTTGATTGTAGAGCATGGGAAATCTCCTGTGCGATAAGAATGTTATCGGAAATCGCACGTCCTGCTACGAAAGTTGATTGTGTTTCTGATATCAGGGATGGCATGATTTCCTTTAGTCGTTGGCACATGACTTTTGAAATGATCTTATAACTTACGTTACATAAGCTAATAGGTCTGAACTCCGTCATATGTCTTGGTTTATCTTTCTTGGGGATAAGGCAGATGTTGGTCTCATTCAGAGCTGGGTCCAACCTTCCGCTTTCCATGAAATTTCTCACTAGGTTAACCAAGTGATCGCCAACGATATTCCAAAATCTTTGATAAAATAAGGCAGTCATTCTGTCATGTCCGGGCGCCTTCTTTGGGTGCATCGAGAATAGGGCTACCCGTACTTCTTCCTTCGTTATTTTACTCTCCAGTTGGGAGTTCATCTCCGGACTGATCTTCTAGGCTATAGGAGCTAGTGAAGAGTTAATGGCAGTGGCTTCTGACGATGTGAAGAGGTCTTTAAAATACTCCGTTGCTACCTTTTCCACCTTTGTTTCTCTTTCCACCCAAATCCCATTTCTGTCTGTGAGTCCTAGTATTCGATTTCTTGCACGACATTGTTGGTTGATGCATGGAAAAATTTTGTATTTTGATCTCCTTCTTTCAGCCATAGGGCCCTACTTTTTAGTCGCCAGAAGACTTCTTCTTCGTGTAAGGCTTTTCTTAGCATCATTTTTAACTCAAAAACTTCTTTTGCGGACGTCGTGTCCGATGATTGAGCCTCCTCCAGCTTCTCCTTTAGGTCGTTGCATTTTCTTCCTGAGTTAAGGTTCTCTCTGCGTCTCCATCGGGAGATCGTTGAGTGGCATTCAGCAATGCGATCCTTGATCCGGATGTTGAGTGTATTGTTGTCTTGGAGCCACCATGTCTTGAAAATTGCCTCAAAATCTTTATTTTCTAGCCATCTCTTATCAAACCGGAATCTTGGAATTCTCCTCCCCACTCTGTGGGCGATGTGAATCCAGATTGGGCGGTGGTCAGATCCATAAAACCGAAGGTAGTTGACCTTGGTTTGCGAGAAGGCATTGTGCCAGACTTCATTCCCCATTGCTCTATCTTGGCGGCATCGGATTATCGATCCGTTTCTTCTGCAAAACCAAGATAAGCTATTCCTAGTGAAGGGGAAGTCGGCCATTCCGTAGTTTCCCTGCATTGTTTTGAAATCTTGAAAGCTTCTTTCCGGGCGTATTCTTTCTCCCGATTTCTTGTGGTTTCCATTAATTTCGTTGAAATCACCAGTCATCAACCATGGTCCCATTCTACTAATGCCTATACGCACAAGTTTTTCCCAGACATTGTTTCTTAAGTTTGCAACATGATCACCATAAACGAAAGATATAAAAACTTTATTATCATCAATTGTAGCTATTATATCGATGATATTTTTATTTAAAAAAAGTACTTTAACATTAAACTCGGCTAGAGCCATCAGGGTCAAACCCCCACTAAGGCCTGACGGGTCTACCGTAAACAAAAAATCATATCCTAAATGAGGTTGCATATCCTAGATGAAGCTCCTACTTTGTTTTGTTTCCATCAAGAACAATAACCCCGGGAACAACGATTTTCGTAGTTCTCGTAAACGCCGAACTGCCAAGAATCTACCTGCTCTTTGGCAGCTCCAACTAAGGATCATCAGGCCCCCTCTAGTGGTCTCTCCTTGACCACCGGATCCTTTGGGCCCTCAAAATTCTCTTTTCTTGTAGGTACCGCCTCTGAGGTTGACGAAACCTTATCCTTTTCTTTAAGTGGTGCACACTTTTTAAACGATTTGGGATCTCCGAAGTACATGATGGAATTTTTCCTCACTTTTGTTGCTCGGAAGGGACTTCTCCCAATTTTCTTCTTGACTTGGAGCGCTTTGGATATTCTATCGTTCAGTCTGGTGCTAGCCGCTCTTCCTCCTCGGTTGGGTCCATCCGCCAAGATATCCCGTATAGGTGAGATGATCTCCCTTAGATTGAGCTCATCTCTTTTTTCCACCTGAAATTGAGGTAAAACAACATTCTCTGTTAGAGTGATAGAAGGATTAGTTAAGGAGGATCCCCTTAATATTCTCTTATTTGCTTCACGGGCCTCTTCTTCAGTGTCCTTGTACCAGGAAGGCCTTTTTTCCCCCATAGGGCGTTTTTGTGCTATCTCATCCACGGGTCTCTCAATTCTCTCCAGCACTGGTTTTTTGGTTCGGTTCGCATCTTCCCTGAGTGGTTCATCAAACCTGAGTGCTCTCCTTGCTGAGGAGTTCCTTGGCTTTTTTCCCGGATGGGGAACCGGTTCTTTTCCCTTGCCCTTCTTGTCCCCATTCCTCCCCCTATCATTTTCGTTCCTTCTTGGCATGGGTTCTTCTCCCTTCCTCCTTGGTGGTGGGGGTGGTAGTGGGGCCCGTTATGGTTGGGGTTCCACCTTCTTAGAAGGGCAGTGCCTTTCATCATGGGTAATGTGGTGACATCGTTCACAGAATTTGATTAGCTTTTCATTATCGAATGTCACTGTGACTACGTCACTGTTTGCGAATTCCAAATCTCTTACAAATACCAAAGGTTCATCCGCGTTTATGGAAACCCTTATTTTGGCCTCATCCACGTTGTAGTGTAGCAATTCACCCATAGCCTCGCTGATATCCACAATTGTTTCCTCGGCCCAGTAATGTGTTGGGATTCCAACAATCCTTACCTAGAATAGGATTGTTGAAGGGATGTCAGATTTGACACTCGGTACCCATCTTTCCAAGGTGGTCATCCATCGGTCAAAATGGTATGGCCTTTTCTCCAGGACTACCAGGATATCGGTTTCTGAGCTGAACCGAAACATGAACCGCCCATGACTTAGTTCATGTCCTTGGACACGGCCCTCACAGTTCCAAGTAGAGGGAAGCAGGGTCATAAATGTGTGGACCCCTATGTCCCTGCATGGGCATGTTGAGTACCCGACCCATGAGGGTGGCTTCAAAACGTTTCAAAACCGCAGAGTTATCAAAGGCTCTGATTTTGATTGGGGCCGGTTTTTTTATTTTTCCACAGTTTTTTGCAACCAAGTATCTAGAGATTGTCATGGTGCCGGTTTGGTTTTGAAATAACCAGATTTTCTTGTCAAACCAAGAGGGGTTAATTGGACCGATTCGGTTTGGGATTAAATCGATTATTTGTGAATTTACGCTAAACCGGGTTTGGTTTAGCGATTACTGGTTTGCTCGGTACGCGATGTTACACGAACACCGAGAACGATATGTGCGCCGGTGTGTTATTCCGACGAAGATAGCGAGATTTCCGTCGCAGAACGTCTCTCGCACCACCGGCAATCGGTTTACCGTGATGCGATTCCGACGATTTGGGTTGTGGTACGATGCCGGATCCCAATTTCGAGGTTGGAAAATCGAGGAGCCGATTTGCGAAGGTGCCGGAAAATATGGAGAGGAGAGATTTGTTGATGATTTAGGCGATTTCCGGATGGGAGGGGAACGATTTCGTGAATCCCTATTTATAGGGTCTGTGTCGCGAGTCCGGTGCCCTTCATCACGAGCTCGGAGTTGATATCGCCGTGACAGACTTCTCTTTCCCGATTTGGCTATCGCGGATCTAATCACCATTAGTGCGATGGAGATTAGGAAAGATGGCGTAGATTGCGGCATCTCAAGATCCATTCATTCCGCCAAATCTTCCTCAGGATCTTCGATGTTCCATAATCAGCACCTCCGATGTCCTTCTCCGTCTTCTCGCACTGCATCGAGCCTCTCCGAACGGCGGCGTGGGCTCAGGATCCGTTACGGGTTTCAAATTTTAAAACCGTAACAACCCATTGCGAGAGAGAAAAAATTTCTTACTACACAAATGTAATTTGAAAGGCTAAAATATTAAAAATAATTCTCTAAAATAATACACTCATAAATATTTTTTCCAAAAGTAACAATCTTAATTTAAATTTTTAATAATACTATAAATTTAATATTAAAATATTAAAATTTATTTTTAATAAATAAAATTTAAACCTTAAATTATAACAAAATTTAAATATAATATTTTAAATTTATATATAATTTATTTAAATTAAGTAAATATTTTTATTTAATTATTTATGCTATTTAAAAAAAATATTTTAGAAAATTACTCAAATATTAATCTTATATGGATTTGTAACGTATTTCTATGCAAATTATTTATGATATTTTTAATTTTTTTATTTTAAAAAATTACTCAAATATTAATCTTATATGAATTTGTAACGTATTTCTATGCAAATTATTTCCAACATTAACAGAAAATCGGTTATTTAGGACATGTTTTTTACCCTTTTAGAAATGACATTGCTACTTAACTTACACTTAGCTTTTCATTTACTTAATCCAAATTGGGAGATTTAGTGAAACAGTGCGAAAGTGATAATTTTGGTTCGTAAAAATAATTAAAAAAAAAGTGTCGGTGGTTTGAACAATAATTTAAGAATTAAAATGGAAATTAATTACCAAAAATATGAAAGCGAATTGGTAACTGAGTCGCCTATCTTTGTCCATATGAAGGCTTTTTAGTTGAAAACGGAATTCTTTGTCGGTACGGTTATACACGGAATGATTTGGATTGTTTTTTTTTTTTATATATAGAATATTGAATTTTAAATTTACCAAAACTTTTGTGTATTTGGTAAAAAGCCAATTAACCTATTATTTCGGGTCTGAATTTCCGGTATAACAAATTATGCTGAAAATGATAAGAGTCTAAAAACAAATTGTTAGTCTAGTAGACAATTATGTTGTATTTTTCCAAAATTCCTATGCGTAAAATAGCAAATAGGCGATAAATACTCGAAAAGTGAAATATTATTATAAACCTATTAGTTCATTTCCAAATTTTTCGAATAACAATAAATACAATTACAAATATATTTTTATTCAAAATCAATAGAAAATATTTTATCCCGAATTTTTAAATCTAATTTGATCATTAGTTTTAACACAAACTAGATTTAGAACCCGTGAAAAATATTCATATATTATAATTAGTTATTTATTTAATAAATATAAATTACATATATATAATTTATTTTTTATTTAAATTATTTTTTTAAAATTAATATTGATTATATAAATAAAATATAAAATGAAATAAGATTATATAAATGAATATAAATATTCTATTTTGGGTAAATAATATTATAAAATAGGCAACAAAAATGTGATAAATATTTATTTAATCTAAAATTTTATTTTATATTTTATTTGATTAATTTTTTAAAATTTTTAATAATTTATTTTATATTGTATTTTTTACGTCGTAATGTTGAAAATTTACATTTAATATATTATTAAATATTTATCTAATAATATTTTGTAAATATTGTAATAAACTATATTTTATAAAATATTTATTTTAAATATTCTTATTGTGTCAAACATCCATATAACATAGTTATAAATTTTATTAAAAATCTCTCTCATAAAAATATGAATTTTCTGTAGGTAATGGATTTTTAGTGTCTGAATGTAAGTATGTATATAGTATAGAGCTGACTGCTGACATATCAATAAATGAGATTGCTTTGTCAGGAAGAAAAGTTGTAAGATTTTGAGAATTTAGTATCCAATCATAGTTTCATAAAGAAAATTATTAAAGTGAAAAAGTTTCTAATATTCCGATCAATAAGAAGATAACATATTTTTATTTTTACTAGCTGTGAGTTAAAAAGCCATAAAGTTAATAACCAAATAGATACAATACGCTCATATGACCATTTTATATTATACTCATTGATTATTTAATTTTAGAATACAGTCACAAAGGTGGAATCTTCTTTTCTTTTATGTTAAAGAAAATTAAAAACAAAGCATACTTATAACTTTTTTCCAGGTGTAATAGCCGTTGATATGAGAAACTTTATCGATTATCATCAATCTGGATTTGAGTAGAGTGAAAAAACAAAGCAAATGATTTCTTATTATTAAACGTGTGTTAAAACTGATTTCTTTTCGTTAATTAATTTAGAGAAAAATTAGTATTTGTATCTTTGACAAAAAAAAATCAAAATTTTTAAAATTATCCTTCTGAGCTAATGTCAATCGATATATAACAAGCTATTATTCAGTTGACCATGTAACTAAACAGCATAACCAATTATTAACATTTTTAAATGATCAAACAATAAATTAGATTGATCATTGGTTGAAAAATATGGATTTGATTAATGTTATAATGAACTCAATAGGTATTCTTAGGATTCGAACTATTCCAATCATCATAACAGATTGATAAAATATTTTGGATGAAAATTTTTTAAAATCTGAAAAATATACAATTCGAGAGAGATAGCAACAACCACGAACTTGACATTTTATGCTTTAGATATACGATCATTACAAGCACATATTGACAATTTAATATTCACCAAAGCTAGCTATATATCATAGAAATGTTTATTCTTTAGATGCTAAAAGAGATGTATTCCCTATCTTTTGAATGGAATAGTATATTCTTGACCTATTAGATTAAATTGATTATTGGAATTGGAAGATAAGTATTAGAGTAACCTATATTTATCTCTTAATTACTATAGAAACTATCATCTTTACACATTTGAAAACTATGATCGAGTCCATCGACTCAAAATTTGTTTCCTTAAGTTCAGTTTATTCAATTTAAGTTTGCTTTTTTGGTGAAATCAAATCATTATGGCTCAACCACACATGAAAATGAAGGTTTAATTTCCAACTAAAGAGGAATATATGAGGCATATATATATATATAGAAATTCTTTTTAATAAATCTTCCAAAATTTTAATACTCATATGGGTGAGTGTAAGAGAGAAAGAGAGTGGTGTGATTTGACAACAAATCACAGCAAAACAGGAGCTACAACTGGCTTATGATGTATTAACATTTTAATTTTTTTCATTCCGTTTTGTAAGAAAATGTATTACGTTGTATTTTTGTTTTATAAAGATTGTCAGTTTTGAATGATTAATGCAATTTTTTCTGTTCTAATTTGATCATTTTAGAACCATTTCACATTATAAATCTTATTATATCAGGATAAAATTATCAAATGAAATGATAATTTTAATTAAAGAAATTTGTACAATGTTTTTTAAAATATACAAAAATTGAATCTCGAAAGTCAAATTTCAGTGAAAAAAATAATTTTATTTCTTTGGAATTCATATCCAAAATGTTTCTATATCATGTAGATCCGATCCGATATCATTTTATACCTAAAACACATAGAAAATTAATATCTATTAATCATATAATTTTTTGTGTTGCATTTAGAAAAAATATATATAAAATGATATTATGGAGGTTCAAATTAAACTCTTATAGAAAATACATAACAATTTTAATCATTACGTATAAAAAATATAATTGATTATGATGTACCAAAATTGTTTTATTAGTTGGCGCCTATAACGCTTGTTTTAAGATAGAGTCCTCTTTTCCTTATATTTAAACTAAGAGTCGTAACCGACGATTTCACATTAATTGTCGAATCGCGATCATAACTCGATTCGTATTTACTTCAGTTTAACTTTAACGTTTATTCCACGATTTTTACCTCACGCTTGTTATAGATCAGATTTTGGATCCGAATCCAGACTCAAATCGAGACATTCGGCTCATTTTAGTCCAATAAACTATTTTGGATTATTTTGACAGATTCAAATTCCGCAAATCAAATTTAATGTCAACAAAATGGAAATCGTATGGTTTTAATTCAAATTGGAAACGAGAATTAGGCTTTTAACGGAGTTTAAGCTGGTTTTGTAAGGAGTGTAATTTGTGTTTTTGAAAATTGGTAAAAATAACAAGTGGTTTATCTAAGTTAATAATATAACGGAGCAAAAGAAATAAGTAGAAAATATCCAAAAAGGATGGGAGATTTAACACTTAGCCAAAATTCCGTTTCCCAATTCTGTAGTTCAGAAAGGGACAGTGGTTTGATGGACCAATTAGCAATTATCTCCATCTTTTGGCTTTTTGCAAGTTGAAAAGACAATTCAGAATTCGCAACTTCACATTTTCTTTTCTCTTCACAATTCTCTCTCTATTTTGTCGGCAGAAGTTTCTTTCTCTATCGTTGAGAAGATACTTTTTTTTTCTCTTTTTTACAAAGTAAGGAAATAATTGACTTTTTGTAAATTGCAATCAACTCATCGTTATCTAATCAATCATGCAACGTATTGTTTTACTGCATCGTTAAATCACATGTAATATTGAATCAATTAATTAACTTTAATCACTAAGGAAATCTAATTTTCTACTGGCAGATGAATCATATCGAATTCAACTATCATTTTGTAAAGAAACACAAGTTCAGAATGATCTAATGCATGTATCACATGTTTTCTCCATAGATCAACCGGCCGACACTCTCATAAAACTATTCTCACAAAACCTCTCTCACGTCAACGCTACAAGTCAAAATTGGACTCATCGAATCGTCCAATTAAAGGGTATAATAGAGTATAAAAAGAGCTTACATTAGAGAACATAGTAATCTCATTTCCATAACTATCATATCTTTTCATTCTTTATCTTTACATGTATATAAGTTACAATTACATCAACCATCTATATGATTGGAAGTCTTAGTTATCTAAAAATATTATGATTTAGCTGTTGTCACTCGATAAAATTGAGATCTTGTCTTTAAACGCACATTGTCTTTTTTATTATTATTATTTTGTGGGATTCTAATTAGTTTTTTTTCTTTTTTTTCGTTTGCAGTTTTTACTTTCAGTAAAATTTAAAACGATATAATCATACAAACAACCAGTTATTACAATCTAATATGTACTTCCATATACATAATGTTCGGTAGTTCCAATTTTATTTAACCTATAACTAGACATAGTTTCTATAACTCATAACAAACAAATCAGGTATGCTTCAAATAGCCGATTGATTCCGGAATTTTTTTTTCTCCCGTGCAAAATCACTGCACTTGTATTATATCGCAATACCAACGCTTCTACTATTAAAAAATTATTTTTGTCCTAAGACAGTTCGATATTGCATTTTAACCAAAAATTTGGAAAAACTTTCCTTTTGATAACTAAACTTAGATCTAAAAGCCCATTTGTCCATTTAGTTTTAACAATCACTTGATGAGACTAAAACCATAATTTCACTTCCTCTTTAATTTTGGAAGTTGTTTGACTTGTTTCGGTTGGCGAGAAAGATTTCCTTATCGTGTTAGAGAGCATGTGGAACTAATTGTGCTAATTGGAACTAATTGTGCTAATTGGAACTAATTGTGCTAATTGGAACTAATTGTGCTAATTGGAACGAATTGTGCTAGAGAGCCAAAAACCACATTAGTTTTTTTTTTTTTCATTTATATCACATACTTCATAGTCAAATCACATGTGATTGATTGATTAAATTGATTCCCTAAGCTATCTTGAAAATATTTAAAACCAAGAAAAATTAGTATTGAGATGGACTGATTTGATATGTGTATGGTTGTTCATGAAAATATCTAAAAAATTCTTAATATATTATTTGAGAAATTTTTTAACAAAGTAATTTTAATAACAAAAATATTATGATGATATTTCAACATCATAGCGAGTTTCAGCTTAAATATATAAAAGAATTTAAGTTACTAAAATAATTACAATATATGCCACTGATATTAATTTTGATTAGATAATAAATATATTTTATTCAACTAACCAAAGTAATAAAATCTTACTCTGACGTGTTATTAAAAAAATATTATATTGACGTTTCATCACTACAATAAATTTTAAATAAATATATAAATAAATTTAATTTATTAAAATAATTACAATATATAATATTGTTATTAATTTGGTTACACAATTAATATGTTTTATTAAACTAACCAAAAAATATTATTAAATTCATAAAAAATAATTATTATTTTTTCTTAGTTTATATATACAAAAATTAATGTTAAAACTAATTTTATATAAAAATTAAAATTATATAAATATTTAATTTATATTTACTAATAAAATATAATTTACGAATATGTTTCCCCAGACATAGGTATAAATCTAGTATATGTTTTAATTTGGAACAAAACACTAAGAAATTATTGCAATACAAAATGTGTGTCTTGTTAATGTTCCAATGTTATACAATGACACCTCACTAATTATGAAAATGCAATCTTACAATCTAATGACTATGAATCATCATAGCATCACTTCCCTCCGACTAAATTTTCCACTTTTCATACTTTTACAGAAAAATCATCCTTCTTTTAATAAAATGAAAAACGAAAAAAAAACTGATTCTCACTTCAAAATCTCAAAATTGTAACAAATTTTTGTTTTAATCTTTGTATTATGAGATGTTAGTATTATGAGATGTCTCGTCCGTAGAAGCATGCAATGTTCTAAAAATCTATGTCCTAAAGTGTCTGATTTTACAGATTGAGTTTTAAGAGCTCTTTGAGGAAAAATATGACCGGCAGATCCGGGTTCGAATTTGGGTGGGTCGCTTAACTGGAGTAATTTATTTTGCATCTGGCCCACTGAAACTCTGGGCCGAGAACCCATAACTCAGATTGAGTTCTCCTTCTCTCGAGTTTTCACGGTTGGAATCTCCACCCAAACGCGCCGATCTCTTTCTCTCCAGAGCTCGATCTTGTTCACACGCTCGGAATCACAAATCGCTGTAATTTTCGGAGGATTCGTGTTTTGAAGTAGACTTACATTCTGTTCTAGCTTTGCAGATTCGATTTCTTGTCCTTCACCTGCGACTGTACCCTCCAGGTCCTCTCTCTTTGGTTGAAATTGTCATGGCTTATTTATATAGTTTTCTGGGTATATGGAGTCTAGACATCTTGAAACTGTTTTGAATTTCTTGGCTTTAAAGGGTTTCATTGATAGATTTATTCAGTTTATCGTCTCCAGACATCTAAAAATGGCTTTCTGCACCAAACTCGGCGGTCACTTGAAACAAGGGTTTTCCCAAAACGTAAATGTTCCAGTAACATCAATGCTTGGCTCTCTCCGTTACATGTCCACAAAGCTTTTCATTGGTGGTAAGTAAAACTTCCTAATTCCTATTCAGATGGTTTCATTTCATTTCATTTCACTGTTATTGCAGTTGTGAATCTTTGTTACCGTATATTTGCTTTCTCTTGTATAGTAGTTTTTGGTCACTGTTAATTTTGGTTCCAGGTCTATCACCCGAAACTGACGAGCAGTTCTTGAAGGACGCTTTCTCTAGCTTCATTGGAATGACAGAGGGTAAGCCCTGGATCTTGCCTATCTTTCTTTTCACTGTTCTATAATAGATTGTGTTTTTTTTTGCATTGGTTATTACTTAAACCATTCAAGGATGTGTGATTGGGTTTAAGGCCGTCTTAGTCATCGTTATTTATACCATGAATGACTGATGTTGATGAACTTTTGCAATATAATATTTGTGTTTTTCTTTGCTATGCCTCGGAACTTAGCTATCTTGCTGACTATGGTTAATGTTTTAATCTTTTCAAGCTTGTAAATTTGAATAGATTTTTTGGTCGTATCGTTGCTTCTGCAGCTAGAGTCATGACAAACAAGGTGACTGGAAGGTCGAGAGGTTATGGATTTGTTAAGTTCAACAGTGAGGATTCTGCCAAATCTGCTATTTCAGCTATGGATGGACAGGTTAGAATACGAAAGAATCATTTGACCTACACATTTATCTATTATATTAGATTGCGGTGTTGTTAACTTTACCCTGGGGTGATTAATCAGGAGTTGAATGGGTTTAACATCCGTGTGAACGTTGCAAAAGAATGGCCAAGCATAGCATTGTCTTTGGACGAGAGTAAAGAAGATGAGAAGATAGGCAATAAGATGATGAGCCGATCGGTGTGGAAAGATCCATTTGTTGATGCATTCTTGATGAAGAAGAAAAATGCAGCACTGAACAGGAAAATATGGTCACGGAGATCCACAATTCTACCAGAGTATGTCGACTCTTCTGTGAGAATCTACAATGGCAAAACTCATGTGCGTTGTAAGATCACAGAGGGGAAAGTTGGGCATAAATTTGGAGAGTTTGCGTTTACAAGAAAAGTGACGAAGCATTCTAGAGGAAAGTAAGTGTATGCACTATTTTGCCTGAGAGTGACTTAGAGAAATACTAAATCAATAAGAATTTCGACCAGGTAAAAGCTCATTTGAGCTTAGAAGTCATTTATCGATTCTGAAGTTGTGCAAGTGTTTCTGAGTCCTGAAACCTGAGGAAGATTTATATATTTAGGTGAAAGATAGGAACCATTGATCACTGAAAGTGTTTTTGTTTTTGTTTTCTTCTTGAGTTTATGATACAAAAGCATGTCAATTTGGATGCACTTTGAGGCAGATATAGCCACTGATGACCATATCACATTGAGGTTGTGAAGTTATACAGATATGGAAGATCCACTGGATCCCTTCACTTAGTGGTAGGATCTATTTATCTGCGGAAGACTACAATAATTTTAACAATGATTTCAAATTGGTAAAAAAGAAGAAGCAAAGTTTGAATCGTAAAATTGTAACAGGTGAATGAATCAAATTACATAATAATTAATGAAAATATTTGGTAGTTAGAAAACATGTAAATGCAACTGATTTTAGAGAAATATTTTAAAATATCACTAAATTTTGTTTTTTTTCAAAATTATCATCACTATTTTTTTTCAAAATACTATTATATTTTTTCACAGAAATAACAGAAATATTAAAATTAATTTTAAATGTTTATAATTAAATGTTTGAGTTTGCATTTAATATTTTGGGTTTAAAATTTAGTTTATAGGGTTTCTAATTTATGATTTAATGTTGAGGGTTTAAAGTTTAAATTTTCATTTGTGATATTTTTAAAAAAACGTTTAGTAGTCAAAAACGTATTTTGTGATATTTTGGAGAAGTTAATTATTTGTTTTCTTTCAAAGTTAATTATGTAATCCGTTTATTTTTTTGATGAAAAGGAAGCCTAAGTTAAAAAGTGAAATTACATAAAAGTAAATGTTTTTTATCATTGGATTACAACAGATCAACCTAATATTTCAATATCTTCGTACAAAAATTTAGCAGCCTTCTACGAGGAACGGTATAACCACTACATCACTTATTTCTCCGGTGACGACACAATAATGACACTAACACAAACTATTAGATTTCAAACCCATGTTTTGTTATTATCTTTTGACAAATATAGAGATTGAAACACTTAATAACATACATATATAGAAAATTACACCACTAAACAGCAAACGGCTTGACATTTCGTTGATAAAAAAGGAGAACAACATATTAAATAGAAACAAATAAATATAGTTTGTGTAGAGTATAATCACGTTTAAAAGAAACTTTTGTGAATGTGGTAGTTGAGATAGAAGACTGTTCTCACCCAACAACAAAGTGTCAAAGTTATGGAGCTTTCATAATAGACATCGTATTCACTATAAGTATGTGTCGACGTCATCATAGGTTCGATAATATTTGAACTTTATTTCTAATATTTTTTACATTTCTTAAAAGGTAAAATTTGGTTTTCCTAAGCTTATTCATTACAAAAAGTTTCTGTAGAGAGCATTGAGAGGTTTGAACTTGGGACCCACAACAATCAAAATCAACAAAACAACATTCACAGTTTTATTTTGGGATCAGAGATTGGAATTGAAGTTATCTTACTATAATATTATTTATTATTGATCAACTGAACAAACATACTTGATTTTCATAGATTTTAAAGATTGATTTGAATTTTGGATTACAATCTCCAATAATTGATTTGAATTTTGGATTACAATATATCTATATACCTTAGCAAAATATCAAAGTTATTATTAGAGTTCAACGTCCAACACGGTTTATTAAATTTTTTTTTTCTATTCGAATACATTGGACGTTGCGAGATTTCTAATAAATATATAAGGTTCATGCACCACTCAACTCATTAGCAATTAATTTTGAATTGAATGTTTATGATTTGTAATATGATTTCAAAACCTAATATTAGTTCGACATATATTTTCCCATAAAAAATAGTTTTCCATATTTTAAGTGGTTTGTATAAATGTCAGTCTATTTATTATCAGTTGGTTTTAAATTAGATGTATATGATTCCTAATATGGTATTAAAATTCAACTTTAGATTGATTTGAATTTTGGATTACAATCTCCAATGAGAAATACCCTATATTAGTACTAAATGAAGTTTTAGTGTCAATAATAGCACTCAATTCAAAAACTCATACAAATAGCATTTTAACAAATAAAAAAGACTAAAATATCCTTAATTTTAGTCAAGGTTCAATCCCTTTCCCAAGTAAATTTTTTTGCTATTTTAATTGCATGAGTGTATATATATATTAGATAAAATGTAATATATTGATTAGGTATAATATCACATTGGTTACATATTCTTTCTCTCCTATCATGTGCCCAAGGTTTGATCCCCCTCCAAAACTATGAATAAAGCTTTTGTTATTTTATTTAAAGTAGTGTATATATATTAAACAAAATGTTATATGTTGATTAGTTACATTAGCATATTGGTGACACACTCTTTCTCTTACCCAATTGTCTAAGTTTCGATTTGCATAATTGCAACTTTTAGTTTTTATTTTATTTTATTTAATTATTTTATTTAAAAAATGCTTCATTAATATTAAGAAATCTTTACTTAATTTAGGTAGTCATATTTTATGCAAAATTTAGGAAGGCTTTATGAAAATTTAGAAAATATCTTTTACGTTTTAAGAATTCCTTCCTAAAACGTAAAATTAAATGAGTAAGAGTGTGTATTCATCAGATTGTTTCACCTGTTTTCATTAAGAGTGTTTATCCAAAAAACATCAGCAACAGTGTTTATACAAAAAACATCAGCAACAGTGTTTATACAAAAAACATCAGCAACAGTGTTTATACAAAACAAAACTTTTGTTTAAATTAGACTTTTTCTGTATATATATATATATCTCTGTATTTAGTTTAAATTAGACTTTTTTTCTTTACATCATAAATTTATCTTCCAGATTAAGTTTTTCAATGCTATCTTAAAAAAACTTTCTAAATTTTGGTGACTGCAAAATTATTCTTTACCAATTTCAGGATGTTGATGTGAAAATTCTCATTTAGCAAGATTGAACACGTTAATAAGTTTTTGAGAGAGGTGCAAAACTATTTTTTTCCCTTTTTTTATGACGAAAATTGATGCTAATTGTTCTCTTTTTGTGCTCAAAACGACTGAATGTCATTCAATGGATATTAAAAATATGTCAAAGCTACATGATGCCGCAAAAGAAAACATAAGAACGAAGATGAAATTTGACTTCTTTCATAAGTTTGGTGATAAATCTTAGTTTGGACATTTTCATTTTGATGTTTTCATTTATGACTTGTATTTGTGATTGTTGATAAACATTTTTTGCTGATGTTTTTTGTATAAACACTATTGCTGATGTTTTTTGTATAAACACTGTTGCTTATGTTTTTTGGATAAACACTATTGATGAAAACAGGTGAAACAATTTGATGAATACACACTCTTACTCATTTAATTTTACGTTTTAGGAAGGAATTCTTAAAACGTAAAAGATACTTCCTAAATTTTCATAAAGCCTTCCTAAATTTTGCATAAAATATGACTAATAACCTAAATTAAGTAAAGATTTCTTAATATTAATGAAGCATTTCTTAAATAAAATAATTAAATAAAATAAAAACTAAAAGTTGCAATTATGCAAATCGAACCTTAGACAATTGGGTAAGAGAAAGAGTGTGTCACCAATATGCTAATGTAACTAATCAACATATAACATTTTGTTTAATATATATACACTACTTTAAATAAAATAACAAAAGCTTTATTCATAGTTTTGGAAGGGGATCGAACCTTGGACACATGATAGGAGAGAAAGAATGTGTAACCAATGTGATACTATACCTAATCAACATATTACATTTTATCTAATATATATACACTCATGCAATTAAAATAGCAAAATTTTTACTTGAGAAAGGGATCGAACCTTGACTAAAATTAAGGATATTTTAGTCTTTTTTATTTGTTAAAATGCTATTTGTATGAGTTTTTGAATTGAGTGCTATTATTGACACTAAAACTTCATTTAGTGCTAATATAGAGTATTTCTCTATTTGAAATATATAAATTTTTTAGTTATATTTATCAAAAATTTATCTAAATTTAACCAAAATTTTAGTTTTTTCTAGGTTTTTCAGATATTTTATATATTTTAAATTTTTTTGAGTAATTTAGATAAAAAATAACTGAACGCAACACAAATTAGTGTAATTAGTCATTTGTTTAAACATATTTTTTAGAGTAATATCCTAAAATAGCATTTTTTAAAGTTTTTTTTCCAAATCTAGCATAATAAAATTAAATTCCCAAAAATAGCACAAATACTTATGTGAAAACATTTATTTATTCTAAATAAATTATACATAAACTTAAAGTATTGTATTTGGGTTCATTATTTCCAATTTAGTTTTTAATTTTTTTCTATTAAAATATAGTTTTAATGCATTTTAATGTTAAATTTATGCTATTATTGAAAATTTAAACTAATGATGCTATTTTTGGAAATTTTTTTTAGAAATGTGCTATTTTAGACATTTGCCCTATTTTTTATGTACCTAATTTCTTTTTTTTTTGCCTAATAACCGGTACACAATTCATTAATTTCTTTTGTCATAGGTGAAATCGAAAACAAAATTGTCATCCTTTTCGGGAAATCTAAAAAGATAGAAATGAAAAGTCTAATTCTTTTACCAGATCCACCAAACTCTCTCCAAGTAATCTCAGCCGTCCATCTCAACTCCCGCCTTTATCTATTTAAGACCACTCGCTGCCTTACGTTTCTCCTCGCACACTTCCTCCATTTTCACATTTCACAGATCGGAGAATTCCAATGGCGTTGCTTGTGGAGAAGACGTCGAGTGGTCGTGAGTACAAGGTCAAAGACATGTCTCAGGCCGATTTTGGTCGTCTTGAAATCGAGCTCGCGGAGGTTGAAATGCCTGGTCTCGTCTCTTGCCGTACCGAATTCGGACCTTCTCAGCCATTGAAAGGAGCTAGAATCACTGGATCTCTCCATATGACGATTCAAACCGCCGTTCTCATTGAAACCCTAACCGCTCTTGGCGCCGAGGTTAGATGGTGCTCCTGCAACATCTTCTCCACTCAGGATCACGCTGCCGCTGCGATTGCTCGTGATTCCGCCGCCGTATTCGCCTGGAAAGGGGAGACTCTTCAGGAATATTGGTGGTGTACGGAGAGAGCTCTCGATTGGGGCCCCGGAGGTGGTCCTGATCTCATCGTCGACGACGGGGGTGACGCTACTCTCCTTATCCACGAAGGAGTTAAAGCTGAGGAGATCTTCGAGAAGACTGGTAAGTTTCCTGATCCGACTTCCACCGACAACCCTGAGTTCCAGATCGTGTTGTCTATTATCAAAGATGGGCTTCAAGTTGATCCCAAGAAGTACCACAAGATGAAGGAGAGATTAGTCGGTGTTTCTGAGGAGACTACAACTGGTGTCAAGAGGCTTTACCAGATGCAGGAGACTGGAACCCTCTTGTTCCCTGCTATTAACGTCAATGATTCCGTCACCAAGAGCAAGGTATCGCTTTCTTTCTCTCCTGACCCTGCTTAGAAAATTTCAAGTTCCAAGCTGTAGATTTTTACCGATAGTGAAGCTTATGTTAGAGCTGATCCAGACTTAATTAACTTCCCTAAGCCCCATTGTAGCACCAGATTTGACGTCTGTAATATACTGTTTTGTCTGTATGAAAAATAATCAAATGAAATGACCACGGTGTATAGTTTCATGTTTGGATTAGCAAAAGGCGGATGATAATGTCAATGCCAGAAGGATTTAATGGGTCAATTTTGTGTTTGGTGTGTTTTGATCATTGATCCATTTGGGTGGCAGCAAGATCTCTGCTTTTTCGCTGTATATCTCCATGTAGTATATCACTTATATTTTACTTCCTTACAGTTTGACAACTTGTACGGATGCCGCCACTCTCTACCCGATGGTCTCATGAGGGCCACTGATGTCATGATCGCCGGAAAGGTTGCTGTTATCTGTGGTTATGGTGATGTTGGAAAAGGTTGTGCTGCAGCCATGAAAACCGCCGGTGCCCGTGTCATAGTGACGGAAATTGACCCAATCTGTGCCCTTCAGGCTCTCATGGAAGGCTTACAAGTGCTAACCCTTGAAGATGTCGTCTCAGAAGCGGACATCTTTGTTACCACCACTGGAAACAAAGATATCATCATGGTCGACCACATGAGGAAGATGAAGAACAACGCCATAGTCTGCAACATTGGTCACTTTGACAACGAAATCGACATGCTTGGACTTGAGACCTTCCCTGGTGTGAAACGCATCACCATCAAGCCACAGACCGATAGATGGGTGTTTCCCGACACAAAGACAGGCATCATTGTTCTAGCCGAGGGCCGTTTGATGAACTTGGGATGCGCAACTGGACACCCGAGTTTTGTCATGTCATGCTCGTTCACAAATCAGGTGATTGCACAGCTTGAGCTCTGGAACGAAAAGACGAGCGGGAAGTATGAGAAGAAGGTATATGTTTTGCCTAAGCACTTAGACGAGAAGGTTGCTGCACTTCATCTGGGCAAGCTCGGTGCTAAACTCACCAAGCTCACAAAGGACCAATCTGACTACGTCAGCATACCCATTGAAGGTCCCTACAAGCCTGTTCATTACAGGTACTGAGAAGCAATAAGAGCCAATCTTTGGTACTTCATATGGTTTTATGATTAGGCCATTGGCTATAATCCAAATGGCAATTGTTTGAGTCCGTTCGGGTCTAGTCAGCTCGGAGGGGAAATGAGATATTGGCCTTCTGATGAGGTTGACCAAATATTGGTATGAATAAGGGATTGTTCTTGTTTTTTTTACCATTCTATTTTATATATACCAACATAAGTTAGTTTTTGTTTTAAACTGTTGTTAGGCTTATTTATGCAATGTTCTGTTTACAAGTTTACGACTCGAACAAGTGAGAAAACAAAAAGTCTAAAGCTAGTTCTGGAGTCGCATGTATTTATATCCTTTTGCTTCTTTGAATTGTATACTAAAATGGTCAATACGAACTTTCGACTTCTGACCTTTGCATCAATCGTCTCATGACTTCTCTTCCACACGACTCAAAGACTTGAAACTGATTCATCGTTTTGGAATTGTTTGTCACCGGCGAGATAAACACTACGACAAACCTTGAAACGAATTTAACATTGGATGGTGTTTAAATCCGAGGTTTTTGGTGAGTTGTAAGAAGCCTCCGGCCTCTAGTTTACTAATTACATCACCAGCGAGCAGTTGATTCCGAAGATGCAGGACTTAAAAATGGAGTCTTTAAAATGTATAAAGGAAAGAGATCGATGACACGAGACAGTATACTTTTATAAAGAAAACACATTAGTAAACCATGGAAGTTTAATGATAGTATACATCAATGATTCTTTCTTTCTATATCCTTGTAATATTTTGAGGGTAGCCATGGAAGTTAGTTAAGCTCAGAATTATTCCTGCAAATCGGTTTTTTTATCACTATGTCCGTTTGCACATCTACTTCTTATTCAACAATTTCAATAATCACAAACCTTGCAATGAAAAATAGAAGTTTTGGATGCTTTGGTGCTACGCGTATAACTTTCCTTATTAAGTTTTAACTATTTTGATAAATTGTTGAACTTTGACTTTATTTGAAAATAAAATTCAAGATTCAAGTGTGGCTTGATAAAGTGTTAGTCTATTAGATCCATGGCCAAATTGCTTCGAGCTTCTTTACTTAAACAAAATTCGTCTACGAACAAACTGAATTTGTGGCAAGGTGCTTTTGTTATATTGCTTGTCATAACTCCAAAAATAGGGACTGCAACCTCTTCATATCCTATGTCTTCGGGGTTGGCAAGTGGTTTGGGCCGTGTGTTCGGGTCCGCCTAGGCCTGTCAATTTGGCTCATTACCCGCGGGTCCCGCCCCGTTTGATCCGCCGTGGGGCGGGTGCGGATCGAAGGAAAAAAAAATTTATATGCGGAGCGGGTGCGGATCGAAATTTTGGTATAGCGGGGCGGGTGCGGGTTTCGTTTTATTATTTTGCGGGTTGGCCGGTACCCGCAAATTTTGGGTCAAAATTATTTGACCAAAATTTAAACCAATTTAATTATAAATCAATTTAATTTTAAACCAATTTAATTTTAAACCAATTTAATTCTAAACCAATTTAATACCAAATTTGATATTCAAAATTTATATAATTTGATGTTTTAAAAATTGAATTTCGATATATTTGATATATTAATTTTAGATTTATTATTATTTGTATTTATTTAATTAAATATTTTTTAAAAATTTTAAAAACGAAGCGGATCACGGGTCACCCGCAAACCCGCTAGATTAATGCGGGGCGGATGCAGATTTTTAAAAAATGATTCGCAGGTTTTGCGGGTAAAATTTTTTTTTTAAAAAAAATCTTTAATCCGCCGCGGAGCGGGTCATGCAGGGCGGGTCCGACCCGCTTGACAGCACCTAGGTCCGCCGCTTAATCAGACCGTATCTTTCATGTTCTATGGTTGGGCAGTTGTCAGAGTCGATTCTTTTGGTCGAACAGTTAATTTACGGTCGATTTTTTTGGTCGGACAATTAATTTTAAAATAATCGTAGCTTTTTGAAAGAAAGAAAAAACATATGCCAAATAGAAATCTAATATACACTATATTGATTTTTGATTGAATTAAAAATCTCTTTTTCTACTAACCAAAAATTGTTCCGAGAGTCCATTTTGTAATTATTATTTTTACATGTTCAACTAAATTTTTTTAATTCGTACAACAAAACGAAAATGTATTTTTTCCCCAAAAAATAAATACGTACCGATCTTTTCTATCTCGCTGACTTAGCCACGCCTTTCATTTCCCCAACTTAACTCTAAGATCTATTTTTAGTATGTATTAAGCATATATATATATATATATATATATTCTATTTATGTACGAAGAAAAACTATATAAGTTCTCAAGAGATTAACAAAAACAAGAAATTTGTGCAATAAACATAAACAACCTTTGATTAATTCGGGAGATATGAGGTCTGTTACATCCTTTATAGTTTTATGTGTTTTCATGATCCTCGTTTTGAACACTGTGAAAGGTAATATTATTTGTTCTTTTGATTTGATTCTATAAATGCGAGTTAAAAATATGGTAATATAAACTTCTTTAACTAAAATGTTAATCTACAATTGTAGAAGTGAAAGGAGAAGTTCCTCTGTGTAAAAGATTCAGTAGAATTCCAGGAAAATGTGGCGCTAATGGAAACAAATTATGCCAAGAAGAAATGAAGCAACGTGAAATCCGTAAATATGTTCGTTGCGATTGTGTTGATTTAAGACGACGAAACCAAGACCACCATGACTGCACTTGTTATATGAAACTTCCTTGTCCTTAACTCTTCTCGTCTTCACCCATATTTAATAAAACTTGCAATCAATCGTTTTTACTTTTTGTTCATTTTGAGTTATAAATCGAATAAACAATGTTTGAGGTGTATTATCATCTCAATGTCAAAATCTGTGTTTTGTTCTTAAGGACCAAAATCAAGCAACTAAACAAACCCTTTGTGAAGGACAAAAGTATATAATAAAGAAGGTAACATGACATATGCTTAACTGAGAATTAGAAACTAAATCACTCAGAGAACAAACATTACAGAACATATGTAATATCCGATACTGAGGGATCAGGGAACAATTCCTACAATCCAGAAAGCAAGTTTGGAACCACGAACTCAACAACAATGGTGGAATCGAGATAATCACGAACCTTTTCTTTCTGCAAGTTTACAATCTCCTTTTGAGAATCTACAGCTTCCAATTCGGCCAGATCCTTAAAATACGCAATCGATGCAATCGAATAACCCTTAGCTCTAGCCGGAGAGAAGTTTTCACCGACGGTGATCTGACCAATCCCTGGAAATTTCTCATTAAGCCCTTTAATCACATTCAGAATCTCCGATTTAGCCTCATTGGGGAGATTCTCTTTCAGCTTAAGGAACGTGATTTTGGCAACGGATCCAGGAGGTGGAGCTAGGGTTTCGGGTACTTGATCAGCGACCCAATCAACGGCCATGACGTCTTCGCAGATGGGTAACACTGACTCCTTGACAACGCGGACGTGATCGGGATGTGCAGCATAGGAGCTCAGATCTTCCTTAGATCCGTATCGGCTGTGGAGGACGTGGGTGAATGCAGAAGCGGAGGATCTGACACGGTGGAGAGGAGCGGCGGAGATGTGAAGCACTTGGTGGAGGGAGACAAGGCCGTTGAGGCCGTTCATCATGGAGCTGATTTTGCCGGAGTCAGTGTCGTCTTTGACCTTGAAAAGGACGATGTGCTCAATGATCTGATTTTGAGGAGTCGAAGAAGACATGGCAACGGCGGAGAGAGAGCGTCGTGAGGAGGAGGAGGAGAAAGGGAGACGGAGATGGATTTGAGAATGTTTGGTGGATGGGAAAGCGAGAGAAAAAGGCAGTCGAGCTCTGACGCAAATCATATCTTATCGTCGATTTCGGCGTCTTGTTAAGGTTTGATGGCGACTGAGTTATAACAGTTTGGTTGGTAGAAAGTTGGTGATGAAAGATTATTAGGTACTCTGAGTTAGAGAGTTTATAAAATTATATTATTCAACCTCAAGAAAAATATGTCATTAATTGTTTCAAAATATGATCAATTGCACTAATAGATTTATATCCATGTTATGTATAAAAAAAATATATTCATAAATTATATAATATTATTTATTATTAAATATAAATTAAATATTTCTATAATTTTAAAATTTTATTTAGAATTATTTTTTATATTATAATTTTGTATATGTAAATTAAGGAAAAAGTAATTTTTTTTATAAATTTAATAATATTTTTTTTGTTAATTTAATAAAATATATTAATTTTTTAATTAAATTAATAACAATGATATATATTGTAATTATTTTATTAAGTTAAATTTATTTATATATTTATCTGAAACTTATTGTGATGATAATATGTAATATAACATTTTTATTAATAATACGTAAAATTATTTTATTAAAATATTTTTTAAATAATATTTAAAAATATATTAGAGATAATTAATAGATTGGTTTACATTCAGAATGTATAAAACAAATGTAAAATAGAACATGGATAAAACTGTGTTTAGTTTTTCATGGCGAGTGAATAAATATTTTTTATATGTTAAAATTATAATCTTTTAAGCTCAATGCAATGATATATATATTTGATGAATTCCTTCCCACTTTAAATTTCAAATACATGTCATTCATTTTATTTAAATATTTTTTTCACTATTTCTTTTGTAAAAATGTGTCGATTTAGAAATTTTACTGAAGTTTGTACTGGGTAATTATAACTAGTTCAGTGATATCTTGTATAAATAATTCTTTTCTATCATTTTTTAAATTATATGTAAATTTTCATATATAGATGAGAATAAACATAAAAAATTAATATAATAGTTATATGGAAAATACGCGTATGAACATTCGATATAAAATTTATTTGTATATGATATGAATACGCGTATGAAAATTTATTTGTCACCATTTTTTAGTTTATATTGTTTGAGAATAAGAAAATAAAATGTAATTCTCTTATAACGAAAAAATTATCGTGTGCTAATGCTTATGGATCTAAATGAAAATGTAAAATCTAATAAAAATAGAAAACTGCGTTAAACAATGATACAACGACTATTATAATACGTGTCTATATTATAAAATCTTTTAAGTGCACTCTCAATTCTTATCTAAAACAATCTTGAACAAGCTCAAGACGCGTTTGACTTGTTACACTAGCCTCACAGGTCCACAAGATTACACACAATCCTGGAACACCTCACACAAAAATCTTTTTACCTCTTTAGTTTTGTTTTTTGTTTTAAAAATCCAAAACCCTTGAATAAAAGCTCTCTCTTGTGAGTGTTCAATTGCCACAATGTTCTGCCTCCTTATTTATTCTTGCTGGTTCGTGCAAAACCTTAGATACAACTTTCTTTTTTCTTATAATTCTCATATATCATTTTATTGTAAAGTTTTTTTTTTTCACAAGAATATATCCTCCTTTAAGACTCGAATTTGCTTTCTTTTTACACACTTCTCCTCTTAATGCAGGCCTGTTACGTCATTGTAGATAGGCTTCATGAAATCCAGCTTCTTTCTTTTTCTCTAGGTCATTGCATGATGTCTTGACTCATCTCTTGTACTACTTCCCAGTTAGCTCAAGAATGTTTACAACCTACTGAATCTTCCATCTCCCCCTTTTTGACTTGTGTGTCTCACAAGCACCTGAACAGCAGACTGATACCACGAAAACAAAAACAAAGCATATACCAAACAACAGCCACAAAGCTTCAATCGAGTTAATCATGAAGATTTAAGTTCTTTTAGAGATATCCAAAATACTTGGTTTAGAGAACGACATGAGTTGTTTATAAGCACAAATCTCCTCCATGATTCTAGCCATCTTAGTTATCATAGCAGACACTTATAGAAAAAGTCTAGTCATCTTAACTGCTACAACAATGAGAGTTCAAAAAACTTGGTTTAACACAAACTGGTACACTATCAGAATGACTCAGAATCAGTACCCAGATCCTATTCTCCCCCTGCTTGTGAGCACATAAGTTAAAAACACAATACCTTTGAAGGCATGTTGAAGATGACGAACAACATCACCAAGAGCTGATAGTGCAACAATAGTGTCAGCAAGCCCGTCACAAAACTCAGCCGAAGAATGCTTGCCTCCTTTAGTCACAAGGTCAACCATTGCATCAAGACTCTTTACTAAGCTCACTGTATCAACCAATGAAAAAGATCCTCTTCACAAGCTAACTATATCAACCACTTAACAACATATTAGTAGTACAAGCTCAAGCACAACACAAGAGAACAACAACCACATACAATACCCAATGCTATGGGGGAACCAACTGGCGTGGTTGTCACATACATCACCAAACAACTGGTGACTGAATCAAATAGGAAAAAATAAAATAAGAATATGCCACACAAGTATACAATGAGATTGCTCAACATGACTCTAACCGATTTTATACCAGATCAAGATAACATACTCTGCTTGGCCTGATTCGTAATGTCTGGTGGTCACTGCTGCCGTGAATAGCTTTCACACTATCATGCATTGAGTCAGTTTTCAACCTTTGCTCAAGGAGTGACAAAATACTGAGATACACAGTTTGAGCTTTGCATTCTCCTGTTTGACTTTCTTTTTCTTGTTTTCTTTTCTTTTTGTTCTCCAGATTTTTTCTTTACTTTTTATTTATTTATTTTGTAACAGCACGTGAGACAGCTCCATCACTTGATTTCTCAGGAGCAGCTCGATGATACGTTACTTCATGAAACCTGTACTGAGAGTCAGAGATGACGATATGATAGGTAGCTCTTTTTCACGAAGCGAGTGATCCAAACTAAATCAAAACTTTATATGCTTCTTGATCAGCACACAATCCATTCCTATAGGCTTTAAAGCAGAGTCATATCTTGCAAACACCAATTGCATTTCTTAATGTGATAAAACGAGTAAAGTCTAATGGTTTTGTAAATAAATCAGCCAGTTGCAAATTAGTGACAATGTGTTCAACCACTACCTATTTCTCCTCCACTAGATCACGGATAAAATGGTATCGAATATCGATGTGTTTTGTGCGAGAGTGATGTACAACTAGAAGGGGACCCGAATCAATTTGATAATCTGCAGACATTTGCTTCATCCATAGAAGTTGTGAGCAACAACTATCCAAGGCGATATATTCTATCTCTGCTGTAGAGAGTGACACAGAATTCTGCTTTTTGATCATCCATGTGATTAGATTGTTTCCAAGAAAGAAACAAACTCCGCTCGTGTTTTTTCTGTCATCAACACTTCCTGCCCAGTCAGCATCACAATATCCCACCAGGTTTTTGTTCGACCCTTTAGAATACAAGATACCAAGGTTGGTTTTCCGTTTGATGTACTTGATGATGCTCTTTACTGCCTATAAATGTGACTGCTTTGGTGCAGTCTGATATCTTGCACATATGCCAACACTCAAGAATAAATCTGGCCGGCTAGTAGTAAGGTACATAAGACTACTAATCATGCCTCTGTATGATTTTGCATCAACCTCCTTTCCTTCAACATCTCTTGACAGTTTGAGCGTAGTGCTCATAGGAATATTAGCTTCCTTGCAGTGATCAAGATTGAACCTTTGTATAAGGTTCTTGGCATATGTGCTTTGAGAGATGAATATACCTTCTTCTGTTTGAGTAATCTGCAATCCCAAAAAGTATTTCAGTTCATCAACCATACTCATTTCAAACTCTTGAGTCATATCCTGCACAAATTGATCCACCAACTGTTGTGATGTACTACCAAAGATGATATCATCAACATAAATCTGAACCATCATGATTTGGTTGTTCTGTGTCATAATGAAGAGGGTTTTGTCCACACTTCCCCTAGTGTAACCCTTTGTGATTTAGAATTGTGTCAATCGCTCGTACCATGCATGCGGGGGCTGCTTGAGTCCATACAATGCCCTGTTCAGTTTGTAAACATGATTGAGTTTCACTGGGTCTTCAAAACCTTTAGGTTGCTCGACATATACCTATTCTTGTAGTATCCCGTTTAGAAAAGCACTCTTCACATCCATCTGATAGACTGTAAAATTCATGATACATGCCATACCTAGGAATAGCTTGAGAGACTCGAAACGAGCCACTAGAGCAAAGGTTTCTTTAAAATCAACTCCTTCAATCTGAGAATAACTTTGAGCTACAAGTCTATCCTTGTTCCGTACCACAACTCCATTCTCATCAATCTTGTTTTTGAAAATCCACTTCATGCCAACCACATTTACTTCATCAGGTCGTGGAACCAGCTCCCATACATCATTTCTCACAAACTGTTCTAGTTTTTCTTCCATCACCACAATCCATAATTCATCTTCAAGTGCATGAACATGTGATTTTGGTTCAAGAACTGAGACAAAGCTAATGAATCGTACCATTTCTCTAAAGTTAATTTTCACACCTCGAGTTTATCTTCCATCCATCACACTTCTAATGACATGAGATGATGAATGGTTTCTGTGAACTTGTTGATCTAAACTCTGTTCTATCGGATCTTGGTTTGAGTTACTGTGATCTTCTGACACTACAAGAAAACATCCATTTTGCGACCACGGAAGTGGTCGCAAAATGGTCGCAAAACTCGAAATTGCGACTACTTTGCGACCACCAAAAGTAGTCGCAAAATCATAGTCGCAAAAATATGTAGTCGCAAATCAGTCGCAAATTTGCGACCACGGTAATAGTGGTTCAATTTGCGACTGATGTGCGACCAATTAGTGGTGACTATTTTTGCGACTACTTTACGACTGAATTTCTGTAACAAATTTTGCCACTGTTTTGCGACTACATATGTGGTTGCAAAACCCGTAGTCACAAATGAGTCACAAAATTTTGTGACTCATTTGCGATTACAAGAGTCATGTAGTCGCAAATCAGTCACAAAATTTTGTGACTGATTTGCGACCATAGTTAACACGCGGTCGCAAATCAGTGGCAAAAAGTGTGACTGATTTGCGACTGATTATAAAATAATCGAAAAAAATGTTGTAGTCGTAAATCGGTCCCAAAAAATTGAGACTGATTTGGGACTGATTTGCGAATACAACGGAATTAGATTAAAAAAAAAAGTTAATAAAAAATTATTTCAAAATAAATTTTATTTTTTTTTAATAATATTATGAATATTTTTTAATTAATTTTTAATTTTTAATATTATTAATTTTTAATATTATTAATTATTAATAAAATAATTTTAATTAATTTTGTAATAATATTATTAATATTATAAATATTAATTAATTTTTAATAATAATTTTTAACAATATTTTTCAAAATTAATTTTCAAAATAATTATGTTTGATTGTGAAAAATGAGGGAAAACCATCAATTATTTATAGATTTTTTTTGCGATCACGTATATGGTCGCAAATCAGTGGCAAACTTCGAAATTAATGACGTGGTCGCAAATCAGTTGCAAATTTGTGACTGATTTGCGACCACCAAATATTTTGGTGGGAATCAAAAATTTTCAAACTCCCTCCAAATTAATTCGTGGTCGCAAATTAGTGGCAAATTTACCACTGATTTGCGACCACGGTTATTTATTCGGAAAAAACCATTGTAGTCTCAAATGAGTGGCAAATTTGCCACTGATTTGCAACCACGGTTAATTTATTCGAAAAAAATGGGGTTGCAAATCAGTGGCAAATTTGCCACTGATTTGCGACCACGGGTAATTTATTCGAAAAAAATATATGTGGTTGTAAATCAGTGGCAAATTTACCACTGATTTGCGATCATAGTTAATTTATTCAAAAAATAAACTTGTGGTCGCAAATCAGTGGCAAATTTGCCACTGATTTGTGACCACGGTTAATTTATTTAGAAAAAAACATTGTGGTCTCAAATCAGTGGCAAATTTGCCACTGATTTGCGATCACGGTTAATTTATTCAAAAACAAAATATGTGGTTGCAAATCAGTGGCAAATTTGCCACTGATTTGCGACCACAATTAATTTAAATTTGCCACTGATTTGCGACCACGGTTAATTTAGTCGAAAAAAATGTGGTTGCAAATCAGTGGCAAATTTGCCACTGATTTGCGACCACAATTAATTTATTCGAAAAATAAACTTGTGGTCGCAAATCAGTGGTAAATTTGTCACTGATTTGCGACCATGGTTAATTTATTTAGAAAAAAATATTGTGGTCTCAAATCAGTGGCAAATATGCCACTGATTTGCGACCACAGTTAATTTATTCAAAAAAATATATGGTTGCAAATTAGTGGCAAATTTGCCACTGATTTGCGACCACATGTAATAATTATGACTAATTTGCCATTATATTCTCAATATAGTGGCATAGTGATGGCAAATCAGTTATATATAATACTTTAAACCCTAAATGTTTTGATTTTGGTAAATAAATTAAATTATATAAGATTGATAACTTGATTATAAATTGTACAAATTTCAATTAATAAGAAAACAAAAATATTTACCAAATATTCCAAATTTACAAATCATTTACCTAATACACTTAACATATTTCCTTAACCTTATATCTCTTATATACATTTCAAATGTTCTCTAAAATTTAAATGAATACAAACATGATTTTGTATATATGTGGTCACTTATAATGGTTAGTACTTGCATAAAAATGCAAATAGAAGTTGTAAATATGAAAAATACTTAGGAAAAATGTGAATTTACCCTATGTGGTCGCAAATCAGTCGCTATTTTGCGACTGATTTGCGACTACAGTTCAAATTTTGATCTTATGGTCGCAAATCAGTGGCGAATTTGCCATTGATTTGCGACCACAAGTAATAATTGTGACTGATTTGCCACCACAATCTCAATATAGTGGTAGCAAATGAGTCATAAATAATATCCTAAACACTAAATTTTATGATTTTGGTAAATAAATTAAATTATATAAGATTGATAACTTGATTATAAGTTGTACAAATTTCAATTAATAAGAAAACAACAACATTTACTAAATTTTTCAAATTTACAAATCATTTACCTAAAACACTTAACACATTTCCTTAACCTTATATCTCTTATATACATTTCAAATGTTCTCTAAAATTTAAATGAATACAAATATGATTTTGTATATATGTGGTCACTTATAATGGTTAGTACTTACATAAAAATACAAATAGAAGTTGTAAATGTGAAAACTACTTAGAAAAATGTGAATTTTCCCTATGTGGTCGCAAATCAGTCACTATTTTGCGACTGATTTCTGACTGCAGTTCCAATTTTGATCTTGTGGTTGCAAATTAGTGGCAAATTTTCCACTGATTTGCGACCACAAGTAATACTTACGACTGATTTGCCATCACAATCTCAAAGCAGTGGCAAAGTGGTGGCAAATCAGTCACAAATAATACCCTAAACACTAAATTTTATGATTTTGGTAAATAAATTAAATTATATAAGATTGATAACTTGATTATAAATTGTACAAATTTCAATTAATAAGAAAACAAAAATATTTACCAAATTTTCCAAATTTACAAACCATTTACCTAATAAACTTAACACATTTCCTTAACCTTATATCTCTTATATACATTTCAAATGTTCTCTAAAATTTAAATGAATACAAACATGATTTTGTATATATGTGGTCACTTATAATGGTTAGTACTTACATAAAAATACAAATAGAAGTTGTAAATGTGAAAAATACTTAGGAAAAATATGAATTTACCCTATGTGGTCGCAAATCAGTCGCTATTTTGCGACTGATTTGTGACTACACTTCAAATTTTGATCTTGTGCTACCACTGATTTGTGACTGCAAAGACCAGTCACAAAACATTCGCAATTTAGTCTCTTAATGGTTGCATATTACGACCAATATGCGACTACAGGTTTTAGTCACACTTTTGCGACCACTTTGCGACTACATCTCAGTAGTTGCAAATTGGTCGCAAAATCGTGGCAAATGTGGTCGCAAATTTTGCGACTACGTATGTGGTTGCAAAATGCAGTGGCATTTTGGCAGTTTTCTTTTAGTGTGAGCTACTTAATTCCTCTGTTGTAGTGATTTGTTCCTTACTGTTCATTTCTTATTGATCCGTCTCACTATCAGAATTCCCTTCATACCACTTTGTGAAAGACTGGTCATCAAACACCACATTAACAGATTCCATAATCACACACGATCACATGTTGTCATCCGAGAAGCTCACGGAAGAGGATTCATGGGCCACTTTGGTGTCGATAAGACTCTAGCAGTAGTCAGAGAGCACTTCTACTAGCCACACATCAAAAGGTCAGTAGAAGCCCATTGTGCAAGGTGCATCACTTGCAAAAAGGCGAAGTCCCGAGTGCACCCTCACAGGTTGTATCTCCCACTGCCCATACCCACACATCCATGGGTAGACATCTCAATGGACTTCGTTCTAGGTCTGCCCAAGATCAAGCACAAGGATGCAATCTTTGTAGTGGTGGACAGATTCTCCAAGATGGCACACTTCATTCCGTATGCCAATGTCAATGATGCCACGCAAACAACCGAGCTGTTTTTCAGGGAGATAGTACGGTTTCATGGAGTGCCAAGGATCATCGTGTCAGACAGGGACACCAAGTTCCTCAGCTATTTCTGGAGGACCCTTTGGAAGAAGCTAGACACAAAGCTACTCTTCTCTACCACCTGCCATCCTCAAACCGATGACCAAACTGAAATTGTCAATTGGACACTATCAACTCTTCTCAGGACTACACTAGGGAAGAACCTCAAGACTTGGGTGGAGTGCCTGCCATTCATAGAGTTCGCTTACAACCGAGCCGTGTACTCAACAACCAAGAAGACACCCTTTGAAATAGTATACGACTTCAAATCTCTCACCCCATTGGAGAAAATGCCACTACCACCAGCATAAATGACCAACCTCAACAGAGCATCCAAGACAGAGTTCATAAGGAAGTTCCACCAGAAAGTAGTAGAGAACTTGGAGAAGAGGACCGGACAGTACGTGACTCATGCTAACAAGGGAAGAAAAGAGGTGATCTTTCAACCAGGCAATTGGGTGTGGCTACACCTACGGTAGGAGAGGTTCCCCAACCTAAGGAGTTCCAAGCTAGCACCAAGAGGAGATGGACCATTCAGAGTGCTGGAGAGGATCAACAGCAACGCCTACCGGATCGAGCTCCCAGGTGAGTTTAATGTGTCAAATACGTTCAACGTAACTGACTTAGCCACTTTCCATGTAGATGAACCACTTTTGAGGTCAAAACCTATTGAAGAGGGAGGGGATGATGGGGACATCAGATCGTATGGTCGGCTAGGAGACCAGACTGCCAGGAAGCTTGCTTGAGACAGCCGGGCCATTTGGCACGTCTACCGGCCCAAGCGGTACTACCAGACCCTCGACCAACAAGACCGGACCGATCAGCATTGCCAGCGTAGAGGCCTAAACCTCTGGCCCTACTAGTGGCGATGTGGATGACACCGCTGGTCCCATTGGTGATACCGTCGACTCCGGGATCAACTTGGCCGGTCCAGAAGGCATTCCGGCCAATACCTCGCACAGTCTAGCCGGTACAAGCGATTTAGCCGAGTACACGGATATTTCAACATCTACACAATTGAGACTCGGAGCAGATAAGCTACCAGCTTCAAGACATGCATATAGAGGAAGTCTCTACACTAGTGGTGCCACCAGGAGCAATGATACGAGCATGGAAAGCACACAAAAAGAGAAGCTCATGGCTAGAAATGAACCAGTGGAACATGAAGAAGCTCTTGCACTACCAGCTGGACCATTAACCTGAGCCAAGGCCAAGAAACTCAAAGAGGCAATCAGTTGCATGCTCAACAAGGAGAATGCACAACAAATTCACTTGAGCTTGATTGGAGAAGTGCCTAAAAGCACTCTGATTTTAGTACAAGCTCAAGACAACATACAAATGGGTATGTGATCCATTTGTACTCTTTTTCCCTTATCCAAGTTTTCTTCCATTGGGTTTTCTTGGTAAGGTTTTTAATGAGGCAAATGAATCACATTACAACCAGCCCAATTTGTTGTTTAAAATCAAAAGGAGTTCAATTCAAAATGATCAAAATTGGCATCATCAAAGGGGGGGAAAAGTGTCTACATTCATAGTCAAAATAAGAGTTAATGAAGTCAAGGTCTTTGGTCAAGGTCTTTGGTCAAGTCTTCCCTTGTAATTGTAACCAATTTAATGTTGTAGGCTCCTCATATTACGTCCCCTTATAGTATAAATATGGGCTTTTAGTTGTAAACTTGACAATTCAACTTTTCAAATAAAAACAGCTTCTTTTCTTAAGATTTAGAGTGATTCTCTTCTTAATCTGATCGTTGGTGTGTAATATCCTTTAGTCAACATTTAGTAGCCTTAGTGTGTAATATCTAAGCTACTATCTTAGGTAAATCAGTAGTCTTTCCGTAGCTACTGTGTGACCCTTCAATCCAAAACCTTTGAACAGATTGAATTTCGATTCATTCTGTTAAAGCCTATCTCAACCGCATCCAGAAGTGCATTCCTTGGGAGGTTCGCATCATTTGGTATCAGAGCACAATTCTGATCGGTTATCCCTATCCCTCATCTCTATATCTCTCCATTTCCATCTGCTTAGATTGCATCAACTTGTGTGTACTGATTTGCATCAGTTGATTAATCGAAAAAAAACCTATTCATATAATTGCATTGTTGTTATTATCCAATATTACATCAGTTTATCACATCAAAATCGACCCCAACCCATTGCATTTTCAGATTAGAAAATAACACACTCGCAACTCTTCATCTTCCATCAAAATTTTTTTTTCAGAACAGGTACTTTTAACATATTTGTTAAGTGCATTTGTAGCTATGTCAGGAGGAAATCAAACTTCAGAAGCACCAAACTTGTTAATGGAGTTTGCGGCTTGATGATGTTCAGAACAATAGTAACACTGAAGGAGGCCCAAGGAGAACTAGGAACCCCTTAAGACGTGGCCAAAATGAAGAAACAGAATCCTACTATAGCCGTGGCAGTGAAGGAAGTAGGAGAACCCAAAGAAGGCCTAGGCGTGTAAGAGAAGAAAGGGTCCAGCCTAATGACACCTTAGGAGGTCTTAAACTTAAGATACCATCATTCTATGGCAAAAATGATCCAGACACTTACCTGGAATGGGAGAAGAAGATCGAGCTGGTGTTTGATTGTCAACACTATTACGAGCTCAACAAGGTCCGCATAGCTGCTACTGAATTTTATGAGTATGCACTCAGTTGGTGGGATCAATTGGTGACTTCCAGAAGACGTAATGGTGAGTATCCAATAGAAACATGGGCTGAGATGAAAGCCATAATGAGGAAAAGATTTGTGCCCAGCGATTACCACCGTGAGCTTCACCAAAAGCTAAGGAGACTCAATCAAGGAAGCCGAAGTGTTGAGGACTATTTCCAAGAGTTGGAAACCCTCATGATCAGGACAGACATTTTAGAAGACAGAGAAGCTACTATGGCAAGATTTTTAGGAGGACTTAACCGTGACATTCAAGATAGAATGGAGCTGGAACATTATGTGGAGGTAGAGGAAATGTTGCACAAAGCTATACTGGTGGAACAACAGTTAAAAAGGAAAAGTTATACTAGGCCAAGCTATGGAGCAGCTAACAATAAGCCTAGCTACCAAAGGGAAGGAAAACAGATTGCTAAAGTTGATTCCAAACCTTCAACCACCACTCAAGACGTCAAGGGCAAATCTGAAGCTACTACATCTACTAGAACAAGAGATGTGCAGTGTTTCAAATGCCAAGGAAGAGGGCATTATGCGAATGAATGCACCAACAAGAAGATCATGATTCTGTTGGATAATGGTGAAATAGAATCCGAGGAAGAAGAAGTCTTTTCTGATTCTTCAGAAGAGCATCTGGAACCTCCTATGGCAGGAGAATTATTGGTAACAAGAAGAACCCTAAGCTTTCAAAACAAAACCAAAGAACATGAGCAAAGAGAGAACCTGTTTCACTCAAGATGCCACGTCCAAGGAAAGGTTTGCATCATCATTATTGATGGAGGCAGCTGCACTAATGTGGCTAGTGAAACTATGGTAAACAAGTTAGGTCTGGAAGTGTTCAAACACCCAAAGCCGTATAAGCTGCAATGGCTTAATGAGTGTGGCGAAATGAAGGTAAGCAGCCAAGTCAAGGTACCTATAACCATTGGAAAGTACCAAGATGAGATCCTTTGTGATGTTTTACCAATGGAGGCTGGCCACATTCTGCTTGGAAGACCATGACAATTTGATCGAAAGGTCATTCATGATGGTTACACCAACCAACACTCGTTTGAACACAAAGGTAAGAAGATCACACTTGTTCCTATGACACCACAGGAGGTGTACCAAGATCAGCTCGTGTTGGAGCAAAGGAAAACAGCTGGAACTTCAAAGGAAACTATAAGCACCAAAAGTGACAGAGGCTGTGAGAACAAGAACAAGAAGCACTCAAGTTTCTTTGTGAGAACTGGTGGAGTTAAGAAGGCTCTCTTATCACAACAACCTGTTCTTTTGTTTATCTATAAGGAAGCTCTCATGAGCTTAACTAACGTTGCACCGGTATTACCGAGTGAAGTGACTTCTATTTTGCAGGATTATGAAGATGTATTTCCAGAAGACAATCCAAAGGGGCTACCACCCATCAGAGGCATTGAACATCAGATTGATTTTGTACCTGGAGCCTCACTACCAAATAGACCAGCTTATAGAACCAACCCCGTTGAGACTAAGGAGCTGCAAAGGCAAGTTAATGAGCTAATGGAGAAGGGCTACATCAGGGAGAGCATGAGTCCTTGTGCTGTGCCAGTTCTACTTGTGCCAAAGAAAGATGGCAGCTGGCGCATGTGTGTTGATTGTAGAGCAATCAACAACATTACGGTAAAGTATCGCCATCCAATCCCTAGGTTAGATGACATGCTTGATGAATTGCATGGTTCCAGAATCTTTTCTAAGATAGATCTTAAGAGTGGGTACCATCAAATACGCATGAAAGAAGGGGATGAATGGAAAACTGCATTTAAAACTAAGCATGGATTATATGAATGGTTAGTCATGCCATTTGGGTTAACAAATGCACCTAGTACTTTCATGAGGTTGATGAATCATGTTCTTAGAGCATTCATAGGAGTCTTTGTTGTAGTATACTTTGATGACATCTTAATCTACAGCAAGAATCTAGAAGAGCATGCTAGTCATTTGACATCGGTTCTAAGTGTTCTTAGAAAAGAAAAACTATATGCCAATCTTAAGAAATGCACTTTTTGTACAGATAACATTGTGTTTCTAGGCTTTGTTATAAGTGCAGATGGTATTAAGGTTGATGAGGAGAAGGTCAAAGCTATTAAGGAATGGCCAAGTCCAAAAACAGTAGGAGAAGTGAGAAGTTTCCATGGGCTGGCTGGCTTCTATAGACGCTTTGTCAAGGATTTTAGCACTATTGCTGCCCCACTTACTGAAGTAATCAAGAAAGACGTAGGATTCAAATGGGGACAAGCTCAAAAAAGCTCATTCCAAGCTTTGAAAGAAAAGCTTACACATGCACCTCTTCTATCTTTACCTGATTTTCTTAAAACCTTTGAGATAGAATGTGATGCTTCTGGTATAGGTATTGGAGCTGTTTTGATGCAGGATAAGAAACCTATAGCCTATTTCAGTGAGAAGCTTGGAGGAGCCACCCTAAACTATCCAACCTATGACAAGGAATTGTATACCTTGGTCTGTGCTTTGCAAACTTGGCAACACTACTTGTGGCCTAAAGAGTTCGTGATTCACACTGATCATGAGTCACTTAAGCACTTAAAGGGCCAACAGAAGCTGAACAAAAGGCATGCACGGTGGGTTGAGTTCATAGAAACATTTCCGTATGTCATTAAATACAAACAAGGTAAAGAGAATGTTGTGGCAGATGCATTGTCACGGAGGTATGCCTTAATCTCTACTCTTGATGCTAAGTTGTTAGGTTTTGAACAGCTTAAAGAGCTATATGAAACTGATCCTGAATTTAAAGATGTATACATTACTAGCAAAAAGTTTGCTTCAGGAAAATACTATCGGCATGAAGGATTCCTATTTTATGATAATAGATTATGTGTGCCTAACTGTTCCATTCGAGACTTGCTAGTTAGGGAAGCTCATGGAGGAGGACTGATGGGGCATTTTGGAGTTGCCAAAACCCTTAAAGTAATGCAAGATCATTTCTATTGGCCACACATGAAGAGAGACGTAGAAAGAATCTGTGCAAGGTGTGCCACATGCAAACATGCTAAGTCTAAGGTTCAACCCCACGGTTTGTACACTCCTTTACCCATTCCTACTCATCCATGGATTGACATATCAATGGACTTTGTGGTTGGTTTGCCTAGAACTAAGACAGGAAAGGATTCTATCTTTGTTGTGGTTGATAGATTCTCTAAGATGTCTCATTTTATAGCATGTCACAAGACTGATGATGCATTGCATATAGCCAATCTGTTCTTTAAAGAGGTAGTTCGCTTGCATGGAATGCCTAGGACCATAGTTTCTGATAGAGACACTAAGTTCTTGAGTTACTTTTGGAAAACTCTTTGGTCTAAGTTAGGAACTAAGTTGGTATTCTCTACAACATGTCACCCACAAACGGATGGTCAAACTGAAGTAGTTAATAGAACCTTGTCTACTTTATTGCGTGCATTAATCAAACGAAATCTTAGAACATGGGAAGAATGTTTACCACATGCTGAATTTGTATATAACCATTCTGTACATTCTGCTTCTAAGTATTCTCCTTTTCAAATTGTGTATGGTTTCAATCCTTTATCTCCTTTGGATCTAACCCCTTTGCCTTTAAGTGAAAGAGCTAGTATTGATGGAAAAAGAAAAGCTGAGATTGTTAAACAGATCTATGAGAATGCAAGGAAGAATATTGAGGCCAGAACCCAACAATATGCAAGAAAGGCCAACAAAGGAAGACGTGAAATGGTATTTGAGGTGGGAGACTTCGTGTGGATTCACTTGAGGAAAGAAAGATTTCCAGCTGAAAGGAAATCCAAACTTATGCCCAGAATAGATGGACCTTTCAAGATAGTTCAGAAGATCAATAACAACGCCTACCAAATTGATCTTCAAGGTAAGTATAATGTGAGTTCAAGCTTCAATGTTTCTGATCTTGTGCCTTTCATTGCAGATGAACCAGATTTGAGGTCAAATCCTTTTCAAGAGGAAGGGGATGATACGAGCATGGAAAGCACACAAAAGGAGAAGCTCATGGCTAGAAATGAACCAGTGGAACATGAAGAAGCTCTTGCACTACCAGCTGGACCATTAACCCGAGCCAAGGCCAAGAAACTCAAAGAGGCAATCAGCTGCATGCTCAACAAGGAGAATGCACAACAAATTCACTTGAGCTTGATTGGAGAAGTGCCTAAAAGCACTCTGATTTTAGTACAAGCTCAAGACAACATACAAATGGGTATGTGATCCATTTGTACTCTTTTTCCCTTATCCAAGTTTTCTTCCATTGGGTTTTCTTGGTAAGGTTTTTAATGAGGCAAATGAATCACATTACAACCAGCCCAATTTGTTGTTTAAAATCAAAAGGAGTTCAATTCAAAATGATTAAAATTGGCGTCATCAAAGGGGGGGGGGGGAAAGTGTCTACATTCATAGTCAAAATAAGAGTTAATGAAATCAAGGTCTTTGGTCAAGGTCTTTGGTCAAGTCTTCTCTTGTAATTGTAACAAATTTAATGTTTTAGGCTCCTCATATTACGTCCCCTTATAGTATAAATATGGGCTTTTAGTTGTAAACTTGACAATTCAACTTTTCAAATAAAAACAGCTTCTTTTCTTAAGATTTAGAGTGATTCTCTTCTTAATCTGATCGTTGGTGTGTAATATCCTTTAGTCAACATTTAGTAGCCTTAGTGTGTAATATCTAAGCTACTATCTTAGGTAAATCAGTAGTCTTTCCGCAGTTACTGTGTGACCCTTCAATCCACAACCTTTGAACAGATTGAATTTTGATTCATTCTGTTGCAAAGCCTATCTCAACCGCATCCAAAAGTGCATTTCTTGGGAGGTTCGCATCAAGCAATGACAAGGAGCAGATCAAGAGCACTCTTCCAAAAATTCAGCTTGTGGGTCGACAAGCTCCTAGAGAATGATCGACAAAGGACAATGGGCCAGAAGTGCAAAGAAGAGTCCAAAGGCTTCTCAACAATGCAAGGGATTTCAGAGACTTGGGCTTTCGTGGCAAGAGAGGTCATGACCCAAAGATTCCTAACCCTACTCCAAGTCGAAGACTAGGAGCAAGGCGCGTGCATGCCACAAAGATGGCCACCTTCCATTTCTTGGTCGTGAGGCAAGAAAGGTAAGTTTTCAAATTGGATATTTGCCTCTTTCTGTTTTGCAGGGTAGGATTTAGATTATTTACATTTTTGAGTCAAAAACATTTTAGGAATAGGTCCTTTTTCGGTTATGCACTTTTGTACGTTTTCCATTTGTGCACTTTTGTAAATTTTTCTTTTCTTTTTTGAGTCGATCCTAGAAGGTCAAGCTGTCGAGCATATTAATAAAGCTCCTTCTAGAATTGTAGTTCGACAACCTTTTTGATAATTAATAAAGATCGAATTTTCTTTCAACAAAGTATTCTCTCAAGAGACTTGTGCGCTTAGAACCTAGTTGAGACCAGCCCTTCTAGCTCTAAGTTTGTGATTTATCACGAGGTTCATTACCCCTCGTGTGGTTCACTTCACCCTTCCATCTTTTACCAACAAGAAAACCCCCATCCAGAAGCCTAAGATTGAGTTTCTCACCTAATCTTCTCCAAATAGCCCACGCGCATCCAAGCCTTGAATCGAGGCTTGTATCAGAGTGCCTATATCCTGAAACTGTCTACTGTTTCTGATTTTTCACGAATGAAGCGAATCCATGTAAACCTAGAGTAATCATCCACAAGCATAAAGACGTACTTTTTACCACCCAAACTTTCAACTTGCATTGGTCCCATCAAATCTATATGCACTAGCTCTAGTACTGCTTTGGTTTGAAAGTTAGTGACCCTCTTATGCTAGACTTTAACTTGTTTTCCTTTGTTGCATGGTCCACAAATCATACGATATTCTCCCTTGATTTTAGGTACTCCCCGTACTATCTCATTTTTAACTAGAGTAGTTAAATTTCGAACATTCATGTGACCCAATCATTGATGCCACATGTGTAGATCATCCCTTGCACTGAGGCGTTTAGTCGAATTCTCCCACACATAGCAGTTGTTTCCAGTACTAGTGAATGCTATAGTTAGTCCTTTATCACAGAGTTGACTCACACTGATCAAATTGGCTTTGAGACCTTCAACAAGATAAACATTATCCAATTGTGGTAATCCATTACATGTTTTACCTTTCCCTTGTATGATTCCACGACCTCCATCACCAAAAGTCACTTTTCCTTCCTTAACTTGCTGAACCTCTTGAAAGATTACTTGCTCAACCTGTCATGTGATGAGAGCATCCACTATCATAGTACCAAGGGTCAATTTCATCATATTTTTCTGCAACCAGAACTATATTACTGTAATAATTTTCCTCTGATGCATTCCCTGATGTGCACTTTGATGCACTCCCTAATGTGCTATTTGATGCACTCCCTGATGTATTCTCTGCTGCACTTCTACTCATTTTCTCTTGAAGATCAGACTTTTTAACCCATATTTGATTTCGCACACCATTCCATGTGAAGCTCCATTGACTTCTGATTCTCTTGATTCTTCTCATGTATCTGTAAAAATAAGTTTTGATATGCCCCGCTTTTCCACAGAAGTAACAGTGAATTTTGCGTGTTGACGTACTTTTTGGTGCATGAGCCGATTGACGATACTGATTAGTTGACACAAAACAAGTTTCTCCAAGATAGTTCTCCTCTCTTCCACTGTAGCCCAATCCCATGTGGGAGTTCTTGGTCCTCCCATAGCTTAAAATCTGATCCAGTTGCCTAGTACCATCAAACATATGGATCTTTTTGTGTTGCTGATTGAGTTCGGATTGCAGTCTAGTTGATAGCTCTATTTCAGACCGAAGCTCTTTTTCTAGTTGCTCGTAGTTGAATGTCAATCTTAGCTTTTCCCTTGTTGTTGACAAGCTTTTCTCATTTATCTTCTTTTCAGATTCAAGGTCACTCTATAGTGACTCAACCAGTGCTTCAAGTTGTTTTTTCTCCTTAGTTAGGACTGAATTTTCTTTGCCAAGCCTGATAAGTGTCTCACGAATCTCCCTGTATCTTTCTATCAGATCGATTTCGTCATCCTCATCATCTGATTCTTGTTCAACAATTCCCATTAAAGCTACAAAGTTGCTCACTTTCTCTTCAGTAGCATCATCTGACTCATCTTCGGCCAGCATAGACTTTTCTACCTTTGGTTTTTGCTTGTTCACACATTCTGTCTGAGTATGACCGATACCTCTACATTTGAAGCATTTCAACTATCTTCTCTTAACAATAGGACACTCAATTTTGAAGTGATCGAATCCCTTGCATTCATGACATTGTACATCGACCTTCTTTACTATTTTATCTGCGTCAGCATACTTCTTGAAAGATCCAGACTTTTTAGAACTGTCGTCCTGTTCCATTTTCCTTAGTATACGGTCAAACCTCTGTACTAACAGACTCATGGAGTCTTCTTCATCAGATTCGTCTGCCTGGGCTGTAGAAGCAGTAAGAGCAAGATTTTTTGGTTTCTTAACTCATTCAAGTTCTAATTCATGAGCTTGTAGCATCCCAACCATTTCGCCAAAACTGATTTCATCAAGATTCTGGGATACACTTAACGCTGATTTATATGCCATGAATTTTTCTGGCAAGAACCTTATAATTTTTTTTGACTAACTTGGTATCTTTGTATTTCTTACCAAGTGTTGACGCTTTTTGTGCGAGCGAGCTCAGCTTCGAGCTAAAATTTGAAATAGACTCGTGATCTTCCATCCTCAGATTCTCAAATCTGGAAGCCAGTAGATCCTTTCGTGAGCTTTGAACCTTCTTGGTTCCTTCAAAATTGGTTTGTAGAATATCCCACGCCTCTTTTGCAGTTTCACACCCTTGAATGAGTTCAAAAGTTTTCTTTGATACACTGTAGTGTATCGCAGTAATTGCTCTTGAGTTAAACTTGGACCTCTTGAGTTTCTCCTCTGTTCAGTCTTCCTCAGGTTTCACGTTTAGTGTTCTTCCTTCATCCTTGATCGTGGGTTCTTTCCATTGAACAAGAACAACATTCTAGGCTAACACATCTATGCCCCGAATCAAGGACTTCATCCTTGCCTTCCAGAAGCTATAGTTTCCCGAATCTAGTATTACCCTCGAGCTGTTAACCAAATCTGTATAGCTTTCCATTTTTTCTCCAGAATCACACTTGTATATAACCCGACAAGTGCCCAATCTGATACCAATTGAAAATGTAAAAGCTAATAGAAATAGAAAACCGCGTCAAGTAGTGATACAACGACTAGTACAATACGTGTCTCTAATAGAAAATCTTTTAGGTGCACTTTCAAGTCTCACCTAAAACGACTTTGAATAAGCTCAAGACGCCCTTGACTTGTTACACTATCCTCACACGTCCCCAAGATTACACACAATCTTGGAACACCTCACCAAAATCCTTTTACCCCTTTAGTTTTGCATTCTCTCTTAGAAACCCAAACCTTTGAATAAAAGCTTTATTTTGTGAGTGTTCAGTTGCCACAATGTTCTGCCTCATTATTTATTCTTGCTCGTTCGTGTAAAACCCTAGATACAATTTTCTTTTTCCTCATAATTCTCATATCTCCTTTTATTGTAAAATTTCCTTATTTTTTCACAAGAATATATCCTCCTTTAAGACTCGAATTTGCTTCATTTTTACATATTTTTTCTCTTAATGCAGGCCTGTTACGTTATTGTAGATGGATTTCACGAAATCCAGCTTCCTCCTTTTTCTCTAAGTCATTGAATGATATCTTGACTTATCTTTTGTACTATTACGAGTTAGTTCAAAAATATTTGCAACCTACTGCATTTTCACTAAAATCAAAAAGTTCTACAAACGCATATTTTGCTTAATTTTTTTTTGTCTTAGTAGAAACTCAACTACATCACTAACTTCACATGTGATAGTTTTAAAAGGAGAGGATAATACTTTACCACAAAATTGATTGAATGTTGACATAAAAGTAAGAGATAGTAAAGTACTTGCAGATAGCTTTAGTCAAGACTTCATTTGTTGTCTACAAAATTAGACCATCTTGAGAAAACAGTCTTGTTTATTTTTCTCCTTGGATGATTTTTGTTGGGAGACATTCTACTGGCTGCCAAAACATAAGAGACATATTGTATAACAGAAGTTCCCCAAAAAAGTTAAATGATAAAAAAAAACTTTTTTATGAATACAATAGAAATTCATTATGTGAGCCAGAAATAAAAAACATTTGTAAGACTATTTCGAGCGATTCATTCAGATTCATGTATACATTGAGATTTCTAACAATTATCATTAACAAAAAACAACTCAATCTTGAGTAGCATAACATAGCCTTAAGTTAACATTAATAAAAAAATACCCACTCCATAAATTCCATAATCAACAATATTATAAGAGTAATAGTAGATTTATATCCACGCTATATATTAGAAAAAATATTCGTAAATTATATAATATTATTGAATAATAAATATAAATTAAATATTTATATAATTTTTATTTTTATTTATTTGTTTTTTTAAGATTAATTTTTGTATATATAAATTAAATTTTTTTATGAATTTAATAGTATTTTTTGTTAGTTTAATAAAATATATTGATTTTCTAACCAAATTAATAATAATGACATATATTGTAATTATTCTATTAATTTAAACTCATTTATATATTTATTTGAAATTCACGGTAGTGATAACACGTCAGAAATTTATATTAATAACATGTCACTTTAAAGTTATTTTTAAAAAATATTTATCAAATAATATATTAAGAATTTTGGTATAGTTGACTCTGTTATAAACTTATAATCATTTTGAGGAATTGGACTTTTAGCAAAGTATTTTAGATTGATTTGTTATAATGTACTCTACAAAAACAAAATCCACGTATGAATACTTCCTTACATATCTTTATGATACTATATCTCATTTAAAAATTTATTAAATTCAATTTAAGTAAATGTTTCTTGAAACTAAATCTCAGTTATAATTGATTAAATTCAACTAAAAACAGCTTTTTCTACTTTCGATAATTTTTGTAAAACTTGACCTATTCAACTAAAATTTTCTAAAATTTTCTAAAATAACCTTACTTTGTCAAAGAAAATGAAAATGTATTTATTCCAAAAATAAACTACCTATTTTTTCTAACTTATTGACTCAGCTCCACATTTCCTTTTCATCTTTTAAGTTTTATTTTCCCCTAATCAACAGAAAGAACTATCTTTAGTGTGTGTGTTTAGTGTATATATATATATATATGAGTATTGACATAGAAAAAAAGTATATAGTTACTACGAGATAAAGAAAAAGCAAGAAATTTTCTACAGTTAACTTAAACAACTTTTTTCTTAATTTTTGGAATTATGAGATCTGCTACTTTAATTATAGTGTTCAGTGTTTTCACATTCCTCGTTTTGAACCAAGTTAAAGGTAAATAATCAATTATTCTTCTTTTGCTTTGATCTTTATTTATGAAAAACGTTTATAAATCCTATAAAAAACCTTGTGTTGAAAATTAAAAAAAATTAAACTTGACATTTAATTTTGTGAATGATTGAAAACAGTAGAGGTGAATGCAGAGGTTCCTTCTGTGTGTAGAGTTTATTCGAATTTCGGTGGAAAATGTGGAGCTAATGGAAGTAAGTTGTGTGAAAACAAAATGAAGTCACCTCAAAATCCAAAATTTGCTCGTTGTGACTGTAGTAATGTCAGATTACAACATCAAGATCGCTATAACTGCTACTGTTATATTAGACTTCCTTGCAAGATTTAGCTTAATCATATTTTGAAACTATATTTACTAATAAATAAAACATAAGGAATTGATTGTTTTTTAATATTTTTATAACTGATTTATATATGTTCTTTTAACCCAAATTGTTCACTCTTAAATACTATATGCTTAACCTTTTTTTTCTTATTCAAGAGACTTCTTTAGACAAAAATGGTTAGAACCTTAAGTTGCTACAAAAATTTAAAAACACTGAATAGTAGCATTTGGTGTTATTTATATTATATGTAGATTACATCAACACTGTATGATACTTTAAAAACAACTAAGTGATCGTGATGTTTTACATATGGTTCAGCTCATATTAGATATGATTCTTTAATAACGTATGTTATTAAATTTTCGTATAAAAATGTTATCTTATTGAATCGGTACATTGTAATTCATGTTAATTAAAAAACCAGAGATATTTATATAATAAAAACATTAACCATAATATTGATTTTTCTATTAAATATGAAAAAATCATGTAAGAATTAAACTTGATCATATTCATTTTAATTGATGTTTAAGTTACTTACGGATTATTTAATTTAAACAAATCAATCAGAAGAATACAAATAGTCAAAACAATAAAAGTTTATTAAAATAAATCAAAATAATTTGGCAAAAACATGAAATAAAGAGAATAATAATAAGTAACTCTAAAGTAAAATACTTAAGAGACATAATGCATTAAGGGAATAGATTCTGATCTATGAAGATAGTAAATGAAAAGCCAAAAGATGATGCAAATTAAAAAAGGTTCGAAAAGGCATTCTCTCAATGATAATATATCAAAAATATATTAACTCTTACGTAAACGAACAATCCATGTATGGAGAGTTACTTATTTCACTGGAATTTTTGCTTGCTTTGAATAACCAAACCAAAACAAATCGACTATTCAACCACACTTCAAGCTAACCACTTGCAACACCTTAGGCTGAGAAGTTCCAAAAACAAAGTAGACACTAACACAAGATTGGGACAGCCCGAGCACAAAAGTCATGTAGAATACAAAAGCCTACTCACACTCCAACTCACAAACAAGAGACATCTTACATTTCCGAGGGATTAGAGGCTCTTAGAAACTTCCGACTAAAATCCAAGAAACAAAATTGGTATGGATTTGATATGATATTTTCGACGATTACTAATCCATTGAGAATATTTGACGGATTTTCGATGGACTATAGTACGTCAAAACTATATTAGAAAATATGATCTTTCATATAACCGTTGAAGTAAGCACTGAAATTCAATTATCCGTAGGAGATCTCTCAACAATCCGTTGGAAATATCAACATGTTAACCGATAACTACCTTCTCCTCTTCATTCATAAGCATATAACAAATTATCTCTCTCGCTTCTCTCATTTCTAAACATATATATAACAGAAAAAAACTAAAGATTTGTCTTCATCAAACCCCACTAAATATTTTCGATTGTAGATAGAAATTTTTTCATATGACCTAGTAACCGACTTATTTACCGAAGAGTTTGCCAAAGGTTTTCAACAGTTAATGGTGTTTGCATCGTATCAAAAGATAATATTGCAAACCGATAAAATGCATAATATATTATTTGAGAAACATTTTAGTAGAGAAACATTATCATGTGATTTATAAATATGTCATGATGACGTATCACATCATGAATTTTTTTAAAGTAAATATTATATAAGACATAATTTACTAGAATATTTACGAAAATAACATTAAACCAATATTTATTATTATACTATATGTAAATACTTAATATTTCAACATAAAAGACAAACATAATATAAAATAAAATATTAATTTTTTAAAAAATTAGTCAAACAAAAGATAAAACCAAATTTTAAAATAATTCAATATTTATCACATCTACAATTTTTACTTATTTAATAATATTATATTTCCAAGATATTGATAATTTAATTTATTTGTATCATCTGATTTTTATTGTATATTTTATTTGTATAATTAATATTAATTTTTAAAAAATATTTTAAATAAAAAATCAATTATAAAAATATATCTAATTTATATTTATTAAATAAATAATTAATTATAATATGTGAATATTTTTCCCCACACAAGGTGTAGGTATAAATCTAGTGTATTGTTATTATCTTAAATGTCGAACTCTTCGATATAGATGCATTTGTATTGCAAATAATTATTCTAGGATACAAGGTATACACATAAAATTGATTCAATGGTGAATTATGGTAGTAGTAACAAACATTATACTGTAGATATGTTAGAAAAACCAAAAATAAAATAAGATGAAAATCTTGAAACGTGTACAAATAGTGAATAATGCGTTTTGACAAAAAATTTGATTTTATATTTAAAATTGTGTTAATTATAAATTTGTAGGAAATTCTGACATCAAAGAGTTGTTAATTCGGATTAGGTAGTTTTGCAGCTGAGGAGGCCACATCATCTTCTACATTGTTGTATGCACATGTACTAGAACTGGTTGAAGAATCCAAAAGCTGAACTATGAGCTCTGTGAAAAAGAATTGCAATTTCAAGAGATGGCGAGGCACATATGAAGAAGTATAGAAACAAAACAATGAAACCCAAACAATAGCTCTCGTCCATACATGAGTTTAGGCGTCGTCAATTTCCAAATTCGTTTTTCTGATTTTACGTTGTTTTCTTTTGCTTTTGAAACTTTTTTATATTGGTTATGTTTAATAAAACTTTATCTTAATATATATTTGTTGGATATTCCCTGCATTATCCTAAAATAATGAACATAATTATTAGTCAAATTAAAATCCAAATATAAGAATAAGGAAAATATAAAACTATAGAGAAAAATGAATTGTCTAAACAATTAGATAAATATAAAGATTAATTAGAAAAGAGGATAAGATTTATCTAAAATAAGTGGATAAGGGTTATCTAGATAAGTGGATAAGGCTTATTTAGATAAGTGAGTAAAGATAAGAGAATGTTCTAGATATTTTAGTAGTCACCCACCACTAGTATAAATAGGAGTGTTGGGTACCATTTGTAAGAACAATCCAACAAAAAAAAAATACATAAAAGTTCTCCACAAATAAAAATCATCTTTTGTAAAATCCTTTTTCTAATATAAAAGAGTTTTCTTTCTATTACTACTTTCTCATTCACATCTTCATCACACGAAAGTATTATTGGGTAAATATCCCAATAATTGGTATCAGAGTTAGGTTGGTTTAAAACATCGATAACTCGTGCGTATCAAGATGGAGGCTATCCTTATCGTTGAATGTGACATGTTCAAACTTATGACAGAGAACTACTTTTATTGGAAGTCGATGATGGAAGATCACCTTTATTTCAAGGATTTGTACGAACCCATCACCATGAAAGACAAGCTGGAAGGAAACGATGATAAGACATAGGAGATTTTGAATCAAAAAGCATTTGCCGTAATCCATAAGTACATCGGTCGAACTCTTTTCGAACACGTCTCTCCTTACACCAATGCTTTTGAGTTATGGACAAAACTTGAATCCATGATACAAAAGAAAACACCTCGAAACAATGCCATCCTTATTCGACAGTTGGTAAAGTTGGAGTATAAGGATGGTCAAAGCATGATGGAGCACTTGAATAATTTCAAGGGGCTCGTAAACCAGCTTAACAAGGTCGACATAAAGGTCGAAGATGAGATGCAAGTCTTTTTACTCCTCAGCTCCCTACCAGAGAGTTGGGACACACTAGTTGTCACTCTCAGCAATTCAGCACCAGAGGGAAAGCTTACCATAGATACCATCAGTGATAGTCTTATAAATGAAGAAACCAGAACGAAAGAACGAGGTTCAGTCACTCAGTCGGAGGCAAACATTATAGATAGACGAGGTAGAGACGAAACACGTGGACATAATAGAAGCCAAGGTCGAGGCCAATCTCCAGGATGATCCAAATAACACCCTAGTGCTACTTGCTATTATTGTGAAAAGCCGGGTCACCAAAAATCAGAATGTCGGTTTTTCAAGAAAGATTAACATGCAGGTAACGTCAAGCCGGATCGATTGAATCCCACAAAAAGGCATGATGACAAGACCATCACCATTGTTGAAGATGAGGATAAAGATGTATATATCGTTGGAGAATGCAATCTACTAAACATCGCCTCTAATGATACTTCATGGATCATCGACTCTGGTGCTTCCTTTCATGTCACCCCCTATAGAAGCTTCTTCACAACCTACCAATATGGTGAATTTGGTAATGTTCAAATGGGAAATCAAGAAAGAAACAAGATTGTTGGAAAGGGGAATGTCATTCTCACATCAAACACGGGATGCAAACTTGTTCTTAAAGATGTGAGGCATGTTCCAGACATGCAACTTAATCTCATATCAACTGGAAAGTTTGATGATGCTGGTATGGGAAACCATTTTGGTAAAGGCAAGTGGAAGTTAACCAAATGAAGCTTGATCATGGCTCGAGGAAAGAAAGAAGGATCATTATATGTGACACAAGATAAGCTATGGAAGTAGGAAGTAAATGTTGCAGGTGATGACATAGAGATATGGCATCAGAGACTAGCGCACATGAGCGAAAAAGGTTTAAATATCCTTGCTCGAAATGAAAGGTACATCCTTTGAACCATGTCTTAATTGCTTAGCTGGAAAACAACATAAGGTTTTTTTTCAACGATTTTCCGTATCTATGAGAAGAAAGCACATTCTTGATCTTGTGCATACCGACGTATGCTCCATGTCTGAGAAATCCATTGGTGGTGCATCATATTTCGTCACCTTCATTGATGATCACTCAAGAAAAGTATGGGTTCACATGTTGAAATCAAGTTCTTGATATTTTCAAGGAGTTTGTAGCTCAAGTGGAAAGAAGCACAGGCCAAAAACTCAAATGTGTTCGATCAGATAATGGTGGTGTGTACAAAGGTTCCTTCGAGGCATTCTGCAAAACTCATAAAATCAGGATGGAAAAGACTCCACCTAAGATACCACAATTAAATGGTATTACTGAAAGAATGAATCGTACGATCGGAGAAAGAGTTCGTTGTATGCTCTCTCATGCAAAACTACCAAAGTCATTTTGGAGAGAAGCGATAAGGACCGCGGTTGACATCATCAACCTCGGTCCATCAGTTCCTTTGGATGGTGAAATATCCAAGGAAGTCTGGTCCAAAAAGAAAGTCTCTTACAACCATTTAAAGGTATTTGGGTGTAGAGCTTTCTGCCATATTTCTAAAGATGAATGAGCTAAACTTGACTCAAAATCAAAGGAGTGTATCTATCTTGGATCACCAAGAGACGAATTTGGTTATCGACTTTAGGATCTGATAAATAGAAAAATCGTCAAAAGTTGGGATGTTGAGTTTTTCGAGGATCAGACAATCGAAGATATTCAGAGATCAGAAAAACCAAAATTAAGGGTTAGTAAAAATGCAGAACCTCATCAATCGCATAATGAATCAGAAGAAGAAGTGGAGAATGATGACGTTGACCCTGAAGAAGGTGACACTATCTCTAATCAGAATGATTATGATACCGCAGAAGAGGAGCATGACGTTCTTCCAGAGTCTGAACTAAGACGGTCAGCTAGAGGATTGATACCATCTAGAAGATATACCCCAGATGAGTATGTGACCCTTATGGATGAGGAGGAGCCTCAAAGCTATAAGGAGGCCATTGCTGACAGGTATAAATATGAGTAGTTAAAAGCCATGCAAGAAGAAATGCAATCCTTGCATGAGAATCACACATTCGAGCATGTGAAGTTACCAAAAGGGAAAAGAGCTCTAAATAATAAATGGATATATCGGATAAAATCTGAAGATGGAAGCTCAAAACCAAGATATAAAGTCCAGTTGGTCGTGAAAGGATTCAACCAAAAGAAAGGCATAGATTTTGAAGAAATTTTCTCTCTAGTAGTAAAGATGTCCTCTATCCGAGTTGTTTTTGGCTTAGCAGCTATTTTGGACTTAGAGATTGAACAACTTGATGTCAAGACCGCATTCTTGCATGGTGATCTAGAAGAGGAGATCTACATGGAGTAGCATGAAGGTTTCAAGGTCCCAAACAAAGAAAATTTGGTGTGCTGACTAAAGAAAAGTCTTTATGGTTTCAAAAAAGTCCCAAGACAATGGTACAAGAAGTTTGAATCCTTCATGGTAGATCATAACTTCAAGAAAACCATGAATGACCATTATGTCTTCATAAAAAGGTACGCTGGTGGTGACTTTCTCATACTTTTGTTATATGTTGATGACATGCTGATTGTAGGCCATGACCGCACCAACATAGATGCTCTAAAGAAAGACTTAAACAAATGTTTTGCAATGAAAGAATTGGGACCAACAAAACAAATTCTTGGGATGAAGATCACTCGTGATAGATCGAGAAAATTATTATGGCTATCCCAAGAACGATATATTAGAAAAGTATTAGAGAGATTTAACATGCACAAAGTAAAGCCGGTGTGTACACCACTTGATGGACATTTCAAGTTAAGTTCAAAGCAATGTCCAACAAATGAGAAGGAAAAGGAGAAAATGAGGACTACTTCATATGCATCAACAGTCAGTAGTCTTATGTATGCTATGGTGTGTACTAGGCCTGATACCACCTATGGAGTTGGAGTTGTGAGTCACTTTCTAGCCAATCCGGGGAAAAAACATTGGAAAGCAGTTAAATGGATCCTCCACTATTTACGAGGCACAACTAAAAGGTGTCTTTGCTTTGGTAAAGGGAAGCTTGAGTTGATGGGCTATAGCGACGCAGATTGGGCCGGGGACAAAGATTTTAGGAAATCAACATCATGATATGTAACTACCTTTGTAGGGGGAGCTGTTTCCTGGCAATCAAAGCTACAAAAGTGTGTTGATTTGACTACCACTAAAGCAGAATATATCGTAGTCAGTGAAGCTTGCAAGGAGATGTTGTGGATGAAGAACTTCTCACTTGAGTTGGGAATAAAACAAGAGAAATATATCATGTTATGTGATAACCAAAGTGTTATTCACTTAGCAAAGAATTCAACCTTGCACTTCCGTTTGAAGCACATCGATATTCGACATCATTGGATCCGAGAAGTTTTCGAAGAGAGACTTATGCATCTCAACAAAGTATACATGGAGAAGAATTGGTCAGACATTATGACCAAAGTATTACCAATCAAAAAATTTTGAAGCTTGTTGTGAAGGCACCGACATCGTGACAACTTCGAGCTAAGTCGGAAAGGGGGAGATTGTTGGTTATTCCCTCTATTAGTCCAAATAATGAACATAATTACTAGTCCAAAGTAAAACCCAAATATAAGAATAAGGAAAATCTAGAAGTATAGAGAAAAATGAATTGTCTAGAAAATTAGATAAGGATAAAGATTAATTAGAAAAGATGATAAGGCTTACCTAAGATAAGTGGATAAGGCTTATCTAGATAAGCGGATAAGACTTATCTAGATAAATGGATAAAGATGAGAGAGTGTTTTAGATATTTTAGTACTCACCCACCACTAGTATAAATAAGAGTGTTGGTTACCATTTGTAAGAACAATCCAACAAAGAAATATTTAAGAGTTCTCCACAAATAAAAACCATTTTTTGTAAAATCTCTTTCTTAATATAAAAGATTTTTCTTTCTATTACTACTTTCTAATTCAAATTTTTATCACACGAAAATATTATTGGATAAATATCCCAGCAATATTTGAATTTTTAACTAAAATTTATTTTATTTTATATCATTAATAAAATTCAAAATCAACTAAAAGTAGTATTGGATAAATAAATAAATGTATTTCTTTTCTTTTTTTCTTTTGTTCGAGTCCATCAAAATATATTGATTGATCTTCGACAGAATACTTATTAGTAATTTTTGATTGATTCTAATCGTTTTAAAATAGCTATGAATAATTTGATGAATATATTCCAATATTTTTTAATAGTAATCTGACGATGGTAGTCGTCGAAAATCTATTAAAATTATTTTTGTTGGTATCTATTAAAAATTTGTGATGGAATTTTTTTTCGACCAGTTAGAACTGACAATTTTTTTTCATCTATAATTCATCGGTAAGAACTATTTCTAATGTATCACCGATAAATATAGATTTTAGTTTTGAACAATTTTTTTTTGTAATGGTTGGAGAATAACAAAAGAGACTACAGGAGAGGCCAACACTTATTCACCAACAAAAATCTCATGAAGCCAGTGTCGATACCTTTGGGCAACATAAGATTGAACAAAGACCATTTTTTGTAGCATTTTTTGTAATGAGAGACACACATCTGTTAGAGCTCCTATTCACAACTTCCACCCTCCATAAAATAATCTTACATAAAAAGATTACTGAACTTAAAACTGTGGTATTTGAAAGATGGTCAAGCTTAAGGTGTTTCATTATTTTTAATATATCTAAAAACTCTAATCGTTCGCTTCTTGGAGACAAAACCTCAAGTGGCAAAGGTTTAAGTTTGGGTTTTAGGATCAAATCAAACGGTTAAGCATTTGAATTTAATTGTGTTGCCGAAATAAAAAGCTTTTCCAAAAATCGGGTAATATAAAATATATATATAGATATGTGTCGTTTATAGAAGAACAAGTAAATTGGATAAAATTAGTTCTAGTTTGTTAAAATTTTGTAATGTACAAATGAATGATTTCCAAACATTTCAAGTATTGCAGCATGACACCGATGGCTTCGACTCGTGTGTTGAATAACAAGTGGAAAAGATATTCTGCATTCACCACATTCAAAATACTTTTGTGTTATCATACATTGATTTTTTCAGCAAAAACAAATATTTCACTATATAAAAGAAGTTTCAATGATTACTCTGATTTTCTTCCATTTTTAATAAACTAATAACACCAATAAAATTACCATGGTTACTTTAGTTTTCTGTTAATCATAATAAAGTTAAGGTTTTTTTGTTAATCGAAATTTTTTCATCCAGCAATCCAAACTAATTCTTTGAAGTCTGTAAAATTCCGTATTTTATTGCAATTGATTAAAGATATTTACGAATGTTCAAAAATAATAAAAACCGCAACATAAGCATTGAATTCGATTGTATCTTAGTTCTCATGTCAGAATTTGTTAGATCAATTTTTACTGTTTTCAGAACCTAAGTGATAATACAGAGGTTTGAATGATTTATTGATGAGTTCGGTTATAATTTTCCGGTACGACTAATAAATTATATTTCTCATTTATGTCACGAGCTTTTTTCATATTCTCAGCTCGCCTAATATTCCACGTTATAATCATTATTTGCCATAAATTTTCATAACTATTCATAAATGCTTCTCTTAGGAAAGTTTACTGTCGCCCTCGATAGTTGGTGAGATCAGACGTATCGTTGAACTATCCCAATGGCTTTTCGATAATGATGCATCCACTCTAACACCGGATCTTAGACTTAATGGATCAAATTCTTGGTGAACCGAGTTCGCAGTTCTTGAAATGTGTAGCTCTACCTCCAACAAATTCTATTAAAAAAGGCAACGACAATGAATTGTTAGTACTACTTTGGTTGTAATAAAATTGGTGTTGTTACATAATATGGGTGCCCGATGAGTAGCATAATTTGATATCATGGCGAAAGAATATCAAATTACATGAATTACGTTGAATTCGTAACATTTTGTCACTCAATACTCATTTATAATCCATAGTCAAATGAATTTTAGATATTTTTCAAAATGGATGCTTAATTGAACCACAACACAACACACCATAACCGTTCCTTATCTAATATACTTCGAGCAAACTCATCCAATAATTCAACCATATAATAAGTCCATTGGTTTCAATATATCTATTTTAAACTTCTACCCAGAAAAAAAAACTCATACTTGAATTTCATCACAATAGCACGATATTTAATTTTTCTTTATGAGGAATTGCTTTCACAACCGTTTTAGATTTTTATGACATTATTCATAAATCACTCGACCATCTACAATAACATATCATTTTTACGACATTATATACAAAATATTTTCATTAGAATTATATATAATATGTTTATAATATATTTATTTATTTAATATTTATAATAATTTAATTAATTTTAATATTTTAGACTTTTCAAATGTTGAACTTCAACTATATATATATATATATATATATATATATCTATTTAGTAATTTTTTTATCATTCACACATTCATATCTTTAAATATATTCATTTTCTAAACAGTTTCGTGTTTCAGGAACAATACCTACTCATGGGTGTCTTCATTATCGTCACATCCGAGATGAAACGATATTTGAGATTTATGATTGTGATACAGAATGTATTAACCATGTTTTTTTCTATGCATACTCTCACATCAAACGTGGGCTTTATCGCATGTTCCATCAACCCCTACCTTCCCCTTGCACAGCTTTTTCGGAAACCTCAATTACCTATTATGGCGCTCGCCAGAGGTAGCAACGCCAGAATCTGATCTCCGGAGCTTTCCATGGATCCTATGGTTCATATGTAAGGTCCGTAACGACAAAATATACAACAACATAGATCAGATTGTTGTAGATATTCTAGATAAGGTTTGGAGGAAAAGCAATCTTCGCCTCTCAGCCACAAATGCACAAGCTCAGCCACAAAAGCACAAGCTCAGAAAAAATCAGAGGTACTGGAAAGCAAAATATCCGACACCAACGATTATGGCCAATATCGTTCACCTGTTTTGTGGACGACTCATGGAAAGAGGGGGATATTACATTGGGGATGGGCTGGATCTTCAAGTTACACGACGGAACAACTGATCTGATGGATATGAAGAGTATTTACCGAAGGATATCTCTATTTCATGTAGAGTTTTTTAGCCTACGATGGGCAATGATAAACTTGCACAATATACAACGCTACTGCACCAGGTTATGTACATATTCAACAAATCTAATTAGTTTAGTCGTAGACTCAAAGAAATGACCATTATTCACAACAGAGATAGAAAATTTTGAAACGTTGCGGCAATATTTCCCGGAATTCACTCTTACACACCACGCAAGATGAAACAATTATCATACGGATGCACTAACAAAGTAAACACGGAAAAGTAACTTTATATTCTCGTATATTATTATTTCAATATCATACTGGTTTGAGAATATTTTAAGTATATTTTAACCGGAAACGATCGTTGTGTTATTGTGTTATTTCAAATGAAAAAAAAAAACAGTTTCGTGTTAAAAATTAAGGGGTCGTTGATTATAAAGTTTCTCACAAATCTATCCGACTAGTATTTGAATGTTGATGAATACTTCTTACAGTTTTATTAAGTTAATGTTTAATCTTTCTCTCTCGCGAGATCGGAATTAATTGGAGCAGATAAGATCTGCATATAGCTTTAAAGTGAGTACACAGATCAGTAAACAATATCAAATTACAGAGAAACCAAAATTATTGTGACTAATGTCGGATTTATAAACTGCAGAAGCATGTTTTCAATCTCACGTGTTTATGTACTGCTTCGTGTCAGTATCTTCTTTTTATTTATCCAAATCGATTATATATATGTATTCATTTAATTATACTCCATCCCACTGGATTCATTACCTCTAAATTATTTTCTTTCATATTATTTGGTTTTGCTTTATACAACCTTTTTGATGCCAAAATTATTCAAATACGCTAGCCTTCTAATCCAAAATTGATTTAAAATTAGTGGTTAGATGAAAATTAGCCTTCTAATCCAAAATTGATGAAAATTTGATAAAAGAAAATATTATTGCATTAATGGTTAGATGTGTTATTATATTAAAAGAAAATCTTAAAATATTTCAAATAAAATATTAAATAATATATAGAAGATATAAATTAGTTTATTTATTATCAATTAGTTTTAGATGCATAATCTTTAACAATTTTCCAATAGTTTACATTTCTTACAATGGTGTCAAACAAGAAATAAAACTTTGTTAGTTTTTTTTATAATCAAAAGGTGATTCAAGTATTTCACACTGACTAATTTTCCAAAATGTGTAGCCATCAAGTTGTCGACTAACCCACTCATCAAATTTTTATAAAAAGTGTAAAATATAAATTTATTTACGCAAAACTCAGATTTTTTGTTCTTTATAATGAGTAAGAATTTTCTAATCGATTATTTAAAAGATATGTATTGCATAAAAAATAATTTGAGAAATTATGTAAAATATCACTTTTTTATTTTTGTTTCAAAAATAGTACTAAAAATTTAAATTTTTAAAAGTAGTTCGTTGTAACAAAAAAATAAAAGAAATTAATGATCAGTCGATAATCGATACCTTAACCGTACCAAGTCTAAGAAAATTTTAGTTAGATCATAACTTGTGTATGCCTGACAATTTTTTTCACCTTTTATATTTCATCATGTGCAAAGAAAAAAGGAATTTAGTGTGGAGTAATAAATATTATTATTGTTCTATTTATATTAATCGAGTATGTTTACTTTCTGAATATTTCATCATGTGCAGCCAATAAAATGCAAATGCTAAGTAATAGTGGGTAAAGAATGACAAAAAAAACTAATAATGATAAACTGGTTACAGAATTAATTAATTAATTATAATGAGCTCTATCTAAAGGTATCCCCACTTGTGTAGTTAATTATGTTTAAAGAAGAATAATTATTATTACAAGAGCATCTGGTTTGTATATTATATAATAGTTTCAACAGATCAAGAATGATTAACCACTGTCTTCCACCCACACATAGTTTTATTTATTTATATAATTTGTTTTTAGTAAATAAAATTAATCATAACTTTTGTTGAGATTTGATCTCTACTGATATAATTTTTTAAGACGCCAACGAAGTAGCTAATTTTAAAGATTTATCAATATGTAAAATTATTGAAATAGGGCTGTTTTGCTTACAAATTGTTCTAAAGTACTACATAATTAAGTTTTTGCATAAAATATTAATTTTATTCTAATATAACATAAATCATTATGTGAAAAATATTTTTTATATCTTAAATAAATTATAAAAAAGTTAAAAAATTGTGTTGGTTTCTCATTCTAAGATAGAATTTAAATTTTCCTCATCGCAAAAATTTTTTAGTCATTTTTATATTAATCTTCAAATACTTTTTGAAAATAGTGATAATATATTAATATTCAAATACTATTTGAGAAATAGTGATAATATTTTTCAGAAAAAGAATAATATGTCTTTGGAAAACAAATTTTTAAATTGAGTATGGTTGAAAATTGCAATAGTATTCATAACAAACGAAATTAATATCTATTAAACTATATATATATATATTTTGCTTCTACTAAACTACTTTTAATAATTTAAATCTTTTTCCCATGCCGAATTAAATATTTTACAAAAAACAATCATCAACCAAATATTTTTTTTGGAAAAAAAAACTTAAATTGGGTATGGTTGAAAATTGCAATAATATCCATAACAAACGAGGTTAACATCTACTAAATTATTTTTTTGTTTCTACTAAACTATTTTTATAACTTAAATCCTCCTTTTCCACACCTAATCATAAACTTATATAGAAAGTTAAACCTAGAAAATAAATCAGTTTGTCTATTAATTTGTTATACAACTCTAGAAAATAAATCAATTGAAACATACTATTCAATTGAAGGGTTGCGAATTAATGGAGATATTTGAATTCTACTAAGTAAAAACCTTGAAATTTGTAGAATAGTAAAATATTCTTACCATTTTGAATACCCAAATCCGAAAAATTAAACTCACCACGATTTCATGTCTCTTTGGTTTGCTAGCAAAATCACTACATTTCATGAATGAAGTCACATTTCGAAAAAATTTAGCATTAACAGTTTAACTAATAAAATACAGAACATAGAAGCATAATTCTTCTTGTTTTTGATTAATAAATTAAACTTTTTGTAGGAAAAACTTTATATATATATATATATATCGGAAGAAAGAAAAAGGAAAAGCCAAAAAAGAGAGGCTCCACGTTTGATGGGAGAACAAACAGAGCTGGCAACAGCTATTGCTATTCTCTCTCTCACACTTATCTCTTTGTTTCTTTCTCTTCGACAGCTTTCATTTTCTTCTTTAATTTTCTCTTCTTTTCAAATTTGAATATTGCAGTCATATAGATAAACCGTCCCATATTTTTAACAACATTCAAAAATAAGCGAGATAAAAAAGTATGATAAATAATTTGTTTATTATAACCACACAACTAATAAATGCAATTAGACGAGTAATACGGTAAAATAATATTTTTAAATTTTTTTGTTTTAAATCTATTACCTTAAACTTAAATTTCAAAAATAAAACAAATAATTATATAAATAATTATTTAATTTAAATAAATTATATATAAATTTAAAATATTCTATTTTTTAATTTAAAATTTAATATTTTTTATTAAAATGAAATTTTAATGTATTTTAGTTTTAAATTTATGTTATTATCAAAAATTTAAATTAATAGTGATATTTTTGGAATAAAAATTTTAAAATATGGTATTTTAAAAAATTGTCCAATAATTATTCTATTTGTTTTTGTTAGACTAATTTTTTACATATTTTTCATTGTTTCAAAAAATTGATTTTCTAAAAATTTTATTTATTTTATAATAATTAATATCAACTAATTATACAGAAGAAATACATGTATATACATAGATATATGTGTCTGTTTGTTTATAATACAAGTAATCCACACAAAATATCTTTGCTGTTACATTTTTAATAGCAACTCATCAACAGTCACACTAAAAATAGTAAGATTGTTAAAAAAATTATTGTCATATTATTATTATTATTTGTATTTATGATAAAATTACCAATTTTTTGCTTAAGTACCCTACTACATGTTAGAGTTGTGTTGATGTCAAAATTAATATTGTAAAAAGGAAAGAATTCATAAAACTCCAAAATACATTTTTTTCCTTTATAATTTGTTGTTTAAGGATTATAAATTGTAAATCCACAATTTTTTAAGCATAAACTCAACAATAGAAGAGATTAAAGTTAAAAAGACATAAAGAAAAAAAACTACTGTAATTACTAATTAGCTTCTTCACTCACTATAAATACCCTAATCCCCTTTGCAAACCCATCTCACATCACAACTCCTCAAATAAAAACATACAAACAAACCCCTTGATCCCTCCAGCCCCCAATGGATCGATCCTCGAGCCTCACCATGTTGGTGACCGTTCTGGTGCTAACAATGGTCGGCACTGCTTATTCCGGTACTTTCAACGACGAGTTTGACTTGACTTGGGGTGACCACCGAGGCAAAATCTTCAGTGGAGGGAAAATGTTGTCACTATCACTAGACCGAGTTTCCGGTTCGGGTTTTAAATCCAAGAAAGAATATTTATTCGGAAGGATCGATATGCAGCTCAAACTCGTCGCCGGGAACTCTGCCGGAACCGTCACTGCATACTACGTAAGTTTTAACATTCATATCCTCAAATAAAAAAGACTCATTTCTTGGTTTTATTTTATAACAAAATTAATGAAAATGTTGCAGTTATCTTCGGAAGGACCAACACACGACGAGATAGATTTCGAGTTTCTTGGTAATGAGACAGGGAAGCCTTATGTTCTTCACACTAATGTCTTTGCACAAGGCAAAGGAAACAGAGAGCAACAGTTTTATCTCTGGTTCGATCCAACCAAAAACTTCCACACTTATTCTCTTGTCTGGAGACCTCAACACATCATGTAATTAAACTTAAAACCATCTTTGAAATTGATTCAAACACTTTTTTTTTTGTCTCTAATCCTTTTTGTTAATTTCTGTTTGCAGATTCATGGTGGATAATGTTCCAATCAGAGTATTCAACAATGCAGAGCAGCTTGGTGTTCCGTTTCCAAAAAAGCAACCAATGAGGATTTACTCAAGCTTATGGAATGCAGAGGAGTGGGCTACGAGAGGGGGTTTGGTTAAGACTGATTGGTCCAAGGCTCCTTTCACTGCATACTACAGAGGCTTTAACGCTGCTGCTTGCACAGTCTCTTCAGGCTCATCTTTCTGTGACCCTAAGTTCAGGAGCACGTTTACCAATGGTGAGTCTCAAGTAGCTAATGAGCTTAATGCTTATGGGAGAAGAAGACTGAGATGGGTTCAAAAGTATTATATGATTTATGATTATTGCTCTGATCTTAAAAGGTTTCCTCAAGGTTTCCCTCCAGAGTGTAGGAGGTCTAGAGTCTAAAACCAATGATTCTCTCTCTTGTTGTTTAGTACAAATTCTCTTTGTTAGTTTCTAATAAATTGATTTTCTTCATCAGCTTTTGCTTATTATTCCAATGCGTATTCATTCGATGGGTCAAATAAATGTGTCACGGGGTTCAGCAACATTGTCCTAAACAGATTATTAAAATTCTTGGTAGTTGCTAAAACAAAACAATAATTAAATATGAACACTTATACAAATATGACTTCATTTATAACAATCCAAATTAAAAGTGCACAAAGATCAGAAGCAAACATGTGGATTAATTAACACTTAATGTTGTTATTATCTGCAACTTGCTAAGAGATCACAGGAGGTTTGCTTTTATAGCCTTGCCTTTGTACATAGAAGAAGAAATTGTTGTTGTTTTTTGGAAAACTAATATAAATATACTCACATGGACTATATGTATAGTGGCAACGTGATCTATCCTTTTGTTTTTTCTTAGGAGGGACATATGAAAAAGACAGTTAGTAGCTTTCACTTTTCAAATTTTTTTGTTTTAAAAAAACACGAAACTGGATAATGTGTAGACTTGTGACTTAAAAAAAGATCCCACTTGATTCAGGGTGATGTGAGAATCATGTGTTTTAAATGTTTCAACTTACATGTTGTCTCAACATAAAGCAAATTTTGATTATGGATAACTCACAGGGATTCTAAAGAGCTTGAAGAATATTGTTTATCTGGTGGATGCTGCTTTTTGCTAAATCTCTAGCCTCAAGACGTTCTTTTTGAAGCTTCTCCATTGTTGACATCCGATTCGATTTCAAAACCCGAATCCACCAATCTATAACGAAAATGGATCAAAAAATGCTTAAAGTCCAAATTGGTGCCTAAATCGAAAGAAGAATCAAGCCCATTAATCAAAGAAACATTAACTATTGTAACGGTCCGAATAAATATAGTATTTGTAACAGATAGATAGGTATTTAATTCTGAATATGGAATTAAATGTCGAATTAGTATAAATACAGAAACAATTTCTGGTAATGGGATTTGTGGATGTAAGAACTAAGTTTAAATAAAAGCTTAACTCTCACACAAACTTCAAAGAGATTGATTGGTGTGACTCAACTATACTAACTACTGTTATGAAGTCTATTCTGTTGGATTTTTATGAGCTGCTGAATTATATTTTTCCAATATATCCTTGAGATGAGATATTTCATCAACTAGATCCAAAGCCATTGCTTTAGTATCTTGTAATTGAATCCTAGAGTTTAGACGAAATGAAGAGCAGTTCAAACAACAATACATCCTATAGATTTTATGAACTTAGATGATTGTATTGATCACAGAGGATACAATATATCTACAGGATACAAGGGAGCTAGGTAGACGTAATTGCAATGTAGATCTTTACATAAATATATGGTTTCGTGATGTCACTTTAATCTTGTGTGTTAGAGCTTGAAATTGTTCACGGACTATGGGTTTGGTCAATGCATTGGCCAGCTGATCTTTTGTAGAGACGTTAGAGATCTTAAGTGTGTAAGAACGTGATTTATACGTTTTGGGCAATTGAATAATTACGAAAAAATTACATAAAATAAAATATAAAATATTGATACAAAAATTTAGAAACGACGGATTTGCAGAGACGAGATACATTTTACTTAATTTTGAAAGCACCACGTAGTGTGATAGTTGCATGGTTTCCGAATCTCAATATACAACTATAAGTATTCTGTTTTGCATAATCCAAAAATATAATGTAACGAATATTTTTTATATGTTTTACTATCACACTGAACATGTAAAAAAAAATTTCTATGTATTTTTTACATTTTTACAATAAAAAAAAAACCAAAAGTTTCTTTTTTTTCCTTAAAAAAAATTACTCCATTTTTAATGAGAATTGATTATCAAATAAAAATTATAATACAACAATAAACTAAATTAATTTGATTATAATTAACTCAATTAAAAAAAATATTGACTATTTGACTTAGTCAACAAATAACAAATGAGGTTTAAATTAAACCACAATAATAATTGTACCGATCATTGATTTATTTGCTAAATTCCGAAAATTTAAAACTTGAGTTTGGTCCAATTATCTCCTTTCACTAATACATTAAATTGTATCTAAAATTTTAAGTTTTTTTTTATAAGTTTATCCGCTTGATATACAAAAAGAGATTTTACCTCTAAATTATAATGCGAGAGAAATTACATTTGTTCATTTTATATTTATCAAACAATCCATTTTAAACACTGATTTATCATCCAAACGAATTTTGGTTTTAATGTATTTATTAGAAAACTCACCGCAAATTGATCGACAACCATTTACATAAAATCGAATTCCAACAAAATTGTGGTTGATTGAATCTGCTTTTTAATGAAGTGATAATCTAGTGCGACATGTTTCATCCATGTGTAAAAGACCGAGTTCACACGTAGGTATGTTGCACCAATATTGTCAGAGTATATTATGTGCGGTGATTCGATTGTGAGACCAAGTTCATAAAGTAATTAAGAGTATTTGTCTCTATTTACATGCTTAAACCGTATATATATTGCTCACATGCTAGATTCATGTTCTATATCGTATTTCTTTCTTGTTTGTTTTCTTTCTCTCTCTTTGGCAATGCTTTTTTTATTATTTTGATCCCACATCTTCTGGAATATGTAGATATCTCATTACCATTTGTATTGTTCTTGGCATGACGACACGCAAGGACTGGCCAATCTAACAGCTTGACGTCAACAATGCAATCTACCAAAATATATTTACTGAAAAATTTTAAATGATTAAACTCTCAAGTTTTATTGACACAAAGAGAATCCCATCCATACGCTTTTTTGCCTAAAGAAGGCAATATATGGATTCAAGCAAGCACTTAGAATATGCTGCGATTAGATGCGGTAGTTTCGTGTTTCTTCTAGGTTTTGCAAGTTATTGGCTGATACTCATATCTTCATTCTTCATGACTCAAGTGTCACAATCTATATGTTCTTGTTTATGTTGGCGTTTTTATCATCATATGCTCGAGCATAGATTGCATTTTGAAATTTATCTCTTGAATCTTGAGTAGATTCTCTCTCAAAGATATTTGTGATCTCTTAGTTTTTGGGTGTTGAAGTCAGACGAGAGGCTAAGATGGAGAAAACCAAGCCCATTGCTGCACCATTATGTCCTTCCATACTTTGACATTACATGATCGTGTAGTGTTGGTCTTGGCAATTCCACAAGTATGGCATCATTGGTAGCAGTACGTAATTGTCATTGAGGCACCCTGAAATCTCTTTTGCTGTTAAAAAAATGTCTCAATACATGCACTGATCTACCTCGGAGCACTAAGATGTCGGTTAAACGAGTGTTCCGCTATCTTACTAAAATAACCAACTCATTTTTTCTCCATGACAATCTTATTTTCCTTCACTTTTACATTCAGGACTAGTTTTAAGTTATGGAAGTCCGCAAATTAAAAAGAAAAAAACACAAGAAAAATATACCGTTTTCAAAAGGTTAAATAGTTTTTTAAATGAACTATAAACCAATGTTTAGCCTGCTTGAGCTCATGACCAGCTTCAAATAATACAACAATATCGAACTCTGAAAGACGCTAGGGTTTCGGTAAGAAACCATGCACTAACCACTTCAAAATCATATGGCAATGCAAAACTTTGAAGTTGAAAGAAATTAGATAGTGAGTTTAAGAACAATTACTAAATATGTATTATGAGTTAAGTAAACTACATATAACAACAAATTGAGAAAACACTACAAAGATACAACAAGATTTTTGATGATTTTTTCGGAATTATGCTTTACAAGATCGAATTTTGATGGATGTTAAATTTCATCCGAATTTTGACGAATGTTAAATTTCATCCGAATTTTGACGAAAATTCCATGGATTTTTTATATCATAAATTGGTCAGAAACTTTTGACCTAAAATCCTATAGTTGAATATTTAAATCCTAAACTATCTAAAGAGTTATAAATTTTCCTATTGATATAGGGTTTAGGGTATAAATTTTTATATCAAATATGGTTGAATACCATTTTATTTTATGTTTGTAATAGTGACTCATTTACTAAATAATAAAATTACTCAATTTCGAAGTTTTAGTGGAAAAACTTGAGTATACACAATATTGAAATATGAATTAAAGCTTTTGTTGTGGGATTTGTTCTCGCAGTCGAGTGACAAAGTTTTGGTCTGCCATTTTCTTTTTATCGTGAATTTTTATTTTTGTTCTCGGCTGAAAATTTTGAAAAGAAATTATTTTGTATGTTTTAATCGAAAATATAAAATACAACTCGTATTTAAAAAAAAATATATACAAAACCGTCGTAAACTTAAGGTAAATAACATTTTTTATGAGAAACAAATTTAAAATTCGAAAACGAAAAGTAGCCATACATCTACAAATTTGGAGTGCACAATTTGGCAAAGACATTCTTTGTCTCCTTTGAACCAGCTAACCAACCAACCTTCTTTAATCTCTTAGAAACAAATTTTCAAAATGTAGAAAATAAAAGAAACACCAAAGAACTGTGAGAGTTCAAGAAACAATAAGCAAAAGCTTTTCTTGAGTGCATGAATATATCTTAATCCCTAAACACAATCCTTTAGTCTCCTCTTAAATACCCTTCAATAAGTCTCTTTACCTTCATCTCAAAATCCACCTCAACACTCTTCTCTCAGCAACATTTTCTCCAATGGCTTCTTTTGCTCTGTTTCTTTTCACTTTCATTGTCCTTTCAGGTAAATTATAAGTCTCCTTGCACCTAAACATGAACAATGACACTTGAAAGTTGGAACATAATCTTGTCTCTTATCTAACTATCTGATGTTTTACAGGTTTATGTTGCTCTGCAATTGGTCCACAAAACAACATGAATTCTCAGAACAAAACAGTGTTATCGCTTGCAAGCAGAATTGGGATCAACTATGGAAGATTAGGCAACAATCTACCTTCTCCTTACCAATCAATCAACTTTATCAAATCCATTAAAGCAGGTCATGTCAAGCTCTACGACGCTGATCCAGAAACCCTAATGCTCCTCTCTCAAACCAATCTCTACGTCACAATCATGGTCCCTAATCACGAAATTGTATCAATCGGCGGCGATCAAACCGCCGCAGATAATTGGGTCAACACCAATGTCCTTCTTCACTACCCACAAACCCGAATCAGATTCGTCCTCGTCGGAAACGAAATCCTCAGCTACAATTCCGATCAAGACAAGCAAATATGGGCGAATCTCGTCCCGGCCATGCGTAAAATCGTGAATTCTCTTAGAGCAAGAGAGATTCACAACATCAAAGTCGGGACACCTCTGGCCATGGATGCTCTTCGTTCGAGCTTTCCTCCGTCGAATGGTACATTCCGGGAAGATATCGCCGTTCCGGTGATGTTACCGTTGCTGAAATTTCTCAACGGAACAAACTCCTTTTTCTTCCTCGATGTCTACCCTTACTTCCCTTGGTCCACTGATCCAGTTAATAACCATTTGGATTTCGCTCTGTTTGAATCGAATTCCACTTATACCGATCCTCATACCGGTTTGGTTTACACCAATCTTCTAGACCAGATGCTCGATTCGGTTATCTTCGCTATGACCAAGCTCGGCTATCCAAACATCCGTCTCGCGATTTCCGAAACCGGGTGGCCCAATTCCGGTGATATTGACGAAACCGGAGCTAATGTTCTCAACGCAGCAACGTATAACCGGAATTTGATCAAGAAGATGACAGCAAACCCGCCACTCGGTACACCAGCTAGACGCGGTTCACCTATACCAACATTTTTGTTTTCATTGTTCAATGAAAACCAGAAATCCGGTTCGGGAACAGAGAGGCATTGGGGAATTTTGAATCCTGACGGTACACAGATCTACGAAATTGACTTCAGCGGAACAAGACCGGTTTACAGTTTTGGTTCATTGCCGAAACCGAGTAACAATGTTCCGTTCAAGGGGAATGTGTGGTGTGTGGTAGTTGAAGGGGCTAGTGAAGCGGAGTTAGTGCAAGCACTTAACTTCGCTTGCGGAAAAAGCAATGCCACGTGTGCAGCTTTGGCGCCTGGGAGAGAGTGTTACGCACCGGTTTCGGTTACTTGGCACGCAAGATATGCGTTTAGCTCGTACTGGGCTCAGTTCCGGAACCAAAGCTCTCGATGCTACTTCAATGGGTTGGCGCGTCAGACCACAACCAACCCTGGTGAGTTTTTGTTTTTTTTTTGTTTCTCATGTTTCATTACTTATCTCACAAGAAATCACTAGAGACACGAAAATAACCTTTTATTGCAATTGTGTTTTCTGGAAAAATGGTTAAATTAGGCTTTATGATTGTAATTGAATGGTTTGCAACAGGAAATGAGCGTTGCAAGTTCCCTAGCGTTACCCTTTAAGACTGCCTCAGGAGTCTGTTGTGTGCAGAAAGGATCAAAAGCTGGATTAATCTTTTCGTATTAATTAAGTCAAATCTAATTCTTGATGATTATTATTTTCTACTCATTGGTTCCATTGTTGAGAAAGATATATTGAATAATCGATGTGTTACTAATGTTTTAAAGCAAAAATTGCATTCTCGCTCATGTCTTATCTATCCAGTAAACATATTAGTGTGCATGAAGAAAACTGTGAAGAAATAATATAAGAAAGATGGGAAAATAGAACCATTTGAACAATTATACAATTGTTCCAAACAAAAAAGGAGCAGCAAAATCTTTTAATTTTAACAATGATGATAATTTATTGAAGCTTTTGTGTGAAGCGAAAAATAAAGCCTGTGGGTCAATAAAAACAGCTCAGCAGATGTAGTTGGGTTGTTGAACTTTGTTTTGATGGCAATAACACTAACTCCAAAATACATTATAATCATAATGACCGTGTGACTATAGTTTACTTCTATATAACGAATAAATCATTAATCATGTGAATAGTTAACCATTTCACTAAAAACACCTTTTCATATATTAAACTTTTTTATCAGTATTCTATTACATCTCTCCAAAACCAAATTGATTTTGAAATAATGTTAATTTCAATGAGAATAAATTTTATAAAATGCTTTAAATTTTAATTGGTAATATGGATAGAACAATTCTTACATTTTAAACCGACCGGTTTAGTCTCAAGAGCAAGCTACTTGGAGTTATAACGCAGAGAATCTCAGCAAGAGATCACAACATCTACAAAAAAAAAATCACACCGACATGTCGAGATCTTTAGCTCTCTTCTACTTGTCCGTTCTTTTACTTCAGACCCATCTCTACATCTCTGTCGCAGTCCCAATTTCTTCGGTGGATGACGAAATCGACGCAATGCTTGATCGGAACGGCGAAATCGGGAAGGAAGGAGAGGAGATGATGCCATCGGAGATAAGTCGGAGAGTAATGATGATGCGGAAACAGTACATAAGCTACGCAACACTAAGGAGAGACATGGTTCCTTGTCAGAAACCAGGTGCTTCGTACTACGCTTGTCGCTCTGGGGAAGCTAATTCTTACAGCAGAGGATGCAACATCATTACTAGGTGTGCTAGAGACACTAGCGACATCAAGAACTGAGGCATTTTTTTCTTTTCATTCGGATCTTGATAGTGAGTTTCAGTTTCAGATGCTATGAGATGGAAGATTGTGGAAATTGTAGGATAAAAAATTTGGGTTTTTAAGCTTGCTTAAGGTACTATTACTTTTACCTTAAAAGACTGTCAAAGACAAAACTTTGTCGAATCACAATTCTCTGTCCGAAGAAAGATGCATCTTGGAAAAATGAATTACCCAAAGCTTACGAACCCAAAAATGTCAAAAACGCTTAAAGAAATGAGTCGATGGGAAAATTTCCAAACCAAGAGTTATGAAGGAGTCAAAAGATGGGTTTTGAATACCGATTCATTGCTTTTCCGACCCCAAAAGTGACATTTGACAGATTTTTTGTTACTCTGTACATATCTGAACTGCACAACTTTCTCTTTGCCTTTGCTCTTCTTGATTGATTCGCCATGTATAAGAACTTCACAGCCATGAGGTTTTGGCGTGAGGAATAAACACAGGTGATGTATGAAATAATAAAAGGCATTCATCTGATAATGAAAAAGATGTTTTGAGTTTCTTTTTGCATTCCAGTTAGTCTAAGATTAGAAAGAATTTGATGTTCATATGTCCTGTTTACTCATTCACTCATGAATGCTACTAAGGATCCAGATCAGTTCACGACTCTGTATGCTAACCATGCTTTTTTCTCTAGGACATGTGACATCTAATGTAGATGAGGGTTATAGCAAGACTCAGAGAATGGAGCAAGACAATTCAATGTTACATGGTTCTTGTGAATGCACTTCACCAATTCTCTACCTGGACTGGAAAATTTGGGGAACTTTTTCTAAGAGAAATAGCGCAAGAAATGCGAGTTGATGAAAACCAAATGTTGTAGTCATTAGAGAATAATATCTTAGATCAGTTGATAAAAATCTTAAATAATATATAGAAGATATGGATGCTATTAATTGTCAATTGATTTTTAATAGAAAACATATAATTTTTAGTGAAATTTGGGTGGATGACAAAGACAGTAGCATATTTAGCAGAATAAATAATAAGAAACTTTTTCACTGTTCACATAATGTAAACTCGATTAAACTTTTACTTCAACTCTCATGGCAACTAACACCGGGTGTCAATTTTTGTTTTATCTCAAATCGTGTTAGTTTCTTTCATCTATATATAATATTTGGAAAAAGAAGTTTCCATATTTTGTCTTTCATTTTTTTTCCTTTCTTCTCAACCGACCATATCTTTCATTTCCTTTCCTATCTCAGAAATTTAAAAAAATCTCTTCTTTCCTTCGGTAGATCTCACTGGAAATCATGGTGACCGACGATAATACATGTAACTTCATTATCCATTTTCGTATATACACATGCACGACAGTGTATTATCCACATATTTGAAATTATATAAAAAATTTTGTGCTTAAAGTAGTTTTATTTTTTGCGATTTTTATGATTTTGGTTAACCGATTTAGAGTAGTTATATGCGATTCTTGACTGTAGGATGTTTTTTTGAAGATTTGTTACTATTACGGTTGGATTATTGGTCATTTTTTTTACTTACATTTAGTGATTTGTGTTAGATTTATCGATTTTCTTCTCGAATGTAACTTCAATCTATCATTTTTTTAAAGTTTCGATACTGTTGCCTTTTGTTGTTTCCTTTACGGGTTGCTATGAAATCGGATTTTAATTTGTCCTCGGGATTGCATGTAAAGTATTTTTGTTTTAAAACTTCGTTTTCCAAATTTCCTATTCAAAAATAATTAATTTTGATTTTTACCCTAGTTTACGATCTAAATAATCTGTTATACATCGTTTATTGTTTTTCATTCTTTCATTCTTTTAATCGAAATCTCGTCATGTATCATGTAACAATTTAGTTACCAATTTGGTTATCTAACAATCTAACTTGATTCTTCAATTTGTATGTTCTAATTTGTTGTTCAATTATAACTTTAACCGTTATTTCTTTGTTAGACCATAATTACAAGATTTGTAATAGTTTTTATTCAGATTTCTGTCGTTCCAAACGTTGTTAGCTGATAAAAGTTTTTTTAAAGACGACGCAAAACTCGACGAACAAGAGTTTGATTGGTAAAAGGATGAAGAAGATGAAACGTGGCCATAATGTTAAACTGATTTTTAGAGATTTATCAATACAATTATCATGTATCTTGTATAATTAAAATATTTCTTAACATTTATCAGTGTTATTATACACATATCACATATTAAATCATATAATACATCTGTTATAGTTACAAATTCGAAATATCTTTGATTATACAAAAAAATTGATATCTAATGCATATGTTCCAATATCAAAATAAGAATTAACATTTAACAATGCTATTGTACGTATATAAGTACAATCTATTAATGAAAAAGTTGATGAATTAAATATAAAATTTCTGTTGATTGGATGAAAAACATATAATATCGTCAATATCGTCTCATATATTATCATGTATATTATTAATTGCATCGTTAACATAAATATTATCACTAGTATTTTTTATACATTTTAAAAGAAATTATAACACATTCGCTAATTTTTAATATTCATCGTAACTTTTGCATCCAACAATCCAAATTATATGTTGAGATGGTTTCAAAGAGTACAATTGCAAACTATGTCACTATCAGTTACAATCAGTCACAATCAAGGACAAAACCGGAAATGTGCAGCAAAAGTGAACAGTTAAAAAACAATTTTCTCCTTAATTTATCATTTATCTAATTAAATATTATTTATTTGTTATTACACCAATTTTCCCTAATTTTTAACCAGTTTTCAAAAACGAAAACATTTTACAAGAATTTAAATGAAGATAAACAATCATACTTAGAAGAATATTCTTTGTGATGTTTAAGCTAATGTTTTTTCATTTAAGTGATGATTCAGATTTCTATGCCAGATTAATTGAAATTTTATTTGTTTTGATTATTTATTTTCTTCATATTTTTTGTTATTGGTTGAATTAATTTTAGATAACTCACAAATAATGTTTTATTTTAGAGTAATAAAAATATTAAATGACTTTTTAATGGGCAATTCTTACAAGTACCAAAAATATGTTTGTTTAAAAAATACCATCAATTGTTTTTTTTAATTAAAAAATACCGCTAAAATATTTTTACAAAATACCACAATTTTAAAACATATTTTTAAACCTTAAAAAAATAAATCTAACCACTAAAAATTACATCTTAAACTCTTAAAACTAAAAGGTAAATCCAAAATATTAAATCCAAATAAACCCAAATATTTTATGTTTTAATGTTTTGTGGTAGTTTACAAAATAATAATTTAACGATATTGTGGAAAAATAAATTTTTGTGGTATTTGGTGGAAAAACTTTTCTAGTATTTTAAGGTATTTCTTCCTTTTAGTTATTATGCAAAAACTTTAAATATCATTTAAAATGAAACAGGAATAAAAATTTTAGATATATATATATATATATATATATATTTTCAAGTTATAGTATGTAGTAGTTTAATTTTTGTCAGATAGTTTTATACATAATCATATATAACTATGTAATAAATAATAATATGTAATATGTATAATTTATATGGATATATATGAATTGGATAACAGTACACATACAGGAAGAGTAATTGAAAAAATATTGATACTTGATATCAATTTTTTATACATGGATAATAGAAATTTCAATATATTTTATTTAGTTCAACATCAAGCAAATAATTTTTACGAGACAGATTCGAGTAACATGTTAGAGATAAAATCTCTCGTTTTCTTTATATTCTTTTACACAAATGTCGACTATATTAACACTATAAGAAAACATCCGTTTTGCGACCACGGTAGTGGTCGCAAATTGGTCGCAAAACTGGATTTCGCGACTACATTACGACCACGTGAATTGGTCGCAAAATAGTAGTCACAAAAAAAATTAATCGAATCAGTCGCAAATTTGCGACCACAATAATAGTGGTTCATTTTGCGACTAATTTACGATCAATTGGTGATGACTATTTTTACGACTAATTTGCCACTGAATTTTCGTAACAAATTTTACCAATATTTTGCGACTATATATGTGGTTGTGAAATACGTAGTCACAAATCAGTCACAAAATTTTGTGACAGATTTACGACCGCATTTAACACGGAGTCACAAATCAGTCACAACATTTTGTGATTGATTTACGACTGCGTTACTTCTGTAGTCGCAAATCACTCACAAATTTGTGACTATATTGCTTCTGTAGTCGCAAATTATTCACAAAATTTTGTGATTGATTTGCGACCACAATTAACAAGGAGTCGCAAATCCGTGTCAAAAAATACGACTAATTTGCGACTCACTATAAAATAATCGGAAAAAAAATTTGTAATCGCAAATCGGTCCCGAAATATTGAGACTGATTTGGTATCAATTTGCGACATAACGTAATTAGACTTAAAAAAATATATAATTAAAATTTATTTTGAAATAATTTTTATATTTTGAAAATAAAAAGAATAATATTTTTAAATTTAATTTCAAAATATTTAAATTATTTCAAAATAATTGTAAATTAATTTTTATTAATATATATTTTAATAATATTTTTCAAAATTAATTTCAATAATATTATTAATATTTCGTAATTATAAACATTAATAGAATAATTTATAATTTCTGTTTTAATATTAATATTATTTAATTTTTTTATTAATTTATAATAACATTTTTAAAAAATATTTTTTGAAAATTAATTTTCAAAATTATTATGGTTTAATAATATTTTTAAATTTATAGTTCTGAATATTTTAATAAATTTTTTTAAACTATTAATTATTATTAATATTATTTATTAATTAATAATAAATATTATAATATTAAATAAAAAATATATTAACTAATTAATATAAATATTAACTACAAAGAAATTCAAAATTTAAATTATAATATTTAATAATTAAAATTTAATTTACAAAAAAAAAAGTTTCCATCGGGGAAAATTGGAAATCCGAAGGCGAGAATGGGGTCGGGGTCGAAGCCGTCGACGGTTTCCCTGTGCAATCGTTATCACACATATAAAAGGCGAATGCGGGATTCGTCCATTGAAAATACCCGAGGAGCATCTCCAAGTTCGAGATTTTCTTTTGGTTTTATCTATTCAACTCTTGCATCTTCTTATTTGCTTACAAAATCTGCGAGTTTTATTGTACAATAAACGCGTTTTGTTCTTGAAGCATTACGTACTCAGGCGAATTGGTTTACACCCCACTACGTATACCCGACAATTATACGCGGTTCAGGCTATCGAATACATAAAGACGACCTCGGTCATCCGCAACAGAAGAATACAAAATAACAAAAACAAAAATGAAATATTAAATTTAATTATTGAATTAATTATAAATCTACATATGAACCATCCGTCCTATCGTGAGTCTTTATAAAGACCTCATCTATTGAGACATATCGTCCCAAATTATGTTTCTTCACATATATTAAAATAAATTTTATTTAATTAATAAGAAAAATGTTAATTAAATTTAAATAAATAAATTTACTTACCATTTTCTGCTCTACCTGAATGTAGGATTTTTGGCCCGACAAATATTTGTGCAGGCCAAGACCATCCTGAGCGGAGTTGTGGTTATTAAAGGATTTGCTACTCCTCTCGGTAGACGTTTCTGTTCGCCAATAGTATGTCATAATTTTGTACAGACTTGGAAAAATCCATCCGGCACATTTGCCAGTTGTATGACCCGTTCTCACCATCCCTTTTATCCGTCTTACGCCGACGGCCTCAAACTATTTTCGTACCACCGGAGTGATCACTGTATCCCAGTTGTACGATTGTTTCAAAATAATATATATAATATTAATATTTATTTAAATATTATGAAATAAAAAATTTTAAAAAAAATACTTACCGCAAACTCAATAAAATATTTTTCCTGCCTCTCAGCAGCTATGACTATTCAACTATAGTACGGACTGTCAAATTTATTTTTAAATTTTTTTGAAATTTGACGGGTAATAGTCCCGTGATCGCGGTCAAACCTAATATTTTAAGTATACAAAAAATTTTAATTTTATATTAATATATTATTAAAATTATAATAAATATTTATAAAATAAAAATAAAAATTTAAAATGGTCATTACCACATTGAATTTAGGGCCGGCAGTGGAGACATCACTGTCAAATACTGATCGCATCCCGTATTTTGTAACAAACTATCAAGAGTGATAGTTTGTTCCTCCGTTCTCGTTTCGCAGTCGGGAATTTCTTCATCCTCATGTTCTTCCGATTTCTGAAACCGTGGAAGCGTTTGGGTTTCAGGAACGCATTGTGGGGTAAATATATATTGGGGAGGGAGGCGCGATGCCGCTCTATTAGCGGATGATGAGTGGTTCGAGGAGGCCGAAGAGGTTCCACGGCCGGAAGATGATGGGATATATCGTCTTCCACGACCTCTCATCGACCTAGCACTAATTATAATTTTTTCTAGGGGATTTTGAAAGATAAGAGTGTTTATGATGTTTAGAGATGATATATGAATTAGAGATTTTGATTGAATTGTGGAAAATGAGGGAAAATTTTCTACTTTTTATATTTATATTTTCAAATTAATTTGCGACTGATTTGCGACTACCAATTAATTTGGTGGGAACAAAAAACGTTCAAACTCCCACCAAATTAATTGGTGGTCGCAAATCAGGTACAAATTTACGAATGATTTGCGACCACTTGTTAATTTTCGAAAAATTTAATGGTGGTCGTAAATCAGTCGCAAATTTGCGACTCATTTGCGACCACCAATTAATTCGGTGGGAGTTGAAAATTCGAAAACTTTCAAACTCCCACCCAATTAAATAGTGGTCGCAAATAAGTCGTAAATTTTCGACTGATTTGCGAACACCGTTAAATAATTCAAATGTATTACACGTGGTCGCAAATCAGTCGCATATTTGCGACTGATTTACGACCACAGTTAAATAATTTGAATTTATTACGCGTGGTCGCAAATTAGTCGTAAATTTGCGACTGATTTACGACCACAGTTAAATAATTCGAATTTATTACACGTGGTCGCAAATCAGTCGCAAATGTGCGATTGATTTGCGACCACATGTATTAATTATGACTGAAATGCTACCACATTATCAATGCACTGGCAAATCAGTCACAAATAATACCATAAATACTAAATTTTGAAATTTTGATTAATACATTGAATTATATAAAATTGATTAATTGATTATAAATTATACAAATTTCAATTACTATGAAAACAATAACATTTACCAAATTTTCAAATCATTTATCTAAAACATTTAACAAATTTATTTAACCTTATAACTCTTATATATTTCAAATAGTTTCTAAAAATAAAATCATTACAAATATGTTTTTCAATATATGTGATCACTTATAATGGTTAGTAGTCACATTAATTTGGAAATACAAGTTTTAAATGTGGAAAATATTTAAGGGAAATGTGAATTTACCATATGTGGTCGCAAATCAGTCGCAAATTTGCGACTGATTTGCGACTTCTCATCAAATATTGAGTTTGTGGTCGCAAATCAATCGCAAATTTGTGACTGATTTGGGACCACGTGTAATTTTTATGAGTGATATGCGACCACAATGCTAATGCAGTGGGAAAGTGGTGGCAAATCAGTCAAAAATAATACCCTAAACTTTAAATTTTGACATTTTAGTGAATAAATTGAATTATATAGGATTGATTAGTTGATTATAAGTTATATAAATTTCAATTACTATGAAAACAGTTAAATTTACCAAATTTTCAAATTATTTACCTAAAATATTTAACAAATTTACTTAAATTTATATATCTTATATACATTTCAAATGTTTTCTAAAAATGAAATCATTACAAATATGGTTTTCAATATATGTGATCACTTATAATGGTTAATAGTCACATTAATTTGGAAATACAAATTTTAAATGTGAAAAATATTTATGGGAAATGTGAATTTACCATATGTGGTCGCAAATCAGTCGCAAATTTGCGACTGATTTGCGACCACGTGTAATTTTTGTGACTGAAATACCCCATATTGTCAATGTAGTGGCAAAGTGGTGGCAAATCAGTCACAATTTCTGTCATAAAATCTTAATTATATGGTTATTGGGAATAAATTGAATTATATAAAAATAATATATTCAAAATACATAAAGCGATAACTATATTTATTACATTTCTTCGTCCTCGTCATCATCTGATGATGAAATATTATATTGAAATTCATCTTCTAGTTCCGCATCTCCGACATCGAAATCAATTTTTTCCGCATGGTTAACTCTATCGACCAACCGATCTACTTCTATCTCTTGAACAAGCATTACCTCTTCATCATTTTCTTGTTGCAAGAGGCCAATCTCGTCTTTGTTTTTGTATTTCCCCAAAATGTTAGATCTTGGATTAACTTTCAAAACATTGAGTCATGTTTATTTTGATGATGATTTAGTTTGCGGATATGGAATATAACAAAATTGATATGGTTGAGATGTTGATACATCATAAGTATTGAAATATATATTAGTTATATATTTTTAACAAAATTAATTATATAGTTAATTATTAACGAATATATACCGAGAATAAATGGTTCTTATTTGTATTATTTCTCCGATGATAAGACATCAACGACGCTATTTTCCGACTTCCGAGTACCTTTCGAAAGCATAGAATCGTACCATTCACATTTAAAAACCGTGATTTTCAAATTTAGGAGTCCGACATACTCAAGTTGAATGATATCTGTTAAAATCCCGTAGAAATCAGCTTCATCAGATACATCTGAGTAATTGTCCCCTTTCACACAAATACCGTAGTTACATGTCTTTTTGCTATGTTCATATTTCTTCGTGTGCAACATATAATCTCTTGTAAAATACATCGGCCAAGTGGACGCTTTATTCATCGGCCCTTGAACTAATTCTTGAGCCCATATAGGAAAGACACGTGAATATGTGGAAGTGCATGAATTGACCTATGATTATATATAAAAAATTAAAGTTATTATTTCAAAATTAATAAATGAAATATAATATACATGTCAAATAATTAAACATGCATAATCCCTAACCCATATGTGGAACTCTTCCTCTCTTTTTGATGAAATGTTATCTTCCGAAAGATATGGATACGTACATCGAATGTAAACTTCAAACATGTTACAAAATAAATATTAAAAATTAATATATATTACTTAATACAATGAACTGAAATGTAATAAATACAATTAATTGTTTTCGTAAAACTCTTTAGTGGCCGAAAATATTCATAATTCTGTAAAACATATGCATGTGTATATTTATATTCTTTTACGGAGAGCCATATTTCTTTACATTTACCACTTGGACGACTCATGTACGTAAATATATCTGGTACTCTGGGATCCATATATACTTGCACGTCATCTTCATCGAATCTTGTAGACTTGTTTATATATATTATATAAATTACACGATATACCAGCACAAAAATTTGCCATTACATTCATATATAATAAAATAATTAATTCATAAACGTAACAATTAATTTATGTTACCTGTTTTTTGTGTGTATGTGCGCAGCAAATTAATGTTTCGAGAAGTAAGATATCTCATCATTCACATATGATTCAACAATCGACCTTCGAGCATATCGTTTGTTCTTCGCCATACTTTTTAGTTTTTTAAAAAACCTTTCAAATGTATACATCCACCTATATTGCACAAGTCCACCCAGTTTAGCTTCGTATGGTAGATGTACATGAAGATGCTCCATGACGTCGAAAAATGAAGCCGAAAAAATCTTTTCCAAATTGCACAAAATTACTGCTATGTTTTCCTTCAGAATTCGGACACGGTTTTGTTGTAATGATCTAGAGCATAAATCATGGAAAAATTCTCCAATCCCTATATATGTTAATTACCATCGACAATTAATTACTATAGGCAATTATTACTAATTTACGTATTTCCAATTAAAAATATATTTATTACTATATTTACCTGATAATGCTAGATGAACGTTATGTGGTAAAATTTCTACAAATATAAAAGGGAAAAGTATTTCCATAAAAACATGGCAATCATGACTTTTCATGATCGAGAACTTTAGTACATCCATATCTATACAATTTGCTAAATCTGCCGCAAATTCGTCCGGAAATTTGTCATCATTTTTGATACATTATAATAACCGTTCTTTCGCTTTTTGGGTCAATCGAAATATAGGGAATGAATCATTACCCCAACCATCCACATGCAACTCTATTTGAGAGCAAAACTTCGTAATATCCAACCTTGACTTAACTGTATGTTTTGATTTCTCTTTCACATTCATAACAGTATTAATGATGTTATCGAAGAAATTCTTCTCTATATGCATCACATCAAGATTATGTCGAAGGTTAATATCCGTCTAGTATGGCAACTCCCAAAATATACTTTCTTTGTGCCAATTATGCCAACTGCCGTAACCTTCTTCTTTACTTTCATGATCGTTTGCGCCGCACTCAGATGTTCTTAAAAGATTGATAGTTTTTATTCGCTCATATAAAACTTGTTCGCATGTCAATGATTGTGGATGATAGTCATTCAAAGCGTGCTTCCCTTTTAAAATTTTTTTCGTAACGGGTGACCATTAGGAAGAAACCTTCTATGACAATCAAACCAACACGTCTTTCTCCCATTTGGTAATTGAAATGCCTTCGTATCATCCATACAAATTGGACACGCCAGTCTTCCATGCGTTGTCTATCCTAACAACATTCCATAAGCGGGAAAATCGCTTATCGTCCATAGTAACACATATTTTAAATTGAAATTTTGGTTCAACGATACATCGTATGCATCAACTCCCGTATACCATAATTCTTTCAACTCATCAATCAAAGGTCGGAGGTATATATCTAGACTAGCACGCAGATGATTTGGCCCCGAATTCAGAATTGTTAGAAACAAATACTCTTTCTTCATACACATCTCCGGTGGCAAGTTATATAGAGTGATAATCACTGGCCATAATGAATGATTACGAGACATACCAAATGGATTGGACCCATCAGTACATAAGCCAAGATAAACGTTTCGAGATTCAACAACAAATATAGGATGTAGATATTGAAATTTTTTCCACTCTGCAACATGAGATGGATGACTAATTTCTCCGTCTTCTGCTTCATGCTCTGCGTGCCACCTCAATGCTTCTGCGGTTTTCTCGCTTTGATACATTCTTTTAAGTCTATCACCTATAGATAAATACCACATACGATTGAAAGGTATTCTCGTCCTGCCCTCGCTTGGCTTATACCGGGGGGAATCGCAAAATTTGTATTTTTCCCATTTCTCATCTTCTTTCCAGAAGATCATACAATTTTGAACACACACGTCAATTGTATAAAACACGAGGACTAAATTTCGCATCAATGTTTTGGTTTCATAATATGAACCCGTTGCCTGATTCTCCTCGGGAAAATATTCTATAAACAGCTCCGCCCAAAAATCCATACATTTTTCTGGTAAATTAAAATCAGACTTGATGTTCTTGAATCGAGCGGCTAAAGATAACTGTGAGTGCCTTTCATGACAACCATCATACAATAGATTTTTTGTAGCTTTTAAAATGTTGTAAAATTTTTGTGCTTCTTCATTAGGCCGTTCTTCTTCATTATAGTTATATTTTTCTTTGATCTGATTATAGTAATGATGATCATCAGTCGTTGTATCACGAAATGCATCCGTCACCATTTCAACATATCTATTACCGGATGTACCAACTGTTTCATCACTACTATAACCACCTGTACCTCCCTGATTTCTTTGGACATCACCCCGACTAGTACTCGTCCCTAACTGAACATTCAATTCTTCTTCATGTTTATACCAAATATAATAATTTGGCATAAATCTTCGACTATATAGATGACTCCATATTTTCCGTCCCGGAATAAATTTATCATTTTTGCAATTAATATAAGGACAGAAAAACGTACTTCCGCTACATTGAGTTATTGGTTGACTATTTGCAAAATTCATGAACTGCTCCATGCATTGTGCAAATTCCGCCGATATATTTCTTGTTTCATTATCAATCATTCTGTACATCCAATCTCTCGAATTGTTATAATTTCTCCACATGTTTTAAAAAAAAAATTTCTTTCGATTTTACAAATGAGAGAATGGGATGGTGCATATATATACAACATGTTGCCACTACTTTGCCACTACTTTGCCACTGATTTGCCACTACTTTGCGACTACAACAGTATAGTCGCTTAAATGTCGTTATACCTAACGCGCACATGTTTTTTATTGTGTCACTTTGCCACCACTTTGTGACTGAAGAACCACTACAACATGTAGTCGCAAATTGGTCGTATTTTTAGCGACTAATATGCGACTACCAAGTGATTTTCCATATGTAGTCGCTAATCAGTCGCAAAATAGCGACTGATTAGCGACTACATAGGTCAGTCACAACGGAGTCGTATTTCAATCTCTAATTGGTTGCGTATTGCGACCAAAATACGTCTACAGGTATTGATTACATTTTTGCGATCACTTTGCGACTACTTCTCCGTAGTCGCAAATTAGTCGTAAAATCGTGGCAAATGTGGTCGCAAAATTTGCGAACATATATGTAATCGCAAATTGCAGTCGCAAATTGGCGGTTTTATTGTAGTGTAAGTTCGGCAGCTTATTTACGAATTATAGTTTACAAAACGATTTATTTTAAAACCACAAATTTGATGCAATAATATGAAGAGATGAGTTTCAGCTATAACCCTTTGGATGTTATTCCAAGTTTATCATTAAACATGCACTTGCCAACTTTCAAACATATTAGGAAATGCAATCGACCAAAAATGGTAATGTGCTCGTCTTTTCTATGTGGATGGCATCGTCTCTATCAAATCCACGACCACAAAATCTAGATTTTCCTTTAATGGCTCTAAATTAAGCCACGTGTCGGCCAGTAAAATCTGGACCCTTTTTAGTATCATTAGTAGACTTTGGCTCCCAGAAATGGGAAATCTGAGAGAATAATTTTTTTCTTGCCAACAGGCAACAGCTTCATCTAATCATATAATTTGTCCTCTTAATTATAATTAGTAAATTTCCACAAACAAATTTAACAATTATTTCGGCATCAATGTAGTAATTTGCAATCCAGTTTTACAGCATTAAATCAATTATATATATATTATGTTGGTCATTGAAATCATTTTAAAATTCCTAATATATTATTTGAATAACATTTAAAGAAATAACTTCATCCTAACGTATTATTAACATAAATATTATTTTGACGTATCATAATCATAATAAGTTTCAAATAAATATATAGATGAATTTAACTTAGTAAAATATTTATAATATATGTCATTATTATTAATTTGGTTACAAAATTAATATATTTTATTAAACTAATTAAAAATAATATTAAATTTATAAAAATAAAAAAATTCTTTAATATATATATATATATATATATAAATTAATATTAAAAAGTTAAAATTATATAAATATCTAATTTACGTTTACTAATAAACAATATTATATAATTTACGAATATTTTTCATCACACATGACGTATATATAAATCTAGTATTAGAACACGGAAATTTTTTATTGAAAGTGTTAAGCTATTTTATTAAGATATTATAATTTATTATTCCCTCCATTTTATTATTGTTTAAATAGTCCAACAAAACAGAAAACTGACATGTAAAAATATTTTTTTTAAATTATAATATTTTCCAATTTAACTGCGTTCGATAGAAAAAATTCTCTAGCTACTGACTAAATGATATATGTTCAATTTTATTACGAATCGGTAAAAGCTCGACCATGTATCTAAAACAAAGTATTGATTTTGTAGTTTCAAGTAGTATATCTCAATTTTCAATGAGAATCATCAAGTGTCACAGGTGAATTATAACTTGAATTAATTAGTTCTAATCGAGATTACATATGATATCGATTTTCGTTGAGTTTACCGTGTGTTTTCTCTCAATACTTGCATGTTATACAAAAATTGTATTTGTGATTTGGTCTGTATTTTTTTTGTTACTGATGTACAACACGCCGATGCAAAAGCCAAATATATTCATACGAAAATTTAACATTTTCATACGAGGGAATGTGAAATCAAATTTTACAACTCTGGTATAGACATATAAATGATACAACCAATAAATCAGTTACTGCTTCCCGGTATTTATAACCAAAAAAGTATTGGCAGATGATAACAAATTGTCACGACTAAATAATCATATTATATAGATAAAATATTCAGACAAACCAACTTATGTCTAAGTCTTAGGAAATTACAAAGATGAAGATTTAAATGCAAAAACACAAAAGAAAACTGAAACATTATCTTAAGAAAACGAAAAACAGGTAATACGGTTTTAATTAAAGAACCATGCTTCTCCAAATGATAAGAAGACCAAAACACATAACTGTTTTTTTCATTTGGTCGTTGTTCTTGTCCCACATGATCCTCTATTTCCACGAGTACTGTCGTCACGATTCATGTTCATTGTGGTGTTGAATCTTTGCTTCCACTTGCACTCTTGATTTGTAGGTAAGCCATTGTGGTTATTAACGTGTCAAACAATTAATATCAAAGAATTAGCAGTCAAATCATTGGATCCAACATTGTGATAATCTTGTTGAATAGATCTATAAAAAAAAATCAGAAAGATCTATTGGTTGAAACCTTTTTATTGGATATTGACATATATAACCTCAGAAACCTAAGAAATAAAAGGTTGATCTACCTTAGATTTACGACTATTACCACCAATCGGTATGTTCCTTAGACTTCCACCGTAAGTCCAATATCTACGACAGTTCTTACAGAAGTAGCGCGGTTGAGACACTGTATAGTTGTTGTAGTAACAAAACTTGGTGTTGTATGAATTACACCTAGGACACACTCGCGGTGGAGGCTTACTTTCACTCACTTGATTTTTATCCTTAGCTAAAACATTCAAGTTTTCCATTTTCTACCAGAAAAGAAAATTATTGAATTACAAGGTTTTTTTTGTTGTTTTGATAATCCTTAGTGTTGTGAAGATGTATTATTATATACCGGGTTTAAAGATATAAAATTTAAAATGATGCATCTCAAAATTTAGAAAATAAGATTACGATCGAAACGTGTCAAATTTTGTATTAATAAAATTTTTAAAAAATTTCTACACCATAAACTTTAGGCTAAGCTTAGCCAAAGACTCAAAATTCATGACTGTCTTATTATTAATTAACTCTTGTCTATATATGAAAAATGGAAAATCAAGAAGATATGGTTAAACCAAATCTAGGTGGATTAAGATAGTAGTGAAATTTAAGGAAAATAAGCACAAATTACTTGCATTTACTATGATAAAGAGTACGTGAAAGCAAGTGTGCTACCTGGCTAGCTCATGGTCCTTGAGATAATATTTCTAAAAAACTTATTGGACAATTTCAAAAATATCTCAAAAAATTATTTTAAAAATATATAATTAGTTTTCATTTTTTAAAAATATCATAGAAATAAAATAAAATTAAAAACCTTCAAAACTAAATGTTAAACTGTAAAAAGTAAATAATAAATCCAAAATACTAAAATCAAGTACACATATTTAAATTATAAACGTTAAAAATTATTTTTAGTGTTTGTGGTTGTAAACTAAAGTTCAAATTCTCATAAATTTAGTTAGGTCCAATAAAATCCAATCGTTTTGCATAAAACCCTAATGCTTTTTTCATATAAAAACTGGTCACAATTAGGTTTCTAACTAATCCTAAAAAAGGAGGCCAGCCCTGTGAGAAACATCTTGCAAGAAGAAGAGAAACTACCGTGAGCAAGAGAGAGAGAATCCGAGAGACAGAGTTTCAAGAGTCTGATTTGTATTGTAACTGTTTTAAGTGTATTTTCTCTAAAGATGTTATATTGTAAAAGTTTTATCAGAATTATAGTGGAAACTTGTAGGATACAGATCCTACCCAATATGTACCTTAAGTGGGAACTCGATAATCAAATTGTGTTTTCTTAATTCTATGTAATACAAAACCAACACCAAAGACAATAAAAAAAGATCATAAAATCCTAACAAGTGGTATCAGAGCGTTCAGGTTGATTGCAAGACGTGTGTTTGGAAACAGAAGGTTTGGAATTGTTGGAAAATTCAGAAACACGACAGATTTGAAGACATGTTTGATGGAACAAGAGATTTTTCCCTATGGAAAGTGAGAATGATTACTCACTTTGGGGTTTTATGGTTGAAAGATATCCTAACAGATGAAAAATTGCTCAAGGATTCAGCAGTTAGGAAAGCTAAATCTGGTGAAGAGGCAAAATGAGGCATAAAAGGCAATAGCTCACAAATTGATCCAGTAAAGTTTGAAAAATCAGAAAAAACTAAAGATCTCATTATTTTGAACGTGGGGAATCAAGTACTCAGGAAAATCTCTAATTGTGAAACAGCGGCAACCATGTGGTCTATCCTAAACAAGTTATACATGGAGACATCTCTCCCGAATCGGATCTATCAACAATTGAGGTTCTACATTTTCAAGATGGAGTACTCCAAAAACATTGATACCAATATATAAGACTTTCTAAAGCTAGTGACAGATCTCAACAACATATGAGTTGAAATTTCAGAAGAGGTACAATCAATTCTACTTCTAAGTTCCTTGTCTAGCAAGTATGATCAACTCAAAGAAACCCTGAAATATGTAAGAGATACTTTAAAGCTGAATGAGGTCACAACAACAACTAAGTTTAAGGAAAGGGAGTTAATTAAAAGTGGAAAGATAACAAATTCACAGAATGAAAGTTTGTATCTGGAATCAAGAGGTAGATCGAACAATCGGTTTGATAATGATAACACATGGAAAGGCTGATTGAAGAGCAGAGGCAGATTTAAGTCAAGGGAACAATTTGATAACAACAACAAATGATGTTTTATATGTGGAGATGAAGAACATTGAAAAACATAATGTCCTCAAAAAAAGAAACGTGCAAAATCTGCTAACATTGCAAAGCCTATTAAGTCAGTGGTCTTAACAGCTAGTACTCAAGACACAAGGGATTGGGTAATAGATTCAAGAAGTTCTTACCACATCACACAAAACAAAGACGTTTTATTTGAATTCAAAGAGATTAATGGAGATAAAGTTATGATGGCTAATATCACTCAAAACTACATCAAAAGAACATGGAATATTCGAATTCAGAACTCAGATGGTTCTATGGTGATACTCAAAGATGTGAAATAAATGTCGGAGGTAAGTAGAAATTTGATTTCATTTGGTATGTTTGAAAAATCAGGTTGTTATTATCAAGGAGGTGATTGTGGAGTTCAGTTTTATAAGGATGACAAGAATGTAATATCTGAAAAACTGAACAACAGCTTGTATATCTTTAAGGTAGAGTTTCTAAGACAGATTTCAGGCCAAGAACGAAGAGAGTGAGTAAAGAGATAGTTATCCACAAGGTCGAATTAGTGGAAAGATAATAAAAAAGTGACTTTCAGTGAGAATCTAATTCAAGGACCTACACCGAATGGTTTTAAAGCAATGGATTCAAGTTCAACAGTTCAGAGTGGAGACTCTTTGGTTGAAGAGTCAAGAGAAATTGAAGCTGAATAGAATAATGTAGATTTTGATGCTAAAACTCACAAATAAAATGGTTCAAAATGGTTGCAGAAATTCAAGAGTGGAAAAGTGAGTTTGAGCATGTAAGCTAAGGCAATGTTTATGTATAAAGCTTTGCAGATATTCGAAACTGATATGTTCTATAAAACTGTTGCTAAAGGTGGTGTGATTCTACCTAAGATTCACCTAAACAACGTTATAGAAACCATAGCTACCAAAGAAAAACCTGGTTTGAATTTGCAGTTTTGTTGTGAACTTCTCAAGACCCTCTAGAGAAGGACATGGCTCCAGGTAACGTCACTGTAGATGTCTCGATCTCGTATAGACAAATGAAGAAACAAGTTAGTTTCGGGTTATACTTAAATCAGTGACAGAAACATAAATAAAATAGAAATTACCTAGGAGGATTGATGGAGAGGAGTGTCGCAGGAAACATCTCTCAAGGTGGAGCTCACCGGGCAAAGCGACAATAGACAACCTGAAATAGAGAAAAAGGGGTGAGAAACGGATAAAAAGGGTTTGGAAAGTCGCCAGAAAATCACGAAAGAAATAGAGCCGCATGTGAGGAGAGAGCTTTGGGAGAAGCTTAACCGGCAGCGCAGACGGGGAGGCTTCACTGGAGAAGCCAAAAATAGCGTTTGGGCAGAGAGAGAGGCGCACAAAGAACTAGAGCCGCAAAACAAAGGATTGGAACGAGAACTATGAAAATCTCGGAAGGAGCACATAAATTGCATCGGAAACAAAGTAGCTTTGGCAGAGAAGCTTTGAGGTTGTGCGCGACATAGGAAACCGGAAAAGGGAAAACGGAGGTTTCACGGGAGAAGCCAAGGAGGACAAAACCAAAAAATGGCACCGCATGGAAGAGAAAGACTCTTGAGAGAGTGTCCTCGGGTGGAGCAGAAAATGCTGTAACAAAACCAGGAGAAAAACGATGCCAGAGGGCAGGAGACGCATGTGGAAGGTTCGATAGAGAAGAGGAAAAAGGAAAAGGGAGCAAACCGAAAAAGAGAAGGGAAAATTAGGTTAAGGAAAGTTGCACTTGTCTTATATACCACAGGCCGAAATGGGAAGTTGGACTTTTGAAATTGGGCCGCCGAAAACTGCATGGCCCAAACGCAAATTTTTGAGAAAGGTGGAGAATTGTAAACCAAAGTCCAAATTCTCATAAATTTAGTTAGGCCCAATAAAGCCCAATCGTTTTGCATAAATCATAATACTTTGTCCATATAAAAGATAGTGAAATTTAGGTTTATGACTAACCCTAAAAAAAGAGGCGAGCCGTGTGAGAAACATCTTGCAAGAAAAAGAAAAACTACCGTGAGCAAGAAAGAGAGAGAGAATCAGAGAGACAGAGTTTCAATAGTGTGATTTGTATTGTAACTATTATAAATATATTTTCTATAAAATTGCTATATTGTAAAAGATTCATCAGATTTATAGTGAAAGTTTATAGAACACAGATTCTACCTAAAAGTTTATTTTAAGTGGAAACTCGCTAATCAAATTGTGTTTTATTAATTCTAAACAATACAAAATCAACACCAAAGATAATCAGAAAAAATTATAAAATCTTAACAATAGTACTTTTGAAAAAAAAATTTTTTACTAATATTTGAAAATATCTAATATATTATTTGAAAAACTTGTGAATATTAGAGAAGATGCTAGCTTTGTGGCATCTACCGCCATAACGCCCAAATAGTGACAACAACAATTAATAGGGTTTAAGTAAGTAACAATACCCGAATACCAGAGAAACAAGAGGCTATTAAATATACAATATAGAGAAAAAATTATGAAATATCACACTTAACTTGTTAAAAAAATATAACATCATTATTTTGGTAAAATACTACAAGTTTAGTATCAAAACAACTAAAATATATACATAAAGATAAAAACCAAATCTTTAAATTGGAATATAAAAACTTATATATATATATTATATTTGTAATTTAATTCCAATTGTCTCTAACCCCCAGCAATTTGCATCAACTATATCAAGCGCCACCGAGAAAAATTCAATTTTTTTTTTCCTTTTTGTCGTTGAGAAAAAGAGCAAGAAGGGAAACTTATATTCCAATTTAAAGGAGGTATGGGTAATTTGAACTAATTTTTGAAAAACTATTAGTAAAAAAAATTTTTGGAGTAAAAAGTATAAATTGCGTTATATTTTAAAAGGAATTTTTTTCTAAAATAACACATTTTTAAGTTTTTGTTATAAAATAGCATTATTTGTTTAAATTTTCAATAGCAACACAAATTTAAGATTAAAATATATTAAAATCTCATTTTAATAGAAAAATTAAACTCTCCAAATATAATGTTTTAAATTTATGTATAATTTATTTAGAGTAAATAAGTATTTTTACATAATTATTTGAGAAAAATAGTCATTAAAATACTGAATTTTTACGTTGGGCTATTTAAATACCAAACTTTTTAATAAATCATTTAAATAACGATTTGTTATTAACTACGCTGATTTAAATATGCGATTAATCAATATTAACACAAGAAGTAACACCGTTAACACCGAAATTGGTTCTAACGATGATGTGGTGTTTTGGTATCTAACTTTAGTTGGTTAAAATAAGTAGCACAATTAACGATCGTGTTAATGTTAACTAATCGTATATATAAATCGGCACAGTCAAATACATATCGTAATTAAATTGGCTTATTAAAATGTGTGGTAATTAAATAATTCAAACACAAAAGTTCAGAATTTTAATGACCATTTTCCCTAATTATTTGTGATATTTTAAAAATTTTAATGTCAAGATAATAGATTTAGAATAAAAACTTTGAAATGTGATATTTTAAGGTATTATTCTTTAAAAAAATCTATGATTTAATAATATTTTATTTTCAAAAAGGCAAGAAAATTATTTCAAAGAAAATGAATGCCAATAAAATGATAGATTTTTGGATCCATAGTGTTGTGCTGATTGATTTATAAAATCATCTTGAAAGTCTTATGCTCAAGGCTGAAACAATTTTTACCATCCGTATGATTCATCTCGAACATACTTATTTCCCATGAATTAGTTCATGCCCTCCGAAAAATGATGGATGTAATGAACAATTCAGGACATTAAAATGGACATGTATAAAGTCTATGATATAGGTGCATGAAGTTTTTGTTCTTATCCAATTTGGTTTTGATATGAAATGGATAATGTGGATCATGACTTGTATTTGAACTGAAACATACTATGTGATAGTGAATGGAAGAACATTTGGAATGTTCAAACCACAAAGGAGAGTTCGTGAAAGTGATTCATCATCACCATTTCTTTTCATCCTTTTTGTGGAAGCTTTGGTTCATGTCATGAAAATTATAAATACGATGAGTCAGTTTTTCCACCATGGGGAAAAGAAGATTCATTGGATACCTTGTGAAAAGATGTGCAAATCTAAACATGATGGAAGGTTGGGTTTTCGAGATATCAACTAAAGGTTTGGTTTTGTCACTTATATTGGGCTTATTGTATCTGTTTGGTGTATTTGAAGAATTGTGTCGATTCTTTCTTGCAAGTTGGTTTTGATTTAAAAACATATAAAATTTGACATGTGTCAAAATTTTAACTCAAGTCGAATATTAATTTTGAGTCGAATATATTTTTATCGTCCAATATTATACAACAAATAACTACGAAAATTTAACTATGAAAAGATTAATTCAGACACTCAAACTACATTTTTTTGGTTTAAGACCACATTTTGTTGATTTTACAAGAAAGCTAAAGGCTTAAAATCCAAAATGTTGACATAAAATCATAAAACCACATATATATATCTCTCTCTCTCTCATGATATCTGAAATGAGACAATGGAGAAGCAATCTGTTACACAAAAAGCTGGGTTAAGGTTTTAACATGCTCCAAGGATGTCATGTCACCTACTCCTTGGTTTGCTCAGTTGAAACCTCCAAACCAGGCGGTATAAACACAATGTCGCCCCAGTTCGACGTTGCGCTTTCCTGCAATTTCGATTCAAAACCATATTCAGCAATCTACTGCCATTCTTCACTATATATACATATCTACAAATGAACAATGCATTACATAACTTCTGTGGTGTATACTCTTTTATTTTAGTTTTTTACCTTCATCTCCTTGATAATTTCTTCAAAAACTTCAACCTTTGCAATATAAAATCAATGCATTTCAAAGTATGAGATTAACACACATTATGGATTGACAAGCAATAGGGAGATTACTAATTTGAAACAACAACAAAACCTGAATATCGCCAGGTTTAAGAGCAGGGTTAAGCCGGTTCTGTTGTCGGGAAGCTCGTATTAGGGATTTTTCCAAGTCCTCCTGCAAGAACTCAACACAGCTTCAAGCTTGCCGGTCTCATGTAGCCAGTGTATGGACAAAACTCACAAGAAAACATGGTCGTAACCTTTCTGAAGAAAACAGGGCTATAACTCTTGTTATCACTTCGCAGAATCAAGCTCTTTGACTGAAGCAAAACAAACCAGGTTGTTAAAAGAAAAACTGGAGCTTACAAAAGCAAACATGTCTCAAACATTTAAAGGAAGCAATAATCTTCGATTTCTTTCTATTTCCATGGATGCAGCCAGAAAAATAGTACCCAAGAGTATTTTATACAGACCAAAGATCGAGTAAAAGAAGAAGAAGCTCAGTCACATGTTTTGTAAGCATTGGTTCTTTTGCTCCTTACCTGGAAAACTGGAACGCCATTGAAGTCGTCATCGGTGAAACCAGCTGTTTTCCTTTCCTGTATACACATACAGAATAGAAGAGATATATATCATTTACCAATAAAGTTCGGACATACATTATGTTATTTCATGTCAGATAACATCAGAAATATGATATAGACCAGAAAGATTATCTCTTTATCTATTAGCTTTCTGAATTTACGTACAGAAGAAAACTGAGAACAACCCGAATCAAAGCAGATAATGTTCTCTCCTTATGCCTCAACTTAAGCTCTCTACCTAACCAATGAATACACCTCTGAGCTGTCAAAAGAGCTACAATCCTCTAGAAACCACCTAGGGTAATTAAAATGCTCCTGCACTTAAACTATAACACAAGGCTCCTCATGATGAATGATGATGACAGTCATGTTCAGAGCTGTTACGTCTATGGTGAACCAGTGGCAAAGCTTTTGAGTATCCAAAGATAATGTTCTAATGGAAAATCAACTTACCTTGAGTGCATGTTTCACTTGAGTAGACTCCGGAATTAACCTAAATGCCACGCCATTAACTTTTAACTGGAAGACCTGCAACAACAACAACAACACAAGAAAATCAGAAACTAAAAAAGAAGAAGCCAACCCAGTGAGCAAGAACACTACCTATGTATGAAAAAGAGAGCTAATTGATTTTGATTCCTTTTACCTTGCTAAGAGCAAGAGCTACAACCTTGGAACCTTCTTTCCTCATACGAGGGTCCATAATCTTCATCTGTTTAAGAAGCGCCTCCGCATCTTCCTCTTTACAGAACAATAAACCCAGAGATTTCCCAGAGGAAGTACCTGAAACCAACACGAATTCCTCATTCGAATTGCTCAGAGCGTAAACAGGAACTCCTGCCAACCTCTCCTCCATTTCATCGGCGGTTAATCCCGCGCCGCTGCTTCCGCTTCGTAGAATCGGAGCCGTCGCCGCCACATGAGTCTTCGCGCCGTCGTCAGAGATTCTCGCCCAGACGGGTGCATTACCAGAGCGGGAAACGGGGCTAAACACCGAGAATCCAGAATCAAGGGCTTGCTTAGCTTGGCTTCGGAAGGAATTGAGAGCAGATAAGATATTGTGATGCTCAGTAGAAAAGTTGTTGTTGTTGTGGTTAAAGAGAGGATTAAGGGTTTGTGAAACGTTTCTAAGTAAATTGGAGCATTGGGTCTGAATATTCGAGAAAGTTTGTTGCAAATTTAGCTGGTTTAGCTGTTTTGATGAGAAAGTGTTTGAACCCATTTTTTCTCGGGAAAATGCTTACGACTGAGAAAAACCAAAGAAGTGAGGTTTTTGCGGAAGATTGATCCTTTGATTGAAATCAACGAAACTATTATGAATTATCCTCTGTTGCTCGACACATTAACTGATAACAACATCATCCACTTATAGTTCGCCACGTAAATGTATGTGGACTTTCCTTTGTGCCACGCCACCTTCATCTCCAAGACTTCATCTTTATCTAAATTCATTGCCATTGCAACAATGGCGGTTTCAGGTAGCTCTAATTTGCGTTCTGTTTATTTCTCCTCTCATCTATTCGACCAAGAGTCTTGTTAGAACTCTTGCCCTCTTAAGACTTCTCTCTTCCTCATCCTCCTCGTCTTTCCATAGAAAGTCTCTCCGCCACCGTCGATACTGATAGAAATTCCGATCAATCCTTCGTCCTTTTCCGTCTCCAATCTCTTCTCGGGGATACTTACGACGATGCCTGACCCGCTTTTGTACGTTTTGTGCTTTAAACCTTCGATTTTCTGAATTATCTAATTCTTCATACAAGAAATGTTGTAACGATTCCATTTGAAGGTGAATTCGGAGGACAAATTTGAAGGTGAATTCGGAGGCTTTAATGGTCTCTTTTGGATTTTCTTCCTTACCCACAAATGAGACCTTCGTTCTTGTAAAGGTATCAAAAATCTATCGATTTTTCACAATCTTATCAATTCGTTTTTTATTTTTGGAAGAGTAATTTGACGGTTTTTGTTTCTTACATGAAGAGCCAACAGTTCCTGTAAAGGTAACTTCTTTCTCTTGGCTTTCTTCTCTACAATGTGTAATGCGTTCAATCAGTTATGTTTTGAGGTTAAATCTATATAGGCTGTTCAAGCTGATAAACAAAATAAAAAGTTGATTTGATCTGAGAAGTTAGCACTATGGCCAAAGTATTCAACTAAAGTTAGTGTTGGGAATGTATTTTCCGGAAGAGTATGTTCTGTTGAAAACTATGGTAGCTTTATACACTTGCGCTTCGATGATGATGTTTGATTCGATGATGGTGTTTGACTTTATTGGTTGCTTCTTCTCCTTCTTCTGAGCTGTGACATTGATGAAAACATGTGGTGGTAGTATAGGTCTATCATCTAAATATGTCTCTGAAGTCATGTTAGAGACATACTACGCTATGGTGATGAGGTTCGGGTCATAGTCACAAATGTTGGCAAGTGAGTTTCTTTTATTTGCTGCTGAATTCTATTAGTCATGCATACATATCTTCAATCAAGAGTCCTTCCAACGCAGAGACAAATCCAGGATTACACTGTCCTTAAAACAACTGGAAGATGATCCTCTTCTATTAACAGTCGGACAAAGTGATTTTAAGGTAAACAATGTGAAACTGTTTCTGTCTCTTTGTGAGTCTTTATGTGATAATAGATAACTGAATCTACTCCACTAAGGTCGAACAATGGTAATACAACTGAAATTCTTTCATGGCTGGAATAAATACTTGAATAGCTTTGCCAGAAGTACAGGTATAGAAAATATTGTTTGCTTGTAGATTGTTCTTTGCATTGATTTAAATTCTTATGTTTCAGGCATAACCATTTAAGATGAAAGAACGTTCTGGTTTCAATGTGAAGAAAATGCATCTTGATCAACCCGTCTATTCATTACATTGCAAGAATAGAAGCCATGAAAATCAACCTGCAAGGATTTGAGAAAAATGTGGATTCAGTTTCACAATACTGAAGACCTATACAACTTTTGCTCTGAAATGTGATTTCTGTTTTCTTGATATTCCCATAAGAAAGCTATTGTGAAAATTCAAGTGGATGCATTTCTACTTCATGTCTTCCTAAGGGAAGTTTGTTCTTGAGCTTGCTGCTTAAAGACATACAGTTACCCCCTGAAACCTCTTTCACGCAATTGTGGCTATTAACAAAATGGGTTCTTTGTTTCAAGTGCAAAAGATGCAACACTTGACGATCCCTAAGAGACTTTCTTCTTGGCCCTAAATAAGCTCTATGCATCTCACAACTCTTGCAAAACAACATTTGGTCACTGTTCTTTGATTCTTCACCACCGTAGGCAATGATTGTTCAAGGCAATGCAATTCATTTGTATGATTCACGCCAACTCTGAAAATATATGTTTTATATATTCAATTTTTTGGTTCATATTATAAATCCATTAACATACAACTTAAAAATACAATAAATTCAAGATCATTAATAACAAACAAGTCATCATCATATTCAAGATCTCATCTAACCTCTTGAAATCAATTATTGACTTTTTGACACCAAACAAACAGCTGACAAAATTTTCATGTTTTGGTGTTTAATTTGCTATTTTCTTATCCTTTTTAAAAATAGTAGCTTAACCAAGAATAATTAAACATAATAACTAAAATACTGTTTATCCTTTTGTTTGTTTCTCCCTCCCACAACTTTCCTATCTCTGCCATGCACATGGTCTCTCTCTCTTTTTCTCTTCTCTCACTCCAATGATTACAGAGGACAGCCTAAGCAGCCTACCCGCTTTCACCATCTAATGTTCCCACATTAACATAAACCCACGTAAGATTCTTTACCTTTTGAACTGTAAAATTCACTCTTTTTTAATTTCGTTGATTAAAATTCTTATTATCATTACTTTTCTTTTGACGTCATTTCTTATATCATTACTTTCCCACTTTCTTTTGTCATTTTTGTCTTTAACTTTCTTCTTCTTCTTCTCCTCTCTTTGGTGAGTAAGAAAAGTCACCGGCTTCTCTTTCCCCTTTACCACTTTGATTAATCAATGATGCTTCTTCGTTTCTAATTTGCTAAGCTTTCTGCCTCTGCAAAATTCTTCCTATAGTCATTTCCTTTTGACGAAACAAAGTCCAAATTTGGTAGCTTTTTCTTGCTTACATTTTCCTGGGAAATTCAATCACTTTCCAGGAGGTATAAGTTAGTAATTGTCACTTGGTTACAGTCTGAGAAAAATCATACAGAAAAGTTGGTCTTTTTCTATTTCTCGATTCTTTTTGTGTCCAGGAAAATCTCTCAATTTCCCATGTAGAAGCAGCTTTCTGTCTTTCTTTCTGATTCAGATTCTCATTGTTTATCTGGGTTTTGTTTAAATTTTCACTCAATTTCGTTGTCACAATAATTGACAAACATGGACAAACAAACGGAACAAACCCTAAATTACTTACCTTTGGGTCAGAGCGATCCCTTTGGCAATGGCAATGAAGGAACGATCGGCGATTTTCTCGGCAGATTCTGCAACCCTCAAGAGATTTCACCATTAACTCTACAATCCTTCTCCCTCAATTCCCAGATCCCTGAGAATTTCCCGATTTCTACAGGAATCAGATTCCCACCGTATCCAGGCCAGTTCGGATCCGATCGTGAATTTGGGGTTCTCGGGTCGCAACCAACAATACAGGAGACAAGCAAGAGCTCGTTGTTGGATCCAGATTCAGCTTCAGATCGAGCTCAGACCACGAAATCTAATTCCAGGAAGAGAAAATCCATCCCCACTGGAAATGAAAAGGAATCTCCAGCTTCATCGTCTCTTACAGCTTCCAATTCCAAGGTTTTGATTCACAATCTTTCTTGCTCTAATGCACATGTCTTGACTGTAGGAAACTGTAGCCTTGTTGATTCATGAACCATTAGGGGTAAGGGAATTGTGTTTATTGCAGAGCGTTTAGTGTGTTCTTGAAATTTTCAGAGATGTATTAACTAGTGAAGAAAAAGAGGTATTGATTTAGGAATTATGATCAGATTTCAGGAGAGAATGGTGGATCCAAGGCTGGGAAGAGAAGCAAGCAGGATGAAGCTGGGAGCAGCAAAAACGGAATGGAGAAATGTGATAGTAAAGGCGAAAATAAGGATGATGCAAAGCCTCCTGAACCGTCCAAAGATTATATTCATGTTAGAGCCAGAAGGGGTCAGGCAACCGATAGCCATAGTCTCGCTGAAAGAGTACTAAAACCGATCTGTAACTACTTGTCAATTTCGGCTATGTTTCTGTTCAAATTTATAATGCTGATGTTTGTGTTGTGTGTTTGGTATCAGGCAAGAAGAGAAAAGATCAGTGAGAGGATGACTTTGCTTCAGGATCTGGTTCCTGGTTGCAACCGGATCACAGGGAAAGCGGTCATGCTTGATGAAATTATAAACTATGTACAGTCATTGCAGAGACAAGTTGAGGTAGAATCCTGGATTTCTAACTGTTTCTTGATATCGGAATTCTGAAACCTGAAACTTTAGATTTGTTTCTTCAGTTCTTGTCAATGAAGCTGGCCACTATAAATCCAAGGATGGAGTTTAATGCTAGTTCTGCTTTATCCACAGAGGTAAACAAATCTGCTTTTGAAGCTGTGATATCATGTTGCTCTTATCGAAATGTTCTGTATCAATAATTTGATCATCTGTATGTATAGATGATTCAACCGGGGGAGTCTTTAACGCAGTCACTTTACACAATAGCTTGCTCAGAGCAAAGAATACCATCAGGATACTATTCCCTTGGCAAGAACATGCCCAGATACTCAGACACACAATTCCCCTCGATCGATGGATTTGTTCAAGCTGAGGTAGATAGTGCTTAGTAATTCCGATTCTAGAAACTCGTGCGAGTGTATTGTAAACTAGTAAACTTGACCTTCTCTTTCTTACTCAATCCTTTTGTGTTTCTGATTAATATCAGACACCAGGATTCTGGGAAAATGACCTTCAAAGCATTGTTCAGATGGGTTTTGGAGATATCCAGCAACAGAGCAACAACAACAACTGTAAGAAAAATTTGAACCACATCGCAATTCCATTGAAACTTAAGAATCATTCTCATGCTAATCTCTTATCTTAATGTTTTCAGGTTCTGAGCCAAAACTTCAGATGAAGCTTGAGCCATAAGCTGATTTATTATTGTTATCTCTGTACATAGAGAAACCAAGTAGTGATGTGTACGGAGTGAAACATGTTGAATTAAATGTTCCCAGTCGTTTCTTCCTTTTTGCTTGGTGCATCTGTTGATTTCATCTGAACCCAGAAAGAAACGAAAAACCTTCATATTTTGTAAAAAAAATGACAAGAACCATTCTGAATCATTTCTCTATTATTTACAATTATGTATTATTGTTCAACTTGTATGAAACGGAAATAAAGTTTGTTCATTTTTTTCCGCATTCGAGTGGATTACAGAAGTGTTACATAACCTATTATTATGAGAATGAATACAGTTGTATCACTGTGACTATATCTAATGTGTTGTTTGGACAAAAACATTCGACAAGTATCGAATTTTTCTTTTCTTGGGGACACATTTCACTAGTCTCGTTACTTATAATGAAAGTACTACATAAGGTACATTGAAAGTTCACTGAGATTTGATTGATTGGCTCTTATTTTCGCATAATTTCTTGAAGATCTCTAAAAGTGAATTTTTTAATTCGTATTAATTTTAAAATAAATACAAATTAATATTAAAATTTTGAATTAAAATCAAATTTAATATCGATTTAACATGTAAATATTAATAGAATTTGTATAATTAAAATAATTTATAAAATTTTAAAAAATATTATGTATCTAAAAAAAGTAACCAAAAAAGTAAAATTGTAAAATGACAGAAGATTCTCTTGCAAGAAATCTAACAAACACATCCATCAGATATGAGTATGAATGTATAGAATTGTAAAATGAGTTTGTAGGATATAAGAAATACAATGACAAGTTTGCAAACTGTAGATATATCTCACAGAATCATATCAGACCCCAACATCTCTTGTTTTTCTTCACATTACAGAACAAAAAATGTTGTGGAAACGAGACCTATATGTTGCATCGGTCATACCCTGAGAACCAAGAAGCCTCGGCGAGCTTTGCCAATTCTGAGTCTTTCTTGTAAAATGGCTCGAACTCTTGTCTCCATTGCTGATCACCTGTACTTTCTGATGGTTCCACTGGTTCACCATATTTGGCCATATCATTGCCATTAAAAGAAGCTTGCAAAGACTCTACGGGATTGTGTGACTCTGCAATGTGTTGTAGTTGATTATGGGTGCCGATTCCGGTTTCGTGTTTCCTCTTCAGTATATCAATCTGTTTATATGCTTCCAGTGCTTCATACTCTGCGTCTGTAGCTCGTTTCTGTGAACACAAAGGCCAGAAAGGTAATTGAGTAAGAGCCATATGATATAATATTGATAACTGAAAAGAAGTTGTTTAGGCATATAACTTCTCGTATAGTCGTATGTACCTGTGCAATTGTTAATCCTTCTTCAGCTTTTTTAAGTCGAACAAGTAATTCTCCCGCTGCTTCAACAGCTTCAGCTGTATCTCTTAGTTGTGACTGGAGACTCTTGTTTTCATCCTTAAAGTATTTTACCTCCTTCTCTCTTTGCACCTTTAAAGCTGAAATTTCTGCTGCAAGTGCGTTTATAAATCGGGACTCTCCTCCCTTGACTCCTGCTCTGGCGGCTGCTTTTTTAACATCGTCTACTCCTTCTCGGATCCTCCTATGCCTTGCAAGCAATTGAATATGTTTCTCTTCCAGGTCTGCATATTGTTCAATCATCCGTGCATGCCCCTGCATTGCCATCTGCATTGCTTGCGTCAACTCTTCTACACATCTTTTCTCGGTATCCAGTTCACGTTTCTGCTTTTCCATTAGCTTCCTATTGGTATCAAGCTCAGTTCTTAATTCCTCAGCTAGAGTGATCCAGTTGTTCTCTGCTTCAATCCAATGAAGTCTTTCCTGTTCTAATGTCTTCTCGGGACTTTCGTCCACTGACTCAGGAATAGCATTAAGGGGCAGAGCCTGATTAAGGTCACAAGTGTTTGTCAGCCTAAGCAGGGACCCTCTTTTTCGAGATGATGTAAGGGAAGGGTCAATGTAACATTGTAGCTGTGCCTTTAAATCCTGAATCTCTTCCAATAACACTTCCCTTTCTCCCATGTCACCATAGAAGTTTTTGAAACTTTCAAGCTCTTCTTGCGCTCTTTTCAACTCAATCCTCGTTTGCAATACTTCGGGGTGGTTTCCACACATGTCCTTCAGAAGCTGCAACATTATATATGTAAGGAAAAATTTCTGCATTGAGTCAATAACCTTCTAAATAACGGCAACCCATAAAAAATTACCTTATGCTCATGCATGAGAGATGCAAATTCTTCATCCAGGAAATCATCTTTAGATAACACTCCATCCATGAGACTTTCAAGGCGAACAATCTTGTCCTCCCTTGTTTGTCCTATGATGGCATTGCACTCTCTCTCATGTTTGTACTGTTGCACCTGTTCAATTTGTTGGAGACAGTTAAAAGATGTTCCTTTGTCTTGTAGAAAGTAGGGAAGCTAGCACACCAGAACATAAGCTAGGATCATACCAGCCGATTAAGTTGTGATATTTCAGAGGCTTGCTTAGTGCAGAACTCTTCCAGAGCCATTTCTCTTCTGATAGACCCTGCTAGAACCTTTTCCACTGCCTATAAGGTGCAGAAAGCTCTCATCATATCATTACACTATACAAACGCAGCATGAAAAACTTGCTCTAAATAAACTCCACGATTCTTACCTTAGGAACTTGGAAATTGGACTTTTCTGACACTTCTGAGTTGTTAACTGGTAGTAACGGAGGATTTGAAGTGTCACTTATTTCTTGGGCATCACATTCTGCCCTACACTTACATTTGCTGCACACTACTTCTTTTGGGCTCTCTTCCGCTATTATATCAGCTTGGGGATAAGTTTGCACACCCACATCAGCCTTACTTAAAACTGTTGAAGGCTTGCATTCCAGAGCTTTGTAGGAAAACCCGAATGTAGATCGTCTTTGAGCAGTACTCTGGCGATAAGAGTCTAGAAGTTTCAAGCCTTTGTGGAGGCTAGCTTCCAACTGCCCAGTTGGCACAAGAAAAGCTTCATTTTTCCGTGTAGACAAACCGCTAGATAGGTTTAACATCTCTGTGGACATAGCTGGAGAAGGTTTCACAACTTCTGTAGTTAATTGGTTTTCTCTCACAATATCGTTTTGTGATGCAGTGGACATGGATGATGTCCTCAAGCTTTTCCTGCTATTTTTAATCCTAGGAGAGACGCTCTCAGTGGGAGGTATTAGTACAGGAGAAACACTTCCTGGATTTATGCTTACGCCAGGTGACACAGGATTCAGTGAGAAGTTTTTTGTATCATCTGATGTATCAGCTACTAGTGAAATTGAAGATACAAGAGCTCCAGGAACCAAGTCTTGGCATGGTGGAACGTTCTCCCTCTTGCTAGGTGAATTGTCATGGTTTGTGTTATTAATACAAGAACCAAGAGAATTGGTTATCAAAGGAGGCTGTGTACTTGAACCAAGATACGTAGTTTGCACAGCTGTTGTGATGTCAGTTTCTGCCACGGTTAGCGCATTATCAACAGTGTCTGGCCCATGATTCGCAGTTTGCCAACATGCATCCTCCATGTTTACATCTGTTATTTCTTCAGGAAACTGCTTTATTGAAGAACGGCCATCAGATGATTTCAGGTTTATGTTTTTGTAATTTTCATCCTCCAGAGCCACAGGTTGTACAGATGATTTTATTTTCTCTACTGTGCTCATGTCCTGATTGTTCTCCTCGACAGGTGGAGATGACTGCAAGCCTATTTGAGCAGAAAGCCTTTCAACTGCCTCCTCATCAATTTCCATCTCAGTATCTCCGTCATCATCTCCATGGGGTAATGACTTTGGATAACTCAGGCCAAAGCTTCTTAACAAACTCAGACTTCTACGTGCATTCCAGGAAGTGGTATAAGCTGCATTTTGGTTGGTTGGGTTGTTTCCATTATCTTTCACTCTTTGCAGTTCTTCCTGCGCAGTATACAGTAAAAGTTACATTTACATTTGTATTTATATATTTATGACATAATAAAAAGAATGCATACCCTCAGCTGGCGTATCACTTCCCGCAAAAAATTTACATCATCCTGCATTACTTCATTAACAACTGCCTTGTTCTGTATCGCCTTTGCACGCTGCGCAAATCTCAAGGTGCTAAAAGTTTCACTTCTACAACTGCAATTTATGTTGCAATTTTATTTTTCAGAAAAGTGGAGGATAAAATAATTTCTGAAACTAGAAATCCGGGTTCTCGATTTACCTTTGTGAGGGAGAAACTGCACAAACCATAGCTAATTTTGCATTCCCACCAAGAGACTCCTGCAATAGAAATGTCAACCTGGAATCTCTGTAGGGTATATGCCTTTGCTTCCCTGTTTGTGAAATTTCTGCAAGAATATTGATCAAATTCCTGCAAAAAAACATTTGAATGGTTTACATTTATCTATGATTCTCAGCTTCAGTTTCAAATGCATGCTACAGCATTAAACATACTCCCTGGATACAAAAATGCAATAGCATCTGGAAAAGAACAATCAACAAGCAGTCAAATCAGCACGCTTATTCTGATCTTACCCAAGTTGAGAAAGGGATCGATTGATATTCCCCGCTTCCTTCAAACGTTCTCCTGCTGCACCAGTTAATTTTTGTCTTTCAGAACCAGCCAGATCAACAAGATTTATTCTACTTGTTTTGAAGCTGCTTAGACCATCTGCAGCACTCTGTTACAAATTACATTCAACTGCAGTTAGATAGTGATCACATAATCATAAACAATGTACTAAATAATTGCTAGATTAGTAAGCATCATATTCTTAAGAACCTTACAGTCTCCAATAAATATGAACAGTTTAATAGAGAACAGCCCACCTTGCAGTGGGACTCAACAACACAAGTAAACACACAATGCGATCTTGAACTCTCTGCATTTACACTTGTTGCACCAGTCCTCCTGTTTGCCAAGCCCTGCACCAGTTCCAACGCAAGCTTTACTATTGAAGATATTCATTTCAAAGCAGCAATATATCTCAGACTGTCTATACTGCAAGACTTGACATGCAGTCAATATAAAGATCTCTTTGTAGCAATATTCTTCTTGACATTCGATTTACATAGCCTCTTTTACAAAGCTGAAACTTTAAAGTCCAATAAACAGTCCTCCAAATTCCTGTAGTGTGGCTAGTTTTCTTTATAATATAGTAACGTTTCATATCCCATCTTTTAAAAGTTAACAATGTTATCACAACTAGAAAACCCAAAGTGTGCTTGTACGTCTAGAGCAATCACTCTAGAAATCATGCAGATTAGAAAGGGATCAATTTTCGAAGAGGAACATGATACGAAGGGTGTAACAAACCTTAATCAGAAGCTGTGACAAATCCTTCAAGTTTTTAACGTATCCCTCTGTCAGATTTTCAACATAAACACCGCACTTTACATCTTCTCTAATCTGGTGCAAATATTAATTAGAAACGATGAACCCAGATTCTTTTTCTTAAAATGTAAATCAAACCAAAGTTGTAAGTTTCTTTTACCATTAGGTTTTTTTGGCTCGGATCCAGAAGATCTGTTATTTGCTCGTTGTATATCTGCAACGGAAGATGAGAAAGAGAACCATGCATATCAAGCCTTGAGAAATGAAAACGTTAAACGCACCCAAATGAAAGTAGCATTCACTCATTTGACCTCGAGAAATGAACAGCGGCACTGGTAATTGAGCTGCCTTTCAGTGTGCTTCACTTGCTCCTGCAAATAAAAAAATCAACTTTTAAATGTGCTACCCTATTTCACAAGATGAAACCGACTGAAAGTATATAACCCAAAGCATCACCTCACTGATACGGGTGAAGAGCAATTCAAATACACGTGGAGTTAAACCTCTTTGGTCACCACTAAGGTGCTCTTCCAACAACCCGTTTGCAGGACCCCACATAGTATACGTTTTCCCACTACCAGTCTGGTGAAGAGTGTTTTCATGATATAAGTTCAATTCAGAAGTTAAAATCACAATCATCTGGTTAAGAAATTGCAATTCAAGTCCAAATAAACACAATGAAAAATGATAACTACCTGTCCATAAGCAAAAACAGAACTGTTAAATCCAGCAAGACAATTTTCTACAAGAGGGACTCCCACGAGCTGAAAAATTTCATCCTGAAAAGAATATAAGAAAGGTAAGGCCTTAGCCTATGTAGATCGTACGACAATATAGTATATTGACACCCCAATCATGAAAACTAAATTCTTGCCTGTGTTGACTCCGGGTCAGCAATTGAGTCAAAAGTGAAAGTATGTTCATTAATTGTGAGGGTATCGTTGGAGATTTTTTTTACTGTCATCTCCTCTTCCTCACCTTTTCTTGGAGGCTTCATTCTGACTATAACCTACAAAACGATACAAGGGCTCAAGTTGAAGTGCCATTTAAACTGTTGAAATATGCAGCAGCAAAGACTTCAGGATTAGCTTGAACACTACAAGGTCCCATTAATCAGAAATCAATTGTTCTGCCAGTTAATCACTTGCATAAAGCTTCTCTTCCTTTACTTGAGAGAAACCGAACTAATTGTAACTAGTAGGCTACTAGCCAATCTTTAGTTGGGTGGAATGGGATTTCAGGTCTTCCCCGCCAAATGAAACTAAAACCTTCTAAATAAAAGCTATCCTTTTTATTTTCTATAAAGCAACAAAAAATTGAAGCAAAAGGTTTCTTTTCTTTGTTTATGAATTTGAGAATCTGGAAGATAATTTTATCAACCCATCCAAGATATTAGGGATTTAAAAATAATTCTCCCGTTTCTGAGCAAGAAAAACAGAATGCACAAACTACCTTGACACCAGAGTCTGACTTCCCCGCTACTCCGTTTTCCGCCGCAGACTCGGGGATGAGCTTCCGTTTAAGAGGATTAGCCGGCGGCGGACGCGGAGGCAGCGCATTCTTCAGTTTCGCCGGTGACGGCCTATAATCAGGCATCACCGAGTTCAGATCCGGAGGTGGGGCATTCTCTTTGGCGGATCTCAGTTTCCTTTGGGACTTCGATTTAGTCAGGCTAGGGTTCGGCGATTGCGGCTCTCCGATATCCCGCAAAATAGCGTTTCTTGGCATCATGAAATGCTTCATCTCGCTGCGAAATCAACTACAGAAGAGAGGGAAGAGCGAAATCTGATCCTGCTGCAAGAGTCGGTGTTCGCTCAATGAAACGGGAAAGAAGGGAAGGAGAGAGAGAGAAGGAGAGAGACGGAGAGAGAAGGAGAGAGAAGGAGAGAGAAGGAGAGAGAAAGAGAGAGAGCCGTTAATGGCGAGAATTTGAATTTTTACTAGATGAAGCACATGTTCTCACAAATGTCACATGTGCATTCAATTCATCTAATTTCTGTGATCGCTAGATGAATCCAACGGTTAAGATAAACTTGGATTATTTTCTTTTTTAGATATTTCAAATTTTCAATCCTACACGGCACGTGGTTTTCAAATTTAGGATGGGCTGGGTTTAAAGACAAAAGCCCAACAAAATGACGGTAAATTCCAAAGCCCAACGAAATGACGGTAAATTCCAAAGCCCAACGTATGTAGACATTCCTTTTTCTTTCTTTTTTCCTTTTTTTTCTTTTCAACATGTAAAGTCTCAAAATACCATATTTAAATTTTTTTCATAAAATATATTATCACTAATTTTTTCCTAGATTTTAATGAGTAACTTTTAAAAATTAAATTAAATATTTTATAAAAACCCAAACATAAAATTTAATTTAGTTTATAAATTATTTATGATAATAAGTGTTTTATAACATTAATCTTTAATATATTAATTAAAAAATATTTTCAAAAAAAAATTTTATGTGATTTACAAGTATGTGACGTGTACAATATGAGAATATGTTAAGACAAATATTACAAAAGAGATAATTTACTAAATTATTTATAAAAATAATAATAGACAAATATTTAACAATATACTATATATAAATCTCTAATATTTTGATATAAAGACAAATAAAATATAAAAAGTATTATAAATTTTAAAAAATTAGTCAAACAAAATATAGAATAAATGTTTATCTAAATTGAATATTTATCATATCTATAATTCTTTACCTATTTAATAATATTGTCTATATAAGATATAAATAATTTAAATTCATTTATATAATTCAATTTATTATATATGTTCTTTGTATAATCAATATTAAAAAATTTAAAAGAATTATTTTAAATAAAAGATCAATTATGTATGTATCTAATTAAATTTACTAAATAAATAATTAATTTAATATGTGAATATTTTTTCCAAGTGTTGGTCTAAATTTAGTTTGTGCTATTTCAGAAGAAAAAATTTAGTATCATTATTCTTACATAAGATTAAAAGTATGGTATTTTAACAAATTTTAAATAAGTAATAAACAAGAACATTAAATCCTATAAAGCTGTAAATAAATATGTAAATCACTACCGATCCAACACAATCACCGAACAGTCAAACCTTCTTTTCCCTGAGAGTCTCCCAAACTTTGGATAGTTCTCTTCTGCTTCTAGTCCAGTTTCTTCAATGCTCTTTCAAGTTAATTTGGAAACCCTATAATACTTTCTTCTTCCTTGATAGAGAATTCACTGTAAACCCTAGAATTGGTGAAATCATTCTAGGTCTTAGTCTTGGTCTGTTTTGTCTTGGTCTGGCTCCTTTTACATTCTGGTCTCCACCGAAAAAAATACGTTGTTAAAAGTAAGTATTTAGACTCACAACACTAAATGTGAATCATATATATTTTCCATTAGAATCTCTTGTACATACATACTACTCCATTAAGTACTATATGTCAATATCTAACAAGCTATCAAACTCCATTAAGTACTCCATTTAGTATTAAATTTACATTCATAATTTAAAATTATATTCATAAATATTATGAAATCTAATATATAAAATTTAAATTTTTATTCACATACTTGAATAGCTTTTAATTAAAAAAACTAACTATAATATTACACATAACAATCTAATATTTCGTATGTATTTATATTACGAATATTATATAAAATAATTTAATATTTAGTAAAAATTTATATACTATAGATTATTTAATTAAATTCATAAAAAAATATAACAAAATATTATAATTATATAATAATACCCTATACCCGGTCAATTTCTAGTTTACAATGAATTAGTGATGATGATTACACATTATAACGAATTAACGACGGTTGTCATTAAACCGATGCAAAGCCATCATTGTATCTAATTATTCATTTAGAAAGATAGCTTATTATGTACTAGTTGTTATATTGTGTACTCATTCAATACATTAAAATTTTTTGACATGTTTTGTATCAAATTATTACTTTTTGTACTATCGTTGACATAACTACTTGTTATTACTTTATTACTTTTGGTTCGCCTTTACATCAGAAAGTTAAAATGTTTTATTTTTTCCCTAAGATTTGGGAAAATAATCCCAACCGAATAAATCGAAATCAAACCAAAAAAATAATTTTGGTTGGTATTCGATTATAGAGAAATAATCAAATATATATTATTTTAGAAAATCGTGGTTATTGGTTAGTAACCGAAACTGAATCGAAAACCGAAATAATATCCGAAAAAAGTCGGTTATTTTTTTGTTATTTTGGTTATTTTCAGCTATTTTTTTTTATTTTTGGTTATTTTCGGTTATTTCGGTTATTTCAGTTATTTCGGTTATTTTTTATTTTTAAAAACTGAACCGACCGAAACCGAGGTATAACCGAACTGAAACCAAACCAAATTATAAAAATAACCGAATGGATTTTTAATTTTACCAACCGAAAAAACCAAAACCGAAAATAACCGACCGCAACCGAACCGAATATCCAAATGTAAAGAACTAGTTTTGCCAATTGCATGATTACTGAGAACGAAATTCGATTTTATCTTTCCACAAAAGGGATGAGAAAAGAGCCAATAGACCCAGTGAATACATAGTATGATTATACTTTCATGGTTTTATTTTTCTTGGGCATTACTAATTGTATAATCCAAAAGACGTTTTCAAATTAGGGGAAGTTAATATCTTAGCTTCAGCCAATAACATGAATGCGTAAATGTAAGGCCAAGAGATACCAAAATCCAACAAAAAGCAAGACAAAATTGTTATTATATGTACACAATACACATAAGTTCGATATCGTGGCACAAGGAATGAAAACTTTCGGTTATCGTGAACTCCTCGTCAAATAGGTATCAAACAATTAATATAAGCAAATATCAAGTTTTACAAACATTTTAACAACCAAAAAAACAAACTTTTTTGTTTTTTTTTTCCGAGGTACTAAGGTCATACACCTGCGCGATGAAAAAACCTCCGGTGAATCACCACCACACATACAAAATCTTAAATTCTCACACTCCAAAAAGCTCGACATGATCAAAAGACAACAACTTTCATATCATATTGTGGACCCTATGTCCACTTCCTCCGCCGTAAGACGCCGCTCCAATGGTGGTCAAACAGTGCTCGACATCATTGTTTTTCATCACTTGGCTATTATAAAACTTATCGACGATTCTCTGGCTAGGTTTCGCGACGAGATTCTCCCAAGCCTCATCTGCTTCTTGTCCATTTCGTCTCAAGAACACTTCCGTAGCGTCCACACGGTGCATAGACAACTTCCATTTTTTGCTCAGACGTTGAATCTTTTGTAACTGTCGACTAGCTAGTATCTCTGTGTTCTTTTTGATATTTTTAATCGCTACGACAAGCATGTCTCTTTGCGTGGCACGGTCAACTAGAGATTCGTAACGTAAGTACTCGTGAAGCTCGGGAACTCCGATAGCCCGTCGTATTCCGACGGAATAATCCGCTTTCGGATTGTATATTTCTCTCACTTCTTCGAGTAATCCTGCTTCCATCATGCGGTCAACACGTTTTGAGACGAAGGAATTGAGTACGGGTAAAGAAACGTCGACCCAAATGAAACAGCATTCGTAGTTGTTTAACAAGAATCCAGACGAATGATTCGCAAGTGCTTCGATGAATGAGTTTGATCCACCCGCTACTATAGGAAGCTTGTGGTTCGCTGAGAGTTTTGAGATTTCTTGTGATGCAAGATGGCTGAAGTCGGTGGCCGTTAGGTTTCCAGCATCAGAATCAAATACTCCAAGCAAGTGGTGAGGCACCCCTCGAGATTCCTGAGGTGTTACTTTGTTTGTAAGGATGTCAAGACCCTTGTAGAGTTGGATCTTATCGGAGTTTATGATCTCTCCTCGATAACGAGTTGCGAGGTCGATGGCAAGACGGGACTTACCAGATCCCGTAGCTCCCATCACGAAGACGACTTTTTCTTGGGGATGGAGGAAGGAGTTGACATTAACCCTGGAGATTTTGTTCTTGAAGCTCAAGATTGGCTGTACCTGCTTCAGTGCTGAGATTGAGAATTTCATGATATATGTTTTGTCCTACTGGGAGACGACCACAACAACGAGTCGTAGATCGTGAAAAAGTTTAGAATTCTGCGTCGAAAGATCAGAATTGAAAGAGAGAGGTGGAGAGAGAGTGTGGAAAATGCTTAGCAAGCTTTTAAGTTTTGAGGTATAAGGAAGGCTAATATATATACACTAGCGATAGAAAAAGAAAAACTTATTTAAAGAGTAATTTACTTGTGATTCCATAAGCATAAGCTAAAAAAAATAACAGCGCGCGGCTGGAATTAATTACGAGTAATGCTGTCGCCGAATCAAGTTTAGCTGCTCGATTCCAAAAATACACAGAGCCCTTAATTTTAGAGGTCATTTTTTTGTATACAATTCATACAACTTAACTATAGACTGTTCCATGGTTCTTGTAGTTTTAGGTAAACCATCAGCGATAACATTCAACTTAAGGCCATAAATAAAAGGGTTTTGTTTCATCTTCTTAGTGTTCAGTGAATGCATTAGTTCATGTGCAATCAATACATTATACATCTATGGCCACAAAACGATGTTTAAACTTAAAAAGATACTAATAAAACTTCATTTAGAAAGATTACATCAGGACTAATAAAACTTCTTGATGCCACAAAGATACTGAACAATCAAAGGATTCCTCAACCCCTAACAATTCAAATGCAAAATCCTCACTGTTCTTGTGATGGTTTTACGGCAACCACCAAGGCCCTCATTGTCTTCTTCAGAAATTATGACTGCTGTTTTCTTAGAACTAGGATATATATATATATCTTGAAAAACAAGATGATGGTTAAACTCAATTTACTCAAGAAGTTAAAAGGAAAACTCCTGAAGTAACTTGTGTACTATATTTCCTCATTTAGTAAGACAACAACCATGTACTACAGGCTGGAGAATAAGGTCTTAATTGATAAGGAAGGACAGACTGCAGGGGCTCTCTACCACATGAGAGATGCTCTCTCAAGACACAAGAAAACCGACAGAACAGAGCACATAAAGGTGATACCAAGACATGAGTATCAGTGCATCAATTAGCTGCAATGTCAACGGCTATTCAACTAGATTACAGACAAGATCTACTCAACATTCTGTCAAGCATATAAGGAAGACTTACGGTTCAAAGTAAGTCAAGTAGCAAGTTGTAGAGGGAGAGAAGAGAGAGTGGTTGTAAACTGAGAAAGAAAAAAACTCAGTAAGTGAGGAAGTAAGAGTGTGTTTAATCGACTGTAAAAGAGCTCTAGTTTAAGAGCAAGTGTTCTTAGTGGATTCCGATAAATTCCTCGACGAGACGTAGGGATCCGAGTTTGGATCCTGAACTCGTAAATATCGTGTGTCAAACCTTCTTTCTCTTCTACTCAAACTAAATCAAACACAAACCAAACTGTTCAAATCTATTTCTTTCAAAAGTGAAGTGAACAAAGACTTAAGATTTAAAGGAAGGAAACTTACAAATTGGTATCAGAGCTTTGCAAGTTTGTCATTTGAGAAGTGATAAACTATAAGCAAGATGACTTCTGGGAGAACAGACATGGAGAAGTTTGATGGAGGAGGCGACTACATTCTGTGGAAAGAAAAGCTCCTTGCTCACCTCGAGATGCTTGGACTGTTAGAAGGACTTGAGGAGGATGAGCACACAGAAGAAGGAGAATCAACTGCAGCCACATGGGAACAAGCATCTGCAACAATGCAACCACAGGAGGAAACTCACAGTAAAACAGTAGACAAGAGTCTAAAAGAGAAAAGGGGAAAAGCCAGATCGACAATCATACTTAGCGTGACAGACAATGTCCTGAGAAAAATAGTAAAAGAAAGGACTGCAGCAGGTATGATCAAGATTCTAGATCAACAGTACATGGCTAAGTCTCTTCCCAATAGGATCTACTTGAAACAGAGACTATACAACTATAAAATAAGCGATGCAATGACCATTGAAGAGAACACGGATGACTTTTCAAAGCTTATAGCTGATTTGGAGAATGTGAAGGTTTCTGTTTCTGAAGAAGATCAAGCAATCATACTGCTAATGTCACTTCCAAAGCAATTTGATCAGGTAAAGGAGACCCTGAAATATTGCAAAACGACCTTATCTCTGGAAGACATCCATATTTCCATAAGATCCAAAGTTCTGGAACTAGGAGCAAGTGGAAAAACAGTCAAGAATGGTTCAGAAGGTCTATTTGTACAAGACAGAGGAAGGACTGATAAAAGACAGAAGCAAAATGAAAAAGGTAAAAGTAAGAGCAGGTCTAAATCTCGAGGAGGAGCTAAGACTTGTTGGATTTGTGGAAAAGAAGGGTACTTCAAGAAACAGTACACAGTGTGGAAGGAAAGGAACAAACCAAGAGATGCAAGGTTTGAAAGAGGGGAAGCATCAACGGTTACCTCAAGTATAACAGATGTGGCAGCATTAGTGGCCTCTGATGCACTCATCTGCCTTCCAGAGATCACACCAGATACATGGATACTCGACACAGGGTGCTCCTTCCACATGACCTACAACAAACACTGGCTGTTAGACTTCAAGGACACTGAAGTGGGCAAAGTCAGAATGGGAAATGACACATACTCAACAGTCAAAGGAATAGGGAATATCAGAATAAGAAAAGATGATGGATCTACGATTCTGCTTACCCAAGTGAGGTATGTCCCTGAACTGTCTAAGAATTTGATATCTCTTGGAACCTTAGAAGACAAAGGATGCTCGTTCCAATCAAAAGGAGGTGTGCTGAATGTTAGTAAGGATGACAGAACACTACTAACAGGTAAGAAAATTGACACTCTATATTTCTTACAAGGCATAGGAGTTGTAGGAGAAACACACACTGCACAAAAAGTAGTTGATGAAACAAAAGTGTGGCACAGTCGATTTGGACACATTGGCTCAAAAGGTTTAGACACATTGGTTCGAAGAGGTCTTTTGGACAGAAACAAGGTAACAAAGGTGAAATTTTGTGAGGATTGCATATTTGGAAAGACTCATAGAGTCAGTTTTGGTTCTGCTAAGCATGTCACAAGGGATAAGTTAGAGTACATTCACTCTGATTTGTGGGGATCACCGACAGTACCATTGTCTTTGGGTAAATGTCAATACTTCATAACGTTTATTGATGATTTTACTAAGAAGACATGGATATACTTCATCAAGACTAAAGATGAAGCATTCAGACAGTTCAAGGAGTGGAAAATTCTCACTGAAAATCAGCAGAATAGGAAACTCAAGGCCTTAAGGACAGACAATGGCCTTGAGTATTGTAATTCAGAGTTTGATGGCTACTGCAGAGGTGAGGGAATCATCAAACATCGAACTTGTGCATACACACCACAACAGAATGGTGTTGCAGAGAGAATGAACAGGTCAATCATGAACAAAGTAAGGTGCATGCTCAGTGAATCAGGATTGGGAAAGCAATTTTGGGCTGAAGCAGCAGTACTGCAGTTTTTCTGATAAACAAGAGTCCTAGTTCATCAATAGAATTCATGATACTTGATGAGAAATGGATAGGTCAACCTCCAAACTACAACAATCTGAAAAGGTTTGGTTCAATAGCCTATGTACACACAGATCAAGGTAAGCTTAATCCATGAGCAAAAAGAGGAGTGTTTGTAGGCTACCCAGCTGGTGTAAAAGGGTTCAGAGTTTGGTTACTGGAAGATAAGAAATGTGTAATTTCTAAAGATGTGATATTTCAAGAAGACACAATGTTCAAAGAAGTTCAAGGGCAAAAATCATCACAACCATCAGAACACGAGACAGACAAGGAAACAATTAGTATAAATCTAAGAGAACTGTCTGCAGAAACTCTGCAACAATCTGATGGGGCTGAACCAGAAGCACAAGATGAACCAGGCACCAGCTCACAAGGAGAACGTGTACAAGAGACAGAAAGGACATCAGACAGTGATTCAGAGGAAGATGACCTCAAAGATTATCTTCTTGCAAGAGACAGATCAAGAAGGGATATAAAAGCTCATAAGAGGTTTGATGAGCAGATAAATCTGGTTGGTTTAGCATTATTGGCTACAGAAGATGGTGATACGAATGAACCACAGTCGTATCAGGAAGCCATCTCAAGCCCCAACAGGAAGGAATGAGAAAATGCTATGAAGGAGGAGATGAAGTCCTTATTGAAAAACAACACATGGGAACTTCAGGACAAAACTGCATCGACAAGGACCATTGGATGCAAATGGATATTCAAAAGAAAATCAGGCATTCCTGGTGTTGAAACACCAAGATATAAGGCGAGACTGGTTACTAAGGGATATTCACAGAAGAAAGGGATAGACTACCAAGAGATTTTCTCTCCGGTAGTCAAACACACCTCAATCAGAATTCTACTGTCAATAGTGGTTCATCATGACCTGGAATTGGAGCAATTGGATGTCAAAACAGCCTTTCTCCATGGAGATTTGATAGAGCACATTCTCATGGATCAACTAGAAGGTTATAGAGTTGAAGGGAAAGAGGAAAAAGTTTGTTGTCTGAAGAAATCATTGTATGGTCTTAAACAATCACCAAGGCAATGGAATCTCCGATTTGATTCATTCATGACAACCTCAAATTACAGAAGAAGCAGGTATGATTCTTGTGTATATTTCAAGAAGTTATCTAACCAAACATACATCTACCTGCTCTTGTATGTAGACGATATGCTGATAGCCTCAAAAGACAAGGAAGAAATCATAAAGCTTAAGGCACAGCTCAGTGAAGAATTTGATATGAAGGACTTGGGTCCGGCTAAGAAAATTCTTGGTATTGACATTAAAAGGGATAAAATCAGAGGACTGTTAGAGCTATCCCAAGAAGACTATATCAGGAAGGTACTTAAGGTGTTCAATATGGATCAAAGTAAAGCTGTTAGAACTCCATTGGGAGCTCATTTCAAGCTTAAGTCTGCAATAGAAACAGAGATGCTGCAGTAGTGTGAATTCATGAGGTCAGTTCCATATTCTAATGCCATAGGTAGTATCATGTATTTGATGATTGGCACACGACCTGATTTGGCGTACACAGTGGGAGTTATAAGTAGATTTATGACAAACCCAACAAAGAACCACTGGTATGCCGTGAAATGGGTTATGAGATATATGCAGGGAACTAGTCAAGTTGGTCTTCAGTTCAAAAAAGAAGGAGAGACTAAGATTAAGGGCTATTGTGATGCTGGCTATGCAACTGATCCTCACAAGAGAAGATTAGTTTCTGGTCGAGTTTTCACTTTTGGTGGAAACACAATCAGTTGGAAGTCAGGACTCCAATCTGTGGTAGCACTCTCCACCATTGAATCTGAATATATGTCACTGACTGAGGCAGCAAAAGAAGCAATCTGGTTGCAGGGATTATTAGAGGAAATGGGATTCAGTCAAGAGAAGGTGGAAATACTATGTGATTCTCAAAGTGCGATTGCACTCTCTAAGAATTTGGTATTTCATGAAAGGACGAAGCACATTGATGTGAAAGTGCATTTCATCCGGGAAAAAAGTGTTAGAAGGAAGGATTGAAGTGGTTAAGATATCCACAAGCTGGAATCCTGCAGACATCATGACAAAGATTGTTCGAGTGAGCAAACTTCAGGAAGCATTGAAGTTGCTCAGGCTGTCCAACATTTGAGACAGCACCAGTTTATGAGGAAGCGAATCATCACACTAAGAACTAAGTATGACAATCAAGGAGGAGTAATGTGAGTCTAACCAAGGAGGAGTAATGTGAGTCTAACCAAGGAGGAGTTTTGTGAAAAACAAGATGATGGTTAAACTCAATTTACTCAAGAAGTTACTAAGAGTAAAAGGAGAAACTCCTGAAGTAACTTGTGTACTATATTAGAATAAGGTCTTAATTGATCTTAAGGAAGGACAGACTGCAGGGGCTCTCTACCACATGAGAGATGCTCTCTCAAGACACAAGAAAACCGACAGAACAGAGCACATAAAGGTGATACCAAGACATGAGTATCAGTGCATCAATTAGCTGTAATGTCAACGGCTATTCAGCTAGATTGCAGACAAGATCTACTCAACATTCTGTCAAGCATATAAGGAAGACTTACGGTTCAAAGTAAGTCAAGTAGCAAGTTGTAGAGGGAGAGAAGAGAGAGTGGTTGTAAACTGAGAAAGAAAAAAAACTCAGTAAGTGAGGAAGTAAGAGTGTGCTTAATCGACTGTAAAAGAGCTCTAGTTTAAGAGCAAGTGTTCTTAGTAGATTCCGAGAAATTCCTCGGCGAGACGTAGGGATCCGAGTTTGGATCCTGAACTCGTAAATATCGTGTGTCAAACTTTCTTTCTTTTCTACTCAAACTAAATCAAACACAAACCAAACTGTTCAAATCTATTTCTTTCAAGAGTGAAGTGAACAAAGACTTAAGATTTAAAGGAAGGAAACTTACATATATCCTCTAATACACATATTTAGAGACATGCTCATGTGATACATATGTATATGTCATTGTCCACGTTAAAAATTTGTGTATTAAAAGAATTCTTTTGCGCTATTTTTTGGTAAGCAAAGTTTATTAATTGTTTGGTGTGAGTTGAATAGATAGTGAGTTGTACGTTGGAATATTGTGATATTGTCACTATTGTTTTATGTAGAAAAAGGATTTACCGACTGCTTTATAATTATAACATTCGTAGATATATATTTATAGCATGAGAATTAAGATCGCAAGCAAAATTTGACTAGAAAATTTGGTTATATACAACAAAATATTATATGACTTCTATGTCTCGTCAATTTTCCCATTATTATTATCATTTTGAATGTCTCGTCAATACTTGGTTTTGAGTTTCGCCGTAGTTCAAACAGGAAAATATTAGAGTTTAAGGCACATAAAAGATAGACACCACAAAAAAAAAAAAGTTCACAAAGAAGATATATAACATCGGAGAACACTAATTTTATTAGTGGATGTACCACTTTTATATATATCTCAAAAATATATAATTTGATTCTATGTTTAACGTATAAAACTGTTAAATTTTCGTATGAAAATATTGGTTTATAAAGTCAGCATGTTGTGGTCCAATGATATTATGCACCGCTATAGTTATAAAATTTGTTATATTATTAATGTTTATTTATCAATCACAGTTTTATATGCGCGCAATAGATTATTATTTGTTTATCTACTGTGATAACGATTAAACGTTATGTGTTATATCGTTTTCTTTTTATCACTGATTAAAATAGCAGTACGATTAAAAATCTATAATTAACTATAATCATAATTATCGGTGACAAAAAAATGAATAACATATATGATACTCGCAATTATAATGATAACCAAAGTCAAGATCATAATGACCGGCGATGAACAAACTAATATAACTATTGATGCATAAAAAGATATTACACAAAAATATTACATGTACGGTGTTTGACTAACCAAACAAGTATATTATATTACATCGTGGATTCAAAATGGTGTTGAGGATATAAAATAGCATATATATATATATATATATATATATATATATATATATATAAAGGGATGGCGAAAATTTAGATATATGTTGTAGGGATTATCCAGTTGCACCACATCATCATGCAAATACGAGAAACACCCTAACCATATAATATGTATCGATATTTTCTTTGGGCTTTTGAAACTTTAGATATGAGATTCGTTTGAATCATGCCATGCTAGATTGGAGTAGAGTTGTTTATATTAATTTTCGCATTCGATATTATATTTTTTATTCTAAAAAGTTTCTCTGGAAGAAAAAATTGACGAGACATTAAAAGCCCTATAATATTTTGTTGTATATAACCAAATTTTCTAGTCAAATTTTGCTTGCGATCTTAATTCTCATGTTATAAATATATATCGACGAATGTTATAATCATAAAGCAGTCGGTAAATCCTTTTTTCTACATAAAACAATAGTGACAATATCACAATATTCCAACGTAAAACTCACTATCAATATCAGAATTCTTTTAATACACAAACTTTTAACGGAAAATCAAAGAGAGAAAAAAATTCAGTATCTCTAGGAGGAAAACAGAAAAGAAAATCAAAGAGAAGAAAAGAAGAGAAAAAATCACATTTTTAACACAAATATTAGTGATAAACAAACAAATAATATATGTCATAGTTACAACTATAATATTAGAGGTGGGTTAAGTATTAAATGATATTTATGAGTATTTATGACAAGTAATAATTATTACGTTGAAAATTAGACCAATTGCGAATATAAAAATAGGAACTCATGCTGTAATTGGAATAACATATTTAATAGATCGGATTTATAACGAACAAAAACCATTTGTAACCGATCTCGATAATTCAATATTCACGATCTTTCATTTTCTCCTAATCTTGTATCATTCTCTATTTGATCCGGACATACATCAAAAGTTGATCTTCTACATTCTTGCATTGGAATCTGAGATACAACAGTAACCATAACTGCAACTATCAAGAGAGAACGCACAAGACATTTATCTTCTGTTGTAATTTGGAGGCTTTGCGGTCATATTGGACGAAAATTAAGCCTATTTCCAAACTATATATTGTGGGACACAAAAGTTTAAGTAAATTAAAATTATAGACCCACAAAGATTCTTTTTGAGAAAATATATGTACTGCAAGTCTGCATATATTTATTATTTGTCACACGAGCGGGAAAATTAAATAACGCTTGTCCATCTCATTCTGTGGCCAGTATGCAAAGAGGTGGGGGTGAGGGGTATTTAGATAAGAGAAATATTCTAAATATTATTTATAAAAAATTTTGTAAAAATTATTCTCATAATTTTTAAAACATATTATTAAAACTATTTTACTTTTTAAAATATGAAAACAAATAAAATATATTAAGAGTTTATGTTTAAATTTTATGATTTAGATTTTAATTTTGAAGTTTAAAATGTTTTATTTTAGTATTATGATATTTTTGGGCAAAAACGTTTTGCAGTATTTTTGAAATAAGTAGTAACTAATTTATTTTGTTGTATTTTTTTAAAAACCCGTATTTTGAAGTCAAAGGATTTAAAGCCCCCATATGACAAAAAAAACAATTTTTTATGATAAAAAATTAAACAAGTTGAAATGGAGGGAATACAAAAAATTATCTATGGTTGAAGAGATCAAAGGAGAATTTTGTGGTTTAAAATTGTGATTCCCAAAGCTCTTAACATATAATTTATTACCACTTTGTTCTTTGATTCTACCCGTAGAATGAAACATCGTTGCCTACAATATGTGTGGACTTTATATTTTCGGAAATCAGTGGAAAACGAGAATTTAATTTTTCCGTTTAGTGGGTTCTGATGCTTAGTTAATTAAACTAATGAAGTTACCTAAGTAGTTGTTTTTTCATATTAAATACATATATATAATAAATAAATTTAGACCCACTTGATGGGTGGGAAAAATATTCACATATTATAATTAATTATTTATTTAATAAATATATATTAGATATGTACATAATTCATCTTTTAAATAAAAAATTTTAATAGTGATTATAAATGAAATAAACAATAAATCGAATTATATTTAAATTATATTTATTTTGGATAAAGAAAATTATTTAATATATAAGATATTGTAGATGTGATAGATATTTATTGAACTAAACTTTTGTTTGACTAATTTTTCATAATTTTTAATAATTTTTTTGTATTATATTTATTTTTTATATCGAAATATTAAAGATTTATATATAATATAATATTAAATATTTTTGTAATTTTATTTTTGTAAATAATATAATAAATTTATGTATTATATAATTTTTGTTTTACGATGTTATAATAGTGTAAAACGTTAAGTTATTGTAACATATTTGTAAATCACATGTGAAATTATACGTGAAAGTGATGTTTCTATATTAAAATAATTCTCAAATGGATCTGAATGGCATAAATAAATCACGCTCACATCCAAAATCTTTATTTAGTAACAGTTTAAAAACAAATACAGCAGCCGATATTTTTACATTGAGAAGCCACAATTTATTTTAAGATAATTCTAATTATAGAAAAATTTATATTCAACTAAAGTATAAACCATCATTCGTAAGCTACATAATTTAAAAATAAAATATAGATTTACTTCTATATATTACATATATATGCCACTAAACTTAAATTATCATTAACTACATAAACGTACAAATAAAATTTTAAAACGACATATGCTTTTGAACTCATCATAAAATAACTCATCATATAATAAAAAAAAGTTATTTACTTTTATTTAATAACACACCCAGTCAATAGTTGTAGCCAAAAATGTAAAAATTGAACCTAATAAACCAAATCTAAAAAACAAAAATTTAAATTGCATATTTTCCTCCTTTGAAATGTCATAAACCAAAATGTAAAATGTAAAACAAAAAAAATTCTGTGATTGAGTTACAAAATCATCTATTACGTTTGTAGCTAAGTTAGCATCTTAATTGTTCTAATCGATTTTATCTTATCTTTAGCAAAATATAAGCAAAGTTCGCTTTATTTTCTACCTAATAAATTATTTAATATTCTACTAGATTACATTGTTTTTTATATATATACTTTAAGTTGGTGGTCTTACTGTCTTAGTCAACTCGTGTAGGTAGCCTTGGCCTATAGGATTTAATTAAGAAATTGTAACCTCGGCATAATGTCCCTCCTCACATATTTATTGTATTAAGATTTTTTAAGTATCATTTTAAAACAAGATTTAATACTCATAATGGAGCATAATCATTAGCTTATGAACCGTCAAAGGAGTGGTTCTAGTTACTTAAGGTTGCTTGATTAATTTAATTAAACTTATCTTAATCTCTTGGTTTCTTCTCCACCTCAGGAGTTATTAATTATGGCCTCTCGTTCGATAAGCCGCTTCTTTAAATCCCAATTTTCGTTATAATTTCAAAAAGTTATTATTTTAAGAAAATGGAAACACAAATTGGGATTCTTCAATCTTCAATCGATGAACCCAACACTATGAATTAGATATATCTCATGAAAAAGAATGCAGTTGATCGTCTTTGAGAATTCTTCCGGTGTAATAGTAACCAACTTCACTAAAACACAGTCTCTTGCGAAAACTACTCTTGTAGCTATTGAATACTCATGCAATTAATATTCAATCTTCATAGCCCACAATCGTGCTTCGAGTTCTAACACAAAAATTTACAGTCCTTTGCTCTAACCATCGTAGCTACCTGAACCACTTTATGAAATGACAAAATATTTTTCATGTTAGAACGTGAAAAACTGAATATAGAAACATATTTGAAATCGATTCCGATCAATTAAAATATTTTGAAAATGTTTGAAAAAATATTACAAATCGATCAGAATCGTTTGAAATTGTTTTTAGATCGATGAAGATCGTTTTGAAACGTTTGAAAATTGTTTGCAAATCGATCGAAATTCTCAATCCGATTCAAGCGATAAGTAGAAAGCGGATGAAATGAATTAAGACTGTTATAACGCGAAAAACCGGATCTAAAATTGCGATGTAAAAAATGATTTACGGATCAAAAATGATTAAAAATTCAATTGAGGAAAAACGAATTCCCAGAGTCGAGATTTGATAGCCTAAGGGAAGTGGTTTCGCAACTTTAAAAATCGTGGAGAGGAGAAAAAAATGGGTGCGATTTAGGATTTTGGCTTAGTTTTGGACCAAAACCTAAATCAAAATTCGGTAAAAAAAATCTTATTGAGCCTAAGACCCTTCACCAAGACCCGAGCCCGAGTCCGACCTCTCTATATGTTTTTGGCTTGGTGTTCTTTCTGTGCAACTATTTTACGATAGTACATAAATTCTCCTTTTTATATACTAATGGATTTCTCTCCCATTTTTCAATGTGTGACTTTTGTCACTTCTCATTAATTTAGCAAACAATTTTATGGTTTTTTAATGAATTCAATAACCCATTTTTCATTTACATTCTAACAATTTTTACAATCAATATTTAAATCATATTATCGAAATTAAAGATGCAAATTTGTTGTATAAAATTGTTCCAACATTCCATCCATTGGTTACTCAGTGTATGCCTTCTTCCACATTATGTAAACAAATTTAAAACAACCCTAACCCCGAGTGACTATCTATTTCCTTTGAAAAACTATCAACATAACTTAAGCTTTCTGTAAACCGAGAAAACACTAATATATTAGTTAGATTGAGGGATTCAGTGTGTGTTTCGATCTCGATATCCGTCGATCGTGCTGAGATCAGAGCTTGTGTCTCTTCTTCAAAGGAAAATCTCATTGTCTCTCTTATGAGAGTTACGCTAGAACATGTACTCCATGTTTATGAAGACCAATGTCGTTGAGAACACTTCCAGTGCTGATAGTATTTTGGACAGAGCCCAGAGTTGTAATATTCGTGGACTTTCAATATTTTTCACTTTCTATAATATTACCACAAATTTGAAATATTAATTTTCCTAAAATACAGTTGTTACGTATGGTTAAAGCTCTTAATGTTTGAAGTTCAAAGTAACTTAGGTTAGCCGTGAAGTCAGTTAGAAATATTATACTAATTTTTTAATCAACATATATTCCATTAATACTAATTAAAACATTACAAGGTTTGATACAAACTAAAGCCAAATGATACCATTATTTCATTCCTAGCAAGATTGTGAATGCCCTTTACGTGCACAAGATTGAGTTGGATTTGAAATCTAAACCCTAATATAACATTGCAAAAAATTTCTATTTAGATATATCATCTTGCATTTTGTTTTCCTCCAACCATCTACCAATGTACATAAGAGAATTGATAAGAAAATAATTATAGTTATATGTTTTTCTTTGTTAACAAATAAAGATATTTAATCCATAATTTTTCTTGGTCCAAGACTCGAAGCTAAAAACAAGGACTCAATCTTCTTTTCAAGGAATACTTGAAACTTAATAAACTATCATCCCTTAGTACTAAATTTGGTTATATTAATTTATCAACAAAAACGAAAAAGAAAGGAAAGAAAAGACCATAAAATGATCGATTCATACGTGTAACCACATAATCAATGTTTTTTATAAGTATTTATTTATGTCCCCAAAGTTTTCCTCTTTACATTTCAAATGGAATAGTCATTAGGAACATATAATACTCTTTAAACATCATTTTATTATCTATATAAAACAACTTGGACAAAATTATATATATTATCTATACAAAAGATTCCATCGTGTATTTTTTGTTGATTTTCTTTTAATTTTCACTAATTTTTTGTTCATTTGCTTATGATAAAGTTTCTTCTGTCTATTTACTAGGTTTCATTTCGCAATTAAATGAAATACAAAAATTGTACCGTATAATATTTTAAATTTTAATTAGCTTTTTTACTTGAGTTGAATTCATAAATGCATAAAGGCGAGCCTAATTCTAAAAAGAATTAGAATTTCCAGATCTGAATGGGAACATAATTTATATTAAAATATACATTTTGAATATTTTATTTTAAAGTTTTTTTATCAGGCAATGCAGTTAATATTTATAAATAAATTTTTAATTTGATAATAAACTTTAAACAAAATAACATAGTTACTAATATAACACGTAATTTTTAACCAATTTTTTATATTATGCATATTTATATATTTTAATTAAATGATTTTTTAAACAATTCATAATCTACATCTAATACGAGCCGATTATCTAGTAAAGAAACGAAATTGAATTTCCATGATTTAATTTTTGAAAAATAATAATAGAATGATGCCAAATGTTTGTGATCACAGGATAATTAAGCTACTAATGATTGCACAAGAAGTAGCTGCTCATTTGCTCTGAGCGTGCGGATTTTTCATCATTAACGACTCTATAAAATACTATCAATTTGCTGAATTGAATATTGTGATGCTAATTACTAATATATTCTTAATATAAGTGGACTATGAATCTTTTACTGCTTAATATTTTGCAAGAGTAAACCACGAGCTAAAATATAGAATATATACTACTACTTCACCACTAATATACTATTAATTTCATTGCTTAATATATGTGGACCATAAATTTTCATTGATTAAATTTTCTGCAAGAGTAAACTATACATTAAAAGTTAATGTCTAATTTACTACTCCTTTCGTTTTATTATATAAGATATTTTCTAATTTAATTTTTGTTTGTCTCATTTTATAAGATGTTATACAAATTTCTTTTGCGATATTTAAATGCATTTAATATTTTATGATTGGTTGAATTATTTTATATCGAGCTAAATTTTCGTAAAGAAATCTAAATTCTTGAATTTGTGTGCTTTTAACTAGAAAATTTATAAAATGAATAAATTTTCACAGTAAATATAAATATATATAAAGCAAGCAAACCAAAGAAACTGGTAAAAGCATACTCATATTTTAGATTTTTTTCCTCAAATATTTAAAAAAAAATATAACATAACAATTCTATTATATATATTTACCCCTATTAATTATATTTGTAAAAAGAGGAATCATTTTATCTTTAATCCAAAAAGTTAAGCATATTTCTAGTTTCGTATATGCTCCTCAAAATTCAAGACCAGCATTTGCACATCATATAGAGATAGAATTTCAATAATCCTGAAATTTTTAATTCTTCAAAAGATTATGTATTAGCCACAGTGCAGCTCAACCTCATATAGAGACCCAAGTAACTAGTATCTAACCATTTTGGTCTGGTTTATACCAGTGGTGAAGTCAGGCTTGTTGGTTTCTGTGACAACATCTCCCGTTTTAACAGAGATTGTCAGTAGTGGTCGCCGTTCAGCTCTGGTGATGAAGCCAAAAAGCATTTGTCCAGAAAAAAGATTTGAATTGCGATTTCCATAAAAGATAATTCTTTTCCATGAGTTTAAAAGTTATACATTGTGTGATACTCAGTGGCAGAAGAGTACATGGCTTTGATATCATGAAAGCAAACTTATGAGATTAAAAAAACAAAAATCTTGATAAATATTAGATTCTAATGGAGAAAAAAAAAACATGTTACACTAGAAATCATATCATATCCGACGACATTGAAACTGTTGTTGATGCAGCCACAATTTGTTTGGTGAGTTACTCAGATTGTTTCATCTTTTTGGAAGCAGACCTTTCTTCTTTATGCTTCAGCTTAGCCTCTCTCCGCTCTCTCTTCAATCCCTTGGATTTATAAAGCATTGGCGTTTCTCCAATCTGCACAATGATTTTAAAACAATCAATTTTGTATCTGCACTTTGCATAATTTTATGTGATTAGTTGCTTTTTTCTTTCTTACCTTCTGATCAGGCATATAAATCTTTCCAATCTTTCCTTGTATTGCATCTCCAGCAACGTTTTTCACCTGTACAATCAGATAAAGATTGCTTGGTCATCAGTACAGTTTCTATTCAAATTTAAGGTAATCTGACGAAATTTTTTGGAAATTTATGTTTTTTACCCTCTTCTTATTAGACATATCTTTCGCTGTTTTCATTGCTTCTTTCCTTAGGTCTTCGTTGGGAAGACGATTACGGCGGATAACCAAATCCATGGATGGTCCGACTTCAACAAGCTCTATTCTAGGCACAATGGTCCCTGACTTTTTAAGCTTAATTGCGCAATGAGTAAGGAAAACTTTATTTGGTGATATCGCTGAGCATATGTAAGCACGATCTAATCCAGTGAGATTTAGATTTTCCACAACCTGCAGACAAATAACTCAACTTCTTTCAGATTGTGCTATACGCCAATATACATTCATAAAGAGATTTAACAACCATAAAACTAAAATCATATTCCTCAGCTTTGGTTATGGATTCAGCTGCAAAAGTAGGCCATAAGGGTCAAACACTTAACAAAACCATATGTATTAGGGGGAAAACAAATTCACCTCGCCTCGAAACAGATCAGTCAGGATTTCTTTCAGTTGTATCAGCTCTTGTACATTCTCAAATCCTTCTCCAGTAAAGCAAATGAAAGGCTTTGATCCTTCATGAGGTGCTATTTTCTTGTCATAGGAAAACGATAACAAGGATTTAAAGTTCTCAATCCCAACTTCTATAAGATCATAGACATGGTGATCGTACATTCTTCCAAGTACAAGATTGTCAGGTCGTTTCTTTGTGTGAGAGCCATACTGCAACATGACATTCACCAAACCAAATCAATGTTAGGACTTAAATCAAAGTAAGTTTGCTGATACCATTTCCAAATGTTTTTTTTTGGCGCAGCATTAAGTTAGCCAATAATATTGCTTTGTAAAGCAATTTGATCAACTACAGTCAAGAATTAACATGAAATGTGGAGAATTTAGCAATTCATAGCTACACGAAATGACTGTCTAAGATAGCTACTAGATCAAAATTATACAATAATCAAAAATCTATGCAGAGATCTCAATTTTCACACCATGAAACAGCTGCATTGCAAGTAACAGCTGCCAAAGCTTTTCAAAACAAATCTGTTATGAGCAATATTGAAAATAAAACTTACCGCAAAAATGCTACAATCCGTTTTGAGAGAGAAGAACTCCAATGAGGTTTCACCTCCACTCTCAAAGGGTCTAATATCCTCATTCCTCCTCGAGTATTTGATGGCACCTCCCTTCTTTAGACGGTACAGTTCCATCAATACAGAGTTAAGCGTAGCGCTTGTCTTTGTTCCATGTAGTATCAAAGTTTTCTTCCCACTTTCAACCTGCAATTCCAAGGTTCAGGGCAAATTTTAAGACAAAAAATCAGAACCAAAGTAAGTAATACTTCGGAAAATTCCCCAGAAAAATAGAAAATCAAGGAATCTCTGGATACTGACAGATTAAAACATGATTCAGATTTTCAGAGAAACAAACGCATAAGAAAGAGAACTAAGAGAACTAACCAACTTAGGAGCGCGCTTTTCGAGTACACGCTTTGCTTTTCCAGTCTTCGGAGTTCGTATTTCCATCATGACTGATAACCGGCAACTTCCACAAAGCGACGGCTCCGAAAGAAAATATGAAGTTTTTCGATAATTGATATGGTAAAACAGCTTCTAGGGTTTTAAGTTCACTACTGGACACAACTTAAGAATAATTCTAATATGATCCTAATGTTATTAAATGTTTACAAATCCACCCCAAATACTTTTTATTGATAACTGAGACCCAAATATTTCGCCAGGTCGACGATATTGACGGCCCATGAAGCTCTTAAGCAATATACTTTCTTCAAATCAAATTTTCTTTAAAACTTGCCAGTGGGCTTTGTCCGTCATTACATCATAAGGAAGAAGCCATTCCGGTACTGAAGACACATTAATAGCATCATACGATGGTCTCGATAGCTTGACGGGGCTTAAACGATAAGAAAATTCTTCAGATACCACTAGCCAAGAGGCCCATAACACAGTCTTTGCAGTCGTATTCAAATTCAACTCTGCGGGGTGAAAACGGTTCAATGGAAGAGGACAGCCCATCAAAATGCTTCTGCTTCGATGATTTATGGCATTCATAAAAGATATAAATTAGTCTTACTCCGGAATCTGAATCTTTGTATTATTGATGTCACTGAAATTTTTATTTTGAGTTGTTAAGGAGAAACAACAAAATATATAATGCTTCATGTGAAATTTACAGGTTTCCACAAAGGTTCGATTCTTGGTAGCTCTTCACGCTTGACATCGTGTAATCAGTTCTTGTTTCCCTGTTTGAAAGAGAGAGGAAGGCAGATAAGAGTTTTCCTCTACAACACTCAAAGTGGAACAAGATTGGTCACTCAACCTTTCCTGTACCATTTGCATCATACAAAGTAAATAATCTCCAATTCAGATTCACCAGAGAGATTGCAGAACATAAATATCAAACAAGGACCAATAGTCTAGACCCCAAGATGTCATACATAGTAAATGTACATATGAATAGAGAAATACAGCATAAGGCGGCATACCTTGCATAGACTTCTCCAGGTTTTGTAATTGCCTGATGAAACCAGCATTAGGACTTGCCACAGGTCTTTTGCTCTTAACATGTTGCAATGCTTGGGCTAAGGTCATTTTGTGTTTCTTCATTAGGTAAGCAGTAACTATAGTGACACTGCAAGTGAAGGCGGCAACCCATTCAGGGACAAGACTTCCATTAAACTAAACAACTTAACTGGGTGCCAAATTAGTTTACAAATGCTTAGCTTTGAACAAGTTGACTGTTTAGCAACAAGGCGCAAAAGGAACAAAAAATGCTGAATATCTAACAAACAAAACTGACCTTCGTGATTTTCCAACAAAGCAATGGACAAGAACGCTACCGCCTTGTCTTTTGGCTTCATCAATGAAGTCGATACACTCATCGAAGTATATTTCCAAATTTGTGTCTTCCTTATCCACAACTGTCACATACAAGCAAGCCATTCAATCTCAAAGGGGCATAAAAATAAAAGGTGACACCTTTATAGTATCATATATACCTCGAACAACCTTGTAGACAAAGTCATCAGGGTGAGCTGGTTTCAACGAGCTAGCTACGGTTAAGATGTGTGTAACGTTGGAAGATTTCAACACATTCTTGTTGCAGGCTGCTGCAACGGATCCAAGATAGAGACCCTGAAAGTCAATTCAACAAAATATTTTCAATCCTGAAAATGAAATCATTGGTTCCAGGAAAGAAAGACACAGTAATTATGGGTAAAAGCAGGAAATTATGAGAGGACCTCTTCAATTTGGGATGGGACAATGTCTTCTCTATAGGTACGAGCAACTTTTATAACACGCACAAGTGCTTGTATCTGTTTCTTCACGGTTTCGTTATACTGATCCATTGCTGGTAAAGAAGAAGGCGATCCTCTGTCTTTAGAACTCCTGAAATGGAGATGGAATTATCGCTAGGTTAAATTTACAGAAACCAAACTGGAAACTTGACCCAGAGCGTGCTCATTGTCAAAATCAGAGATTCTCATTCAATCATAACAAAATCAAAGTTCTGAGTCAGCGGAATGGGGTACAAAATCATCCGAATTAAACCGAAAGAAACCCATTTGTAGGGATGCATCCATGAATGATCTTGATAAAAAAATCGCGACTTCGGATTACCATCAAAAGATGAATTCAATTATCAGATTATAAAGGAAGAAGAAAGAAGATCTTACATGGAAGAAAAAGGATCGAAATCGACAAACCAAGAGAAGAAAAACAAAACAAATCGGAGAAAATGGTGAATGATATTACTAAAGGGGAAATTCGCAATTGCATGGTTCTCCGGAACTTTTGGGAAGGAAAGGTCTTAGTGCAAGGTTAAAAAAAATATATGAACTATTCATTAATTCGAAAAACGCACTAACGTTTATTCGACCAAATTAGATATAAGTTACGAGGTCATTTCACAATATTGGGATTTTTATACATGAGATTCATTTTTTTGGTCTACAAAGGCAATATCGAATGGATTTTAGATACTTGTTTCCTTCCGGCTTGTGGGCTTTGTTTGCGAAATTTTGGGCCCAAAAGATTTAGATGTGTAGTGATTTTTTTTAACCTTTATGATCAATTCAATCCAACAAAATCATTCGTCACCTCCAAATTTGGTTGATTGATTAATGCGAATGACTTGAGGAAAAAAAAACATGAAAAGTAATATTTTCTTGCGTGATATTTTTTAAGGAAACATGAAAATCTAATTCTAAACTAATTGGTAATCAATGTAGTGACTCATATCATTTATATAATTATGTAGAAAAATTTTAATTTCTGATGTGAAATTTTATATATTATAATACGTTTTTTTGAAATGTGAGCAGGAAATTTACCAACATCTCAAACATATTACAATAATATGGGACATTTACAATGTGGAAAATCGTTTTTTGTGAAAAATCGTATGTCGAACTAACATTGTACTATGATACCATAATAGGAAATATGAACATCCCAACTCAAAACTAATTGTCAATAACTGTAATGGTTCATATCCTTTATATACTTTGTAGAAAATTCCAAACTTTCGATGTGCGACTTTACGAACTCTAATAATATTGACTTTGAAAGAGTTTTTTTGCCAACAATAAATTTTATTAGAAGTAGATATCATTGTTTACAATAGTACGTAAAAAAACATGGACAAACATTAAATAAGTTCCAATCAACGTTTGATGATATCGAAGATGAAGCCAGTAAATCAGCAGCAATTTTGCCAGATCTCCGTTGATGTTGAAATCTTATTCCGTCAAACTAAGAACTCCATTGTTGAATAGTCTAGATATATTGTTGAAGATGATAATTGATGCATTTATTATTGATGAAGTTATTGAGATTTAAATTATCACCCTCAAATATCACATAACGGAAACCCAAAGCCCAGGTAGCTTGTATGGCCCAAATTAGAGCTGAGACTTCTGATTCAATGATTGAATATCTTCCTTGGTATTTATCCCTACCAGTAAAAGGAAACGACCCTTATTGATTTCTAATGATCCAACCGAGACCTGAATAACTTGAACTTTCTCTATGAACAACATCATAATTACATTTGACCCAATTCAGAGGAGGTGGAGACTAGTGATTCGTCATAGGAAAAGGAGATATATAGATTTGACCCAATGTAGGCGACTCCAAATTCGACATCCATTCTCGTACATTTTCAAAACTTTTGTCAAGTAAATCTTCTTGTAGTGTATCTTTGTTGTTGAAGACAATATCATTTCGTGCCTTCCATAATCTCCAAAAGATATAAAAAGACATATATTTTCTTGTAGAGGTGTGGTCCAACTGTTCATAACTCGCAAATAAGTATCTCATATTCTCCTGTATTGTAGATGATGGTGCACATATAATATGAGTAGAACCCAATTTCTTCCAAATCATTTGAGCATAGTGGCAATTGAAGAATGTATGCACCTCACTTTCTTCCTCAGCTAAACATCGTGGACAAACGTTATTAGAGATGATCTTCCGTTTGAAAAGATGTGATTTTAAAGGTAACACATTTGATAATAATTTTCAAACGAAATGAATAATCTTCGGAGTAATTCAGAGTTTCCATAAAGATTTCGTCAAATCTGGATGATTAGCTAAAACTGGTTGACTTGTGGGTGGTATTACATTTCCATGTGTTAAGGCTAATCGATATTCAAATTTGACATTATATTCCCCATTTGCTGTAAATTTTCAATACCAACCATCATGAATAGGATTAATAGGGATGAACAATTTATAAAGAAGATAATGATTATCTTTTTTCAATGAAATCCTTGACCAGATTTTCATCTCATTGTCCTGTCTCGTTATTAATAAGTATGCTAACTTTTATGGTAGGGTTAGTATAAGGTAGTAATTTAGACGCACAGGGAGGAAAAACCGGAAGCCAATTTGAATCCGCAAGAGAAATAGATGTACCAGTACCAATTGTTTAGAAAAGTCCTGACTGCATGAGCTGTCGACCATATAAAATCGACTACTAGCCATATGAAGTATGAGAAATTGATGTAACCAATAGAAAATCCACTTGTTGATAGTATCTGCTTTTTAAAATCCTGGATAGAAGACAGTTGGGTCGATTCATTATTTTCCAACATAAATTAGCAAAAAGAGCTTGATTGAACTTTTGAAAATTGCGAAAACCTAAACCATTCATAATCTTTGGAGTAGCCAATTTCTTCCAAAATACTCAAGTTGTTTTCTTTCATCAGCCGTAATCCCCACCAAAGCTGACTTAAACAATTGTTTAGCATACTACAAATCTGAAACAAAGACAGAAACTTAATTTGCCATCCCGAAATCCGAGATTGAACTTTCTCTGCCAGATATTGCATAAGTTGTCTATTATTTCGACTTTGAAAGAGTTTTGTGATGTAAAACGATTCGATCTGATATTTTGAGAATTAATACTGTTCAAAAGTTGAGAATCCGATGAGTTCTTTCTCAATGAAGTTTACGACAAACTAAAATATCGATTATAAGTAGAAGAAACGCTACAACGCTGGAATTTACAGATCCAAATTGTGTTGAAAAAATTAAGACTTTCATGCCCAAGTTACTGAAATCAATGAGTTCGCGAGCCCAGATTGTTCAAAAGTCGTGTTAGATCCATAATAAAGCGTCTTGTATGATCCAGGAAACGCTTGAATCAGTTTGAAAGGCTTCTTCTTCTCGGATTGATCAATCTGGGAATAACAAAACGACCAAAGAAGCTGTACCGATTCTGATTTGAGGAAATTTCTCTGTATTCTTCTCCCATCTTGAAATCGAACGCAGATTCTACACAAAACGCTTCGATCCAAATCGCTATTTGGCTCTTCATGCAGTTCTGGGAATCCGATAACCGCGTTAGAGAGCAAACGAGAACTCTCAATCGCTGCTGCATCAGACCAGCGTTTTGGGCGTTTCATATCCACAAACGGCGTGAAATTATCCAGCAAAGATTGACATTCAAGGATCGTGAATATTCTTTTTGCCATTGATCGAAATCGATCTGTTGATTTCAGAGGAATTTAGAGTGAAAAAACCCTAATTTTTTCCAGAGTTCAGAGAAAGAACGCTGGTTTGCAGCGACAGAAAGTGGATTTTGCGATTGCACTCTCTCGTTTATTTATAATAGAGAGAAAGAAGTGTTGACTCTTGAGGGTTGTTTTTTGCTTTTCCTTTAAAATAGAGTTTTAGATTTTTCGTTTTTGTTAACAAGATAAAAATCTAGATATCTTGTTTCCTTATTCGGATAACTACAGAGGAAATGACAACCTGTTGGAAAAAAAAACAGAGGAAAGAAAATTCTGCTTAGAGCCTTTCTCGTTCATCTGACGTACGTCGCAAACCAATCAAGCAAGCATCTCCTATTGAGCTTCTTTGTCAGAAACTGCTCAGTTGCAGAAGTGTTGGTGGGGGAAAAATGATAAATCTCAGCTTCTAATATAGCTATTGGAGCCTTTCCACTTGCAAGAAGCCATGAAATTGATAAAGGATAATCAAAGACTGTCTACTAGTAAGAGTACAGTAACATGACCAATTCACAGTCTCTCTATGTTTGTAAAATGTGAATTAATAGTCTATACGTGAATGACGAAACACTTGTTACTTCCCTAAGCTGATTCGATGACAATATAACCAAACAATGGTTATCTAATCTTGTGCTAGATCAGTAACGCAGTTTGTGTCCTTGTTCTTGAGAAATGAAACCAGTAGATACTTGAATACATCTCGACAATAAGGTGACAAGTATTCCTAATATGTCAGGGATACTTTAGAGTTAGATAATCAGACAGATTTTGTTTGTAAATGTTGATAAGCAGACCGAAGTTGCCTGCTCCTCAAACTCGCCTTTCAAGTCAGAAACTACCAGATAGAATCCAGCGGTTGCAACTTTATCCTCAGCGAATTCTTTTTTCGCTTCACCCACTGGCCACTACATTTTCAGGAATACTCCACCTACCATGAACCTGAAAAAGCTTTTCAAATTCTTGAATCACATTATCAGTCCATCTCGACTATCCCCCCGCACTCTTTTCCTTATGTGCGAAACATAAAGGGAAGTCTGAAAAATCCTGTACGGAGACTGCCACAAAACGTTCTTCTCAGTGTATCAACCGGAAAAGAAACAAGAGTTAAGTCACAAACTTAGCATATTCCTGCGAAACATAAACTCTATCTCTCTCTCTCAGAAAGAAAAAAATGTACAAAAGAATCCTAGGAACGTTTCCATTATCTTTCATGGAATTAATTCCCATCTGTAATTATATAACAACCAAGAACCTCAATGCTGGCTAATTCCTTCTTAAATAACCTTTCTTTTTAAGTTACTCCGATTTCAGAAGGAACAGCTTAACGCAGAATTGCCAAAACACTTAGCTTTGTGTGTGACAACGTTGTCGTTGTGAGAGAATCTGCGGCTTCTAGGGGACAAGTGAACTCTGTCCATCATGTTGATCTTAGGAGCCTCAAGTATTGCCTTTGGCAGCGATAATGCCCATTGCATTCCCCATATTGCAAGCGGTCTCATGTATATCAATGACCGGTAATGCCCATCAATTGTCCAACCTTCCGGTGTCTGGAACCAATATCTGTATCCAGTTCAAAATCAGGTCAAGTCAACTGAAACCTACAAAAAAAACATAACTAAACACCTAAACCATCATCAATCATGCTCGAGTATTACTCAGTTACACTTTTACACAATACACAATCGTTGTCTTGATTGCTCTACAACTTACAACTTATGGATACCATCAATATCTAACACCAACTATACCAACATTGTTTAATCTTTTCTTAACATTTTGACCTTCTGTATGGATTCTTTAAGACTACATATAATTTCTTCCAGTATCTGTGTATTTCAGTTTAGTAGTTGTTTTGATTCATGATGATATCTTGTTCAAGCCGCATTATTACCATATTCAACTTTATCATTTTCTAAGTACTTTCCAATGTTATCATTTTAAAACGTATAAGCTATGTTTGTGTCTGTAATGCCGATAAAAGGCTGAATAAACTTACCCGAAACCTTCTTCTGACCAGCCAGCTGTGAAAATTCCCTCAGCAGTGGTGAACCCTTGTTCTTCCATTCCAGAGAGGATCATAGTAGCTGCAGCTGCATAAGTGACACCTGTCCAGATCTCACGCGACTGCATGCATGTCTCATCCACTTTCCCATCAGGATGCATCCCATTTACAGCACCCATTCTGCCTCCTTTGGTCTTCATCACATTGAAATCAAAGATCTTTTGCAAAGTGCTTCTGATTTTGGAATCCTCAAAAATTGGAGGCAGACCTGAAGATGCGGCATACCATTGACCAGCCAGCTGATCAGTCTGTATAGATTTGCTGTTGCTGCTCGCCCCGCTGTCATAATTGAGGTACGATCCATTCCAGAGTTTCGCTTCCAATGCTGCCTTTGCGTTCAAAAACTTATTCTTACACAGTTCTGCAAAGAATTTATCACCAATTTGGAGAGCCATTGCTGCGGCAGCTTGAAGAGCAGCAAGCCACAGGCAACCACAGTAGGCACTCACACCATGAACAGTCCATGTATCATAAGTCTGATCTGGGAAACCGTCATTCTCTATTAGATCATCATTGTCTCTATCAAACTGTTCCATGTACTCCATAGCAGCACGAACTGCGGGCCAAACATCTATTCCAAATTGGTAATCCCCTGTAGCTGCAAAATCTCTATACACCTGAAGCACAAACTTTGGGTTAAGATCTTTCCACTTGCTTGTGTCATGTATGTTGTAGGCATTCATTTCGTTCCATGGATCATGCATCCCCAGATCGTGAGGAACAGCACCTCTGACCTTGCGAATTCCCCAATTCCCCTCAGCTAGGAACTTAACCTTCCTCCCATCTTCAGACAACACAGCTTTAGCAAAATCCCGCTGGATATTTAGTTCTATCTTTGGGAATAGCATAAGAAGTGCATATGATGCATAAAAGTGCACATCATATGTGCACCACATCACGTATTCAACACCTTCCAAGTACAGAAACCGACCAACATCATTGTCATCATCTAGGTGTGAAGCGTCAACAAATAAACCATTCCTTTTGTGAATAACTGATGCTTCCTCATTGCTTTTTATTCCATTGCTGTTGCAATTATCAGGGTTATTCTGCTGGTCTTTAATGTCAAGGCCATTTGCTTTACCGTCTGAATTTCCTAAACCAGATTGTTGAAGCTGACTATTTCCATTGGCATCGAGTGAAGCAGAGTCTGCAACAGAAATGTTTGATAAAGTGATAAAATATATTCAAGGTAACAAAATAATAGACCAACTTTTTTGAAAATTTTGTTAAAATGACAGGACATAATTTTACACTCAAAGTTTGCCTCCTAAGTGTATCGATGTGTACCTATCCAGACTGTACCACCGGCAACCAAAAAGTAAAGCTCATTGAAGAGAGTGAACTTGTACCTACAAGTAACAAAACAATTCAGGGGGAACGATAGGAGAGCAAAGTATATAAAGTTAATATATTATGGAATACATGAATATGCAGTACAATTATGATGCATTGTGATCCTCAGAAAATGCAACAAGTAACTGCTTGCATTGCGTATACAAAGAAAGGTTCCGAAGGAATTACCACTCAGGGAGTCTCTCATCTCTGAGAATGGGATTTTGCCATGCCTCAATATCTTCCTCCCACCTCTTATAATCTGAATTTGAAAACCAAATACATAAGCACATTCTGTGTATGTGTTGAACTAGTTTCAATTAACAAATAAGCATCCAAACAGAACAGTGGAAACTCAAGTGAAGCATAATACGGGAAGACATTGACACCACAGATACATACGTGTTAGTGCATCATGCACAAGGTCAAGAGCTGCTCTTGGCGAAGTTCCATAAAATTTAGTGTATCTCCTGCAAACCGAAGACAAAGGACAGTAAATTGAACTCAGACAATCGCCAGCATATGACATACCACATTGAAATAATAATTGCTATCATATCGTCTAAAAGCATGTACTTGATACACTCAATTCAACAACAATGTTTAGCTTCGTTAACCAACCGATACCAAAGAAGGGGATATTCATGCATTCTCTTCAATTATAGTTTGCTGAAGTGGCAACCTACTTTTGCTTGTGCACTTTTTACGCATATAATTAGTGTTATGCTTATCATTGCCCTTCTTAACACTGTTTCCAGCTCTCAGATTCAGACATTTGGGACAAAAAAATGAATAAGACACATGGTTGAGATATTCTTCAAAAAATGTAAAAGGAGATCCGGCATTGAAGAGAAAATGTAAGTACATGTTTCACAAAATACTAACCCAATGGAAAGGAGAAGTAATCAATTTCACGAATAAGTTGGTGATAATAATCAACAAGTAAACAAATTAATCTATCAATTATACAAATAGACCACAAGTGCTGTACTTACCTGTCATATGTGCTTCCCTTTGAAAATTTCACTTTTGGTGAAGACCATGAAAGAGCAAAAGATACAGTGCACCTGCCATGAGCCTCTACCCATGCTGAAGCTGAGACTGCTGCACAAGTAGTATCTCCAGCTAATGAAGGCGTGCTCGGCCCACTCTTGAAGTTTTCTTGATCAAAATTTCCATCCTTTTAGACAGAATATCTGAATGTCAGTCTCATTTATAACAATTACCCCAGATATATGAAACAAACATTCTTATATGACTGAAAAATGAGAACACAAATCAATAGCATGTTTTGGCATCGTATGAAATCCACATGCAAAATCTGAAAGCCATAATGCAAAGAAAGCCACCTTTTCCATTTTATCCCACATATCCTTTGCTGTAAAAGAACTGTCTTCAGACAATCCAAAGCATGGCAAAACAGTCACATTCACATTCTGAGTCTCACAAGCAGAGATCGCAAATGTAACAGGAGGGTTTCCTTTGCCTGTCCTGAAAAAATTATCACACATTCAAAACAAAACCAGATCAACATCATCAATGGAGTATGTGAATGAATAAGCCGGAAAAGAATGTCAAACACTCAAAAAGCAACAAGCAGTGTGAATTTTTTAGCAAGAATATTTACTTGGAGATCCTTCCTGTATATATAGATTCAAGATAATGTACATTCCACTCATTCAGTAGAAGACACAAGAGAAAGAAAAAGAGTGTACTATACATTCATCAAACACAGGCAAGAAAGAAAAAGAGTGTACTACAATTCATCAGACACAGACACAACAGAAGAAAGCTTTTTACAGGACGACACAGGCTGCAATGGCCAAATTGGTATTCGAGATCAGTTGTTAACTACTCACACAGCAATAGAATCACACCACAAAAGATTTTAAAAGATAAGGAGACACGCATACACTTGGATAGATAGTGCAGTCATAAGACCAGTACATTAATAGCCTAAATACAGGAGAATTGGCCTTCACACGAGAAGACAAGTCTATCGGGAACGTTTTGGTGCTACAAACTGAATGGAAACTTATGGCTCAACTAGTTGTTTTCTCCAAGTGTTGTGCATTTATTATTGACCACCACGGGTGTCCTTTGTTGCAAATTTTTCTAATGGTGAGTTACCATCATATCATTTATTAGATCAGCTATTTGCATACTTCAAATGGAAGGAATGATGCCTTTAACAAATAACACTTCAGGTTTTGCATTAAATCTACCACAAGATATATACAAACTAACAGTAATTGCTAGCTATTAAGGTAAAATAACTTACTTATGATGTAAGAGGACACCGGAGACCCCATCATCGCCTCTGAAAGAAAGAACCAAACAAAACATTACACATCTACTTGAAGCCAATATCACTTATGGAAAAGATGTCACATATTTCTCCTTACCTGAAAGGCTCATTCACATGACCCCCTGACATATGCGATGTCCCACCAATTGAGTTCTGCACATACAGAGATGGTAAACATATCTTGCCTTTCCTCTTATGGATATAATGTAATAGAAAAAATCTGATGCCAACTCACCGCCCATGTAAAAAGAAGGCTAACTTTTGCCCTTTCCTTTCCAGTGTTCACCAACTAAAACAAAAGTAGTAACTATAAGGTTTTCCTCAGATTCTGCTTGAAAGTGATTGAACTCTAGACATGCTACCATTTCAGATGTTAAAATAAGAATATGTAGAGGTTCATCAACTAGCTTTCTCCGCCATCAAACAATCAGAATTAGAGTGATTAAATAATGTTCCTATGATGGATGAAATACCCTAGCAAATAAGCTGTCTCGCAAATTTGTGTTCTGGGCTACAATGACAAGCCCAGGGAAAGTCTATTTATATTGACGCTTTGATAACCTAATAGTCTAAGAGAAAAGCATCACTACAGACCCATACATTTGGAATGTGCACGGTCTAGATAATCAGAAGGTTCTTTGCTAAAACATATATCCATTCTTATTTCAAATGCTTTCAGAACTAAGACTTTTCCGATTCACAGAGGCAGCATCAATTCCATATGGATATGCTCTAGAAGAAAGGATTTCTTACTGTGTATACGAAAACAGCTGCTGGAAGACTACTATCTCGGTAATTGTTTGGTATAAAGGGTGATATTTGCCGACATGAAATCTTTAACTCAGGGTCAGGCTCACCTACAAACCGAAGCATAATTACAATTCATGTATCGAGAAAAATGCTAGCCTTGAAAGACAATGTCAAGAAGGTTGGTACCATCATATACAGTCCAGGCCCGAGGAAAAAGCGCATGATAAGTTGAATGCTGGCCATTCAGATTCCAACCCCATGAAGAAATACCCTTATCACGTGATTTTCTGAGACCATGAAAACAGTCCACAGTACATGAAACAAGACAAAAAAGCCTGCATCATTGAAATAGAGGATAAATATAAAACATATCCTTACCCTAAACTTCCATGCTGGCCTGGAGCCAAAACCGATGCAAACTTTTTGTGTCCACTATCTCGAGAAATAAAAATCTGCAAATAATGAGCCAAAGAAATGTGATCAGGAACACGTGAAAATAATTTAAATAAGAATTATTAAATATTTGAGTTTATTTCCGTCAACTACATGAACTTATGCGAGTAACCTTATTTTCACCCGTACTTTTTTTAGTCTTCTTTTAGCTAGATAAACTGTCTTTTCCTTCCGTAAACTATACAAACTTCATTGCAAATACACAAATTTCATTAATATTTACATGTTAAATCGCTATTAAACTTAGTTTTAATTCAAAAATCTGGTTTTAACTTGCGTTTATTTTGAAGTTAACACCATATTTTCGAATTACAACAAGGTTTAATAGCGATTTAACGTGTAAACGTTATCGAAATTTGTGTACTATCAATAATTTATGAAATTTATGTAGTTTACGGAAGAAAAAGACATTTTATGTAGGTAAAAGAAAACCTAAAAAATACAGGTGGAAATATGCTTATTTGCGTTAATTCGTATAGTGGACGTAAGTAAACCCTAAATACTTTACAAACTAGCGGACAATTTTTTGTCATCAACTTACACAATTATTATTAGTATCCAAAAGTACTAAAACATTTGAAAGTATAAAAGGCACACTTTGGGAAGTAAGACTATAACAATGGAACTAGCAAGTCAGGGACTGGAAAAGCATGGATTTCAAGTCCACTGAGGTCATAGAAAAAACTTACAGAAAACTGATTAGACATCATAGGTGATGGATCACACGTTCCAGGAGTAATTTGCCACTGCTTAAACTCACCCCTAAAGCCCCTAGATATACTTCCACTTCTGCAATTAACAGCAGCATTGGTCAAACCTAAGCTACGAAATTCTGGCCAATAAACCCAAAAATGAGACGCTATCTGGTATGTACCCCATTCCTCCGAGTGGAACACCTTGGGATGCAGATGGTTTGCAACTCTCTTTGGTGAAAGGATCAATAGGTGCTTTCTATAGCAATCAGAAGTTAAATCTTCACGACAGAGGCCAAAACTTTGAATGACGATATTACCAACATATGAGCAATAATTTGATAAAATATTTTCACATTCATAAAAAGAAGGTGCTATGCAATGAAATTTTATGGTATGCATATCAAGAGATTCTAGTGTTCCAGGGAGTTACCCTTCCATGGGAGGCCTCTTCTCTGACATAAGACCATAATCGTATCCCTAAGCGTACCTGTAATTCCGAAAAAATGGGTAACATTTAGGAAAGTCCAAAAGAAATCACATTTGAGGGTTTGGCATCAAAGAAAATACAAAATAAACAAAATGCCTCGGATACCATTTTAATGGCTTCTCTAAACGTTATACTGAATTCTTTCAGAATATTTGCATGGCAGTTTAGTCTCCTCCTCCATGCGTGTGGTGGCGGAGCAGCACTATCGAAATCGAGCTACAAATGCGCGGATAGAAAATAAATATATATTTATACATATAAGTCAAGTCTAATTCTCCAAATAGAAACCATTCTTTCTCGGCTTCCAAAAATTTGACTTACTAATTGCAAGGTGTTTCTGGTGATGAATTCCTCGGGCGGCCATGAATGCTTTCTACGGTGAAATAAAGTTGCGCCCACCATATCGACCAAATTCTCGATTCTACACTGATATGATAAAAGAAATTGGGTCGCAATACAAACTTTTAAAAAAAAAGATAAGCAACTCACATAAACTCTTGTGCATATTCACTTAGAAAAAGAGAGTCTCGAAATACCTTGTTTTTCACATCAAAGAACAAAAAGGTCTTGTAAAGGAAGAGTTTACACCAAAAGCAGCTCAAATCATAACAATCTCGCCCTCAATTGTCGCTGTCAAATTCAAGGCTTAAGGAATAATTTGCAGATGAAAACTGCATCACCGTCAGACGAATGGGGGAGTCAAAATAGCGGGGAATCAGAAACCCAAACTGAAAAACCAAAGCCCAAACGATAATCAAATCAAATGAACAGACGGTGAATCTGGAATCAGTAAAACCCGATCAGAATACAAAAAAAAAACACGATCGAGAGGAAGTTGTCTATGATAAAATCGATGGATGGTTCTTTGGTCAGAGAAGGGTACCTTTTAAGCGGTAAAGCGATGATGGAGTAAGAAGAACACTAAAGATCTAGACTTTTGATATATCAACGGTGTGGAGACACAAATACCACTTTAGTATTTATTATTTTGTTTTTTTTTATAAGAAAGGAATAAAGTAACTCTATAACGTATGCCAAATTCACAGTTAATTCGACCGAAAGGAGCTGAGAACTATGAAGTTTAAAACTGTAATTAATTTGTCTTGTTTTTAGTTTTATTGCAAACATGATGTAACTATGGACAATATTTGCTAAAATGCAAAACAACATTTTTATAAATAATATCTAACAAAAAGAAACCTTTTTATAAAATAAGTGATATATTTATCATGCATATTAAAATACGTGCAAGAAAATATACCACTTCTTTACGAAAATATCACTTTATAAAATGGATACAAAACAACAAATGTTGCCAAGGCTACAAAAACCATTGAGGTATTGAGATACTCACGACCCAAACAACTGAGTTATTGAGTGTAAAATCTATGAGTTTTAACTCAATCCGCTCTTGACAACTGCGCTCCATAGTATCAAATGGTGGTGTGTCTTTGTACAGAAAAACTTACTCTTTATCTTTGATGACACAAAGTTCAAATGTAGCACTGAGAGTTGTTCTTCTCTAACAAGAGACTTAGTCATAGTATCATGATTCTGAAATGGTGGAAGACATTAAAGCCGCCATGTTTGTAGGGCAAATCTTTTACGGTGGATTTACACAAATACACTTGCGTCTCCATGTGTTTGTATTGGGAACTGCAGGAACATGTTGTACATTATTGGAGAAGATGATCATTTTTACACACAAATCCCATTGGTAAGAGCTACAAGCAAATCATGGCGGCCTCTTATTTGCAATTATGTTCCAAGTAAAATTCAAATCCAGCAAGTAGAGACAAAAAGAAAAGAAAGAAACTTGTTGCAAGTCATGCAAGTAAGATTATAGTGATTACAATAAATGGAAAGAGCCAAATATTAGTGTGAATATCATCAAAATAAGACTGTTAATTCCGACCTTTTTTTCCACGTCTAACTTACACAACCTCTGTTTCCTTTCATTATTGCAGAGTAGCAAAGATAGATAGATTGAGAGAGAGAGAGAGAGAGAGAGAACAGAATGCAAATTGCAGACATAACAATATTTGGTATAAAAGAATCTTATTTCTCTACAAGATTTGTCTTTCTTTTTTTCACATCATTCCCTGTACATGCTTTGTTAGATTCATCACACTATACTACAGCTAGAAGGAAGCAGCACTAAGCAAAAACATTTATCATCAAGCAAAGCAACTAAAAAACTATCTGAAACCTGGAAGAGATCAAAATTACAAGAACCTAAGAACCCAAATGAATGATGAAATCAGCTGCATGATCCATTGTTTCGAGGCCTCCCAAGGATAGCAATAAAATCGCCAACTCCTCTTTCCCCCACTGTCTCAGTGCATTGCTTAGACTCTTCAACACTTCTGTATCTATCTCTATCACCCAACATGGCAAACAGCTCACCATTAGACTCACTAAACCCAAAATATAAGTCCGCCAAGTTGCTGTCTCGCATCCCACTGATATTTTTCCATCTAAGGCACTCGCCAGGAACTCCAAGTGGCTTCCCAAGATTCCTTGCCGGCGTTTTGATGCAGCTGATCTTGAGTTTATGCCCCAAGCAAATGCTCCACATAGGACCACAAAGTAGGCAAGGGTATGCCCTCTTAGCTCTGCAACTAGATCCGATGGTCCTTGTTCTCGGTCTGACTTGTCAATCGATAGAAACCAAGACGGTATGGTTTCTTTTATGAGTAGGTGGACCACACCTAAGCCACCGGTTAGCCATACCAGTGACGCACTAAGTGAAGCAGCAAGCTTGACTTGAGTCATTGCTGTTGCTAGTGAACTTTGGCCATATCTTGATCCGTTCTTCACCGTCTTCAGCCTTTTTAGATTCTCTTTCGAGAGCCTGTTCTGGGCTATATCCTCCACAGAATCTATCAGGAGAGAGAAAATCTCTTCTGTTACAGAAACAGTATCGCAGAGAGCACGATACATGCGAAGATAGAGAATCCCTGGTGCTACTGGAGAGATGCCACCATAGAAATGAGAGCCAAATCCATGGCCAAGAAGAGCTCCAACACCGCCATCATTTGACATGGGGGCAGCATTCAGTCCAAGAGTGGCACTGAAGCAGTTTCTGAGAAGCTGACTTACAGCATCTGGGTTGTGAAGAAAGACTGTGCGAGATGCAGAGAAAACAAGGAAGTCAAACCAACGTTTTGCCTTTTGGGTCCATAACGAAGCTACAATTGGCATGCAAGGCCAAGGGCAGCCTGCAGCCAAGCACTCCAGAGCTGGGCCAGCTAGGTTGAGAAACCGCTCTGAAGCTTTGTCGATTTTGTAAGTAATGGTTAGACTTACAAAAGCAGCTAAAGGTAAAGGAAGCGTTGCCGGAGAATTCCCTCCAGCTATAAAACAGAAAAAGTCAACCATAAGTTCAAAAGAGAAATTATTAACATATCGAGACAGGTAAAGCTTATCATGGAGAGAGAATTTTACAGAGGGGTAACCCAAACAAACAGAACCAGTGTTTAAACCCGTTGCACAGTTTTACCTGGAGCGAGGCTAGGAATATCAACGCCTGTTGTTGCGAGAATTTTCTTTATATATTCCTCAACATTGGACAGATTTGTAGCCGGACTTGGCCAATCGACGCCGTTCATGAATGCTGGCTTCCAAACACCTCTACTCACCTCAGATGAGAAGTAGCTTACTATTGTTGCTAATGATGCCGGGAGAAAATCTGCTAGATCTTTCAGCCCTGAAAGAACAACATTTCTTATCACATAAACCGAATACTGTAAGAAAAGCACATGATTTAACAACTGAAACAGTCACACATCTCTCATTGCCATTCAAAGCTGCAAAAGGTCATATAGGCGCAAGTTATTGCATATGAGAACACGATGAAAACTCTATCCTCTCTCTCTCTGTCTTCACATATTTATGCAAACCGATCCGATAAAACAAATGAAAGCACGAGGTACAAACCTGTTGCTAACTCACGAGGAGAAAGCCTTCCATGAGTACAAGCTGTTAAAGCAGCATCTACAACATATGGAACGGCTTTAAGGATATCCCAAGCAGGAAATTCGGGTCTTGGAATGCTATCTTCGCTGGCAGCTCCTGATGAACTGCTTGTGCCCGAATTAACTGGGTTTAAAGTCTGACTGCCTCTGAACTTTCTGAACATCATGTTGAGAAGTGCTTCTACTGTCTGGTGGACTGGAGACCCATGTGTAAGTCCAGATAATGTGGAAGCTATGCATCTCTGGTGCTGCCTATACCAGACTTTCAGCTTCGGGAACGAGTCAACAAACACGGGTTGGGAAGATGCTGACCTTGCAACTTCTGAAAGTCTCTTTCTGTTTCGGTCTCTGTTAAAGGCCTCTGAGGAAACAAGATGGGAATTACGCACTAAAAGAAGATGTTCGGGAGTGAGTTGGGAGCCAACAGTGGGCACCTCTCCTACACCATGCTCAATAGGAGGATGATTGAATCTCCAAAGCTTTAAAAGAAGAGTGAAAGCATTTGAAAAAACAGAATATGCTGAAATTTCTTCCCCAGAAGGAAGAGTCCATGATACACTTGGGTTGTAGGATCCAAATTCTTCACAGATTGGCATTAATGAGCAAGCAAGTTGTGGAACCTAAAAAGTTGTGGATCAAAATCACATATTACAACTTCCACCGAATTCAACATCAAGTCCAAGAAACTTGAAGCATAATCTACATACCATGCCATGCAAAGAGAAAATCTGAATGCTGTCAACAGATCCTATTCCAACAATAACAACATTCAGCATGCAGGCATAACCAATCAAATGACTTTCAGACCCGGGATAGTCTGGTGGAACGGGTGGGGATAGTAATCTTGTAAGAAACTCAACAGTGTGTTCCTGTATATTGAAGAAGAAAAACAGATGAAGCAAACTTGTGTTGTCAAGCTGTAAATTCAACCTAATTTTTACCAGTGGATGCAATGCCAACCTGTATGTTCCAGCCCCGTGTGAGAGATGCCCCACAAAGAACTGTAGCAGCTGATATCTTCTCATCATCCGATCCTTTAACTGCGATCTCATATAGTTTCTTGAGCTCTGCTAAGCTTCCATCACATCAATGAGCTTAAATTTCAGCTTTACTCTCGCTAAATTAAAAAAAAAAAAGTGCATCTGACTCTACCTGGCTAAGAAACAAAAGGTAAAACTAAAGAAGAGGCAGAACATAAGTCAATCTAGAATGCAACACTCTTCTCATTGAAGCGACCTTGGATTAAGGATATGTGTAGTAGAAGTAGTGGTTTTCTTAGGTTATGACTTTGAAACTCGGCAACTTACCATTTTAATATATTTTTAAATTACAACTAGTCATGAATTGGAGGGAAGGCTATGTGGATGAAGCAGTGTACAGCTAGTCGAGCAACACGAAACAAGAACTTGTTCTACCTTGAAGCAGGAACTGAGGCTAATGCATTCACCATTGCAGCATTTAGTGGGGCGCCTTTCAAAAATGACGACCAGCAAGGTACTTCACTCGGAAGACTATGAGGTATTTGGTTGATTCGGCCATTAACATAGCCAGGCCACGAATAGGCCGATGTATCCAGTATGTTTCTTGCAATACAAGCCTCAACTATCAGGTGGCGCATGTTTCCAGCTACAACATGTACATAAAATATGTTAGGCAAGAAAGAGAATCCATACAATCAACAAGTAAACAATCAAGAGACAATATTCATGAAGCACACAAAGACAAACAAACTGGTTTATCGTCAATTTAAAAGAGCAGAATTTTTATTAACTTACAGCAGTTGATAGGCATGTCCTTCATGTTTATGACATCAAAACCGGACTTTCCAACATTTCCACCAGACAAAAACATGATTGCCTTTGTGGCAGCCTTGTTGGCAGCAGAAACAACACATTGGGGAGGAGCCAGTAATCCAGGGAATTCACCAAGGACCTGCAAACTTGTAATAAGATCGTCTCGAAGCTTTTCCATGACAAATTCATACTCCTCCTCTTCAATAAGATTGGCGACCACAAGAGGTACAATACACAATGACATGCACAGCCTTGTGTCCAGTCGAGGAATAGGTCCCTCAATGGGATCCCTTTCCTAGCAATTAAGAAAGACAAGAAAATCAGAAGAGCCATTGGATAGGGAAAATCTGAACTTATCATGGATGACAGAATAGCAACCAAATAACGCAGCTTACAGTCTAGGTTAGTTAACAGAAGAGTAGGTGAAAAAAAAAGTCCTCAGAAACTGCAGGAATGAACTCTGGGTAAAAAAAATTTGAGAACTATAGCAGTCAATTTTGGCACCAATTTGAAAATAACGGAACCAGTGATAAAAATGCAGTGTACGTAAAAAATTGCAAGCAAGAGCAAATGCACTTTTTGTGACCAGTGTAGTGATGAAACCCAAACAGTAAGAGATTGCTCCAACCCTTTGAACAAGTCGGAGAGCTGCTATCCAAATACCCAAGAAGGTGTCATGCCAAGTGCTTCCATTAATGGCTTTAAGTGTTTTGGCTAGAGCTGGAAATTGACTTGAGTCATTGCATTATATATATTTGAGATATATCCGCTTTAATTAAAGTCACTAGTGAAAAAAGATGGAGTCTGCAAATTACCGGTAATGATTTCAATCGCACTAGTTGGGTTTACTTGATATCCATCCATAGCATCTTCAAATACCAGATCAAGAGGTAGCCAGAGTGAAGAGAGACTTGCTCCATGGCATAAGCCAGCAAATGAAGCGAGGGATCCAAAATCCACAATTGCATTGGATTTCCGTAGTGAAATGATCTTTCTGTCGTAAGAATACCCAAATCGCCTTTTTGAAATCAAATGCAATAGATCCCCAGAACTTACAACCTTTGAATATTTTAAGGCCAATGAATTTTCTCCAAGCACCTGTACTTTCCGGACAAATTCATGCCAACTTGACGCCCTACAAAATGGATAGCAAACATTTCTAAGAAAAGCACTTCACGAGGAAGAAAATACTTGTCAAAATTCCAAGATATGATTAAGAAAAATATCTGCCAATGTAAAAAAATGATGATGATCCCATAAATAAGCAAAAACTTTACTATCATGGATTGTGGTTATGATTTTAGAGTAATTATGATGCATACCTGTTGGAGGATACCAAGTATAGCAATCTGGAGGTAACTGTATTTCTGAGGAATTCAGCAATCATCTCGATAGCCATGATGGTATTTAAATTCTGTAACTTCTCATGAGATCCGGTCTTTTCATTATATATTTTAGGAGCATCGATTTCCATTTCCTGAGACTTAATTAGCCACTGGGAACTCGGTTCTTGGCTTACACCTAGTAAACCTTCATCACTTAAGGATGCATCTACCAGTTGAGACACCATCTTAAACACAAACTCTACTACAAGTACACCAGGCTTGCTTGTTTCCAGAACGAATAATTCTGGAAGATGAAGAATGCTGGCTACCGAAGTCATGACGCTGTACAAAGTAGCAGGAAGATAAGTTACCAAGAAAACAACCATGCTAAACTGACAAATGATATGCCGAAAAAAAGTAACTGTATCTCTATTTCTACTTCTTCTAAGTAAGAAGCTGAAATTTTGACAATGTTTATGGAAATAAACATGAAAGCATGTAGCTTCCATGTAAAGGAATTAAAACTGAAAGTAAAAGGACTAAATTATGTTTACAAACAAGTCCCAGATCAGACAGGATGGCAACTTTTTTAACAGAGCCAATAATATTAATGGAACAGTAGTCCGAAGTATAAAGAATACCGGTCGTAGTGAGATCCAATAATATGATCTTTAATCCTGAAAATATTTCTCTTGAGGAGCTCCAGGTAAATTCTATAAGCCGCTTGTTGCGTAGACCGATTTGGAACAACTCTGCAAGAAACCAACATGAACTACAATAAGATATAACGCTTGACTAAATCCGCACAAAAAATATCCGTGCTAAGAACCAAATCTTAGATCCATTTCTCAAACATACATCATAAATCGTACAGATATTCTACTTCAATTCACCAACTTGCAAACTAAATTAAAAAATTTCGCAAGAAATCTTGAATATATAGAACCCTAGATTTTCGAAAAACCCAATCAATGAGACATAAACAAAAAATGGAGTACAGAACAAAAAAAAAACCTGTCAGCGAGCAGAGCAATAACAACGAGAGGAGGAACAAGCTTCAAGGCCATAGCTCTTTCAAGGAACTTCCAGATAATAGGGATGTTATTTTCCCAGCAAATGTACGAGACTAGAACCTCCGCAAGCTCCGTGGATGGGAACTCCACGACGGATTTTAAGCTCGCAAATAAATGGGAAGCCCAGAGACGAGCATCGACGCAGTTTTGTTCAGCTATCTTAGTAAGCTCGATTACTCCATCCCAGACGGTTCTCCGTCCGGGAACCACCATTTACTCCGTTCAAATTTCAATCTCTGTGGAGATGAGAGAGAAGTAGGGCGGTTAAAGACACAGGGAAACTCGCAAGATTTGATTTGGCAAACTAAAAATTACGCATGTGTGTGTCCCGTGTATCTGTGTGCGCCTTCAAAATGACGGAATAGTCCTTCTGAGCTAAACAAAGATTCAGACTAGTGCGTGCGTACGTTCCGAGACAGAATTGTGAAAAAGATGTCAAAAGTTGTCAAATCTGTAATTAAATTAAAATTTCGGTACAGAATATATTCCGATTATTTTGGAGAAAGATAAATGTATATATATTAATTTTATTCTGAAAATAAAATTATCAACTTATTTCAAAATTGAACAATTAACAAAAATAACAGTTTTTATTTTAAATATAATAATATTAATTTAAATTTTTAAAAATAACACAAATTTAATACAAAATATTTTAAAATATATTTTAATAAGAAAAAATTAAATTTTAAATTTGAAAAAAAACTCAAATATAATATTTTAATTATATTTGTAATTTATTTATGGTAAATATGTATTTTTAAATAAATTATTATATTTTTTGAATTTTAAGTTTATACTGCTAAATTTAGAATAAAAATTTTTAAATATGTTATTTTATATATTACTTTTTCAAAATTAATCTAATTAGAGAAGATTTAACTAGATTTTTACCTACTACATGCGTAAGAAAAGTATTCAAATAGCAAACTAATTTTTTAAGTAAATATAAATTACATACGTACATAATTTATCTTTTATTTAAATATTTTTATAAAAATAATAATATTAATTATACAAATAAAATATATAATAAAATTAGCTTATAAAAATAAATGTAAATTATATATATATTGGATATATAATTATTAAATATATAATAAATTGTAGATGCGATAATTATTTAATTAATCCAAGTTTTGTTTTATAATCTATTTGTTTTTAATGTCAAAATATTAGAGATTTATATATATTATAATATTAAATATTTTTTTAATAATAAATTATGTTTTATGTAATATTTTTTTTTAAAATATTATGATGATGTACACGTTATCGTAATATATTTGTAAATAATATTTTAATGTAAAGTTTTTTTTGTTAAAATACTCTTTAATTAATATATTAGACAGTATTATTTTAAACACTAAGAAGTTTAGATTAGATGGTGGCAAGAGGTGAGTTATAATTTACAAAGCCATGATTTCCAAGTCTGACTTTTGTGGAAATTTTGCATGGAGGACTAATGCAACAAGAGCTTTATTTAACGCAATAATGCAGGTAAAAATTCCATTTTAGTCAAATTTTTCAGCATTGCTTACGTGTCTAATGGATAAACATCAGCATTTGTTGACAGAGAACAAAAATAGCACTACCATTTTACTATCTATTGATATAGAGCGGTCAACAATATTTCTTCCAAATTTTGCACTTTTGCCCGTCAATTTTTTAAAATTCTTAAGTCTTTCTTAAAGATAAAACCTATCGATGTCATTTTTTGTTATAATGTTAAATTTACTTATCAAGAAAAATATTACTTACAAAACCAGAAAATAATACTGTAGCTATTCATAAAGGAGTGAAATTTTGAAAATCTGTAAAGAAGAGAAAAAGAATAACCGAGAGATATTAGATCAGATGTTAACTAGTATTAATTCCATTGGAAATTGGTAAAATTTTCAAGATCACGAAATTAAATGTTAGTACGTAATAGAGAATAAATTAACTTAAATTGATTTAAGATCTGAAAAATATTATGACCATAAATTCAGAAATTTTGGTAAAAACGTCATTAGTTTTCGTACACTTTTAAGTAGCTTGAAACAAAATATACCATTCATGTAGCTTTTTAGTAAAAATGAAATGCATTCTAAATTTGCGATAAATAATTTAACAAAATTTGTAGATGGCCATAAATATTTAGTGTTTTCTATGTGATACCAAGTATATACATAAATTCTAAAAACTATATTTATCATATATACATGAAAAGAAAAATATTGGAATCAACGTGTCAAACAAATATTTTGTTTTGGTATTTTCTATTTTTAGTATTTTATTAACTTACTATTACTATTTTCATAATTAAATTCTTTAATTAAAACTAATTATAATCTATATTATAACTTAAACAAAATATAAAATATATATTTATTTATTAAAAATATATATATGATTATTTGTATATATATATATATGAATTTTATCGTACGTCGATTTTGAAACAATGTTTTGAAATACCGATATGCATATCATAATTTTATAAGTTATTTTTTATTTAAATTAATAGTTTATATAATTCTTTTTAGTTTTACAAATAAATTTACAACTAATTTATTCAAATCTACAAACTAAATTATTCAAATTATTGAACTAATATATTGAGCACGGAAGATTAGTTATTACGTATATATATATATATATATATATATATATATATATATATATGTGTGTGTGTTGTTTTCCTATAAAGAAAAAAGAAATGCAATACTACAAAACTAAAACTAGAAAGAAAGTACAAAAGATGCGGAACCTACGAAGTTGGTGAATAGAACGTGATAAAATGATGATGACCCACATGAATCCAGCTTCTTTATTCTATAAATAAAATGGGACATCATCATCTATACATCCAAAAATATTGGTGTCTATCAGGTCGGAAATGGTTAGATTCGATTACCCATCTTTATGATAACTTGCTCAATTTCACAATTATTCTAACCGAGAGATTTCCTACTCAAATTTTATATTATTTTCGTTTTAAAAACTTGTTGGAAATAAGTATAAGTATTCAATTGAGAAATAATTTTTATTGATTGTGTTTTTATGGTTTCTTGTTAAGTAATCATAAAGCAGATTATTTCATAATTTGTCATTAATAATAAGTCAAGGGTATATCTTGACAATTTATCATTAATTATTTTCTTTACTAAACATGAATATATCAAACATTGGACTACTATAAATTGGTTGTAAAATCGTAGACAAAATTAGTAAGGTCTGATAAAACTACGAAATTGTAATATTTCTCTGTCACCTTTGAAACAAGGTTAAAGCAACAACAAAAAAGACAGCAAAAAAAAATAATATTGACAGGGAAAAAAAAAAAGTAAAAGAGAATTGGATTAGTGGTTAGGAGTAGGTGGAGATGATGGTAGTGGAGGTTGGGGATGGTCCATCACCAGTTTCTAATCCAAGTTAAAGTCCTACCCGTTTGCTTTATTCAATGGACATCTCATATTCAAATGCAGCATGTATCTAAAATTTATCATTTCTACACCATTATATATAATATATATACATATTCTAAGGTTTTTATTCTCTTAGAACATTAAAATATAAAATGTTTTGTGAAAAAATATTTCAAAAGTTTATATATAGATTATTTTAGTTTGTGAGCCATAAAAAATTGTGGGTGCTACTACAATTTTTTTTCATTTACCTATCGCAACTATATGTTGTTAATTGTAACGGTCAAACGTTGTATTTTTATCGTTGATTAAAACAGCAGTTTGATTAAAAATATATAATCAATCGCAACTGCAACCGTAATATTACCAACAACAAACAAACAAACAATATATACTATAATTGCAGCCGCAATATTAACCACATCTACAACCACCAGTAACAAATAAATACGAAAAATACTTATAATAATATATATGTATAGCACATGTGTCAATTCATTAATACTTTTAATTAGAATTCATAACATAAAAGTTAATGGTTCTTCGATTTGATTCTGTATTTTTTTTATTTTATGTAAAAACCGTACGTTTAAAAAATATACATAAGATATAGTAAATCTTTAATAAAATAAGTGCATTTAATTTGTTCATATAATGATCATAGACTTCTAGAAAAGATGCAAATCAAGAAAGGACATCTTGTTAATCATATTTAACATGTTGGAGAAAAACAAAACAGGATAATTTGATTCGCATTAGTCAGAGAGGAAAAAAAGAGATAATTGGAGAAGAGATTGGACCCAAAACAAAATAATTGATTCTGTTAAATATTGGTTGATGTCTCCTTCAAGTAAGAATCATACCTTTGGTTGGTGAACATACACAAACACTAAGTCACTATAGTGTGGCTCATATAATTGGTTCTTCTGTCCAGTTGTCTGAAAACGACGGCGTTTGTGGTTTCAGATTTAGACTGCGCATCTTCTCATCGTCACACCAATTTCATCACTTTTCTTTCTTCTTTTCCCTATCATCCAATATTTATTTTACCTATAGATGATTACAATATTAGATTAGATTATATAATTACGTTTTGTTCTTTTAAAATTTATTCCATGATATATGACAAATTAGTTGGACCAAAACAATCTAAATAATAGCGATTAACAATATTCATTTTGAGTAAAAATCTGTATAGTAATTAAATACAGGTGACTCGAATTTTTAAAAGTATTTTTGAAATAATACTATTCAAATGATAGTTCAGATAATTCAAATATTGGATAAAATATGAGTAACTAAAAAATTTAAAATTAGTATCCGAATTTTACTAGATTAGATCAGTGTTGGATTCATAAATAATTGCATCGACAATTCTTCAAAATAATTTTTTTTAAATTTTTTATTTTAAATATAACACAGTTAATAATTTTAATAATAATATAAATTTAGTATTAAAATATTTTTAAAATTTTATTAAAAAAATAAACATAAATTTTAAAACATGAATTCAAACTTAATATTTTAATTTATTTATAATCAATAATATTTTTATATAATAATTTGTAATATTTGAAATTGTAACTTTTATACGGTGGATTTGGAATTTTTTTAAAAAATATGTTATTTTGTAGTATTATTCTAGTTTCTCAAATTGCATAATTATTTTAGATAATTTTGAACATTTTTAAAATTTATAATCATCCAAAAAATAATTCAACTATCTCGGAAAATTGTTCAACCCATACTCTTGGCCGTAAGATAAAGTTGTCATGATATAAACAGATAATTTCTATTAAATTTAATCAGAAAAAAAAAACAGAATAGTTAGGATCGGGTAATAAACGATGATAAACAAAGACTTCAGAAAAGTTGTTAAAGTGGGAGTTATTAAAAAGAATGTCAATGGGGTTGTGGAGTTTCTTAAAGTACAGCTAAGCCGCACCATATAATATATTTATTTCATGTTTCTCCAACGAATTTGAGTGTTTCGCCTAAAATAGTTGTTGGTGGTATGTTAATTAATTATTATTACGTTTTTCTGGATTGTCAAATGCTGATCCAAACTGATACTGCCACGTGACATATGTTGCCTTCTTGCATTGGAAATCATTATTTGCTGGTGACAATTTATCATTTTTTAATTCAGATATTTATAAAAACTCGTAACTGTATATGTCTAAACTATTGCTTTTTGTTATGTTTTGTTTTACTTTCATTAATCCATTATAAAAATGTTTTGGTTATTACCAAACTAGTAAATGTAGAATGAGCACAAAGCACCATGAAAGTTATATTTTAACAAAGTACAGTGAGATCCATTTTCTTCGATCTTTATCATTTATTACCAAATCAAACAATTTTTAGAAATATTAAAATTTTGGTACGAATATGTTTTTTACTATTTCAGTTATGAAAAATTGCGATGCATGATATATCGTCAGACCGTTACGATTAATCAAAAGTAGATGTATTTACTAAACGAATAACAATTTATCGTAACCACAAATAGTTTAAACTCACAAAACATAACTAATATTGCTAGCTATAGATGGAATTGATGAAATAAGACAATTTGCAAGACCAACACTCAGGGGTCTTACTGCTATTTTATGACCGGTTGGAGGATTTAAGGCTATCCAGCTAAATCTAAAAACAACCAAATCCTACCAAGTTCCTCTTGGGTACTGGTTACAAGTCTTATGGCTCAGTCCTCAGATGTTTATGTTCATTGACCATGACCAGGCTTAAAACTTTGTTTCTTACCATGGCTTTAAATGGAATGTAATGGCGTAGGGATCCCTATGAAAACATAACAATCTCGTTAGCTACCTTGTTTACATCTTTCACGTAAGGATATCTCAGTGAATCAAACCTGAAAACGTTTGAGACTATGCAGGTCTATATATACACCAAAATATCTGGACTTCACAAACTTCTTTTCTTACAAAGCCGTACCAGAATGAATGTTATTCATGGCAATTTAAAACCTGAATGCATGAACCTGAAAAATGCAGAGAACTGATTTGTCTCAGTTCAAACAGTAGTGTTGACTTCAAAATATTTCATGCCAAATCATATTAAGTCAGTCAATAAGCAACATATAAGATTTCTAGAATATTGGACATCATTCAAGAATCTGACAGCCAAATTCTCCAAAACCTGGCTGATAAAATATTTTCTGAGTAAGACAAGGTTTCCCAGTGTTGCACATCCGTGGAAAGATCAACTTCTTCAGCTTCAATCCATTCATAAAAGTAAAAGCAAAGTTGAAGAGAGAGAGAGAGATAGAGAGAGAGTCTGATTCAGAAAACGGGATCGTGGGTCGAGCCTCGAATATTCTTTAGTATGGCTCTAAAGTCAATATTTGAATCCAACTTCTTACTGGTTTCTTCTCAAACAAGTAAGACATTATATTTCGGCTGCTTCAGGGATATGGTTGCAATTCAGAAAGAAGAGATGATGATTGAGGATGGGAAGATTTTTGTCCCAGAAACATGAGATAACTAAGTAAAATTAGAGGGTATAATTGAATCACCATATGTTTATAACAAAGAGAAGAGGTAAAGAAAGAGCATTTAAAACAAAATGCATACCCACATTTGAATTAATCAGACATAAAGCCAAGAACTTTCACAAAAAACAGTTTTATTGCAGAGTACAACACTTGTCTTATTCATCAAATTTTCACATTTAGCACACCATATAAATAACTCAGCTTTTGATTAAAAACAAGAAAAGGAAACTAGTGTGAAGAAAATATGCTCTCAGGAAGCATAATATGCAGAAGGAAATCCCTTGTATGAATCACAGAATGCAGCTACGTTCCCTGGACGTGAAAACACCACCTGTATTGTAATTGTATTTGCTCACACAACAAGTTAAAACTCTACTCAAAATCCCTCACCATTGATTGAAATTTAAGAAGCATGACCAAGTCTTTCATTGAGTGACTGAGGCTTTAGATGCATATGTGTTACCTGGTAGTTTCCAAGGGTAAGTGTCTTGAAACCAGCTGCGCAATAATCGAAATAATATTCCCATGTCCTTATGAACTTATCATCAAATCCTAGAGCCATGATTTGCCTGCAAATGTATAGTTTTTGTGTGGTGGAATTGTTAGTAAGAAGAATGAGGCAAGAAGTGAAAACAGAGAAATATTTCTGTCTTACTTTTGTCTCTCCAAGAACTTCTTCCTCCACAATCTCAATGTTTAGTAGTAATGAATTCCGATGTTCTCAACGTGCTCAATGCTGAAATTATGCAGTGTTAGTGATTGATTTCAACGAATACATATTGCGGTAAATTAAATCATTTTTTTTCTTTCTTTCTGGTAAAGAAGACTTTACCATAGCCTTGATGAAGAGTCCATGGCTGAAGTAACTCTAGCTAAAGAAGGAAGGCAACCACCTGGGAATATGTATTCTTTTATGAAATCTGAACTTAGTCTATACTCATCGTAACGCTCTTCGGGTATCGATGTGAACTGTTATGGCCAAAGAGATTGTAAAAACGATCAATGGTTTGTGAAAACATTTGAGAATGTCACAAACTAAAAGAAAGCAAAGTATTGTCACCTGCAAAACGATTAGGCCATTCTCAGCAAGCGCAGCTTCACAGTGAGTGAAAAACATCTCCATGAACTCGTGGCCAACAGCTTCTAGCATCTCGCTAAAAATATCCAAAATGTTATGCCGTAAGACAGATTAATTACAGAGTTATGTTAACAGAGAGGAGAAAAGAGAAAGAGAGTGTGTTTTCTTTAACCAAGATATAATTCTGTCATATTTGTGAGTATCAGGTAGTTGGCGATAATCGCAGAGCTTAAAGGTAATCCAGTCCTAGAATTCAGAAAGTTATGTCATTAGTCATAGCCTTGGAAATAAGAAACAAGATCCAGAGATGGATTATGCAAACCTCAAGTCCAGCTTTTTTCACTTTTTCTTCTGCATATTTAAGTTGTTCAATAGATAGTGTGATACCGGTGTATCTGCATCTAGTTCTTCTCACAACCTCTATGGCCAAAGTTCCCCATCCGCATCCGATCTCCAAAACCTCATGGTTTTTCTCTATTCTCGCCTGAAATGTGGCGCTTTTTGGTTATTAAAGAGCAGAGAAAATCTTGTTCTAAATCAAGAATATGCTCTTTTTCTTTACCTTATCAATTAGAAGATGTATTTTTCTCAACTGTGCAGTTTTCAGATCCTCATCGTCTGACTATAAACGAAAGGTATAGTCATATAAGAAAAATCTAGAAAGAGAAAATCCATGTGGTAAGTGTTTTTCATGGTCACCTTGAATACTGCAGAGGAGTAAGTCATGGTATCATCCAAGAAGAAACCGAAAAGCTCGTTGCTCTATGAAACAAAGAGTTCTATTATAAACACAAAAGATCTGAGGAAACGCTCATAGATTTTTAAAGATAGGTGGAGAATCAAGTCACATACAAGGTCATAGTGACGAGAAATGTTCCTTCGAGCTTGTGTTAAAGTGTTTTGTCTAGAGACATGCTTTAGAAAATACTTTGCAGATGCTAAACCAGCAGTTAGAAACATTGGTGTCCACCATCCCCTGCAAGTTCAAAACACACAAGTGAAAGCTTAGGATGTAAAGTTTGCAGGGCCAATCCAAAACCCTTAATGCAGACAAGATTTTTTACCTTTTCTTATGAATATTTGATTTTGGTGAGCTCAAATCTCTGTTAGCAATGAGAATCTGTACAAATTTTATCAAGAAGATAAACATCAGAAATAGCTCGAACGAAACAAGAAAGAAGAAACATCTAAACTATTCGAATATACTGTGTACCATAATCAAGTTCAAAAGTCCTGAGTCTTTATCGACAAAAGAATAATCTCCGCTGATATAGGCATCTGCAAGTCCTAAATCTGCTTGTGTCATAACCTGAAGAGAACCAAAGAAATCAAGAATCATGTAAAAGCTATGATAATTTTCTCATTGTCTTGTACCTTCCAGTAAAAGAGAGGATTGTGAATCTTGAGGATAGATTTCAAAGGACAAGTAGAATCCTTTCCTCCGAATGTGAACATTGTTCCTCCTTCTTCTAGTATTCTGTTAAGCTCATAGCGTTAAGGATTAATGTAACAATGAGCATAACATTACAATAACAACATCTAGGAGGATCCTTACGTTACGCAGCCGGTCGATATGAATTGTGCCAAGAATCTTGTAACAAAAAGCCTAGCACCTGCTTCTGTAAAGGAAGGAACCATAAGTTTCGGATATTTCAGAATCGCCGTTTCTTTCCCTAACAAACCTCTTGCAGCCGCAATACCAGCCTGGAGATTTAACAAAACTGCAAGTTTTGAACAACTGCAATGTGGAAAAAAGGAGCTTTCTATATTAGAATTAGATCATTGCCTTTAGTCCGTCTTCATGGAAACCGTAACCTGAATGTTAAATTCAGGTAAGGATTAGAAGATAAGAGAAAAGCCTAATGAATTGTTTGTTTTTTAGGTTTTCAGATTTATCCTGATATGCACCACAAAACCATATGTTACGTTTGCCCTGAATCTTGTGAAGCTCTCGTGAAGCTGTCCAAGCTGCAACAGAAGGCACAGGATGACCAGTGGTCCATTTGAGCAATGTTTTCTTTGGAATCTGGTTCGGGTTAAGTGTTACAAAGAACGGTTCACATTTCTCCCCAAGATTCTGCACCCCATACAAACCTCGTCAAGATTTAGCTTAAAGCTCATTGCTTTCTTGCAAAACCGGGTGGTTAAAACTATGTATACTATGTCTTTATACCTGAAGTACATTGAGCCAGTATGTTACACATGCTTTCTTTTCCGTACTCCCTAAGAAATTCCATGCGCTCCAAGCTGCTTGGTTCCGCGGCATCAAATCAGTATCGTGATGGAGATATATATCGCTGCAATTGACTACGAAAGTTTGATGAATAGCTTAACTTTTTTCTATAGATCAAAGAAACAAATGCAGGTCTAAATTCTCAACCTGTAAACATATCGAAATGCACCAAGAACCCTAGTTTCATCAAACGTGACTTGTTCCCCAAGCAATCTCAGAGCATCTGGGGCGTGCATAGTCATTATACACTTATCGAATACTTCTTGAGACCCATCTTCACTTGTTACAATGACACAACCATCCTCAGATGTTAAAACAGATTTTACGTCGCAGCTTGTTCTGATCTTGCATCCTAGCCGCTCCAATTCTGCTCTAACCTGATCCGTATGTAACACGTAAGACTCAAATGCATATATACCTTACATAGCACAAGCCTGAAGCCTGTGCTGTGAACATATCATTGGTTTAGTTTAGAACCTTTGCAACATAAGATTGAGAACGTCCTGCAACAGTTAGCCACTGTGGTCTCCCAAAGATCTGAAAAAAAACAAGGAAATTAAGCAAAGAAACACCGAGAAAATTGTGTAAAGATGGAGATAGATGAGAGAGGATTAATGAACCTGAAGAAGATGGTGATTGCAGCAAAACGAAAGAACAGAGTAAGCGGAGAAGCTTAAGACACCATCTGATGGACATGGCCATATCGAACCACAAATCGGGACCTACTCGCAGACATATATGGAGGTTACTTCTCCTCCAAGAAAACTTCAAATAACATTTTGATTGATCAAAGGAAGAAGTCTCACCAAGTAAGCTTTCTGAAACAGCTCTGAGTATCCACGAGAATCTAGGAACTCTCTTAAGGTTTCACTTCGATCGATATCGGGGTTAGTCTCGAGCTCTTCAATGTATTTTAAGACGTCTACTTTAAATTTAATAATTTCTCTGATCATCTGCCAAAAATAAGGATTCAGAGTGTTCTTCTTCTGAGCAAACAAGCCTGAGACACCGTTGCGGCTTCCCCATTCACAACCTTTACCATTGTCAAGGCTTACTGCGAAAGACATGTCTGAAACTTCCATCTCCACTCCAAGTTTCTCGAAAAATTCCATCATGTTTGGATATGTAACCTATCAATTATTTAGGAACAAACAGATTATCAAGTTATATCCAAAATTTCAATCTGGGAACAATCTTTAATATGAATGTTTAAATATTAGGACATGTTATTACATTAGTTTGCACAAACACAATCTACTATTTTTATGTAAGTATTTTTTTGTTACTTTGATTAGTTGTTTATGAGCTATACATGGAGGTCACAAGATGATAATGAGATGTTCAATCATTTTTTCATGACATATTTAAACAAATCATAAATTCTTGTCGTATAAGGACAAAAAACATCTTACAAGTAAAAATTCCTTAAATGACCAATCAAAATGTTATTAATTCGTAAATAATACGTTGACCTAACTGAAGAATCACCAGCTAAACCTCGTTCGTCAAATATTAAATTTCAATTGCTTTTGAACAGCTATATATAAAATAAATCAAGCTCTATATTTGTTCCAGAGTTTAATTTATAAAAAGGTTATTTCATAAAAAAAGTAAAAGTAAAACAAAAATATGGTAAGAAAATAAAAATAAGAAAATATCTTCAACACAAGGTATGGGCCATATATTTATATAATAAAGATAAGAACAATGGACTAAAATAACATTATTTCAAATACATAATTATTTAAATTTTTAAAATAACATAAATTTAATAATAAAATAATTAAAAAAATTTTTTAATAAAAAATTTTAATTCTAAATTGGAAAAAATGAACCCAATCATCATATTTTAATTTTATATATAGTTTATTTGAAGTAAATAATTATTTTTATATAATAATTTATACTATGTTAGAATTTTTATTTTTAATGTATTAAATCTGGAGAATAAATTTTAAATTACTATTTTAAGGTATTATTTTAAAAGATTTCTTTCTATACGACGAAAGAAACTTTGAAATTATTTATTTCTACATAAAAAAAAATAATATGTCAAGAAAATAGAGAGAAAGGGAAGTAGGATACGTACACGATTAAAGACCATGAAACCAAGGTCCAAGTCAACGCCATGAAAACGCACCGTTTTAGCATGACCTCCTAAAGACATTTGTTTCTCGTACAACACAATCTCTTTGACTCCTTCATTCGCAAGAACGTATGCACTTCCCAATCCACTTATTCCACTTCCTATCACTGCCACTTTCATTTCTTTCTTTCTTTTCAATATTGAATATTTTTCAATTTTTTTTGTTGTTATTTATCACCCTGCATTGTAAGTTGTAACAAATAATTTACATTGAGCGACGGATATTCGACAAACAAATTTTTATTTTTTAATCATTCTAGAAATTGCAATTCTTTGTAGAATTTCTTTTAAGAGACAAAATGATTATGCATAAGATAAGATGAGAATAATGGTAAGATAAGAACAATAGTAAAATAAGAACGATGGTAAGGTAAGAACAATGGTAAGATGAGAACAATGGTAAGATGAGAACAAATGGTAAGATGAGAACAATGGTAAGATGAGAACAATGGTAAGATGAGAACAATGGTAAGATGAGAACAATTGTAGACTTAAATTTTACCTCTTTTTTACTTAAAAACACAATGATTTGGATCTGAAAATAGATTCAGACTTTGGTGGAATGAATCTAGATTAGCGACACACTGATTATGTGAATAAAAATTGCAACGAAACTGAAGAATTTAGGAGTATTGGAGGACTTTTTAAGAAGAAACACTTGTACCAAGGATATAAGCTAGCCACATTGTGTTTTGTGCTTATATGGCAAATTCATATATATAGCCTATAAGTTAAAGCCCAGTTTGGTTCAGTTTCAAACACTCGACGTTTGCCTTTCTGTAATTGTTCTGTTTTGTAGTTTTTTTAAACGAAATATTCTTTTTTCATTTTTTATTCTCAATAACATCACATATTAAATCAAGATAAGCCGCTAAAATGATTATCATGTCAAATTAGCTTCTGCCAGCGAGTCATGATTTTTATTAAAAAAAACGAATTTTTTTAGATTCTTACCCTTTTTGGTAAATATTTAAACTACAATAATTAAAGTTAATCTAAGATTAATAAAAGAATTTATAAGAGAGTAAATTTCAAACAATTCTGATTTGACAGCCGACCAATCCACTCAATTAACAAACATTTTTAGCAAATAGGGACTAAATGTTTTGAAAATCAGTGGTGTCGACAAAAAAAAAGAATTCCAATTTGGGTCGGCTGTTTATTTATATCATAATATGAGATAAATCTTAGGAATCTCAACTCATAATTGGCGAATTCATAGGTTCAATTTCTTAATCAGAAATGAACTCATTTTATGCGTGGAATTATTCAATTATAATATTTTATTATATTATTGTTTTTATAAATTTGTTCAAATAATTTATAATTTATAAATTTTTATTAAATGTTAAATCATTATCGATATATTTTTAAATGAGATTTACGTAGTATAAATATAAATATGAAACTTTAAATTATTAGATGTAATATAATAATTAGTTTATTTTTAAGATAAAAATTTATTCAAATATATTAATAAAAATATAAATTTCAAATATTAGATTTCATAATATTTATGAATATAATCAGTAAAATATGAATGTCAATTAAATGTAATAATTTGTTAAGTTGCTAGATGTATTAATATAGTTAATTTATTTATTTTCAAATAAAACTATTCAAGTAACTTAACAAGAATATGAATTTTAGATATTAGATTTTATAATACTAATATCTATTTTTACTTTCCTATATATTTGATAATTGTTTTTAAATTAAATGCATATAATGACATTTGATGTAATATCCCACAAAATAAATTTAATTTTTAAAATACACTTTCCAAATAAGAATTTTAAAAAAATAATCATATCTCATTAAAGCAAAACAATGTCAATAAAAATTTATCCAATTTTCGCGTAGGATATTGAGATTTATGCTAACATCTTTGTGGTATATAGAGAATATGTCCCATGTGGTCCCCTAAATACCATTTTATTAATTCACCGACATGCATTTGTATGATTGATTCTGGAGGCGTCGACTTGGTAAACTAGAGAGAGCCTCTTGCGGGGCCATTCCGTTTTCCTCTTTCTCTTTCTAGTTCACATAATCCATCATGAATTTAACAAGAATACAAGTTAACAAAAATCGTTTAACTTGTTACATGCTTTCCAAATATACAATAAATCCACATAAATATGTTTTGTTTTTCTGTAGATTAAGAAAATTCATCTTCTTTTCGGTTCAAAATAGATAATTCATATTTTATTCAGATGTAAGATGCAAATTATCTTTTTCCATGTAATGTTTTCCTTAATGCTTATTTATTAGTGACAAAAAGTGCTTACTTATTTTCCACCATTAATATTTATGGAACTATTTTTCAGATTATCTTTTTAAACATAATTAGAATTTTATTGCATTTTCAGTCTGATTGTTGAGATTTTATCGGTTTGGTTCAAACAAAAATTTAGGGCTCAATTAAAAGAAATGTGTACTGAAAACTGAAAAGATTTAACTGTGCTGCAAAAAATGTTTTGTGATTGGTTATATTCTAATGGCTTGAATATTACATACCATTGTTTTCTTTTTCATCATACATACAATTTTCTATGAAAAACAAGTTACTGAAAATATTTTTAAACAGATTTTCTAATTATAATTTGTTAACTTTATAAACTATTACGTACAAAGTTATTCACTTTTAATGATAGACTAACAAATGACAAAACTACAACTCATCGTATTTTGTGGGAAAAGTTGATTTACCTTATTGTACTTTTGTTATAATGTTTAAGTAAACTTCTCTTTTCACTTAAAAAAATTTATAGTTCTTGTTTGATCACATATTCGCTTTTAATAAGGATAACATTTTATTTTCAAATGATATATTCTTTTTAAACTGGATATGTAAAAACAGACAATAGACACTGTTAATCTATTGTATTTAAACGATAATAAAAGATAGCATAAAATCGTATGATCAATGTTAATCCAGTGTTGACTAATCCAACTGCTATAAAAAGTTTGCTTAAATTTTGTCTACCTAAGAATTTTCCATTGTAGAGACTGGAAATTAGAAATAACTTTTGTTTTAGTTTTTGCAATATAATTTCTATTTAAGAAATGGAAATATTACATACAATAAATTGTTTTCCTAGATTGAAACTAGTAAATAATAAAATTTTAGTTTTGAATATAATCAAGAAAATATAAACTAGAACATTATAAAACAAATATAAGAGGGCTTCCATCATTAATTGAGTTATTTTTGCATTATTATAAAACAGCAAAATTGTGTTTCAGAGTCTTTTTTATGATTTTAAAATAATTAGCATAGCTTAATTATATACACTAATACTTTTAGCAGTTTTTGTTAAGATCTTTAATTGATGAATGTGTTTATTTATTTTACTTTAATGAGAGTTAAGACTTATGATATATATATATAAAGCAACCAAATAATTTTTTTGTGTATAAATGTATTACTTGGAAAATGTATGAAATACACACAAAAATGTGTCATTCTAAAACTATGAACTTAAAGCATATTTGGAATTTTTTTCGGCAGATCTTTTGTCTATTTTGTTAAAGGTCGGCCTACAATCATATGACAATTATATAACTCGCATGAGACTCATATTCATCGAACCGGTTACATCTTTCCTCGTAACCTAATCTTTAAAGTATTTCATAAATCACACTTACATTTTAGTTTTCTTTTTCGACAAATCCCCTTCTTTCGTCTTTTTTTTGTACTTTCCTATTCGTCAACAGACAACAACCACTTTCTCTTTTTCAATAATACATCCACCGTTTTAATAATAATCTCACTCGTAGATTCGTAAATGACAAAAATAATAAATTTATTAGTAAATGAAAAGGATTGGTACAACTTTGGATAACTTTAGGACTCATTTTTTTAATGTGGCGTTAGAAATATACCTCATCTCTTTCATTTGAATGTCATTTAAAAATTTTTATATAAGTTTTGTTCGTTTACTCACCGTCAATAATTTTGATTACGGCTGTAATTAATATTATAACTACGGTTATAATATATGTTTTTTATTTGTCTGACACCGACTATTGCGATTGATAATAAATTTTTAATTACACTTTTATTTAAATTAACGGTTAAAAAAATTGTAACGCATGACATAGCATCCAAAATCATTATTGAATAAGTCACAAATTTTTTGATTTCGTTAACTTAAACACATTTTAAATTTTATTATGATGAAAAAATATAATGTACTTTGATGGCATAAGTAATCATTTTTAAATGATTGTAAACTTTTGCAACACTATTTTTTGTTTACTGGATACTAAATTCACTTTCACTCACACACTATAATATTTTTGTTGCGTATCAAGTTTGTCACTCCCAACTGGGTGAGTTCTATGTCTTTACACTCGTCTAAATGCGACTCGCTTTTGGACTACGTTCATAGATTTCCATATCCTCTCAAAGCCTATAGAGGTCTCACGCTTATTTGGTAGCCGGTGAGATATTTTAAAAAATTCAAAATGCTTGTTGACTAATTTTATAAGTCATAAAAAAGTTATTATACAAATTCAGAATAAATCTATTTGAACTGATAATTTTTAGATTTTTTATTAATTAAATAAACTATTTTTTCATAAATTACATAAACTTTATAAATTATTTTAAATTACACAAATTGCGTTATTTTTATGCGGTCAATTGCTATTAAATTTTGTTTCAATTCAAAAATTTTGTTTTAAATTTAAAATCAATCCAAACTAAAATCAGATTTTTGAATTAAAACTAGGTTTAATAGTGATTTAACGTGTAAACGTTAACAACATTTGTGTAATTGTAATAGTTTATGAAGTTTGTGTACTTTACGAAAGAAAAACATAACTTATGTATTAAATGAATACTCAAAAAATACGGATAAAAATTAGTTTACTCGTATAAATTTATATAATTATGGGAAGTAAACTCATCACAAAATAATTTTTTATCCTTTTATCTCCATTTAGTGCTGTCAAGCGGGTCGGACCCGCCCCGCATGACCCGCCCCGCGGCGGGTTAAAGATTTTTTTTCAAAAAATTTTTTTACCCGCAGAACCCGCGAATCATTTTTTTAAAACCCGCACCCGCCCCGCATTAATCTAGCGGGTTTGCGGGTGACCCGCGACCCGCTTCGTTTTTAAAATTTTTAAAAAATATTTAATTAAAATAAATCTAAATAATAATAAATCTAAAATTAATGCATCAAATATATCATAATTCAATTTTTAAAACATCAAATTATATAAATTTTGAATATCAAGTTTGGTATTAAATTGGTTTAGAATTAAATTGGTTTAAAATTAAATTGGTTTATAATTAAATTAGTTTAAATTTTGGTCAAATAATTTTGACCCAAAATTTGCGGGTACCCGCCAACCCGCAAAATAATAAAACGAAATCCGCACCCGCCCCGCTATACCAAAATTTTGATCCGCACCCGTCCCGCATATAAACTTTTTTTTTTCCTTCAACCCGCACCCGCCCCGCGGCGGGTCAAACGGGGCGGGTCCCGCGGGTAATGAGCCAAATTGACAGGCCTATCTCCATTTACATAGTACCAAACAATCACTTTTCGATGACTAACTCATATTTAAATTGTTTTGACTTAAACACGTTTAACTTTGAGCGTGTTTAAACTTTGAGTTTTATTGGTATGAATTACAAAAAAAAAATAGTAGTACACTTCTATAGTATAAATAACCAAATTAATTCTTTAAATTTTTGGTCATGTAGAACTATTTCCATAAATTGAAATATTACAAAAAAATTCACAAAATAACACATACTAGATTTATACCCACGCCTTGCATGAGAAAAAATATTCATAAATTATATAATATTATTTATTACTAAATATAAATTAAATATTATCTAATTTTAATTTTTATTTAAAATTATTTTTAATAATAATTTTTATATACAAATTGAGGAAAGAAAATAATTATTTTTTACTAATTTAATAGTATTTTTTTGTTAATTTAATAAAATATATTGATTTTCTAACTCAATTAGTAACAATGACATATATCGTAATTATTTTAGTAACTTAAGTGTATTTATATATTTATTTGAAATTCACTTTGATAATTGCACGTCAGCATAACATTTCTGTTAATAATACGTTACAGTAAAATAATTTTTTTAAAAATATTTAACACATAATATATTAGAGATATCTCAAATCATGAGCATAACAACGATGATGGAATTAAATTCACTACGATCGTAGGTATTTTGGTTAGACAAAAGTATTGTATTTGTTTTTTTCAAATAAGATCCGTTTGGTTTCTTCAATCAAATCTTCTTAATATTAAAAGAGAAGTGAGTTTGAAAAAATGTGATTAGTCATTAGAAAATGTGAGATGGGTAAAAATAAGGGTCATTTGCAAAATTGACCTAAAATTTGTCTTCAATTGCAAGTTTGACAATTTAAACTTTTTTTTGCAAAACTAACTTTCTATCTCTATTTTATCCTTCAACAATAACTTTATTTACAATTTTACCATTAACTTAAAAAAAAAACAAAAACAACACAAAGACCATTATGAACAAATTTTTCAAAAATATTATGAAAATGCCATCTTTTTCAATGCATACAACCATCATTATCATGGTTGTTGGGAGAAAAACATTTTATTCCTATCAAAACAGACTTCTCGGAGAAGTCTGTGACGTTTATTCCGATCAAAGCAGACTTCTCGGAGAAGTCTACTTTGATAGGAATAAAAATTGCTTTGGCGAGAAAAACAGCTTATTCCTATCAAAGCAGACTTCTCTGAGAAGTCTGCTTTGATCGGAATAAACGTCGCAGACTTCTCAGAGAAGTCTGCTTTGATAGGAATAAGTTGTTTTTCTCGCCAAAGCAATTTTTATTTCTATCAAGTTTGCTTTGATCGGAATAAACGTCGCAGACTGCGAGAAGTCTGCTTTGATCGGAATAAACGTCGTAGACTTCTCAGAGAAGTCTGCTTTGGTGAGAAAAACAGTTTATTCCGATCAAAGCAGACTTCTCTGAGAAGTCTACTTCAGTGAGAAAATTTAGTATGTGTACAATGATCTAATCAAATTCATTAATTTTTTACCGTAGATAATTGTCCAAATCGTTGTTGTTTGTGGGGAGTGGACTATTACAGAGACTTGGAATTTTTCTGTGGATAATATAGGAGGATGAAAAATGTTTGTAATTGAGGATGATGATTACTTTGTTGATGAAGATGAGAATAAAGTTTACTCGAATGCTGATGATTACATTCTTTAAGGTAAAGTAAAAGATGAATAAATTTAGTTTTAGTGTACGAGTAAGGACAAAGTACAAAGTCTGCTGAGAAGTCTGCAAAGAAGCCTGCCGAGAAGTCTGCAAAGAAATCTGCGAGATTTATGCAACAAAGTTTGCCGATATAAGTGTGTAGTTTCTGAAACATGTAACCAATCAATTCAATTAATTTGAAGACACAATGTTATCGATGTTGTTTTACAAAAATATCCAACACTATCTTGTTAACTTAGTATTTTGATGGAATTGTTTATACATATCTTTCAGTTCTTGTTCTTTCTTGTTATTAGGAAGTAGGCATTAAGTATCTTAAATATGCACTAAGTCCTTAACTATGTATAAAAATGTTTATGAAAATTTATACTAATATTTGTGTTTTTAATGGTTGTTATTTTGTAATTTTATAAGTATGATTTGACTTGAGTTGATTGAAAAGTGATTGACATACAACTAATAGTTTATAATTCTGAAAAAGTTGATTGAAAACTGACTGATAAGGTGGAGTGATGAGAGCTAGTGATAGGTACAATAAAGTTTACAAAAACTCATTTAAAATATGACCAAAAATATAAACGAAGTCTGCAATTATTAATGAAGTCTACAAGTGAAGTCTGCATTTATAATGAAAACGTATTGTGAAGTCTACAACTGAAGTCTGCAACCTGTAATGAAGTCTGCAACCTGTAATGAAGTCTGCAACACGAAAATCTATTGATTCAAAAACCAAAGTCAAATTCAAAACGTAGGAAAAAAACTCAAAAACATCCACAAAAACTGTAAAACCACCATAAATTTCAAGGGGAATTTCAAACATCTATTGAAAATCTTTAAAAAACTATCTAAAATTTTAAAAACCATTAAAAATCACTTTAAAAACAACTAAAACAATAATATTACTTTTTGTGAATCTTTTTCTAAATCTACAACAATAAAAAATGAGAAATAAGATAAGAATATAATAACTCCGCAACTGAAGTCTGCAACTGAAGTCTGCAACTGAAATCTGCAAACCTGTAATGAAGTCTGCAATACAAAAATCCATTAATTCAAAAATGAGTGTCAAATTCAAAACGTATGAAGAAAACTCAAAAACAACAACAAAAAACTGTAAAACCACCATAAATCTCAAACATCTATTAAAAATCTTTAAAAAAAACCATATAAAAATTTAAAAATTATTAAAAATCACTTTAAAAATCTAGTAAAACAACAAAATTAGTTTTTGTAAATCTTTTTTCTAGATCTACAACAATAGAAAATAAAAAATAAGATAAGAATATAAGAAAAAAATTAAGAAAACAACAAAAAAAACAAAATTTTAGTTAAATTTTAGGGTTACCTTCTTTATATATGGAGAGTTAAATTTGGTTAGGTTAAAAACTGTCAATTTCTGGTTTGCGCAGACTTCTCGAAGTCTCCGAAGTTTATTCCCGCTGAAGCAGACTTCTCGGAGAAGTATGCTTTAATAGGAATAAATCTCGAAGACTTCTCGAGAAGTCTGCTTTGGTGAAAAAATAGTTTATTCTGGCTGAAGCAGACTTTTCGAAGTCTGCTTCGTATTTTTACATTACCCTAAACTCTAAATTGAAAAAAACCGGTTTAGTTACATTTAATTTCCGGTTTGTGCAGACTTCTCGAGAAATCTGCTTTGTTAAATCTACGACAACATCTCGAGAAGTCTGCATAACCCTAAACCCTAAATAATAAGATTCACTAAATGTGCAAAATTTTTGTTAAAAATTGGATGAATATGTTGAAGATAATTAAGTAAATGCAAAACTCAAACAATTTTTTTAAAAAAATTTGTAAATCTAAATTTTCAAATTTATCACATGATATTTCAAATTCTAGCATGAATTCTCTACACAAACATCAACTATTAACACACAACACATAACAACAAAAACTAGCAAATATTTTATACCATTAGATCGAATCCATTCTCCTTATTTTTGAATTCATTATAACTTTTACGTGCTTTTGATATGTATATAAACTATGTTAATAGCAATTTTAATTTTTTTAAATATTTCAAAATTTTTATTTGATTTAGGTAATTTATTTACAAAGTAGACTTCATGAAGTGTGCTTCAGCCGGAATAAACTGTTTTTCTCACCAAAGCAGACTTCTCGGAGAAGTCTGCTTCAACCGGAATAAATTGTTTTTCTCACCAAAGCATACTTCTCCGAGAAGTCTGCTTCAACCGGAATAAACTGTTTTTTTCACCAAAGCAGACTTTTCGGAGAAGTCTGCGAGGTTTATTCCGACCAAAGCAGACTTTTCGGAGAAGTCTGCTTCAGCCGGAATAAACTGTTTTTCCTATCAAAGCAGACTTCTCTGAGAAGTCTGTTTTGATAACAAAAAACACGCAGGGACTGAAACGTAATTGACATTTCGACATTATTTTTTAGACCAAAGGAGTGTTCAGTAATTTCTCCATCCTCATAGGTTAGTTTTGCAAAAAAAGTGTAAATTGTCAAACTTGCATTTGAAGTCAAGTTTTAGATCATTTTTAGCAATTCCCCCTAAATATAATTATGACATGACGTTTAGTCAAATGTGACATAGTAATTTAAACATAAACTTATTTTTAACAAAATAATTTAATCAAATCAGAAATGATAATTTTAAACATAAATTTATTCTAAAAAAATAATCAAATATAATATGATAATCTTAAAAATAAATTTATTTCCTAAAAATAAATTAAATCATATAGAGATGATGGTTAAGTAAAGATAATATTATAAATTTGTTGCAGATGTTGCAGATATTGCATATGTTGCAAATGTTTTAGATGTTGCAGATGTTGCGAATGTTACAAATATTGCGGATGTGATGATGTTGTGGATGTTGTATAGTTGCGGATGTTGTAGATTTTGCGAATATTGTAAATGTTGCGGATGTTGCGCATGTTGCAGATGTTGTAAATGTTGCGGATGTTGCGAATATTGTAGATGTTGTGGATGTTGCGGATGTTGCAGATGTTGCAAATATTGCGGATGTTACAGATGTTACGGATTTTGCAAATATTACACAAATGTTGCAAATGTTACGTATGTTGCAAATATTGTGGATGTTGTAGATGTTGCACATGTTGCGGATGTTACAGATGTTGTGGATGTTGCAGATGTTGCACATGTTGCGGATGTTGTAGATGTTGTGGATGTTGCAGATGTTGCAGATGTTACAGATGTTGCAGATGTTGCAGATGTTGCATATGTTGCAGATGTTACAGATGTTGCAGATGTTGCGGATGTTCCAGATGTTGCATATGTTGTAGATATTGCATATGTTACAAATGTTGCAGATGTTACAGATGTTATAGATGTTGCAGATGTTGTGGATGTTACAAATATTACGGAAGTTACAAATGTTGGGAATGTTGTAGATGTTTCACATGTTGTGGATGCTACACATGTTGTGGATGTTACAGATGTTGCATTGCAAATGTTGTGAATGTTGCGGATATTAAAAATATTGCGTATGTTATGTATGTTGCAGATGTTGCAAATGATGCAGATGTTGTGGATGTTGCGAATGTTGCGGATGTTGCAGATGTTGCATACAACATCTACAACATCCGCAACGAGGAACATACAAAACAAAAACATGTATTTACGTGAATAACATAAACATACAAAACAAAAACAGGTTCATTAATTAATGAGATACCATTGCCTGTTGTTCGAATCTTTGTAGACTTGTAGTAGCTGATTTGTTTTTTACTATGGTTAACTTTTAGATTTATTCTGTACATTTGGCTGAAAAGTAAAGTTCTTGTTCTGTAACAAGTACCGTTTGTTCTCTCTCTTTTCTTACTTGTAGCAGTTGATTAAAAACATACATGGTATCAAACATTTCTTCTAAACTCATTTTTAATTTAATATATATGATTTTATTTATTTTTTGAAATTAAATTTATTAAAATTATCATGTCACATTTGAATAAACGTCATATCATAATTTTTTTTATCTATGTCATTTTTAACGACATATAAACATTTTTTTAAAACTCACTTTTCTTTTAATGTATATGATAGCACTGGGTTTTCGGTAGAAATCGAAAACCCGAACCGACCGAACCAAAAATTTTGGTTTTTGGTTTTAGTTTAATTATAATTACTAAACCAATCAGCTAAATAATTAATTTTGTTCGGTTTACATTTCGGTTCGGTTCGAGAAGACCTAACCGATCAGATTTTCTAAACCAAAAATATTTTCCTATATCAGGTAAAAATCGACTATTCCAACCCTAATTTTTTGAAATTTTTTGTCAGCAGTCGTTCGTCGTTCATCGGCTGCGAAAATTTCTCTTTGGCTTTTCCTTTTGTTTTTTCTCTGTTCCTTCCTTTTGGTTTGTCTCTATTCTTTCCTTCTGCTTTTTCTCTGTTTCTTCCGCCTTCCTTCTGCTTTTTCTCTGTTTCTTCCGCCTTCCTTCTGCTTTTTCTCTGTTTCTTCCGCCTTCCTTCTGCTTTTTCTCTTTAGCTTTTTCTGCTTCTTCTTTTTGGCTTCCTTCTGCTTCTTCTCTTCCTTTTTCTTCTGCTTTTTTTCTTTTGTTTCTGTTTTTTTTTGTTTCTGTTTTTTTTTCTTTTGTTTCTGCTCTTTTTTCTTGTTCTTTGTCTTCTTTATTTTCTGAAACATCGATGATCTCCTCGTTTTGGATAGGTAAGTTTTTGTTTAATTTC